>CM072167.1:2921005-4385367 GCA_036850595.1 Rhyacichthys aspro
ACCATTTTACCACCACATCAACTTTAAAGTCAGTGTTACAACTTCCTCTCTCTGATATAAAACACTTCATTATTGACCACATATTACGTAATGACACCACTGTAGAAGGCTTTACAGTCTGAGCTAGGACTCATACCCAATCACACCTCCACAGAGATCTGAATACATGAAAATAAATGTGACTTAGGCCACCTCTAAATCTGTTGTCAGAGCTAATCTTGCATTCATACTTTGCATTAAGGCTGTCCACATTCAATTTGACCAAACAGTATTTCAAATCTACTCTGTTACACAATGCATGTACACATTGTCTCATAAGGAAGTCATTATTTAGTGCACTACCTGTTCACATTCACTAACAGCACACTGTACTGACTGTCTATAAATGCATTCATGAAACAGGGAGTACATAAAGCAATTTGTGGGTGGGAAGAGAAATGGGCGGAAAGACATATGGAGGAAAAATGAGAGCAAAAACCGAACTGGGAATACCTGTTAATGCAGATGCTTGTTCTGGGTACATACAAGTATCTGTTTGTCTCCACAACGAATAGTGATAACCAGATGTAAACATTCACCCTAATATTAACTGGTTTAGTCCTAGAGCCTCATTACTTTGTTAGTTTTTTGCCTGTGGATAGTAGCCGCTCTTATCTGATAGGCGTATGGAGGCATGAGTGTGAAGCTGATTGGAGCGTGACTCTGTTGGCGAGCAGCAGCGGCGGCGGCAGCTTTGGCCTTGGCCCACATTCGTGCACGGCCAAAGGGGAGAAGACAGAGGCAGGCTCCTGACTTTCTATCAGTCACAGCCTTATCTTTGCACACGCTCGCCCTGAAACTGTATTTCCATGGCCAAAGTGGCGAGTGCACAAAGACAACCTGACAATGTCCTTTCTTCATTTTTCCGCCTGAACTCAGCTCTATTCTCTGTGTCTTTCTCTGTGCGGCCTGATTATGATGTCCATTCTGTCTTATCTGGCCGGCTCCAGTTGGCTTCTAATCAGGAGCCAGCACTCCACCGCCACTCGTCTTGTTCCCGCTCCCCAGACCACAGCAGAGCACATCACTCCTGCTTTCAACACTGCTCTGCTTTCTTTTGTTTGTTGTTTGGCTTCCTGCTGACGCCAAACAAACAGAACCTGACCAGTGTTTCTGGAGCGGGTCAGGCAGCCAACACACTTTTAACAACCAGGCCACATGGATTAGTGCTAACATTTTCAGGGAAGCTGTGTGGCATATGAGTGTCAAATGCTTAATTGTGTTAAATAAGAAGGTGTTCTCTCATATGGTTACTTGTGTGTTGCATCCTCATTGTCAAATCATGTTTAATGTTATAGTTGTGCAAGGTGAACACCACTGGTACTGTTGGTGATAAGTGAGCAGTGTAGCCAATTTGCTTAGGATGTTTACTGGTCTATGAGGTGGAGACCAGTGAAGTGAACAGAACTTATTTTAAAGACGCAGATGGTCATCTGGTGTTAGCAGGTAGGTGCAAACTTTGCTGTTTAGGCCAAACGTACAGTGGTTGGACTTTTGGACATTCAAGTTTGGTCACAACCAAATCCTCCGCTGTAAAAGCTCCAGTGGACTGTAAATCAGACCAAACTGAGAGAAAAGAGATGGATTTGGTCCAGATAAAACTGTTCCAAGGTCCGATGTGTGTAGTGACAGAATTTTGGAGTCAATGCAGGAAGTCACACAAGGCAGGACAAATAGAGGAGGGAAAAGGTGGAAATAGGTTTAAAAATACATTGGACAAACTAGGTGTAACTGATAAGTAAAGTCATTGCACAGGTTTGTACTTGTCCTGTGGCCTGTTATGTACAAGTCACGCATTGGTAACAATGCAAACACAAATGCGAACTTAGATGCTTTGATAATCCAATGCAAAACAATATCTTTCAATCTATTCCCAGGGTCAGCTCCTCTTTGAAGTTTGTACTGAGGTGAGAGGCCTGACACACACGTGCTCACAAAGACATCCACTGACTGATCTCCACAATGACACTACTGTCACTGTGTTCTACTTATAAATAATATTGGATAATAGTAAAGTCCCAGTGTTGCTCATTTTCCCTAAAATTGACTCCAAAACAGGAGCAGCTGTAAACACAGCTCACAGATGTGTAACACAACTTTTTGTGCATATTTGATTTCAGAAATGAATCTGTTGATTAAAAGCCTGATCCTGAAACATGCTCTCCTATATTTATGGCACAGAGGAAAAACAAAGGAAGTCTCCATAAGGCAAATCCTTATCACTCTGTTTTTGTCACGCTGATTATGGCACCAACATTATCATTCTACTTGGTTGGACCATCTCATTATTCCACTATTCTATTTGACTCTCATTTGCATAGCGAGTTCAAAGGCAGCTCCGACCGGCTGATTAGGAAGTGTGATTACATTTGTAATTATATTGATACCTACAGCAAGTTAATGCGATTATTAACACCATGAATTAACACCATCAAACTTGCACAATTATCTCAGTGATTGCATTATGCAGTTACGGGCCCAGTGTCAACACAGAGGCCGGGCCAATTGGAAGTTTGCTATTCTGCACAAGCAGCTGCACGCTGACTCATTTACTGCACTTTGATTAGATTCAGATACATTCTGGCCTCCATCTGCACTTCAGAACAATACGGCCTGTTTTGATGAGGGGGTATTGAAAAGAAAAATCCATTCAAGGCAGCTGGATGAGGGAGTAAGAGAGCAAATACATTCTGTTTCATCCAGTGCGGTAACAATGCATATTGAAGAGGCAGACTTTCAAACTTCTAAGTGTGTTGACTTCAAAATGAGCGTGTGAAGCTACAGGCAGGCCCCCACCTCCCCATTCTCTCCCCGATCTGCCTCCCTGGGGTAGATTAAACATTGACAAACATATGGAGTCGGAGTCTGCCGGCTTTGTTGGTCCCAAACAACACCAGAGTTGGATAAACAGTGAGGTTTATTCAGTGTGGAGAGGAAGGGCTCGAGGTGAGTCGACACGGCCCTCTCAGGTACGGTGTTAAATAATTACCAGATAATACCGGCGAAAACACTTCACTTCACTGACAGGGTTCAATAAAACTGTGTTTATCCTTAGATGTACCCAAACTTTCACATTTTCCTTTTTTTAAATGCTATTTATTGACAAGCACGGTTTACATTCAAGCTTAAGAGTGATTATAACGTTATACTTATTACTAGGGCCACCATACAACACATCATACATGTACCATACAGGAATGGCACTTTATGATTCTATTTTATGATTCTATAAGTCATGTTTTTGTTTTTGTTTTTTTCAGTCCCCTTCATGTATACATATGTTGTTTTAAGCAATAGCATATTAAGGGAGAAAGTGAGAACTGATCTAATGTAGACTCAGAACACATGAAAATATGGGATTAAATAAAGTTAATTGAGATACTTTTCTACATGTGTTCAGATAGACAGACAAAGATCGGAGAGGAGGCTTATTCTCACTCATTAGTTATTGTAAGGTGCCATGACAATAAATGTTGAATAAAACTACAAAAAAACATTTGTGAAAACATTATAACACACTTTGGGTCTGTGTCAGTTTTTTTTGTTTTTGGCCTTCCTGACATTTTACATCATATACATTTCATATATTTCTTTTTTACTGTTCTCTAGGTCTCTATGAAAAACACACTACATATAAATTTACAGTCATTTATTACTTTAAGTGACGTTCAGTGTTTTTCCAATGTGCGCTGGTCTGTCAGCTGCCATTGGTCCAACAACCAGCCACAGTCACTTAGATTGACAGACTTCTCCCACGACAGAGCGAGCCCCGCTAATGGGCTCTATAAGGACGTCTGACTCATAAAAATATGCCACTCCAAGATAAAGTTCTGTGGATGGATGTCTATAAAAATCAGCTAACCTTATGTTAAAAAATGAATGTAAGTCCTTTGTTTGGCGTAAAGGGCAGCAGATAGGTTAGTTGGAATATAACACTCTTATTACATGTATAGTGACACAGGCCTCAGATTCATCAGTCATAGATAGTTGTTATGTTCATTGGGCATTGCTTTACATTAACTGGTTTCTTGTAAAGGCTTTATAAATGGTTTATTAATATGTTATAATATAGGTATCATTGGGTTTGAAAATGGCTGCTAATGGGGCCAGTAAAAACATGTCTGTTTTTTTCCATAATATAACTCCCTTATTATTTTTCTCATTTGTACAATCCCACAACCTAACACACCATTAATTGAATTAAATTATGCCATTTCTCATTACCATACATTATGGAAATATCACATTATTATCATAAATATCATATTTGGAGCACACATTTACATAAGTAGTTCAACATTTGAAATGGTATGTTATTAAAGTCCATGTTTCACTAGCCCTATTTACAACAGTGCATGGTCTCTGTGGCGTTGCTCCTTTCTACTTCTTCAAACTGTGCTATAATACTGTAGGGAATTCAATAGCTCAAACAGCATTACCATTTACCAGCTTTTATAGTGTCACCAAAGCCCTTTTCTAAGATGTTATAGAAGCTATTCCTTTATAAATGGTTATACTCACAATAACCTATTTATTTTATAAGTTATTTATATAGCATTCATAAACCTATTATAAGGAAACCATTATGGTAAAATGGTACTAACAACTGTAACAAACAAAAGTTTTTTTTTAATTATTATTAACAATGGACATTTCTTGAATCCAGTTGTTACTCTGCTACTATTTGTGTAACTTTTTTTATTTTTTTTTAAATTTTATTTACAAAGGTGAACAACACACATCAGCATTGAAAATAATATTTGCATTTCAAGTTTGCTCTTTATAACCAGTCCATCTTATGAAAAATACGGAATGCTCATATTTCAAACTGATGCAGCTACATATTTATTATAAAAGAAAGGACAGTAAATGTCTTTGACTTTGATGACTTTGAGTTGTCATTTTTCTTCATCTCATGGTCAGCCATAGAACCATTTGTTGGTTTCTGACTGTTCTGAAAGCCTCAGCATTAGACTGTCTAGACTGTTTGTTAGCCAGAAGGAAATACAATTTCACTGTTGTTATGAAAAACAAGTAAACGTTTCATTTTAACATATCACAAAAGGTTGGATCAACTTCTAATACACAGCCAAACATAGCACACAGCAAACCCACACACAGAGGCAAATATTGTGAAAATCCCCTCCCTGTAATTACAAATATAGTACAAATCCACTGTGGGGCCACTTGTCCACTTTCTAAAATAAAATCTTGTAGCGGTAGTGCACTAAAAGCTCCGGTCTCTCCTCCTTAAATGTAGTGTCTGCTCAGAGAAGAGCAGAGAAGGGCTGGTAATTGGGCTGTACAGTAATAATGTGTTTAGCGTGGGCAGCACTTTCCTCAATGTTAACATGCTGGCCCATTAATTGGCTAATGGAGTATATAGGGTACAGCGTGGGGGAGGTCTCTCCGGAGAAGGAGGGGGAGGAAGAGGGAAACAGTTGTAGCCAGGTTGTCCTCGAAGTGCGACAGAGCAGGTGTTGTAAGCTTCACAGCTAATCGGTGAATTACAGAGCCGGAAAAGTGTGACTACATTTCAGCTCCGTCTTTGGTGGAGGATAAGGTGAACTTTGGAAGGTAACATTCAGTCTTAACAAATCTAGTGCCACTCATGTGTGCCTAAAATGTGTGCTTAGTGTGACGCTTACATGACAATCTACGGAACTAAGTTATGACTGTAAATAAAGTTAGCTGTTGTTAGTTCCAATCATTTACTTCAGATAATTAACAAATGCATAAAAAGAGGTTTTTCATATCTTATATTTAAACTTCCCAATTACAATGCAGTAGATTATTACATTAAGGTGGTGTTTAGCACTCCTGCCTCACAACAAGGAGGTCCTTGGGTTTGATCCCTAGCTAGAAATATACACCTGTTGCTCATGTATGTGTAGTGCTCTGGTATCTGCTAACATCAAAGTGTATAGAATAGGTCACTTATAGCTTCAGGACTTTCTATGTAAAAGTGATTAACAATCACAGTGGGACTTTCCTGGTTAAATAAAGATCAAATAAAATTAGCTTATGAAGGAAATGATCCAAAGGGGTGAATATATTGTCAGGGGATTTGATTATCTCAGAAGAATCCTTTTTATACTTTGTGACTTAATGATGCACTATGTAAAATGATGTAGTGTATAACTTAATAAAAACTCTTTGAATATGTCTATCATAGAAATATAGGGTAAAGAAAATAAGGGAGAAGTTCTATCATTTCCTGTTTTAGTTCCACTTTACTGAAAGGACAAGCATGCTAATTTTTCCTCACGAATGTTATGAAGTAAATTGAATTTGTTCCAAAAAATTAAAGTTAATACACATCAAATTTATTTTCATGGTTTTTGTTTATAGACAACAGCATGTCCCTGCAGGGCTGCCATAGCTCTTCTCTGAGTCTAAGGTCTGTACAAACTACACTTTCATCACCAGATATTGCTAAAAAAAAA
This sequence comes from Rhyacichthys aspro, assembly GCA_036850595.1. NCBI lineage: Eukaryota > Metazoa > Chordata > Actinopteri > Gobiiformes > Rhyacichthyidae > Rhyacichthys > Rhyacichthys aspro. Next base: position 2,927,491 of record CM072167.1, read on the forward strand.
AGCCCATGAACTACACATCATTCCTGTAATTTAAAAGCAGCCATTCTCTGTTCCATTTTCTACTTCTCAATACAAAGGCGTTGGTAAGCAGTCTTTGGGACTTTCCAGGGACTTTCCAGGAGAAATCTTCCACCACCTGGCACCGGATGGAAAATATGAGCTATTGTCTTACAATATACTGACATGTTTCCACAGTGAATGTTTTATCTATTTGAAAAATGATGCAAAATAACCTAAAGCCTCTCTGAATTGAAGAGAACATAAAAGCACCCAATGAGACTTTAAGCCAAATCAAATGACGCTAATGACAGCATGACTCACATCACTGGCATCTCTGCTCCAACATATCCTTTTATTGAAATGCACATATTAGTGTTATCCGTATCAGGCTCCTGAGGCCTGGGAGAGAAGTCATGTAGTCAGTCTAGCCCAGGCCATTATCTCTGTCCCAAATGTCAATATTGCAGTTTTTATGAATCTGATTAGTCCATAAAACGCCAGAGGGTCCCTGCTGACTTCCGTGAACCTGTTGTAACATTATTGTCTCGGACTTCCTGGCAAAGATCTGACATCACTTTGACCAGATGGCAGGTGAAAGGTCTTCTGGGAATTACTGTTGTTTTTCTGTCCTGTGTGTCGAATCAGCACAAACTAAAGTCATAGGACAAGCTGAGGTGATCATTTCCATACTGTACATGGGTAAAGAGAAATACACCAAACCAGCTTATACAGGCTTTATAGATGACTGGGTATCACGCAACATTGCATCATGCTTCCATCAAAATCTCATTCTGCAGAGAAAATGGGATTTTGCTCGGCTAAAAATAAACAGAGAGTCTATGAGAAGGAGAATTGGGTTAATCCGACTCTGAAAAATGACAATTGTTTGGAATGTGATTACTGTTATTAAAATACACAGACACAGGGAAGAAAGTCAACCTTGGGGGAATTCTAAACCTCTTCCAATTCGTGTCAATCATCCGCAGAGCAGCCATGTGGGGCAAAAGGTTAAGTATGACCCGAGGTAATGGGAAGTGGGGCGCTTGTGGGAGGCAGTGTACATGAATGGCCGTCTATGTGTGTGTGTGAAGCCTACAACAGGGCTACAACATCTGGAACCAGTGAGGAGTGGGCAGGCCGTTGTCAGGGTCACCGCAGCAGGAGGTCAGAGCCCACCACTGTCCACCAGATCTCACCGCTCCTCTGCACGGCTCGGGCTTGTTAGCAGTGAACGCATGGGCACTGACATGGAACTCTTGTGTAGGAGGAAAAGCCCAGTGAAAGGCTCTGTTGTGCAGAAGTGGTCCCGACGAGAGGAACGTCTCGGAGGGAGGAGGGGGAGTTCACTGCCCCCATTAGGACTTTTATCAACAGAAGTGAGGGCAAGGAAGAAGTGTTCAATTTGACATTTTCTTCTTTGCCGTATTTGACCCGCGAAAGAAGTCTGAACATTTTAAGACAACAATTTCCACATATCTTTCAATCCTTATCCATTCTTCTTTGGATGTACAATTTTATTTCAGTTTTCAATAAAAGCTATGCTTCATCGAGGTTCTTTAAATATGATGCAGTTATTAGTAGGACTCAATTATGATTCAACCAATCAAACTTGCACTTGGCATTACAATCTGTGTCTTCATATATCTTTTTTTGACTGACATAATGTCTAGAAAAAAATTGTGTATTAACATATTTCTTGTTTTACTGTTTTAAATAAAATATTTAATGTGCATCCATAAACTTAAGGTCAGAAACTTTTATGAAATCGAAGGAATGCTTAGAAGCTACACTAAAAACCATATGGTTCCTTGGCAACAAGTTGGCAACATTCATGCTTTTACCCAAAGACAAAGAAAGAGGCATTAGCAGAAGGGTACAGATATTTGAAGAGCATCTGAAACCACTTTAACTGCATCAAATTATAGTATTTCCAGACTGACTCTCTTCAAAGAAGTGTGTAATTTCTGGACTCGGCATATGTTATATCACTGAGAATCCCTCTGCCAGTGTTAAATTTGAGCATAAAAAGGCATTAAATTCCTCAGGCCTATTAACACTTTCAAGTCTTCACAGTTTATATAAGAAAAGTTTTTTTCTTTTTTTAATAGAATCCAGGCAAAGACACGTGAACTTCGAGAACGAATGGCCAAAGAAAGAGAATACGCCGAGATCCAAGATGTCATCAGTCCCACCTTCAGCTCGGATGAAGAACACACCTACGCCGGCATCGGATCGCTGGACTCATCGGTGGACGGAAGCAGTTTGGACAACAGTCACCACCATTACCACCTCCCTCAGAGTCCACAGAGCCCCCACACACCTCTGAACCCCCCGGACAACGGCCCACCACTGGAGGCGCTGTACGCTCAGGTCAACAAACCCCGCAATGGACGCCCAGCTGCTGCAGACAGGTAGGAACAACACAGTGTTAACATATGAGCCTGGGTCCAGTCGATCTTTATATACCCTCACAGCTCGACACAGGCAAAACCTAAACATTTTCGAGTCTTCTGATATAAAATGTGTAAAGGTCTGCTGTAGTTTGAGTTTTGTTCATCAATGACAGCTTTAGTTTGAGTTTTGACCCATAAAAGCTACTGTATTTTGAGATTTTTTCCTCTGAAGCTACTGTAGTTTGGGTTTTGATCCTCTGAGCTTGCTGTAGTTACAATTGGATTTAACAAAACAGGGAATTCACCTTAAAATAAATAATATATTAAAATGTATAAATAAATAGCTGAAATAAATAGATCAAAAATGTAATAAGTAACAAATAAAAACAAGTAAATATTTTTTTTTTTTTCTCTATTACATTGGTTTTGTGATCATTGGGAGTTGAAATTGAAATTGAAAATGAGATCAATTTCAAAAGCGCTAGTTTGAGATAAATTTTGTAATTGTTAATGAGAAAATGCTGTCCTAAAAGTTCTGGAAACGCTGATTGATTCTGGATCATTTTTGTTCAAAGTATACTTGAACTTACTATGTTTAACAACTAGCCAAATTTAATGATTGTGATTGTGCACCTATGAAGTAAGCATCTACCCATGTTATGATGGCTGATGTGTTTATATAAGCACATACGTTTCTTCTCTAATTGTGTGCAACTTCTACACTCCATTTAGTTTCCAATGCCTTGCCACACAAACTCAGCCCATGTAACTTCAATTCTTTTTTTGTTTTTTTTGTTTTAAAACATCACCTCCATCTCCAACTCCTTGTGTCCTGTGTAAACTTGAAGCCAGTGCACATGCGGCCAATCCCTTGTAAAAACCATACACCTTTACTTCTCATGTGTCTCGTCCAGTTTTACTTTCACAAAAGCTTATAACTCAACAGACTTTAGATCTCGTAACAACCCCAACAGCTTTCCTCTGTCCTTCATGCGTCCACTCCGACAGCACTAACTAGCTCCGAGCCTCGTGTTTACGCCTCACAACAATCTACTTCATTTACACCTCATCCATTATGCATAAGCAGCGGCGTATTTATTTCACTTTTTACTTATCACGTGCGACACATGCCGTAGAAGAAACAATGAATTTCACACTGGATTTTATCACCGCTGTGTCCCGTGGGGCCGCGCCCTGTTCAATCCACTGGCAAGGTAAAACAACAGCAGGAGTCTATCAGTAATTCTCCATGTGTTAGAATTTAATATCAGTCAGTCTGGCTTTTTTTTTTCATTATCCCTGGATCACAGGTAATCCTCCCCGGTCCCCTGCACACCTTTCTTTCAGAGTCACAGCGCATCAGTGTTCCGCTTCTCGTTCACTGGGGGGTTGTATCACTCATAACCGCCGTGTCAACAAGAATATTTGATGCGACAATAATGCCATACCAGGCTTTAGCTCGAAAATAACAAATCGACGTGAAGCAAGTGCCAATCTAAAGAGTTGTCATCACTTTATTTTGTTCAGCGGAGAAAAAGAAAGTACGGTTTTACTTCAAGTTAACTTTGCAACGAACTATTTCGATCCTTTTTTTTCCCTGTGAGGCTGGTGAAATGTCACCTCAAGTGTTACTTATTTATGCAACTGATGGAAGAATTGTTTGAGTTATTTAGTATGAGGTGTTGATGGAGGTCTGCTGACTTCCTGCTGGTGATATTTGTTTGGTGACAAGTCTGGAGATCTCTTCCCTGGAGGATTCCCACAGCCTTTTGGGATGTTATTAATAGACAGGATAATACCCACCTCCTGTGATTGACAGCCGTCACCTGGGGGCTCGTGACCTTTCCCCAGCCAAGAGTGGTGTCTATGTGACCCCATGTGAAGGAGACATAGAGGCTGTGTGTATGTGCATGTTTTAAGAGGTTTAGTCTGTATCTAACCTCACCGACAGACGCACTAGATATGACAAGGTTATCAGGTCCCACCAAGAGCCGGATAAATCCACGTGCCCCTACATCCAGGGCTTAGTGGAGGCCAGCGGTAAGTGTCCACATGCCTGGAGTGAAGGTTACTTCCAGCAGATAGAGCCGTATGTTTCCTCTGGATAGCCTTGCAGCGCTCTCCTGTAAACTGTTCCACATCCGGAGCTGAGGCCTGTCCGGTCTCTGTTGTGCGGTTAAATTAAGCATTTTAGGTGTTACAGTGACTTTGGGTAAAGTTTAGGACAAGACTTAAAGGGATATTAACAGAGGCTGCATACTGAAAACAAACAAGTTGAATTTGTGATTTGAAAGCCCCACATTGACTGGCTTTATTTATTTTGAATTGTTTAATTTTTGTATTTACCTCCAAATTAAAACTGGAAAGCGCAATGTTGTCATACCATGTATATTTTTCTTACTTATCATACTGCCAGACTCTCATACTGTCCCATGTCTAAATATAAACAATTGCAAGGACAGAGTAATATTATTTTACTTCTTGCAATAGACATTCATACGAGTATCAAAATAGCTCCAATCAGAGCCTTAAATGACACAATAGTGCAAACAAATAATTAACAGTAACCATTTTGAAAAAGCAGTTTGACTAGTGACTTATTTTTTCATATATTGGAATTCAATTCAACTTTTGCAGTTCTTTGTTATATAGTGCAATACTTAACAGTTATGGCACACAACACATTTTCCTAATATGCTCTCCTATATCTAATGTAGAGTAATATGTCAGAGTATATAATCATTTTTAAAAGTATGTTTAGGCAAGAGCATCTGTTAGTAATGGTTCCAGGAAGAGACTACAACACACTATAGAGGTAAAGTCTGCCAAATGCAATGTCGTATCTGTAATTCACTAGATTTGATGGACGTTTAATTAGATTTTTGTGATTAGTATCTATATGTATCTATTATAGACAACTGCAAACAAAAAAGCATTACAGTTTTCAAAAAGAGGAATGAAGAAAGCTGGCAGTGAATAGAACTAATGGCCGCTGTTTAAAAAGTGTGTTCAGTCAGATCCAGACAGACATTTGATTGATTCTCAGTGGAAATGAGCCTTGTGCAGGAGTACTGTATTAAAGCATTAACATAGAACCGACATGTTCATGATTACTCCATCTCTCTTTGTATTACCACTGGGAATATTAATAGCAGCCTACTTTATTCTCAAATACAAAACAGAGCTCATAAATGTCTCCTGCTTAATGATAGAAACATGCTACTACTTTGTAACATTTCTAAATCCATTTTTTAAACAAATTCTGCTCAGACTTCATTTGCTATATTTGCACAATGTATACTGAAAATAAGTCCGTTTGATGTGACTCTACTAGACATTAGGTTTAATTCATAATTCCTCGGTTTCAGAAACAAAATAGCATAATCTAATCAGGCTCCTCTTGTTTTCTTGTTATAAATTCTCACCTTCACTGGTTTATTTCAGCACAGAGAGCTCCATGTGGCATGTTAATTATAGATACAAGCCTGTGTTGAGTTTGGGGTCTGAGCCTTGAGAAAGTGATAGTGCAGTATGGAATATTCACAGGGACGGGATTAGCCGGAGCGAGTGTTTCGATTTGATTTGAAATAGGCACCGAGTGTTTGCCGCTGCGTCTTTGCTTCCCACCTCTCGCTGCTTTGCATATCTCTTGTATTCCAGCTCGGCTGTTTGCCTGTAATATTTGTCTTGCTGCCTTTGAGATATAATAACATACACTGGTTCTTATTTAGCTCTCAGGCTTTCTATTTACAATTTGCAGAAAACAGAAAGCTGGAAACACATTGAGGACTGCAGTCACTTGCCTATCACAACAAACATAAACAGTGATTTGCATTTCTAAATGAAACCTAATGGAACTTTTATTGTCAGATATAAAGAGCCAACGCAACAGAATTTGCAATCAGACCTAGCTTTCACATATATCAAGACACTAAATTGGACTCAAGACTTGTATATTACTTTAAAGGAATGTACGTCTAGGACCGTCACTGCTTTTTTGAGACACCGTGGTAAATAATATTATACAGGGATGTGACCGTGGTTAAAGCTATCTGCTGATGATCATATGACCTCTAGAAAACATAGCACACATCTTGCCTTGTAAAATTGGTTCCGGGGAGCAAGTAAATGGAAGTAAATTGAGTTGAAATTAGCCGACAACCTTCCTCTTCCATCTGTACGTCAGAGCTGGGGGGAAAAAGAAGTGTGTTTGCGGGACGTGACTGTGCTCGAACTAATCAGGATCTCACATCTTAAAGTCACCAAGTCGACGAGTGGCTAAAAACGGAACAGAGAAAGCAAGTGGAGTGGAAGTTCCCATCAGGTTGTTTACTGTACTCGCTTCATCCAGCGTTTAAGGGAAAAAGAACATCTACTAATTACAGACTCGTTGGTTCATGTAGGGAGAACATCCAGAATGGAGGATGTTGTGTGTTGCATTTGCACAGGCCTTCATTTACCGCCATTATAAAGGCACTCACCTCTCACCCAGGCTGTTTACTCTCCATAGTTCATAAGAAAAAGCTGCAGCTGGAAAAATAGAAGCTCCTTTTCTCACAGACCTTTGGTAATGGAGCCCTAATGGGAAGGTCAGCCTGACTGTAAAGCCCAGACCTGAGCCTGTAAACCCTCCGAGATACGAGGAACCCCCGTCTTCTCTGCGACCAGAGACCCTGCCCATTCTGCCGTATCGGGTTTTACTGTTCCTCTGTGGGATCACGGCACAACAAGAGCTCATTTGACAATTTATTACCGGCCTGCGTGTTATTAGAGTTGGCAGCACCACTGGTGTTTTGACAGCGCTGTCAGACTCAGTAAAATCCAAGGGCAGCAATAGAAATCCAGCAAGTGTAGTTCTGTGAAAAGCTCATATAAAATAAACATAAATAACATTTCCACTGTAAAACCGTCAAACGAATTCAGCTCTGTTTTACAGGGGGCTACATATAACTGAGCTAAGCAGCCCATATTCCGTTTGTGATTGTGTTGCTTATGCTTATGAAGACAAAGGCAGATTTAGCAAAAAAAGGTGACCTGGTTTCTCGACAGGCAGCTGACAAGTCGACCCCTCCGTCTGCCGTAGGGCCCTGGGGTTGGGGGAGAGTTTTCGTCGGATGCTGCTTTTCGGAACGACGAGCTGACAGGTGCCAGGCTCGGGATTTGGGGGGAAGCGGGCAGGAAACAAAGCCTTGAAAGTGGAATTTGATTGACTGCTGCTCCCATTACCTGGTGGAGTCTCTAAAGCTCCTCAGAGCATGGCTGAGAGGGAGTCGTTGGGAGACACAACAGCATGAGGTGAGGGAAGTGCGGAGTAAAAGATACAGCACTCCGAAGCCCTTGAAGTCCTGTGCAGCTTAGAAGCTCTGCAGCTTCTCACCTACAGATACACTGCCTCTTTATGCCTCCAAAATTTAGTCGAAACCTCCACTCCGCCAGGCCTTGAAATTGGATTATGAGGGAGCTAATGCATTTTCCACAGCTGATAAAGGGTCAGGCTTTTCATCGCAGGGGAAAGTCCAGAGCCTTCCTACTCAAAGACCTTCACTCATGAAATGTTAATCACTGGTGAAACATACTTCACAATCCTGCTCCGTCATCTACATCTAGCAAGTGCTGTTCCAAACCAACCAAACCTCTTTTGAGCTGATAAATTCTTCACGGCTTCAATGTTTCTTCAATTTCACTGGTATATTCCTAATATACTTGCATGTTGTTTCTATATCTTAACTCTTACGGACACTGTTGCAGGCCTTTAGCATTTTTTGCCAATTGAACCAGGTTTGCGAGCCATACAAATCTAGACAGAGCAAATGAAAAGAGTGTTATCTGGATTTTTTACACCCTATTAAAAAAAAGCTGACGTGTTCTATTATGTGTAATTATATGCCTCAAAACCTGGACACAATGCACTTCAATATAATTCAAAATCTTCGACTATGTCCTAGAGGAGACAAATCTTGCAAGTGAAATCATAATTTCTCGTCTTTTTCAACTCTGCTAACAAACTTTCTTACATGACAGCAACTCACAAGACTACCATACTAACAGACACACAGTAATGGCTCCATTAAAGTAATACAGATAGAGTGAAGATCTTCCGAAGGGGGCTCCACCTCAATCAGACGATCACAGAGCCAGTCTCGACTAATCTTTCTTTATTGTTTGCTGTCTCTTATACTGTGTCTGTAATTAACAATGCAATTAACAATCAGTCTGTGTGATTTTCATAGTCTTTATTTTCATTTAGACGCAATCAAAGCCAGATTAACAACACTTTCTGACTGCAACATCTGTAGCTTTGATTAAATCCTACCACTCAATAATTCATTGGTAAACAAATGAATCTTTTACAACCCCTGCATCTGCATTAAGGCTTCAATAACGGCTCGTAAGTCTCTAATAACCTTCTTTGTTATTCCCCAGGGAGTCAAATTGATATGTCTAGCATCGAAGACGGGTTTACTTTAATGAGACACATACATTAGTGGTAACTAATTACATTTTACTTACTCACTAGCTATCTGTGTGACTCCAGTGTGCTTTGTGTTCGGTACCCTGATCCCTCACCTCTTGTACGCTGCCAAGCTAAACACGACTTAGCGCCGACTCCGACTGTATCACATTTTATTCCCAGCAGCGGTGGGGCAGCATGTTTTGGCGCTGCCTTTTGTTTGTGTCTGACATCCGCCGGCGTTTCCCATTACTCCCTCTGCGTGTACTTGTGTGGGTGTGCAATTAATGTCACTGTGAATGTGTGTAGCGCTGCCTTCCCGGCTCTAATTGAGAATAAAAAAAAGAGAGTTCACCTGGATGTTGGCTCTAGCTGAGAGGGCTGCCTGTGTAATGAATGGGGGATTCCTCAGGTCTGCTGTTAGTGCTGGCTCCAGGACATGGCTTTGCACATAATAAAGCTGTGCAGACGTGCTTTAGTCAACAAATAGCCCTGTCTGTGAATACAGTACAGAACAGCTCTTTTTCTTCCCAAGGTGTTGTCTACTTCCTCTTGTGTCACAGAAGGCATTCATTTCTCTCCAGGTTGATTCAGTGTGTTTCAAAGATACAGACAAATGTTTTACTTTCTTATCATTAAGTTTAAATAGGGTGTGAAAATTTGGTGGTTGAAAATGCTGATTGAATTCCACACACCATTCATCTATGTGAACAGCAGAGACAGTGGAAATAGGTCTGTTGGTGATTTCACAAACTAAAACAATGAAAATCAGTTAAGGTCATATGTGCTAAAAAAAATCAAGTGCTCAGTTTGTTCATTCTGTAAGAACAACAAACTGGATTATATAAAGAGAAGTATTCTAATTCAGATTATGCACATATGAAAACATAGACTTAACTGTGGTCCAGATTTTCCTTAACATTGTAGTACAACAACTTTAATTCTGACCATGTATGACCATGCAAACCATCTGAGCTAATCTGAACCTTTACTTTATGATATAATAAAATTCCAAGAACATGCAATATGATAAAACATACAATAAATTAACGTAAAATAACATCCACTGCAACCCGTCTTTGGCTCTTGATCCATAATTTAGAAAAAAAAAAATCTGGACTCAACTACACATAAAGCTGAGATAAATTTTAGTGGTTTCACAGCATGAAAATTCACTCATTAAGACTGCTCACAAACAGGTAGTGCATGCAATAAAATAGAAAAATGCAGTGTATCAAAAATGTGCAATGCAAAAGTATTTACAATAGCATTAGTTGATCTGTCCTAACAATTTACTCTCACTTTAAACAGACTAAAAAGCTAAAAACACTAATGTCAAATCCAAAATACTGTTAGTCTAGCAAAAACACATAGATAATGAGGGAAGTAGCTTAGCAAGTGCTGCACGTCTACTGCGTAATCAGACTGGAGTTGGACTAAACATTCTGTGCATGCTTCACAGTTCCCTGCAAAGAGCCATACAGACATAGTTCATGCTAATGTGGCACTAGCTTACGTAGTTTTGGATCTCTGTTATTTTAGTGATAGTTTCTTCCTGCTAGCTAGTGTTTACGGGGTATAGTAGTAGTCTGGTATAGTCTAGTTAAATGGCCTAACCAAGCTGTGTTCATAACTCTGTTTGCTAGTGACTATGCCTCATTATTATCCTTTTTGTAATCAGAACAGGCTTACTGCACAAACACTGACATTAACTTCGGCCCTCACATCCTGCACAGCGCTAGGTGATAGCGCAGTAGTCCGAATTCACCAAACGCACGCTGGCTTTATCGGGAATGTACACAGATAGCGACGTGTATCTCCCAGGCAAAGCAAGTGAATTATTTTCCTGGTCTGTTTTGATTTTTTTCCCCTCTCTCTCTTACCCTGCCGCTTCACAGAGGGCCCCTGTGGGATGGATGTGATGAGATGGAGCACACAGAAGGCAATTTATCCTGCGTTTGTACTATTACGTTCATTTAAGAAAGCAAACAGCCTGAAAGCAGATCGAGGAAAAGGCTGAGCGCAGGGTTGGGGGGAAGAGCAAATGAGAGATATAGACCCACCTCGCCTTCTACATCAAGTGGATCAAGCTGATTAAGGCGAAGCGTACAGTATGTATTTTATCAATGTCCTTCAAACGGGAGGCCTGCAGGACATACATACAGCATCTAATGAATTTTCACGAGCAGATGAAAGCAAAAAGAGGAGAACATGCCGTTTTAGTGGCCCAGAAAGACGGAGGTAGTAAAGTAGGAGGGGTTTCAATATGGCCGAGGGCTGTTGGAGCAGGGTTTGTTGATCGGCACTGGAGGGCATCTTATTCCCGGCAATCAGCAGCCGCAAATAGACAGTTAATCCCCCGTTCAGTCTGTCGATGCCTGACACCATCACTGACTGTACGGCAGTCAGCAGACATTGACAAAACACACAGTCGTTCGCAGGGCTGGCTGAGTTTTTTCCTCCAATAAGAACAAATGTGATTAGTTTACAAATGTCACTGCAGTTTATTCAGCCGAACTCACGTGTCCTGGATCTGGAATATGGCTGACCAGTAATGGAAAACTTTTTCAAGGAGAATGATTTGTCTCCTTTTAGTTTGTTCTTTTTACATTAAGCTATAGTACTTTTTGTTTTGGCTTTGATTCAGAGCAATTCAATAAAGACTCTTATCTCTTTCCTTTACCGCTGAGAGTTCCTGTGAAGCTGCATCTAGGATTCGATTGGTCTTAAAGGTCCATTGTGCACTTTTATTGCAATCTCACACTGAGATGAGGATGTGTGGATGGACCCTGTTGTTTGATATAGCATCCATCCTCCTAAATATGTGTTTTGGCTTATCTATCGCTGTTTGTTTGGGCCAATTGATTTGTTTTTGTCATTTTTATGGGTTGCTTGTAATCCTTTTCTGTGAAATCGGTGGACATTTCTCCAACTAATATCCTATTTCAGGCTAGTGCCACATTTGACCATGATATGTTTTATTTACACAATAGGGAGAAGTAGTTATACACACACATACACTGCTGCATGCACATCTTATACTGATCATCTGTAACGGTGAGCTGTCACATTTATGCTTGAACCATCTTGATTCATCTGACCTCGGTGATGCATTAGTGACACTGCAAGTTTTAGGAAGAGGTGACAGAGTTATTCCAAAAGAAAAAGTGAAAATAAAAGAGGTTACTGATAATGTCCAGGAAAATTATTTTAAAAACGTCGGCCTGGCAATTGACATCATAGAAGATACAGTGTCGCAAACATATTATCCTCTTTTGATCCTTCCATTTCAAATCGATTGCTGTATGGTTGTCATGAAGACAGAAAAACACATGCCATAGCAGAACTTTAGACGGTCTTTAGTGTTAATTTACCATCACAGCTTTCCTAAAACTGGCCCCGGCTCTCACACTCCAGAAATAGATAGATCAGGTGAGGAATGCAGCGGAGGAGGCAGGTGACCAGAGAAGAGCCGCTGTGAAGCACGACCAGAGCAGATGACTCTCACGCCTCCTTATCCTGTGGCTCACTTTCATCTTTGTCCACAGTCACAGCAGATGTAGGCACAGGGAAGTGACCTGACAGCGACAGGAGTGGAGTCAAGTCAAGTGAGTCGAGCTGCGGCTTAGAGTTTCGCTCAGTCCTTCTCAACAAGTCAGTTCAAAGGGAGACTTGCTGTGCGTAGGTTTGTTAGATTATAAGAGATTTCAACAGCTACTTTTTCTGATCAATATCGTTAGCTATTCACATCATTTTTTACCAGTAACCTTACCTAACTCTGCTGAAGAAACTTTTCCCTCCAATGTAATCTTTTATTTAAACTTTTTAATATAGTCTGGGTTGTGCATGTCCTGGCATATTTGTATAAATCTAATCTGACGCATTTCTGTTCCCAGGTTAATACAAAGTTTAAAACCTGAGGCCAACATCTCAGGTCATATATTTTTTCTGCTTTATAAACTGAAACGTTTTAAGTCTGCAGCACACGATTACCCAGAGCAATAAGAGCAGAACAGAGGTTCGTTTGGATGCATCAGACATTCATTTTTGTAGGTTTTGAATTTCGTCAGTGCTTCAGGACTATTTTCTAATTGGTCGCTGGAGTGCAACTGTATCAAGAGGTTAGCTGCCTCTAATCGAAAGCCAGTCAGTGCGTCCAGGGCACATAATTAAATTTACCTTGCCCACATCTGAGCCACTGAGTCCGTGCTCTCAACACAGAGCTGCATGTGCTGACTGTATTTTAAGAGCAGTATCCATATTCTTTTTGTGAGAATACGCCTTTGTCGTTTCAAATCCTTGTGTCTCGAACAGGCTCCCGGCAGCAAATCGGATCTCAGTGAGAGCTTTTGTAATTACAGAGAGCTGAATGGGTGAATACATCCCAAATCCACAAGACCAGTGAGCGACACATTCCATCTGTCTTAAGCCTCCTTCCAATATAAGAGATTGACTCATGAGGAGTCCCAGAATACTGCCAACTGCAATCATTTTTTTTCTTTTGTTTACAGTAAAATTTGAGTTTTATAGAGTACAAGACAGGATTTATCAGAGAGGTTTGCAAAACAATACCCCGTTGTTGTCAAGATCGCACTAAGATCACAATAATCATACATACATGTGGTCCTCGGGGGGTCTTTGGTGTTTTGGTTGTCAGCTTGGACATAAAAGAAGGTATATTCTATATTTTAGAGTCAAGATGCACTAGAGCTGAAAGGACCATGTGCTGTTTGAAGCTAATCTTTGCCAAATAACAAGTGTTTGACAATGTTTAATTTCAAGCTGTGCACAGAGCTTGACAATGTGACCTGTTCACTGTGACCTCTACCTTCAGGAGCACACCATTAACACACAGCAGCTTGGTTAAACATAGTGACCACATACTGTGCCTTAAGGATGATGTACTACCACTTTCCCCAGATAAAAATACCAGTCTTATGTTTAGCTGCAGCAGTGATTACCTGAAGAAATAATCAGGTAGAAACATGAGCCTGTTGTGTAGCTTTTTACACAAGGCCGAGGGGCCAAATCTGGGCCTATACATCTTTCTGTTTGGTTGTTATGTGAGGATACAGGCTTGTGGTGCAAATACATTTAAATGTGAAAGACAAAATAGATTTTAAACAAAATCTTTGTTATATTATCATTCAAACAGTATGTCTCAAGTTTGTGGGAGTTACTCTGAACAGTTGTAGAAACAAAAACAGGATGTACTGGATCTTGTACTGCAGGGAGTTTTAAATGGATCCGAGATAGACAAATTAAAATTGCTGTATACACAATATGTTTTTTATTTGCTTCAGTACATACTAGAACACTTTACAGAATGCATTTACAAGTTAAGGTTTAATGTTAGCTCTGTTTTTAGAGCCATCAAGTACAGTAATTTAGGTTTAGCCAATTCGCCTGGATTTTAATCATTAAATACCACATTAACATTAATAAACAGCTTTTCCAACAAGAGCAGGTGGCTCTTTCTTAATAGTCAGTGTGCAATAATAATTAACATCAAGTTTCAAAGCTGGTCACCACCAAGTCTTGATGTTTCTGAGTTTCGTTTTCCTTTTTTTTTCTCCGAGGACCACATAAATGCAGCATAAGTCTTGTTACATATAGAATGACATGTTTATTACTTTACCTTTCAGTCCACAGTATATGCCCGACAGCCACAACCTTTCCTAACTGTTCGTCAGCAGAGTCTATAACCTGTGTTCCTGTCGCGAACATGGACTTCATTTCCTGCCTGTTACTCCATCATCCCACGCAGTTGGAGCAGAATTAAACTTGAATGCACCATGCCGGCCTGAGGCTTTCTGTGCGTGCCGGGACTCTGCTGGGGACTGGACTGGGATTTAGGGCCCCTCTGGCAACAACGGCAAGTGCTCAGTTAATTCACCTGAGTCGAACCTGTTTGAGCTGACCGTTGGTCCTAATAAAACCCCACCGAGGCCACCAGACATTCCTAATGCCACCAGCGCGCCTGTAAAACTGCTCTTAGCTTCGTGCAACAGAGTTATTTGTCCACTTTAATGCACCCCTGATATCATCATGGATCACTGTGGAGCCAAAAGTCTGAAAGCAGTGTCTGTTTTCGAGGAGGAGGACTTGTACTTAAGGGAATAGGCATCTTTTAGTTTCCACTTGCAGCTGCTGTGATTGGCGCTGTTGTTTGTGCCAGAAGAATCACTGTGGACGTTAATAACTAAAGGCATTTTAACCTAGTCAGCCTTATTGAATTGGTTTTCTAATTGAACTAAATGCTATGGAAGTCAATGGTAATAAGCGCTGCGGTTTATCTGCCTTCACTTTGTATGCTACAGCCTGGATTTGAGAAGAGCGTACTATAGAGGACACATTGTCTTTTATTTTTCACCAATACAGTACTTTTATTTAAAGCTAAGATCAAGGTTTATCAACACTTTGGGATGTTTCTGTTCAAAGTTTTCACTCTGGGTTTTGGAACATAAACTTGGAAATAAAAAAGGTAGCATATCATTTATGTAATAATAATATAAGGTAAGAAAATAAGTGTGGTTACAAGTTTTACAAGTTTAATCATGAAAAAAAAAATCAATAAATATTATCATTATGCTACATTCATGTGGTCCTTAAGACTCTGAAAGTTTTATTTGGTGCCCAGCTTTTCCATTTGGCATCATATAAACCTTTAACAGCATGACAACAACTTAATTTTTTGTATTAATGTATCATAAATTAAGACAAAAACTGTTTTTGGGACAGTTCTGGAGCCCTGGACAAGTTATCTGGTCTGAAAATAATTACAGAAATATTAAGATTATCTTTTTTTATGAGCATTATTCATAAAATGCCAAAAATCTGAAAATTGAGCATCAAATTATATGTCAGTCATTTATATTCAGTAGTGAACAAATTGACTGTTGACCAAACGTTAAAGCACAATATGCAACTGTGTATGTATTTGTATTGATACACAGTATGACTCAAACTCTAGGTTTATTTATCACTGGAGGCATGATAAACAGGCAACTGTGGGTGACGAAATGTAATCAGTATGAGACTTCTGTTGTCCATACATTAGCATTTGATCATAATTGCTATGGATTTTTTTCTGTTTCTGGACTCATGAAGTTCCTGAAAGTTGTGTGACTTTGACTCTCTATGTTCCACATTTTCAAGAATTTAGAGTATAACAAGTTTTTACTTTATAAGTCCATGTCTGTGTGTCTTCCCACTATTAGCTGCCTCCCCTGTCCGTGTGTAGATGTGTATTATTGCCACCCATTACCAGCTAAAAGCACCTGTGTGACTCTCCCATCCTTTTGCAGCTCTGCATCTCGAGCTGATGGCCTGTAAGTGTCCCAGCGAGACGGGGCATCCTGGAAACACTTGTCTCTTCCCCTCCATGATTAAACATAAAGAATAATCCCCATCCTGCAGTTGTATGGCCGTCATTAAAGGCACTCGGCCAGACCGACCTGTGCCGCGATAATGGCCGTGTTTTAGTGCTAGTCAGGGACGTCAATTAAAAATCCACATCGCTTTTACGACCTCTTGTAGGAACTGGTGGTTTATCCGTTGCGTGGCAGCGAGGAGCCAGTTGGTGATAAAGCCCGCAATTTCATGGCAGTTTATGGTTTTGTGTTTATAGCTGGATATTGTTGTCGTATTTGTTCTGCGGTGTGCTCTTATGTGACAGCGTGTTCCCATTCTTCCTCTGCCCGGCGTCAGGAAGTGTTATTTAGTCATAATTCATCAAAACAGCTTGAGGGTTGATAGCAAAGAGTGGTTAATGGTGAAGCTCAGATGATAAAGCAAGCAGAGACTATCACATCACGAGATTTCAAGTGAACAGTGAAATGTATGTCTTATTGCACTGGCTTTTTAATAAATGTATTTTTAATGATTTACTTCCGTGCAGGAAAGTTAAAGGTTAGCGAGCCTGAGCGGGTTGGGTTTAAAACGTGATAAATGATGAACGTTATAGCGTTGACTTCAAATAGTTCAAAAGATAACATCAGCAAGTTGATGGACTATTGAGTTACAAAGGCTGCCAGATTCATTTACCTTCACCCTGTGCGTTTCTTTCAAGTCCATGTGGGCTCACGATAATGATGGTGATAATGAAGTTGTAAACAGCGCTAACCTTTTCACTCCACGTAAAAGGAAGAAGAGAGGGAAACGCAAGCTTCATAATCACTTTGAATGTACAGAAAGTAACTTGTAACCTTCTAATGCAGCCAGTCTTAATGCAAGGAATAAATGAGTGTGTCCTGAATGAAGTGGCATTAGTCCTGTGTCTGGATAAACTCGAATATCTGTGAAGGAGTGAATGGAAATGTGTCCTGCCTCACACTTAATGGCTGTCTACACAGGCCCAAACTGCAAACGCTGTCCTAGAGTGTAATCAAAATGATCTGCATTCGCACGGATAAGTTCAGCTGTTGAGAACAGTGTGTAGTATGTCTGGGAACCATTTTTATGAACTTTATACATGTATTGCCTACAGTAGTATGAGTTTTAAAAGCACAAAAACACTTAACTTTGCTCATGTTGTTCTACTTGCTGTATGTTGCCAGGTGCCAATAGTTACACATTTTTTTTGTAGTGAGAATATACAATCAAACGGCCAACCAGAACAACTGCATCAGAAACTTGTGTAAATGGACTTTCTTCATCAGTGACATGTTTGATAAGTCAATGCATCCCACACAATTGTATTCAAGCTCTTAATTACGGTCAAGTAAATAGGAGCCATCAAAGAAAACATTAGAGACAAAGCTGTATCATAGCTTTGATGGTTTAGGAGATAATATGTAATGATTAACCACAAAACAGAAAGTAATCTGTCCACTGTGTATTTGAATAGCACCAATGACATTTATACAGCAAAGTTTACAATCTCAATATGACAAGTGTGGTAGAAATATATGGTCAGAGAAGTGTAGTTTTGCACATGAAAGATGAACATGAGAATCGATTCAATGTGGACTCAGCAGAATACATGTAAAAACAACAAGATATACATAAGACAGATTTAAATGCAAGGTCTGAAGGAGGCCTAAATTTATTATTTATTCTCCCATCTTAAAGTTTATAAGGTATTCTCTTATGTGACTGTATATGTGCATATTGGTTTATTAACTACAAGTAAATCATACCTATCTTTTGATGGTACATTTTAATTAAAAGCTATTTTCAAATTTCTTTTTTCTTTTTTTCTCAAGCTAAGCACAACCAAATGATCCAGTTTGAATTTGCGTAATAAAAGAAACTGGCTCCTGACAAAAGAACTGTTTTGTTTTCAAAAACACTATGTCAAGTAATTGAAAGATAAGAGAATATTCTGGAATTGGCTTTGCACATTTAGCAGATATATTTTTAAGCACAGTTGATACTGAACTAATTTCATTCTGGTGGAAAGTGACATACTGCTGGTGGGTATTACTATTTCGGTCAAATGAAATATGTAGTGATAAAATGTGATCTATAGCACACCTCCCAGTATACATCAGAAATGTGACATGAGACACGTACAACACAATATAATGTGTTCCATTCATACGATTCGGTCTCATCACTGGGCTCTTTGTGTGTGCTGTGTAGGCAGTCACACACTCTTCTAAATCTTGCCATATGGCTGTTTACAAACCTCCACACATGACAGGCTAAAGATGCTCTGCCTGGGGATCTGCGAGTAGAAAATGTTTCTGCTGTGTTGTGGGATCATGGCTAATCTATGGCTACGCCTGTTGCCTCTCTGTGTCTCTCCATAATCACAGTAAATCTCCGCAGACATCTGTTTCCCGTCGCGGTCTGACTCATGGGTACGCCGAGGTGCTACAGTGTCACAGCGTACATCAGCGGAGCAGTGCGTGCCAGTGTGAGATCATTCGCGGTGCACTGGAGAGGTTACACATTTTATCCTCAGCATTTGTTAAGGCAGCTCTTTGTGCGCTCTTTTATGAAGCCACATAGCTGTTAGCTTAGTCACAAAGACATTTCACTTTCACTGTGCTTCCTAATGTATTAGATTCCAGCATGTCTGTCCTCCGCCGAGCAGCATGACATTTACAAAATGAACAAATTGATATTATTGTTACTCTCAGTAATGCCTATGAATGTGCTCCATAATTTCCATCTCTCACAAAACCCGAGAAGTGGAGCACCATTTCCATAACAGAGAGCAGACAGAGGAGCTCCAACCCTGAAGCAAAAGTGATTTATTAACCTGATTTAAGACACATGCTGGCAAATGGGGAGCATTTTTCTTCTGATAGACTCAGATAAAATAAACAACAAGACAGATATATTGGAGCTATGTTCAGACTGGCCTTTAAAGTGACCCAGATCAGGTTTGTTCATGTCAATGTGAACAAGACGAAACACATGGAATCAGGTTTGATTGTGTTCCAAACGTGGTCCCGGTTGAAGATGATTTTTTTTTTGGCCTTTATTTATTAGAATAGTAGACAGAGGAGAAGCAGGGTGAGAGAGAGGGGAGTGACACTGGGTAAATTACAAGCTGGAATCAAACCCGGGTCTCCCATGTATATGGTACTCGCTCTACTAGATGAGCCACCGAGGCACCCCAGGCCAATTACAATGTACAAAGACTTTTCTCACTCTTTTAAACAATATTATTCACAGTGTTTGTAATAAATACTGACAGAAATCAAAAATGTAGTATAATGCTGCTAAACTATCAATAATTTACACAGCCAAACAGTTACACAATATATTAAAATACATAACTAAAACTTACTTTAGTGTTCACAGCATTATTTCACCATCAACAACCTGTGATTAATGCCAAACTGTCCTGACCAAGGTTCGAACGCTGAACCTGTGAATGCTACTTATATTGTGAGTAAAAAAAATGACCAGAGTCCTATCCTTTGCAACATTGTTTGTCTGGGACACTGCTATAGGGCTCCACAGCAGCGCCTGTTTGAGTAAAGTGGCCTTCTATCAACTATCTATCTGAGATCTTCAGCTCAAGTCATCTTGGAATCAGACTTAACATGGATAATGTGCACAGTCAGCCAGAAAAATCAGATATCACTCACTCCTTCATGCAGTGTCAGCATAGTACAAGTAGCAAAAAGCTACTTATAAATGTCTTTCTCCTTCATTTCACCTGTTCTTCATCAGAGCTCTGTAAACAACCTACACTTCCTTTCCTACTCCTTTCTCCTTTTGCTCTTTCACCATTCGCTCTCCACGCATTTCTGCCGCTTTATCTTTGTCCTTTCCCCATTCTCCTCCAGCGATGCGGGCACAGAGAGCGCGCCCAGTCTATCAGGCCGTAATGAGCGTGCTCACTAAAGGCCTGATTCAAACAGACAAAGGGAGAAGGATGGATGACAAGGAGAACGGAGAGAATCGGAGACAGAGGGAGAGTCTGGAGTGTACCCTTGAATGGCTGTACACTGTAAGCCCCTCCAGCTTCCTCCTCCTCTGCCTGTATTTTTGCTAATAGCCTCTTGGGTTATTTCTGGGTCTCTTTTTAAATGGGAGATGGGTGGGAGTGAATGGAGGCAGAGGAGGGGTGCCGGTGAATAAGCACTCCGGCTCGCAGCAGGATGGTGGGCAGGCGAGAGGGGCGGGGGGCTCGGTTGCTACTGGAGACGGGGGAACAGATTCACAAATACACAAACCCCCAAACGTGAAGCCTCCAAAGCTGATTAGTCAAACTTGTGATTTCCAATTTCGGAGCGCCGACACAAATCCTGCACTTAATATTCATGCAGGAGCAGCCGGGGCCCCTCGCCGTCCCTCGCCGCCGTGGGGCCGTGAGTTGGCTGCTGGGTGAGTGGAGGGTGGGTGGGTGGGTGGGGGGCTAGTCCTTTTAATCAGCTTAAAAGGATGAGAGAAAAAGAGAAAAGGGAAAGTTTTTTGTTACATGATTTGAGACCACACATGAAGTCTTATCTGGGTGGGCACTGTACCATAATAAACACCTCCTCCATCCTACCTACTACGTCTTTTCTCATTGCCTCAGCTGGCCTGGGGGTGGCCAATGCAAACAGACAGCACATTTTCTAGTGTCATCTGAATTGGTCTCATTTTTCTCTGTGAATTTTAAACGGGGCAACAGGCGCATCCGACAGACGTCAGTTCTGTTTTGGGCAGGGTGACGTTAGCAGTGTCACTGTTACATGACTCCTTGTTTTGATGTTTAACCCGGTAATCAGGATGGCTGTCTGTTGTTGTCAGCTCAGTGCATGGACAGAGAGTGATGAGAGGCAAAGGAGTGATGAGGTACAAAGACACCTGGAGATGCATAAAATATATATAAAATAGGGATGTGACTTGATAAAAAAAACAAAAAAAAAAACAATCGCAAATCTTAAAACGTGTCAACTTTTATTAAACACACTGAATCATGAATTTAACAGAAGGTAATTAACTTTATTTTAACTTTGCTATACTTTAACTTTTGTATAACATGTACATACAAAATGCTAATTCGATCAAAACTCAGTCACTTTGACAGCCCAGTCTATGAATGCAAAAAGAATTTGACATAATTAATGACTTAATTGAGAAACCTTTATAACAGACAGTAACTTAAAGTGCATTATTCACTTTGTGGTTCAGACCTTTGACAATTTGAAAAATCTATCTGTGTGAACTTATGTAATTACATTAACAATGAAATGTGCATTTCATCAAATTAACAGTTGTGTTATTTCTTTTTTAGGCACTGAACCGAAAAAATTAACACAAAAAGTTAATGCGATAATTTTACCAGCACTAATATAAAAGCAAGCGATATAGATTCAACAATACATGAAGTAAAAGATATAGCCTACCATGTTACAGGTTCATGTTAAAAGGACCATTGGATCAGAGGGAAATGGGCAAAATAATTTCCTTTCACAGCACCTCAGAAAAATCTTTTTTAAAATATGAGCATCAAATATGTCCCTTTATGAGTTGTTTTTGTCATATTTTGAATGGATAGCACCACAGAAGTGACATGACCTCACTGTTGACTGTTGTTAGCTCGCTTACATGTCACTAGAATGGCTATTAGCATCACTAGCTACACAGGACATAGCTAGTGATAACCTCAATTCCTTTTTATGCTTCCTAAACATCAAATATGGATATCAATTTTCCTTAAACTGGCTTCTACAGATTCATGACCCGTCAAGTTTCATCAAATTTCTCAACATATCAATAGTAAATATGGGATTGTAGAAGAAGATAATAAAAGTCCATATGAAAGATCAATCAAATAACACACAGTCTATCACACTAATATCTGACATGAGATTTGTCATTAGAACTATTTCAACATTGCCAGAGGGTCAGTGAGTTCTCCAGGCTTTACCAGAGCACAAGGGTTTTATTTATTTTGTTGTGGTTGTGGGAAATAACCATTTAAAATAGAAACCTTTTGATTTGATGGATAGCTATGTGCTTAAAAAAATAATGTAGTTGTTTCTCCTGACAAAGCTGTACATTTGCACAAATCAGGTCAATTCAAGTCTAGTGGATGCATGAATAAATAATGCAGATCACAAAAAGTCTGCACACTCTGGCAGTGTTGGTTTTGCCTAATGACTGTATCACAGAGCTAATCAGAAATACAGAATCCATGAAGCATGAATGGAAGAAAGTAACTCAATTAAGTAAGATAATTCAGTGTGCAAGTCAATGTCAAGGTAAATACTTTTTTTCATTTTAAAGTCCTTAACATTTTCACGCCGCTTCCATCCATTCTCCAGGGAGTTTTTTAGGATGCTAAAAGACTTTTGAAAGTTACCCTGATGAAAGATGGAGTTCCTCTTACACTGCAGATCATTTGGGTTCATTAATGCTAGAGCTAAACTTTGATTAGTTGCAGATTTAAATTTTCAAGCATTGTTCAGCACCTAGAAAACTAACATAATTAGGTTGTATTGTCTGGAAAACAATGTGGGATTATTTTCTTCAATTTAAAAAAATGTGAGTCCTGCCGATTAGCCTACATTTATTCAGTGCTTTTCTACCTAGCAGCTTTCACAGCCCCTCAAAGCAAAGAGAATGTGCTAAATGCGTCCTGAATGATCAGATCTGAGGACAAATAGGAAAGGTGTGGCACTAGTTGTGTTGTTTGTGCTGCTTGAATATCTTTACAGCGTGCGTTCGACTCTTTGGTAGAAAGTAAGTGTACACCTCAGAGTAGAGAACGTGAGCAGACCTGCACCTCCCACCGTAAGAGTGATTGCTCTGAGAAGCCTTTCACCCCCAGCACACACACACACCTCTCTCTGCAGACCATCGCTGTACACTCCTATCCCATCATTCATCTGGGAGCGGTGCGAGGTGTATCCAGTCTCCACCGCGCTCCATAACTCAGCCTTTCTTTCTTCTCCAGAGAGACACTCCTTAAACACCAACCCCCTCCCTCCTTCCCTCCCTCCTGCCTGCTCTCATCGCTCCCATCAGTCTGTCTTTAAAATAACCAGTGTGGAACCATCACTGGGACTCTCCACATACCCACCGGCCTGATCCCTGCCGGCCCGGGGCGGAACAATGCGGCAGACACGAGGACAGCGCAGCTCCTCGGGGAGACTTTAGGAAAAATGGCTGCAATGGAGTCTACTGGGGCAATAACTCAGCGCGCCAGCTCCATGATGCACTGACACCGTTATTAGCTGTATAAACTAGAGCTGTCACCGTGTCATTATTGCTCACGCTCATTTGAGTCCGTTTTTTTTCTCCCCCAGTCGTTCTTTCTGTTTACTTATTTTTCGAAGAGCCTTGCTGTGCTGTAGTGATGATTTTCTTTATCACAGCAGCACCGTTGTTGCTCCTGTTCCCCTTTCTTTGTCACTTAGCTTTGTTTTGCCACTATCTGACTGGGAATAAAAACACACACTTTGGCACATTTGCATGGCGTACATGTTAATTAGACGGCCGTGAGTCTGCAGTGTTGACAGCCAGTAAACACAGCGCAGGAGCCTTCGTTACGTTCCCCCGAAAGTTCACTGGGTCCACGTAGGATTACATCACTTTTGGATAAAGTTTCCTTTTAGAAACATTTTATGCTCCCATAAATCTAGATTTATAAGACTGCACTTTTTGTCAACACGGCTAAGGTTAATTGATTTCTCAATGGCACTATGCAATGTCAACTAAAATACCCTGTTTTTATTGTTTACTTAGCTTCTATCTCATTAAAGAGATAATTCACACCTCTCTGCAAATTGTATAAAAAGAGTCAGGGAATTCTTTTTTTCTTTCTTGCTACTATTTTTAATGCAATACAATGGCAAAAATAGAGCGGAAAATGTCAAGGATAATGTTTAACACTTTTGCAGCATGTTTTTAATGACTGTTTTGGAGAGGTTTTTGTTGTTATTGAAGGTTAATAGAAAATGGGCTGTTAAACGTAGGCTCTGCGAGAGAAATAATGCATTACAAAGTAGATGTTACTAGCCATTTACCGATGTCAATCATAACTTCTTATTCTTTAAAAAGATACGTCTAGCAACTTGCTTAAAAGTTAGCATCCAGAGGCGACCGGTGTGGCCAACTCCACAGGCACCAGACTAATTCTAGTAGAATAGAAGAAGAATTACGATGACGAGCTTGTAATACCTCCATCAGTATAAAATATAGCGTTCCCTATCCAGTTTACTTGACATCTGAACACTCCACATCAGTTACCAATCTTCTCTCCAGGTCTGTGAGTGTGTTTTACGGGCAAGAGAAGCGTGGAGGTCAGGGTCTGTGAGACTTGTGAGATAAATAGACTGTTAGTCAGTGTTTACACCTGGCTCAGACTGATCTATGGTCTCCTGGTTA
Organism: Rhyacichthys aspro; assembly: GCA_036850595.1. NCBI lineage: Eukaryota > Metazoa > Chordata > Actinopteri > Gobiiformes > Rhyacichthyidae > Rhyacichthys > Rhyacichthys aspro. The sequence goes on from CM072167.1 coordinate 2,952,118, forward strand.
AGAGAGACATAAAGATCTTCTCTATCTCATCCCTGTCAAACAGTCTGACAGCACAGTCCACTGGTCGGAGTGCATTTCAAAGATGGATTCTTTTACACTGTATATATTTCTCTGGTTATTTTTGGTTTCCTATTGCATTTTCAACTCATCGGGTCAGTGGTTAGTGATTGCTTTTTAAATAAAATACTGGAATTATTTGTGACAGGCGTACATCTATTCTCACTGTGTTGACCCTTAAGCGCATTACACTCTTCCAATAAATGCTTAATAATAATGTTTTAGTGAAATCTTCAATACCTCTGTCAACTGTCTGATTAAACGTTCTAATAACTTACTGTAGTTGCATCAAATCTTTACCAAAATTGGTACATTTTCAGACTGGAACCGTCCAAAACCCCCTCTCCTCTCAGTAGGGCAGGTTGTGTCGGGTCGGGGGCTGTATGGTTAGGTGACCCCTGACAAGGCTGCAGTGTGTACAGGATCGGATCAGCTACAAAAAACAGGAACATCGTACAAGTTTCCCAAGTTGTGTTTCTATATGAGATAAATGTCTTTCAAAGAGAAGATTTCTGTTTTTTTCTCAGCTTTAACAACTCCTTCATAGAGCTTTATAAGATAGATAGAAGAGATAGAGCTTAGTGACAGTAAGAAGGTTAAGCATACACTGTGTGATTTTTATCCCAAATTCAACCTGATTTCTGTGAATTTTTGAGTCGGCAATTTCAGCTTCATCGTCAGACACACGATGAGCATAGGGGACAGATTATTCATTTTATTTATGAACAACACAATCAACACGAAGCAGATTTTTTTTTTGTGTGTGTTGTCTGTTTGTCCTTCATCCTCCATTGCATCATTTCCTGTCTTTCACCTTCATTAACAATATCACAGCTATTTGACTGTTTGAAGAAACTACTCACACTCAGCTGCTGTGACATTTTTATAACTGAATGCAGAAGGGACAAAGACGAGGGACAAAGATATTTACTAATTAATGTGCACATTCCCCACCAACTGGACAGGGGTAGGAATTACAATAAATCACCCTCAGAGTAATCTGTTAAAATGACGGCTGACATTCAGATTTTTCCATCACTGCTTAAAAAAAAAACTGTCAATGACAAAAATATTCGGTTAACGTGACCTCTGCACCACCGGCAACCAGTTGAATTGAATCCTGACAGGTCAGAAATTTTAGTTGTACAGTGTGAGCACTTAAAACATGAGCTTCAGCTTTCCTCCTATGCACTTTATTCCTACAGTGCAAGTCGGGATTCTATTTGAAACACTTTGAAAATTGCAGTGTATGTTCAGCTTAAGTTGCACCACATTTACTTTTTTGCACAACCGAAGGCACCTGCTGCTAAGAAATGGATTAAACATCTCAATATCAAATAGTTGAATGGAACAAGACAAGTTTTACTTTAGAAAATATTGTTTGAGTTTTCTTTTTCAATACTCATTTCATCTTAGTTAAGATTCTCTACTGTCTGATCAACAGTGTACAGTTTTCAGTTTTTAGTAATGTAGACCACAGTGGACTCTATATACCTCTTTGGACAATTGAAACCCCTCTAAAAGTGACTGTACTGCTGTCAACGGTTCCAATAGAATCCCACATACCATACGCTGTGTGTTTGGTCCAACTCCTGCTGACCATGTAAGTTTTTTCTACTTGAGATTTTAGTTTAGATCACACAGGAAAGTCTCGAGCCAAAAGGAAGCCATAAAAGCACCTTTAAATATCCCGAACAGAATGTCATCTTTGTGCTGAGAGGATAATGTCGTTTCTTTAAACCAAGTGATTCACATTTTTGCATAAAAATAGCTCTGAGGATTCTAGCATCTGTTTTCCAGACAGTAGCAGTGTAATAGAAACTTGAAGGTAGGCCGTGGTTTCCTTCATTCCGCAGAGTAGAATCACGTTATAATGCCACATAAATTTACACACCGTTTTAGAATATTATTGTAAAATGATTGATGTCAGACAGAAATAACAAGGTTTCTAACTGACGTATCCGTGTCTTGGGAAACATTTAGGTTCGGCGTCTGCGTGTGTCCTCACAGAACACACATGCATCAGAGCACACTCCGATATTGAATTACCTTGGTCTGGTAAACACTTTTAGTCTAGTTTGATGTTTGAACCTCAGCTCTAATTCAGTCCTGCTCTAAATTACCCACAATTACCTTTCCAGTGCTGGTTTACTCTTTTTTTCCTCTCCATCTCCAGTCGCCACCTCATCCTCTGTCTGTCCTTTCTCTTCAGTCCTTCCTTGTACACACTCAGCGACGTGCCGAGCAGCTCTGGCGCCCTGAGGAGTCGCTGTCAATCACCCATCAGGTTCCAGGGTCAATTTGCCCGGCTGCCAAATGTGTCGTATCAGTGTGCTCCCTGGTGTCAAGAGCCCTCATTATGGGCCAAAGGCTAAACCAAGGAAGTGAATGAGGCTTTCCTCTTCATTATTTCCCATCCTCCCGTGACCCTCTAACCTCCTTGTGCTCTGTGTGCACCTCAATGCCACCAGCCCCCATACCTGGCTATATCAACAGTACAACCTTTAACAAACCTCACCGCCACAGCTCTGCCTCGCTGCAGGCCATGGACAGTCTCCTGCCGGTGCATTCACTCCTTCTCTACCTCCTTCCTCCCACTGCTCTCTTATACTTCTCTTTCTCCTCATCATGACTCTTTGCCCTCCTTGCGCCCTGAGGAGCTAGTCAAAAAAGAGCCACTTTACAAGAGGTCTCGGAGCTGGGTTTCCCACAAAGCACGCCGCACGCAATCGTCTGCTTTCTGTATTTAGTTGGCACAGGGGTTGGCGAAGCTCGAACATACATTAATTGGTTGTTTGATGGTAGAATATAAGAGTTGTGGCCTTGTTACGATATTCACACTGCTGCCTTAGGTCCCACTAGCACTGGAAAGCAAGGGATGAAAAGAAAAATTGGGACATACATAACGTTTTTTATGATGACAACAAGGCCAAACAGAAAAATAAAGTGAACACAACACTGTCTTTTGTAATATTGTCTGCTGAACTACTGCTGAAATTAACAGCAAGTCAACAGGAATAATTTGGAAAATTGGGTTACAGAAAGACAGGGCATTTACACATCTCGTTAACAATACTGTGACCTGAGAAACATTTATATTTATTTGCATTTACTCTTCTCAGGTTAGCTGTACGTTTTTACAATTTCTCTCTTTGTTGCGTAGAAATAACAACTGGTTTGCTTGAAATGTCACAATCAAAATATAACAAAGTCAAGACTTATAAACATGTGCTTTTGGTGCATTTATAATGGAATGGAAAGTCGTACGAATATGGAGGTTTCATCCCGAGCGCATTTAAACTAATTGGAGTTGTTTTAACAGACAGGGGTCGTTCTACTGCCATTACATTCTAGAAAATGTATATACAATTATTTAAAGCCTGCATTGTTGTTATTTGTTATAGGCATGAAGGTAAATATTTGTTATTTATTGCAGGAAGTCGCCAGTTCAGGCTTTAGCAGTTAGCTTGTTGGAGCTACAGATTTACTCAGCTCCAAAAAAAAAAAATACACCTATTTTGTAACTTTTTTGGATTTTGCTTTAAGTTTGATTTATATTTTATGGAAAACTGACTTTTGTGATCTGTTGAGATACAAGAGAAGAGCATCCTGCCATGTCACTATGTTCCACTAGATGGAGTCATGAGCTTCTGTGTGCAGCAACGAAAACGTACCTATTTCACGTTATAATTTTTGTGACATTTCAACATTCTTTTTTTAATGGAAACTGGACTAGTGCGATGTGTCGAGATATAAACTATATAACATGCTTTCAGTGAGAAAGACGACTTGATTTGAAAACAAAATTCCGAATGTTTATACATGTTTTGAACCCATGACCTTCTTGCTATGAGGCTGGAGTGCTGACTACTCTGCCACCTTGTGACTTTAGTGATTCATACCTTCACTTGTTGAGACACTGAATAATATGCTTTGTTTGTAGAAGTGTTTATTGGATTTGGGATTATCATCTTGATCTGAGCCTGCAGCATGTAAGACATCAGTCAGATACCATGACGGCAGAATCACATTGCAGCTGAATTATTTCTCTGCTGATTATTAATTTGCAAATCAATTAAGTGTCATTGCGGCGTCTGTCTGATGAATGGCTTGTAATTAGCCCCGTAGGTGTAACAGCCGTCCTGCACTATCCGGCTCTCTATGTTGGTGTGCTTGCTGGCCGGCCCCACTGATGTGAGCTTAGATGGCTTTCCTGCACATTAGCCTAACACAATTAAACTAATTATTGATTTTTGTTTCGCTTCTGTGCAATTCACAGCCCCGATAGCACTCTAGTATAGGTTTCAGATTTTGAGTGAGATTAAAAGGAAAGACTAGAAGCACTGGTAACTTTAGAGCCCTGTTTATTTCCTGTTTGAAACCCCACAAGCCTGTTACGGCAGGATTATATGGGACATAAAGTACATAGAGAGGAAAAAACAAGGTTATCTAGAGACCTTGACAGCATCAGCCACTAACACAAAGGCTCCACTCTTTAACAGTCCATTTTATCAGAAAGCAAATCATGCTCCGGCCACTTGTACGTGCCCGTCCTTGGTGTGGGTTTAGTTAGCTTACACAACATGTTCACATGAGCCGTCACTGGAGTCATGTTTCTTTCTGGAAACATGGAAAACAAACGGATATAACTGTGGAAACTGCAGCTTTTGGTTCATATGCATTATCAGAGAGGAAATCATGTTCTGGCCGCTTGTACGTGCTGTCCTTGGTGTGGGTTTGGTTAGCTTACACAACATGTTGACTTGAGCTGTCAGCGGAGTCATGTTTCTGGAAACATGGAGAAAAAACACAACATGCTTCAGAAAAAAAGTCATATTTTATGTCTTTTTCTGTTAAAACTGTTTTTTTATAACCTACTTGCCCTTCCATAAACAGCCCAAGTTTCTATTTATTCACATTTCAACCAAATAATAAAACCACTCCTATGTCTTACCCCCCTCCCCTCCTTTATTAGCTTTAAAATGTATTTATTTATATTTTATATATGCATTTATATATATAATAGAATCTCGACTTTTGCGATTTGATACCAACAGAAGAGAATCCCTTTCACCTTGCTCATGACCACTAGATGGAGTCATGAGCAATTGTAAAACTCAGTTGCCCTAATGAGTCATGAGCTACTGTCAGGCCTGTTGAAACATAACGTGAACAGCCAACATCATTTTTATTCAGCTCTTAAAAAAATACACCTATTATGCAACATTTTAGAATTTTGTTTTAAATTTGATTGATTGATTGATTGATTGATTTGAAGACTGTCATATCACTATGTTCCACTAGATGGAGTCATGAGCTTCCGTTTGCAGCTCCGATTACCCTAAGACATATTAAAACATGCCATAAACAAAAGTGAAAAAAAACATACTTATTTCACATTTTTCTTTTGGTGACTCTTCAAAATTTCACTCAAGTTTGTATTTTATGGAACCTGGACTACTGTGATGTGTTAAGATATAAACTAAATAACAAACTGTCATATCACTATGTAACTATGTATAACTCTGTACTAGTCTAGTCTATCTACCGACACCACAAAACAAAGTGAACAGGCACCAGGCTTGCCACATTGCTAGCTTCTTTCAACAGTGTAATCTCATAGCGGATAAGTGTGCCGCTCTTGGCATCAGCAGAGGCTAAGGGTGAGAGTGCATGTTCACCATTTGGCCCTGTGTGTGTGAGAATGTCAAGTGGCTTAACCCGGGGCCCATTCATCTGGACCTCCTCCTCCTCCTGCATTCATCAGCACACATGGCAGCATGGAGCTAAACAGCCCCACATGTAACAGATAAGGCTCACTCAGCCACACATATGGTGCTTGACCATGACAGGACGTGGACAAAACACCAAGTGATCGTCAGTGAGGAGGCATTCTTGGAGCCATTTAGGAGTCCCGCTAATCCTTCCTCCCCTACCAGGTGCTGAGAGAGGAGATAACCTGGGAGACAATGGGACAGGACAGGCCCTTCCATATGGGCCCAGTATGCGCGAGCAGCGGGAGGGGTGCTGGCAGAGAGAGGGATAACACGAGTGAGAGAGAGGCTTTTGTCTTTGTTTTTGCAGGCCTAAACAGGGATTAGTGGCCCGCTGAAGTTTTCTGTCACTAAACACACTGTGGCGGCTGCTTAAAGGGGCCAATGAAAGTGACCGCGCTGAGAGTGACCCGGCCCAGATTAAAGGCTCGCTGACGGATGGGTGTCTGAGTGCTACTGGAACGACCCCTGCTGATGTCCAACGTGCTTTGACTTCACATTAGCGAGATTATCTGTCAAAGCCAAAAGAAACACTTGGACGTGCCTTTACTTAATGTAATAACTTTTACCAAGATGTCCTGGTTCATTCTACATGATATAAGTCCCATTTTTGCTCCATTTTTGAGATATTCATGGGAATTTCTCTCAGCATAGTTCCCTTATGTGCTGATTTGACTGTGGCGTGTTATTTTTTTGCCACACTAGCGTTTTTCACAACAGGTTAAAAGTAATAAAGCGGAAAGTAGTATATAAAATCTAAACTAAAAAGCACATGGCTAATTAGCATAAACAAACATAAATGTAATGTGTGCCTTTGCTGCTTATTGCACACCTAAAATGAAAAGTGTTATAGTTAAAGGGTTATAGTTAGATTTTCTTTATCTCACATTTTCTGATGTCTATTGTTCTAAGGGTATTACTTGTGCTACAATATGGACAATACTCTGTGAGCAGTGTTCTTTTCTTTACCTAAACTGAATCCTTCTGTTGGTTTTTAATTCGTTCACTACATGTACACCTCATTTTGTCTGCTATTGTTAGCTTTCAGGGTTTTGTCATGTAGAATTTGCAGCTGTACAGCCTCAGAACAATGCCACATGCCATCCACCTGTTGTTCATTTGCTTCATTCTAGAGTCTGACAAAATGCAGACTTTGATTGGCCATGACTATATCAGTCACCCATTCCTGTACATACATTTTTGATACCACTAAGACAGTCTTCTAGTAAAAGTGCATGACATTGAGTACTCATAGTTTTGGTACTTATGCAAAGATTTCAGAACCTTGTTAATTTTTCCGATGTTTTGTCAGTGACCGATTTTGAAGCACTTGTTTACCCTCTTGACTTTAACAGAGCATCATTTGCAATTTTCTGTTGTTGTATGATCTTAATTAAAAGTACAGGCTCTTTTGGGAAGAACAGCATGACCTTGGGATGCAAATGGTGCCTCAAAATAAACAAAGAGATAATTTAGTTTTGGTTTTTTACCTTATTTCAAAGAGAAAAATAAAACAAAGGCCATGAATATAACATGTACTGCAACCGTACTAAAGCGGGTGATAGAGCTACAAATACACCACATTTCTGACTTGATCCACTGCTGTCTATGGCATTGCCCCTAACCATAATGTCGAACAAAATAAAAAGCCTTTCACATCCGTTTGTACTTAGAAACTAAATCAGAGAATACAAACTAACAAAAACTTACCATTATATATATTCATAACAAAATACATAACGAAAATTGAATTTCCAAGGCTTCATGTCACTTTAATTTCACATGGCAGCTTGACAAACAGTCAAAATGACCTCCTCTGTCCGAACTCTCTTTGTAAGTCTCTGCCAAAGACAAAATGGAGGCTTTGTGCAGGCCGTCACATTTGATTCATTATAAAAGGCTGATAAAAGTGCAGTATGGCAAGTTTCCCCAGTTACCTCCGCGCCCACACATCGGCATTCAGTTCGCTGGCAGCTACCATTGTGGATTCTCCGTTTCAAGCCTGCGCCGTGTGAAAAACTTCATCTTGAAGAACTCAGCACTCTACCTTTTTAAAAAGAGAACGTCTTGCTGGGGAAGACTAAAGACAGTCAGACCTCTTTGTGTATGTCTTTCTTATTTATATTCAGAGCTGCTTTGCCATAAGCAGCGTCAGATTACAGACAAATCAGTCTGACCTAGAAACTGATGTCATCTTGTTGTTTCACCTGCAAATACATCACTTTTGCAGTTTAAAACTTTCTACTTCTTTCTTTAATGCAGCAACATTGAGTCTTGGGTGTTTTTTGCATGAGGGAGGGTTTTTGTGTGTCCTGGAAAACTTATAAGATCTGCTTGACTAGATTTACCATAAAGAGAAATTCATAGAAAATCAAGGAGAGCTGTTCATTCTTTCTGTTTGTATCTGTTATCTCAGCCTATCACAGCAGCTTTGGTTGTGAGTCTGGGTACACCATGGATAATCACCAGTTCATCACAGGACTAACACATAGGGTGCATTCACACCTGCTCTGTTTGTTTTGTTTTCTTGGAAAGTCTGGTTTATTTCAGGAGGTGACAATGTGCACAAAAACTCTGCAAACAAACAAGTGCAGACAAACTCTGTCTGCTCAAAAACATAGGTCTCAGTCTGCTTCCTAGTGAAGCAGTTCGACTGAGGTGAGCATGCAACATACAAGTCCAAACAACAAACCAAAGACAAGAAGTTAACCAAAGCTTTGTTAACTGAGATTAGTAAACACAAAACAAAGGCACATGTGGAAAAATCTCAGACGTAGGACAAAAAGGGGATCAGCTGTATCAAAAATATGTTCATTTGTTGTATGTATGCAACCAATGCAAAAAAAAAATGATGATGAATAATGAAGAATGGCCACAGTTGGATTTGGCTGGTATTTCAATTCCAGACAATTTAAGTCACTGAATTATCATGGAGTCACCTGATAGAAGGATTTTTTTGTTGCTGAAGGGATGGACCAATAGATGACCAAGGTTTCTCCTTCTATAATCAATGTATCACCCTCGCAGGTCAGAGATGTTGTCATTGTTATTTAGTAGGTTTGGTCAATTGACGAGATGTGTTCACAAACCAGACCAATAATAAAAAAAACACTACAAATGTGGAACAAAATCAGGTCAATCAATCATCAATCTTACCTTTTTGCTCTAAAGTAGGAGTGCCAACCTTCCTGAACCATGCAGCCCTGCTTTTCTATTGCAGTATAATTGTAGTCATTTTAGAGTCAATGTCAGCAGTTCATCACTGATAAAATGTTATCTACAATCTGAAAAAGTTCTGGAAAATAAGCTTTAGAAAGAGAACCCAGATGAGGGCCTCAGAAAGACGAACTATATCATGGGTAAAATACAGGTTAAAGGTACAAAAAGGTACAGCCATAAACCAAGATGGCAAGATTGTGCTGTTTTTATTTAACCAGAAGACCGTTTGTCTTTTAGAGCGAGAGGTAGGGAGGCGATCCAGCGATAAAACACTGCAGAGGGAGATAGGACATGACACAAAGTTGGCTGCCACTTGACAGTGTTCCCACTTTTCACCCTCACACCAGGTGAATGTTTTCTTTCTCTCTTTCTCTTTTTCTTTCCCTCAGTTTGCAACATGAGAAAGGCAGATAGGAGACAGGGCTCCACTGAGGCATTTTACAACAGCACAACTTGAGTCCACAATGACATGATGGCGGAATGTTGCAATCGCAGATTCAGTTTCCCACATTCTACTTCTATTTTTATTCTACTAACTAGCAATAAACTATCCCTTCATACAAACTCATGTCTTGTTCCTGTGTTTACCAACGATGAGCTCATATATTCTCCATTAGGACAGGTTATCTTTGTGAAGATGGCAAAGAACAGCAATGCCATTGTCGGAATGAGAATCTGTGACAATAGCTCCCATTCTTGTGTGCATGTTCTGCTTTTGGAAAATGTTGCTTATTTGTTTAACTCTCCACCACAAAAGCCGCCTCTGTGCTGAACCTCACCAAACATCTGACTGCGCTTGACATGTGAAACACCCGACATTATCTGACCACTGGGTGCTGTCTTTTATCAATCAAGGCCGGCTTTGTTTTAGCGCGGCACACAAGAGGACGTCAGGGGGAAGCGGTAAATGCCGAGGGTTTGGGGTGGTGAAGGGTGTCCTCGGGCCTGTCCTCGGCGCACGATGGAGACCGCGGTACAATGGGCGGCTTGTCTGACCACTGTGGGAAGAACAAGCCAAACCATAAAGCCAGAGAATCTCCATGCCCCGAGGAGCGTACCCTTCTGTTTTCACAAACACAGGCCGCAAATAAAAGCAGAACTGTTGGGGAAATGTTAGAGCTCTAGAGTTTGTCGTGTTTCATTGATGTTTGTTTAAAAAAAAAGCAAATCCTGTAATGAGGCATGTGTTTATTTAAAGATATGAAAAACACACTGATGCAAACTGTTGAAAAAAGCTGCAAAAAAATCTATTTTCTACCACATTGAGTCGAGAATCAAATCAAATGCATATGTTGAGAAAGAAAAGGATAAAAATATGTAGCATATACGCAACAGATGCTGTTTGATGAAAAAGACAAGAAATAAAAGGTGTTGCAACAATACTTATGCTATGTTTAAACAAGAACACTAGGTCTTAAAAGAGAGATACAGAGGAAAAAAACTGAATAAAGTAGTTATTAATCAAACCAAAACATGCAACCTTTCCCAATACGTCTCATTATGAAATAAAACAAGCTTGGAAGTTCTACATCAGATTCTGTTGCAAATGTGGTCTCAGCTTTTACTTCTATAACATGTCCCATCCACCGCCCCAGCCAGCCTTTTTCCCATTAGGACATTTTTTGTGGATTTTCTAATCTACAGAGTTATTTCTTGTGTCCAGTGATTTGCAAAGGTTTTCCAATAGTAAGTACTCAGACACTGTCATATGAGTATGTTACTCAGTATAATCTCAGTTTGTGTATTTTTTTTCCCCAATAGCACTGTTTAGACATGTTGACTTTAAATGAAGATGACAAAAGAAGAGCAAATTGCAAATGAAGAAGTGGACAAAAACTGTAACCTTCTAAACAAGTGACTGATAAAACATTTACAAAACCAACACGTCTCTAAAATCTGGGCATGTTTCAGAAATATTCAGTACTGGTATCTGGACTCTTTATCTCTGACAAAATAAAGACACTGATTTGTCAATGTGTCAAACACAAGAAGTCAATCACAGGGAGTAGGTGGCTTTTTACCTTTTTGCTAGATTTGTAGAGTTCTCCACATGACTTTAAAAAAGTGGCAGTCACTTTTTCTCAATATAATATTGCTGGGCATACTGTATTTTGGAGCACATTGCAAATTATGCTAGCCTACAGTGTCAAGAGGCACCAAAACTGACAAAAAAAACCCCAAGTAAAACAAGTAATTGACAACACTTCTCAACATTTCTCAGAAATCTTTTTATTCTTGTGAAATATTCATAGTGATTCTCTGTATCGATGAGTAATTCATTTTAGAAGCTTGTACTCTTCTGGAAGCAGAAAACAAATTTATTCCCAACTATAAATATCTTACTGACTTATTTTAAACCCATTCATTCTATATTTGAAATGAACTGCTTATTCGCCATTACCATATATTGCTTGCTACTGAGCATTTTGACTCAGCGCATGATAATAACTTCCCCGCTGTATTTTACTGCACTCACAGTTTGAGTATTCATGCTTGCATTAGACTCTATAATTGGCGTATTGACTTGTTCATAGAGGACTGCACTATTTTTCCACTTTGCACCTCTCTAGTGAACATCCTGGTGTGTTTAAACCCACTCTACTTATTACCAGCTCAAGGACGCGCCCTTCATTAATACTCATGTTTAACTGCTTATACTACAACAGTCTGTTCTACATCAGGTGTTTGGAAACACTCAGAAAAGCTTCTTGTACTCGTATGAAGTGAAAACTATTTCGGTTTCGCTAGCCTGGCACTCCTCGCCGGGTCGTTTTTGATCTTCGGTGACAAGTGAGTGCTTCTGCAGACAGGAGAAGAAGCAGGCAGCGTGGTGCGTCAAGAAGAAGGCTTTGATAGTTGAAATTAATGAGGCTGGATATGTTTGGCTCCGCTCGTTATGCCTACACACAGACCCCCAAACCCTGAGGGGGCCCCGAGTTCTGCTTCTCGTCTTTGTGCCGTGATCTCGTCGTCTCCCGATTTAGAGCCTCTCTTTGCTCGTTTCTCCGTCTGCCTTCGCCACTTCTTCCCCGTCTCGCTCTGAAGCCCCGCTCCGGCTGCTGTGCGTGGAAAAAGGGAGATAATATAATCAGGCGTGCGCGGTGAGAACAATAAGTGTGTCGTGTCGGGGTGACGAGAAGCAGGCGCCTCTTCAAAGACACCTTAACATTCCACTTGAGCCGTGGTGCTGCGTGAAGCCAGAGAGGTGGGGCCGCAGTAATGTGTCCGCTCTCAGGGAAACATTAGTCTGTGCTGTGTGCATTTCTGTCTTTTACTGTGAAGTACCAGGGCCACTCTGAAACATAGACAATAAAGCGGCTAAAATGCAAAAATGTGTGATATTTTCAACCGTTTTGATGTTATAAGTATGAGGTTATGGTCTGTATGGGGGCAGAAATCAAGAAATATTAAGAAATTATGAGATTTAAGTTACTTTTAATCATCATATAAGACACATAGTTAGCATCATGTTATAAGCTCTTTGGATATACCAGAGTCAGAAGTCAGAGTCAGAAAATAGGGCATCTTGTAAAATTATGAATCTTAATCAAGGATTTACAGCAACACTATAAAATAAATGATGGTAGATACATAGTAACACCAGATAAATTGATTTAATGATGATTTAGTGTATCACAGTAATTCCTATGTTGTAGTGAAATGTAGTATTTTAGAAGCATATCAGTGATATTCTATAACTCTATTTAATCTAAATTTAATTAAAAAAAACAATTTAAACCTATTTCTATATTTTAAATAAAGTCATAGAGACCAGAAAATTTGCTACAAACAGAATAAGCCTTGCATAATAAAGCTGAACAGTTAAATTTGAATTTTCCACAATCTATATATTTTTTAAGCAGTTGCCCCATGGCCCATCAAAAAATGCCACCGACCCACTTTTGGAACCCAACCCAGCAGTTGAGAATGGCAGTGTTAGTTATGTTTTCTATTATGTATCATATCTCTACATGTATCTGTTAACATTCTAGACTGCTATTATATTAATTTCATAGTAATTACATACCAGTGTACTGTATATATTATGATATTGTTTTACTGTAAATGTAACAGACTACTACTATACTTTATTTATTTTGAATGATCATCAAATTATCAGCAAAAGCAAAGTAATAAGATTTAACATCTTTAATCCCACTGATCACAACAGTTTATAAAAAACTTTATAAAAAATGATCAATTGAAATTCAGCTTAATATTTGATAAACAGAACTGACAAAGGTTTCTTTTTTTTTTTAAACTATTGGATGATGCAGCCCTGTATTTGCACAAGAGTAGTTTCCGTATTGTTGATATACAAAATATAAGAGAATGTTACTATGAAATACTATATAAACACTATATAAAATATGCCATTTTCCAAAGACTCTTTCCACATAAAATGAAACAAGGGACTACTGTGATACCTTAAACTTCCAAATTTGATATTTTCATCTTTAGAAGAAGGTAGAATGACTATCATCTCTTCCATTCAACTCAGGTAACAATCACACTTCTGCAACTATTCTTGTCTTCTACTTAGGACTTTATTCTATTCCAACTTACTTCTCTTTACAAGAATCAAAGAATACACACACTAAATACTAGAGAACAAAAGCTGATATATAATATTTGTGAGGGTCCTATGTGTTGGGGTTGTTGCAGAGATAAGAGGAACATCTGTTAGCGTGTCTTTATCTCTGGCCCAGCTCCTGGCACACCGTCGTAAGGAGCCCCATCTAATCAGAGCAGACACACAGAGTTTAGGGGGTGTGGGGCTGGGGGCTATCATGGCTGCCAGCTCTGCCTGTCCTGGATCAACCACACACACACACACACACACATAAACACCCACACAGACTTATTCACGAGGGGCCGCAGATTTGATTTAGTTGCCATCTTTACGCTTGGTCCATTTTTGGCAGCAGTGTTGTGGTTTGTTTGTGCGTCTGCTTTAGTTATGTGAGGAAATAGTAGTGAGCATCCATCACTGGCGCCCACACGGACTCACTGGGACTGTTACATATTCACAACAGCCTTGAAATCTGTAGTTACTAATGACACAGTTTACATGTTTTTACCTAAAGGGCTTCTGCTGTTGAAGATGGCCTGTTTTTAGTGGAGTTAGATCCATCTTAGGCTGCATACATGAAAAGAAATAAATCCAACAACACATCTCTTTTTCAAATGTGGGTTATTACACCTTAGTTAATGACTTTGGTCATGGTTTCAATATCGTATGAACAGCTCAATATAATATATGGCTCTGTAAAAGGAATAGACATTCAAAGCTCTTCTGAATCCATTGGAAAGAGCCAGCAGTTTCATTACTCAATGTTCCTATGACAGACGAGAGTGGACAAACTGAACACAGAGCTGACAAACTGAGAGCAAATCTTGCATATAGGTAATAACATAATCATTAATCAATAAATTTGTGAAAAACATCAAAAACAATATCCAAATACTAGATATCCTAAACATTGATTTGGATTCTGTTACAAAATCTTCTAAAGGGAAAGACATTATCATCCATTTCCATTGGGTTTGTTTACAGAAAACAGCATGTCCCTGTATTGCTACAGTAGGTGCTCACAGGCTGTAAAAAGGAGGAAGGTGAGATATTAAATTGTAAAAAAAAAAAAAAAGAAGTCTCCAGTGTTGCCAGTGAAATGCTGCAAATACTACTCAAACTCCACCTCAACCCTTCAATGTAGCATTATTAACGTGCAAGTTAAAATCACTAAAGTAGACAGTAGAGAAAGCAAAGGAATTCATCCTCACTTTTTTAATAGTCAATATTCTAGTGATGGGTGGAGCAAGAATGTTAAAGCCATAGACATAAGGTGTTTCTGTAGAACCCTTAAGCCGTATGCTTGTGTTACTTCTGCTAACATAGAATACAATACCTTTATTGTCATTGTAACATGTAACAAAATTTTAAAATGCTACGTAACCAGTGAATTGTATTAAAAATCTAAAAAGAGGCATAAAAATAAGTAAAAAATATGAAAATAGATAGGGTTAACACACAGCCATGCATTCAATCACCCATCAAATCCTTGTTTAACATAGCAACATGTTATAATTTAGTTCTTTTGAGTTGTTATTGCTGTGAGATAGAAGCTGTTCTATCCCACTGAGTCTATTTGGATATATAATAGCTATACCCACCCTACTTTACTGTAGTCTTTGGTGATTAAGCACAGGTTGTGAGCATTCGTGTAGCCTAAATCCTCATTTAGGTAGAATGGTATTGATCAAGCCACTTGCTCATGTTTTCTACCCACTTACTGACAGCACACACAGAGTCAGCTGGCTGTCATTTGCCAAAATTCTTATTTTTTTGCAGAATATTTTAGCGGCAAATGTAATTTTGTTCATTGAAAATTAACTGTGGTCTGCTTCCATCCATTCATCCATCTTTTCTGCTTATCCAGGACCAGGTCATGGAAGAGCAGTCTAAGCTGTAAACCACAGATCTTGTAGTTTACAAATAGTAAAAGCGTCTTTTTTTTACAAACAACAGGCAATGTTTTTATGAATAATATTTGACAACTTGAGTGACATGGTTCTTCTTCTGTCACTGTCTCTACCACACAGTGATGCAAATTCTAAAAATGACATGCTTTTCATTGTTACTTTTCAAATATCATATCTTCTCACTTCCAACCAACTTCTTTAAATAGTCTGACACTTTGCTACACATAACAAAATCTTGTTTTCCTGTGAGGCTGTCATCGCCTGTGCCATTTCCCGCCTTCTTTTTTTCTGTGTTTTCCCATCAACTTTTAACAGTGCTGACAATGTCAAGCGCAACCAGCTTTGAGAAATCAAACACAATACACGTCGCGCTGCTGATATGAATCGTCTGTTATTGACTTCTAGGTGGTCTCACTGCGTTTCAGGATCGATTTAGGTCTTCTTCCGTGTTTTGCCCATCTCCAGGATTTGTTTTGCTGCTGTTGTGTGTGTGTTAGTGAGTGTGTGGGTGCGTGTCAGGGTAACCGGCAGTGACACCAGCCTGCAGCGCTGTATGGATCTGGTCCTTAGGTGGTCTAATGAATTTAGGTGGGCCTTGTCACCGTGCGCCTCCACGCTCTGCCCTGCCGATCATGAGAGTCGACAGGTTTATGCAGCTGTGGCGACCCCCCGAGTCACCCAGGGGCACACACACACACAAACACAGGTATACACACACACACACACACACACACACACACTTAGGGAATCACAAAGTTCTGTCATGCATTTACAGGCATTTTACAGGCAGTTTAAAGAACACATTCAAAAAAGAGACTGTTCTTTCAAAGTGTCAAAGTGTATTTCACATCCATACCTCTGTAATAAATGGAAATAAAAACATTTTCTTGGAAAGACACAGGCTTAATAGTCCTGTGTACAGTTTACAGTACAAATGTTTCTCTAGCTTTCTTTGTTGATAAAAAGAATAGAATATCCATGCATTTCCAATGGTTGGAAAGACTCTGTAGGGTGAAAAGAGTCTAGACACGAAAGTCAACCAATGACCAAAAAAATACAACCTTTTCCTAAATGGAGCCACCTTTATGATAATAGATATTTGTCAAAAATGCATGCAAGTGTAAGTACTAAACACATTTCTGCAGGCCTGTCCTACAGAGGGGAGGATCTCAAGCTTTGGGATGTGACTGAAACATGGCATCAGACTCCTTGTCAATAAGAGAAAATATCCCTAATACATGGTGTAGCTTTACTATTGTTCTTTTGCATTATTTTTATTTTGATTTATGTAGCCACAACTCCAACAGTTGACTCAAAGGGCTCTGCAGACTGTACATAACAACACCCCTGCCATAGACCTTTAAAGCTATGGAAAAGAAAGAGAAACCTCAGGGAGAACAGCACTATGAGGGATCCACTCCCAGAACGGACAGACCATCCAACAAAATATTTCTTTGCATGATTCATCCTAGTAGAACAGTGAACATTTAGTTAGTTTAGTTTAGTAGTAGTTTAGTGAAAGCAGCAGTGTAGTGTACAGGAGAAGCCCTTGACCAATGGAGTTCATTATATAGTCCTGTATGCTGCAGCCTTATGCAGTGATTTAGGGATGAAGTCATTTCTTTGGATTAAAGAAAAAAAAAATCTCAGTTTCTGATCGGTTTGATGGGCGACAATCACTTCAAAGACAATCTCATGAAGGTTGATTTCAGGAAAGAGCCAGTGCCAGTGAAATGAATAACACAATTGCCTTTTGTTTTGTCTATCGCTATTTCCAACTGTGGCTTTTTGAAGACAATCACCCACAGACACCCACATTCACACAGACTTATCCACGAATGCAGTTGTTTTGTATTCAAAAACACACTGGCATTCATTTTCATTTTAATAACTGTGAGGAAAAAATATTGGCACCAGGAGATACCATCTTTCATTTACTATAACTGTGAGTCAAAGATGATTATTTTGCCTCTCATCTCAGTAATGAAAATTTATTCTAACTAGAGGGGCTTGTATTTATGGGAATTAATTCACATGTGAATGGGTGGCAGCGGCAGAAACACAAGACGACATTTAAATTACAAAGCCTGCGTAGTCAGATGAATCAAATGTCAGCGTTTGTTAGTGGCGTACGCTGGAGCGGTCTCGGGGTCCTTATGGAAAAGTGTGGACAAACAGGTGAAATCTCATTTTAATCATTCCCACCTCTGGAAATGCAAGAAAAAAAAACTAAAGTATTGGTAGATGTTTGTT
Source organism: Rhyacichthys aspro (assembly GCA_036850595.1). Taxonomy (NCBI): domain Eukaryota; kingdom Metazoa; phylum Chordata; class Actinopteri; order Gobiiformes; family Rhyacichthyidae; genus Rhyacichthys; species Rhyacichthys aspro. Next base: position 2,969,904 of record CM072167.1, read on the forward strand.
TCTTATTTGAAAAGCACTTTACAAGAAGTCTTCCCTTCTAAAGTTTTATTGTAATGTTTTTATATGTCTCACCCTTTTTTTGTTTAGCCTTTTATCTTGAATGTCACTAATGTCTTTGTTGTCGGCTCATTATTTGGTAAGCAACAGGTCACCCTTCACCCTCTTTCATCATGATATTGGAGCTTTGTAATGATTTAACCCCACTCTTCGTCACTTTTCAGCCTTTGCATCAATTAAAGTCTGAAAAAAAGTCAGATTTTATAGTGACAAAAACACCATTAAGTCTCCATATTCAATATCTTGAATGTGAAAGTGTTGGTGTTACTACTGTTAGATCAGTGCTCTTACAAGATTATAGTGTGCCCCAACAAAGCTGAGTATCTGGAGAGTTGGCTATATAATAATAACTAGGCAATTAAGTCATTATGAATCATTAATAAGCTGTTTTGTTGGAGCAAAGTTATTGTAAAAACGTAAACCATAGGGTTTGTCCATTTATTTACAACCAACCAATCATAACCGTCTATCTAAAATGGGGCTGGCTTTATACAATGCTCCTTTTTTTTTTCAAATGGGATGTATGTTTTTTGTATCGCTGTCGGTTGTGCATATGTTGGTAGCACCTGTTAAATTCTGATTGGTTATATATTCAATTGCAGAAAATGTGTGATTTTAGAATACCGTCTTCATTTTTTGTCCGAATGTCATGTCTAAAATATACTCACCTGGCTGATTCTTTCTCTGCAATGGACTTAATACAACACTGTAGAGCTCAGATGTCATATAGTCTGAAAAAAAAAAAAAGTCAACAGAATAGCCTGAAATTTTAAATCTTGAAATATGTCACTTATACAGATGTTTCTGAAAAGGAACATCTGTGCTGTTACCTTGTATCTGAAACATGACTCCATGTGATCAGAGGAAATGACAAAACCACTGTGACCGCAGAATGGCTCCCACCTGTTGCATATCACCTCCACCTTCCCCAGTACTGAGCGCTGACTCCAGAGTCAAAAGTCACAAGCTGAACCCCCCATAATGACTTAATTAATGCAATTTTCCCCATAATCCTTACCATGTCAGCTCTCACAGAGGGAGACCTTTGACTTGTCTTTGACTTGTCAGCCTCCACTCCCCCAAAAGACCCCCCAAAGCCCCTTTGCCATTGTTCCTCTGAGTTTTAACATGTGTCACTTTTACTGGAGCCTTGTGTTCAGCGCCTGTTTAGATAAATGCCCATTTAAAGGTCTGCTTGTCAGAAGAAATTATGGCATCACATCTCAGACTGGAGAAAAGCCAGAAGTCTTCTTGTTTACACACATGTCTTATAAAACTGGCATTTAAATGACAGCCTGTCTTCTGCAGAGCAAACATTTGGGGTTTTAACAAAAAGAGGGGAACTGAAACTCTTCCCGTTTGTCAAGGGCAAGAAACAAGGTGAAAATTACATATTCAATCAAAAGTACACACATTAAATCTGAACATATAAAGTAGTTTGTCATCTTGACTACTTTATATACTTTTTACTTCACTTTTTGCCCTTTGGGTAAGCTTTTTCTAAAACTTAACCAAAGCTGCATTTAAGTTGATTGAAATCCACTGTTTATGTTAACAACAAATGCCATTTTGATGGACTATCTTTGAAGCAGGCCTTTAATTGCCCTCACATCTCGGTTCAAACACATTGCCTGTGCCATGGATTTACCATAAAGACAGCAAAACACAGCAGTGCTGCGACAAAGGCCAGACCTGGTACTTTGAAAGCTTCCAAGCTCATACCTCTGGAGGTGGGCCGGCACGGTGCAGATAAGCCTAAGCTCTGCACCTCTTTTTTGCTTACCCCTCACTCTCTGATACCTCTCCTTTGCAGCGAGCCCAGGCAGAGATGTGACTGACACATCCAGAGTTTGAATGTCCTATTGTGGACTTTAAAGTAACAGCAATGGGTTCTGGATTCCATGGTGTGGTGTCACTGAGGACTGAACATCTTACTCTAAATGCAACATTAGAATGATACAGAGACTTTAACAGCTCTGGTGGTGCTTTTCTCATGTTCTTCTTTGATTCTTTCCTCCAGAGGGAAATCAATGGAATACCAGTATCCTCCACAATCATCTATTCCATTTCAACATGAGCTCAAGCCTTATTAAAAAGTCAACATTTCTGAAGTGCTAGCGCTATTTTACAGTTTTTACGACCGTCCCCATTGGCTCAGTGCATGCACAAACTTTGACTGGCTCCTGGCATTTAAAGGTGAGCCTTAGTAATAGGTCTACTGGAATTCACTGTCTGTCAAGGTTATATTAATGCTTTCCTTCTTGCTTTGCCCAAACTGGCGTCTTGCTCATTCCCATTTTAGTCTAGCCATACTACAGAGCAGTGCTGGTGTTACAAAATGGCTGTTGATACGGCAAAGGTTAGCCCTTTTCAAATTAAAATGCATCTGTCGGCATTGCAAAGTAAGTTTGTACATGTCGTCTTGTAAACAACAGTGTCTTCATTTGTCACGTATATTTTTATTACACCAAAGCTTCCAGCAGCAGCCACACATTACACTTACTGTTACCAACTGGTTGCATGATGCACACATGGGAAAATACGTGACTGTGTATGCTTTACTCAGCTGAGCTCAGGGTAGAGCTTTTCACCCCCAATATGTCAGCTGCTGGTGGGGTGCTTTAAGCCCAGTAGTAGAACGATAAGCACTGCACACATTCTGATTTACCAAAGAGCCACCTGCCTCCTTCAACCCATCCAAGTTGCTGAGGGCCAGCTCTGAACAGAGGGGGGCATGGCCTTTGCACAGCTGGAGCCCCCTCCCACCTCACGCTCAGGGCAAGTCACATCAGCATGGTACAGGGCAGTAAGCACACTAAACACCAGCCATACTGAGTCAGAATGTAGTACAAACAACTGGAGCATGACTGGACGATGTATATTAATAAATTAGTTTTAAGGTCTCTGATGGTGAATCTGACTGAATTATGAGATTTTTTTTTATTATTATTTTTTTTAATGCACAGGTTGAGAACTTTTTTTTTTTTTTTGGCAAATTTTGCAGTTTCATTTTTTTTTTTTTTTTTTATAAACAAAATAGTTTATCAAAATATGACTAAGAATCTGGAATAAGAAAAGCTTGCACCATGTGTAATATGCCCCTGCCAATTAGTGACGTTAGTGAGTTGCTGGGTTTGTGTACTTTCTGCCCAACGGATTTTCGCTTTGATAAGAGAAATCCAAAATCGGAAAATTTCCCCATTGAAAATCAAGAAATTAAAATTGGAAAAAAACTAAAATGTTACTTAATCAACTAAAATGGAAAAATGAAATACGACTGAATGTTTAATATTATAAAAAGTAGCTAATGTTGGCCTAGAGGCTACACTGAGAGCTAGAGTAAACTGTGGCTGTAAAGAGCACTGTAGATCTGCTGCTGCCTCTTTTGTTTTCCGATTTTGGTTTTCTCACACCAAGACAAAAATCCATTTGCATGGACAGTGTTTACATGATTCCCGTTGTATGTTCAGGGGGTAATAATAATACACGCAAAATGAACTACCAGGATAAACAACAACCAATAACTGAAACAAAAAATGAAGCCCACCCATTTTAAATTAAAGTTTACAGTTGGTCCAGATTCCTACAGAGTGGAAATCTATGTGAAGGAAAGAAAAATAATTTACCCATTCATTTTGCAAAATAAATGGGTTTGATTTTTGATCTTTTTGTTTTAAAATGTCTTCACATGATTTGATTCTTTGAGACATCTCTTCTCTGTGAACTCACCTTTACTCTTCAAAGCTACATTGTGGTCATTATTTCCATGTAACCCCTTTCAAAGTCATATTTGGAGAGATTTTGCACTGGCTTTTCTCCGATGTTGTGTATATGAGTATGGGATCAACAGAGGAATATCCTACTCAAAAACATAATACATTTTGTTATTGAAACTCCATAGGCGTATTCACACTGAACATGTGCAGACATTTACATCCAAATGCATTACATCTTGTATTCACACAGCACCATTGTAAACATACACTGTGACACTTATCAACTGACCTTCCTGACACCACATGATACAACATGTATACATACATCCACAACAGATTACACATATGGATGAGGGCCAGACACAATTTGCACTTCAGCTGCTATACACTGCCACACAATTTGCACAGACATGCTCTCTCCAACGCAATGCATACATTCAATTCGTACCCAGACAATATCCACTCACAGAGTCATGCAGCAATGTATATTATGACTGTAGCAATGCTTTCACACACACACACACACACACACACACACACACACACTAACAGAACCGACACGAAGCAGTGGGCGCGTGCCCCCTTCCAGCCCAGAGTGGCTTCATAGCCTGTGATTTAATGGTCATTTTGTCGGCTGCAATAGCATCCTTTTTCTATCCCCTGGTGCCCACTGGTAAAATAACAGGCTCTGGGCTCATCCACAAAACCCACAGGACCACACTTGAATCATTGCTACAATTTGAGCTATCAAAACATAATGGGAGGATGAGATTGCCTTTCTTTGCTGGTATGTGTATGTGTACATGGCAGGTAGCTAAGCAGGTTTATGTTCTCGGGGCCCGTAGGCTTCACTGCTTAATGTGTTTAGATGTCTCACATTTGTTCTCCACTTTTCTAACTGTATATTTGTTGCTGTGTTGTTGTTTATATTTAATTTGTCCCTTTTGTAATTAGCTTCCAGCAGATTTTGCCAGTGAGAGGGTTAAATGATATCCACATGTTTGCACCAGCTATAATACTACTGTCTGCTACTACATATCCTTTTATTGGTCGCAGGAGGCTACAGACTATTAGACAGACCTTGGGCTTGAGGTAAAACAGATTATTACTTCAGATTTCTCTAGTAACATTCTTCACAACTTCACAGTCTCCCTGTTGAGGTGCTTCAGTCATGTCTCACTGTGAGGAGGCATGGACTGCTCCCCCTGTGACGAGGAAGTGGATGGGTGAATGTGCTGTAGATAGGGTTTATTTAGACCATTTAATGAGCTTCATCCAGTTGTTATTCATTTTACTTTCTTTTCTTTGCCCAGAGTCACGCTAAAGCATCATTAGGCTTGTCAAAACAAAACACAGACTAAGAACAGACATGTATTTTACACCCCATTAGACAAAAACATGCTGAAAAAGGAACCTGTTTCTGGACACCCCTGTTTTTTTTTTTATTTGGTTTTGAGGCCTAACACCCCTCTCCCCTCCAGTCCATTCAAGCTTCTAATACCTCTTGGCTGACATCATAATATACACTGCCATAACGCTTGTGTTTGGTCTAGACTGGGAATTCAGTGTTTTCATAAATCACGGATCAATGTGAAATAATGAAAATAATGACTCATTCAGTCCAATCAAAACACCAAATGCATTTCATGTGACATCACTTTTTCTGACCATCCTTTATGAACACTTTTATGTGTGTTTCCAACCCAACGGTGGCCCACCTTATTTTCTTCACATGTGGGTGTAATCACAGTGGAAGTCATATGATTGTCACAGAAGAATACAGAGAAAACAGAAAAGGCCAGAAAGCAATGGATGCTTGGCCTCTGTATAGAGACACTGTTATTACATCGCCTCCTGTGGCAGCGCTGGAGCAGTGAGGTCAGCTGTTCCTCTGTGAACGGAATGTAATTTACCATCAGCTTTGTAAAGGCAAGCCTGAGCCGCGCCGGCGAAGAGGGCTCTCTCTTGTGCCGGGGCTAATGATCGCCTTTGACAGAGCAACGGCCACCGCGCTTTTTCGCCGCAATCCTTATTTCGCCTGCATTGATCCCATGCCTATTTTCACACCGTAATGGATGGCGTTGTCCCTCCCTCTCCACTGTTAGTACAAATAATTACCAATCAATATGCACTCAAGGCCCCACATCAGAATATCATTTTAACACATGATTTATTTCCACCAATGCCTCACCGGTCCTCCCATGTGCATGAGTCAATGGGAGCCTGTTCGGTGACCAACTCCCATACCTCCCTGCAAGATTAGTCGAAGCAATCAGCTAAAGACTCTCAATAGAAGCTGTGAACAAAAGACATTGTAGCATGTGTAGCCTGAGTGGTATCTGAGTATCTCTTATGGAATAATATACAAGTTGCATTCCTAGACTCAAAATGGATGACTTTTTACTGAACATAGTGGAGACTTATAGAGATGTCTCCTCAAACTCAGGGATTGTACATGAATCAGCGGAAAAGTCTTTGCACACCTTGAAGAAAAAAAAAAAACAACGAAAAAAAACAGCTGCACTCAGGTCTAAAATTGCTCTCTTAAGCCGTCAAAGTCAAACTCTAAACATGACTTTGCAAGGAGTTCATATTAGACTCATCCTTTTGCCTGAGCCCTGTGCTCAGAAGCGACTGCACTAATCTCCTCACTTTCACATCCCTCTGTGTGTGTGTGTGTGTGTGTGTGTGTGTGTGTGTGTGTGTGTGTGTGTGTGTGTGTGTGTGTGTGTGTGTGTGGAGGCACTAAGGCTTGCCGGTTGACATTTTGGCAGATAGAAAAGCCGGATCACTCTGAATCCGACCTGGAGCATTCCACCTGTCTCAGAATTTAGCTCATCCATCCAGCCCCGCCGTCAGTGTCAAACACAAGTTATGGTGGCTTCTAGCATCCGTCGAAATAGGTCATGCCCTGTCCACTACATTTAACCACATAACAATACCTTCTGGTGTTGGAAGTGAGGGGCTTTATTGAATAATTAGTTGTTTAACTCATTATATATATGAGATTTGAGGTTCGTGAGGATCCTTGTGGCAAATGTTGAAAACAGCAAATCCTGCTTACAGACCAAAGTGGAACGAAGAGGGGAAGTCTTGCATATTTTGTGTTATTTTATTGCCCCTTCAACGATCACACTATTTTTTTGGTTTGAAAAAACTACTTGCACCTGAGCATGCCTTGCACAGCACCATTCATAAATGTTATTTGTTTATTGTAATTTGCATTAGGCTTCTGAAAAGGCTCAAATTAACAATCTGAATTTAGATGATCTCACGTGTTTTTCTTTGCTGGCTAATATTTACACTGCAATTTCATAAATGTGAAATTAAGCAAGGCAGTTTTTTTCTTTGTTGCATCAGTTTGAAGGTTTGATAAATGCCTCAAATATATTTTAATATATTTTTAGAATTAGCCTTAAACTGACACCACATCACTGCAATTAAAATGCTTTGGAAATCAAATCCCAGACCACTTGACTCTTCTTATTTAACCACGCAAAAGGACTTATTAATGTTATTTGTTCCACAATACACATCGATGAATTAACAAAATATGGGAGATTATATATCAATGAAATATGCTCGAATCTGATAATCTTCAGTTGTATATTATGGCTATAAGTGGTTTACCAGACTAAACTACAGCTCAATTCAACTCCCCACACTCATATCCTTATTCAAACAATGACTTACAGTAAAATCAACATGACTAAACTGTTTCGGGTAAAAAGTGCTGTTGCCTACAAGCCTTTCCAGCGCTGGCTTCCTCACATGTCTCCAGGGTGTGATACAACAAACAATCCCAGAGAAGTGATGACACTGAAACACCTTTATGAACTCAGTCTAAACCACACACATTCCCCCGAAGGCAGAAACTCACACACCCATGCACTCACACTGTGGACAAAGACCCAGACTAGAGCCTTTATGTCTTGTAGACAGACGGTGGCTCTGTGCTGGAGTCTACTGGGCCTCTGTCAAAGACACAAAGCCCGTGTGACTGTAGTGAGCGTGCTGGAAGTGGGGCAACCAGCTGGAGCAGGTCAAGTCAGGTCTGGGATCTTCCTGTGGCACATGAGTCTGTTCTCATTTCCGTTTTCAGAAGAGCACATGTCTGACTATTAATTTCTGTATGCAATAAAAATAGCTTTGGTTAATACAGTGGTCCCTCGTTTATCGCGGGGGTTATGTTCTAAAAATAACCCGCAATAGGCGAAATCCGTGAAGTAGTCAGCTTTATTTTTTACAATTATTATATATGTTTTAAGGCTGTAAAACCCCTCACCACACACTTTATACACTTTTCTCAGACAGGCATTAACATTTTCTCACATTTCTCTCTTGTTTAAACACTCTCAAAGTTCAAACCTTGGCATCTTCCTCTGCCTTTTGAGTGCGACTGCAGGTGCCTTTGTCGGTGCAGAACGTTTCGTCGACATTGTGGGTTTTGTCGGGGAGAAAACTTGCAAACATACAGCACTTCAGAGTCAAACTGCTAGCGATCGAACATTTATGTAAATTTGGCAAGCCGAACGCATTCTGTACTGTACAGGAGACACGGCACGGACAAGATTGCCAATCAGGACGCAGAACACAATGCGCGAGTTCTCCCTTAGCCAATCAGGACGCAGAACACAATGCGTGTTCATAGGCTGTAAAAAAAAAGCATGCAAAATTGCACTAAAAAAATCTGCGAAACAGCGAGGCCGCGAAAGGTGAACCGCGTATTAGTGAGGGACAACTGTATCGCAGGGCTTTATGTACGACAGGAAGAAGTCGACAAAGTGCAATGTTACATTTTCAACTCACTTAATCCTCGGGAGTCAAATGCACCTGTCATTTCTGCATTCTCATTTACATTACTTAATTTATCTCCTTGTTTCTTAGTACTGCACAAAGAAGAGATACAGAGAGGTGAAGAGAACAGGGAAAAGATGAGTATATAGGAATGGGACGTCCTATCAGCCCTCTTGTCCTTGGGAACATAACATCTATAACCCCACTCATCTGGTGGTTATCAAGTGTGTTGACCGTTGCAGCTATAGAAAAAACAGCACAGGTTAGATGGACCACTGAACAAATAAATCACTCTTTAGCAATGAGAATGTGTTCTTTTATTATGCATCAAGCAATACCACCATCTAAACGTCTCCATCTTTCTTGCTTGTGTATCCACTAGGCAAGGCTGTGGCTTGTTGGTCATACACCATCAGCACTCAGAATCATATTTACACATCTCATCTCCAGAGATTCTGTGATGTGGCCCATTCTGACTCAAATACAATCTTTGATTCTTCGCAGATGAAACAAAAACAAATACCCCCAACAAATGGAGGTCATACTCTTGAAGTAGTCATTTTGGTGCAGTGGATTTCAGAAGGAACATACACACATCGTGTTAACGGAGGGAGATGAGTGCTTCTGGGATTCTCTTTGATAGCTCGGTCTCCTGCTGAGAACCCATGCCATCTTGTTTCTGTATTCCAGTCTATCTATCCATCCATCTTGACCCATTACAAACACAATTTTCATCCTGTGCAGAGGATTTAACGGCAAAAAGTTCTAGTCTGCAATTTGTTTGTGTAAAACAACGTTTGTGTTTGTTTACTCAAGTGAACCATGTGCAACTATGTAGGTTCCAGTTGGCTCTGTTTGTGTCATTTATACCTTTTCCTTCATATGACATTGTGCTAAATGTTGTTCGACCCTTTTTTGTGCTAATGTGTGCTTAACAGAATAAAGATTTCTGTGCCCAACATGATTCTAACATTGGTGGCAGTACATTTCAATAAAGCAGAGACCCCCAACCTGGAAAACTTTGTTTTGTCCAGCATTATTCTTATCACAGCCATTTCCACTTTTCAAATTTAAATTCTGTCAGACTAGTTGTAGTTTAAGAGGTCTCTTATTGGTCTTATTGATGAAGACGTGTCCAAAGACAGCTTATTCAGCGTCCATTGGTAATCCAGTCCAGTCAAATACACATATACCAGACTAATTCTTTGCAGAGAATTGAAAATGCAACTAGAGACAGTAATAACTTTCTGGCAGAACCAAATAGCAACCGTAAGTGGCTGTGAGCACAGCTTCCTTAGATGTGGTTTTCAGTTTATATTTTCTGTTGTTCATTCATACACCACTTTTTTTTTTTTTTCTTTTTGCAAAAGAAATCTGCTGTAGTTACTAAACCACAATGGTTGTCCTACAAAGCTGAGCAGACCATAAGTTTTAATGCAGCAGAAGTTATGTGTTCTAAGATTAATTATGAAAAAAACCTATGAAAGTCTCTGTGGATGGTCTTTTTGCTATTTTTCCTCTTACATGTCAACAGGACCCAGACAGGCATGGAATATTACCACAAATCCTCCAGAATCACTGTGTTAAAGTGCCTATTCACTGGCACCAACGCAGACTCTGGGAACAGATCAGAGTCTTGGCAAAGCAAAAAAGGACCCCCGAATGCCCCTGTGTACGCCTACGAAGGCTGGGAGCACATGTGAATCAACAGGCTCCACTCTTCATGTGACCGGGGTTTGTTTCATGTGCCCAAATCTAAAGAGCATTCCAGTTACAGTTTCTTTCAAGGTGACACTAAGCTACAGCTGTGACCGATCTTCCTCAACCTGCCACCTCTTCATTAGCGAGTAACCTCTCGCCGTGATGGCCCTAATTAAAAGTGGACGCTGCCAGTTTTCCCCCACGGTCCAATCCCGTTTCTTGTTCCGAGTAGAGCTAATGAACACTGCAGCGTCGCAGGGGGGCCACTCCACTTATCTGCTTATTTTTTTTCCCCCCATTCCAGTAAAAATGCAGTGTGCCTTTGGTGGCTTTGTACCTCGACGATTTAAATAACTCAAAGCGCCTTCATTCAGACCTAATCCCCATCCTCGCTCTAATCAAACCTGCTGTTCCTTCTTAACATTTTCTACGTGATGGAGTAGAGCAAGGCCAGATAGAGGCATTTAAATGTAAGCGCTGACAGGCTAATCTCTTCAAATCCACCCTCCGTTGCTTTTATTACTCCGGCGAGGTTGTTTTCTTTTCTTTCAGGTCATTCCCGGTGATATCACGAGGCACACAAAAGTGATTTTTCACATTTTGAAAGAAAGTGCAATTTGCTCTGGTTTGCAGCACCAAATTGCAACACGAAACTCCCGGGGCTGTGAAGTATAGTATGTGGATCTAGTTTGTTATGTTTCAAATATAGGACAAGCTCTGACAGGCCGCAGTCGATAAAGACGTGATGTGTTCACTCGTCGACAGAGCCTATGTAATAATCTCTTCCCCACTTTTCCTCCAATTGTGGCATTTACCTCATTATTTATCTATCTCCTGGAAACATTACCAAGATCCCAAGAAGATAAGTGAGATCATTTCCCCTGGCATGGATGTGATATTTTCTTCTCTCCCTCCTACCCTTTTTTCTTCTTCCGATCTCGAGCCCCCGCAGCAAAACGATACAATACGGCTTTCTAAAATGATTTGAGTGCCCAAAGCTCCTGTGACATTCAACGAGGATAAAAATCTTTGGGGAAGGAATCAGCAGCATCCACCACACGCAGGGAGGGGAAGCAATAAGTGTGGAGATAAGATGAGCTGATGGTGTGGACTGCTTTGGCACTAATGATAGCGTCAGTGTTTATGCTCCATGTTCTGCCTACTGTCGTCTGCTTTTATTGCATTCTGATGTTTGGGACTGATCTGTATTTATGGCTGTATTTTTCCAGTAAAGCTGTATATTCTCTTGGTTTATGTTATTGTCAGTGAAGTTATCCTCTCAGAGCCTGTAGGCATTCTGACGTACATCTGTTTCCATATTGTTGTGGAATTTGGCATGACTCCATCTTCTCTTCTGGTGTACAGTGTATTGCCATAGCTCTGCCAAACTCGCCCCCAAGAATTTTTACTAATATCTCAATTTTTTTGCATTGTGGGGTGCCTCAGTGACTCACATTGTAGAGTGCATACCACATATTCGGGGAACCAAGGGTCAAGTCCAGCACGGATCATTAATCTAATGTCATTCCTCTTTCTTTCTCAAACTATTCATGTCTACGGTTTACTATAAAAAAATACCTTGTACTGTAAAAATCTGGTAGTTGTAAAAATATAGTATATTATATATTAGACATTAAAGGGCATACTGTACATACCTCATGTCTAACAGTACCTTTTTTGTTTTGTTTTATTTTTTAAGAGCTAAATACTATAGACAAAAACAGCACATTGTAAAAATGTTATTATGTGATATTTTTTCTAATCTGTCCAATCATTTTTTTATGGATATTGGAAGCAAATCATTTTTTATTTATTTATTTTTTTAAATATTGGTAGAATAATTTAGTTAATTTGCCAGCAATTACTAAAATGTGATATTATGGTCATTTAAATGTTGGTAGTTCCAAGATTCACTCCAATTGTCTCAGCTGTCAAATTTCTGCGTATGTGAGGACAGCTTCTTTTGATGCACTCCGAATGATTGTCTGACTCTTTTTCTTCTTTCATGCATGTTTCCCCACCTCCTAAATCAGGACCAGGGCCTATTTGACAGGATTCGGACCTCTTTTTTTCAGGAGGAGTTTGTTAAAGTAAAAGTTAATCTGGCCTTAAAATCTGATGAGATGCTGTTGTTTTCAAATAAAATTAACTCAGATTTCAGTCAGTCAGTCTGTTAAAAGTGCAAAGTTTGGGTACAAAAAACTTACAATATTTGTTTATTGACTTTTTCTTTTCTTCTTGATGCTGAGGAAATGTTCTCTTAAATATTCTCTCTGTGTTCCCCCACCTTCAGCGTTACAAATTAAGATGAGTGAAACATTAGCAAGTGACTAAAGTTACTTTCTTTGCAGCAGCCCACAGCTGACACGGCTCAAGATGAAATCAACGTCCAATAATTTCTATTCATAAAAGTCATCGTCTCTTTTATGAATTTACAGTTATTTAGTGTGAGTTACAGTGATTTAGTGTGGAGCATAAACCACTGCCTCACACTCAATGGGATATTATGACATTCTTTGTAGCTTTAAGCCATTGCTTTGGATTTATAACATATCATTTATCATTTTTGATCCTTTTCTTTGACATGATATCCTGCCATATTTACCTAATCATAAACAAATGGAAAGGACAGTTTAAGTGAACAGTGTTAACTAATGACACATGTAGAATGCATACATAATATCTCATTTTATTTCTCTGGAATGATGCCATTGTACTTCTCTCATATTGTAAATTGATCTGTTTGGTTTGGGAGGTTTGCTCTTCATGTTGCATATCCTGCTGGCTGCCTTTATCTTTTATAACTTTTTCGGTATGATGTGTATTTTAAAAATATTTATGGCTCAGTTTTTCTAGTATTAATAGATTCTTTTGCCTTATATCGTTGTCTGTAACTTTTTACAGCCTCTAGGCATTCCACAATACATCTGTTTCTGCATTGTGGTGGAATTCAGCATGATTCAAACATCCATTCTCCTGCAGTACATTGTTTTACCACTGAGGGCTTCCTGTTCCTTGTTTAGTCTGTGGGAGCGGATTCCTCTGGGATGGGAATAGCTTTACAGCATTTTTTTTTCAACTTCCACTAAACACATCCATTGTAATGCGCTTAAATCCACTGGTGTTTCCCCTTTTCCTGCCTTCCTTCCTTCCTTTCTTTGAAGCTGCACTTGTTGTCTCGTCCGTCCATCCGTCTTTCAGCGTGTCAGCCAGGGTTCACCCTACAGATGCTCCAGGAACATCTGTGGTGCATTCATGTCCGACAGTGCAGTGAGCACCAGGATCTGATTAGAGCGGGATGGGGAGGTGAGAGTCACCAGTTTTACAGGCTGCTGGCAACTTTATTAAACCGGTTTCTCTGTGGTAGTCTTACTCAGTTTAGCTTTGAACCAGCGTTATTTATAGACTTAAGCGTGGAATCAATATTTTACTGTTTAGAAAACACGTGCCATTATCCTACTCCTCTCCTCTGGTCTTTAACCCGTCCCAGACAGATGATGTGTGGCTAAAGGTTACACAGGTTGAAACAGAAAACCAAAACTGAAAACAGTAACCTTTAATGTGAACTTTCCTTCTCTTTTTTTTTCTTTCTTTCATCTCTTGAAATGACCCATTTCAGCAAGAACTGAGATTTGTATAGGTGTACTTTTCAAATTGCCATAGATACTTCAGATTAACTTTTCACTTTGCCCCCCTTCAGACCTCGCATTGCAATCCATCTTTTATATTTGGATACATGTGGCCAGTTTGACTCGTATTCACACAGAATGCCCCTCAAATGTGTCCAATCTCTCTGGATGCATTTAGATGCATTTACCCCGTTCACACCTTCCATTAAAGCTTTGGATCTCAACAAAGAATAAGTATGTTTTTGTCTCAATATGCACAACAAGAACAAAAATTCTTATAAAGTGGATACATACTGATTATTAAGATTGTTTTTAGAGGCAACCAAAATAATTCATTTGCAAAGGATAGCATTCAGGATACAAAAATAATGTTTCTGGGTATTTTGAAACATGGTGGCCATTTGAAGTAGATATCCAGTCATTAAGTCAAATTAACTGTTTTCTTCTTGTTGCTGAAGTTCATTTTTGTTTCATTTTGTGGATTATATCAGCAATACTTGTCTCTTGGAATGACATTAGACCCAATCAGTCTGTTTGGATTGTAATGCCAGGTCTGAAGGGGGCCTTCTATGCTTTACTTCACACAGAATATTTGTACTGTAAACCACAAGATGATGGAGTGTTCTGGTGTCCATTATTCAATACATTATTCAAGCTCAACTGTCTATTTTCCAAATAAAGTAATTATAATTTTCATGTTATTCAATTCATACTCTCCAGTGAATATCTGAATAGCTATATGCACTTAAAAATCATTACTATCTTTGGTCTGATGCAGGTTTGTCCTCACAACAGACATAGGTTACTGCTCTTGTACTTGAGAGTGATATTGAATCATCATCCACAGTTAATGGCCTTCAGTAAACTCCGGAGAGACCAGCTCATGTGCGGTGCATGAGGCAGCATGAGGCCATCCTCTTAGCACCCCCCTTTCTGCCTCCAGGACCCCCTCCCTCCACTTCACCCTTAAAGCACAAAGACATGGAGACAGAGTTGGCCTGGGTAATTGGGATAATAATTATTTGTGCATTGAGTGCCAGCTGGGTGCCTGAGAAGGTCAGGGAACAGCATGAGGAGCGGCTTATCTCCGTGTTGTTCTGGCTTCCATATGGCAGCAGACAATAGGAACAGCCCTGGCCCCGGACACAGCAGCGTGGCGCAGGACGGCTCCCACCGACACCGCACAACAGCACACTGAGGCAGGACTATGGACACAGTGCCACACAGGCTGGCTGCACAGAGGTGGACGGACTAGAAAGGACAGTGAAGAGATGGAGACAGAACAAGCGACGGAAGTGGAATGAGAGAGAGCAGAAAACAGACAATTTATTTGGTTCAAGCTATTCTTCATGCCACAGCTCAAAACAGGTGTTGTAGCTTGGCATTTCTGCTCAATCATGCCGTTTTCTGTGTTCTGTGTACAGTTATCTTTTCATTGCTCCTTCATAGACAATTTTAAATAATTTGGTGCATTTTAGAGCATCAAACTAACATGGCTGCATGCATAGTATACGTCATCCATGTGCCACTGCAGCCCAACAAAATCTAGAAGGTGTATATACGTATGTAATGAACATATTCTTATTCTGCTAGGATTAAAAGATTAGTGTCTGTATTTTTTAAAGCATTTTCAACTTTCTTGTGCAGAATAGTCAACTGCTACAATTAAAGCATGTAAACAGCTATGGTAGCTCTGCAGGGACACGCTGTTGTCTATGAACAAACCCAGTGGAAATAGGATTTGGATGGATTTCACATGAAGAAAATCAATTCCTTAAACTTTTATGCATGAATATGTGCTGAAATAGAAACATGGGTGTGCTTCCCCTTCAGCAGTGCTCAGTTTGTCCTCTCTGGGCACCTTTAAATGTTTATTTTACCAACATGGCTAATGCAAACAATGATGGCCTCCCCAAACCCCTGATTCGGAGATAAATCATGTGCAAAAAGTTTAGAAATGTAGAAAGTGTATGGCAGGAAACTAAGAAAAATAATGAAGTAAGTGCCTTTTATCTTTGGCTCATCGCAGGCATAAATAAATGTGTTCAGGCCTGAATGGGGACAATGAGTCAGGTAATTTATGAAGAGGACTTTGACCTTTGTATTGTACCTCTAACTTTATGCGTTGGCCTGGTAAAGGCTTTGGGCCCAATGAAAAGATGTGAACAGTGTGAGGTTGAAAGTCCTTTCTTTGCTCCCCATTCGACAGCTCCTTATTCAAACGCCCCATGACCCCTCCGTTCATTGGGTTACCATGGCACCGGAACCCCCTTAGCAACCGGGCCGGAGCATCATAAATCAGATTTTACTGTGTAGCACTCTTTTTAATCTCCATCGTCTGACGGCTTTATTTGATTCTAAGTCTTTGGAGGGCTTTCAGTGGTCGGTTCACGCTGAAAATAATGCCAGTGTGTGTTTGTGTGGCGTGAGAACAGCGCATCAAAAAGCTGTGTTGTTCACGGATCCTTTGAACTGTCTGCATGCATTTCCAAGTTGGAGTCGCAACTTTTCCTCTGTCCTGCTTTGGGACTGTGGGGAAAATCAGCGTTGCTTTGATGAGTCATTCATTTGCTTATGCAGTGTAATCAAATTTCACTCTGTCCTACTTCTTTTCTGTTTAAAATGCAATTTATTTTAAATCGAAGAAAACATGGGCACGCCGAGCAGGTCTATTACTTGTCCATAAAGAGAGCTGTCAGGGTTCCTATGCAAGATTTTATCAATATCAATGCCATTGACGATTCTGTTTATCGATCCAATTCTTTATTGATTCTCTTGTCGATTACTGATAGCTCTGTGTGGAAAAATATAGTCCTATATGCTTTTCTCTCAACAAACAAGTGGTTTTATTGTTTTAACACTTTCACTTGAGTCTGTTAAATAACTCCATTGCAAATTTTTTATGATGAAGAAGGAAAACTAAATAATCAAATGAAAATCTTCTGTGAACACAAGCATACATGTCACCAAATCTTCCTCTTAATATAGAATTAAACTATTCTCTATTTAAAGAACAGGGATGGGAGCCTAGATAACATCACAACACTGGGAGATGATGCTTTCATCCTGCCTGTATCTGTCATATGGATATTGTGAGAATATTTATTCCTAATACTGTGTTTTGGTAGAGTATGCCAGTAATATTTAACATCACATTACCCATTAGTTCAATGGCGGTTACGGTGCTGCTTGGGCAGTTGTACGCAGCAGATCGAAAACACGGCATTCCTGTAATTTAGTCCCACGGGTAGATAGGTAGATGTTTAAGCATGTTGTGTGTATTTACACCTTTCACAAAATAACAGCCCTGAAGTTATTGCAAACGGCATCATTTTCATCTCTTAAAGTAAAATAAAGTCTAGCTTTAGATCCTTTCTTTCTCTCCATGATTCCTTCCTGTGCTCAAGTCTCTTTGACGTCATGATGTACTAATGAATGGGACGTCGAGCTACAGTATAGTGTCAGGTGAAGGTAAAAAGGGACAGTTGTGAGTTATGGGACTGTATAACTGTATGGAGCAGGAGCATCGATAAGAGGAATTGTTTATATCGAGGGCATACAATTCTGATAGATCATAAAACTTACAATTTTTCATTTCCACCTTGCATCCTGGAAAATTTGTCTTTGATTAGATTTATCTTACTTTATGAACAAATAAATTGACTGTTCATGTTTGATTTGATGGTTTTGCTTAAGGGCAGCTCACATCATAGAAGCTGCTCAGAAGAGGTGATCAGTACAGATTTTGACTGTTCCACCAACCCCTGGTAGTTTGCCTCCTAAGTATTCCTGGCCTGCCTTAGAGTCCATCCCTTACACAAACAGCTGAGGTGAAAAAAGACGGCCCTATCAGACAGAGACAAGCTCAGGTGAAGCGCAGAGTTGTTAGTGTATGACCGAGGCGGTTAAATCGCCTGGGTTTGATGACACGCTGCTCCGAGGGCCATTTCAGTAACTGTCCCATTGATCTGCAAGCAAATGGATGAGATGGCTCTGTAATAGCTGGGACCTCTGGCTCTCAACAGCAGCTGTCCATCTCAGACGCATAAGCTGTGATCGATGGCCATGTGGAAACAGACGCTCGACCGAGGACCGCATTCCAAAAGCAAATGTTAGTGTGTTCAACGATTGCCGAGTTGCGAGTTTATAGGCTAAATTTGAACTGGATGTGTCCAAACAGTCTTTTAGTGCAATAATTTTCTCTTAGAACCACTTGGAACGGAACAACTCATGAAGAGGCTTGCGTTTCTACTGTGCCACGTGCTATTTCACACAACGGCCGCACAAGTTGTCGCTGACATCTATTGTATTTCCAGCAAACTTTCAAAACTTACATGCATCACAATCAATCAAAACGAAGAGGATAAAAGCTTCTTTGTAGCTGTAAGAGGCTGGAGATTTAGGAGCTGCAATAAACATAAGAAGGAGAATGTTGTTTCCAGTTTATAGTGTCACACGTTCTGCTTGGTAAATTCAATGCAGACAAAGAATGGTGTTAATTCATTAAATAGGAGCCTTAAGATGCCGACTAAAATGAATAAAAAACACTTTTTGCTTATAAATGTTAGCTTGATTTTAGGAAAAACAGTATATCAGAGTATATATTTGAACTTTTGCTTCTAATTTCCAGTCAACACATATCAACTTAGTTCAGTCTACCTTTCTGTAAGTGTACCACTCGGTTGCAACCACAAGCTGAGGGTTTACAAAAGTAACATCTAAAGCAATTTGGGGCAATTTGTACCCCTTTGGACAGTTGAAAGTGGCTTGTACTGATACACCTGTACAGTACCACTCCAAAAAAAAAAAAGAAAAGAAAAAGCCAAATAAAATTTATAAGTAATTATAAAGTAATTACAACTTTTTTAAATGTTTTTATGATTAATCAGTTGGTTATGGTTGGCCTAATCAACATGTAAATGACCAAGATTGATAAAGCATAGAGTCCCCATTAGATTGGCATTAAGACATCAAATTGAGTTTTTTTCTATTCTATACTACTATGTAGCTCAGATAGCAGTTTGAGCCGTAGAGTTTGTGTGCCATTATAGAACCTTTGTCAAATTCAACACTGTATAGGTTCATATCGACCGGCAAACCTCATTAATGAAGTCTATGTAGTGAGAAAACCGAATTGAAAGCGTTGAATTGCACAAGCCTCCACGCTATATTAAAGCGTCTATATGCATGCCTGAAGCAGATTTCACACTGAGAACACTTTCATCCACAAGCCATATGTTAGTGTATGTGAGTGACACAAGATGGAGGCAGAAAACGAGAGGCGGTTTGACTGTATAACGATTATGACAGTGATGGCGACTTGCAGCACTCTGCGTGAGCCGCCGAGGAGCACTGTAAAGGTCTAGAGTTCATTATCGGAGATTTTCCTCTTGAAGGGGCACAGCGACCAGAGCGTGTGGCAAGCTCTCATTACTCCCAGCCCTGTCACATAATCTTTGCCCACTTACATCCCAGACACAGGGACCTGACTTGTCTGGAGTGGGCCTGTCTCCTGTATCTACCCCCATTCAACACAGGAAATTAATCTGAAAGCACCTATAGAGGAATAACCATCTCGGGCCATTAGCACTTGTTGTGCAAGGCCGTCATTACTGAAATAACCCAGCCAATGGAGAATATTGGACTTACTGGAGCAATATCCAATTCATGATGCATATGTTTGGAAATTACCCACTTGGGTAATGGCCTTGTGCAAATATAGACATATACTCAGAAAATCAGAAGTGACAGAAATGAAATGACTAAGTTTGCATTCCTGAACTGCCTGGAAGAAGTATAAAAATGCGTAAAACTTTTCTCCATATGGGTCTAATAACAGCAATAGAGGCAGGGCCACACACACAGGCACATAAACATGCGGCAGAATGGAATAAATCACAACTAAGTTATTACTTGTCTTTATTGGAAGTGATTGATTTTTAAGGATTTTCTCATTGATTCCTGAATAAACGTTGACATTTGTCCATTTATCAGCTTGAAAATGCCATTGATTGTCATTCACTGGGGTTATAGGAGAGCTGAAATCCTAAGCTGTCACATGTTGGTTGCACATATAAATCCTTGCACAAGCAGCACCATCAAACAGATACACACCCACTGCAGCAACAACAGCAAAGTCTTCATTCATTTATGTGAGTGCTTAGTATATTATAGTGAGGCTGCAGTGTTGTGCTAAAATCACGCTAGCCTTCATCTATTGCGAAACCCTTAAGCCATTTGGGCATGCATTTGTTTAATGTCTATATCTATTATATTATGACTTGCATTTAACCTGTATGTAGCTATTGTAGCATTAGACTGCTTGAATCACAATAACAGTATGTTCAGCATTTGACCAACCAGACCTTTAAATCACATTTTAGCATGACTTGATCAGTAAAACATGTTAGTGAAAGCAGTTTGACCAGTGCAAGTTAAAGCTACCTTGCAGCAATGTTCTGTGTTTAACTTTCATTTCAATTCAAAATGACTTCAATGTAACTTTATTAAGGAGAAATTCAATTGTGAGGACTCTTAAAAAAGGTTTAAAAGCAAATGAATTGCCTCAGACTTCATCTTCCACAGACTGATTGATTGTACAGTCTTATTGCAGGGTTAGAAGGAGTTCTTGGGGCATTCTGTCTTGCAGCTCACTTATTTAAGACGTCCACTGGCTGCTCTCTGTTGTTCAAAAGCCTAATGCAGGGGATGGTCCACGTTGTTCAGTACAGCATCCGTCCTGTTGTATGTCTGTTGCTCCACATTTTATACATAGTTGGTGCTGTATGTTCAGCATAACATCGCCCTAAACATCTAGCTATATGCTAATGTTCTCGACCCACTCACTGACAGCACACATAATTAATTGGCTAATCCAACTTGTTTGGGCATAATTTGGGGATTTTTGATGGTTGTTGCTCTTTCATCCATTGAAAACGTATTGCGCTCTGCCTAATTTCCATTGCCACAACGCACATGCAGTTCATGTGGGTCTAATGGGCACCCGTCTAAAATATTCCAATCTGAGATCTAAGTAAATACCAAACACACCCAAAGCTTGCCTTTCCAGCTTCAGTTTACGTTTCCATTTCCATTTTTGACATGGCTGCCACACCCTGCTTCAGAGATTGCCGTTCTGTGAGCTTCAGCCAATTGGCAACAGTAGTTTACTGCTGCCAGCTGCTGTTTCTCATCGAAGTTGTTGCCTCTCTTTAACACATCAATCCACTTTCTCCCCTTTTTTCTTCCCTCTCATTAATCTTTACAAGATCTGCGAGTATGGCATCAGTTAAATGGTGCCATATTAAGCCGTCTTTGAGGCCCCTTAAAGCTATTTTGGGGGATCACATTGGTTTTGATCAGAGTATATGACAAAAGATACGAGTTGTTGAGCTAATTTCATTCCTTGCTTATGAAGTCTCTTGATGGTGATGGATTGGACCCGGGCCCAAAGCCTCATGGGAAAATGGGTGTTGGGGAAAGAACGCAGAGGGTTTGGCTCAATTTCTTCTTCTGTTAAACGTGCTGCTGTTGAATCTCTTTCATGTTGTTGGTCTGCTTTCTTTCAGACTAAACCTTATCGTCAGATGTATTGAAAACCATTTCTCTTGTCTTCAGCTCATAAGAACGCTTTACACGCTGCTTTGGTGACAGAGAATGGAACAGCTCAGAAACAAATTGCTGCCTTGAACAAATAGTAATAGTAAATGCCTTTTACAAGGTACTTATATAAGAGTTCAATTTTAGCGATGCCTCTGTGACGTTCTGGGGCCTATAATGTTGTATTAACCTGGAAATATAGTGCCGTTGCTAGATGTAGTGGCTAAAGGGAATCCCCTTCCTGTTGGATAAACAGTAATGTGTTACTTAATCAGTCAGATAAGATGTGTTGTTGTGTGTTGACTTATATATACCTACATCTATATTGTTGTGTGGTTGTTTTAGTGTGGACACTCTACAAAAACTTCACAAATGTTGAAGACATAAAAGACACACCCTCTTTTGAGCATAAACATATCACACTGATGAAAGGGGCCATGTTGCCTCTGTTGAGCACCATCTAAGATACCTAATCAATATAGGTTATTCTCTGAAGGAATTGCAAAGAAATTAAATTACATAAGGTGAGGAGTCTTACCCCAGGAATTGCAATGACAAAATCATAATAGATGGGATTTTGTCTTACACCACAATGTGAAAAGGCCCCCACCAACACAAAAAGGTCAGTTGTTGGACTAAAGAAACAACTAAACCCAGTGTGGTGCCAGTCCCAAGCCACTGCAATATTGTAATGCAGGTATTAATTGGCGGTTATACATTCAGGCAAGTGTTAGCTTTAAATATGAGCTGAAAATCACTGTAAATAATTTGATATGCGTCGAGGGAAACTGATTAAAAGTCCTTTAGATCTTTTTGCCTCCACTTGGACCCACCACTCACTTACAACAGGCCAATTATTGCTTCATTTCCATGCCCTCAGCTTTTGTCATAGCTGGAGGATATGTGTTAACTCAGCAGGTTGAGCCTTACCAAAGACCTCTATTGTCGGCTGCTCTATAGAGAGTTCTCCAAACACTGGCCCATAATTAAAGGGCTCACTCCTACTTAGTGCTTTTGTTCTCCTGCCCCCCTCCCCTACTCAACCAATGCTAAGGGTTAGGAATAATGAGCAGTCGGCTTGTGTGCATGTGTGTTGTTGTTTGCGTTCACAGATGTAGATCACTGATGCGTCCGTTCACACCCCAGCTACCCCAGCCGCCATCTGTGGAGCCAATTCTTAACCGCTGTTGGGCTAACTCCCTTCATGGCTTGTCTGGGACGTACAGAGGAGACCAGATCATCTTCACCCATTCCCAGAACCACCTGAAGGTGACAGTGTTTTGTCATGGGTGCCCCTCGGCTGCTGAAACTCAAAGTGCAGTCCCAACCCCTGGCGCCAAAGCGAGCTGCCCAGCCAGGCCTGAATAATTCTGTCGGACACTGCAGCGGCGCATTAGGAAGCCGCTGAGTGCTTTGCTGTGTCACATTTAAAATGGAGCTCCTTATAGGGCTTTTCACCGTGAACAGCCTGGGTAAAGGCAAGGCAAAGGCACGCAGAATGCTCTTTGTGTTACATAATATAAAACGTCTGTCATGTATTTTTATCTCGACTATGTCACTACTTTCCAGCTGTAAATCCACATTTGTTTGGATGAAAATACTAATAATGGAACACTACAAAAATGTAAGGAAAGGTAGCTTTTTTAAATAATGAATTTTAATTTCCCAAATACTGACACTAGACCGGTATGTGGGTCACTGTGGATTTAATCGGGGTCACCACAAAGTTTGTATGTAATTGATTAACATGGGAACAACATATGGCCATAGAACAGCTTCAGATTCAAATTCATTCAGTCTTGTGAGAATTTGAAATCTCTCCAATCAAACCTGGTTTCATTTTGAGACTGAAGTTCTTGTCAGTGGTAATTAGTCAGACTTCACTTATTGAGGACACAGACCCAGTTTCTTTGCTTTCTTTTTTTTTTCCTCTCATGTTTTCGTCCCTCGCTGCAGCGCCGTCTTCCTGTCTCAGAAGCAGTTCAGTTTGAGGATTAGGAGAGATTACACTGCGATCTGGTGTGTGATAACAGCTCATTTTTGGAGGAAGAACTCCAACAGTCACCTGCAGAGGAAGACAAAAAGACAGACATCTTCTCTGTGTGAAACCCCAACATTTTGGCTTGACGACAGAAAGTTATCCTTATGAGCCGTTTGCTGAAAGCCGTGAAGCATCATTATCAGATCTCTGTGTGCTGACTAAAGCCCCAAGCCCGTCTAAGGTTACGCCGGTTCAAATCCCAGTGGCTGAGAAGAAACAGCAGGACTTCCAGGGCCATGTTAGCTTTAAGGAATGACCACAGAGACTGGGTTTATGCCTAATGCGAGGCTGGTGTTTGTGCGTCAGCATGTGTGCGCTGGGAACGCTGCCATCACCGCTGTCTCCTGGGCTAAAAGCTTATCGCTGCTGACCTCATCACTTTCCAATGCACTTTCCATTCAACACAGACTCTTAGGTCTTTCCAAGGCTCTGTGTATTATAAAGGAATGATCTTTTTGAATCAGAAGGAAAAGTGATTTTGGATTTAATGACCAAACATTGGATGAAAGCTTCAACTCTTAAAATCTATGACTATTTGTCAAGAATTCTTGACAACAAGATTTGTATTATCAACTAAAACTTTTACCCTAATCAAAG
The DNA here is from genome assembly GCA_036850595.1 of Rhyacichthys aspro. Taxonomy (NCBI): domain Eukaryota; kingdom Metazoa; phylum Chordata; class Actinopteri; order Gobiiformes; family Rhyacichthyidae; genus Rhyacichthys; species Rhyacichthys aspro. The sequence continues at coordinate 2,994,041 of CM072167.1, forward strand.
AGTTTATATCCTTGTGATAGTATAATAGTTATAATAGTTCATAGACATAAAAAGTCACTTCATTTATCTGCAGCCCTTAGTCACACTATGATCATAGCATGACTTAACTGGACTTCTGTCTTTGTCCGAGTTGCACAGGAGAGAATTATACTACATTAATGTGGTCTTGAAATTTAAGAGCTTTTTTTTTTTTAAAGTGAAAAGGGTTAAATCTGGCTTGTTTGTCCCAATAAATACTAATAAACTTGGTTTATTTACCAATTCGTTTGCACAAAATGATTAGGGTTGTCCAGATACCAATACACGGTGTCTGTACTCTTTAGTATGTTATTTGACCTGCTCAGAAAAGTCCATATACATTACTTTTTCTCCATACTGCATGGTCTTGAAATTTTACTGTTAATGGTGATATAAAAGTTCAGATAACTGCAAATGATGCTCGTTCAAAGTGTTAAGATGCTCAAGAGGCTCGAAAGCCACTAACAAAACCTCTAAAAAAAATTAGGACACTGAAATTTTTTTTTTTTAAACATTTAAAACAGGTAACAGTAGCTATATCTATTGTAGCAATCCTTAACTTTACCCACAACACAGAAATAAGTGGCATGTGCAAGATTATGTAAAAAAAAAAAAGTTCTAATTTCCCAATTTTTAATTAATTTGCCATGCCTCGGTGTACTCTATTAAAACAAACATTTTAAAATGTCATGGTCTGAATCTCCACGGAGGGCAGTAATGCTCTCAGAAGATCAGCTTGTTGAATACTCCATTTACAGAGCCAACACCAAGCACTTCCTGTTTATTCCTGTTTGTTGACTTTGCTGTGGTAGGGGTCCAAGCCTATTAATTTAAGCCAATTGACATAGAAAGATATAATTATACTTGACCAAATCTCACCCAGTGGCCTTTCCGGGCCTTGACTATTGACTGCCAGCGCTCCTGATTAGCATGTCGGTCACAGGGGAGCCGGTGGCCCACGGTCATGATGATAATTGAGATCATAATCACAGCCAGTGGGCCTGTGTACATGCGTATGTGTTCCGTGGTCGTAGTTGTGAATTAGGGCGACGGGGGGGCTCCCAGCTGTCACTTAGGGCTTTTTGATTGATTGACGCCTGATGTGAAATGATGGATGTGTCCCCACATTAAGGCGGGTGACGTCCATGCAGAGGCCCGTCGCGCCGCCGCCAGTTTAAGGCAGCGTTACGGCTTCATTAAGGCAGAGAGCCACTGTGGCCATAGATCACGGCGCTGACAGGCCAACACTGTGTCTGGCCCGGCTGATAATGATGTCATGAATGTGGGGGTCACAGGTTGAAAGGGGCATTAACATATGTAAGGCTCCCGGAGGTTGATGGCAGATAGCAGTAATGGCAGCATTTCTTAGCACAGCATTTGACTTTGTGACTTTATGGAGCGGTGCAGTTGTAAAACACACAGAATGGCACATTTTATGACTTAATGTTATAATATATCACGACATATTCTAAAAAATAACAGGCCACCGAACACAATGTAATGAATTTAATGGTCTTTCTGTGTAACTAGAAGGCTCCTTGTTAGCATGGTGGTGAGCAACCAATGCCTCATTGCATCAGAAAGGGCATCTGGTGAAAAACCTATGCCAGAATAAATATGTGAACCCCTAGTTGATTGGCTGTGGCTTCCTCTGAAGGGAGTAGCCAAAATAAATTGTTATTGCAAACATAGCCTTTTTATAGATGAAGGATGCCAGGAGAATAATGTTGGACTTTCTCCTGAATTTTGTCTTCCTACATTCTGTACGTCAGGGAAATGACTGCTGAGTTTGTATTTGGGTAGAACATGGAGGAGCCAACTTTTTCTCTGCAGCACTGGTTAATACATGTAATCAAAGGTATGTGCAATAGAGTACAAGGCTAAAACTCCACTTACAGCACCAGTCACACAAGACAAACATCAACAACACCCACTCCTGGCACTCCTAGTTTATTCTGTACATAACACCCCTCTGTGGCTTATACTAGTTTGCCAGCAGGATGTTCTCTGGGTGAAAAAATTGTTTGTTACATGCAACCCTAAAAGTCAGGATAAGACTCTCTACTCTTGAAATGCTAAAGACATCCCAATCCAAAATAAATCACTGTAAAACAAAGTGTTGAATATATGTAGAAGAGTAACTGGTTGACTTAGGGAAAATACATTGGTGTGATATAGTTTTTAAATTTCTGTATAATCATAACAATGAGCTGACTTGATCATTTTACCTCCATAATGGGACTTTCTCAAAACAGTGTCCAGCCACTGTAAGTAAAATAATACTGTGGTACTGAGACAAAGGGGGATGGTTAAATTAGATTTTTGGTCATCATTAGAGGCAGGATGTACTCTATCAATTCAAATATACAGGAAAAAAAAGTATTAGGATGCAGTCTTTGGTGTATTTTTGTGAGGGAATGGTTTGTTTATTATTCCACGTCAGAATGGAACATGCCTGACTTCCTCAGATTGGGCGAATCTAGTAAAAAATAAAAAATAAAATAAAAAGAGCAGATTCCACTTCATATTTCTAATGGCCTTGATGCTTTAACAGTCCAGCTGGCACTACAGCACACACCTACCTTTTATTATTATATCTGCAAGTGCATACAAGAAATATGCTTTTGGGCCGGGAATCAGATTGGATGGCCTTGATGTGTTGACAGTAAATTTATATTTCATTCTTTCAAGAGAATAACCTTGTTTAATGTCATAACTGAAAATATTTGTAGAGATAGTAGGTCCAAATCAAACATGTAACTAAAACATGAGGTTTTGAGTGGCAGGGGATAGAATTTTTGACATTAATAACACATTTCCGTAGTAGCTCGGCCGTACCCACTTCCTTCTCTGTGTATAATAGTGTGTAGTTATAAATGTGGATCAGTGTTACTTACTTACTTTTTTTACTTTTACATCTCATTGTACTTACTCTCATTATAAAGTATTGATATCAAATCACAGAGTGCTACTGTGCGAACCCTGATTAGTCATTTTCAGTGTCATTTCCCTTCTTTTTCTTCCACTGAATTCTTCCTCTCCATCTGTCACCATGTGCTCACCTCCTGACCTTCACATTGATTATTACACAGCATTGATGGCCTAAATTGAAACGATGCATCATCTTTTTTCTTCCTTTCTTTTTTTTGCTGTGGCGGCCATTATCTGAGGTCGTGACCCCTGACCCCTCCTCCCTCTGCCGTCTCAGCGGAGGCCTCCATCATTTTATCCTGTAATGGAGCAGACAGGAGGAGACAGTAAAAGCTTTCAAAGAAAAAAAAAAACAAGCTCAGGACATTGACGGAAAATGCATGGATTTTGAATCTTTCGTTCATCATACATAATTTCACAAGATTGTGCTTCCACTGGGGTCCCAAGTTTGTGTACCAAGACAGGACTTCCAAAATGGTTAAATTAGATTTTTTGAAAACCTTTTTAAAAAAGTTTTGTTTAAATAATAAATGTTCAGACATTCAGACACTGAAAATACTGACTCAGTAAAGTGTAAGTTAGATACCTTTGAGAAAAAAATCTGAATTTTAATGTATTTGTTTTGAGAATATTTGACAAGATCATTTGACTTACTACACTGTTTTTCGTTGTTTTATTACATATTGATACTTAGGTGTATATAGCTTTTTTTGTGTTTCAAAAACTGAATCAGTAAGGTAAATATATGGAACTCATATTAGCTAGTTTAAAAAAGTAATGTGTTTGTTAGATTGAAAACATTTTTGCTTGGTTGAAATCCTGCCAAATCAATTAAAGAGGTCTATCCAGAATGGGGTTGGCTTTATGCAGTGTTTTAGTTTTGTTTTCCAGATTTGTGGTATGTTTGGGACATTTTTGATTAGTTTGTCTGTCCAATTGTGTACAGAGACAGTTTAATTGTTTTGCCTCCTGAAAAGCTCAAATTCACAGAGGCAAAAAGGGAACAAAAAGATTTTTTCTTAATTATCAAGGACTTTGTATTGCATGTGACTTTACCAATGCCTTTTCATTTGGCCCAAATCTGTTTTGAGGTCACTAACATTCTCTCTTGTCCATCTCTAATGATAAAAATATAACATAGATGTGTGTGATGTGGGAGGCTTCATCACTCATATTCTGTACATCCTTTTGTTTCCCCCTTTTCCGCGCACCACTTAAAAGCATAGGATCTGCATCTCCGCATCTTTTTAACTCTGCTTTATTACAGTATCATTATTGTTATTGTTCTAAGTGGCCCTGGCTGTAGTAGGCCCTGACTGACGGGCGTCCCATGGTGCCCCTCTTTTTAATTATGTATAGGGGAAGTGGTGGCGGTGCAGGGGGTCGAGTGCGAGCAGACTTGTGTAAGGGGATGGCAGGGAAAGCTGCTGTGTGAATTATTTACCGGCGGCTCGTGGCTCGCCCGCTGAGCGTCAGCCGCTGACATTTGGAAAGGCAGCTATCGTCTGTATTCAGCACAGTGTGATGTTGTGCTCGGGTAAATGAGACACTTTACAGGTGTGGGCCTCTCTGAATGAAGCCAGGGGACCTCAGCGGGGCGCCTGCTCTGCTTGTCATCTGCTGGAATAGAGGCACACCTAGATCAGAAATACACCATCCCAACATCAAATGAATCTATATAAGGTTTCCAGAAATATTGGATGCATACATACATGTTTGTGAGTCAGTTTTAGTGAAATATTTATACCTTGCAGATAGTTTTCATACCTTAATAATAAGAAGCACGGCCTATTCTACCATTTTCTGACAGCGCTGCTACAACAAAGTGCATCAAAAACAGTTCAATTTTCCATTGAGAGTATGGCAAGAGCATTTGGACAAACAAAATCTGATCCTACTTTACTTTACATCATATTGAATACAGACACAGAAAGAGTTAATGACTGATCTGTTTTCAATATTAACCACATTAGTATTGCTTGTAGCTCTAACTTCTAGCTCTTGTTGGAGATTCTCATTTATATAAGAAATCATACAGCGAGCAAAGGTTATGAAGATAGCATCTGGAAGATAAGATGTTTCATTCTATTTTTAGCTCTTGATGTAATCGGGAAACATTACTCGATCCTAAATAAATCTCACTATTGCAGCCAGAAGGTTTGAATTGTGTCAAAAACCTTAAAAGACTCGGGTTTCCTCTCGTTAAGTTGACCTCGGCTTTCATCCTGCACCCTAACCGATATTTTGTCAGACGAGAAAACAGCTCATGAAATACCACATCTGACAAAATAAGAAAAAATTGGTATTTTCAGACACATTTCATATTTTTGCTGTACACAAAATCATAGCATTTTAAACATGATTTATTGGATGACTGGGTTAGAAATACAGCACTAGATAAACCACTGAGAATACAGACCAAGTCAAATCATACTCATGTAATATTAACCTGTCCACTGCTGAAAGCTAATATTAGCCTTTCATTACAAGTAGCCAGTGCGTGTGCATCACTTTGGCAGCACACTAGAATAGCAAATAAGTCAGAGAGGGTCAGCTGCATGTGAATATGAGCATCTGGAGTGGATTCATCTGCTTCTTCACATGCTGGTGACTTTGCATATATTTGCATTAAAGGAACATACTGTTTTTTTCAATGGATTTTGCTCATGACACATACTAAATGCCTATTTCTATGCACACTATGGAAATGTGAAGTATGTTCTTTTAGACAAGCACTGGTTTAAGTTCATTACTCTACAAGCAAAAAAAAAAGTGTTGCAGTAAATAGTAAACAACTAAAACCAATGTGGTGTCAACTCGTTTGCATTTCAAAAGATGGAATAATAACATTTACAGCTATTTTTGAGAATGACCAGTGAATTGTTTCAAAGGTCCCGGAATGGCAGCGTTGGAGTGGCCTTGAGTAGCTCTAACATCCAAGAGTCAGCTTTTCCCCTGCAATGATTTCATAATAAATCCCATAATGAGCTCTTTTCATGTTTCAAGCCCTGGCGAGTTCATTTGCAGAGCATTTCAAAATACAGCAGTGCTCGCCTGCAGAAAAAAAAAAAAAAAAACTACGCATAGGCTTCAAAAGTTAGGATTAGGGAAGTTTATAGAAGATGGCATCAGATGTCGAGGGCTGGCTTTGAATATTCAGCTTGCACATGCTTAGAGATTTTTTGACTAATAAAACTCCAACCATGTTAAAGGTGGACTGTGTAAAATGTTACAGTTTACAGTTGAACAGAATGAAACACACTATCAAAGTTTATCTTTGATAGTGTAGAATCTTTTCAGAATAACACTATTTGCATTTGTCTAACTAAACTAAACAGAAGAAGGTACAATTCCTCACCACAAACAACTTTTATTGCACTTGTATTTTGAGTAGCTAAATGCATAGTAAGAGTAATGTTATCAGTCTTTCAGTTCATGCTTAACACATAGTATGCAACATGCATTCAGTTTACTGTATTATATGGTTACTTTTAATAACCTTTATCATGTTTCATCTATGAAATTATAATGGCTACTGTTATAAGTCAATTTTGTTGTGTGACCACAATTAAGACCCAAACGTTATTGTTAGAGTTACTTTTTCTTCATACAATTGATCAAATTCAATTGCTTAATTAAAACTAATTATCTTTTGCATCGCTGTTGAAATACTACTCATTATTTTTTGTCATAACCAACAGCATGTCCCTGCAGGCCTTCCGTAGATGCTCACAGCCTTTAAAAAGCACCTTTAAAATCATGTAGGAAGTCTTCTTGCACAAAACATTATTTTTTTCTAGTTATTGTCAACTTAGTGCTTAATGTTTAAGATGTTTTTAATGGTAGATGGCAAGTTTTGACAAGTGACATCACTCATTCACAACGTAGACTGTTAAAATGCTTTTGAAACCCTCTCTTATAAGCTGCCTGCAGGCATTCCAGCACAGTACAGAAGCTGAAGGACAGGACGGACATGAGGCTGCAGTGCTAAAACATAAGACAAGTCGAGGTTGGGCTTTGGCAGGGGTCTGGGGTCACACAGCTGTGGGATGAGATCAGTTGGACGTAGCGCCGAAACTATTCTCCATAGTCTCGTTGAATCCATTGATTTGACAATGAATTCTTTAATTGCGTCCTTTCCTTTAGCACATTGTCAAGCTTCAGCTGCGCCTTCTGTTTTTTAACATCCTCAAGGCGTCCACACTTGGCTGGACGGAGTTATCTTAGAATCCACTCGGCTCCTTCTGGTCTGAGTAGGTCGTCTAGCCAGCGGTTCCTCCAGAGTCTCGGAGTTTTAGAGTGCTGCTTAACTCAGAAACCCGACAAAGGTGACTTGCCACTTTGGCCTCTCTCTGGGCAGATATTTTGAGGTCACCTAATGCAAAATACAGCTGAGAATTTCATATTTCACAGCGCACACCTGTAGTTTGATTCAGTACTGCAACGTGAGGGGCTTTTCTACGTTCTACATTCTTACACCTCTTCTGGGCGTTTAGTGTCGAGCTAACTGCTATCCAATTATGTATTCAATATCTTTATACTCAGAGGGATGTTGCTTAGTATCACAGCATATATCTTTTTGTAGTTCTTAGTTCTGCCTCACATGTATTTCGTAACACATCATTTGCTTGAATACAAGTTACATTTCTAGGGCAAGATCCTGCAAATGAGAAGGCATGCTTGTTACTTCTGACACGTGATTAAAATGCAACGCGTCTTTATCTCATTACAAGGGGGCCACTGCTCTGAATTTCCTCTGAAGTGTATGCCTGCATATGTGAGAGTGTTTTGGTGCCTGTGTGAATATATTACCCTCTTTATTACCCAGCTCCAGCCATCTCTGTGCCTCATAGCCCTTTTCTCTTTCTGAGTGTGAGCAATAGCCTCTGAATCAATGCATTGGGATTACTGGCCTTAACTTCAAAGTTCAGCCTTTTCTTTGCGGAGGCCACAGCTGTCAGTCACAAGGCGCTTTCTTCTCGGAAAATAACTTCGAGGAAAGTTGGCTCCAGGTGAGGTCAAACAGTGTCAGTCATACATGTTAATTACTGCTGCGTCCTAGTTGCAATTAAAGCATAAAACAGAGGTTACTAACTTTGTGAATGAAAACAGATTTGATTTAATTGTGTTCACTTTGATACATTTTCAGGCTTCTGTCACGCCAAGATGTAAAATAACACTTAGTCACTGGCCTGTTTTGTCTATTATTAATAACAGAGGGCCCATTAATACCAGTGTTATGCCTTCTATGTTGTGACTATATCCATTGCAGATGGATAAATGTACTGTGTAAGTCTCTGGTTTATCAGCTTTTTCCAAGGCACGAACTGGGATATTGGATGGGAGATAGAACCAAGGTTATTATCTTGACTATGGAGTTATATTTGACTAAAAAGTAGTTTAAAGTACATAAAAGTGAATAGCAGAAAGAAGAAAAGATCCGAATTTTGTGTTTGGGCAGATTCACAAAACTAATTTTAACAGAAATAGTTTTACCTTTTCGACATGCATCTGGTAGTGTCCAGAGCTGCTTGAAAATAATCGCAAGAGAAAATGAGTTGTGCCATTGCGTGGTTTGGCGAAAAAGCAGCAAACTGATGTAAACATGAAAACTGGAACGTCTAAGTGATGCACTGTGGACTTTATATTCAAATTAGCAAAGTTCTAGATTTAACAGAGCGCTACATACATCTTTTAACTTAATGTCTGCAGGTAAGCGGTTGATAAAAAGACAAACAAAAAAAAAGGTGCATATAAAGACACCTATGTGTGCCTATTGGCTGATTTGTCTGTGATATTCTGGTAAATATGTAATCATTTCACTAAAATGTCTTCAGAATGCGAACACTTTCATTAAAACCATTTTATACCAAAGCCTATTTTGAAGCATTTTCTAATTCCATACATTTTTAAGTGAATTCAACTTTAAAGATATGACTGAATGAGATGTTGTATTTATTAACTCATGCTAGTTTCTTAAATGCTCTACACAAGACATTTCTGTGTAGCTCTTTGGAAATAAATAAATAAATAAAAGCTCTGGGAAAAGTTTTATTTTTCTTTTATTTTTCTCAGTATTTGCTGGATTTTGTCACAAGCGCGCATTCTCGTTCCCAAACCACAACAGTGCTTTCGCCCTTTTAAAATTTTTTTTCATAAGGCAATTTCACCAAAGCTACATGAAACCCTAAAACAAGGCATGGAACTAACTTACAAACTCGCCTTGTAACACTAAAGGCCACCGTAGGCATCAGTAGAAAGCAAGCTGGACTATTGATGAAGTGTCAGAATGTGATGCCTTGAGAAAAAAAAAGAAAACAGGTTGGCACTTCACTTCACTGTAGTCTCTTCGGAGTGAAAGCCCAAATGTTTTGAAGCTAAGATTGTGTGCGTTGCCATTGCTTCAAACTGACAGCCACGGTGACCTCCTGTCCGTCCACCTCTCCGTCCTTCGCTCGGAGCTGCAGCAGCTGCCATCCACCGACCCAGATCGGCTGAATAATTGATACGTTTCACCACCGAAACACCTGAGTGTCCATCTTTTCTACTTTTATTTACTACCGTCTTCTGTCCATCAAGCTGGCCCTGCCACAGCATTGCCTCCAGCCTTTTCTCTGAGTCCCAGCTTAGAAAGAGTAAAGTATACTGTATAGTGGAAGAACGGGACATTTAAAAAGCTCTAAAATGACTTTGAGTTCCTCTTGTCGACGAGGTCACACCTGTTTCTCTGTAACCACAGTAAAACCGCCACACTGCACGACACAGAAAACACATTGTCTTTGATCAGTTCCAGTACATTCTCTTTTGAGCCCAAAGCGTATAGCTGGGCTGTGAAAAGCAGGACAGAAGGCGTCAGCAGTGTTTCACTTATACAGAGACAGCTGCAAGACTTTTACACATGCACCTGTAGTGGGGCGACCCCTAAAACAAAAGACTCTCAGAAAAACATGCAGAAGGACCACTGACTGTGGAAGGAGTGGATGATCAAAATGGGGGGCTACACTGGGTTAAGCTGAAAGTACAAAAAAAAATAAAAAATGTGACCATGTAGAGGCAGAAGTGAGGCTTTATGAAGAAGGCTTATGTTTGGAAATCACAAAGTATGACATAACAAACTTAGTTGCTAGCTTGTACATTGTTAAAGCCTCAAAATGAAGCACATTGTTGAGGCTGTGGTTAGCTGCAGACACCAAACTATTGTACAGTAAAGGGTTGCAGGTCAGGCTAGTGAAGCATTATTTAGTATGAATACCCCTGAACAGAGCTTTAAAAGGAACCCTGACTATTAGCACTTTTTGGGCTTAATATGTTCTTATTGTCCTATTCTACCAAAATTCATTGTTAGTTGCACTTGAAAACTGCCAATTACTTTAAAAATCATATATGTTTAGTACCTTTTCTGACTATGGAAGTCGCCATTTTTACCTGTGCAATGCATTCTGGGACTTTGACGTCATTCGGCAGCAGCTGAGACGAACGTCAAAGTAAAGTTACATTGTTTCGGGCAACGTTTTCAATTAGATAGTCTTCAATGGTGGAAACAATGCCACACTGTGTTGCTTTTGGTTGCAATTTTCAATTGAAGGGTAACAAGAACAGCGACACTGCTACCGGATTACTATAGGGGAATGAGATCACGACGGCCGCTAGACGTCATTACCCAGAATGCATTGCAATGTCAACAACAATGGTGGCATACGATGGAAATTAATTTTTGAAAATTTATAAAAACTAAACAGTCTAAAGTATTTTTGAGAACACGTTTTTTATAGCTGAAGCAAATGTTTATTACACAAGGTCTATGTTTAAAAAAAATGACAAAGCAAGAGTTGAACAAAACATACTCTGCTCAAAACATAAATAAACACAGTAATGCAGTAGCTCAGGGGTTACCATGTCTTTATTTTAGATGCTTTGTACCACTTTTGACAATGGAAACTGACCCAGACTGTATCGCTCCAGTGGATGATCATAAATCAGTGATACCAGATGCATTTCTGAAACAGTCATTTCTGCATCTTCCACTGACCAACTGGGTCATCTCACATCTGAATGGAAATGACATGCAAATATATTGAGTATACCCTTTATGTTTGCAATATGTCTTCCGGTGCAAATAGGGTTTTAAAGTGGCAAAGGAGGAAAAGAAAAACTACTCCGTCTGTTTATTTCTTGTGTTCTACTCGAGGGTCTTTTTTGGATCCTTTTGGGGCAAAGCATTTCTCCATTTGTCACACTGGGGAAGCTCAAAAGATGAAGAGCACACATGGGGCCAGCCATGCAGGACGGGGCAAGCTGTCTCGGGGAGCAGCTCCACAGGCTCTTCTTCTTTCCTTTGCTAATCAGGGATGCATGCTTCCCTGTCACACCACCAGCAAGGCCCAGGCAGGAGTCCCAGATCATGGTCTTTTAGGAATCCCCATACTGTCCCATATGGGCTGCTTTGGAGTCTAAAAGGAACAGACACAGTATGACTCAAAACCATTATGTGAGAATTATTATCACCATCTAACACAGAAACTGATAAATTTACAAAATGCTCAATATTGTTACTTTTTTGCCAATTTTTACACTACACACACTGCTAAAAAAAAAAAAAAAGATGTGTCTGTATTATAAATCAGATGCGTATTTTCCTCTGACACATTTCTGGAAATAGACTTTTCATTTGGGAGATAGGGTTGCTCTCCCAGCCCCTCCACGGGCCCCAACTCGATGAGTGTTGGAGCTGGAGAGGCGCCGCTGTCGGTGCATCAGTCAGAGCGGGACACGGCCAAGTCAGAGCTGGACAAATCCAGGGTATTATCGGGCCTTTGTCCCGCCTGCAGCTGTCACTTACCAGGCCGGAGGGAGAGGATGAGGGGGACCTATCCCATAACCGCAGAGCAGGAGACAGGCTTTACCAATAAAACACATGGGAAAGAAGTGAAGCAGAAGAGTGGGAAATAATGGAGCTATATGTTCAAACACCGTCACATGACTGCAGATTGGCAGATATATGCTGAAGACTGAAAGAGTAAGAATGTTTTATCTCGGTCCCTCTCGCCTTCAAAAATGACCAGCGGTAATGCAGATCTAATCTTTTTCTATCTCGGTGGTCGCTCCCAAAGGCTGTCCACCCCCCTCCCAAAAAAAAAAAAAAAAGCCTCATCTTTCTGTCTTTGAAATAAATGAAAGTCCACGGGGCGATGGAATAAAGATGAGCTAAGCCTTTGACTTGATGCAAAGATTGCCAAAGGGCCCAACTTAAGAAGCGTGCAGCCTCATCTGCAGCGTGGAGATACTGAGGCCACAGCAAGGAAGCAGATAATCTGATAGAATTTCAATCAGCCGCCATCAGATAAGAAATAACACACTGTGATTTTAAAGTCACCACAGTTTTTCACTTTAAACTGGGAAATGAACAAGTCCGGCAGCTTCCGTCAAAGTGGAGGTGATCCGTGACGTTACCACACACAGCGCAGCAAGTGGAGAACGTAATGAGCTTGGTTTATATGGAAAATATGCCATCTCATTGATCTAAATATGAATCTCAAGAATGGTAGGAATGGTGTAATAAAATGCACATATTTTACTCAACTTTTAGAATCATTACTACACCACAAAAAGGGTTGTGGGATCTTTCTTTGTTAATCTGCATGTTCTCCCTGTGCTACAACCTACAACCCATAAAAAAAGACTTAATGGATTACAGTTTATTATCTGAACAGTTGTAAGTGAGACCTTGTCACATTGTAAATTTAAATCGGCGATCTTACAGATTCAAAGATGTCTTAGCTCACAGTGTAAGAAATGTCAACGATCATAGAGTTTCTTTCATGGCAGTTTGCAAGATGGCTGTGTATGAAAATATGCTAGTAACTTCCCTTAAACTCTCTTTGTAACACGAATACGACTCAATTTCTGCACACGAACGCCACACAAGTTCATGCTGAGTTCAATGGTAGCGAACAACTCCCTTGGCACGTCCCAGTGACAGACATGCATCATACCTCCAGTTGAAGCTGAGTGAAATAAAATGACCAACAATACAACTTCTGGTGTGTTTGTGGCCAAAACAAAAGTGAATACCTATTACTTGTATTAATATGGCCATTTTTCTTCTTTTACTGCTGGACAATTGCCATTTACTAGGGGTCTGTCAGTCTGGAAAGGGGTTTGTCTGCCCAAACTGTATCATTGTTGGTGAGTTCTTCTTCAGAGGTTAGCCATGTATTGGTTTTAGCTTGTTAGTCCCCTTAGGTCTGAATCGTTTCTTTGTCTTAGTACTTTTGTTTAGTCTGTTTTTTTGCAACAACTCTAAAATGCATCAGCTTTTTTTTAGTGTTGTTAAGTTTATTTATATGTATATGCCTTCCTGTCAAACTAGAGCAGAGATCTGTGGGATTATAACCCTGAGTGTCAAATGTGATCTGTGGTCCTGACCCGTGACCTCCCTGGTGCTCATATGACTCTCTTGAGTGATTGGATTACCTCTTTATTGGCCAGTGGCAATGTTTACAGGGCAGAGCGACTTTGATCCACCAACAGCAGCAAATAAAGTGGACGCTGGCATAGTTTGCATCCCGGCCCTAAGCCCGGTGCTGCCAGAGACATCTGCCAAATCCTCCCCAGATCAAAGGATGACTATTACACAGACAGGTGTCCACATTCTCCAAACCTGTGCTCAGAGGGGCTCGTGACCCCTGTCAGCAAGTCAGGTTTCAAAACACAGGTGGGATATGCCCCATTTACTCGGTCGTCAGAACAGAAACAATATTGTGACCGTCATTTAAGAAAAACAACAGCATGTGGTATTTTCTTGTTTTGATTGTGTCCAACAGCCTGTGTTTTGGTCACGAAGACTGCAATATTTTTGATGCATAGAGAAGTGGGACATAAAGTGTGGGAGATAAAGTAATATTGTTGTTAATGTGTCCAACCCCTTTTGCTTTTTATTAATTTGCTTTTCATAGATTTGACAGAAATATACAGTTTTGGTTAGCTTGGAGTTTTGTGGTGTATTGTTTTATTGTAAATATTTATTATACCTAGGAAAATGTGAGGAGAAGTCTACTTTTATGTCAACACAGCAGTACCTGGAACGCTGCTGAGTTAAACTTGCAAAATGATGATCTTGTTTTGTTGTTTGGAGCGTCAGGAGATCAGCAGAGGTTGAGCTGATTCCTTGTTGTATGACCTGACTGTGCATGTCTGAATTCACAGGATCGTCTCTCCCAATAAAGCTCAGAGAAAGCGTTCATCCCAGCTATAAATACAACAGCGGTGTGACTTTACTCAATACAAGCGTCTGTAAAGTGTTGAATAGAAGCCCAGCAAAAGTCAGTGACAGAATGGTGCTTTTTTGTCCCAAACTTTGTCCCGAATCCTGACTTTTGTGTGTGTACCTTTGCATGCATTTGGGAAAAGCACAGCCAACCTGAGAAGCCAAGTGCTGACATTAGAGCCTGCGTGCACACAAATGAGTTTTGAACAAATCTCATTATACAGAGCAGAATGAAGATGTATGCAGTCAAAATGCTGTGGCATATGGACACTTTATCTCCCCTATGTTTTTTAATTACTTTGCTGACAGTATTCTATTTTCAGTTGGATCACATTTTACAAGGAGGACTAGAACACAGCATGGGGGTTGAAACCCAGGATGCTCATATGATCATGAATATGACCATGATGCACTGCTACCACCAGTTCACTTACACAACCTGTGACCTTTTTACCTCGCGCACAAACAAATGACTCATTCATATTCCTCACAGCAACCTGTCCTCATCCCTAAGTGTATTAGACTGATGTTTGGTCAGCGATCACATAAGGTCTGCCTTAGGCCCACATGCACATTACACATCCAATAGTGTTAGGAGTTAGATGTTGCTATGATCAAGATATATTAGAGTTGCATTGTGGAAAATCATGCGGTACACCGTGGGAAGAGTTAAATATTATACTATATTCCAGTAGAGTAGTGGTGTCAAACTCAAAGTGGTGAGGGGCCACGATATTAAATAAGAATCCTTTCAGGGGTCGAAGATGGTGACATTTGGAAGCTTTTATTTAATTTTGAATGAAAGTTTTTGTCTTCATTTGAGTTTTACAAAAGTTATCTTTAACATAATTTTTTTCCTTTTGTTGGATTTGAACAGTTTTCGGTGGATTTTAACTGGTTTTATTTGGATTTGAACAGGTTTTATTAGGATTTGTGGAGGTTATAGTTGAATTTGAACAGTTTTAGATGGATTTGAACATGTTTTATTTGGATTTGTTAATGTTTATATCTTTGTATCTAAAACCTGTTCAAATCCAATTAAAAACCTAGTGCCAAAAATATCACCAACTAAATGCATTGGAGGGCCACATAAAACATTGCAAAGGGCCGCATTTGGCCCCCGGGCCTTGAGTTTGACATGTGTGCAGTAGAGTATAAGTACTTTAAGACTTTGTTAAACCCAGTGTAAGGAGACATTTTAGTTTTATTACTTCCTGTTACTGTTTCTAGATGTGCAAACTGGGCTCTGCTGAAGGAGAAGCACATCAAACATCAAAGTTTTCAATTGAAATCATCATATCTATTTCATCTGGGTTTGTTCATAGACAACAGCATGTCCCTGCAGGGCTACTGTAGTTGTTTCCATGTTCAAAAGGGGGGGAATGTGAGATGCAGGGTTGCAATCTACAATTTGGCCACAAGATTCTCTCTCAAAAAACAGGCTAAATGCTAATGGTTTTGAACAATTTAATAAATATTTGTCATATATTTTCATAAATATTTGAGTATTACACATTGCTGTTTTCTTTTTCTTTCCGGGACCAGTGTTTTTATTGGCCAGACATAACCACAAAACACCAGATTTCTGCATGTCCCCAAGAAAATTCTCCAAATTGTATTTCACATTTGAACTGAAATCTAACAAGCTTCAGATATAATTCAACAATTCAACATTATGTGCCTGACCTTATCTTAACCCAACTGGACTTTTAGGTTTGAGCTATGACCCTCCGAGGCTTTTGTAGGTTCTCAGACAGTATTAATAGGTTCATTTTATTGTGAGTGAAAATAGCAACATAACATCACAAACTATTTCAAAGTGCTGCCAATTTCTAATAGCATTTTCAATTACAAGATTCTGCTTTCCTGAATTGTCAACAAATGTCCCAGAAATGTCCGTGAAAATCAAACAGAGGATGCTAAAAAATGACACCAGAGTGCTCTATTCTACATCTCGGCAATGAAAAAGTGTTTCCCAAACTCATCCAATCCTAATTAAGCCATCACACTGACCCTTGTCCCTTCGATATTCTTCAGACATACCACTTGAAATTAGTAGCGATTGTCTCAGCAGTCTTTAGCTCTTGTTCTTGTGGCCTTTCCCAGACACTGATGTATTCAGCGGAGGATTTATAAGCAGTGACACCTATTGCATCTGTAACGATCATGCTGACTAATTACGCATCGATGTGCCCAGCTCTAAGAGGATCCATCTTCTTTATCCGTGGAGACAGGCCCGGTGCCAGCTGTTCCACTGAGAGCCATACCTCTCTTGATGTTTGGCTTTGCACCTCTCTTTTCTGCACACAAGTATATTTACACAGTGGAATTCCATATGGCACTTTCCAAGAATCCCATCAACTGGGATGGGGGGGTACGAGTGGAAGCCCCTGCAGATAATCTAGATATTGCACAGGCCTCCTTTGAACTGCCATGACAAATTCAAACCCTAGTTAAATCCCTCCCCCCACTCCCAGCTCCTACTCAATGCAATTTCCATTTGCAGCACTTTGAAAAAGATATTAAAGTGCCTCGCCGCTAGTTCTACCAATTTGCTGGAAATCTTGTCTTCTCTGATCTTTCTCCATTCCGCCCTCCAACAATTCAGCTGGCACATCGAAGCTGATCCAAAGCCATTTTTTCTTAAATTAATGCCGGCGGTGTTGAGAGGAGGGCACTAGGTCACGGAGCGTGTATAGACTCAGTAGTCTTGTTTATAGCCGAGGTTGCGGCCTGTTTTGTGAATCCTCGTCTGGTTACCATTGCCGTGATGGTTCATAGCAAGTGGTGGATGTTTATGATGTTGATGCTAGCACTGAGCCTCCCTGAAGGGTCAAATAGACAAATTCATTGTTTGTTTGGAGTCGGAGCAGTGTTGTCTTTGAGAAGCTGAGGGGATTAAGCTAATTGCATGTGTTGGAGTTTACAGATCTGTCTCTGGTCTTTTCCCACATGTTACCGCCTGTCCAATAAGCCAGGATGATGACATGCCTTGTTTGTTACTGACGAGCTATCGTAGTGTGGGCAAGTACAATAAGGCTTTGTATATATCAAGTTAAAAAAGCTACAGTGATTCACTAGACTTGTTTGATTGTTTGACTAGACTGACTTGTGAATGACATCACGTCAATGCGCTAGTGGCCTTTCACTGCAAGTCGGGCCATACTCCTGTTAACTTCTTCAGAAGGATTTGTGATTTATTTATTCAAACAATGCTGGCCATTTCTGTGCCATTTTTATAGTCATTTCAATTCTTTCAATACAATATAATGTAACTTTGTAACATGTAACAGTACAATGTTTACTGTATGCATCTGATAATGCACAACTCATGTCATACTGTCATATATGTCATTGCAGGTTTCTCTGCATTCTGCATTCAGTGTCACATAGTACGCATAGTGCCCTATTTCATACACAGCTCATATTTGAGGAAATATATTCAGAGTTGCAGATGTTTCTATATTCTATATTTGCTTCCCCTGCGTATTGTAGATGTGGGGTATTTTAAGGAAACCTGGAAACCAACGGTATATTTTTACATTAGCAAACTGCTGAAATTCAGCAGATGGGCTCATTTGTCATCCCATGCGGGACACAGTCAGCAGATTTGTACTTGTGACTCAATAAAACTGCATTTAATTCTGTTTGTTGCTTTTCCTCATCAAAAAAGTTTAGTTTAATACAATTGGACACAAAGTTGTCATCAAATCACTGATAAAACCATTATATTGCTATAGCTGTTTACAGATAGCACTAAGGTAATTTAATTTCTCCATCCGCTGCATATGCTACTTAAGCATTAATACAGAGGGAACATTGATTTTATAATAAACAGTAATAGACGGTCTGCACAATCACCTCAGCACCTAAAAGCATAAGCTCCTCACAGGCCAATGAGCCACTTAATTGCCAGCATTCAGATAAAAGGCCCTAATGTAATCTCTCTGTGCTCACACACACATACAGCCATAGGAATCAAATGGAGTATAACTAATACAATTGATTTGGATCAGGCAGGACGAATAGTGCCATCGCCGCGTCTCGCCAAGCGCTACGCCGAGGTCCGTGCATCCTTTACGAGCGGCTATTTATTGTGTTTTTAATGAAGCTTGATTGGCAGCGTGTCCCAGTGCCCATTATCGTCAAAGGGATGTGCTCATTCTAATCTGCAATTATCGCCGTAATTGCGCCCCAGAATCCTCAGGGCCCAAATAAGCAATCACTTCCCCCGCCGCTGTGCCACCTGTAAGTGCTTCTCGAGAGGCCGGGCGCGCTGACACAGTGACAGGTCCTCGTGTCAAGTGTCTGTTTTGGAAGGGTTTTTGGTTTTGTCTTCATTGCTCGCTGTCTCTTTATTCCCTACCATTTTGACAAGGCTAGTGGCCACATAAAAGGATGTCACCAAAATTAACTCACCTGCTGAAACCACTGAGTTTATGTAGCCTGAGGTAAATGTAGATGTAAGTGCTTACAGTTGCACAGTTAGGCCTAATTACAACCTATGTAGCTAGTGATGCTAACAGCCTTTAATGTAGTATTCTTAATTAATGTGGTAACAGAAGACCACAGTCAAGGTAGAATAGTCTGTTTATTTAGTTTGATTGGTGTAAAAACTGTAAATGGTTAAATGTGTTTATAATGAGAAACCTGATTTAAGGATATATAACATAAAAATGACAAATACTTGCCAGATTTTGAAAGTTATATTTCTTCTGTAAAAAGGGTGTGAATTATTTACACATAGGGCATTTTTTGACACATTTATTGACCAAAAAGACAAAAAAAGACTAGGCGTTCTGTATAATTGCAGTGGTAAAAGGGTTAATTAACATTTTAACCAACTCCTGTACTCCTGCAGAACACATCCTGAGCCCTGCCTCTTTGCTTATCTCAATCAGCCCAGATCCAAAAGTGAAAAATACTCAATCAATTAACTTTTATACTTTTGCACTTGGGTCTTTAGGCCACCATTTGTGCCCAAACACAAAGAATAGCATCGATAGCAGGAATGTGAAACAGTCAGAAGGTTGAAAATCCTATCTCACTTTTTTTGTTTTGGAATAAATCCTTGTGAGTAAAGTCTTGAAGGGCAGGATTTAGTAATAGGTAACAACAGGTGGGTGACCAGTAAATAACACCAGTTGCCCTCCACTTATTCACTCCAAATGTTTTTAATGGCACAAAAATCAACAAAAAGATCTTCAGAACAAACTTTTAAAATGAAAACAATGGGCCAAATTCAAGATTTTTTGGTGTCACAGGCCAAACCCCAAGAAAAGACAACCTTGAGATTTACAGTTTTGTATTGTTTGACGTATTGCATGATGATATATTATTCTCATAGAGGAAAATTTATCAAGATCGGACAATATTAATGAATGAGGCCTTATAAGACACAATGATAAGTTTTTCAGGTGTAGATGAGTGATCTGGATCCAGACTTCACTCAACATCCCATGATCCACTGTTGTTACAGTCTAGCCTCCTGTCTGACTCTGTTTCCTTCTCTCCCACATGCTCTTGATTAACCTTCCCTTTCTCCTCACCCCTCCTTCCTTTATCTCCCATTCCTTCCCTCACCCTATATATCCCACTCCCATCCCTGCCCAAGCCCCTCTCCACTCCCAGTGCACATTCCTAACCTTCGGTCACTTTCATCCCAGTGCTATGCATAAACGCAGGCCTATTATCAAGCCAGTTGTCTCGTCATAATTATGCGTTTTGTCATGCGCTGCCTCTGTAGCTGGTGATAGAAGAAGAGGCTGATTAAGCTGAAGGAAGGCTATTGATTCCTATTGACAGCCCCCTCAAAGGCCTTTAATGAAGGGGATGTAAATGAGGCTTTTCAACTGTGTTTAATGACTGCGTGCCATAAAAGGCCAGCGTTCTCCCGCAGTCTAAAAGGAACATGCATCACGTCCAATGGTCCACCAGGGACAGTTTGAGTTCTGGGGATGTGCAGGAGCGGCGGCCCGGAGAAGGGAGGATGGTAGGGAATGCATGCAGACATGTCGGTCAGGTATGCAGAGGGGAATTGTTGCTGTCAGGTCGACACAATTTAGAGGGGTGCTCTGTTGGTCAAGTGAACCATTTCATGTGAACATCTGTAACAACATGCTAGAGTAAGCTTGTTTGAAGCCATGCAATTTTACCTTTAAATGTTGTTTTCCAAATTATATCGCTAACATGCATCGACATACAGTGCACCCTGCTCGGTTGGAATCTCTTTTCTTCACAGCCATTTGGACTCGGTTAAAATGTGCTGAATTGAAAAAAATGGGGCAGGCTTTATGTAATGCTGTGTTTCTCTGATTGGGTTTATGTCTATATTATTCTCTTTCTGATGGTGCTGCCCCCTGGAAATCCAGCTTACATCCAAAATGATTATTCTTTGCATAGAACAGAAAAAATAATTAGGATGGCTAGACTTTGCTTGCCTCTGTGCAAGTTTTATTGTCCGGTCTAGCACCAACTTTGTGTTAGACCATGTTTTAGGTCTCTTGCCTAATGCAACTGGAAAGATATTCATGAAAATGTTAGCTGAAGTGTCAAAATCAGACTTTTTTTTTTTTTTTTTGGAAGAAGACTTTACTTAATTAATGAAGAGTATTGACATTACACTAATTTATAAGGCTAAATGGTTTTTTGGGTTCACACAGTGGTAATCACAAGTGTAAATGCTACATTTCTACAATGAACAGCAAAAGGTTTACTTTGCAACACTGCATCCAGTGATACGCACTGCTGAAACCAGTGAAATTAAGCTGTCTTAGGTTTACATACATATAAATGAATTCATAAATCTGTTGACTGTAAAATTCAGGTTAGCTTCATTGTTACATTTTCACTATTAATCCTACTTAAGCCCAATGGTTCTTTCGATTATCGCAAAGCGCCATTTTGCAAACAAATGCTGTCTACAATGAATAGCAATATATTATTTATTGCATCTGTTGACATTTATCCTGAAAACCTACAGTTGCTGTAAAATGTAAACATTCATCTTTAGACTCACTGTTTTTCTGTGTCTGTGTTCCAGCAGCCAGATGACTCCCAGTAACCACGACCGGATACAGCGGCTCAGGGAAGAGTTCCAGCAGGCCAAACATGAGGAGGACCTGGAGGACCACCGGCACTCCTACAGCTTCAACCAGGCCTGGGTGAGTCTAGCGCTGCAGCTGACACTAACAACCACCTCCAATGCTCTCCTGAGTTTAGCTTCAGCTGCTGTTGTCACGATAAGGCTTTAAGCTACTGTAAAATATGCAGCAGTAGTGTGACAGCAAATGACTAATCTCTGTGAATGGTTTTTTGTTTTAGGGTATTATTTCCAAGCTTTGTTTTAAGTCTTTAAGACCGTCAAACATCTGACAGTTTAATCCTTTCAAAAAGCAACACCCTGATAATCATGTAATTGTATATATTTTTTCCAAACCATGCTTTAAAACCAGGATGTGTTTTGTTATCAAGAAAACGTAATACAAAACTGAGTACGAAGGTCTTCAACTTCAACTGCAAATGGATCACTAGATGAACCTTCTCAGCAGGCAAGATCCATTATGTGATTTGTAGCAAATGTGTAGGAATACTACACACCTACAACCTGGTCTTGATGCCTATCAGAAAGTGTGATTAGCAAGTAAACTGAGTAGAGTGTGGAAAAAAGAGTAGCAGGATTCTCTCCAATTGAATTTTGACACGGTCAGATATTACCGCAGGCAGTCTTTAGTTTTACAATAACTTGTCTTGGGATTTAACTGATTTAACATTGTGATGTATAACTTTGACACGACTAATTATTAGTTTGTTTGCGATGGCCAAAATTGCACCACATGATAGAGTCTGTTGATTGACCCTTTTTATGTTCTGGCTTTAGTCCTGTTTTAGGTTCAGATATGGGTTTGTAAAAAGCGTCATTAAAATAAATCTGTGTTAAAAAAGTTTGTCTGGTGTAAGGCTGCTGAGGTGAGATGTAGGTGTCGGCTGTTTGGATCAGTTGCAGACCCCTGACTATGTGTAATTGACTTTGTAACTGATTTTTAGCAATTTTGCATTTCATAGTCACTGAAGTGAGTGTCTTATTTAACATAACCCCTAATAATCAACAGCTGTGTGTCATTTGAAAAGGCATCACAAATTCTCTTGGACACAGGAAAAATTAAATAATCAATGTTAAGGATGACATCATGCTGTAATAATCTCCATTTAGCTCAGTCTTAGGTGTCCATAATAAGGAGGATGTTTTGTGTGGCTTAACCTTTTTCGGGAGACATTGCTATAAAGCGTTGTGATCTTAGTTGCTAGGTGTGCTAAGCTAAATGAAAAAAAAAAGAGGCTAATTTAGTCCATTTGGATCTTTTTAATAGACAAGTCTGCAGTGTTTAGTCATGAATTTTCTCACTCCATTCCTATGTTGACTATAATGCCCTTATTGCAGGTAATATTTAGCAAGATCCTACATCTACAGATGTCTTTTGTTTATGGTTAGGCAACACCTAAACACAAAAGGTGAGGCAAATGTAGGAATGTTAAGAAATGCATTGTGTAATTTCAAAAATAGCTAAAAAATCCTGTTAATATGAGTGGATGACTTTACATCAAAGCAACAAATTCACACCTGAATAGTTAGTGTATTCAATTTTCTCACCCTGTCTATAATCTCTTACCTGGAACTAACACTCATTACTCATTTTGCTCTCTGTGTCCACTGTCCTGGAAACGTGGCCTACTTATGACTCAAACAAAAGACAGGATAAAAGTAAGTGTAGAGAATAAGCCACATTTTAATTTGAATTAGACTTGATTAAAGGGATTTTTAAATTAAAACCATTAAATTTAAATTTGCAGAGCAGGTCCTTGATTGATCTGTTACAACAAAGGGATTTGCTGCCCGTAATTGGAAAAATGTAATCAAGTTAATCCCTTTGTTAATTCAAACACAGTCATCAGCACATATTGCCCCGCTGAACGTGAAAAGTTGAACAAAGTTAAAGCGAGTTGCCTCAACCTTGCCTCCATCATGCCATACATTTAACCACATCACAGAAGAACTAAATAGCTTTTTTGGTTTGAAAGCACATCACTGATATCATACATCCTTGTAGTCTACTTTTGAACAATGTCAAAGGTCAAATAAGTGTATATTTACACACTGGAATGACATAAGACAGACTCGGCTTTTTTAGGGAGAAATGGTGGTTAATTATCAGAGACAAGCTATTTTCTCAAATATAGGTCACTGTGTCAAGAGTGTGAGTGGAAATATGTGTCGTCCAATTTGATGGTTCATTTTGAGTGGTTGTTTAACATGGAGGCTTTGTGTTCTTCCTGTCACACTTTGTCTTCATGTTCATTAGAGCCAATAGTGACTCTCGGGAGGTTTTTATTCAGTAATATCTGCATGGAAATTGGTAACGGTCAGGAACATTAAGGTAGGCTTAAGGGACATTTTTTGCCATGGTCATATGGTAGTGTTGGGTTAGTACAGTATGCTTTTAGAGTAATTTAAATTGGTACAAAGTGTATCATTGCATACTACTCTCGTAGCCTCTCAGATTTTGTTGTCTCTCATATGTGGAGCTAAACACTACACTCTGTTTACTGTTTGATAGAGAATACTTAAAATGAAACTGTAAAACGCAACGTTAACTCAAATGAGAAATACATTGTACTTTTTAAAAACAAAGCTAGCACTCATTAGCAGCAGCTGTCTCCAGTTCTCGATCAAGTCAACATCTTACAGCTCTTCCTTTGTTGCATTCACTGTACAACAAGGCATTCAATTGGAGCAGAACTTCTAACTCCACTGTTGTAGCAGCTTATGTCTATACCTCCAGCCTCTTACACTGCTACAAACGAGGATCTACTTAGTTTACACTTCAGTTGACAGATTATTTATAGAAATACCACTTGTATGATGTCACAAGTGTTGCCTGTACCAAACCTTGCTGTTCTCTGGCTTTTATTGTACTGCTTAGTGGAATCTTCTGTATTTCTCTAATCTCTTTCTTCCTATCTTCCTGTCAGAAAATGTTCAGTGTTTGCTCGGGACTAAGCAGTCCTTCTCTCTGCGTCTGGAGCTCCTAATTGCCTGTGATTGTTGACATTGTGGAGCGTACCCCATCCATTTTATTGGTAATAAGATATAGGCCCGGCCCGCTGTATTGAAGTCTGTTTTAATAGTCCTCTTTCATGTTGTCGTCTGAACAAGGATCCACAATGGCAGCACTTGTTAGGAGAGATAGTGGCTGTTATGTATGGTATCTGTCCACAATGATTAGAGCAACTGCAGGGAAATCCTGTTTTAGTGTCATGTCAAAGCAAATTGATATGGCTCCTTTATAATGGACAAGTCTATTCTCATAATGTACCAGCGTTTAGCCATGGCTTGTCTCACTCTCCGATGCTGAAGGTGTCCTTTAGAGTCCTATGTTGACCGTAAAGCTGTCAATGCCAATAAGATCCTAGATACTATATTTATACTGAAAAGTAAAAGTTGGTAGGCTCAAGGTGAATTGAATTGTGTCATTTCAAAATAGCAGAAAATTCCAATTCATAGAAGTAACTGACTTTAAAGCAAGAAACACCACCTCTGTTTAAATTTACAGGTGTAGTAATTTACCTTACCATTTAGGCTTTGATCCTATCAGTTTTTGCACTTAGCATTACATTTTGCCATTAGCTAAAAAGCATAAAAAATCTAATATAAGCAAACATGGACAGTAAACCTTTAAGCCATTGTTTGGAGGCAATCTTCTGATTGGCTGAAGTTGGGAAGGGATAGTGGAAAATGTATCCTCCATTAATGGCAAAACAGACAGACTAGGGATAACCACGTTACTGACTAAACACTAAATACATTTAACAGTAATTGGTTTCGAAATATAAAACTAAATAATTTAAGCTCTCTTCCATCAACAATATGTGACTCCCTTCAGTTTTAACCACACTTTTGGTGCAAACTCTGAGCTATTTTAGGCTTTGATCGTGCAATTTCTAAAGCAGGTCTCCAGACCAATAAACACCTGTATGAACCTATGACTAACTCTTCACACTGGCAGCTTGTTTCCTCTTTGTAATTGTTCACTGGACTATGTCTCTATCCTCTAGCTGAAAGTTTACATGCTCTGGAATATTGTAGGTTTCCATAAATCTTCCTCAGTAGAAAGCATCAGTGATGTCATACTGAAAACCCAGGGTTAAAGTCAAAAAGTTACCCAAACTTACCTCGCTAACCTAACCTAATCCAGCTTTGTAGCACAGTTCCCCGGTGTCTTGTATGTTTTTTTTTTCTTAGACTTTATGCAGCATTACAGGCACCACCCAAGCACCGCTAAAACACATAATCCTGGTATAGGATCCAACATAGGACCTATCTTATCACTTCTGAACTTTTATTACCCCAAAACCTCAATAAACCAGCCTTTATTTTTATCCCAATGTGGAATTGCACACAGATGTTAATAAAACTCATAGTGAATGAATCTGAATCATAAAAATGTATTACGATGTTGCGGACCACTATAAAGTTGAATACCTCAGCATCTGCATGAGTAAAGGACAAGGTGCACCCTTGCCATCTTAGGCCTTGGAATGAAAAACAGGTTAAAAATGACTAAGCAGGTTTTTAGAAATAGAACAGGACACATTCCATCGCATCTCTTAAGTTTAAGAACTAGAAAGAACTTTGAACTTTCACTTTGAGATGTAAGCGTAGGCCTAGGCAAACATTTTCAACTGTTTTGACCCTGCTGTGGGCCGACAAACACAACCTTCTGCCTGTTTGCATTTAAGTTAAATGTTTTCCTTCTCATTTTACTGTGTCATTGCTGGATGCTGTCCACGGCAAATAAAAGAATAACCTCCATGACCCGCACTTTTTTGTAGATCAAACCATTCGCTAAATGCAAAAACTGAAAAAAAGGCAAAAATGCTCCTAAAGGCAGTTAAATGGCCCACCGCATCAAAGTGTACACAACGCCTCTTTGATGCGCGCTATCCCGAGTAGTCAAGGTTATGTCGTAATGGCTTCCACACAGATTTACAAGCCAGAACGGGAGCAGCTGCCAGCTTCTTAAAGCATCACATTGCCTTTTACTGCCTGTTAAAAACAAACAGCACTAAAGCAAGCTTGTTCCACCATATATCCACAGATTACAAATTGGATTAAAGGGATATTTCATCAGTCTGGTTGGTAATGACAGAGAAGATCCCCAAACAACTGCAATACACTGCTATGATTGCATAACATTTACAATCTAATCACTTTGGATGAACTTTGGCATCCCAAACACACATTGAAAATCTTATGAGTAAAAAAAAAAACAAAATTGTAAAATATATTTATTACAGCCATGGTGTGTTATCAGTAAACCTGAAAAATACAAATATTATGGTATAAACCAAGCAGAAGGTTTTATGCATCTTAACACTTAACAAATACATAAATGCAAGTTTATTACCTTTTTTATGATTACGTCAAATTTTCACAAAAGACTGATTAATAAGAAAGGTGCTTGATGACATTAATCATAGCAAGATACAAATACAAATTGGATAGTAAGCTATTTTATGATTAAGCTATACATTTTGTCATTATTATTGTCATTATGAAACACTGACAACAAAGCTTTTACTTCCTATTTGATGATTAGATAGTGTTACAAAAAATATTCATACCATTTATGCCAAAACAAAGGGACTGGGGGATACCCAAGTAATAGTTCTTTCTTTTCAACTCCCATTGTCCCGTTTTCAGAGTTCCGTCTACAGGATAGTAAAGATGCGTGTGAGAGGTGAGGTGGTTCAACCATAAGTAGGACAGGACAAAAAAAAAAAAAAAGACGTACTAGCTATGAACATAAGTACTAAAAAACAATAGCACTGTTCATGGAAGAAGAGGCCCTGGAGGATTGTAAACAACTGAGAAAAATGCTGTACATTACTTTGTTTATCTACATATACTTTTCTTAGAATTTTCATTTGTACAAAAAATTGTAATTGCTTGCTGATCTTAAATGGTACACAAGACTGATGGAATGTGGGATAATAGTTGGAAAAATCATGTGTCATGGGCTACAATCTGAAATAGGAGGATTACAGTGTTCAGTGCAAAAATCGTAGACAAACTTAAGGTGTTAGCATACGTTTTTACATAGCCATCCAGCTTGCCTCTATAATATATATATATAATTCTCTACAATTGCCTTAAATTTGTCATGCTGTAAAATATTTTGATCCTGTTTCACATTGCTACCTACAATCACAGATTTAAATCCAATCCGTAGTATTTGATGTTGCCATGTCTACATCATTTTCTATGACTGTTCAGATTTTTAAGCTAATGACGGTCCAGAGTTAGTATTTGGATTGCAGCACCAACTTTTTAAGAAGCGTCTTTTAAACGTTTTCCACATCAACTGAATCAAATTAATCCGACCAACCTTGAAAGACTGTCTGTTGGTCTTTTTATATCACCAATTTGACACAAATAGTCCTGTGTACTGTTACCCTCAGCAAAGAGTTGGATGTGAGCCATTCTTAGCTCCTTATTGAGTTAAAGCACAGTGGGGTCAGACCCGAGTCATTTGTATTTCTAGTCTGTTGTCTATATTTCTTTATTCGTTTTGTCAGTCCCCTTCCTACAAATCACAGGTCATGCAGTCCACACTATATCTGCCTGTCCGGACACACTAATGTTCCATATTAGCTCTTGATATTGTTTAGGGTGTGTCGTGGAAACTGTCCATCACCGAGGGGCAGGTACAGGCTGGGTCCCTGTGGCTCTGACCGTGCTTCTCTCTGGGGTCCCGCAGCCTGAGCTCAGGTATGTCTGCTGAGGTCAAGCGCCCCTCGCCTCTAATGGAATAACGACCGGGACACCAGCGGTCCTGTCTATCACGTAGACCCTAAACCTACACACACAATCAGAGCTGGCATGTTTGCTCAGGCTCCTCCCGCTGCTTTGGGAGAGGGGAATTCCAGATGTTCATCATAAAGAGCTGTGTATTTTCTCCCTCGCTTTCTGCACTAATAAAATCAATTTGTAGGGCTGGGCCAGATCTAGAGCTCCATGCTGGTCTTTTGGATCGTACACATCGACGGAAGCTTGTGAAACGCCTTATTTATGTGAATTCTTTTCATTTTATTTTGGAAGCTATCACTCGCTACCAAGCTACGGCTGACAATAAAGCTAAACACAAGCGAGCTGTTCACTAAATCATTTGCATTCTTGCTAACCCACGGGCCAAGAACTCATTGAGGTGGGAATGTGCAGAGAAAAGTGTTCCTGTGTAAAAAGTGAAAATTCGATGTGTTTTTTTTTACTTTTGAATGAGTTCTACATTTAAGATATTTTGGGGATTTTTTTTTTTTTTTTATGGAGACACCAGAATCACAGTAGAAATTGGAACATTGGACCCAGGTTCAGTCCAATTATGGGGTACACCCTCTACCAGAACAAACCTGGGAAAACCCAACCGAACATGGCCAGAATTTGGAAACTTCACACAGAAAGGTTGCACCCTGAAATATGGACCGGGTTGTTGTAAGGCGACAATGCTAACTTCCTCAGCACCGTATCTTAAACAGTAATACAAACCTTCAATATCAGTTTGACCCACTCAATAAAAATGCCAGAAATTAAAGATTGATTTAAACCAACACTTGCAAGACATACAGCAAACTACTACAAAACATCTTGAATAAAAACACTGGACTAACATTTATACACATACACATAAACGTGTGTTAACATATAGTTTCAATGTTATTAGTCTATTGAATCTTTAGGTGAAACAGAGCCAACCATTGGACCAATCAAACTCTATTTGTAAGAGATTGCTAGAACTTACAGACTTAGATACAATGGAGCAAACCATAACATTTACTTCATAATTCATTTTCTATTCCATTCTTCAAAAATGGGGTAGTGGGGTAGTCAATGGGAAGTACATAAATGCATTGTGGAGTGCATTTGAAGAACATGCAGACTCCACACGAACGAACCAATGACCTTCTTACTTTAAAGCAGCACTGGTTAAGGTCTTATCACTCTAACAAATACTTGGTGTGTAGAAATCATGGCGCTGACTTTGGTTCACACATCCATCATCAACCCACATATTCTCCTTTGGCTTCACCACAACCCCACAACTAATAAAATGTTCCTTAATTTCTAAATCTATTGTCCAATTGCCCTCAAACTTGGCAGCTTTCTTAAATAGCGTCTTCTGAGCACATCTGTATGGCATTACAAGCTAACAGCACCAGCACTTCAGCTTGCGGCTTTAATTCTGATTGATTTGGACGCCGCTAACACCCACTCTTTTTCCATAACTCCCAAGTAGACAGCGTGGTTTATCGATCTCGTGATTGCGACTGCCGTGATCATTCGAATGTAAACATATTTGGAAAGACAAAACATACTCATAAAGCCCTTTGAGAGTGAAAAATACAATATTGTTCAATGCTGCACTTGCTGAAGTATGCTCCAGTCTACTTTGTACATCGAGGCTTATTACTGACTATCCCTTGAAACTGTGTGTGTCCATAGATAAGAAAGCGAAGCTATTACACTCCTCTTGTGAAGGCATAACAATATTTCTCAGGACTATTACCGTATAACTGTAAAAAAAAACAAGAACAGGAACATTTTTAGTGATGTCCTTAAGAGATATGGAGATAAGCACCGCTCCCATTTAGCCTGGTTTCCTGCCCGGGCCTGGGGAAACGGGAAATGGCAGACCACACTGGCGGCCGCGAGATGCACAGTCCGCCCCGAGCTACGCACCCCCTTGCCACCGCAAATGGACTTGGCCGGCTATTTAATAAATTGGCGGAATTGGGTCGAGGCGAGAATCATTACCCAACAGGGCTCCGGCGAGGATTCCACTCTGGTTCTTTCGCTTTCTTCTCCTCCTGTGTGCCCATTAGACGCTCAAATGTCTTCCATATGTCTGTGTACCGCTCTCTTTCCTTTCTTTCCTCTTCCTTGTGCTATAAACAGAACATCAGTGAGGAGCGTGGGTGTAAAACCATATGCTTAGCGCTGACCCTTCACTGAAACTAGCTTTGATATGCGGAAGGCCTCTGAACTTCCCAGTCTTACACCTGAGCTCACTTGCTTATGGTTTGAACCTGCAGATGCTTTCCTGGTCTTGATTTTAAATAGCTACGAATGATTTTCATAATTACGCCCCCCTTGGCTCTCCATCTGTAAACACTCTTATGTTTTAACAGGTGGAATTTCTTTTACCTCCGAGGAAACAAGAAAGAGATATACTGTATTGACATCATTTTTCACATTATTGGATAAAAAACGAACACAGACGTCCCGTAGATTCGATTTAGACAAATGTCATGTTATATGTGGCTTTGTATTCCGAGTCTCACATGGAATAATCTGATTCCCCTTCCTTGGATAATGCCATTACTCTGAGTGATTCCCTCTCCTGGCTATTGCTCATGAATTTTCTCCTGGCCTAGCGTCAAACCCCTTAACTGTTCGAACGCAAAGCACCTCCGGATCCCTTCCTTCCTTTTCACATCGCATTAAAATCGCCCAGTGTGCGTGACTAATTATTTTTTCACCAGCACATTTGGCCCCGCTCAAATAATTTCTCCCTTTCCCTAACAGTTCATCTGATACTCGCTTATGTGTCGCTACACTCTCTGAAAGCCAGCGAATGTGAAAAAAAAAGAAGCCCTGAAACATATGAGTCCAATTCTTTTCACCCACGTGTAACGCCATTATGTTTTTAGGAGTTGGACGGCTAGAGAAAGGACTAGCTATCGACGCTGAGTGAAATGTAATTGCTCTGTTATTGCAGCTGTCCGGGCGAGAAGGAAAGCGGCCTTTTCAAGAACACAGAATGTTTCCAAGTTGACGTTTTCGCTGACAGCTTTTCCATCAGACAAAACACCATAAAGCGCCAATCTAGTCATTAAATACCACTATCTTACAAGCACACGGAACAAATTTACTATCCCATTCCGACCGTAATCTATTGAGAATGATTCAGACCCTGCTTTCTTCACAATCTGTCCAGTGAACACTTGCATGACCATACTTTAGAAACATATAATTGTAGAAAAGGCAGATAGTAACTGATATAATTGTTATTATTTAGCTATATATTTAAATGTCTCTTGCTACAGAGTGTTTAGTCATGGCTGTCCTAGTGCCTCTGCCGTACAACATCATTTTTTATAGTATCCCATTCTTTTTCATCCAATCAGAAGAGAGAAATGAAATCTAAATGAATATGAGAGTGAATAGTGAAGTGTTTGTCTCTAAGTGTCAGCCCTGCAACTAACTGACCATTGTCCAAGGTGTACCCCGCCTTAGGGCCAAAGCTGCTGGGATAGTCTCCAGTCATCCACAACTCCCAATGGGAAATATGTGGAAGAAAATGAATAAATGAATAAATTGAGTACTATAGATAGATTGTTTTCTATACTTCTATACGTCTCATTGTGCATTATGTGTGTCTATATGTATTATGTGTTTTATGTCATCGTCTTATATCTCAGTGTCTACTTTGTAAAGCATCTTTGCCTCTCATGAAAATGTAAATCAGATGAATTATTAGTATTTTTATAAGAAGATCTGTCAAGTCAAGGTTAAGAAAATAACAAATATTTCCAAATGTACATACAATAATGTAAAGTTTACGGTCCCTTATTTTTAGTGCCACATTAAACCATAGACTTACATTACGCATTGATACAATCTAATAGGCAAAAAACAGTTGGAAATAGAGGAAAGGCAAAAAGTACAAAATTCAAAAGTGCTTGCACTGACCGCCTCAATATTAAGCACATTATTCTAAATTATTTGTGACTCCGTTAGACTTGGATGTCCTGCGTAGTTTTAAGTTATCTTTGTCGTAAATGATCCTAAAATATCTGTTAATCACAGTCATCTCACCCGTCTCTACCTGCCCACCCTGTGCTCGTCTAAACCTTATGAAAAGTGACACTTGGTCAGACCATCGCTGCAGCACCTTCACAGCTCGCCGGCGTTTAATTGGCTTGTCATGTTTCTTCATCAGGAAGCTCGTTAACAGTGCGGCGGCGTTGAGGGAGATGATGTCTCCATGTCAACGCCGGCCTCCGTCACGACAAACACACGCTCAGGTGACGCTGTGTAGTTGTGTCACATGCTAAATCTGTGGAGTACATCCCCGACTGCTGCTGCTCATCTATAATTTATGTCTGCGGTATACTCGGGTGCTAAACATGCCATCACAAAATCGTTAAATCTGGGCTTTTTTCCCATTAAAATGTGTTTTGAGATATTACATTGACAATATATGACTTGAGATTAGGGTTATCCAGATACTAATATCAGTGATTTGTGCCTAATGATGTTGAAGCTTCTTATACTTATTTGGCCTCCTCTGATAGTGCCATATGAGTACTCAGCTATATGGTACAGTGTAATTCTAAATAGAAATGAAAAAGAAACAGGAAGTAACGTTTGCAGGACATCCTTACTTTACGTACTGTATTCATATCCCATTTTGTGTAAAACAGAGGCAATATGAGGCAATTGCCCCTGACCTAAACTGGAAGGGACCTTCCAGAAACAGCTAATCCTACTAGCTTTTGTCGTTGGAAAAAAAGAGTACAATGTTATGGCTTTCTCTTCTTGTTTTCGCTCGAGTAAGGATTAGCTATCTTCCATTCAGCTGATTGCAGTGTTAACTATGCCCCTCCCAAAGCAGACCACAAAGCCAAAGCATTCACAAAAATGGTACAGTTTGGTACACTTTTTGGAGACACTTTGGACCCCTTTTGGTAATGGAAACGTGTTTGTCATGGACACCTGCAAGCTGTAGAATTTATTGTAGTTTTTGTGTGGATAGTATTATGCTCAGAAGGTTAGCTTCTTTTTTTTTAACTACTTTTGTCAGAACAAATAGGAGTGTTTATTAGAGGATGACTTTATACTCCTTGAGAATAGTGGATGGAGTTGTTTGGGTCAACCTTCTCAGCATAATGCTTGTCATGTCAATTTTATTTATATAGCACATTTAAAACAACCATTGCTGCCCAAAGTGCTTTACAGGCTCAGGGCACTAAAATTAGAAGGTAGAACAAATCGAAAAACACATAAAAATAAAGGTAAAAAGAATAGATAAGTAAAGTTAGAGGCCAGCTCAATTTGTGTTAAAAGCCAATGCAAACAAATAAATGTACCTAAACAAACGCATGTGTCTAAATAAACGCAACTATTGGCATCAAAACATGTATACCCATATTTACGAAAATCTCTAAGAACTCCAGAAGTGTTTCGTATTTGACAGTCAGTATTCAGCCTCGTCAGCTGGGTCCACAGGCACAGGTGCATTTCACTGTGCCATTCTCATTACGAAGGCATACCGGCTAACTACCTGTTCCCCAAAGACAGCTCAACTCACACGAGACGTCACACTGTTGCACCACCTGCCGCGCCGGGGGAAATCTGCCCCGTCATTCACCTGTGTGTGTTTGTGTTAATGTGGAATACAGTAATGAGCCTCTTTTACACCGAGATTCCGGCTCATTTGTGCCACCAATATTCCCTCAACGTCTGCTTTTGTCCCATTGAGAAGCAGTAAGTCATCAGACCAAAGTGGACTTCTAATGTGAGGTTTTATAGAGTAGATTGACTTTCAAAGAAAAAAAAGGCCCACTTGTGATCTTCTTGTGTGTATTACAAAACATTAACTCCACATGGCTAATGTGCATCAGTGAATACATGGAATTAACTCTCATAATGCAGCTGTTATCTTTTTTAGGCAAACTTGTAAGGTATATTGACTGTCAAAAAAAAATAAAAAATAAAAAATGAATGAGTTGTGGCAAAATCATCTCATTGTAGTGGCCGTAGTTTCAATCTTTTGCAACACTGGCCCCATTTCATTTCTTTCTAAACCACAAACTTGTCCACACTCCATTCCTGCACAGAAAAAGATTCAGAACCATTCATCAGCCATTCAGTCTTACAGTGACACATGTAATGATTGTAATTAAATGCTATAGGCAAAGCAAAAAGGGCATTCCATATAGTACAATGACCTTACGAAAAAAAGTTGTATGATAAATATTAGGCAAGCAAAATGTAACTCCACACGGCTCACTGCATAGTACCTGTAATCAACTGCCAAACTGCTGTTATCTGTTAAAGCACATCTGTTCCTATTAAGCCCCACCACACTGTGCACTGTTGACAGTCATCAACAAAATATTAACAAGTTGCGACAGTGATCGTACAAGACACAGTGAGTCTGGATCAAGCCCGAGAAGGCGTCTACAATAAATAGAATATCTGCAATCAAATCTTTATTAATGGTTCCCTAAGTAGCTCTGAAACGTTTGTGGCTATACAATGTTCTGTTCTGTTTTGACCTGTACTTTTGGATGTTTCAGACGAGTAACGGGACAGAGGCGCCGAGTGGACGCCGCTCGGTGACAGTGGACACTCAGGTGCAGAAGCAGCAGCAGGACGACAGAGATGGCTTCCCGCAGACGTCGAGACAGTACAGCTCTCTTCCCCGGTGAGACCCCCCTCCCTCCGTGTGCCTTATCACGTTCTCCCTGCCCTTTTCACATCCTCCTCATTTGATTTTTTCCATTCCCATCAATGTATTTCTTTTTTCTCATATTTGCTCCATATCTCGGCGCTCTCAAAAGCTACTTTCAAGTCACTTTTAAACCATTCTTTGCAATACTCTTTGAATAAAATCATTTGATGTGATCGCTCAGAATTATTTGCCAGATATTTGACTTCATTAAGTCAATGTTGACCCTGGGGACATCAGCTGTCAAACCCCTCTTTACTTGTCCTTTATAGTGAATAACAGTTCCCATATCATGCCTTTAAAAAGGATTCTCTGGCGCCTCTTTTCATCTTCTCTATCTTCCTGTTTGACTACTTTTGCAAAGAGTTGGCAATAAAACTTAGCATATCTTACATCTACAGACCTTGGTTTTAAATGAGTTTAGTATTTGCATTTCCTTCCATCTCAGAGTAAAATGTGTTAACCCTAATCGCTTCTATAGTCAGTGCAAATGTGAAACCGAATGTGGCTGCTGAAGGAAAACTATGACAATTTAGAATTTACATTGTAAAAGCCTTTACTCAGTCACTCAGCTTTTTATACTTGCAATATGTCAATATAAAAAGGAACGTGTGTGGCAAACACCATGTTGGACCTATATTTTATACCTAACATTGCACTGCATCAAAAAGAATGGCTTGGAGCAAACTCAAAGACAAATCTGTAGTTTGCATGAGATTTTAGTAATTATGCTTCAAATTAACAATCTGTGGCCAATAATCACAATATGAGCCATGGGCAGAAACGTTAACTTCCAGCCCAGCTTTGAGAATTGAGCATTAGCAGCTATAAACATAATTTCCTCTTCATGTTAACATTGGACTGATTCCATTATGCGTCAGTGAAATGTGCACTAATGTCAAGTCAAAGTGAAGTCTAATTTATTTAACTTTGGCCGCTTTTCCAATTTAGACAACAGCACTGCTCTTAATGTGTGTATATACAGTCAATGTGTGGTCGTTTCATTTTCCTGGCCGGAGTAACTCGACTCTCCCGTGATTCCAGTCTCTTGGCACAAACCCTCACCGTTCCTTCATCCCTTTACTGCTCTGCCTCTGAAACAGTCGGTCGATTAAAGCATGTTTCTGTCTATGGATTTGCGGTCCACACGGATGCCTAATCAATGCTCTCTGTATAATCCAGACAGATCTATGCCCGGCCTTCATAGGTGTTATCTGCTGGCATCTCATGTGATGTGACAGTTGCCTTGGATCGTTGCCGACGGCGGAGTCGCGTCTCTTGGGAAAGTCTTGTTTGGCTGGGCCCGAAAGCTATCCCGAGACTGGCTTTGATATGCATTCCTTCTATAATCTCTTAGCGTCTTTTGGAAAAGAGTCGCATGAGCTCAGACTTGACGTTTGACCCCGGCTTGGTCTTTTTAAAGCTCGTGTCTCGACGCAGCTCCTCATTAATGAGCTCAAAAGTGTCACATCCCCAGATTAATAGCCACAATTCCCCCTAACTCCAACCACGTCTGTTTTGGAACACCATCCTCCATTCCCCATTCTTCCCAAAGCGGAACTCTGAGCAGTGATCCGTTCAAGCAAAAGGGGACATTCCATTTTAGCTGGAAAAAACCCACTTATTCCCAAAGAGCTTCCAGAAGAAGCCATGGTAGCTGGTTATCTGATGACGGCCGGGCTTAGCTCACTGTCTGGGATGTGAGGAGTGGAAGAGCACTAATGAAGGCTTGTTGTTGGAGCAGGATTAGCGGTGACAGGCTGGGGAGGCCAAGCGGGGCTGAGGGGGAGTGCGTTAGGAGGAAAGAGAGACCACTGATTAGCTTAAAAGACACACTCTCACAAACACATGAAGGCAGTGGAGATAAGGCTCTTAACTGTGGCCCCAGTGAACTGGTGGAGCCCCATCTGCACAACAGGGTTCCCACGTCTGCAGGAAAAACTTAGGAAGATAGTTGAACATATTTTTAGTCACGGACAAGTAGTGATAAATAGAAAAGATGCAAAAGCTTTTAAAGTATTTGTGTATATAAGTGTTTTAATTATTTACAAGGCCTGTTTCTACTTGACAACGTCAGTTGAGCAGCACTTGTAGACTTTTTCCATTGTCAAAACAAAAAGGAAGAAAAGTAATCCATTCCAACCTCTGTGCTGTAGTTCCAACAGTTAGAAAGAGTAGCTAAACAGAGTAGCAGCGTGTTGATTTCAAAGCAGAATCATTTCTTGGAGCAAAAATCAAAATCCAAAGGGAAACACAACATATCTGAAAAAATAACTCTCATTGTCTTGTGATAATGTCAGTCTGACACACTTTTATTGGCCCTTTTACATTGTGAAAATGGGTACAAGGTGTTATAAATAAGCATACCCAACAATTATTGATGTGTCTGTTGATTGAACAATGGAGAGTCCTTACTTGGATGAAAATTAGAAATAAAAAATGGTCCTTGTCTTAAAAACAATGTGATAAACAGTCAAAAGATGTCAAAAGAATGCAGTATAGTTTTACAAACAAAACTAGTGTTCATTAGCAACAGCTCTTTCCAGTTATACATAGAGTCAATGACTTATGGCTCTTTGTGAATTAGCAAAATTTAGTTGGAACTTGTATGACGTTTACTGACACTATCTTATACATGTTGCATTGAAATGTAAGCCTTGTAACCGATACCAAAACGACCCAAACCTCCTTTAGAGCAAGTCCATCATCACCTATAATGTTCTGGAAAACAAATCTCTAAAGAGCTTCCACATTCTTAGCTAAAACAATGTTGTTACCACTACAAAGCAAACATTATTCCTCATTTTATTTGTAAGATCACAGTTGTTCCATTGGTTTCCTTCCTCCATCATTTTGTTCTCTTTCTCCTTCTCGTAAATGGTGATTCTTCCCAGCTGTTTTAGAGAAACAGAGCGGCCACAAATTTCTCCACTGAAGCCAATTTCCTGGCTTTGTTTGTTATGGTCTGTCAGTCTAAATTTACTCCACTCTTTGGCATGAGATCGGTTCCCATCCTCTCCCTTTGAGGAAAAATCTACTTTGTGACATGTTCTGGCGATAAGAAACCTGCACAACTAAATTCCTGTCGAGACTTTCTCCATGAATCTCATCTTATTGAAGGGTCAAAGTGGTACCGTGCACGTCTACCTCGTGCAACAGGCGTCCGACTCTATGCAGGGTTAGGGAGGACAGTGTGTTGTACTGATGTCTGGGGTTCATGTGGACTCTAAATAAATGCATACGTGGTTTTCCATGCATAAATGTACAGTAGCTCACAGAGGGACATTACTCACATTACCCCACACTAATGCTTATTTAGTATATATTTAATGTATGTACATTATTTGAGTTCATCATGTCTAAATGCGAAATTAGTGGGTTTACATTTTAAAATAACAAAAAATAAACAAAACAAAGCACAGAACAAGTCCTAAAATATCTGTTTTACCATGAGAAAAATTAAGTAAAAATACCAAAGTGGGTCCATTTATTTCTTTTATTTATATACTTTCTATATAGCCTGACAAAATTAGGCAGCCTGAATGAGTTGAGGCATTTTTGTATGATTTGGAATGAGCTGGTTATCAAGGATGCAATGTTGTTTTCCCTAGACACATTGTACCCAGAAGGCTCACTTATTTGGTTCTTGGCTCTTTTAGATGAGCCACTATGGTGAACTTACATTAGCTTAACTAAAACACAATCTGCAGTGTTCTTGAAAGTCTCCATCGTAACACCTTAAATGTAGAAGTCGTATGGAAGCTACATGAAAATACAGCAAAGCCTACAGATACATATTTTTTTTCCAAATTAAACGAGAACGGCTGGAAATACTGTGCATGATTGTCTTTAAAGTTTCTTCCATCATCTTGGTGACATAACCTGTCTTTATAAAGAGAAGACAGATTCAAAAGCACACTCAGAAGGGAGCCTATGGAAGCCAACCCCATAAGTACTCCTTGCCATGGTCTAAAAGCTGTATGTCCCTGTCCCTTTGTCAGCACGTATGCATTCCCTCAAAAGCCTTTTAAGCGCACGGCAAGTCAGCGAAGTGTGAATGAGAATCCTAAAAGACACTGCCATCGCACATGTGCCCTAATGGATGCCGATAACACATTCAACACTTCAGCCGCAGACCGGCCACTTCAGTGACGGCTTGTTCACGGCCAATTTCCAGACGGCGAGCATGTGTGGAGGAAGGCGGACATGTTGTGGAGTTTTTGGTTGGGTATGAGAGTGTCTGTGTCCGTCCCGGGGAGCTGGCAGACGGACAGAAGACGAGAAGAAGGCGGATATTGCCACGAGGGCTGCCATTAGTGCTGTAAAAGCTCCCGTCTACGTCTTCCAAAAGGAGTTAAATGGATGAAAGCAAGCATTTTTCTCAGTAACATTTTATCTTTGTTTACTATGTGGAAGTAATAGTCCTGTGGGCGTTTTAGGCTTCCCCCATTTGCCTCCTGTCTCTTTCATGTCATGGCCGTTATGTCTCAGGATTGAGAATAATAATGTAGCACGCTATAACCGATCCCTGCTATCCAACATCAGCACCACTTCTCCTTTTAATCTTACCAAATGTTGAAAATAGTGTTCAACGATAAAGTGCACCATCTTTTGAATTCCTTTTGACTAGCATTGACCCAGAGCATCTGGGAAGAAAGCTTTCATTTTTGAGTAACTGTTATTATGTTTGACATGCTACAAGGTCTAACCATTAGTTGGTGGAGCGTAAAATATGAAGGTTTAGTAAGTTTTAGTTGAGTTTTCTTATCGGCATAGCTAGAAGAATATATTATAGTAGGTTCCAATTGAAGTCAAAACGAAATGCTGAGCGAAGAAAAAAACAGTTCTACTAGAGATCCTTGACACTGGCCTTAAGATCACTTTATAACCTTCTCTGTATCTGTCTAGTCTTTTCTTGAAATTCATTCATTCATTCATTTTCTACCGTTTATCCCATTTGTGGGGTCACGGGTGGCTGGAGCCTATCCCAGCAGCTTTGGGCCTTAGGCGGGGTACACCCTGGACAGTGGCCAGTTCGTCGCAGGGCTGACACTTAGACGTACATTGACAGACAACCATTCACTCTCACATTCATCCACTAGGGGCACTTTAGAGTCACCAATTCACCTATACATGCATGTCTTTGGACGGTGGGAGGAAGCCGGAGATCCCGGAGAGAACCCACGGTGACACGGGGAGGACATGCAGACTCCTCACAGAAAGACCAGAGTTAGCCCCTCTGCTACCGTGCACCCTTTTGTTGAAATTGAAAATTTTAATTAAGA
Source organism: Rhyacichthys aspro (assembly GCA_036850595.1). NCBI lineage: Eukaryota > Metazoa > Chordata > Actinopteri > Gobiiformes > Rhyacichthyidae > Rhyacichthys > Rhyacichthys aspro. The sequence goes on from CM072167.1 coordinate 3,034,111, forward strand.
ATGACCAAGTCCACCACTGATATGTTTATTGTCGCATGTCTTTGATATGATCAAAAAATCATTATAATATTATGGTAAAAAATTTGTTTGTTGTTGGGTTTGCTACTTACAACAAGTGCTGTTTGAACTTAATGAATGGTCACATGGTTGATATGCACTGTTTCTGAAATCTCTTGTTTCAGACATGGGTTTTGGTCTTGACTAGGTCTTACCTTTCTGTGGTCTTGGTCTTGACTATCTCTTGAGCTCACATACTAGCTCGTCCCTGTGCACTCTGGACTTGGTCATGGTTAGTCTGCTCTCAACTGCAGCACTAGCTAGCCTCACCTCACTTTACTTCTCATCTGCTAGTTTTACAATCTTAAAGCCACCATCTCTGTCTGATTTTTGCCTTCTCTGACAAACGATTGAATCAATGGTTCTCATGGACGGGTCAAAGACTTCAGATTTATGCACTCCGTAAGAAAAATAAAAATATGTTGTACAGGGTTGGAGACATTAATAGCACACACAGCAGTGAATATCTGTTTAAAGGTTGCTTCTGGGTGTGTACACACAAAATGCTGGACCAATTTAATATTCACTAATTGACTACAGGTGTGCACTTTGAAGTCTTAAGACATTAGTGTCCTCCTTGACTCCAGGGGGAGTAGTTAAAACTCTGCCACTTTCCATTCTTACTGTGTTTTACAATTTCTTTCAGTGACACCCTGCATGATTAGTGAAGTAATACTGCTTCACTTCACACAGGAACAACTGATAAGTTATGGTAGTGACTCATGGTGACTTTGGTTGTATATCACTGTTGTATGACCACACATCAGATGTCATAGATATCTACATTAAAAACTGTTACCAAGATGGCTATATTAACACTAATTACTTACCTCAAGCTGTTTATGCTACACCTGAATGCATTTGTCCAACTTTCCTGTTGAAATGTTGTTGGTCTTCTGGCCAATTCTGGACTCTATTAATATTTGTACAAGATTACAAAATTAGCACTATGCAATTTAAGAGGCATATCAACAGACATGCTTTATTTCCTGTAAGTTGCAATTTAAAGAAACTTGTCTGATTCCCTAGCTACTATCATTTTCTGTATAATTAAAACAGACGACTAACTCAGCAGCACCACTGACATGTGGTGTTTTAACATGTTTTTGTCTTTAGGCAACCTCGTAAGAACCCCGGCACCATGGCCCAGGACTCATGGGACATCCAGACCAAGGACAGCCCCCGCTACTCCAGCAGCCAGGGCCCCCGCAACGGCTACCTGGGAGGATCCAGCTTCAACGCCCGTGTGCTGCTAGAGACTCAGGAGCTGCTGCGTCAAGAGCAGAGGCGCAGGGAACAGGAGGCCAACAAGGTCCGGGCCCCCACACAGGAGACCCCGAATAACCAGCAGTCGCCACCCACCACCACCCCAGCAACACCCAAAGGCCCCTACAGGCAGGACGTGCCCCCGTCGCCCTCACAGATCGCCAAACTCAACCGACTGCACGGTTCTGAAAAAGGGAGGCCGTTTTATTCATGACAGCAACAAGGGACTGAGATTTTAAACACAGAGGGAATGAGTTTTATATGTGATAAGATTTTTATGGGATTGTTTATACCAGATGTTAATATTTAAAGTAAGATTTTATAAATGAAACAAACCGTGATCTTTTATGGCTAAAGTATCAAACAGCAATGATTTGTTTTTATATTTAGCGCCATGATCACAAATGTGTAAGTGCCTTCTCAGTCCAGTCAGCAAAATGGAACGTTATCATTGGACAGGAACACAACCACTGTTTATAGTCCACACATAAGGCCAGGTTTACTTTAGACAACACAAATTTGCATGTTCTGCTGCTGCCTCAAAGCAATGTCGAGTCAATATTGCACTGTTTTTGAGAAAGGGCAAGAAGCACATTTCAATAATGCAACTCTAACCTCATACTCTTTACAAGCATTGTGAAACAGAATCGTCCTTGTTCAGCTTTCAGAAATGGCAGTCCATCGAAGCACAGGTCTTGAGCGAAAATACTGAAGACATTTGAAAATGTTGTTTTTTATGTGCATTTAGACTCAGTATTGCTCATTTTTGTTTTGTTTAATGAGCATGCCCATGTCTTTTAAACCACTCTGGCCAGTTTACACATCTTAAAGAGCAACCACAAAAAGTTTTTGCAAAGGGCAGGTGCGCTAGATGAAAACCAAAAAGTGATCGAATGTAGCACCTCCCTGTAACCGCCTCTCACCAGGTCATTTTATACAATCACAGCAATGCCATGTTAATGAAACAGTTGCATTGTCATCAAACCTATAACATGCCCATAACTGCCACTTCTGCCACATCATCGCTCAGGTGCGGCAGTTTGGAAGAAATTGTGTTGTCATGATGATTGTAAATTTGCAAATCTCACAATAATCCATCTGTTTTGGAAGGTAACATATCTCTAGTTTGACTTAAACAATAATGGCAGATGCAGTGGTGGGTTTTAGGACAAATGTACACCTAATACCCCATCACAAATTTCTTTTTGTCTGTCTTTACAAATAAATACTAAGATGATAGCTGGGGTATATCCTCATGTGTGAATTCCCATTTTGAAAAATACCTATGTATCTACCTGTTTTTTTTACATTCACAAATCTGTTGAAATGATCCTTTAAAACCAAAACCAGTGTTTATGATAGTGACGCTTAATGGTGCCCGAAGCACATCTTTCTCAAAAAGTGAAATGATTTGTTGGATGATAAAATGGTTTAGACACTGAAAAGACTTGATTGAGGTTAGGAAACAATCATCTCACCTTACCCTGAAAGTTAGAGTGGTAATCAGCCTCGGAGAAACTGTCTATTTACAGAAAGCTATTGTGAGATTGTTGATGGTTCCAGGACTGTCCAATGACACGTTTTCATCTGCCGACTGGTCCTCTTCTCACAAGCTGACTGTTTTTGGATCTAATCACTGTATCTTTGACCGTTGGTCTGACACACAGCCACCAGCCCATCTGACAGCAGTGTGACCTGACGAGTATAAGCCGAAACACAAGACACGTCCCGGGCATGTTTTGGTGGAGGGCTTGTGTGAATGTGGCTTATATTTGAAGCTGAGAGGGTCAGTGTGTTCATATGCAGTCACATGTGTGGGGATGTGTGGGAGCGTCAGCAAGAGCTGGCATGTGGTGACAGAGCGTGGAGGTTAAGCAGCTTGAAGTCTGAGCTTAGGTTCTGCTGTGACCACTCAACCCCCATCTCCATAAAAGCTCTTCTTTTCAATATGAAAATCCCCATCCTTCTTCTCTCTGCTGTCTTTTCTTTATCTTAGTTTCTTCACTTTGTCACATGACCACTCCCCTCTGAGGAAACCCATCCGTTAGATCGTCTTTCTTCTGTCTGCTCTGGGAATGCAGAAGGAAAAAAATAGGGTCAAGTTGGGGTTATTAATTAATGTACTTCATGGATAATTAATGCAGCCCCATGTGAATGCATGTGTTGTTGACCCCCTTCTTACCTAGGGGGCGGTTGGCACGGCACAGTTTGGAATGGATAAGCCCTAAAGAGGCTTTGACTGCGTATACTACAACAGTGTTGTCATATATACACATCCTACATACTACATGTTTCCATTATTTTTTAAATGAATTGCCATTAACTGTAGAATTATAGCCATATACTGCAGCAATAAACAGTAAAAGAAGCTGTAAGATCGATTGAACACTGTAAGCATCTAGCCTGCACAAACAGACCCATTCACCTTCTTTTTTGAAGTGAAGTGGGTCTGGAAGCCCTTCTATTAAACCTGACTTCCACTAAGCCAACTGTAACTGTTGATCTAAAATGGGCTGGGTTTACATGATTTGTTTCTTGATTGGTTGTGTGTTTCAAACTGCGTCGGTCCAGAGGCAGCTTATTCTGCATATGTTGGTACTGCTCCCTGAATTCTGATTGGTTTTAGGTCTATCCAGTTGCATTCAAGGGTAGTTTAAACTGCATCCATAGAAAAACAATTATGATGTCTGGACAGGCTAGTAAACAGCTGTAGCAAATAAAGGCTGCAGTGCTGACCCAACCCATACTGTGCCACACCACAAAAATCAGTACCAGCTAACAAAGAGGAAAAAACTGTGGAAAAAATAACTCTTTGTGGTTATGGCTGGTATAATTACTCATGGAATACATAAAAGAGACTGACGTAACCTAAAGAAAGCATACAGTAATTGTATTCTTTTGCCATCTACTGCATACTGAGCATGACGGAACAATTAGTGCAACTGCCACATCCACAGCTCCTGCTAACACACGTCACATTATTTGTCACTTTGTATTGTTTCAATGATACAACAAATGTTCACTCCTTTTATTTAAAGCTTAAATACTCTTGGTCAGACGTCAATTTCTCATGAAGCCAAGAATTTAATGGTTATATACAATGGATGAATTATAGTCAAACTGAAGTCTATTCGTGAGCCTACACCAAATGTTCTTTGTAAAAGTGGCCCCTGGAATGATTTTTCTTGACATGAGGCCCACTGGTCTTTAGGTGACCGGTGCTTATCACTGAATATTTCATCAGTTACATGAAAACCCACATGTCTCTGCTGTGGGTGGCCTCGGTGTGGGACGTCCTGCTCCCGGCGCTGATACAATGCAGCTGATTTTGTTTCCCTTTCATGATTATGTCCATTGATGCAAAACCCATTTGGGAGCTAAGCTGCAGTTTGAGCAATAATTAGTGGTGTATTTTTGTGTCCCAGTGTATGCATGTGGTCTTGGATTCTTATCTAACAGGAAATAATTGTATAGCATTTACGTGAGGACTGTTAAAGAGAAAAGTTATGATTGTAACCCAATCTTTCAATCTTAATGGTGATGGTTTGGCAGATTGGCCACCATTTTTGCCGTGATTGAAAAGATACAAATCTATATTGAATACTTGCATGCATTAACACCTCTGGAATGGTTTTCTGGTCCTAGTCAGTTAATAGGTAAGGTAAACATCAATAAAGCTTATACAATTTTGAGGTTATGGAACCATTTTACTCATGTTTGCATAGGTAAATAAAAACAGTGAAAGCATCAATTAGAACCAATATCGTATTGATAAAAGTGATGAAAGAAATTGCCTGGGATGTGAGCACTTGCAGAAATAACTTTTGATTGGATTTGCATTTAGGGAACTGTTCAATAAATTAACCATTTTTATATAGTGCCAATTTTAATAGAAGCCATCTACTAATAATGAAGTGAGATGAGTGCTGTGGTCTGCCAAAACTGAGCTGATAATAATGTCCTTCCCAAATTTGAACATAGATTGACTTGAGCATTAGTAAAAGTGTTACCCAATGAATCTACTTTTGTATCATCCACACAGCTAGCATGATATTAAAAATAGCCTTGGAAGATACAGCAAGTGTTTTTTTTTACTCCACTTAATTTCACAGTTTGCATAATTTGCCTGTTTTGCGTCAGTTATGCTTGTATGTCAGACAAAAGCTATTTGAAGCTATTGTTTAAATTCAAACCATGCTAATGATGCACCGTTTTACAAAGGTTTATTGTCTCAGCTTTTTTAGCAAGCTTTTATAAAACGTTATATACAGTATGTGCAAAAAATATGGTTGTCCAAGCTGCGTTGCTGTCCCAATATATAGCTCCTTAGAATCCAGTGAAAGAAGCCATTTTGGTTCCTTTACATCCTGTTTCTACAGCTGCTCAGGGAAGGCAAACTGAGCACGACTGAAGAAGAAGTACGCTCGTGTTTCTTTCTGAGCACACATTCTTAAATAGTTTTCTTACATCGATTCTTGCAACATTTTGAATGAAAATCACCTCTGGGTTTGTTTACAGACAATAGTATGTCCCTGCAGGGTTAGCATAGCTGTTCACATGCTCTGAAAAGGGAAGTGTAGAATTGCAATGTTCACTTATGCCACCAAATACTGCCAAAAAAGGCCAGAACTTTAATTCCAAGCACCTTTTTATCCTTAGCATGCACTGTTAGCGAGGTTGAATGATGCCATAAAGTGAAAAAGCATCGATTCAAATAAAGCTCACATCACATTTCCACAAGCCTTTTTACTAAAAATAATTTCTACTTCTGGTGGGCTAAATAGTGTAGCTTTCTTCCTTAATGCCTCGAGACAAAAATCAATAGATCCATGTATGGAATGTTCACCAAAGCCCAGAAATATGGAGATGCGTTTGTTTGTGCTCTCTCCTACAGTCTTGTTTCATTCAGCAGTGTGTAGGTGGGCATGTGTTTAACTGTCTGCGAGCCCTGCCTGTGAATGTGTGTGTGTGTGTGTGTGTGTGTGTGTGAGGATGTTCTGGCAGCAGTATGAATCTCTTGGCCGTATACGAAGTGCAGAGGAGTGGGAGAGAGTGGGGGTCTGACCTCACAGATGATTCAGTCAATGGAGTAATCACAGCTATTCCTCCGAGTCTGCGCTCCGAACACGAGGTTACGCACGGGGCCGCCGCTCTTCTTCTACTGTTCTGCTCTGTTCTTCTAGTGCCTGCAATAAACGACCCACTTCTTCTCATATGCAAATGTGATAATAACCCCTAATGCATGTTTATTATTTGTGTTGTGTAATTAATGTCTCCACTCCATCTCTGTGACATATGGATTCTTCCCATAAAGCTATTGTTTTTGGGGATGTTTTGTTTTTTTTTTTCTCCTGGGAAAAATGAGAAATATATTGTTATTGTGTTTTTATGAGCAGCCTCATTGTGTTTATTATCCACAACATGGTACTATGGTGGTGAAATATGTAAGCTCAGTGCAATCCTTCCTTTTGTAATGTATGACCACTGTACATACTGGAGGCAATTTTTTTCAATAAAGCAGGGTACGTTTCATCCTAAAAGTCATTTTCTTTCATTACATTTTTTTTTTTTTACTTCAAAATAAGCCTCTGTAACGACAAATGCTGAACAATGTGCAATTCAAAGCTTGCTATATGCATTTATACAGATTTATGTACCATTCCAAATCCATTATGTTGGCACTCTTTTCACAACATAAAACACATAAAACAAGCACTCCACTAGACCAATATTAACCTGAATAAATTCCTTATAGGGTATAAGCTGTGAGCACATGTTCCATGGCAAATCATAGATTTTTGCACTTACAATAAGTTCAGTAAAAAGTACTACATTAGTGGGTTCCCAGGTCATCATTTGTAAAAGGTTTGACAAAATTTCTTACTTTTGAAAAACCCTATTATATTAACGGTAAATTGATCATTTTGTTATGTTATTTTCTTTTTAGGGTCCTTTTGTTGTTTCTTTGCATAGTGCCATTCATTTGTCATAAATATTTGATTGAATAAAATATCTTTATATATATATATTTAACCCATGTCAATGCACTTCTGGGAACCTCAGTTCTAGTTGATAGGAAACATGCCGCTAACCCAAAATTTACTCTCATTTGTTTTCTGATTTTGTAGGACTTCTTAAGTAAAGGTAATATAAAAGCATGTTTTTAGAAAATGTACTCACAAAGGGTAAGTAAAAGTAACTAATTAATCAGCCTGAGAGTGCTCCTTGTTTGTCTTCTCTGATTCAAAAGCAATATTTCATTTTTGACCAATCTCAAAACATACACAAACACAATATATTCTACAAAATAAAAAATGCACATTACAGATATGCCCATGACCAGTAAGTGTGTTTTGTGTTTTCAGACCGAATTCTACTTCCTACTTCCTAGGCTAAGTTGTAGCTTGAAATCTGTGTCCTACATTTGTTCAAGTTGAAGACCTTTCAAATCCCCCTGGTTTCTCCTCACTTCACGGTGGGTCAGTGTAATATCTGTCCAACAGCTGAGAGGCCTGAATCTGGCCCCACTTCTGATAACATCCTGCAATGACTCCTGCAGCGACGGTGATGAAGACAATACTTACGTTCATAAAGAATGGTAGAAAAGACAGACGTTGGCCCCACTTCACAGAACTCCTGCCAAAAGTGGAAGGAAACAGGCTTTATAGAATGTGTCCAGACAGGAAACCGACTGGTGCGCGCACACTGAGGATAAAGACATCCACCTGTCCATATATCACCTCTGGGGATGGAAGTGCAGTTAGAGAGGACCAAATAGTGGAGGTTGGACCGAGAGGCCAGAGCGAGGCTTTAACCCTGAACAATCCCTCAGAGGCACTTTAAAAAGCTGTCTTGGCGGTGATGTTAGGAGTAGAGTTACCTACTCCTAACATCACTGCCAAGACACGCTCCATTTCCCTCACTTTTAGCTTTAGTTGAGTGTCACTGGGGCAAATAAGAGAAATAAGCCTAGGTTTGAGAAGGATCCAAGTTTGTAGTTTAGGCAAAAACGACATCTGGTCAAGGTTAGTTAAAAAACAGCAGGCCTTTTCCTTCTCTTCATGTTGAGTGTAGTGCTGTGTAGTGTAGCATGCAGTACAGTACAGTATATTAGAGAAGAGTATAGTATACTGCAGCAGAGTACAGTAATGTAGAATACAGTAGAATACAGTACAGTACAGTAGAGTGTTAACTGTTAAGAAGCATGTAGTAAACAAATAAACTGTGCTTCATCAGAAACTAAAGTGTAATGTAGTGTAGTGTAGTAGAGTATATAATAGAGTATATAGTACATTACAGTATAGTGCAGTATAGTATACAGTAGTTATTCTCAAATCTCATAAAATAATTGACTCTCCAAGTTTCACTTACTTTTCTGTATCATTACAGCTTAATGCTACTTATCACTGATGTAAAGGAAGTGTAGTCCCAGTATAATAAATATATTGTTGTGGAAGCTGACACTTTGAGGCTGCAAGGCAAATATAGCATTATGCCACACAGTAACATATAACATTGTATAGTTTTAGAGTTGTATATTATCTCTATATATTATCTTGATGCCAGAACATGAATTGCTAGAAGTGTGCTCACCCATTCCCTTTAATTGACATAAAAAAGTCTGTACTCGATTTGTGGAAACATTCAGCGATATCATAAGCTCCCATCACCACCACAAACCTGACATCATAACCATAAATCACGAGGACACAGCAATAGAGCTAATGTAAAGCTATCAAAGCACAATAGCACCATCGCTGTTCGACACACGACTCAGTATGTAACCTACGGGCACACGGCTCGGACACTTAACACCCTGAAGCCTGAGGGGCCCATAAAGCTGTCTGTGGCCCCTCTCTGGCCCGTCATTACTCACTGGAAGAGCACCTCTGAGTCTTTACTACCCGCCTTTTGCATCGCAGCGTCATTATGAACCATAATCAAAACCTGCAGTCGTTCCAGTGATCGACAGCCGGCTCCGTCATTCACTCAGGTCGGCTCCATTGTCCTCTTGACCCCTGCAACGCGGACCAGGAGACCCTTTAGTACCTCCGTTGGCAAGTGCATGCGTGCGGCTATGAAAAGCAGATGGTCTCGTGTGAAGCGTCATTAGATAAAAGCCCGGCTCTGGACGTTTGGGAGATAATTCGAAAGCTGTTTTGGAGAGGAGTTCAACTCACCTGTTTTGGGTTGAGGAACCTGTTTCATGCTCTGATCCTCGATCTGCCGCACCGCTGGGAATTACAAATAGGAAGTCTACAGGAGAAAAAAAAGTGAGGTGGTAAATACAAGCAGATGCTCAAGAAAAGGCAATGACATAGAGGGAGACACTTGTGTATCAGAGGCCAGAGTGAGAGAGAGTTTGTTCTTTTTGAAGTGAATCTTTGTAGTTGCTCTTTGCTTTGGCTTGTGTTTCAATCTGTTGATGGCATTGTGAATACAGATGGCGGCTTAGTGATGAATAATAGGAAAGATTTGCTGTCTATGCAGAACTACGTGTTGCAAAGTGATCAGTTCGTTGCGTTTATTTCCTTGCACAGTGCAAAATGTTCCAGAACACACTTTCCTTTTCTCTCATTTTCCTTGTTGTGGCTGTGAGTGTGTTTGGAACAGTCCCAGATGAAGAGGCCCAGTGAGGAGAAAAGCAGATGAGACTTCAGTGTGTTTACCTCTCGCTCAGTTTGGAGAAATCATATCGTTACGTTGAAACAAAACACTGTGTTCTGCCAGACTTCATATGAAAATGCAACAAAAATGTATTAGCTAACAAAGTTTGACCTTTAATAGCAGCCTGGGATGTTCGGCTGAATGGAATTCCCAGAAAGCCTGTTTTACAATCGGAAAGGTCACAATGCCTGCACTGTGGTCTGATTTTTATGGCATAAAAAGTCTCATTAAGCCATTTTAGTCTTCTCACATGAGTCGGGCAAGAGCACATGTTCGGCATTACACAACACGTCCAATGGAGAAGACACAACGTGGAGATGAGAACGGCAATGTGTGTCTGGGATGACAAAATAGGGAGTTAAAAAAAAGATGTCTGTGGTACAGTTTTTATTTCTTGTTTTTGAGGAAAACTGTTTAACCATCATTGTAACAGGAATGATATGTGGGGAAAAAAACAGGCCTAAAGATGTAATCTCAGCTTTATTATCAAGGATTTGAATAGATGAGAACATTTTGTGCATGCCGGAAAGGTTTGGCCAGCAAATGAGCTTTAAAATAATGGACGGCAATGACATTTATTAATTTAATGAGGCTACAAAACATGAGGAGGAAGGAACTATTGTTTGGCTCCAGCTGGAATCCCACTTTTAAGGCTCTGGACCTAGTTATTTTTGAACACGGTCAGTTCACAATTAGTTTCTTGTAGTGAGGAAATAAACTGTGTGTCATTTTACCTCCCCAGGCAAAATTAAAGTGTGCATTATGTATTCTAGTCACTACTGAACAAACAGAAAGGTAAATCAGGTAAAATACTTTGTTGCACTGCTTACTGTACGCCTTGTGTTTGTCACGTTCACTGAGCCCACCTCTTCCAAGTGGCTCCAGGAAGGAAACAAACAATGGAGGATACAGTCAGTAGATGGACAGACTGCTTCAGTGTTGGTCGCCGGGCTGACTCCATTCGCTGCCCACTTATCATGAGACAATTTCCAAACAAAGCAACAGTCAAAATAAATAAAAAAGAAGAAATGTCATCTTTACTGGAATCTTCAAACCCCTTGGCAATGGGAACCAAACTTGCCGGACACGCACTATACTACTTCAGTGTAAACAAGACTTGCTCTACCAATACAAACTCAAGAAAGTCTCATTCTACTTCCTTTTATTTTATTTTTTTCAGTTTTAGTCAGACTAAGGCAGTGATTCCAGTTTTTCTAATGATAATCATGTAAACTACTCACTTTTTACAAATCGTTTTTCATTTTACAGCGCATTATGCAGTACAGACTAATTATAGATGCTATTGCTCGCCTGGATATTGAGTATAATTCACTTATTTGATGTTGCAACGCCAAAACAAGTGGAATACGAGGGAAAAAGATTATTACCAGATCAAAACGGCTGCACATATTTGCATTTGTTGTGCTACTTTGTTTACCAGAGCACTTCAAACATTGCATTACCATTTCAAAGCTGGTCAAGTACGTGTTACCGCTTGTCCACACAGAAAAACAAGAGGAAATAATGTTTGTGGATCATGATTCTTTATATATTTACAGTGCGTGTTCAGACTGAGAGTGTGGCATGGCATTTTTGCTGTGAAGTTGCGTGAGCTTTGTTAGATAATGAGGCTAAATCGCGGTGTGTGTGACAGGACGCCACTATCCCAGGCAGGACACATGAGACGGTTTGAAAAATCAAAGCCGTCCGAGCAGAAAGGAAACTTGTGTTGTTCTTCGCAGCATCTTTCAACATGTGTCGCCAATCAAACACCACTCGGAGAGGCGTCTGTTTTCAATCGCCGGCTCTGACAGGCTTCTTCAAAAGTAAAGGCCCTTGAATGATCCCTGTAGTTTAGTCTGAGTGTGGAATATGACAAGTCCCATTACCTTCAGGGCGACCCACTGGGAATGTGCCGCAGCCGGTCACAAGCTTCTCGTCCCGCAGTAATATGGCAAATGACAGCACGTCTGTAAGAGACACTGTCGACAAGTGCCAGCAGTCCTCCAACTACTGATTATGAGTGTTGTGTTACCTACTGGAGTGATGGAATTTACAGCACCAAACTGCATAGGATGTGCATTTTAAAACAAGTGAAATTACAGTTGGTTTCAATCAAAATCAAGCAGATTGTGAACGTTCAGTATGCTCCAAATTCCACTTTAAATGTGAGAAAACATAATCTAATACAGAGAAGAAGATATATGTCATCAGAGAGATAGATATGCTTAGCTGAAATCTCTGTAGTCAGTATACCAGACCAGTATGCACACTGTGATTTCAGCTGCTGCACAAAAATGAAGAAATAGCAATGGTAAAAGTTCATCTAAAAATAGGTCATAACATAGAACCTGCAGGGGATGTCATGATTATTCCCCGAGGATGCTGTTTTTAACAAAAGGAGAGACGACTATCCAAAGAAAATAAGAATCAGATCATTAGTCTGAATCAGCTGTGGCTTGGTGGAAATCGACCGTGGGAAGGGCCAAGGTGGGTGCCTGTGGGTTCATCCAATTGTATGATAAATGTTTAGAGAATCCAGCTGCTGTTAAAGGTAAACAAAGCCTCTTAACATTGTCACTGTTTACATTTATCCTTCTAAAGATTTTGTTCAGAACTTTAAACCTTTTGGTTGACAAAGCTTGCATTTGTTTAGAATCTGTGCAAGTTGCCTGTTTTTGTCTATGTTATAGAATGGGATATAGGCCTATCTTTCCCTAAACCAATCAGTGTTTGTTTTTTGCTCATGAATGTTTTATATTGTTACAACTTTATTAAAATACACATTTAGTCTATGTCAAAAATGACTATGTGCATTTTACCTTAATGATAGTTTTGCATTTTTAGCAGTGGGTATGTTTGATGAGAAAACACAGGTTCTCTGTGTATAACTCTGTGTCCTCCATGTGGTGTCATTTGTCATTCTGCACAAGTCAAGTAGACCTTAAGCTTTAGCTGGTGTAGCTTGAATGCAATGTTCTCTACCCACTCACTGACAGCACACTTGTATCATCATATTCATGCAGAATTTGCCATTTGTTGTGGCTTTTTGTTGTGACTTTGTCTGTAGAAAATGTATTGTGGTCACTTTATCTTCTGATGCCAAAAGTGTGCTGTCATATTATATAATTATGAGAAACTTATAATCAGGAAACATACACACATTTCCCCAATAGATCACAGTGTAAATGCTGACAGGACACATTAACACACGTCTGGATGTCGATCTTTAACTTCCTGCTAAATTGGATCAAATTTAGTTTGCAATAAAAGCATGTATTTCTTTATAGGAACGTAATTTTGCTGAATCCATATTGATCCATAATATTTAATGTATTTCAGGTTCTGGAAACACATAAATCCATTTGATTGCAGAGTTATGGTTTGGTTTTTACAGGCCTTAACTACGCCAGCAACAGTAATCTCATATACTGATCTAAAGCTGCACAGAGGCCACCAGTTAAACGACTGCACTTTATGAAGTTGCATCACAACCAACACATAAACCCCAAACCTTTTTTTAAAGTACTTTGTCACAGCTTTTTATGACAACCTCAAATCGCTCTCTTCTGTAAATAAAACCTTCAAATAAAAACATCAAGCTCGACTTTTCACAAGGCCGTGACTCGACGACACATGTGGAGGCTTGTTAGCGTAATTGCTCCTCCTCAATTGTGGGGAAGTCCTGTCCCGCTGCCGCCTCCGGGGCTCGCGCTGGTCCCAGGACGCACGTCACACGCTCGGTGGGTGGCGGAACGGGAACGAGCGCAGCGCCCCGGGTTAAACGGCTGCAGGAGGAAGAGGAGGCCTGCTGGAGGATTACCACGGGGACCAGACCTAGTTTTCTGGGTTGGTGATCTCTGTAGACAGGTCAGTGGGCTAACGTGACCTTCCAGTTTGATGAATAACTGCAGCCAAGTGCCCACATTAGTCCATATGTTCACAGATGCAGGCACATGGGCTCAGTCTGGACTCTACTTTGTATTTGTCAGCTACTGCATGTACATGTTTAGGCCGTAAATTGGTGCTGTGTCATAGTCTGTACATGCAAAACGGTTGTGTTCCCACGCCAGTAAATGTTTGGTGTTCTTTTGGCGACATGAGAAAACTGGAGCAGTCTCATTTACTCAGGCTCTTGAGGTTTAAAGACAATATTCAGAAGCAAAAGTGACTAAAATGTATGAATGTAAAATGTAAAAAATCAGTTGTAGTGATTGGAAATTGAACAAAATGTAATACTTTATTTTCATCATAGAAATAAGAAAAGCTATAATGGATGTAAAAAAACAAAAATACACATAAATTATTTTTGTTATTGTGGAATTAAACAGAGACATAAAAAAAAAAAGGTTAGTACATATTGAAGGATTTATATTTCCATGTTTCTGATTTGTAATTTGGAAATTTATCAATTTATGATTTTGGTTTTCTCATATTTTAAACAAAAATCTGTTAAGTAAACAGATTGAATTGATTCAAATTTGAAATGATCATACATTTAGGACTTTTTGCTTTGACTGATTGTACAGAGGCCCAGATTCATGTACAAATATGATAATTATTGTACTTTTTGCAACACCAATAAGTACATGGCCACTGTAACCTTTGCCTTTTTCCCACAAAGCTTTCCCCAAGACATTTCTGTGCAGATGATCCACTCCGAAGCAATGCATTAGGACTTGTTATTTTAGAGAAACAGTGCATAACAATCTAGGAGAGGGAAACTTGTAAAACTGAAGGTTAATGGGAAATGTTGTTGTTCTAAGGTGTTTATTTTGTTGCAGTACCGTAAGTGGCCACTTGTGGATCTTATAACACAACATTGTAGGCAGTTTGATATTCTGTTCTCATCATTCTCATAATCCCCAGACCCATTGGGATTTATATTGATGACAGGTTTATTGTTAGTACACCTTTCACTGAAAATTCCTTCTAAAACGTCTTCATCCGTTTGACACATTGCAGACTTCAAAACAGTGTCCGTGCGCTACAGCTGCCAGTCTGCTTCCTAAACACACACCTCACTGTCATTTAACTTGACATTCCATTTGTTTGACTTGACACACACACACATACACACCCAGGGATTTGAATAAAGGCCCCTGCTGCTGCTGTGTATTTATGTATTTATGGATTTATACCGAACATGGCGGGCCATGCGTTCCGCTGAAGGGAACAGAATGGCTCCGGCAAAGCGTCTCAGCTGAGAATCTACATGGGAATAAATCCTATAATCTCTCCCCAGTTTGCACAGTAGACTGGCTGAGGGCAATTACTCAGACAAAGACAGCGTTTTTTTGCCTGTCTTCCTTCTTCTCTCCTTCCTTTTTTTGCCCCGTATTAATCCGGTGAACTCTCCTAAAGATCTTTCAGACACTTTTTTCCGATATGACACAAAAGAGGAGAGGAGATAGGCTTCCGAGTGAAACAGCTGTCAAGGATTCCCAGCGTTTCCGTCCCTCTTTGTTCTACCTAACCCCCCTTCTACCGGCCCGGCCCCCGTCATTCAGTCACAAAGGTCTTATCTGCTCACAGTGGGATCCTCACAGGTGCTGAGTGATGGGAGTGATGGGGCAGGGGCTCAAGAGGAAGAGGTGAGGAAAAGAGAGGTTAGAAAGGATGGATGGGTAAAACATAATAAACCAGAAATGCATTTCTTTAATGCAACACAATCAGCAAATGCCAGCTATAAACATTAGAGCAACAACATTTTAAAATATATTTTTTTAAGTAATATCATATTCAAAAGAGTTTCGAGCAACTTTTACTTGCATTCTGTAAAAAAAATCCATACACTACATTTTTGTAGTGTATGGATAAGCCTCAAATTAACATTCTTTACGGGTAATGCTCTACAGAATCAAGTCCTGCAAGCCATTACTTTCTACTACAGGTGCCCACAGTGGATAAACTGAGCACTGCTGGACAAGAAGCACATTCATGTTTCTTTTTTTTATCAAAAACACAATTTTACATGAAAGCTTAGAAAACGAATCAACTAAACTTACTTTGTTTTCTGTATTTTAAACTAAACTCAGGCCCATTTCCACCAGATTTGTTCATAGACAATTGTGTGTCCCTCCAGGGCTACCATAGGTGCTTACATGCTTTAGAAGGAGGGGCTTGATGTGTGGAATGTCTGTCAATTTATAAAGTGAAATTAAACAAGACAACATCAAGTGTATTTCCATAATAAAATTAACCTTCCCAGCTGTCCTAATCCTTTTTTTATTACGTACAAATTCTGTTAGTCTGGTTCCTCACGATTTAAGTTTGATTTCATGGGGGCGGGGCAAATGGATGCAGATTAAACCAATCAGAGAAACAAACACGTAAGCAATGCAACTACTGTGGAAGACAGGCTCTGTGAGGATTATTAGGTACATCGTGTATTTCACCAAAACAAGGAAGAATATCTGGAGTGACCACTGATCTACAGCATCTATGAACCTGTACTTTTTTCCTGAAGAATGAAACAGGAAACCACAACATTGAATCTGAGCTATTTTTATTCATTTTATCTTCAGTAATGATACAACGGCCAGGTTAGAAGATTGTGCGACAACACACTGGAGTCACTGAGTAAACAGTGAAGCTGAGAAAAATATTTTACATCAAATATATGTAAATGGAGCTTGAAAAATGGTTTATGCACTGGTTTCATCTTTCCATGCCACTGTCAGAGAATGATTTCAGACACATAAGCTGTTATTTCTTGCAAATATTCTTAATTTTGATGAGAAAAATGACCAACAGAGTGTTCTTATCCAGATACAAGGGCTTGACAAGATACTGCAGCGGCCGTGCAAAAGTATTCTCCACTACCCGACCGCGTCCCTCTGTTTTGTGGGTCGAACAGTCTCCGAAGTGAAGTCCTGTAACCTTGGCGTATGGCAGCTATTGTGAAACAAACAATTCATCATCCCTGCTCCACTGCGTCCCCCAATCAAATACAGATTAATGTTTAAAACAGAAACAAAACAAAAATCAAATTAGAGTCACTTAGTCTATGGATTGTTTGGTTTAGGGGCATTTATGCTACCAGGTCAATTAAAGCGGCAATCAATAAGACAATAATGAAACAATAATGAAAGTTTGGCAGGGCGCTGTGGGAGAACAACAGCGCTAGGCTAACGCTAATGACTCGTGCAGAACGTGGTGAGCAGTAGGTGCGAGAGTGTCGGGCAGATGTGCGTTTGATATGCATCGCTAGGATGTCATTAACATTTCTGGACCAGGTTGAAGGCCCTCGGCGCGTCCCGTCTGCATCATCTGGGACCGCAACAGATGGTCACCCCCTTTTTTTCCATTCAGCCCCCCTACTCCAGCTCCCCATACGCTCCCACACAGGTGTCAGACCCCCTCCACTCATGCTTATCCTCCTTCAGTGGGAAATAATCACCACTCTTTGTAACAGCAGGCAAAATCGAAACCACCCAAATGCATAATAAAACAGTACAAGAAATCTCTCATTGCTAATGTAAAAACGTGAAGCTGTAACTACCACGTGCCCTTGTCTTAAGCAAAGGAGACCGTGGTGGGTCGTCATATGTTGTCACAGTCATCGTATCTTTCTTGCTAAGTGGAAACTGTTAACAAAGCATAGGAACTAGGGGAAATGCTCTCAGGTGGTGATATTCATGATAAAGCTCTATCTCTACATACAGCTCTCACAAAAGAGAACTAGAACAGCCTTTTTTCATTTGCAAATTCAGAGCATTTTATCTAAATATGATACTGCTGATAAAAAGTTAATAAAGTTGCTCAGTATTAGGCATCCCTAGGGATTAAAAGCAGTTAGCAATATCCAGACAAGACTACTAGATGATAAACTAGCTAGATGTTAAAGGAATTAAACACTTGAACTTGAAGTAAGAACTCTGTCAGTGTTTTTATGTTGTTATACTGTATGTCAACAGTTTAACATGGAATTTTAAAAAGTTAATTGCATCTGCAGTGCATGAAGGTTAGTTTTTACCTATCTTATAGCATGTTGTAATATCAGGACCTCGCCAAGGTTTTATTTTCCAGGATTTTCATAGATAGTTTTCAGAGTAGCGTTGCCTCACAGCATGAATGTTGTGGGTTCGATTCCCAGTACAAACGTGGAAATGGTAGTGGAAAAAATGAGAAATTGATAAAGATGATTATTTATTATCTTTGCATTCTGACTACATTTTAGTTCACTGTGTGCTATTGGTTTGGAACTGTGAGCAAGCACTGATTTATTTGACTCATTAAAATGGATACCTCAAAATACTAACCAGCCTATTTTCCTGACAGTGCTTTTGTCCAAGTCCTGCTGGGAGCTCTTCCATAAACTGATGCTAAAATCTGATTAGATTTTATGATTAATTTTAACCTTCCCAGTACATATATTGAGTATTCCTGCAGTAAAGTCAACTTAAGCAGTGGTGCTTAAAAAAGCCTCACTGTAGCTAACTGTCTGTGTACACACCATCTGTGTGTAACGTGTCTGACAGTTTCAACTTAACATGAACCCTCTCTATTTATTTCTCTTTCGTCTGATTCCCAGGAAGGAATTTAGAAAACTCCCAAATCAGCACAGATCTGGTTTAACTTTTCACCGCCTGCAGGTCTTCAGAGAGCTCTGAAGTGATCTGTGCTCTGTGAGAACGGACACAGGGCGTATGGACCTGGCTTTGTTATGGACATGACCAGTGCATCTTCATTCAAATCTACAATGTTTTGACACTACAATCCTCTACTGACATCTTTTTCCGTACTCAAGCTGATCCAACATTAGAACAGTCTTTACCATTGACTGTGTTAATGTGTATCAGCATTTAAGATTCTGAGTCATGCAGGGTCTGATATTTAAGCTATTATTCGAAAGACAGAAGGCTTGTTGAGGTGGTGGATGGGACATGCAACCATTCAGTCTTCTATTACAGGCCCACACTAATGTCCAAGAGCAATATTTCTGTATATTTATAGTAAATGGATATAAAGCTGACAACTCTCATTCAACCACCAAAAGTATGCTTCCTTTATTCCTCAAACGCCCAACACTATGATCAGTCTTTAATCATCAAAAAAGTATGTCAAGTTGAGATATTAAGGCTGTTATTTTTTGATAAAAGGTCACAAGAAAATGAAGCCGTAAAGAGAGATTTAGACAAAAATTTATAATCAGTTTGTGGAAAGGGTGCATGTTTTATCACCTGACTTGCTGGATGGTCTTTTACACTGTAGATCTTCCATAAAAAGCATCTGCAAAGAGCATGTAGCCTACTTTGGATGAAATCTTGGTCAGTAAACTTTACACGTCTCAGAATCCAGCTGCTAGCATGTTTAACTAAAGATGGAACTAACTTGAAAAATAAACTTTGATCATTCTTGACTTGCATGTAAATGTGGCCACTAATGGTGTAATAGCAAACATACGCCACAGCTGTATATATCACTGGTATGAGGACAGTCTCACGTAGCCAGTGTCTGATCTGCTCCAGGTTGTGTCTGAAGCTGCAGCCTGTGGGCCTCTTGCCGCCGACGACCCGCCTGCCGTTCTCCTCGCTCGGTGACAGTGTGTATCTTTAATGGTGACGGTGTTTTGTTTTGCCGTCTCTGGGGAGAGATAATGGGGAGCGCTCCCCCTGTGAGGTGAGCGGCCCAGAAGAGGCTCTGTAAACATCGGGGAATGAAGATTAATCGCACACTGGAGATGGTGTTCCCACTTTAATAATCAGTATTGATTACTGTCACCTTACATCTGCACCAACAGCTGCTGCGAGCGGCCGTCGCCCAGGGCTGGTCCACCTTACACTTCCCTTTAAATCACTGTGAATTCGCCAGAGATTAATGGGCTTAAGCATGAAATACACGCCAATAAATATTCTTTATTGCACATGAAAGAATTAAACAATACAAGCTTTGGTTTGCAAGCTTTGATATACAGGACAACCGTCAGATTTGTGTCTCCTTCAATGGCCATTCAATCACCTTTATAAGAACTTTAAAGATGCTTTATGTAAAATGTTGTGTAAAAATAGAACAAAATGGAACATTAAAAAGTCAGAAGTGTAGAATGACAAATAACATTCTTTGCCTTTGTCTGTCTTGGGAAAAATAGACATTTAAAGTATTTATTTTATTTTTTTTAAAGCAAACTCATGCCTATTTTCAGCGGGTTTGTTGGTAGACTCCAGCATGTCCTTGCAGGGCTGCCATAGAAAGGTCACAATTACTTACATTATTATTTAATTAAGCACAAATTCCAGTACAAGTGCTTAAAAACGTGAAAATATGAGTTCAAAAATAAGTTTTAGGTCAAATTAATGTTACATCCCTGTGTACCTCCAACTCTCCCTTGTTAGTATAAAGGCGACTGACTCTTACATGGTATATAATGCATGTTGTTCCCATATCAGTGAAACCCATCCTCCCATATTGTGTTGTGCATTCCATCAGCAGAAGTGGTGATGCAGTCGTGAGGAATGGTGAACCACTGAAGTGTGCCTGAGAATTATCTCCACATCTTGATCTTTGGATGGATGAGCTGACAGAGGATTAACCTGTTGTACATGAATTTCAATAGTGGCAGGGTCACTAGAGCAGTGAGTGTTACCCACCCAGTACCACAGTTACCCCCAGGACGTTTTTGCTCAAAGGTGACAAAACTAATGTGACTCCACTCCCAGTTTTCTTTGGTCTTTTTACCTTCATGTTATATCCCAAATATATTCACACTCTAAATGTAAAAAAAAACATACAATAGAATTAAATTAAAAACAAAATAATCAAATAAAAGAGTAAGTAAATAATGCTACACTGGCAAAATAAAACACCATGGAGGTCCATTATGTGAAGATGACATTCTTCCTAGTTCCGTGTTTATAGAAATGGAATGTCCAGTGTAATGGGTTCTAATTTTAATGTTAGGTAAAATGTATGTAAAAGGGTATATAAATAAAAATGACCCAAAGTTGGTCACACCTTTTGGACTGGCCAGCCATACCCATTCACTTTGTTACATGAAATGGGTCTGCGATCACTTTTCGAAATCCTTTAGCTCTCAAAAGAAATCCTTGCAATCAATTGTCACTGTATCTAAAATGGAGTGTGCTTAATGGGATTATTCTTTTCTCTGATTGGTTGAGTCCAGAGGCAGTTTACTCTGTGCCTGTTGGAATCAGAATAGAAAAAAAAGGACTACGATGGCCGACAAGGCTTATGGTATTAGCAAGCAGTCATTGAAATCACAACCGAGCATCATAAATCTTAAAAATGTGAGCACAAAACAAATACAACCACACAGTAAGTAAATGTATTTCATTCATAGTATTTCCATAAGTTTGTTATGTGATTATTGTGCCTTCGAGACACTCTAACTTTATAACTGCAGTGACAGGGAACTCGAAAACATTCTTTATAAGAAGAGAGTATCGACCGTAGCCAGGTTTATTAACATACTTTCACATGAAAATAATTAGCGCTCTTGTAAACCATTTCATTCATAATACATAAGTCTGTCAAACTCAAGGTAAGCATAATTACACAGAATGGAAAAAGAAGAAAACATGAGTCATAAATTGGATTCCCTGGGCAACAGTAGCTCTTTATTAATCACAATTTTACTTATGGATCAAAGTGTTGTTAATAAGCCGAATCTGGACTTATGGCTCAAGGACTTCATTTTTGGCTTCAAAGCTTTACAAGCAGTGTCTTTGGTAACAGATTATAAAACCAATGGTGTAATGCTGCTGCCGAATCCAGACGTGAAGCGGAGCATGAAAGTCAAATGTTTGTTTGTTCCACTCCAAACCCTGTGTTGGAATGTTATTAATTAGAGTTATATAGCAACAGCTTCCTCTGTTTCCTGCAGATGTTTTTGTTGATGGAGGGCCTCACAAAAGCCTATTCATTGTGCTCTACGGTCACTGGTATGAATCCCTCCTCCTGCACAAGGTTTTGCTTTCTGAATAAATAATAGTTTGGTTTGAGGCGGTCATGGGACACATGAGTCAACTCCAGATTGTTCAAAGATGAGCAAACAAATCAGAAATGTAAGCTCCAGTCTATTCTGTGAGAGTTGCATGTGGTCTGGTAAAATAAATAAATATACAGAAAAAAACAACAACAACAACTTCATTTTAAGACATGGGACATCCACACATTTTCGTTACACTGTTTATACATTGCAATACACTGCTGTGAATAAGTATTTGCCCTCTTGCTGATTTCTTATTTGTCACACTTAACTGTTTCAGATCATCAAACAAATTTTACTTTTTACTCTCTTTTTACACTCTTCTTTGCAGATTTTTTTTAAATTCAGCAAAGAGGTCATGCCACAGCATCTCAATTGGATTAAAATCTGGACTTTGACTAGCAAAACCTTCATTTTGTGGGGGTAGAGCATACGCCTAGCACCTAGCATTTGCCTAATGTCATTTCCCACTCTCTTTTTTTCTGTAGCCATATCTTCGTCTAATATTTAAATTTGTTTGCTGATCTGAAACATTTAAGTGTGACAAATGTGCAAAAAAAATTCCAAAAAACAAAAGGAAATCAGGATAAAATAAAGTACTTTTTCACATCATTGTATTTTAACATTTTCTGATAGACATGAGTCCGTTTGGGGTGGTGGATGGGCAGATGAACTCTAGGCTTTGCCACTGCAGTCCCAAGCTCATGTCCCAACACATGTGATACCCATACTCAAAGGGAATATTCCACTACTTCAGGTGTTTTTGTCCATAATATACCATCATTTCTTCGAGCTAGCACTGCTGCCTTTGCCATGTATTTGACCAAACAGGGAGGCAGTTTCTCTGTTGTCATAGAAACAGATAGATGTTAGGACCTTTTTGAAAAAGATAGGTCCATGGGTTGGGACAGAAGCACAGATTGGGGTGCAAGATGTATAGGACATATCATTGAGGCAAGAAAATGGTTCCAACTGGTTTAAGGTTCAGAGGGTTAAATAAATCTTTCTCAACATTTTACTTTATCCATGTTTCTAGTTACGTTAAATAGAGACTGAATGTGTTCGATATGTTTTGATTTATTAGCAGTGAGGCACATTCCTATTTGCTCCTTCTGTGTCAGGTTTTGTCTCTGCTCTGGACTCACCGTGTTGTATTCCACTTGAGTTTAGCTGTCGACACGGGGCACATGCCAATCAAACGCTCCCCACTGGCTCTCAATCTCCCAGCACTGCTGCCCCGGGCCCTGGAGACGGAGAGGGGCCGAGCCGGGGTCAGGCTGCTCCATGTTCTCATTCACACAAACCCCACTGCTCTTCTTTTCTCATTACCCATGAGCCCCGGGTCTGAGCAAACCCCTGAACAACAGCAGTCCTCAGTCGCAGGTCAAAGGTCAGGTATTACTGAAGGTATTTTTGTTTATCCCCCTCTTTTTTCACACTGCACACAATAGTGACTGGGCATTCTGAGATTCTGACAAAAACAAAACTATTTTGGCTTTTAAAGATATTTACCTTTGCTATTATTTGCTAAAATTTCTTCTCCAGTACTTGTCTGTTTACACAAAGAAACAACACAGGAAGAAAAAAGAAAGAAAGAAACATAAACACATGGAAGCAAAGTGAAACAGGGATAAATATTCACAATAGAATTACAGGATGTTTCAATTCAAGCACAAATCCTTTAACATGCTAACTTCATTCTGGTCAATGCTAGTGAAACTTCTGCCAGAAACCCTCTTGCTCACATGTAGCACCATGTGTCACATTACTTTTGAGGACTTGTACATCCAATACATAAAACCTATTGGCAGTTTTGAAAGAGTAATGTATTGTGCGTGTGTAAATAAAGTTAAAGCAAGTATATCTGCAGATTTAAAGTAGCCAAAACTGCTATGGACCTGCTTGGTACTCTTTTAGGAGGGAAACTCGGGTCTCCTACCAGAACACTGACCTTCTACCAGAACATGAGGGAATAACATAAAATACATATACATAAAATGATATAAAATGTCTGAAAAGGCTCCACTACTAAGTACTACTACGATCTAGCAGTATCAAAACAAGTGTCATTAATGCCTTTGATGGCCACATATTCACCACTTTAAAATATTAGGACGTGGGACATATTGTTTTCTAGTGTTTACATTTTTTTTTTTAACATTATTTCACATTTTCTATGCCTCATCTTGCACAAACAACACCAGTCTTTCCTCTGCAAATGGTTTTCGCTTCCCTCTCCAAAGTACTACATTTACAAGGATTTTAAACTCACAGACAGTTATGACTAAATAAATTGAATTGCATTTTCTCTGCATCGGATTTTGCACACAGTGGATAAAAAGCAATATCTTACATATTCACATAAGCACTGGAGCAAATCCGTAACAAATGGTAACGTCACTAAATTTCTTGTTTTTTTGTGCACACTACCCACTTAGCATGTGTTTTATTTGTATAGTTTTGATGTACCTGAACAGCACCCAAACCATACTGCTATGAAGAAATAGCCAATAAATGAGCAGCTATTGCTAAACAATGGAAATAGGATTATGTCATATATTTTCAAACGTGTCATTTACATGATTTTATGTTGGATATGTTAGTTATTGTGTGTCATGAATGTAAATCAGTAACAATAATGGTAGTGGTTTGGGAATAGAACATGAATAATCTAACACATGGGAAAAGCAAATGGAGATATGTAGCTTTTCTGATAAAAGTTGTAGCTTTAAAGAAAATCCACTGGAAATGCATCAGATGTAAATTCACTGATTGCTCCACTTGGCAACGGAGCGAGCAGCGCCTCGTGTCCAACGTATTGTTCTGGAATAATTACACAATCATGTTGTCATGTGTAAGTACAAGCCGGCACGCTTGGCCAGGGTCCATTAAAACTTATTCAAAGAGCTACACCTCTCCGATAATTGTGTGGCAAAACAACAGATCGATAAAACCATTTATTTAAAATGGCTTTTAAAGTGGGGTTCATTCATGCATTTTTGTGAACATCCAGAAACACGGAAGGAGGTGTGAGATCGAGTGAATGTGCTGAGCGTAATGTGATGAACTCTCACGCGGCTCTACGTGCACTTATTGGACATGTTTCAGTCTAAATTATTAAAAGTTGACATGAATCATTCAGAGGTTTTCCTCATGGATTCAGTGAATGAGATGTGATGTGTGAATGTGAATGTGTTTGCTTTTCCACACTAGCAAATATCAAAGGCAATGTTCACACTGCGGGCCTAAATGTTCAGCGTGGATTTATACACACCTGACCTTTAAAGGTTTGATTAATAAATATGAGTCAGTGATGTAGTGGTGTCAGATGATATTATTTTACCATTGTCCTTGTTTCACTTAAAGTTTTGCAGCAAATATTACACGAGTAATATCTTAAGAATTGTCAGCTGATTATGTCATGTAAAGATTTTAATGATAGTGTTTGGCATGATAGTGATGTACATGTAGTAGGTGTGTGAATTCAAATAACATTTTTTGTAACTGAAGGGACCTGTGTTCAATTTCCAGCTCCGTTCACATTGTCTCATGCTGTATCCTACTTTCCAAAATAAGATCAAAAATGCTGAAAAACATCTTACACTTCAGCACAGGTCAATTACAGTCACCGTCAGTGAGTGTTGACTTTAGAGGCATTCAAAAGCATGGTAAAGTTGGGGTTAAAATGAAGACTGGATTGCAGATTTGCAAAAAGAGCGTGGTGTAAGTGGTAAGCACACATTTGTTTATATACCTGTCTAGCTAACCTTTATACTAAACAACGGTTGTAGCAGGATTCATGACAATTGTAGTTTTAAGAGGAAAACAGGATGGTAACCTTTACAACCTGGTATATCTGATTCTTACATCAAATTAGCTAGTTTGTTTTGAAATAGTTAATGTAATAAATGAACTCTAGCACTTTACATTATCTTATCTTAATGAAACATTCTATCAAAACTAATGCTGCATCATCTGGTCCTCAGATAAAATTCTTCAATTACTAACAATTATTATCAAAACTATCAAGCTTGATATTGCATTACTTAAGGTTCTTGACTGTTAATGATTAAATATTGTATTAATGAATGAATAGCTTTTCATATTTGAAAAATCTGTGTTTAGGCAATTGTACAATATGTAAATTCAAAAAAGAACTTTGCTGCCATGTTAATGATGCATATGTTATCAAGTTAAGCATCAAAGTTTAATTTTCAGACCTGAGCTGGTGTTCATGTGCATTTCTCATCTCGATTCATGTTCATAGCTGGATTCTTGAGCCATTTTTGCAAATCACAGCTGGTTTGGACCAATGGTGTAGCAGTAGTAGAATTTATGGGTGTGATTTTATTGGGCCATAATAATGCAGATACTTTGTAAAGAACATGGTGTTTCTCTTGGATAAAACAACCTGGTGATAGGTGGTTACTAGTAGGATTCCTCCAATCACTTCCAGGTGGTTCCTTCCAGATCTAAAGTACCTACCCTTTGCAAACTCTTTCTGTGTAAGTCTTCCCAGATGGTTTCAGTCAGAGAGGACCACGTGAATGGAGCATATATTTATACATTTACACTCTATAACATTTTAAAATCCAACAGCCTCAATCTTATTTAAAAAGTATGGCCTGTGTAAATTACAGATCGTCTCCAAAGACTGATAGAGATGGCCCCAAACTTCATAATATCTAATTATCCCTCCACTTTCCCCGTGTTGTCTTCACTGAAGCATATTTCTCATTCTGTTCCAGTCGATAGATAAGTGTCCTCAGATGCAGCTCTTTGATAAATTAGCTGTAAACAAACTGAGGAGCTGTCACTATCATCACTGCAGCTCCTTCTATATTTACTATCCGTGGGCACAGATAATGATAGGTTGCGTTGCCAGAAATATGACTAAGCCTGCTATTATTCATATCGGAAATGTATCTGTGATTGTAGGTCAGCGCTCCTGACAGAGTCGACTCGTCTGTGCGGGGTTTTGCGAGGTGTGAAATGCTAGATGATTGCCGTCAACGCCGAGACGTGAGAGGAGAGGGAAGGGGAGAAGTGTAATTGTGTGTCATTTCACTCTACTTATCTGTGTTAATAATCGTCTCTGTTTGGATGTATGAAAATGTGCGGCCGCAGTGTCAGAAACATCTATCAGCATGTCTAATGGAGCCGCTGGTCAATGAAAAATGCATCGGCTCGCTCAGATGTGAGGGGGCAGAACATCAGCCTTCGCACTTGGAATTATTTATGAAGCCAGATGAAGAAGAGTGGTCAGTCTCATTTATTTTATACACTTTGAATGACCTTCAAATCTATAGAAAAAGACGTTTAAGAGTAGAAAGTATCCGTGCGTGCTGGAAATACAAAGTCAGCCTTCAAAGTAAGATGGAAAACCAACTTTGAAAAAAAGGGAATTGATGAGACAATTGGATAAGGAAAAGGTAACAGCTACGGTTGCCCTTCGGGGACATGCCAGACCCTTTGACTTCACTTCGCTCTTTGTTTGCGTCTGGAACCTCTCTCACTGACCATGACTTCCAACAAGTTCAATCCTATCTGACCAATCATAATTGTTTATTTAAAATAGAGCAGTGTTGCTCTTTTTTTCTGATGTTTTTTTTTTGGTCCCTGCAAATAATGGTACCCTGAATTCTTCTGAATTCCTGAGTATTTGTCCCCCCTTCTGAAAATCCAACTCAAAGCATGTGACACAGGAATAATTCTTTGTATAGAACGTACGCTACAAATCCAGTTGAAATAAGTTAATTTCAAATTCAATTTAAAATGTATAAACATAAAAATGGGCGGGTGGGTTCCCCCGCTTCAAAAATTAGTTGTTTTAGTTCAAATCCCGGCCGACTCAAAACATCCTTGGCTGATTGTGGCTGATTCAAGCATCGTCAGCTAACTTGGTCTTTCTGTGAGGAGTCTGCATGTCCTCCCTGTGTTGGTTCTCTCTGGGTACTCCAGCTTCCTCCCACTGTCCAAAGACATGCATGTATAGGTCAATTGGCAACTCTTAAGTATCACCAGTGAATGAATATG
This sequence comes from Rhyacichthys aspro, assembly GCA_036850595.1. NCBI lineage: Eukaryota > Metazoa > Chordata > Actinopteri > Gobiiformes > Rhyacichthyidae > Rhyacichthys > Rhyacichthys aspro. The sequence goes on from CM072167.1 coordinate 3,062,087, forward strand.
AGAGTGAATGGTTGTCTGTCAGTGTTCGTCTATAAGTGTCAGCCCTGCGACACTGTCCAGGGTGTACCCCGCCTAAGGCCCAAAGCTGCTGGGACCCCAAAATGGGACCAAGTGGTAGAAAATGAATGAATAAACAAATATATATATATATATATATATATATATATATATATATATATATATATATAGATAGATAGATAGATATATATATGCCTCAAGAGCCTCAAGAGCAGGTACCCTCTACAGGTCTTACATACATTCATGGTTCTATGGAGCTTTGATAAAAAAAAAAGTTTATAATGACTATCTATCTATCACTCTATGTATGTATGTATGTATGTATATATATATATATATATATATATATATATATATATATATATATATATATATATATAAATGGAATACCAATCTGAATACCTTCTTAAATGGACTCTCAGATGTAATGTAAGCCTTCTGCTATTTTCCTGCTTCCTGTATGCATGTAACTAAATGCTATTTAGAGCTTTATCCTTACTAAGACATATTTCCATTGGGTTTGCACGGGTACTTTTAGACTATTGTCTTACAACATTTCATAAAAACCTGAATATCCCTTTAATACAATTACCACTTATCAGACCTCAGTGGCCTTATAACTGGACGCTAAGCAACGCTATTTTCCTTTTTGTGAAGCATTTGACCCTTGTGACTATTTCTAAATCATAAGATTGTGAATATGACCACAGTAATTTGACAGAAGAAAGTAAACGGACATGATACAACACGTATTATATGATACATTATTGTTAGAGGAAACCACAGAGAATCAAAGGGTAATTGGCTTTTAAAGGTGTTACGTTAACCTTTAAGAGACAGAATGACTGCCTCTGGACGTGGATTCTAATTTCAAAGAACGGTAAGAAGAGACAGTCTTTTTAAAACCCGCAGTCACCATATCTCTCTCTCTCTGTGAAATCTTATTCCTGTTCCATGGCTGCTGTTGTGTTGCTGAAGGCTACCCATTTGATACAGAACTATTAGCCTTTGTATAGCTGACGTATGTTTTGATCACAGCAGACCGTTTTATTCATGCTGCTGTAGCGGGCGTATCAGTGTACTTTGGTTTTTCTTTGAGTTTTGTACAGAGTCCTTTTTATAGGTATCTTCAAAGCTGTGATTAATGACAGGCTCATGGTTTGAGAAGTAAACAGACACATCTTAAGTTTCATACTTCCTATCAAATGTGTTATGTCCTCATTACTCTGTAGTGAACTTAATACTTCCTACACTCTGGATTCTGATTACTTTGCTATTGAAATGACCAAAATGACTTGTACCAGGCTTTAGGGTCTGTCAAAGTTGACCAATAATAATAGACCCAACCAGTGCCAATGCCAACTGCAGACTTTTCAATGTGGTTTTATTTACTAGTAATATTGAAATACTACTGGGTGTTTCTCAATATATACAGATTGTTCCTAGGTTCAGTCTTTTTGAGCCTTCCACCTTCTGCCCCAACGTCCTCTCTCTGGATAAGGCTACATCTCTGGATCTTCCTTGGTCTTGCCTCCCCTCACATTACCCACATGGCACTGCAAGTTTTTGGAAAAGAAAATTGTACAAAAGTAAGCAGTAGGTATATTTTGATAGTGTTTATTAAACTCACAAATCCTTGCGCACGTTGAAACCAAGACTAATTATCAAGCCAACATTAGCATGATAAAAAGTACCAACGTCCTCTGTAACCACTTTGAAAACCAGCTGAACCTTAATGGCAAATACCTTTTAAGACGTGTCAGAATCAGCGTTTGTCTTCCCAGAAAGCCTTGCACTGCCAGTGGAGGCCGATCAGATTGGATCACTCATACTAAGTAATCCACTTTACATGTCCCTTCTAATAATTTTCGGCAGGTAATCAGCGATTTGCAATGGATTATCTTTTGAGAGCAACCCTCCCGACCCTGTTAATCTATTACCATTCACCCTGATGTAATTTCATATTAAACTAGGTGACAAATCATTAGGTGGGTGCACGCTTCCCAAGTGCTCAACACGCGGCAATTACAGCCAATAGTGAAGGGCCCTGACCTCAGAATGGGCCTGCTGTCACGGCGACCGGTAACGCTAATGGAAGCGGAGGACTGAGGGGACAAGTTTGCCGTCGCACTGTCAGCAGAGGACCTGAGCGATCTGACAGGAGCCGATGGGGCCCTTGGAATAATTTAAGCATTACATGGACGGAACATTAGGAATGACCGGGCAAAATGGAGATAAGGCAAAGGGTAAAAGAGGATCAGTGATGAGAAGGCGGGTTATGCAATGTGGTTGGATAGGAGTTGAAAGAGGCACTGACATGAGTAAAGACAGTCGAAGCTTCTGGAACTATTTCAAGTCTGACTTTTACGGCGGATCCTGTCACGGAGTCTTCTGTGCCTTGAGCTAGTTTTTAGAATTTTACCCACACAGTTTCTGACAAAAAAGCTTTATGAACATAAGCTCCATACATAGTGATTTTTTTCAGCAGAAGAGTTTTAAGAGGTTATGGGGTAAAAAAATAAATAAAGGGAAAATAAAATATAACACATTTTACTGACAAATATAAAACTTATGGTAGAAAAAGTAGAAAATTAGATTTTTTTTTTTTTGTATTGCTAAAAGAACAGAGAAACTGTCAAGTATTAGTTCATTACCACATGGAAATCTCTTGTGTAAATCATTCTGGGAAAGGTAGCAGCTTTAAAATGGATAAAAACTCAAATTCAAGGGTCATTGCTCCTTTAAAGGTTAAATAGTGCTAGAGAAGCTTCAAAATGGGCTACAAGCGCATAGAATGGCTTTGATACTATGTGGGTGTGTTCTGAATACAATGACTGCGGTGAAATAACTGGATTTACCTGGAAATCATGCCACATCAAGGACACATAGCTTGTGATTTGTGACTGGACAAGGTATCAACAGTTTATACAGGATTATTCAATGGCAAAAGACCAAAAGACACTTAAGTCCCTGCTTAGATGGCACTGTCAGACCAAAAAGTGGATCTGTTACACTGTTTGTATGAATCTTTTTAATGTTGTTTAAGAGTTATAAATGTACTCAGTCATCAACCAAAATAACTTGATAGAAGAACTGAAAAATGAACCTGCCAGTGAAATGGTTGAAGTACTCCAATCAATTCTCTGCATTGCTGTTTCTTCTTTCTATTACTAGCACTGAAAAAAGCTTGAGGTTTTGTGATAGACCATATTTTCGACAGTGGCTCCCTTTACATAAACAAGATTTTAAACATTAAACTGTACTATTTCTGAAGCGAACGATTCCTATAAGAAGAAAACCTTCAGGTCGACATGTGACACATGGTTTACACACAGCCCATTGATGTATTACTACGCCTCATGTCCGATATTAATATGTAACTTTTAAAAGAAACCGCCTGGAACATACAAAGTTAGTATGTTGTTTTCTCATCTGCATCATAGCCTTCTATTTAAACAGCTGTAAAAGTTTCTTGATTTTTTTTATTTTTTTTTTTCTGTTTTCTCAGCTGCACGGCCACACAGAGTTGCATTCGAAGCCAGGATTTTAATTGAGATCAGGGTTTGGAGAAAGAAAACAGAGTCCAAGTGTTTGGTGATAAAACACTCGGTTAAGAAAAGAGCTTTTAAAATGACTAAACATAGGAACACTACTTCAGATGATGAATGTTGCCATGCTGACCGCATCCGTCTGGTGCATGGCGTGTTTGTAGGCGAGGTTAGATGTTTGTGTGGAGATGGAATGTAAGCCGCAGCGCTGCCGAGTGTGTTCTGAATTCTATCTCATGAGTGGAATATAGATGACATGTTTGGCAGTGTTCCAAAGTGATAGCGATAGAGACACACAGCAGGAACTCGACTGAGGTGGAAGGAAACGGCTCCAGGGTTTTCCATCACGTCTACAATCTGCACTGGGATCGAGGTCTGCCAAGTTCATCAGCTGCGCTAATAAAGATTCATGTAAACACTACTGGGACCCACTTCTAAAGGTTAACACCGATCGGGTTCACGAAATCAGAAGAAAAATAAACAAATAAAACTAACCCGGTCAGTCACAATCATCCACTTTGTAAAAAATCCGTTCTCGTCTGTCATTTCCATATGGTACTAATCATGTTGTATCTAAAATGGGGTGATGAATCATTGTGCATGTCTTTTGTTGACGTTAGGGAGGTGTTCTTCTGCAAATCTATAGTGAGTTTGTTCTGTGTCCATTGGTACTACCACCGGGAAATGCAACTTTCTTTGTGGAGTCTGCATGTCTTCCCTGAGTCACTGTAGGTTCCCTCTAGTGTCCTCCCACCTTCCAAAGAAACACATGTATGAACTGGTGAATCTAAGGAGCCATTTACATGAGAACGCTGGTCAGGAAAACGCTGTTGTACTACCCGATTCACGTTTATACGGAGCCACCCAAAATACCCAAAACAATGAAGTACATATGCCAGACTATTAGGGGGTGGGGTTGTTTTTTGCTACTTCTGCTACCCTCTCTTCTTTAAGGACGTTGTTAGTGCATGTGTGTTGGGTTAGAGTTTTCAGAGAGGAGAGTAGCGGAAACACCTCCTCAGCTGGATTCAAAATGATGAGTTTTGTGGAGTGAGAACGGCGGTCTGTGTGAACAAGAGGCCAGTCATTCAGAATCCAATCAGAATCATTGAGGTTTTGCCAAAACCTGTTGTCATATAAATGGCGTAAATTGAATAAATGTAGGAGTGAACAGTTGTATGTCTATGTTTAAATGTGAGCTCTGCAAAGAAATGACTTGGGTGTACCCCACCTCAGACACAAAGCTGCTGGCGTAGGCTAAAAAACTTCAAAATTGTTCATTGCAACACAATAAAACTTTATCTTAATTTCACAAAACCTTCTTTTTTTTTCTTTCCTATAACATCAGATACCAAAACCCTCCAGACTGTGAGAGATGTGTTTCCACCATCTGTTTTATTCATGTCTACAAATACATTAGATCCTACATAATTGATGTCAATATGAGGAAGGCAGATGAGAAATGTGGTTTATAGCCCATAATGTATTAGTCCTGATTTAATTAGTGTCATATATCTAGTATGTCTTATGTCTAATGTGAACTCTGCTAATTTCTGTTTGGTGTACCAACTAAATAAAGTTTTCAGCACAAATCTTCCCTAGTACAGATAAAAGACAAAAGACAAAAGTAGCATTCAGCCCAATACAAAAGTCCTGGTTCTGTCATTGGAGCACTGAGTTGCTCCAAGAATTAATGCACTTGAAAGCATCTACAAGTTTATCATTTACAGTGATTGCAGAAGATAGGGTCTCAGTAGGGCAAGGTGTCAAATCAGGAGGATAGTGGCAGAACACTGATGGCAGCAGTCACTTAAACAAGTTTCGTTTCCAGTACAGTAGAACTCTCCTGGAGGAGCATCCATTGGGAGAGACATGCCGCACCACTTCAGAAGGTGTTGAATCTCACAGGTTAAACATAGAGCGAGAAGCGTGGGCCGCCGCTCCACCTGCTCGCCTCCAATCCACTCCACACAGTGTAGAGCGATGGACAGACTCTGAGCAGAAAAGACAGGCCTCTACATACTGTATGTTTACAGACATATGAGAAGACTTGTCTGGAAACAGGTGGGTGGATGCTGGATTGGTGTTCTTCGCATACAGAGATGGAAAAGAGAAGGTAATTGTCTCTGGCACAGACTAAGCAGACCTCTGACAGCTGTCATGACCACAGTGTAACACCAGAGAAAATGGACTGGGGATGAGGAAGATGCGACAGAGTTTAACAGAGCAGCCACTGCTAGAAAAAGGTTTTGTAGCAGAAACAGTCCAAGGAAATGTGAAGTCACTCTGGAGTCAGGTGAGGCTGTCAGCATAGTTTAAGTAATAGAAAATAAGTTCTAAATCTCTAGGAAGCAAAGGTGGGAAGGACAGCAAGCCACTGTCTTTAAAATAAAATCACTCATGGAAGGTACTTGCATTGATTTACAGTATGGTCCATGTGTATATATATATATATATATATATACAATTTGTGATCCACAATTGACAGCAATTGTCTTACTAAAGCCCCTTCCTGCATTTTACCAAAACAGGGTTATCTAATTTTCCAAGAATATGTGCTCTGGCTTAAGGGGCTGTTTACACAGTGCCAAAATACAAAAGTTGGCTTGTACTATAATCAAAACAATCTGCTTCATGGATATTCTCAGCTGTTGAGAAGACTGTTGTATGTCTGCCAGGCCAGTAGGGGTGCTGTGAACCATACTGTGGCTAGCATTACAGTCATTGCACACCATAATGTTGGCGGTCCACTGCACATGACACTGAATCTGCTGTTGTATGGAACAGAGCTCATAACCTCTGAAGCTTCATGGACGGTCTATAGAGATTTCTCCTGTGATTTAGGGCATATTATGGTTGAGAGGCTGTTGGCAGTGAACTTTGTCCAAAATGTTTAACCATTCTATTCAGACTCATGTGAGCGGAATGAAACTTTTGAAGAAACATTTCTTCTTGTATACCAATATTCAGTTAGAGCAGTGGTGTCAAACTCAAATGGAGAATGGGCCGAACCTGAAAAAAAACAGTCTCAGTTGTGGGCCAGGTTTTACTCAAAATTGTTCTAAGTTATAGGTTTAACATTACAAACTACAAATATTTATATTGTATTTATATTTATTTTTTAGTTTGTGTTGATAGGGGTTGTAGCCCTTGGGCCCCCTGCTTCATTGTTCTGGCGCTGCATCACACTCATGAAGTGAAACAACAGCATGTCACTGACTTCTTTCCTCCAGCCTAGAGGCATAAGCAGCAGCTTTGCTTTTGCTTTTTACTTGTATCCACCTCTCTGCTGTGCAGGACACAGTGTGGGCTTAGTTTGAACCAGTTTCAGCGTGAGTTTACAAGTTCCCTCTTTATTTGTGTGTATTGGAGCGGGCTGCAGCGACGGAGAGGGAGATAACACGAGCAGAACAGTGAACGTCTTTTGTTAAACCGTAGTTATATTCAGTCTGACCTCTCTGGAATGACACGAGGTATCACTGGACTACAACATCAACAGGGCATGTACAGCATTTAAATATGAAGCTACTTCAATCCTCTGTCATGATGGAACGAGCCTCACTGCAGCATCACTTTCAGACAGTAGCCCACATACTCTGCTGTGACTCTATTTTACTCTGTCACAGTCTGTAGCTTCTGCTTTATCCTGGTTTTTGTACTTGTCCTTAATTCTATCTTACAGTTCTGTTATACTGCTATAGTGCAGTTATTACATTGCGGTCTCATTTTCTCCACAAACAAGGTTCTCCACAAACATACCACTTCTCCCCTGTTTAAGAAGCCCTTGTTTTCACAGTCCATTTTTATTTGCCATATTTTTAGAGAAAGACCTTAAATGTCACTGTGTAAACTCATTGTGCATTTATTCACTTGCAGTACTGAACTCAGCGGTGGAGGGGCAATGCTTGCGGTTGTTTTTGCAATGCATTATGGGACTTGTAGTTTGAGTTATATGTAACGGCACGCCATTAAAATTTTAAATAATAATAGAAATTTGAAATCCTTTATTGGGCCAGAAGTAATTGCTTTGCTGGTTAGTTAGAGTATTACCAATCTTATGAAAATCCACAGACAGCTGTTCATTCAAATCAATGTGACATTGTCTATTGTCTGTGCTCAAAATGATAGCTTTGGCTTTTATCTAAATGCAAAATAGTTCTAATAAAATACTGTTGCTGAACTGGGTCAGTCTACATAGTGCACTACCACAGAAGTTAAGTAAAGTTGAGCAAGATTGGTTGAGTTTAGTTTCCAGGATTCTAATATAGGTGCAGTAACATGACTCGACACGGTGAGACCAGTAAGTTGGCTGGATAATTGGAATTCTTGCGCCTTTGGGCACAGTCCAGTTGACTTTATTAGTGACTGATGGAAACCCAGCTGGTGGGACTGATAGAGGCCGGCAAAGGGAGACATTTAAACACTGACCAAGTGGACACTCCTGGACAGTTAGGTCAGCAAGTAACACTTATCACTTGACTTTTCTTGCAGGCTAACTTCAGCGTGTCAGTTTGGGCCCATGACAGGTTCTGATTCCCACAATAATTCAAAGAAGGATGTGTTATATGTTTCTATGGAAAAACTGAATTGATAAGAACAAATGCAAATGTATGACAGTCAAAGAAAACATGAAGAATTTCAAAATAAAACCTATAAACCAATATTGCTTATACTAGGACCTTAGACAATGCTTTGTGAGACTTTTATTCTTGACGTTAATTCATAGCAGAAAGAAAAAAAAGCCGCTAAGACCGTGATGCTCATAATCACGTGAGACAGACTTGTTGACTTTCCTAAGTGCAAGACGAGATGACTGAACCTTCTCTATCCTGCTACCGGGTCCAGATGAGGAGTCATGTGGAGGGCTTAAGGCTAGCTGCTGCCGCTAAGCTTTCTCTACTGTTGATCCACCCAAAAGCAACACGACAGAGGAGAGACGGAGCGGGGGCGGGGGGAGGCAGAGGAAGTGAGCCTGGATTAAGGAGATGGATTTGGATGTTGGTGACAGGCAGCCAAACGGTGAGAATTAAGGGAAAACAGTGAGCGGCGTGGCTTATTCAAGCGAGGGAGAGTCAGAGAGGCCTGAAAATGGTCTTCTGTCGATGGTTGGGTAGTGAGACATCGCAGGAGCTGTAGCTGAGTGGGAGCCACAGGAAACAATGCTACCGCAGTAGTTACTCGCCTGGAATATGGATTTGATTGAGGAAGAGCTCCTGCAGTGATGTGTTAGGCAGATGAGAACATATATAGAAGATTGATTAGAGTATGGGTAGGTCACTGTTCTTGAGTGATGTGTGTGCGAGTGCTGTTAGCGCCGTTAACTGAAGGCCTGTGGATCTAACCATTTAATTATAGATCTAAATTTAATTATAGTTGAATGAAACTTCTGTTGAATGAAAACTAGAAAGCAGAAAGAACTGACTGATGGACCTGGAGTTTGCAAAAGTAAAGGGCCATCCAACCATTTACACATTTGCACATTTACTTTTTAACTTCACCAGTTTTACAGAATAACAAAAGATTAGAAATTTTGTTGGACATTCATATTAAAACTCCTCTTTCTTACGAGGGTTAGGTCACTTTCTTACTTTGCCTTTTGTGTCTTTTCAAAATATTATGTTATTTTAGACCCAATGGAGATAGCCATGTTGGAAGAACCAATCAAACATCTCCCAATCTCCAGTAAGAGAATAGTAGTGTGCACTATTAAACAATCACAGTACATTTAAATACAGAGCTTACTCAGATTTTGCTTACAGTTTGATTAAACCCTCTCAGCTGAATTTCACACTTGTGTCCGAGTCTTGCACAAGAACGAATCAAACTACTGAGCCCCCAGCCTCTGCCCAGACTAATGTTGCGTTCATGTGGTCTTGGTATTTAAGAGTATTTAGTTCTAAGTCAAAAGGAGATAAGCTAATAGTAAACCTAACTTGTATGTAGAGATAAAATGCTGAAATGCTAAACAAAAAACAAATCCTTAATAATAAATTTCAAGAGTAGACCAGCTTTATCTGTTTTAAAGTTTTATTATGGCATGAAAGACCAGCACAATTAAAAAGCAAGTTAGGCAGCGGCAAAAACAGAGAAAGAAGTTTTTTTTTGTTTTTTTTTCAAGTGCATAAAATGCCTTATTTAAACTAAATAACAGGATGAACATGAGAGGTTTCTTTTATTTATTTCTAAAATGCTAGTCATATCCCTCAGCTCCCATGCTCCTCACCTAACTAGGTTGAATTAGCTCAAATAATGCCATTTAGCCCCTTTCCCCTTCAGTAAATAGGAATTTAGCTTACAATCTATTCTAATCTTAACAAGCACCACTTTGCATGAGTTGGCTTTTCCTGTCCAGGAGATTTTGTTTAGTACCTGTGCTCCTCTCTTCCACTAAGTTTCTCTCTGAGGCAAAAGTATACAAACTGTCACTAAAGCTTTTGTTTGAGAAGCAGAAACTCAGCTGCGTCGTTTTTATTAATATTTTTATAAGCTGACAGCTCCTGGAGTCTGTGGGAGATTTGTAGTGGAGTATTCCCAGACATCGCTGTCAAACTTTGGGTATTAGTGTCAGGGTAGCATGATGCGATGCGGAACACCAACCCATTCTTTACTTTGGCAAATAGAGCATCTCCAACATGAAGGATTTGGCTCATTTGAATATTTATCACTGGGAACTGTACGCACCAACATGTCTTCACAGGTCATCCAAGTGGAGCGGACTGAAGGCCTGTGACAATGTTCTTTTTTAAATCACTTTGAAAAAGGTCACCACATGCTGTTACGTCATTCACAACCGCAGAATCACTGAAGGTCCCATCTCTGTTACACTTTTTACATGTTTGCATTACTGTTGAAAAAACAAACCAAAGTTTGGTGAAAGCTGCATTCATTTTCTGAACTCAGGCTGTCGTATCATTGTTTTGGAAGTAGCTTGTCTTGCTAAAGGCTTTTCATTTTCACCTCTTTTCTTTGCTAAATAAAGAGTGTGAGCTAATACCTAGAGGCATGCTGCAGAATAATTTACACTAGTGAGATGAAAGGGGTGTCAGGGAATTAATTACAGCATTAAAGGTGCAGATAGCAACAGTCTCAATGCCTTTGAGAAAAGAGAACGCAAACAGAGGCAGAGAAGAAGAAAGATTGTGTGTGGAAAGTTATCTGTGCCCTGCAGCGTAATGGCAGTGTTAAACACAGCTAAACACTTCAAAGTGAGATTTGCAACGACCTCTACTTTATGTCTGGATGTGAGCGCAGCTATACATCACCTCCACTCTCTGTTTCCTGTTCTTTTTAGTTGCAGTTTGAAATCTTTCCTGTGTGGATGTACACAGGAAGCAGCGTTCTTTCATGATTGCCCAGCCGATTGCTGAGACGTTATTGCTTTGAGTGAGGTGACAGTAGCTGTCACAGCTGTCAAACAGCTCGGCCTGCAGCATATCAAACCGCAGGTTATAGTGTGACTGCTGACATGCTCAATCAGCCATTAAAGAGAAATCACTGTCAGTGGTACATGGTGACTGACAATCAGTCATCACGCAGCAGTCTCATCGGCCCAGCGCTCTCAAGGTGATGGCAAAGTTTTTCATGAGAGCTACAGCAATCTGTGAGGCTCCACCCGAGCAATAACAGTAAAGAGCTTTTATTAAATATTGGACTGAAGCCAATCATGTGGCGAGCTCTTGACATGATTGAGACCTCTTCCTCTGACAGCTCCTGCTGCCTAGAGGTCACCATCCATGTCCTGTATGTTCCCTACATGGATCTCCACAGAGACCTGAGTCATTAGGGCAGACCCACTGAGGGTTTGGGTGGGCTACAACAGGTCATGCACAGATGATTAAAGTCATTTACCTGTTCCAGTGGAAATCAAGTTAAGATAAGACAATCATAACAACAACAACAACAGTCACCATTAATCTGTGTTTGATTTCAGCACTAAACAGGTCAAATTATGGAAACACCACCAATTCATTCAGTCTTATCCATCTGGCCAACCATAACCATTCACTTTACAAAGTTAAATAGGCCTGATATCTCTTTCCTTCTCAGCAAATTCCAGTTAGTAAAAATCCAGTCAGACCATTGTTAACAGTTTATCCAAAATGGGGCGGATTCGATGCATTGCTTTGTTTTTTGATCGGTTCAGTGCCCATCCAATTACATCCAGTGGCAGTTTATTCTTCTTTCATCAGTATTACCCTCTTGTGATCAAACTTATGATCACAGAGACCAGAATAATTCGTTGTATAGAACAGAAAAAGAATTAAGATGACTGGCAAGGCTAAATTCTTGTTGAATTGTCCAGTTGTTTCCTGTCCGTTAGATTCTTGGAGCTCTGTGATGTTTCCATTTATTATTTTTCTGAACATTTCCCCAAAAGATTCCCTAAACAAACTCTACACTTCTCCATCAGTACTCCTACAGTTTTATTACAGTGAAGAAAAGAACAGTTGGGGGTCACCTGTGAATCCAACACAGCGCTATGAGGCTGATGTAAGAGACTGAAACAGACCAGAGATGTGCTTCAAATGCCAAGAGCTGTTGCGAGAGATTGAGTCCAGGTCCGTCCGCAGTGGAATATTACCGTCATCCTGTTCAGAGCACAGAGGGCCATGCTCCCTATAAAACATCAATACAAGCTTTGAGAATCACCCTTGACTTGGCCTTATAGAAGTCAGGCAGAACTGTAAGCTTGGTGTTTCAATTTAGGCCAGTCATCACGGAACATTTTCCAACATAAAAGGAGCTTTGGACGGAGGCAGGTGGAATGTCACAGTGTGCTGCCGTTCAAGAGGCAGTGAAATACGCCACAGGCTGGAGGTAATGAGGGAAACAATGGTGTCTGGGCAGAGGAGAGCGGGGTACGTCAGGCAAAAGGCACGGCTCGTAAAAACGTAAAGGCATGTTCCAGAGGTTAACAGCTGGCTGCAGGAGGATGAAGGTTGGGGTCAGGTGACGATGCAACACTATACTTTGAGTTTTATTGGGTTCTGTAAAGCTTCGATCAAAAATGGGAATTGAAAGTGGTTTGGAAAAAAGGGTGAAAAAATGGAGGTTCAGGGACAGATTTAGTGAATGATCCCAAAATGTTCTGTTACTAATGGAGAATTAATGGAGTTGTTAAGACCAGGAAAGATACCATGGTGATTTTGCGCCTATGTTTAAGTTGGAGTTAAGTGTTGTGGAGTTTTGTGTAAGACTAAGCAATACTGAAAGAAGCTGTCTGTCAGCTTTGCACCAAATCCCACACAGATTTAGGAAATAGGCCACTAAATACATTTTTCATTGTACATTTTTTTAGTAAGTTGTCTAAAAAGTTGACTTGATTTTGAATCAAGAGTCATTATGGGTCAAAACTGGTTATTGACTCGATAGGGGTAAAAGTGAGTAACTTTAGTGATTTTACAAGTAATGCAATTTGTTTAAAATTATGTTTTTTGTTTGTTTTTTTGCGATGACCAAAAATCCCTTAACTATATAAGCTAACGTTATGCAGTGACAAAACTAGAGGGATTTTTTTTTTCTCCCTTTAAAAAACAAAAACAAACAAAAAAAAACAACAACAACAAAAACTGGGTAATAATATGCTGTTTTGTAATCACTTTTTTTTTTTTTTTTTTTTAATTAAAAGGTCAAAGTGTAAATTGTCAGATATGACTGGCCTAGTGGTATTTTAGATGGCAGGTATTTTTTGGTTGTTCCAGTTTGTTTGTTTGTTTGTTTAATGTAAAATGTTTTCACCAAAAGACATAAATAATTAACTGGAATGGCAAAACTGACAATTGTTAAATATATAAAATAAAATAAATTCAAAAAAAAAAGAAGAAAAAGATTAAAGTTAAAGTGTTAAAAAAAAAATTAAGATTATTTTGGGCTGTTTTAAAGCTTTGTTTTTGATCATCACTAAAAATTCCTGAATTTTTATTATGCTTTACCGTGACAAATTTGTACATTTCTGCTCATACACTATGTTATTGATGTCCTCCAATGTGGAACTGTCCCAATTATGCTTCAGTCATCTCAAATCTGTGACAGCTCTGTTATTACCAGCATAAAATGTGTAGGGTGAAAAATATAGCTTGTCACATATTTTCAAATGCACATCTTGAACCCTGACATCAGGAACAATCGTCCTGGCCAATCTCAAAAGCAAAACAGCTTGTTCCAGGAGTTAGCAGCTGTCTGCAGGGCCATGACGTCTGAGGTAAGGTGAGGTGTACGTGGAACAGAGAGAACGCCACTGGCCTTAATCCCCTAACTTTCTCCTGAAGGAAGCACTTTTTTAATTCCTTCCTCCCCTTGGGGTCTAACTGTTATCAGCTGATTCTTTCTTCCTCCTTTCCCCTTCCTCTTCCTCCCCGCGATGCATCTGCCAGGTGTGATAAGGCCCACAAACGTTACTTTTAGCGGGCTATTAAAACCGTCTCCCCCTGCAGTTTTGAAATGATTATCGCCTCAGGCCCGCGGTTGCAGGTTAGCCGATAGCTCACCTCCATCTGCTCGTATCGGGGTGACTCTTTGAGGCTTAGGCCCGGCTGGGTGGTTGAAGATTACTGCGCCGACTGCTTGAATACCGACAGAATGTGGGACAGAAGAAGGGAAAAAACGGGGAGGAAGGAATGAAAAGAGCAGGAGTTGTGACATGCACAATGCGGTGGAGGTTGATAAGGGATATGTGACAGCTCTTCAGTGTTCTGTCTGGGGCTGGGACTGGGTTTATGGGGACATATTGTCAGGTAAAGGCCAGTCAGCGTCAGGCTTGAATGAAAGTGGGGGCACATCTTGGCATCCGGATGTTTGGGCAGAGTTTGAAGAGGTTTTTATGTGGAAATGAAAATGACATTGGATGAACCAGATGCAGTATATTTGAGAGTTTTCGCCATAGACATTATTAGTAGCGTGATCCTGCTTCTTGCTATTCAGTGAAATCGAAGCAGATTTTCCACTTACATATTCTGAGCTGGAAGAAGAAAGGAAACAGGAAGTGTAAAGACATAAAAATGGCACATGACTTCTGCTCTCCACTTGTCTGATAGGTTTTCAGGCTATAATAAAAATAGTCACCAGTTGTTAAATAACTGGGACAAGCAAATTTGGGCATGTGATGGTGAAATAAAATCTTCACAGTAAGCTTTAGCTGTTTTCTGTTTCCTTGTCTGATTCCTGTTTGTGCCTGAACATTCCTCCAGATTTTCATTTGTCCTGGTACTGCTCTCTTTGTGTCAATGAATGGGTGACAAAAACAAATAGAACAACACTTATTTTGGGGGTTACCTCTGTGGGCTGGTATTTGAGCCATTAGAAACTAAAATTGAATATGGTGTTTATTCAGGTGTTTATGGTTACAGCAATTCCAAAGCGAATGGATTCAATTTCAAAATACAAATTCATTTTCAATTCATTTACAAATCACTGCATTTGATTTCAATTTACATGTTTTAAATTCTGCTTTATAAGGCATTCATTCAAGTTCAGTTTCTAGTGGCTCAAATCAGCCCATGTACCTTTTCAATCCGACCTATCGCTCTTTGATTTTTTATTTTTTTTGCAACAAAGGTTCTATTAGCTTAGTCACAATAGTAGTTTGAAAGTGACAACAAAAATAACTGCGCATTCAGTTTTCCAACGTCGTACAGTCTCAAAATGATCATGTGAGTACTGTTTGATAAAAGGTATTGTTTTTGGAGACTCCTTTCAAAAACAATTGTTCCTACTGCAATTGTTTCTAAAGAATAAATTGTGGAACAAAATCAGCCAGCGTTTCATTTACAAACACTCCAGAAAGTGCTTACAGTAGGCATTCAGCCGCTGAGACAGCTACAGTATCAATCCTCCAGCGCCGAGACTTCCTGCCAGCCCGCACAGTCTCCCAAATCCTCTCAAGCATCACGTCTGCTCCATAGAGATATCAGCACCAACGCCAGCCGCTGTTGGCTTCCTCCCATTACCTGCCCCCCACTTATCTGCGGCTGAAGGATGGGTTTCTTCAGCGCTGCCCGCTCCCTCCTGCCGGCAGAATGTGTCGGCGACTGAAAGAGGGTCGGAATCTGATCTTCTATTCATAACCCCAAAATTCTGACTCAGGCCACAAAAAAGGGAATGAAGTCAGTAAGAAATTTCAACCCATTTCCACGGTGTGAAATTTAATGTGATGTTCAGAGGGTAGCCTTGCTCATTTTTTATTTAGGCTGAATGTGCCATGTTGCATTTTTTGTTGACGCAGCAAGTTTGCCAGATCTACATGTACAGTATGCTGCATTTAGTTTGTTATAACACTGGCAATCAGGAAAAAGTCTTCAACTAACTTGGAGTTTGGGCTAGGGTTAGACAACTGCAATAATAATAAATGGCAAACCCAAATGTATTTCATTTAACAACTTTTTTTCTCTAAACATAATGCCTAAACTTACAGTGATAGTTAGTGATAGTATTTTAGGGGGAAAGCTATTCTACAAAGTACTTTTACATTATTCACTACCTTGTGGGTTTTGTTAGTAACCATTAAAACTCCAATAACTTACTGATTTTTTTTTTTGTTTTTTTTTTGTGCAATGTATTGATATGTACAAGCACTGGTCAAAATAGTGTTTCAAAGAAACTTTCAATGGTCTTATTTACAGCAGTACACAACTATCTTCAGTAGTAACAAGAGTATGGTATAAATAAACTGCAGAATTGAATTATTTATTCATTCATGTCTGGGATTTAGAGGTTTCAGCATACAATATGTTACCTTCTTTTTGACTTCGCGTCCATCTTTTTTATGGTTTAGAATGTTCCGACTTTCCGAGCTGAAATCATGTGAACACACCGAAGTCGGAAGAACAACTTGCAGCTTTGCTCTACGCCAGGGGTCGGCAACCTCCGTCCCACGGGACAATTCTGGCCCGTAGCCAATAGTCTCTGGCCTGTCAGATGATTTTGAAAATGAATTGATTACATTCTAACACTGTGAGTCGTAAAGGTAACATCCAGTCAAAACGAAACACATCTCTACCTAAAATGTTATGCTATTTACGCCTATCTGTGCCTGACTTTCAGACAAACATACTTTAAGTCTAATCTGCACATGTCTAAGTCTGAATCAGCGCTCAGACATGGCTGCACACTCCCAACGCGAGGTAGGAACAGCCATGGGTAAAAGTTGTCTCAGCGCCAGTTCAGTCATTCACTCACTCATTTCAGAGTCTGACACATTTATAGCAATATTTATAATAAATAGAGAATTGCAGTGGGTCTGCTTGCTCCATGTGCCCATTTTCCTGTGGCCTGTCCTCCCAGACCCTTTACTTTAGCAAAAATTAGTCTTCCATTGACCAGGATGTCCACTGAGTTCAAAACAATCAACCAATCAAAACTGTTTATCCAAAATGGGGCATAATGGGCCTTGAGCAAGCATGTTCTGTTTTTCTTACTGTTCGTTTTTCAAGTTATAGTCAGTCTGGCGTAATTTGGCTTATGTTGGTACTATCCAAGTACAGTAGTTTAATTTGCTTTAATTTGTTCTGGCTCTTGGAAATCAACCTCAAACTGAGAGAGACCAGTCTAATTATTTGTATAAAATAGAAATATTATTATTATTAGAATGGCTGGATTGGCTTGGCTATGTTTTCTGTTTATTTCTACTGTGCTATCAGTTGAATCAATTAAAATCATTAAAAAATTAATTGTCATGGTGCTAAATCAAACAAAGGAAAAAGCATGATTTATACACTTAACCTATTTGTCAAATTTGTAACTTACTTTTCTAAATGACCCCAGTTGTTGTCATGGAACTTTAAGGAAAAATGGCTTGTTCTAAAATGTATTGTTAATTCTTCATTAAGGTAACCCCTGCCTTCCTCTTTGAAACCTTCCCAACAATAACCTGGCAGCCAAAGCACTTAATTGAGCGAGTAGCAGATATATAATTTAATTGCGCTCATAGAATTTCCTCTCTGATTGACCTTTACAGAATAATTACCCAGATTGTCACTTTTGCTCAGCGCAGCCAGACGCATTGTGTAAGGTCAGCGACCCCACAATCTGCATTAAGAATTAAACAGGTGATAAAGCAGGGCTTACAACAGCCTAACGACAAATTATCAGCGAGTAGAACCTGCAAATTCATTTTTAATGTAAATCCTAATAACAAGTCAGGTGGGAACCAGTCAGTATGTAGTTAATAAGACCAACAGGGAGGCATAAAGGTTATAGAAATAAAAAACAGCTGTCTTTTGTCTCGGTGCATTTGCAGATACCCAGCGGCGAGTACGACGGACGCCGACATGACTTACAGGTAAATGTTTTTATGGCTATTCCTAAATAGGAAATCACTTGTTTCGTTGGACAAGAGTTATGAGACTTCGGGGGGCAGTTAGTTGCCTTTAAGGAGACGTTAAAATATAGGTTGAGTTATAAAAACGACAACAAAAGGGCTTCAAGCTAAAAATAAAGAAATGGGGAAATGAAGCGGAGTGTTTTTATTGGCTATGTCCACTTCCTTGACCTTGTGGCAGGTGCTAACAATTTATTCTCCAAGAGTTATATAATAATGAATGTATCTTTATATGCCGTCATCCAGCCATGTCAATGTGGCATTTTACGTTAGCTGTAATAATGGATATCAGCCATGACTACGAGATTATAAAAAACAAATGTGGAACAAGTCTGTTTAAGTGAATCAAAGTGGGACAATGCGGGACACAGTGATGGTGTGTGCAGGACACGTGATTTATGTTGAAAATGCTGTGCAGTCCTAGACAGAGTGGGACATGTGATCACCCTAACATCAACTCTTTTAAAGATTTTCACAAGTTGCAACTGCAGACTCATAGAGAAGACAGCGGTTTTATGATTCCCACATGACTTAAACCACCATTTAATAAACTAGCTTTTAAACAAGCAACAGGCCATTGTTCCTCATTCCGTGTTTATCTCTGAAGGACAGAGATTACTGTGCTCCAAATCTGTGCTAAAGAATAGTCTCATTTCCACTGTAAAACACACTAGGTAGTCAAGTTATAGTATATAGAATAATTTATAATTTAACAGTTTATATGAATGATCACACTGGCTATGACAATAACATTCAAAGTCTTTTTACAGAAGCCTATATCAAACAAAATGCTCACACAGAATTTGTGCAATAGGTAAAGCCAAGAAATCCATATATATTTTTTACTGTCATACCTGTTTTTCATGGAAATGTAGGATTCTATGACAAATTTTCATTTTATATCATGTTGATTTTTTTTTGCTAAATATAATAGTAATAGAGAAGACAAATATCCTTCTGCTCTTAAGTTTAAGTCCTATCCACCACCCCAACCTATTAAAACAAGCTTATGAATGACCTAATCAGCAAAAATGTGACGTTTCATACAGTAGGTCATTAATATTATTCTGAATCTAATGTTTCTTCATGTTTCCAGAATTTTAAGTTAGAGTCAGTAAATATAAAAAATAACTGTGGTTTAAGCCCCATCCACGGCTCCAACCTATGTCCTCTAGTATGTGACGTAATACAAATTCAAATGTCAAACGTCTTTTCAGTTTTTCCATTGTCCACCTTTGTTTTACTCTACACAACAGTCTGACCGGGCCCATGTGACTGGGAGCCTCCTGTAGCTGTAGCTGCAGCTAGGAGCCAGTGGTTAAGCAGAGGTGACTGCTGCTGCTCGTGGAGTGGAGAGCCTGCCGAGAGCTTTTCACCCCAGCGTTTAATGAGCTGTGTTCAGGTCCACTCCACATCCATCCGAGTCTATTATTGGTTTCAAAAAGCTTTCCAAACGTCTTTTGAGCACTGGCTCTACTTATCCAGCTGACTATTCATGAGCCTGGCAGCAGTTCTTTCAAAAAGGGCCAGATTCACTGTTTATTTAGACTGAAGTGTTAGAGAAAACTACATTTGGATGCTTAACACTTGAATTCAGATGATTTAAAAACAATTAGTAGAATCAAATTTGGTGATATTATAATTAAGGGCTGCGTGGTGGCAGGTTAGCGCTCCTCACATCAAGATCATTGGTTCTATCCCAGTGATGGTGGTCCATAGCTTTCTGTGTGGAGTCTGCATATCCTCCCCTTCATAGGGTTCTCTCCTAAAATTCAAACTTCCTCCCATTTTCCAGAGATATGTGTAATGAATAAATGTGAGAGTGAATGTTTGTCAGACTGTGTGCCCTCTAATTAAGCAGAAAATAAATGAATGATGTGGCCTCAAGTTGCATGATTTGTAATTCTTTGTAATAACTTGTAATTCTTTTATCTTTATTTTACTAGGAAAGCTTCTATTGAGATGGTAATCGATTTTTTAACGACCTATTGTACATGTTTTGAAAATGGAGTACCTGGATAAAGCCTACGCAGGCAGAGGGCCCACACAGGAAGCCCCCCGTGGGTGCAGATTGACCATCATTGTACTCAAGGATACATGCGTCATTGCTTTTGAGGCAGAGTTTCTACATTTTGCAACCTTCAAAAACTGTTACAGAGTGAAACAACCTTCAAAAAGGTAATCAAAATCAGGCTTTGCTGTTTACATTTGTTACAGCAACTTTGTCGTCAAACCTAAAACACATAGATCGCGATAATCACGTAGCTTTGAGCTTTCCAAGAGCCTTTCTGTGTGGAGTTGTTCAATGTTTAAATGGAATGAAAGGGAATCGCTCTTGAAGAAATATTTCTAAGACCCACTGAGTCACCAGGAAAAAAAAGCAAAAATAAAATGTATATGAATTTAGCAATAAGTTCTTTTTGGTTTATTCTAAGAATTACATATAAAACCTACTAGTGTAAAGCAGTCGGCCTTGCCTGCTATCCAATTTAATTTTTTATTCTCTGCAAAGCATTATCTTGATCTTTGTGGATTCAAGTTGGACTTCCAATGGACAGTACCCACAGAAACAGATAAAACTGCCTCTGGATGGAATCGGACATGCAACCAATTACAGTAGTGTGGCATAAAGTCTGCCCCATTAAATAAACAGTAACAAATGATGTGACAGATGATGGGTGGGTGGAAGAAGGGATTCCACACCCATTTCACTGAATGGGTATGATGATTGACCAGGATACAAAGCAATAATGAGTTTTTAACAATGAACAGATACTCCATTGCTCAGGCGCTCTCTGGATTAATTGGTGGCCTCGTAGGTGCTTTCAAGCATCCGTCGAAGCCCCAGGGGTGTTTTTTTTCCAACATGGTGTTATGAGGAAATTTCTGGTAATGAAAAAAAAAAAACAACAGTGTAAACGTAGCCTGCAGTCCTGCGCTGGCTCCCCGGAAAGATGAAAACGTCTTATGAGTGAGGGCTTTCAATAATAGAGTTCACTATTAATCATCTCTTTCACCGCTTTGTGGCTTTCTTCATTCACCTCCATCGAAAAAATACACCTGAAACCACTGTTGTTCAACTGGTTTGCCTTTGCCCAGTATTAGACGACAGCAAATGCATGAAGTCTATTCATTTTGCTGCTAACATGGCATAAAATGTCTCTATGCTTCAGTGCTGCTGGCCTAAAGTGGATTTAATGTAGATGGAATTGGGTTGTGAACAGTTTTTGTGTACAGTAAATAGAAAGAAAAATCAATAACTTGCTTAAACATCATCACATATTTTTTAATTTATGAATTTTTTTTTAAGTAATATGCAGCTGGAGAGGTAAGTGGTCAAGGAAGCATTAATGTGGACACAGTTTATGACCATATTTCAATCAAACTTTATCTTTTTACAAGGAGTGGGCAATACAGTGATTTAGAAAATTGCAATAATGACTGAAAATACAAAAATAATATTTGTTTTGGGTATTACAGCTTGCCAGCTTTAGCAGCAGCATCTATTAGTGCATTTTGATTTAAATTAAGGGCATTTTATTATTTACCAATGATGACAACCTAATTAAAACCTAAATAAAAGTGCCACAAGTTACACAGGATTATCTATAGTGACATAAATGTAAACGCTGTGTATTTGTTACCTTTTTGTCTTTGTGTGATGTGTAGTTTGCATGAGCCGATGGGACATTTACACTATATATTTAAAAAGAAGCATTCTGCAAGTCTTAAAGCAAAAATATACTGGTATTATTGTGGCAAGGATTTTTGTGTTTAATTTTACAAATACTGTAGTTCAAAATGTATGTCAAGACCCAGAAATGAGTCTAGCTTTACATTGTTTCCATCTGACTTCATTTTGTTTTAAGACTAATTTTAACAGAGCGATTACTGATATTTAATTTTATTACAAGCAAGAAAAAAAGTGCAGTATGACATTTATCAAGGTGGAAAATATAAAAGCTGCAAAGACAACTCAGAAGAGAGAAAATAAATGAACTACTAAAAGTCTTTGTGGTAGTAGGTCTGGTCAGTTTTAATTTTATCCACTTAACATTAAACACACACCTTTAGTCAGTGTTTCTTTAACTGGCCCAAAGCGTCCAACCTCTTTCTGCATTATTTTTAAATACATGAACTTGTCCAGATGTTCTTTCCAAATGTGTAACTCAATATAAAAGGTACATTGTTGCAGCAACATCTGGAACTATATTTATGGTCAAAAACAAACAGGCAATTTCAGTATCTGTAGATCTTTGGAATCAAATCACTACTTTTCCATTTTCTGAGGTGCCCACGTTTGACCGAGGCTTTCTGAACGCTGCACTGTTACAGGTTGTGTGATGGTCTGCCAACAAGTCGTGGTCATCATGACTTATTTACACTGTTTACTCTGGCTGCTCCCCAAAGAGGCCGAGGAGGAGGAAGAGGGGGGCTGAATGATTCAGAGGCCCCCGCTCCACAGGGGCCCCGAACATGCCAGGGTATTTACATATTTATGGAGTCAGAGGTGATGCTGAGCTGTGGGCTGCCAACTAGTAACACACACACTCGGGTTATGGCATCTCTGTAACCACTGCAAGAAAGAAAAGCAGAAATAAGGATTTAAATCACACATGTCAAACTCAAGGCCCGGGGGCCAAATGCGGCCCTTTGCACTGTTTTATGTGGCCCTTCAATACATTTAGTAGTTTATATTTTTGGCACTAGGTTAAATTTAAACAGGTTTCAGATAGATTTGAACAGGTTTTAGATGGTTTTGATTTTTGCTACAAAGATTAACCTACCATTACTACCTATTACAACCTCTTTAAATCCACCTAAATCCTGATCAAATCTATCTGAAACCTGTTTGAATTTAACCTAGTGCCAAAAATGTAAACTACTAAATGTATTGAAGGGCCACATAAAACAATTCAAATCCAAAATCAATTCAAATCCAACTAAACCCTGTCCACAACTGACTAAAACCTGTTCAAATCCAACTTAAACTTGTTTGAATCCAATTCAAATCTGTTCATATCCAACTAAAACCTGTTCAAGATGCAATTTCTCAAAATTTAGTCTCCATCTTCGGCCCCTGAAAGGATTATTATTGACTATTGCGGCCCCTCACCACTTTGAGTTTGACACCTCTGATTTAAATGAAAGGGTACAGTCTTTCACGTCTACAGCTGGAATTAACTATGGTTACATTTTCTTCTGTGTCACAAGATCTGCTCCTTTTTTAATGTACAGAATAAATAATAGTTTTTTTATATAATGTAAAGGTGTTGACTTTATATCAAACTGGAAAAATCAGTGAATGTAAGAGTCTCATTATTTTATTACTCATTACTTTATTTGTGAAAATGTTGTCAATTTGTCTTTTCTCCCAAGTGAGAATTGTCTATTAAAACAAACTTGATGTAAATTTGAAAATACTGAAATGCCTCTAAAAATGACATATATCAAATGACGTTTAATGTTTGTCTGGAGAATTGATTCTCTGTGACTGTAAGTGCCAGTCTGGGTAATCCTCCAGGGAATGGATTTGCCCTTTTCCTCTCGATTCTTGTTTTTGCACAAGTGAGAGGGGAATGACACTGGGCAAAGGACCCGCAGACTAAATTGCCTTTTGATGCAATCTGGAACATACATGCAACATACTATGGCCAGAGAAATAAATCTTCACATAAAACCAACCCCTTTTTTGATAAATGGTTACAATAGGTCTGACAAAATTGAATAAATGAGTAAAATTAAAGGCATTCCTGACCCAATTCAGATGGTAATTGTCTTTTGGTGGGTCACTTTTTCTGTAAGCACTGATCACTAGTGAAGGACGGAGTGTGTCATATTAACTTCTGGACAATAGAGTCATATCTGTCCCTCAGACGTCTTTGGTGTCTTTGTTGTGGATGACTGGAAAGATGGATAGATAGAGCACAGCGGTAGTTCCTGCCAAAATAACAACATCCCAATCTATAGCAGATGAAAACTAAAAAGCTTTTCATGTGGTTCAATCGTTTCCGGTATCAGCCCATATGCATTTTTTATGAAACATAAAGCATCATCAAGGAAAAAAATGCAGGACGTCTTTGTTGGAAAACCGTTGCTAATAATAATGTGCGCTCATGAATCAAAAGCACATAATGCCGTGCCAAAATGAAAATGTGCTTTCACGGGGTTACTTCCTCCAATACAGCACTTTCACATATGTTCTTTATGTGGAACGTGCGTGCCAGCAGTTAATCGCACTATTTCCTGTAATTCCCATCCCCTGGTGAGCAGATGACTGATGCCCAAACAGCCGACTTTGTGAGGAAAGAAAAAAAACACACAATACGCAAGTCTCGGCTGATGAAGAGCACATTTATAGAGAGATTGATCTTAGGAAGAGGATCCAACTTCAAACGCTGGGTTTAGTGTTTTAGGAAGGGGGACTTATGTATTTAAGGATTCAGGGTTCTGTGTGTCTTCGGAAAATGTTTATGTGATCAGCTTCCAAAGAACTGGGATTCATAAGACAGGCTTGAAGTAGCTTTGGGTCTCTGTCTGTAGCAGCGAACAGTTTCCCTATTATAGTCTTGGAAAGTCTCCACTAATGACTGTCGCTTGATCATTAAAGTGATATATAAGGTCTTTGCAGAAGCATTTTCAAGAAACGATGCAAAACAAATAACAAATTTTCAGTAATAGTTTCAAAGAGTCAAGTTTTGATTTCTCTGCGACGCCTGTTTCTACCTCATGTTGTAAGAAAAGGATGACTTCACATGTAATAACTGAGACTGGTTTGAATTATTACAACAGATGTTAAGTTTGCTATGTAAGACTGAAATTAAAAGGGCCATTTTTTGGTTTTAAAGCCTCATCAGTGTCAGACACTAAATGTTTCTTTTTTTCTTTTGGTCAATTTTCAAGGAGAAT
The DNA here is from genome assembly GCA_036850595.1 of Rhyacichthys aspro. NCBI lineage: Eukaryota > Metazoa > Chordata > Actinopteri > Gobiiformes > Rhyacichthyidae > Rhyacichthys > Rhyacichthys aspro. The sequence goes on from CM072167.1 coordinate 3,086,876, forward strand.
AAAACAGCCCTCTAAGGTAAAAATCTAGTCGGCTCATATTTTCTAATTATGCAGAAACACTCCTCGCTGCGTGTTGCTAATCAGCGCTTCAGTCTGTTCTCCGTATGAACGAGGAGGGGAAAAGAGCCGGTAGGTAACGCTCGCCTCCTTAACCAAAGGTTTATTCTGAGCCGTTGTTGCCTTGGTGAGCCTGGCCCCTGCTGCGAGCAAAAGCGTGCTGCGTTATCAGTTCACCGGGCTTTGAAAAGCTGCAGCATCACACGGCTCTCAATGGGCTCCCTCCTTTAGCGTACAGATGGCTGTGGCGAGGCCCCGGTGGAAATAACACTAAATAAAATTCTCAGTGAATTCTCTCTCAGGATGTGACAAAAGAAAGTGGGGCTACCTCTCCCACCTGCAACGTCTGGCACCTTTCCCTCTTCTCTGCCAATTAAAAGGGGGAAAAAAAATAGCCAGGGCTTCAGGCGGGGTTTTGCATAATGGCATTAGCATAAAACTACACCATCTGTTTTGCAACCTTTAATTTTTTGACTTTGACTTTAATGTGTTAATGCTGTGAGCTCTGATTTGTTACGCCATTGATGTTCTCCTGGGCGAGACCACTGAGCAAACAAAATGAATGAGTTCTAGATTCCTATTAAATACAACAAGACAGAGTTCATGGTGCAACGCGTTAACAGTGTGGCACATAATCCAAATAAGACAATGACCCGATTACTTAAATGCAAATGATGTGTCAATATTGTCTCTGAAAAGATGACTCCAAAGGCAAGATAATTTGTTTTGGAATTTTAATTTTTAATGTGGTAAAAGAAGACAGGATTATCAGAGGTAAAAGCTAAGTTTTAGAGTTTTTGTCAAATGTATGGTAGCCCAGATGGCTCATAACAATGGAAATGCAAAAAAACACAAAGCAAAAACACAAATAATCACAAATCTACAATGTAAAAAGAAAAGCTCATATAGTGTGTCTGTCAGTAAAAAAAATCCTTTGGGTAAAAGGTCACTTGCTGTTGGGATTTGTGTTGTTCTGAGCCTTCTGGGCCACCGTACAAATGGGATGTACTGGATATTTCTTGGATATTCCATGAAACATTCAGAGTCATGCTCAAATACTAGGAAACTTATGGTGACAGTTCAGCCTGGGGCAAAGAAGAAAAGAAAGAAAGAAAAAATAAGAATGACAGAAATAACATACATTTTTATGATAGATTCTGAATTTAACATTTTTGAAATACAGATAATGCTTTGGAGAAATTCATTGGGGACAAACAAATGTATCCAATAAAAATGAACTAAAATTAGTATATTAAAATGCGATGTGATGTGTTTATGGGTTGTTTTTGATGATGTTTTTAATTTTAGACCTACTGAGCCCATCATACTGACATGATTCCACTTTTTTTTTTCTTTTTGTGTGTGTTGTAGTTCACTGGACTTGGCTGACAAAGCGTTGCAGAAGCACCACATTATCACCGCTTATTGAGCCTGACTGACATTAGACAGACTGTGTTAGCTTGCCCTCACCACTCACATGTACAAGCAAGTTAGAGGTAGTGCTGTAAGAAATGCAGAGATGTCTTGTGGTGCTGTCTTATATCTGTCACATCCACACGGCACATCATTCAGAGTGACGTGCCTCGTCTTGATGCTGCCGACCACTTCGTGTTCAACCGGTGACTCAAACATGATGAAACCTCCGCAAATGAGAAATGAAGCAAACGACAGACCGTGACCACTTCCAGAGGGGCTCAATGGGAGCTGATGACCACTCAGCAGAGGCCCACTGCCCTGCACGGCTGTGGAGCTGCCAGCCACACTCTAAATGCATCTCACTGGGCTCCTCAGCAGATGGTGGACATGTGGGACGACTTTACATCAGAATTCTTTGCAGATTTCCATATGCACTTCACACAGACTCATGAGCAAATCCCTTTCATGAGGAACGAGTCGAGCATGGTCTCAAGAGCTTGTAACACTGGTTTTAACTTTTACTAGCCATAACCCTGATTAACCAGCATGCACTTCAAGTTACCGTTAGGATTTGCATCAAGTTGCAGAAAAAAAAATGAAAACATGAACATGAAAGCCAGAATAATAAACGTGTGATGTTTTTTCCTTTTTATATTACGGAAATATCAGAATGATTTTAGAGCTTTATATTGTAATATATGTCCTACTTTTAAATGAGATTTGTCTTTTGGGATAAATATATTTTGAGTGATCCTTTAATGTTGTTATGTTACAGATTGGCAATTAACGTCAGAAGGAAAAGAAATTAAAAGCTATTTGAGCTTTAGAGAGGTATAATGTAAGAGTGCAAAACTGACGATTGTAATTTTTGCCTGGATGGACAGTTTTGGACAGTGTCATTTTGGGGGAAAAAAGTACCAATTATGATTTGACATATGCCTATTCTTCATCTGTTTTTTGATAATATAAGAAAAATCACAAAAGTAATGTTCTATTAGTTATGATCATTGTTGTTTTTTTATGGAAGTTACTTATTAGCAGGGGTGCACGGTAGCGGAGTGGTTAGCGCTCCCGCTTCACAGCAAGAAGGTCGTGAGTACGAATCCCGGCCGACCCATAAACATCGTTGGCTGATTGTAGCCAACCCAAACATCATTGGCTAACTCTGGTCTTTCTGTGAGGAGTCTGCATGTCCTCCCCGTGTCACCGTGGGTTCTCTCCGGGATCTCCGGCTTCCTCCCACCGTCCAAAGACATGCATGTATAGGTGAATTGGTGACTCTAAAGTGCCTAGTGGATGAATGTGGAGTAATGGTTGTCTGCCATTTCGTCTAAGTGTCAGCCCTGCGACAAATGGCCATTGTCCAGTACCCCGCCTAAGGCCCAAAGCTGGTGGGATCCAGCCCGCGACCCCCAAAGGACAGGTAAAATAATGAATGAATGAATACTTATTAGCACCTGGTGTACACCAAAAATGTTTTTGTCCACTTTTATTTCACATTAACATGTGGATTAGGGGCTCAACTGGGCAGTCCTGAGCACTGTTTACACAACACTGAGAGTGGCCACTGGTGGAATTAGTATCAGGGCAATTTTAATACATCCGCCATTAAATATGTCATACCCACAGGTTGTAAAAAAAACTTGTGATGCATCGTGATTCATCAATAAAAACTCACACATTTTAGAATGTAGTGTTAACATCAGGTGCACGGTGGCAGAGTGGTTAGCACTCCTGCCTCAAAACAAGAAAGTCATAGGTCCAATCACCGGACCCTGACACTTGACCCTTCTGCATGTCATCCCTGTGTTACTGTGGGGTCTCCCTGGGGTCTCTCTGGGTTCTCTCTGGGGTCTCTCTGGGTTCTCTCTGGGTTCTCTCTGGGTTCTCTCTGGGGTCTCTCTGGGTTCTCTCTGGGTTCTCTCTGGGTTCTCTCTGGGTTCTCTCTGGGTTCTCTCTGGGTTCTCTCTGGGTTCTCCGGCGTCCTTCTATGATCCAAAGACATGCATGAATAGGTGAACTGTGCAATCTAAATTGAATGTGAGAGTGATTGGTTTGATTGTCATTGTTTGCTTTTAAATGTCAGCCCAACAGCAACTAACTTGACTATTGTCCACAGTTTACTGTGCCAGAGGCCCAAAGCTGCTGGGATAGGCTCCAGTCACCTGTGACCCCTAACAGGACAAAAACAAAGTAAATTAATTATTGCTGCTGCACACATGTTGGTCCCAGTTTCCTTTTCTTCTTTTTTTTCCAGAAAATATGCTGCTCATAATGAGGTTGCCTTTAGCAAACTAACTGCAGGTTGTTACAATGCTCTTGATTTTCTCTTGGATCTTGAACTTTATTTGAACTTTGACCATTCATCTGTACATCAATAAAATACAGCACCCACAGATGTTATCATTCAGTTTTTCTCTGAAGTGAAACAGACTATAGTGTCACCACAGTGGAGTCTTGCTGTTTAATTCAGCTGTGTAAAACAGCTGCAGCGTGTCCCCTTCAAAACTGTTGTTACTATTCCAGTAATTATAATGATAACAATTAGGTATGCTCCGACTGCGAAGGAAATAAGCATGCAGACCATACGCCGAAGCTTCATCAAAAATTCTGAATATGAGATTGACTTATCAGGTGGCCTGTTGGGTGCAATTCAATTATCTTTTTTTGTTTTGCTGCGAGGAATGAATGGTGTAGATGGAAATGCAACACACAGTGAAATGGCAGGAGACTGCTGATACCAATAAAAGGTCAATAAAAGCAGCAGCGTGAAAGAGAAAAGTGATTAGCAGTAAAACTAATAGATTGTGGAATATTGTACTGAGGGAGCTGTTACAATTGTTTTTCTTCTGCCAGAAATGAGTTTTTACACCATTTGTCTTCTAGTGTGTATTTTGGAAAGTACTTTTATACATTTCTAATGGGATATGGTGGTTTCCCTGCTGTGTGTTTTGATGTTTCAGATGATATTAGAACTGTATTTTTGTCTTTCTTGTGAGTTTATTTATACCTCATGTTTACCAAAGGGGCTCAGGAATGCACAATTTGGAACCGGAACCTCAGAGTTGAGTTTCCACTGCAGGAGGTGGAAATAGCTATGTAAAGAGGGAAGTCCTTCCAGTTTACAATGGGGCCACACACATTTAAAGACATGAATAAACTTTCTGTGTAGTGAAGTTAAAAGCTGGATTCAAGTTTTGCTGTTGCACTAGTTTTTGTGCAATAATGCTTCTAGTAATCCCAAGATTCCATTAAAAATAAAACCAATTTGAAGCAAAATGTTGAATTGTTGCAAGAAAAATGAAAAAACATATGTCTTTCCATTAACTGTTAAGGGGTGAATACATTTTGTCTGATGCTGAGACCCAAGATTATGGATTATGAGTTTTTGCAGTGGGCTAAAAAAAAAAACACCTCAATGCATTTCACTGCTGTTTTGTGTCAATATTCCTTCCTTTCACAGCTATTTCCACTTGGTAATAATCCTGTCGCACCAATGCTAACATGTTTTCTAAAATACAGTGCTTCAGTTCTCTGATTGGTTAATGTCTTTTTGATGGAGTCTATTCTGCGTCCATTGGTGCTGTCACCTTGCATTTTTGTTTTCATCTTTTAAGAACAAGACAAGCTTTGTTTGAGACAATGTTACTTTCCTTTGTTGTGGTGACATGTCAATTCTTTGTCAATCAACACACTGCAGTCACTCACTCCTGTGTTTTTAACCAACCCAAATGTAAGTAGAACAGTATACTAGATAATAAAAGGCCACATATTTTGATAATTACCTTGAAAAATGCCACCGACAAAGACATCTGTCCAAGGCCCAATCAAGCTAATAAATACATTGTTGTTTAGTTTACTCACTTTTTGTTTTCTTACTGAATGAACAAAGCTGATGAGTAGATGTTGTTAGAAAATGATTTCAGATTAATGACGAGTTCAGCTGTATTTGTGCATTTTTTCAACGGCCTCTAATGTTACTGCAGCTTCTCTCCAAATGCAGATCGTTTTCAGTCTCTGCAAACGTCTTCTCTGCTCTTATCTCCCAAAGCTCTCTTGAAAATAACGCTGGAGTGTGCACCGCTCCCAGTGATAACTGGGAACAGCACGAAAGACAAAGAGTTTACCTCTGCAGTGTTGCTCATTCCGATTGATGTTTTGTCTAAGATTGAAAATGGTGTGCTTATGGGACGCCCCTCTTCTGCAATGCAATATTCAGAGAGATCTTACATAATTCATTCTTTTCCTCTGTTTTTTGGAGAGCCATCCTCAAAGTGTCACCGACAGACCTTTTTAATTTGACAAGCCTGTGAAGCTGCAGAGCAAATTCTTGACGGCTTGGCTCGGCACCTTCTCCCGGGACGAGCTGATATTGGGATGATAATGAGGTGCTCTGTTTCAAAAGAATGGATGAATTAATAACCAGTCATCAGTCTGGGAGGAATAGTTCAAAGGCCGTCATAATCCTGTGGTTCTCAAAGCTGTGCTTCCAAACGATCGGAAGTATGATTTATTTAGGCCAGTGACAGTCAGTTAGTGAATAAATATGCACATCTTTGTAGTGTGAAAAGTACAGAGGAAACAACACTGGTTCAGTTTAGAGGTGATACAACAGTCAGCAGCAATGTTTTGTTACAAATCTGTGGAATCAGTTTTAATAGTTAAAACAGTGACTTAAACAGGGAGTAAATTTGTTTATGGATGTAAAAAAGGACAGTTTAATCATTGTAATGGGAATCATCTGTGAAAAAATAAACCTTAAGATCTATCTAGGCTATATTATCAAGGATTTTTATAGAATTTGGCCAATCACATGCTCTCATTGGGAGGTGTTGGGGGCACCCCCATTTGTCCACACAGCTTGTCAATAAGGAAGTAATGCACTGACTATGTCCAGTGTAAAAATGAAAAACATAATCAGAGAAAACGGAAGCAATGGGAAATTCAATCATGTAATGTTTATTGAAGCACATGGGATTCTACAATGCCATGTTGTCATAAGGGTTTCTAGAATCTGATGTTATCATAAGGGATTCTGGATTGTGATGGTGTCAGAAGGAATTTTAGAATGACATGTTGTATGACATCATCACATTCTAGAATCCCTTTTTGACAACATTACATTTGACAATCACTTATGACAACATCATATTCTGAAATCTCTTATAACACCATGACATTCTAGAATCCCTCACAACATCATTACATAAAAAAATTCCATATGACAACATTATATTCTAGAATTCCTTGTAACATTATCACATTCTTAAATCCCTTATGGTATCATTACATTTTAGAATCCTTCATGAAAACATGGCATTCTAAAATTCCTTATGATATTATCACAATCTAGAATCCCTTATGACAACATCACATTCTTAATTCCCATATGACATCATATCATAAGGGATTTTAGAATGTAATCTTGTCAAAAGGGATTCTAGAATGTAAAGATGTCATATAGGATATTACAGTTTTATGTTGTCATAAGGGATTCTAGAATATGATGTTATCATAAGGGATTCTGGATTGTGATGGTGTCAGAAGGAATTTTAGAATGACATGTTGTATGACATCATCACATTCTAGAATCCCTTACAACATCATAACATTCTAGAATCCCTTATGATATCATCACATTCTAGAATCCCTTACAACATCATCACATTCTAGAATCCCTTTTTGACAACATTACATTTGACAATCACTTATGACAACATCATATTCTAAATCCCTTAAAACATCATGACATTCTAGAATCCCTTACAACATCATTACATAAAAAAATTCCTTATGACAACATTATATTCTAGAATTCCTTGTGACATTATCACATTCTTAAATCCCTTATGGTATCATTACATTTTAGAATCCTTCATGAAAACATGTCATTCTAAAATTCCTTATGATATTATCACAAAATAGAATCCCTTATGATAACATCAGATTCTAGAATCCCTTATGAATACATTACATTCTAGAATCCCTTATGACATCGCGTCATAAGGGATTCTAGAATGTAATGTATTCATAAGGGATTCTAGAATGTATCATTGATATCATTAAATTTTCAAATATCTTATGACCACCTGGTATTCTAAAATTCCTTATGATATTATCACAATCTAGAATCCCTTATGACAACATCACATTCTTGAATCCCATATGACAACATGTCATGAGGGATTTTAGAATGTAATCTTGTCAAAAGGGATTCTAGAATGTAATGATGTCAAAAGGGATTCTAGAATGTAATGATGTCAAAAGGGATATTACAATTTTATGTTGTCATAAGGGATTCTACAATGCCATGTTATCATAAGAGATTCTGGATTGTGATGGTGTCAGAAGGAATTTTAGAATGACATGTTGTATGACATAATCACATTTTAAATCCCTTACAACATCATGACATTCTAGAATCCCTTACAACATCATTACATACTAAAATTCTTTTTGACAACATTACATTCTAGAATTCCTTGTAACATTATCAAGATAACTTCTTCAAGCAGGTTCAAGATGGACATCATACTTGGGCTTCTCCACACAGTACGAAGTCAGTTTGTTCCACCATTTATTCATTCTTCCATGAAATTACATTTCTTCTTTTGTGCATGTTGGTCATGGTGGAATAAGACAGGAAAAACGTTTGCCAAGAAAAGTTTAGCTGTGTAGTAAAGGAACCAACAATTTAGGCACTTTGTACTTTGAGGTGCATCACTTGAGCTTTTTCCTCTGTATATTTATATTAATTATATATAACTTTGGTAAACTTGAAGGGAGCACAATAGGCCAAGGACTTAATTGTGAAACTCTGTTAGTTCCTGCTTTTCATGTAACATTTGCCACTTGTCAACTGGGTCTCCTATGCTGGTATTCTATTTTTGAAACCACTCTAACAACCATTTTCTTTGGGTGGATGTATGAGTCAGAAGTCCACACACACACAGCTATGAGAAAAATAATTACAGCTTATATTTCTAAATGGAGGTGATTATTGCAGATAAATGAATCAAGTGATCACACAAACAAATCTAAAATAAGTTATAATGTCTTAGCATACTGTGTGTGGCAACTGTGTGAATGCAATAATATGACTAACTTGACTTTATTTTCACTTTGACAATTCACACCACTCCATATTCAGTCCTAGCTCACACCTGATTTAAATGGGTTATACTGGTGAATAATGTGAATGTGGTTATAATTCACTAAATAGTTCTGGTTTCTGCTCTGTCCTTTGTCTTTACCCAGTAGATTGAATTCTTATCATTTTTATTTGACGCCTGTAGTGCCTATTTCAATTCAGTCGAGGAATGTTGGACTGCAGTGACAGCAATACTGGCAAACCATTTTTTTTCTCTTTTGATGATTAAATAGTCATTTTTTTCCAACCACCATGGCTGTGCTAGTTATTATTTTCATTCCCATCATCCACTCCTCCCGGCCTCCCAGTTTGTCACAGCCATAATTTCTAGGTCACATTGTGGTGGCTCACTTGTAACTGGAACAAATGGGTTCTCAGCTCGGCCATCTCCACACTGCAATAAAATACAGTCAAATAGCAAGAGTAGATACCTGTAGAAGCCAAACTAGCATACAATGTAGTAAATCAATTGATTTCCATTAAATAAACAAAATCAACGAATTTATGGTACATTTCGTCAGAGCTGGACTGGAGCAAACCACACCATCCATCACCATCACTATCAAAGAGGCAATATAAGAAAGTCCTGCAGTGAGTAGTTAGAGAATTAATGATTTAAAGTTATTATTCAGCTTTTCTAATAACAATAACAAGTTATACACAGAAATGTTGCAGGATCTGCCGTCAAAACTTCGCTAGGGTAAAACGCACATTAACATTATAGGTATTTTTTAGTCTGGTCTACCGATAGACTAGCTAATGGGGAGCCATACAAATAAACACAGTACAGATATTATCTAAAGTAACACACTTAAATAACAAATAAGCTAGCTTTTTTACATATTCTTGCTCCATCTGACAACAGGTGTGTTTGACTTGAACTCGACCTATCGTTTTGGTTGGTGCTGATCGGTGCATGCGCAATTCAAGCCAGTAAGCGTGACCGACTTGAGGCTAACTTGATACCGACTTAATACCGACTTTCTGTGACGGAATCTATGTGCCAGTGGCGGAAAGCGTGTGAGATCAAAGTAAAAGCAAAGTCTGAGGGAGATGAGAAAACGCCCACCTGTCAGCGCTGAACAAACACCAGATTGGCTTTGAGTTTAGTGTTGATCTGAAACATAAAGCGCTGACACTTTACCCCCCCTCCCCATGCCACCCACACCCCACTCTCTCAGCCCCCCACTCCTCCAACACCACCTCTTCACTGTTACATTCAGATGAACAAAACAAGTTTTCTGTGATAGAAAGTGATCATTTAGGAGATTATGCACAATGGTTTTATGGGATATTAAACTCGTGCAACTTGTAAACTTAGGCACAATGCCATAGATGCACGGAACAGCCCCTCGTTTACAGTGAATGATAAGAATAAGAAAACCTTTATTTGTCCCACAGTGGGGAAATAAATGCCATTGCATGAGACTGAAGTAGTAGCAAAGCCTTTGAAATATCCGTTAAATTGATTTATTTGACATATACATCAAACACACACGAGAACTGTACTTGAAACGTGATCTGAGTCACAAACAGACATCTTTCCGTGCCTCCTGCTGCTGTCTACTCTCGTCTAGAATCAAGACAAGGCAGTTTATCGCAAACACACCTAATGGTAAACAACGCAGCAGCCAACATACTTGACAACGTATTTGACGCACACAAAAAAAAGTGTCCCATCTTGTTTCAACCGTTTTCCACTTGCAAGCTAATACATGAATAGTCGCAGAAGGGTGTGTTAGCTGTATCTACCATACGTCTCAGTATTGTTTTACAGTGAAAAACCGGCAGCCATTTTTTTTTTTTTTTTTTTAAATACACTGTGCTTGTAAACCGACACCCTGCTAGATCCTGCTCCTTCCCAAGTGGTCTGAAATTAATTTGTTGTGACCATGTAGTGTGTGGGGTAAAATGCGAGCTGTTGTCTGGACGCAGTGGCCCCTGTGTGAGCCACCTCGATTTGTCTGAGCGACTCCAGACAGCTGCAGCCCTCACAGCTGGGAGACAGAGGCCATTAGCAAGCAATTTCACCCTTCCACTCCCTCCTGTCTCTTCTGCATGAGACAACTCCTTTCATGCTCTCCCGATGAAGCGTTTTACAGTTCAGTCTGCGTATCAGGTATGGAGGCTTTGAGCTGTTTCTTTTTGGGCCAAGTGGGCTTTGTTTTTGTTTTTTCTCTTTTTGAGTTTGAGTTTCAAGATTTATTTGATGATTTGCTTTTGTTTGCATTTCATTTGTTTTTGAGGTTGGGTATTTGCATTTGTATTTTCCATTTTGTTTGTGTTTTGTGATTTGTCTTTGTTTCTCAATTTGTTCTCATGTTTTGCAATTATTATATATTTTTGTTCTACTTTGTTTTACTATTGACTGCTTTACTAGTCACTAGAAGATACAATTGGCCAAAAAAGACCAAAAATAATAAAGTCAATGGAAAAATGTTGATTTATGATCATTTTAATACCAAGACAGCTCCAAGACTTTCTGTCAAGATTTTATAAGTTGTATCATGTAACTTCTATGTTCACAGCTACAGCCCAAAATAACTGAGATAGGCTTATCATTAGAACGATATTACTATAGCAGATATGCAGATATAGATGTAAACTGAGGACAGGTCTCTTCCAGATTGGGCCTTACATAGCTTATCTATCTACAGTAACACCTGCCAGTTACTGCACACTAAAATTTCCCACTCTTTTCATGTCCTAGAGTCAGACTAATCCATCCTTCAATCCATCATAACTGAATATCAGCATCTGAACATTCATCCCACATTCCTATTGTTAGCTTATTGTTATACCCACTGAATGAATGTTGTTGATACGGCAGAATTTCAATTTGCAGCCTTGCTTGTTGTATATAAAAATGTAAGAGATTTTGTGAGTTGTGACATTTGGCCGGGAGCTCAGCGGTCTCACATTTCCCTAGGAGTCCAGCCAGATACTTGGCCAAACAGGAAATACGAATGGTTATGTGGAAGAATGGCAGGAAATATAGCTCGCTCACATTATGCAGTAATCCCGCTACAGCATACATTATGGCTGCTTATGAAATAAACAGATGGACTCTTACATACACAGCACAGAGGGGATAAATAAAGCATGGCTGCCACTCACACACAAATCTGTTTATATGACACAAGAGAAAATTTAAATATTGTCATTACCTGAGCTAAGCTATACTTATAAAACACATGCCAGCGTCTGAGACTGGCCAGAATTACTGTGAACCAAATTTCACAAGCTACTGCACAATGTGATTTGGAGCTAGAGCTGGATGTATAGAACGTAGTCAGACTGGAGCTGGACTAGGCCTTTTCTATATAATGAGGGCTCTGTGCAGTGAAGAAGAGACTGCAGAATGTAAAGCTTAAAGCACGAAAGACATATGGCCGTCCATTCACTTCCTGAAGATTCTCTCAGTGAAATGGATTTTGTATCCCGTCCCTTTACAACCGTTTAACTCAGTAGAAAATCTGTCGGATCGGTTGTAACTGTCTAAAATGAAGCAGGCTTTATGCAGTTACTACTGGACCTGATTTTTCATGGTTGTTACTTTTACATTCATCACATGTTTTGTTTCTCTGATTAGTTGTATATGTGAATCCAACTGTTTAATAAAAAAAAAAAAAAAATACAGTACAGTTTGTTTGTGCTACTATGCTGCGAGCTAACATCTTTATTGGTCTGTTCTCATGTAAAAAAAAGTCATATCTTAGCCTATAGCAGTGGTGGGTAAACTAAGGCCCAGGGGCCACATACCGCCCATTGAGCTGTGTAATGTGGCCCACCAAGCATTTACACATAATTTACTTTTCCACCAAACATTATACTAACCAGTCGCAAATGCAAGAAATTACAATTTACAGGCTTTCAGATGCACTTTATATTATTTTATAGTTTACCAGTCTGGCCCATCTGTCAGATTTTAAAACCCAGTGCGGTCTTGATTAGTGCCTAATTAGTGGTTGTGAAGAGCATAGATTCAAGACCTATTTCAAGGAGATAATTTTGACCTGAATGACGCACACTCACTGACCCTTGAATCAGGTTTTCATTTAGGGATTTGAGTTTGCACTTAATGCGTCAGCAGTGATCACATTAGAGGAGGAAGCTTTAGTAATGGGTGCATAAATGGAATGTTTACCAGATTATAAATATAATACTAGTATGAAGAAAATAGTTACTTGCCTTAATGTCTGTTTGAAAAATCTCCAAAATGTGTCAAGACTTGACATTTTCAATTCTTCTAAATTATATTTTTGGATTTTTTTGCCTTTATTCAATAGAGACAGTGTGGACACATTGGAAACAAAATGACAGAGAGAGGACTGAGTCAGAGCCAACTCAGTTATGTGGTTTAGACTCTATTCCAAGGTCATTTCTGCTAAAAAGATTAATTAGTTAAACTCCACTCCATTCTATTCACACAATTTGACATGCAACAAGATTATAAATTATTAAAAGTATTGTAAGCTTTACAGAAAAGCCATTTATTTTTTAATGATGAACATAATTATTGCAAACAAATTTTATAAAGCTGACAAAACACCTTAAATTTCATATCTAATCATAATCTTATAAAATAATCTACCTCAAAACATATATCTTACAGTGATAACAAAAAATTCTTGACAAAAGGTGTAAGAATGGAGGCATAAATTGGTTTAAAAATAAAAGATGAGAACCAGCATGCCTCTATATGCAATTATGTTGAAAATAGCAATGCAGAGATTATTGTATTGAGGCTTCCGCTCATATTCATAATGTGACCTTGGAGAGCACATTCTTTTTTGTCGCAGCTAAAGTGTAGCATCACAGATCTAAATATAATTCTAATAACGTATGTGAATCTGCTTGTCTCTCTGTTACTGTGCCACCTATACAAGTCTGAGTTTTCTAATTAAATAGCAGCACCACAACTGAATATGCACTGCCTTGGAAACAGTATTGTGTTATTTATAACCTGAAATAAAGAAAACACTATGCTAAAATGGAGAGGAGATAATTGTATTAAAAACTGTGGATGAAAGGAAGACATAACTGCTGGCCTGTTATGCCTGAATTACTTCAAGTAGCCTGGTATCAAACATTTTGCTGGTGCCTATTAGTGTAATTAGCTCCAGCACCGATTTTGCTCCAAGATAGTCTTCAGTGGAGCCATTGACCTAGAATAATGTGAACGTGCTGCAACATAATGAAGGCTAAAACACGTCCAGAAACTTCAACACACTAAATTTAAAGTAGTACATGGGATGATGTATATTTAAATGAAATAATTTATAGTTTAATGTAATGCAATGTGTATAATTTGGAGTATGCAGTTGGCACACATTGAATGGTATCTAATTGGCCTTTTGCAGTGATGGCTAATTTGTGTTTTTATGCTGCAGTCTGTTGAGGTGCAGTCTCAGAAAAAAGAGATCGCAAAAGCCTTGAAAGTCTCACTAGGAATGACATAGGACTGAACGCCTTTTCTCCCAAAGTTATCATCTGTTTTATTCATTTCTCTGATAAAAGATGTCAAGTAAAAACCCAAATAACTTTAAAACCACTTAAGAATCAGTTTGTATGCATTTCTATAAAGTTCTAGGCTCAAATTTAAAATCAGGTTTGTATGAAGAAGCTGCAAGGCATGTGATTGGGTCACAGCGTGTCAGGACAAGGTAGGCAGGTAAATTGCCTCAAAATATTCTTTTTTTTTTTTTTTTTGGCATTTTCCCCATCTTGGAAAAAATAGACTTTTAAGGTAAGCCATAAATTGTGTTCCTGTGCCTATAAATGGCCAAAGAAGACAAACTGAGCTAACCTGGCGCTGCAGCTGGAGAAGACGTTACTGTTGATGCTGCTTTCGAATAAGTTTTATCAGAAGTAGAGAGTATTTCTTTTGCTTTCAACGGGAGCCTTCCCAGACGGTACATGGAAATAGACAATGTTCTGTGGAGCAGTTCAATCTGGCAGAGTTAGGTTAAAACTGAGCACTGCAGGAGGAGAAGCACAAGTTGAGCACACATGCCTGCATGAGATGTGATTCTAAATTTCTTGAGTGAACTATCACTTTTTCACTGGGTTTGATCATACGTAATGGCATGTCCCTGCAGAGCTACCGTATGTGTTCAAAGGATGTTCAGGAAAGCTTTTGGGAGTGGAATTGGAACTACACTAAATGCCTCAAGATCATTATGGCTTAATGCTAGGAAGGATAAATGATTATAGACTATTTCCTCATCTGAACAAACAAAAGCTGGAAGCAGACGTCATGTTTCCCAGCCGAAAAGTCAAGTTTTATCATCTGCATAGCTCTGACCAGACATATGCTGCGTTCACTGCTCTGCTCTTGTGTCAGCACTTGCCCAAGTGGTGATTTCATTATTTTGTTTTCTTCATTTTTTTCCTCTATTTTCTTTAGAGAATGGCTTATAACGTGTATAATTAGCCGCTATGATGAATTGCAAGCAGGCTCATCCCATGGGGCCAGACTTGAAGATTTAGTCAGAGACGACAGCCTTCCACTGTCTTTAAATGAGCTATTTTTACTGGAGCAGTCAACAGGCATTCGGGGATTTCACTATGTTCTGCTTAGTCTTTTGGAAAATACTCTGTAATTACCTTGTGGTACATCTGTGTGCAAATTAAGATATCATGTCTAATTAAACCTCACAAAAGGCAGACATTTACAGTGCATAGGCTTCTGCAGGAACATATATTCACTGCTGCAGTATGTCTGTACACCTATTGAGTATGATTTATTAAGTAAGAATGAACTGGCCTTGACTTAATGCAAAATTGTGAAGCAACCAACGAACATGCATCCAACAATGAACTGCACAGAAACAGGCTTTTGTAAGGTGTGTATAGAAATAAAGGGCTGAATAGAGCATGCAAGGCTTAAAATCAGATAATAAATATAGTATATAATAAATAAATATGATCAAATGTAGGCTCACAACATACATTTTTTGTTTACTCTAGGATACATAATAAAGTTGTTTTGTGATGTTTTGCCTTATTCAGCCTTATTTCTCTCACAGGTTTGGACAGTTTCCATTTCCTGTTTTTGCGTTTGTTCTCACAAAATGTACCTTTTCCTGATAAAGGAAAGGCAGAGATGATATTCACGGATGATTCTTGGCTCTGATTGGGAACACTTCCTGTCTCACTGTCCATTAGAGAGACATGCTTTTAATTTTGCATACATATATGTTTTGATGTTATACTTTTCTTAGCTATTTGTTTTTTTAGCTCCACAAAACTCAATTCGTATGAAAAAAAAAAATCTAAATAATTTATTTCTCATTGATCTTGGGTAGGTATGATATGTAATAATAAAATGGAAACAATTATTAATGTATACTGTATCTCTCTGTGTGAGTACTGTATATTTCTTATTTTAAATTAAGAATAGATTTGATGGACAGACATCAGTGTACATTTTCCCATTACCTGTTTAAAGATTGATTGAAGGGGATATGAGGGGCATATTCACATTCATGCTTCACTAATCAAAATAAAATAGCAATATAATTGAAGCTTTCAGGTTTTTGTTCAAACTGCTGTAACCTTTGATGCAAAACTCCTACATATATATATATATATTTATATCTATTATGCTGCAGACTTTAACCCTGTAAACTACAATCCTGCACATGCACTGATTTTTATCCCAGGCTAAACTGTTTAATATATATCTATAAAGGTATAATTATGTATGACCTTTCTTAACTGTGACCCATATGAATTCTATTTTTGTACTGACGTCATTTTCTAAACATTCAGCTCGGTCCAAAGGTTATTCAATGACTCATTGTCGTGGCCATTGTTATCGTAGCTGATGATTAGCTCCATGTGACATTTCCCGTCTCCTACTCTATTCACTGCTAATTCTATTAATTCCCGTTTTGAGAGACACACTGTGAGCTTGCTCATCAGAGGGCCCTATACGTTTCATTATCACAGCCCTATGTAGTTGTCTGGAACAGGTCATGAAAGAGGTCTTTACAAACCAATGACTGCATATGTGAACATTACAAGACTAGTGCCAAACAAGAACTCTGAGAACAGACTTTTTGTTTCTGCTGAATGTGAGGCATCTCTGAATAGGATTTGTGGGTTCTGTCATCATGCTATGACCCTTGCAGTAAAACCAATGCATTTTGTCTAGGTCTTTGATGTAGGTCTCTTTTTGTAGCATTCCAAAACAAACTTTCACTTCAAGGTTTGCAGTGAAGTTTGCTTTATATTAGCTCAATACCAAATCCCAAATACATCCATCCTATTGTACACTTTTGATCATTATATTTTTTCTTTATAAAGTTTATTGCCTTATTGTCCGTTAGCATCACTAGCTACATTGACTATAGTTATGACTGGTCATTATAGTCCCACCTTCCCAGTTTATTACTTTTTGTGTTAGAACTTTGTATTGATGACCTCACAACCCCATGACCCTCTCTTTATACTGCCTCTGTGTCCATAGCTTCATGCTCATTAATGGCTTTACTTGTTCACTTCCTTTATTTCACTTGTCTTTTTAAATCTTGACCAAACATTCAGGGTCAGATTTGGTACGCCACACAATTTTGCATGAGGCGTTGTTTGCAAATGCAGTCCATAATTAAGTCAAGATGGACATAATGTCTAGGACCAGCTTTGTAAGCGAAGATGTAAAGCCTTAAAACAGGGGTTCTCAAACTGGTGGTACTCTGGCTCTCTGTACGACTATTGATTTCCAATGTAAACCTACACTAAACACTAAAGTTTGGACTTTGTTTGTGTTTATATAAAACTTAAAATGGCATAGATCCGTGTCGGCATAAAGGTGGTACTTGGAAAGACAAATGTTTTCTGGGGTGGTACTTGATGTGAAGAGTTTGAGAACCACTGCCTTAAAACAGTAGTGTTTGAGAAGAGATTTTTGTACTTTATATACAATAATGTAATAGAACCTCACACAGAAATGAAAAGTATAAAAAAAATTAAAAAATAAAACCCTTTATAGGTGTTTTTAGTGATGTTTGTGCTGGGTGCAATGCTATTTCCTTCTAAACTTCACTCAGCTGTAGGCATACGCAAACAGTTAGAACATTTTTGTTTTGTTGTGCCTGATTTACACTCTTCTCCCCAATTTTTCAGTGGTCTAGAATTTATAGTGCCCAAAATTGGTTATCCAATTCATAATTTACCATAAAAGAGGAACATGAAAACTGCCCACTAACAAGCTGATCTAAGCAAATGGATAATCTCCAAAACCATTCATTTTCTTTGTGATTGTTTACCAGTGTCATTTAAGAAATCCACTTGGAGGAGGTTAAAAGTTGCCGTTGTCTGATGTTACTGTTGTGGCTCATAATGACAGGGTGGAGGCCCGTTTGAGTGTTTCCTAACCTTTTGCGTTCAAGTGAGCAGTTGCGAGGATCAGTGTAATTATCAGTATGGTGAATAGTGTTGTGGATGTGAAGCACAAAAACACAGGGAGGAAAAGGTCACGGTGGCACACTACAAGTACAGACCTGACTCAGCTGCCAATAATCACATTGGCCCCCGAACAAAAGAACCGGGGCGACCACAGGCTTCTGCAGGCGTCAGGAGGAGAAATGTCAAGCCGAGGTGCCAATGACTCCAGGCTTTAGTTCAATTACAGCAATTATATTATCCTCTGTACTTATGCACATACCACATATTTAGTTTCACATTAGTTGATTACAGGCTGGGATTCTGGGCTGACTCATCAATCATAGAGGTGTTTGTGCAGTTTTCTATTGTGCACAGTGAGCCATTGAGTCTGACGCTGAAAACAGTCTCTGATTCTTCATTACTGCAATCTGTAAAAATAATAGATCAAAAAACATAAGCGCACGGTGAGTGATTAGAGCTCCTGCCTCGCACTAAGAAGGTTGTGGGTTCAACTCTCAGTCTTTCTGTGAGGAGTCTGCATGTTCTCCTTGTGTTACCATGGGTTCTCTCTGAATACCCTGGCTTCCTATACATGCATGTATATAAACTGCCCCTAGTGAAAGAATGTGAGAGTGAAGGGTGGCCTGTCAATGTCTTTGTTTAAGTGTCACCCCTTTGACTAACTGTCCATCGTCCAGGATGTACCCCGCCTCAGGCCCGAGGCTGCTGGGATAGGCTCCAGTCACCTACGACCCCTAATGGGACCAAGATGAATGAATGAAAAGAACATCATCTTGTAGTGGTCATGTGATGCTAATAAAAAACATCAGAATAAATTGTAAAAAAAATCTGGCAATTTGAAAGGAAATTAGTTTTTACTGTAAAAAGTACTGTACTTTACATAGATAATAATCAAATAATACTAAAAAAACCCAATGTGATTACGAGATTTTTATTTTTTTTTGCTAATTACTCCATAGGTTTGCATTATAATGGTTAGAGTGTGGGTTTTTTTTTGGATTATACAGGTATTGCAGTTTCTTGCATTTTACCGTAAATATGTCAGACTTTAACGTTGTAGTTTGAATTTGGTTTATGTAGTGTTTTGTTCGTCTCTTCAGCACTGCATTTAAAAAATAGATGTTATATGATTTAATATTGTACATGAAGATGAAGATATGGCTTTAGAATGTGTACCAACAGAGGCCTTTATATCAGGGTCAAGAACTGTGTCGAATTTTACCAGAATATAAACTTCTAAAATATTGCCTTGCATATTCCCTCACTGTATGTATTCAGTTCATTTGGTTATGGCTACAATTCACTGATAAGCTTTACAATAGAGATAAATCAGCCCAGTTCTATTCACACCTGGGCACAGTGCGGACAGAGAATAGGAAGAAGAGGAGGGGCCCGGCTAGTGCCACCTGACTGATGAATACACTCATGCATGTGGACACTTGGCTGGCGCTCAGAGAATAACAGGGAGGGGATCTGGCACTTCATCAACTAGACCGACTACTGGGAAATGGCTGCGCGAGAGCGATGAGGATGATGCGTTTATCCAGCTTCGTCTGTGATGCAGAACCGGGGCCGTTCTCACCGCGGAGTGTGACTTTTTTTAAATATTTGCTTCATGTTCCACTGGAGTTTTATCTTTAGTTAAAGTGAGCATAAGTAAAGCAGGAGAGAAAAGTAATACTGATACTTTTTTTGTTATTCCAGGCTGCAAAAGATGTTTCGAAGAAGTATAAAGAAGGAAAAACGTTACAAGTAAAAAATCAAAGACACATAATGACATGAAAAAGACACAAACCAAATCAAACTGGTACTAAAAGGAGACAGAATATTTGGATCTGGGATATGTGAATGTGCTAAATGCATCCAAAACACAGCAATACTGAATTATAGAGGACGTCCGTACATGGAGGTGGCTCAAGCATTGCTCACATGCCTTTGTATTAAAGCTCTTAATCCTTATAAACATCTTTCTTTATTAACAGGAGTGCATCAGTGGTGTTGGGGGATTTTTAATGAAGCGTTTTACCCGGGAGTGATTCATAAGAAGAAAAATTTAAAGAAAAGGTTCCTATCGACTGTGGATTTCTAGCATGAAGCGTCTTTGGGAAAGACACTGAACTTACCTCCAACATCTGTGAAAGTGTTTGGAAAGGCACTGAATGGGGCGCAGTGGATGGCAACAAGACAGAAAAATAAACTATTGCTCTACATTGACTTGAACAGGAAAAAGTAACTGGCTTTGCAACAAATTTGTATCTAGAAAAAAAGTGTAGATGCTGAATTACTTTTTACTAATTACAATTACCCCCTCATAAACTTGCCTCAGATAAAAAGTGATGCTAATTTGCAGTGAGGTTTCTGGGTAACTTACATATATATTCTTCTCAAATGGCCTTTCCAGCCTCAGCCATTCACAAACATGTTCTCTCTTTGAAATTGGGTCTGGGATCACTTGATTGAATAGGGATGTGGCCTTAAGGATTTCTGTCACACTCCATCACTTTTTTGTCATTTTATTTTCTGTAAACTTCTGTATTTATTATGTGAAAAGAAAAATAAATAAATAAATACTTGATTAAAATCATATCAGATAAATCATCAGTTTACCTAAAATGGAGTAAGCTTAATAAAATGTTTCATGTCTCTGATTGGTTAAGTGTCTATCCAATTACAGCGATTTATTGTGCTCCTGTTGGGATAGCTAGCTCTGAGTTTTTACAAAAGTTGTAAGTACTATCAACGCTAATTGTCCTCCATACAACAGTGCTATAAATGCAGACCATTTCAGTGATGTTACGACCAAACAAAAATGAAGCTGCAGAGTTCAACTGGAGACTCTCTTCTTCTTTTCTCCCGATGCAAATGTTATTTTGAAGATGTGTGTCTAATCTGCCCTGGGCGTGACATGACACATTTCCCTAACTACAATCAGATACAGATCGTGTTTGTGACATATTGTGGAAATCAGAAGCACACCATTAGACGCCGCACAGAAACGGGGCCTGTACGCTCCAGACTGTAATGAGATTAGAGCTCAGGGCGCATGCGAGATCATTTGTGCGTGTGCGAGTTAATTGGCAGCAACACAGCCTAAGAGGGAATGTTGTGTGAGCCCGGCAAACAGTAACTTAGACCCAGAGCAACGCTAATTATTCCAGGCTAGCCGCCAGAATCACAATATTACAGCTTCACTAAGCCATCTTAGTGTGGGGCTCGGTTACACGACGTGGCCTTCCACCCAGAGAACCAGGTGCACGATCACAGACGCCACTTGAAAAACTTAAATCGTGTAAATGAAGTGCTATTTAAAGAATTTAAAGCGTGGACTGAGAGGCAATTTGAGCAGTTTAAGTAGTACCATCAAAACTTTGCAGTGTGCCTAGGGGCCAGTTCAGTTTACTTCGGCGTTTTATTGTTCCTCAAAGGGAAATTTGGTTTGCCGTTGGGCGTACAGAAAACTCGAAATACAATAAACTAATATAGTGCAGTACTGCAGACCCTGGAACTTCCAAAAATCCATCAAATACAATAAACTCGAATTGTGGTATCCAGAAATAAAGGGAGACACACATTTCCTTTATTAATGTTATACAGTACGTGTGATATTGATACAAAAATTGTCAACTCAAAATCAGATCTAACTTATGTTAGCGCAGATGGGCCAAAAGCGTACAGCAAAATCTGTTGATTTAAGGAAGGCTAAGCTATGTGTAGTTAAGATTGGCATAAAACATGTATTTATGGTAGCAATATTGCTAGGCTAAACCTATAATAACATTTTTCATGTAGCTTAGCTGCTAGCAAAAGTAGCATAGTGTGCATTCCATTTTTGGGTTTATTTTTGGATTAGTTGCCATGCTATCTTCCATATTTAAAGTCTGTTTATTAATTATAAATAAGAATGTGTGTCTTGTATTTTTTTTTGACATGGTGACATTCCAATACATCTGAGTCCCCCTTTCTTTAACCTCTTGGCACCTATGGTAGCCTCGTAGGGACATGTTTTCTAGAAACAAATCCAGTGGAAAAAGGTCAGCAGATGAGTTTACTTTAAAATGTTTAATCCTATTTTGACATTTCAGACTGAGTAAAAAAAAATCTCAAACAGTAGCTACCTACACAACAAGAAGTGATGCACGTAACTAATGATTGCTTTGACTAACTCCTGTGGACCTTTTTTAATTTGGCAAGTTAAACAAAAGCAAAGAGTATTATTTAGATACACCACTAAATTATTAATTTGAATAATGCAATCCATTTTTTAACTGTGTAATACATATTTTACTAGTACTGCTATACTATCCTTCATCAACATATTTGCACCTGGCATTAACAAAGAAAACTTGTGGTCTAATCACTCAACACATTTTAATGTGAGGTCTGAACAGGGCCAGGATGAATTGCTCAAGAGTGAATGAGTGTGATGCATGCAGCGGCAAATGAAATGATGACAGTAATTACAGACACAAGTCTAGACAAAGAAAAACATTAGGTTCATGCCCACAGTCCTTAAATTAACTTTACTAAACAATTGTTACTTTAAAATTCATATCAACCTTTTTTGTATTTGGTTATGCTTTAAGAAAAGCATAAAGGCTGTTCCAAACCTTATTTTCTTTGCACTAAGGTTAAAACTTTTATTAAAAAACAATTTTCTGTCTAATTTGCGTGACCAATGGTAAACTGATGTAGTTTCTGAAAATGAAAAGGCAACAAATGAATGTGCAAATGTGAATTATGGTCAATACAAGACAGAAATAATAAAAACTGTTTGATAACATCAGATAAAAAAGTAATTAAAATACATGCGTTATAATAAAGCATGTGACCAAGAATACTTTATTGATCTTTGTAATTTGGTTGATTATCTGTGCCTTGCATATTACCAGATAGCACAGTGACCCAAAAACAGCTGAACATATTGTAGTATGAATATGACGTAATCATCCTTATGTCAGTTGAACTTGAAATGAGGCCTATACCTGACCTTTTGATTAACAGGTGAGCTGGTGACAATCCATCTACCCTCCATGGCTGCACCACCAGACGTCTGTCATCAGCGTCATCGCCCGTAGTCATTGTATCCCAGCCCTGCACGCTCTTGCTTCCCGCATTAGTCTGACTGCTGCTGAGGGGTAAATCTGGGTGAACAGGCACAAACACTGAGGAGAGAAATCATAAAAGTGGCATAAATTTCCAAGCGGGGGGAGAGATCCTGGCTGCAAAAAATTGAAAACCCAGCGAAGTAAATAAGATTTGCCTCTATTTCTGCTGATGGCTGTCAGAACACCAGCACTTTAAGCTGCGGATACGGTGGCAGCTGTGAGTGTGTGTGTGTGTGTGTGTTTCGGTCCGTGCATGACAGGGGCTAATTATCATGGAGGAGGAGGGTGGGGGTATCTATTTTGTACAGAGATGAGTGAAATAGAAGAGAGAAATGGGAACAACAATCCTAACCCCCGGCTCCTCATCCCCGCGGCGCCCCTCCTCGGTCTGACAAGCCTGCGTCGCTAATAGAATAGCAGTGGAGCATGCTTGAAAAAAGGGGGGCTGCTTGAAAAGCCTTTGATCAGCAGTCCCCTGTGACATCAATTAACCATTAATGTGCAGCCGGAGAGCAGGAAGATAGAGAGTTGTCCAGGGTCACCTCCATTCTCCAGCCACACAGCCTCATAATGACCACAGTTTAACCCAGCCGGTCCCACTGCACAGGCCTTTGTGCGGAACTTGGATGCGCTTGCCAAATATAGACCAAATGAGAGCGTTAACCCTGGAATATGAGGGTCTCTTGAGCAACATGCATTGCAATCAGACAAACCAGTGGGCTTTGTTATGCTAAAAACTCTTGTCGGATAAAAAGAAGTCTGATCTAACGGGGTCCTTCACCTCATTGCACTCTGATCCCAAATAAAGGATGACAAGTTTGAATGTCCCAGTATCTTCCGCTTGCCCACCCATGTTGTTTTTAGGCAAGTCTGGTTAGTGTATCAGTGGAGGGGACAGGAAATGAAAATGGCCACCATCATTTCAGTAGCAAAATGCTTGATAGTGCATACACTCATTTGGTTTTATAGGTTTACTTCGGTGCTCTAAGGCCTGTGGAGCTGGGTCTGCAGTTGTGTGTCTTGTTACAGTGAACTGGCTTTGGAAACTTTTAAAAATGTAGCTACTTGAGTTGTATAGGAGTTATTGTTTTGGAATGTAGCAATGACATGTCCACTCATTGCCAGTTAATAGTTGATCTAAAAAGTACGGTGGCCAAGACAGCTCACCACACTCAAATAAATATGCATATAAATGAGCCATAACACAACACAAATGAAAATAAAACACAACAAAATAACCACAAAATGACTGATTAAGCCACAATTTCAAAAAAACAAACGCACAAAAAAAAATCACTACAAAATACCCAAAGCACAATGGAAATCTTAGGAACTTGTATTCTGTCATAATAACTGTTAACTTATAAAGGTTTCTTTACGTTAGCGTTAGATGAGAAAAATGTAAATATGCACCTGTGAATGGCAACATTGGAAATATTAGACTAACATGACATTGAAAGTTGAATAGCTTTATAAAAACATTGAATTTACAAACCATATTTGCCTTTGAGATAACTGCACACTGATATGAATCACAGCAGCTTATGCTAGTTGTCCATTTGCAATAACAGTCCCCGGGGAACCCAGCACCAGTCACTTTGGATACATTTCCACTGTGCTGTAGTTTTGTTGTGTTTTGTTTAATTAATTTGTGTTGTGGCTTTGTTGTTCATATCGTGGGTGTTTTGTTTTAAATTGCAGAGGAGGTTCATTCTGTGTTTTTGGTGCTGACCAACTTGAGACCAGAATAGATTTGTGTAGCCCCCACTGGCTCTTTTTATAGCCATTCATGCCTTAATTGCAAAAAAAAAAAAAAAAAAGTGAGAAAATAAACAAACGGATGACAAACTGGTCAAGTATTGAATGAGAATGTGGTATTTCACGCACATGGAAATATGAATGCATTTTAAAAACAATAAAATGCTGACAATTCAGTTTCCCCTTATACCTTTTTATGACATTACTGCTTTCACAAAACTGTAAACAAGTCATTACAGAATATAGAAGAGTTGTATCCTGGGCTTCCATCTTTGTTTCCCATTACACTGCTCTCTTCCTGTCATCCGTCTTGCTGCGTTGGCAGTGCTGTTTGACATCTGGCACTGGCCACACATTCCCAAGCCGATGACCAATGTCCTCCATAACAAGGATATATGGCTCCATTAGCCTGTAGCTGATTATTTAATCATTTCTTAGATGGCTTTAATTGAAATGGTATGATGAATGGGGCTGGGGTCCACTTCCCCACAGAGAGGTCTAATTGGGCTTCTGTCCTGAGTGGTTCACCTTGGAACTGTCACCCACTGGTTTCACTCAGTGGGAGCAGGTAGAACAGGGGCTGGAGGAGGCAGTGAGATGAAGACGAAGAGGAGGATACAAATTACCAAGGGACTGTTGGTGAGTTCTATACTATGGAAACTGATTATGCTTAAAAAATTAAATGACATTTTAGACTTTAATATTAGCATTAAACAATATGATTTTATCTTACTTACTAAAATTTGTCATTTCACTTTGGCCTTCTTCTGTCCCATATCATATTAAAAACACTACTTCTTTAGCTCTGTCTTCAATTCCACATTATAAACATAGCTATACATATTTATAGACATTTATTGTATTTAATTCCATTTAGACAGCAAATATAATTGTTGCTATATTCTTAATATTAGCACTGTATCATGTGTCATCAGCATCTTTGACCAGCTACTGCTAACTTTCTGTAGACATCTGGTCTGACATCTGGTCTCTTGAAGTTAGGTTGCTTTTTGAACCATGTCCCATCCTTATTTTCCTACATTGACCTTTCCGAGAACATAATCAATACTGTCACTGCCACATATTAAGTACGTTGTGTGTAAACAACAACCGCGGTGTTTTTCAGATTCAAACTCACATCTCACTCATCCACCGACCCAATCAGTCTCCTTCTCTTTGCAATGATCCTTATGATGTGGTACCCATCCATTGTATCAGATTGATGGAGAAGAAGAAACATTCAACCATGGGATTCATATAAAAAAAGACATATTGACTTGTGCCGACTTGTTGACCCACATTAAAGAGGAATAATTACAGAGTGTGTGTACACATTGTGATATTGATGTGACTGTCGTTGTGCCTTACGAGCGCCGCTATAGCTCCGTAAGATTAGTTAGCCCTGTAATCTATTGATCCCTTGGGAATGTTGCTCTATAAGTCTCTCAATGGCTTCCTACTTAAACCCTCATCAAAGGCGAAGGCAATGCGCCAGGCGAGCTGTTTATGTCAATAATGTGCTGCACTTCACGCCTCCCCTCTCACACACCAACGAATTTATAAATATCCCGCTTCAAATAAAAATGAAATAAATGGAAAATAAACACTTCCCTCTGAAAATGATAATGGGCAGCGCTCAGGGAAATGTAAGACAAATCCCACAGTGGAGTTCTAATTCTCTGCTGTCATTTCACAATCCCCTCCCGCCCTTCTTTTCTTCTCATAAAAACACATCTCGCTGTTGTGCCAGCCCTGTATTCGTCACACCACGCCATCTCCATGTCTTCCGTTAATGTATGTTTCACCTCTCCTGGCATTGTGCACGCGTTATCCTGACTGACGGTAAAAAGGATAGATGGCGTGAATAAGCACTCGACGTAAGCCGTGACCTTTGCCTTGAGAAGTTCATCACAGAAGCGGTCTGATGAACGATGCACTGTGGGCTTCTTTTGGATCTCAAAGCAATGGGAATGAGTTAATGATACAAGAGAATGGTACAAAAAGGGTTCCCAGATAATAGTACCAGGTGCTAAAAGTGGTATGATATGTCAAGAATGAAAAATGCAACTGTGTTATGACTTTTGGTTTGTCTTAATCACGCCATACACTTTTGCATTGTATTAGGCATGAACCGAAATTGTGACAAAAAAGCACAAGTCACTAAAATGTGAAAGCTTTTTGGTTTGGGTTCAGAAAGTGAATTGTTCTAATGCTTGTTATAACAATCTTAGTAATAAAATGACAGTTTCTTTCATGAGGACCAGAGGGCAATTCCATACAACTTGCAGCCTGATGTCAAGCTTGTGTGGGTGTAAACATGGGAGTTTAGGCTGAAGTTGTTCCATAAAGACTAGCCTTGACTTCTGCAGCCAGACTGACGACCATTAAGGTTCAGCACTGATTCATAGTTTTTCACTGAATGAGCCTCAATGAGAAACTGCAGTGAGGAAATACCCACCTTCCCAAAATCCCTTTTTATTAAGTAATTATTAAGTAAAAATGTTGTTCCTGGTCATGCTTAGTAATATAAATATCATATAACAATCATAAAATTAGTGCCTTTTCACTTAATTTGGGTAAAGAAATGCTCTGATTCAAAAAATGTTTGACCTTAAGCTTGCTCTGAACCAAGACGAGGATAAACTTTCCTCATAAGTTTCCTGATGACTCAGTCTAACTCATGATTAGACAGCTTAATGAAATGGAACTTTATGGAATAGCTCTCAGGGGTTACCCAAACATTGACATTAACTTCCCCAGCAACCTGCCAGGTCGTCTGCACTTTCTTCATAAAGATTCATAAACACAGAGCTTATTGTATTTAATACTCATTTTATTTTGCACACTGTATGAATGGCAGCAAAATTCTCCAAAACACACACTAATCTTGCCATAATTGTGACATATCTCTTATCTGGTTCTTGCAACAGTGTGCCATTCAAACTATGGTACCCCTATATACACACTGTTAGTAGTATAGTCAGTCAAAATGTGCAGGTTAATTTTAGTTCTATTTTTAGGCCAGGTTTAATTCCAGTAACCAGTCTTCAAAGGTGGAAGGCTACTTTAACATTCAGGTCCACACTGTGTTTAAGCAAACCTCAATTTCTTGAATTTAGATAAGTTGCTTATGTCAAGACCTGTACCACACATATGTTTTGGATTATTCTGGAACTTTGGAAAGAAACACAAACTTTCCCAATGTCAAGTCCAAGCTAAATAATGATTACAGTACCCTACATACACTGTATGTAAAATGTAATCACTGAACAAACACATTAATGATTACACTGTGATAAGCGTCCTCCTGGACACATTATGCAGTGTTGTTTTTTGGTGGATAGGAGCTTACAGACCATTTATCAGCATATTTAATGTCTGTAGGTTATCTCGGACACAGAAAATGGCTCCATGGAGCCAGAAAACGATGTCCTTAATTGTGTTTTGTTGTTCTTAGGAGTTAGATAATCAGAAGAGTGAAGGCTCAGGTTTTGCTTGTATAGTGGGGCCCTGCCATCGATTTTCTGCACTTTGTTGTGAATTTGCTTCAGGAGCAGATTTTAGTTTTCATTTCCCGCTTGTGGAGAGGTGCCGTCTGGACGCTATCCAGTAATTAATCAGACTAATCAATGGCCGCTGCCTGGGGTCTGTGCAGACTCTGTCCCAATCACCTGTTGTCATTCTACTAACGTCTGTGTCAAAAGCAGTCCATCTGGAACCCTTCAATCACCATAGGACTGCTACCGATGGATTTGAAGGAGTGCTTTTTAAAATTAAATAATCCATGTATGTATTTATTTCACTTATTTTGAAGAAACCTCATCTAAAAGCAGATTACAATAGGAAAAAAACAGCTGCCTTTTAAGGCTTTATTATCATTTTTTATATTTGGCCTTTCACATACACAGCCATCACATACAAGGTCTCGAATTAGGGAAACTCCTATTGGCTGTTGGTCTATTCCACTTGTAAACAACCAATCAGTGGTTACCAATAATACAGAGAAAGTATCTATTCCAGCACTGGCTACATACACTAACACAGTGAAAACAAAAAAACAAAAACAGAAAAAGAGAAAAGGGAAGCAAACACAGATAAAATATGGGTAATGCATGTACACAATTTTAAACAAGGCAGAGATGACTGTGAGATAACCTCATACTGAAATCAGAGCTAGAAGTCTATGGTGAGCTCTCAGACTTGGTTTGATGTAATATCTTAGTATTTTGGGGCATAAGTTAAGTATCAGTATCAGTAAAGTTGTGCCAGGCCTTAATACAGAAACCCAGTCTCAGCACCGATTGGGGACAATATGTTTACAGCATTAAATGATGAGTGGCAGATAGAAAATGTTATGTAGTGTTCAAAATCTTTCACTAATTGAATTCCCTTTATAGTTCCCAATATAGAAAGCCCTATGTAGTGATTAAGAGGTCTGCTTTCAGTTACTACCCTACTGACCACTGCTGTTTACTACTCACAGGATGCACTGTGGAAAACTTTCACTGCACTTTATTTAAGTCAATTGACACCATATGGTGCACTTTATAGCGGAATTACTATAAACTACACTACAGACAAACTAGGGAGTGGTTTCGGTGTTTGTGCTTGTAGGCTTTTGTCATCTTAACCATGACTCAAAAGCAAAAACCTGTTTGATTTGGTGTGTGTACGACACAAGCAGCCTATTTGCACGCTTGTACGAGTGTGTGTGTTCGGGCGTATTGAGATAAGAGGAGCCGGGAGTTTGTTGAAATTCAAATATGTGAAACTCATTTTCTTCAAATCACACACTTCGCTAGATATTTCCTTTTGAACATGAAGGTATTTGGGAGCTCTCTGATGAAAGTTTCCATGTGTCAAAGCTGTTACCATGGTTACATGCAATTACTCTCGCTTTGCATAAATGAGTCAGGATAAATTAGAAATCCAATTTGTATTGTTTGCTATGCTCAGAATAGATTACAAATGTATCAGCCAGCTGATGCTAATTTGGTTGGCAGCCGGTGTTGTTCTGATGAGAGGGAGGGGAGCTGCGAGGGGGCGGGAACGGGACTATGTGCAACGTTGTTTGTCATCGTCTGTATTTACCTCGCAGCCACTCCACAGGACGAAGGCATATGGCTTATGATAATTAGCGTCCGTATCGGGTCTCTCGCTCAGCCTGAGTCACGTACTTTTATTCACTGCACTCCCAAATCTGATACTCGTTAAGATCATTCACATTAGCATATAGCCCAAAGGTGAGACGTTCGCATTCTCCTCCCAACTCTACAGAGACGCAGGATGTGGAGGAGGTGTTGTGGAAGCACTGTTTGTAATGTTAATTTTAATTCCCGCTGGATACCAATACAGCGGTTTGGTTGTTGTTGCTCACTAAATCAAGGATTCTTGGCAAATATAGTTGGAAAAAAACTAGCTATGCATTCCATGAGTTATAGGGCAAAACATGTTTACTTTCAGTCTACCTCTGGCGTTTTATGACATCAAAAACCAGACTGGGTTAAGTTGAATGCTATAGCTCATATACTGTCACACCAAGGGAATCCTCACTGAGCAAAAACATTGCAAAAATCGTTAATAAGTAACCAGGGAAGCATCCCTTGGCGAATATTAATGCAGATGGAGAATATGATGTGACTAACCTGTAGGAGTTGAAGCACTGCAAACTTACTTTGTCACTTTTTTATATATTACTATAACATTTGAAAAAAATAGCACCTTGTCTGGACCATGGGCTAACTATAGACACCAAGGATCAGCTGTTAGCCTATGGTAGCGCTCCTGATGTTTCCAGAGTGGACTGTGGGACATAAAAGCTAATTCTAGAATAGTGTTTTCCAAGAGTGTTTTATGATGCATTCATGGAGTCCTCAGAAACTCAGAGTATCCAAGTTGGGAAGTTGTTCTTCCCAATTCAGTGTGTTTACATGATTTCAGCTTGGAAAGTCAGAACATTCTAAACCATAACAACAAGGAAGAGGGACACGAATCAAAAATGTGCAAATGTTATTTTTTATAAATGACTTAATACAAAGTCGCAATTATTAGCCTATTAGTAGCTGTTCAAGAAAAGGTAGCCTACTCAAAACATAAGAAATCAACATAATAAATGTTCTCTAAATACAGGGCGTAAAAGATACAAAATATCTTAACGTTGCAGTCGTCATTTAAAAGTATTTAATACAAACATACAAACTCTTTTGCACATTAATAACTTGAACTTGATAATTTTACAATACAACTATTTTTTTTGCCCATATAGGCTTATTTAGACTACATACTAGTTATTATTTGTTTACATCCAGTATTTTATGTTAGACGTTTCAACATAGGTAACTTATGTCAACTTTGAATAGGCTACCTTTTCTTGAACTGCTACTAACAGGCTAATAATTGCCACTTTGACTGTATTAACTAATTTAAAAATAACATTTTTGACTTCATGTCCATCTTCCTTGTTGTTATGGTTTAGAATGTTCTGACTTTCCGAGTTAAAATCATGTGAGCACATCAAAGTCAGAAGAACGACTTCCTAACTTGGATACTCCGAGTTCCCGAGGACCCAATGAATGCACCAATACACCAATAGAGCATCGGGAATAAGTAGAGCTGCTGTTCAGTTTAGTCGAGTAAGCTATTTATCATTCATTCATTTTCTACCTGAGGGGGCAGGAGGCTATACCCCAGGGCTTTAGCTATTGTACATCTTGGACATTCGCCAGATATTGAACATCTTAGACTCATCAGTGCATGTCATTGGACAGTTGAAAAAATCCATGTTTAGAACTGGGAGAACATGCAGACTACATAGAAAACCAGTGACCTGCTGTCCAATGGATCAACCCCATTACCTTAAGCCAGTTACCAGCCCATCTACTGTGTGTTTTTTATGAGAATTACTGTGTATCCTGTTCTATCTAGAACAGAGGTGTCAAACTCAAAGTGGTGAGGGGCCGCAATAGTCAATAATAATCCTTCCAGGGGCCGAAGATGGAGATTAAATTTTGAGAGATTGTATCTTGAACAGGTTTTAGTTGGATTTGAACAGATTTGAACTGGATTCAAACAAGTTTTAACTGGATTTGAACAGGTTTTAGTCAGATTTGGACAGGTTTTAGTTGGATTTGAACTGATTTTAGTTGGATTTGAATAGGATTTTGGTGGATTTGAACAGGTTTTAGTCATATTTGGACAGGATTTAGTTGGATTTAAACAGGTTGTAATAGGTAGTGTTAGGTTAATCTTTGTAGCAAAAATCAAAACCATCTAAAACCTGTTCAAATCTATCTAAAACCTGTTTGAATTTAACCTAGTGCCAAAAATGTAAACTACTAAATGTATTGAAGGGCCACATAAAACCGCATTTGGCCCCCGGGCCTTGAGTTTGACATGTGTGATCTAGAATGTACATATTTCACATATTTTCTTCCCTGGATTATTAGTGTGAGTGGTGTCCAGTAAGAGCAAGATAGTCACTTTTAGATTGTCTAGTTTGCGGGATTCACTTGACTCAGCAGATTTAGATCAGTGGATCCTGGTGAGTGAATGGTGAGTGTGACCTAACACTGTTTTATGTCAAAAAACGGACAGTGTATCTGGGACTGTTTTAAGTGTCCCATCAGACTAGCATGTTCCAATATGTGCTGTCTGCTCACTGTGACACTGACGAAACATGTGGCCGTTGTCTCTCGGCGCCACTTACCTGTCACTGACACAGACACTAAAACTGTGGGGAAACTGAAGCCCAGAGCAAATAACAGTATGTTCAGCTTGTAGGCTTTTTATGGCTCACAGTGTGAATCATGTGTGTGGCTATATCAGGATATGATTTTTGTTCCTATCACACAGCACTGGTCGAAGGTCATGACACCGCATTGATGCTCGGTATGATAAATGCTCCACACGATTACTGCTTTCCTTTAGGCCATGGCTTCCTTGTATTGTCATTATTTAACTGCATTGCCAGGGCTTTTTCTACACAAAAGTGCCACTGTGCGCTGGCATTAATATTTCATAAACCATATTTTTCACTGCAGGTAGACACGCACAGAGTAAAGCAACACAATTACCAATAAATTACTCCTGTGTGGTGTTAATCATGATAAAGAAAGAGATCTCTGTATTTGTTCAGCCCTCTGTGAGCTATTGCCAGCACTCATTATTATGGGGTTATATTTATTATCTTGGATGACTAAATGGAGAGATTTGAATAACTCTTACTGGAGTCATATTGTTTTGAGGCTAGAGCTGGTTTGTCTTCTCAGACAGGTCTTTCCTCAGCGCTGTTTGTCAAATGCAGCAGGGAAACCACCAAAGAAATGTTAAAGCTTGCTATCTATGCAGGATGTGTGCCAGAGTAGGGCTAGTGTACTTCATATTTATGTCTGTAAACAGTGAGTTCAGTTGAGGGAAGAAAGAACAGTGGAAGTAAGAGAAAAGGATTCATTATGGCAACGGTAATTTAAAATTAAGAACAACATGTTTGAGAAGAGTTGCGACATATGGAGAGCCTATATTCACTATCAAAAATAGTAACTTTGAGTTTGCATTAAATCTGCTTCTTGAAACAGGGTCAAAGACATAAAGGAAACGCAAACTTCACTCATGATTTGCCCGTTCGCTTGCCCATATTTGAAAATGGAGTTGTTAGAATAATATACTCTGCTTTTGTAATGTACCGTCCTTGTTCAAAGCTTTGTGGATTGTCTGTTTTCAACCTGGTACATATTTGTCAGAGCAAAAAGAGCAATGGACTAGAGTGTTGTGTTTGCACTTCACTTTGTAGTCCATGGTCAATAACATTTTATCAGCCTTCCCAACAAAAGGATGTATTTTGGGACGTTTTACTACAGTGCTCTCAATTGCTTTGGTTAGTTTTGCAAGAATGGTTATAATGCCAAACAAATACTCAAATTTGCCATTTTCTGGCAGGGCTAAACACCACAACCCTTATGCATCTGAATCAATGTTGAGGTGATTCACCCCAAACAGAAACTCATCGACCGATTGCTGAAACCTGTGTTTAAGTGAGTGGAGAATGGCTAAAGTGAATGTTCTTGTTTGCTTTCAGGTGATGTCTCATCAATGTTATTCTTTCAGTTTATTTTTCATCTTGAAGAGACTGTCGCTAGTTTCTTTAACTTCCATATTTCTTTGTGATGTAGAGATTCATCCTACAGAGGAATGTGAATATGGCACCACTGGTGGGCAAATGAGTTTAGCCGGGATCAAATTAGGGCTCGGAATTGCACGCTAATTGGAAATTACGAAACCTAGTACCACTGTTGGCTTGGGAGGCCTGTCTGAGCATGTGTCGCTTTACTCAAGAGGGATTTCATGAGCATGCCATCAGGGTTTTTCCATATTTGATTTTCTATAAGAGGGAAGCTGCCAGACACTTTGAAAATGGATTGGAATTTAAAATTGAATCACTATGAGCCACCAAAACCAAAATTATGAAAATCAGCAGCCCTTGTACCTTCTCTGACACTTGACACTATTTGCTTAACTCTTAGTCCTAATTTTTTTCTTCTGGCACTGTACCATGAACTGCTGCAATATTGTATGCACATTATAAATAAAAATGTATACATTTTATATTTTATGCATTTATATTTTATATTTGTATATTTTGGCTGAAATGTATTTATTTTGCTATTGCCTGCAGATACAAAAATATTATCACAATCTAGAATCCCTTATGATAAAACCTGATTCTAGTATCCCTTTTGACAACATCACATTCTTAATTCCCATATGACATCACGTCATAAGGGATTTTAGAATGTAATCTTGTCAAAATGGATTCTACAATGCCATGTTGTCATAAGGGATTCTAGATTGTGATGGTGTCAGAAGGAATTTTAGAATGACATGTTGAATGACATCATCACATTTTAAATCCCTTACTACATCATTACATACTAGAATACCTTATGACATCATCACATTTGACAATCACTTATGACAACATCATATTCTAAATCTCTTAAAACATCATGACATTCTAGAATCCCTCACAACATCATTACATACTAAAATTCCTTATGACTACGTTACATTTTAGAATTCCTTGTGACATTATCACATTCTTAAATCCCTTATGGTATCATTACATTTTAGAATCCTTCATGAAAACATGTCATTATAAAATTCCTTGATATTATCACAATCTAGAATCCCTTATGAATACATCTGATTCTAGAATCCCTTATGAATATATCACATTCTTAAATCCCATATGACAACGCGTCACAAGGGATTCTAGAATGTAATGTCATAAGGGATTTTAGAATGTATCATTGATATCATTACATTGTAGAATACCTTATGACCACCTGGCACTCTAATATTCTTTATGATATTATCACAATCTAGAACCCGTGATAACATATGATACTAGAATCCTTTATGACAACATCACATTCTTAATTCCCATATGACATCATGTCATAAGGGAATCTAGAATCTGATGTTTGCAAAAGGGATGAAACATATGGGATGTCATATGGGATATTACAATTTGATGATGTCATAAGGGATTCTACAATGCCATGTTTTCAAAAGGGATTCTAGAATCTGATGTTATCATAAGGGATTCTGGATTGTGATGGTGTCAGAAGGAATTTTAGAATGACATGTTGTTTGACATCATCACACTCTTGAATCCCTTATAACATCATGACATTCTAGAATCCCTTATGACATCATGACATACTAAAATTTCTTATGACAACATCACATTCTAGAATCCCTTATGACATCATCACATTCTAGAATCTCTTTTTGACAACATTACATTTGACAATCACTTATGACAACATCATATTTTAAATCCCTTACAACATCATGACATTCTAGAATCCCTTATAACATCATTACATACTAAAATTCCTGACGACATCATCACATTCTAGAATCACTTATGACAACATCATATTCTAAATCCCTTAAAACATCATGACATTCTAGAATCCCTCACAACATCATTACATGCTAAAATTCCTGATGACAACATTACATTTTAGAATTCCTTATGACATTATTACAATCTAGAACCCGTGATAACATCAGATTCTAGAATCCCTTATGACAACATCACATTCTTAATTCCCATATGAATTCACGTTATAAGGGATTCTACAATGTAATGATGTCATATGGGATATTACAATTTGATGATGTCATAAGGGATTCTACAATGCCATGTTTTCAAAAGGGATTCTAGAATCTGAT
Organism: Rhyacichthys aspro; assembly: GCA_036850595.1. Classification (NCBI taxonomy): domain Eukaryota; kingdom Metazoa; phylum Chordata; class Actinopteri; order Gobiiformes; family Rhyacichthyidae; genus Rhyacichthys; species Rhyacichthys aspro. The sequence continues at coordinate 3,123,014 of CM072167.1, forward strand.
GTTATCATAAGGGATTCTGGATTGTGATGGTGTCAGAAGGAATTTTAGAATGACATGTTGTTTGACATCATCACACTCTTGAATCCCTTATGACATCATGACATTCTAGAATCCCTTATAACATCATGACATACTAAAATTTCTTATGACAACATTACATTCTAGAATTCCTTGTGACATTATCACATTCTTAAATCCCTTATGGTATCATTACATTTTAGAATCCTTCATGAAAACATGGCATTCTAAAATTCCTTATGATATTACCACAATCTAGAATCCCTTATGATAACATCTGATTCTAGAATCCCATATGAATACCTCAAATTCTTGAATCCCATATGACAGCGCGTCAAAAAGGATTCTACAATGTAATGTTGTCATAAGAGATTTTAGAATATATTATTGATATCATCACAATCTAGAATCCCTTATGACATCATCACATTCTAGAATCCCTTTTTGACAACATTACATTTGACAATCACTTATGACAACATCATATTCTAAATCCCTTATAACATCATGACATAATAAAAGTCCTCATGACGACATTACATTCTAGAATTCCTTGTGACATTATCACCTTCTTAAATCCCTTATGGCAGTGGTGTCAAACTCAAAGAAGTGAGGGGCCACAATAGTTAATAAGAATGCTTACAGGGGCCGGAGATGGTGACATTTGGAAGCTTTTATTAAATTTTGAATTGAATGTGAGATTTCATCTTCATTTGAGTCTTACAAAAGTTATCTTTAACATTAATTATCCCCTTTTATGGAAACTGGTTTTAGTTGGATCTGAACCGGTTATAGATGGATTTGAACAGGTTTTAGATGGAGGTAAACAGGTTTTATTTGGATTCGAACAAGATTTAGTTGGATTTAAATAGGTTGTAGATGGATTTGAACAGGTTTTAATTGGATTTATCTTTGTAGCAAAAATCAAACCTATTCAAATTCACCTAAAACCTGTTCAAATCCAATTAAAACCCTAATGCCAGAAATATCTCCTACTAAATGTATTGAAGGGCCACATAAAACATTGCAAAGGGCCACATTTGGCCCCGGGGCCTGGAGTTTGACATATGTGCCTTATGGTATCATTACATTTTAGAATCCTTCATTAAAACATGGCATTCTACAATTCCTTATGACATTATTACAATCTAGAACCCGTGATAACATCAGATTCTAGTATCCCTTATGACAACATTACATTCTTAATTCCCATATGAATTCACGTCATAAGGGATTTTAGAATGTGATGTTTGCAAAAGGGATTCTACAATGTAATGATGTCATATGGGATATTACAATTTGATGATGTCATAAGGGATTCTACAATGCCATGTTTTCAAAAGGGATTCTAGAATCTGATGTTATCATAAGGGATTCTGGATTGTGATGGTGTCAGAAGGAATTTTAGAATGACATGTTGTTTGACATCATGACATTCTAGAATCCCTTACAACATCATTACATACTAAAATTTCTTATGACAACATTACATTCTAGAATTCCTTGTGACATTATCACATTCCTAAATCCCTTATGGTATCATTACATTTTAGAATCCTTCATGAAAACATGGCATTCTAAAATTCTTTATGACATTGTCACAATCTAGAATCCATTATGAATACATCACATTCTAGAATCCCATATGACAATGCGTCTTAAAGGATTCTACAATGTAATGTTGTCATAAGGGATTTCAGAATGTATCATTACATTTTAGAATACCTTATGACCACCTGGCATTCTAAAATTCCTTATGAAAATATCACAATCTAGAATCCTTTATGATAACATCTGATTCTATTCAATTAAATTCAATTTTATTTGTATAGCCCAGTATCACAATGACAATTGCCTCAAAGGGCTTCACAATAAATGATGACACAAGACAGTAAATACACAAACAGGCATCACAATAAGGAAAAACTCAAAAAACCCAGCCGGGGAAAAAGAGAACCCTCAGTGAGAGCCACAGAAGGAGGGATCCACTCCCAGGACGGACAGGTCGTGCAATAGATGTGTCACTGACAGATAGTCAATTATATATAAAAGTGAATGAAGTTAATTAGGATAAAGTCCATGGTAATCTCAGCAGGAACAGTTCATCTGAGTGAGAGGGACTGGGTCAGGATGGGTCCATGGGTTGGGACAGGATCACCGATGGGCCACAGCTAAGGTCCAGTCATCACTGGGACGTCTAACAGCAGCCAGACATCTGGGAAGAGTGGGAAAGAGCAACAACTTGTGAACAGTAATGAACTGAGCAGAAATGTAAAGGAGGATAGAAGCTCAATGTGTCCCTTCCTCATCATGTAGGCCAAGAGAAATCACAGCTAATCTATATATCCTGACCATAAGCCCTATCAAAAAGGAAAGTCCTAAGCCTAACCTTAAATATAGAGACTGTGTCTGCCTCTTTAACATGAGCTGGATGTTGATTCCATAAAACAGGAGCTTGGTAACTAAAGGCTCTACCTCCCATTGTACTTTTGAAAACGCTAGGAACGACTAGTAGCCCTGCATTTTGAGAACGAAGCGCTCTATTAGGACGGTACGGCACTGTGAGGTCTCTGAAATAGGATGGGGCCTTCCCACTGAGGGCCCTATAAGTGAGGAGGAGGATTTTGAACTTAATTCTGAATTCTATTGGAAGCCAGTGAAGAGAAGCTAACACTGGAGTAATGTGCTCTTGTCTGTTAGTTCCTGTTAATATTCTAGCTGCTGTGTTTTGGACGAGCTGAAAACTTCCCAAGGAGTTATTTGGGCATCCTGCCAGCAGAGAACTGCAGTAGTCTAACCTTGACGTAACAAACGCATGACTCAGTTTTTCAGCATCACTTTTAGATAAGATATTTCTAATATTCCCTATGTTGCGCAGGTTTTTAACTAAAATCCCTTATGACAACATTACATTCTAGAATTCCTTGTGACATTATCACATTCCTAATTCCCATATGACATCACGTCATGAGGGATTTTAGAATGTGATGTTTTCAAAAGGGATTCTAGAATGTAATGATGTCATATAGAATATAGAATTCCTTGTGACATTATCACATTCTTAAATACCTTATGGTATTATTATATTTTAGAATCCTTCATGAAAACATGGCATTCTAAAATTCCTTATGACATTATCACAATCTAGAATTCCTTATGATAACATCACATTCTTAATTCCCATATGACATCATGTCATAAGGGATTTTAAAATGTGATGTTTTCATAAGGAATTCTAGAATCTAATGTTATCATAAGGGATTCTACAATGCCATGTTGTCATAACGTATTCTAGAATCTGATGTTATCATAATGGATTCTGGATTGTGATGGTGTCAGAAGGAATTTTAGAATGACATGTTGTATGACATCATCACATTTTAAATCTCTTACAACGTCATAACATTCTAGAATCCAGTGGCGGGCCGTGCATTCACACTTAGGCCTTCAGTGACGTCCCACTTACACATTACAACACAACCTCAATATAGGCTAGTTAAGCAACACTTAATTTCAAGAGCATTTAAAACCAAAAAGCATGCATTCACAATTAAGAGTAGGACACTAAGTTCACAGATACTGTCAAAAATTAAAAATAAAGAAGGCGATTTAAAGATGTCAAACAAAATTATTTGCAGCGTTTCTCAGAGGCTGAGAGCCACAGGTACTCTTCATAGTTGCTCATCTGGAAATGATGGACAAACCCTTTTCCTTGCTGGGACAGGCTAGCTAGCAAAGGGGTTGACCTCTTCTCACAATATCCAGCTTTTCGTGAAAGGCCCGTCTTGAAAATGGCGTAGAAAGTATATCTGCAACCAGATCAATCTCTTCTCCTCCCTCGGCCATTATGGGTTAAAAATACAGCAATAGCTGTTGGATCTCCGGGTTTAGTTCGATATTCTGCAAATTGCCGCCTTTCAGGCTCTAGCAAGTGCTTATCCAATCACAGGACACGTACATGTCCAGTTTAACGTAAGACCTTCTAGCTGGCCTTGGTCTGCAGAATCCAGATCTGATTGGCTATTGCAACTGACTGTGTCCGTTCACTTACAGTGCACAGGGGCCTGCTCTGTTGATTCTGAAGGTCTTAGGCAAATGAAATCAACATGTCATTCTAAAATTCCTTATGACATTATCAAAAGCTAGAATCCCTTATGAATACATCACATTCTAGAATCCCATATGACATCATGTCATAAGGGATTTTAGAATGTAATGTTGTCAAAAGGGTTTCTAGACTGCAATGATTTGACATGGTATTCTAGAATCTGATGTTATCATAAGGGATTCTAGATTGTGATGGTGTCAGAAGGAATTTTAGAATGACATGTTGTATGACATCATCACATTTTAAATCCCTTACAACATCATAACATTCTAGAATCCCTTACAACATCATCACATTCTAGAATCCCTTACAACATCATAACATTCTAGAATCACTTATGCATCATCACATTCTAGAATCCCTTACAACATCATCACATTCTAGAATCACTTACGACATCATCACATTCTAGAATCCCTTACGACATCATCACATTCTAGAATCACTTATGACATCATCACATTCTAGAATCACTTACGAAATCATCACATTCTAGAATCCCTCACAACATCATCACATTCTAGAATCACTTACGAAATCATCACATTCTAGAATCCCTCACAACATCATCACATTCTAGAATCACTTATGCATCATCACATTATAGAATCTCTTATTACATCATCACATTCTAGAATCCCTTATGACATCATCACATTCTAGAATCCCTTACAACATCATAACATTCTAGAATCCCTTACAACATCATCACATTCTAGAATCCCTTACGACATCATCACATTCTAGAATCCCTTACAACATCATCACATTCTAGAATCACTTATGACATCATCACATTCTAGAATCACTTATGCATCATCACATTCTAGAATCTCTTATGACATCATCACATTCTAGAATCCCTTACAACATCATCACATTCTAGAATCACTTACAACATCATCACATTCTAGAATCACTTACGACATCATCACATTCTAGAATCCCTTACGACATCATCACATTCTAGAATCACTTATGACATCATCACATTCTAGAATCACTTACGAAATCATCACATTCTAGAATCCCTCACAACATCATCACATTCTAGAATCACTTACGAAATCATCACATTCTAGAATCCCTCACAACATCATCACATTCTAGAATCACTTATGCATCATCACATTATAGAATCTCTTATTACATCATCACATTCTAGAATCCCTTATGACATCATCACATTCTAGAATCCCTTACAACATCATCACATTCTAGAATCCCTTATGACATCATCACATTCTAGAATCACTTACAACATCATCACATTCTAGAATCACTTACGACATCATCACATTCTAGAATCACTTATGACATCATCACATTCTAGAATCCCTCACAACATCATCACATTCTAGAATCCCTCACAACATCATCACATTCTAGAATCCCTTACAACATCATCACATTCTAGAATCCCTTACAACATCATCACATTCTAGAATCCCTTACAACATCATCACATTCTAGAATCTCTTATGCATCATCACATTCTAGAATCCCTTATGACATCATCACATTCTAGAATCCCTTACAACATCATCACATTCTAGAATCCCTTACAACATCATCACATTCTAGAATCCCTTACAACATCATCACATTCTAGAATCACTTATGATATCATCACATTCTAGAATCACTTATGACATCATCACATTCTAGAATCCCTTATGACATCATCACATTCTAGAATCCCTCACAACATCACATTCTAGAATCCCTTATGACATCATCACATTCTAGAATCCCTTACAACATCATCACATTCTAGAATCCCTTACAACATCATCACATTCTAGAATCACTTATGATATCATCACATTCTAGAATCACTTATGACATCATCACATTCTAGAATCCCTTATGACATCATCACATTCTAGAATCCCTCACAACATCACATTCTAGAATCCCTTACAACATCATCACATTCTAGAATCACTTACAACATCATCACATTCTAGAATCACTTACAACATCATCACATTCTAGAATCACTTATGCATCATCACATTCTAGAATCTCTTATTACATCATCACATTCTAGAATCCCTTATGACATCATCACATTCTAGAATCCCTTACAACATCATCACATTCTAGAATCCCTTACAACATCATCACATTCTAGAATCCCTCACAACATCATCACATTCTAGAATCCCTTACGACATCATCACATTCTAGAATCCCTTACAACATCATCACATTCTAGAATCCCTTACAACATCATCACATTCTAGAATCTCTTATGCATCATCACATTCTAGAATCCCTTATGACATCATCACATTCTAGAATCCCTTACAACATCATCACATTCTAGAATCCCTTATGACATCATCACATTCTAGAATCCCTCACAACATCACATTCTAGAATCCCTTACAACATCATCACATTCTAGAATCCCTTACAACATCATCACATTCTAGAATCCCTTACAACATCATCACATTCTAGAATCACTTACAACATCATCACATTCTAGAATCACATATGCATCATCACATTCTAGAATCTCTTATTACATCATCACATTCTAGAATCCCTTATGACATCATCACATTCTAGAATCACTTACAACATCATCACATTCTAGAATCCCTTACAACATCATCACATTCTAGAATCCCTTACAACATCATCACATTCTAGAATCACTTATGACATCATCACATTCTAGAATCCCTTATGACATCATGACATACTAAAATTTCTTATGACAACATTACATTGTAGAATTCTTTGTGACATTATCACATTCCTAAATCCCTTATGGTATCATTACATTTTAGAATCCTTCATGAAAACATGTCATTCTAAAATTCTTTATGATATTATCACAATCTAGAATCTGTTAAGATTATATCACAGATTCTAGAATCCCTTATGAATACATCACATTCTTGAATCCCATATGACATTGCGTCATAAGGGATTTTAGAATGTATCATTGATGTCATTACATTTTAGAATACCTTATGACCACCATAATTCCTGCACTGTGCAATGTACAATGTGGAGCTGTGCATATGTCAGATTCTCCTTTTTTTTTTTTTTTTTTTTGGATTAATTACCAAGTTTTTAAAACAGTGGACTTTCAAACACAAATTTCATGATAAGTTCAGTTTAAATGAACCAGAACTATAACTGATGAAACTGAATTGCTTTTTTGTGATGTTTGAGGAATGGGAGTCAATAGGAGCCAGGTTTCTTGGAATGAACATCTAGATTTTTCAAGTTCCCTCATGCCACGTTCAACTATTTCTACTGCATCTGCCAGAATCTCAAAACAACCTGATAGACATAAATTTTTCATTTAGTGGCTGCACAAAAGACAACTTCAAGCCAAACTAAAAGCAGGTAAGTAAACATTCACATTGTGCCAGCATGTCTAATAAAAGCCAGAGCTGCTCAGGTATTCCTCTCCAATTTCAGAAATGTTGGACCGAATCAGATATTTCAACACTAGCACGTGCTTTCTCTAAAAATGTCAATATTTTACAGTGAATTACAGAAAACATTGCCCCGGGTTAGAGTATGAAATCATCAAGTGTAAGGCGTATGAACTATCCTAGTATTGCATCCAGATTGCAAGTCTCACCAAGACACTCTGTTTTCCTTTCTCTCCCTAATGACTTTTTTTTTCTGGTAGAAAAAATGTCCAGTGCTAATCTGCGTGCCATATGGGTGCACTGATAGATGCTGCGATGCTAAGTGGCTGGTCCAAACCAGGCTGCTAACAAAATAATTATAATTTATGAGGCCAGACCTTCCGATTTGTCACAAACCATGGCTTTTTAGGCAGCCGCGACATATCATCTTGGGGTATCAGTTTTCCTTGTGATTGGCCTCCTAATTCAATAGTGCAGTGGCTGCAGCCAAACGTAGCTCAGCACATGCTATTGTCATTGGTGATGCCGCGCGCTAATGGCTTTGACCTGCCAGGCACAGCTGCTACAATGTAAACTGAGGGGCAACTAATGAAGGTTTATGTGACGTGGTGAAGACTTAAGGCTTTCCTAATGCTACCATTGCCCCGACGTAATGGGAACAAGGTCTACGTTGAGTCATGCCATTATAAAGAACCATGTCATTGCTTTTAAAGGGAGTCCTTGCAAGGATTTTCAACAGAAAACATTCAAGAACAACATTAGATTTCCCACCAATTCCCAGTGCAACTAGTTTCAACTGATCAATTTATAGTTTTAAACACATACAAATAACAGGAGTTACCAAATATGTTTCTTCAGACTTTATTAGAGACTCTTGGGAAATAGAATAAAGCTGAAGTGAACTTGTGGAGTAAAGTAAAGGTATGTCTCTTTGACCCTCCCTCCCAAAGTGGCAGCTGGACAGTTCAGGGAACGCCACATTTAAACTTGACTAAGCATGCATTGGCTAAGGGATGTATATGTATAATTGTGATTGGCTGGTAATGAGGGATTGGCAGAAGGAGAGCAGAGACAATGGGAAATGAATAAAGGAAAGTTTTTTTTTTTTTTTTTTTAACAGTGGGCTATCGTTTTAAAGGACATCTGAGACCATTAAAATAAAAGAAGAATCAATCATGAGTTGGCAGTTCTTTCCAGCTTGGGACCCTATGCATTTGCCTGGTTGCATACGGCATTGCAACAATCCTGTTTATCTGGCCAACAACAGAACAAACATCTATTAAGTCCTGCCTGGTGACCAATGGCGGCCTTGTATCTTTAAATGTAGTTTGAAGTAATATAGCAATACACTTCATTTCTTAAAGATAAGTTTCAGCCTTTTGTTTTTAGGTATCTCTATGTTGCAGAAAGGTAGAATTATTTTTGGTGTAATATTGCTTTTATTGCCCTTTTTTATTTTTTTTTAGGTGACATTTGTTCAATGAAAGGGGAGCTTTTTTACCTGCAGCACTTTGTTAGCATCTTTCATACTTCATACTATGTAATGTGAAGATGCTTTGATGCAGTTAACTTGACATCCCACTAAGGTCATTGTCAACATTCTTTATCAGTTTTCAACCAGCAAATCCTACAAGGAATAGGACTTTAACCTATTGCGATTAACCAACTTACTGAACTGATCTGGTTTCTGCCTAAAATTGGTATATTGTTGCCAAAAGAAAGATGATCAAGTGATCAAGCCAATCAAATCCAAGGGTTGATTGTAATTCTTACAACACGGACATTTTTCCAACAAATAAGTGTATTTAAGATTAACTGTCATGCTACTGTCCTGACAATAAATAGTAAAGCAATCAGCTTGCGATAGGTAGTTACATGTAATATTAAATGAAATGTGATATTATATGCCTATGCACACACTGACATACATATGTAGAGACCACTTTAACTTTATTGCCTGGTACTGTATGTAACTTGAGTGGCATAGTATGTACTTTATTTAAATTTGTTATGAATCAGTTCATATATTATTATCAAAGTGATTATCCAAAGAAAAAACATCCAAAGCACTAATAAAATATTGCAAGTTTTAATAAAATGTTTAGAAGGAGGTGGAAAATTGAGATCCATGAAACCATTATAAATGTTAACCTATATTTGATGTCAAATATTTAGACTCAGTAGACTTCAGTCTTGGTGACATACAGCAGCCAAGATTCCACGTGGGCTGAATATAGCAGAACAAGCAGAGGGCATGTCAACACAGCACTCAAAAGTTAGTGTTGCATGCGGTGACTGTCACTTGTGAAAAGGGCAGGTGCTCCGAAGTGTTGGAGAACAGAGTCTGCACTTGTTTGCCGTCACACAAGCAGGTGCCGGGACTGAAATAGTACCATCAGCTGGCAGGATATCTATGTCATGTACCAACCTGCTGACCTCTGACCCTGCAGACTGATGCCAGGGGAATCCAAATCCGACTGGTTCTACTATAGTAGTTTAAACAGAATGTCATTTGAAGCAATATTTTGAGCTGATCAATGGAGAAGTGGGTTATCTGTCTTCTATTGTAACGTCAACAGTTGGAGGTAAAATACACTGTGTGGACCTCTGCAGTAAAAATGATTGTTTTTTGGTTGTTTTCCAAAAATCAAGAGAGCTGTCCAAAATGTATGCTTTATTTGGAACTTGGACATGTGCTTGACATTGATGAGTGTTGTAGTACACACTAACCTAAACCAACATACACAGACTAAGACCAATTAAGGAAGCATGTGAAGAGATACCAGTAATGAGGTTTAAAATGCAAACACTTATAGGTTAAGTTTAAGTTCAGATGACTTTTTTTCTGTAATAGCCCCAAGTTCCATTAGAACTGATGTAAAACGCTTCACTATCACATTATAATTGCTGACACTTTGCCTCACCAATGCTTTGCTATTATTTAATACCAACGTAGTGAATAATACGTTTTGTGAAGGCCACGCTTTGTGAAGTAAAGTAACAAGAGCTTAAAGTAACACCGCATAACCTTTGCCCCAAAAATACATATTCTGAAAATCTTGATTTCATCTTGTTTTATTTTGTTCTCAGACGTAAGATTAGTAAAAATCATGCCTGTCTCACTGACACAGCATCCTCAGCTAGACAGAAACCTCAAATATAACTTTCCTGCCACCAGGATCATGACATATGTCGAGAAATTACGTGAGTGAGGTGCTCTACCACACTAAGCATATAATAAGTAAATAGGCCAATACACTGGACTGTAGCAGAGTCATATTTGTACATAACACGCTAAATTGACCCTACTATTTGAGAAGACATGTTTTTTCTTTCAAACTTGCCATCTTAAACGTCTCCACTTATAAATAAAGATGGTGTTAAGTTTGCACAGAGAGGGATCTGCACCCTCTGCTGGCTAAAAGTTACACAAGGATGCTGTAAATACAACACGGTACAGTTTCAACTAAATCATACAACTCTCTCAGGACTCTCTCACCCATTCAGACTATCACAAAGATTTGAACACATCCTGGCACATGTGACCTAGGCAGCATCCAAATGTATCTTCTGAGCTGATCAGGATTTGCATTTAGCACATTCATCCCTTGTCTTTAGTCTAGCCTCGGCAAATCTGATCACGCTGTGCAGATTTTAGTGCCAGGTCGAGGTTTAGTCACGCTTTGTGAAGGAAACGCAGGGATGGGATGGATGAATGAACTTTATCACACCAGAGAACATGCTTTTGGTTGGTCGTAATTTGAAATTTGGAAAGGAATAACATTATGTAAAAATGCATTTAAACAATTTCAAGTTTGGGACCTTTAAGACCTCTCTCCAAAGACAAGCCTTCCACTATGACTACTTCTTCCACTGTTGAATTTCTAGCTACAACAGATGATTTCTAATGCCCCAAAATGTCAATATACCACTAATGTAACCTCTGTCTACCTCACTCAACTTTCTCAGAACCTGTAGTGGATTCCCAGAGGTAAAGTAAGGATTCCCACAACAGAAGTGTTCCTCCGAGTTGGGACATGCCAGCTAAATTCCCTTTGACACCACCTTAATCTTCTTTGGAAGTTGAAAGGTTTTGGTCCTTTGTAGTGTTCTGATTAACATGACGCACAGGAGTATGTTTGGATGTCTCACTGCCTCGGCCCTGAAATGTTATTATCCTAATTCCTAGTCATGTGTAATGAATAGTGAGGAAAAAAAGTGCAAAGCTGGGACATCAGCATGAAAAAAGCTCTTGATCAAAACCGTTGGTGCGTATCCAATCGCAGGGCTTCTATATCGTGAGTAAAACGCACTTTGATATTTAAATCAGATGTCATTTTGGGTGACTGGCTGGTATAGGGTGAGGGGCCTGTTGCCGACTGTGATAGCAAAAGGACAAATTGCATGGGGTTGATTGAGGGGCTGTTGGGAAAGGGGCAGCCGGCTGGTTTTACGCATCAGTACTTCTTGGAGTCCAGTGTGTTTTTGTCCTCGGATTACACGCCCCACTTTGAACATTGTCCGAACCTTTACTTCTAAATGTAGTGTATCGATGCAGTTTTATTAAAAATGTGTATGACCAGAATATAAATGTAATGATGTAAAGTGATATCCTACCAAGACATGACCTTGAGTTTTGTACATGCTTATAGTCAATGACGTAATTTTTTCCTTGGATTTGCTTTAATTTTGAAACCTATTAATCAATGTGATAATTTGAAGAATTGTACATTCAAACAGGTTGTCAGTCTTCACTTGATGTAAATAAGGCAATTCAGTGTGGTCATATGGTGCTGCTTATTTTAGGGGTTAGTGTAGCTTTGTGTTTGTCAAACCTGGCCGTTTTGTGCTCACTTGCTGTTTCACATGTGCTCATAGCTCCACTTCTCAAGTTAAGGGACTGAACATTTTAAAAAGGTTTTATTTCATGGAATTAACTGGCTGTCAAACTTACAATATTTGTTTTCTCCAAAAGCATTTGCTTTTAAGACTCCACTGTTGTCCATCCATTCTACAATTCAGTCCAAGAGTTTTCTAATGATCTTTGGGGATTTTTAAATTTATTTGGAGATACTAGACAGTAGTAATAGTAGTAGTACCGAAGTCCTCCGGGAATATTGTACATGCAGGTATCTACAGTTTTTTCTGAAAGTTTCAGTTTTGGTGTTCTTTTAGCTCCAGAAAAGTGTGGGCACAGTATAAAAAATCAACAAAAATTATGCATTTTGAAAATAAAATGTAATCCTGCTAACCACTATATCTATATCTAATCTATATATATAAAATGTCTAAAAGGGGGTTTTTTGGGGCCCCCCAAAATATATAAAAAAAAAAAATTTTTGGCCCTAGGTTTTTTTTAATTTTATTTTTAAATTTTTTTGATGGGTTTTTTTTTTTCTCCCAAAAAGAAAAAAAACCTCCAAACCCCCCAAAACCCCCCCCCAACCCCAAAAATTTTTGGGAATTCCCCAAAACCCTTCCCCCCCCCCCCAAAATTTTTTTTTTTTCCCAAAAAACCCCCCCCACCCCCACCCCCCCCCCCCCCCCCCCCCCCCCACCCCCCTCCCAAAAAAAAAAAAATTTTTTTTTTTTTTTTTTAACCACCCCCCCTCTGGTCTAAACAAAGTAATGCAACCTTTTTTCTCCTCAAACACTTCACAAGACTCTTCCTTATTCCAACTTTATTCTAAAATGCTAACTTATTGGCAATGGAACTCAATTTTCACTCCGAAACATAAACTATTGCCTCCAATGGGACTTAGGTGCTGTGAAATGTCTGCAATTGCATTTAGTCAAACCTCATACATCATGTAATTTCTGCCTATGGGAGCAAAGGTTTTTCTCTAAAATGGTAATTTTTCAAGAATTCTAAAGGCACAACACTGCAAACTTTGTATAATATTGTTAGGTTGGTAAAACAGAATGTTAAACCAATTGAGAGTCTGATATTGGTGGAGGAACAATATTAAATTATGAAATAGTAAAGAAAAGAGAAAAGATTTTTAGGCATCAGCCGCAGGAAAAAGTTTTGACTGGAACATTACTTTTCTATGTTTTGGGAACGATTTAAAGAAAGTCATTGTTTAAATTGTTGAATAAGCATATGTCTTCTCCTGCCTCTGACAGGCCTTCCTCGACTTTACCTTCCAAGTTGTGTTCCGACTAATCTTCTTGAAGGACAGAAGGGTCAGTGGAGATGAAGCGTGAATCGCCTCCGCCCCTCTGTCCCAGAGCGGCGCATGAAATAGGGCCTCTCCTTTTGGCACCGCGGCTATATTTCCATGTTAGGGAGCACCTGTCTCCATGGTGCATTTATGAGGCGCTGCACAGCTGTTTCCGAGCTTCCAGCAACACACGTTTTCTACATCACTTTGTCACTCCACTGTTTTTATTGCTGCTGTTTTTATGTGCGCTGTGTTACGACATCAGCTTTTTATCTGAAATCAAATCCTACCTGAACTTTATTTAACCTAGAATGTCTTGATATTGACTATTCATGTTCAAATGGTGTTGGGTGACATTTTTAATCTGCTGGAACAGAATGGGTATGTTCTCCTTGAATGTAGAACAAGACAGGGGTGACAGAGCTGTAAGTGTTTCATTGTGCTGTCAGTGTAAAACAAGCTTTAAAACTGGGATTACAAGAAGCAATTATGTGCAGAAATAAAGACAAGAGGCTACAGTATGAAATAACTTTAGATTTAAAAGTAAAATTATTACCAAAATGTTTTTATTCTGCATTTGGATAGACATTCACCCAATCAGAATTCAGAGGGCCGTGCCAACATTCACAGAATAAGATGCCTCTGGACCGACAGTTTCAAAAACATATCAGAGGAAGAAAGCATCACACAAAGCTTGCTCCATTTCAGATAAATGGTCATAACTGGCCAGGCTGGATTGACTCTGGTGGAAATTAAATGAAGTGAATGGGTCCGACTGGCGGGGCAAATATAGATTTTTTTATATACGCATAATACTTTCCATATTTTAATGGTACATTGGCCTGATTGCAAGAACAAGGTTTGAACTTTAAGCCAGTGCAACTTAAATTTCAGTTGCAAGATTGAATTAAACCCTATTTAAATTAAACTGTAGTTAGTGGAGTCAGCAGAGCAACAGGTTTGGTTTTACGTATAACAGCAACCAGTGGAATGGCAATCTCAATTAGCAGTTTTCACCTCCTCAATGCTTGTTATTGAAATAATTATTACATGAGAATAATGCTTTTAGTAGATAGCCCGACTCTGCTTTACTTGTTTTAACCAAGTTATTTAAATGGTGCTACGGAATTTCTCTTCATTTTAATGTAGTTGTTTTACTAAACTTAGATTAACACTGATATAAAATTCTAGAAATCTAAAAATTAAGCCTTATTAATGCAACTGGGTGTTTTCTTTTGCTAACAATTGATTAGTACTGACAAAATTACATATTTAAACATATTTAAACTGGAAACTGTATCTCACAGTGGCAGTATTAAAGACGTATTATCTCATAATCCAAGCAAAGATTGCCTGTAACAAATTTCTGGCAGTGAGAGAAATTACAGACAATAATAGAAAATATAAATCACTACAGTAAAATATCCTTTTATAGCAGTTAGCTAGATGGCTCAGTCACTCTGAAACCCATTTGTCACATTTTTCTTCACCACTAATTTGTCTGGACAATCTTTCTTATATTAATTATTCTCTAGATTTTCTAAGCACTTAAAAATTCAAGTTGACGCTGCTTTAACTCTGACTGTCTTGTTCTAGATTTACAATTTAAAGGGGAACTGCTGAACTTTTAGCCAGTAGAGGGCGCAGACCCCTCTACACATTCTCTCTGTTGTTACTACAGCGGCACCGTGTTCACAGATGTCATTTGCTGCTGAAATCTGCTGAAACAGTAGGGTAACTTTAGCATATTTTGAAAAAACAGCTCTGCTATTGTACTGATTCAGTGGGATGATACTACCGATCATAAGAACCATCAAAATGATTTAGAAAAAATATGTTTTTGGGCTTTACAGTTACATGGTCCCACTTTATAGAGCATCCCTGGCAACTTGTACCTACACATGTGTGTGCATAGTGGAAACCATGGAAACCTTGGGTTGAACAAATAAACAGCTCTGACAGCTCATTGACAGCTCATTGTTCTTGTTGGAAGGACTTTAAAAGGCACATGGCACGAGCAAATATTTGCAGTCGTCAAATGATAATTGAAAACACTGTCAGTGGCTTTCATTAAGGCTAAAGGTAAATGTTGAGCTCCATTGTCTATTCCTAATTACTGTGGGCTCATCAGGTACATACCAATGTAACCTGTGCAACACAAACCTCTGAATAGTGGCAGACATTACATAAAGAGCAACTGTTCAAAGCAATGGACTTGTTCATTTTTCTCTGACTGTTATTCTGCCCTTTGTTTAGTTCATGGGTGCTTTTTTCCAAGCAGCCCATTACATCAAAATTGGCCAAAGCTTTTACAGTTCCAATTAGAATCACCTCATCTCCTCTTTTTTACATTTTCACTGTAACCTCACCTTCACAAAGTTAACCATTTCAAGGTACATCTTCTTATTTTTAGCTGAACTAATTACAAAGAATGCCAACAATAGCTGAAACTCTCTTCCATCTACTTCGGGCTCCCCAGACTGGCAAAAATGAGTTGCCTTGGTAATACGCAGCCCATTTTGGTCCAATCCAGCCCCTGAGCAAAGGAAGACTAATTGCATTTATGAAGAGGCCACTCCACAAAACAGCAGCTCTCCCGAAATGACGTTGGATGCATCCCATTTCTCTCTTTGCTCCCTGTTTACTTCTTCTATCTCCCCCCCCATCTACTTGTAGCTACCTTTTCAGGGTTACATTAATGGGGTTCTGTTGTTATGGCTGCATGGTTTAGTCCATCTCATCTTGGAAATAGGCCTCATCAGAGATTTGATGAGAATGTACTAATAGGAAAGATGTTTGGAAGGGAAAATCAATAGTGTAGTTATTAGGAGGTAGAGGGATGAAAGGCCACTCACTGCCTTGAAATAACATGAGTGGTTGGAACTGGGCAACTCTTACGTCTGATTAGTTGGAGTATGTAGAAAATCATTTCTTTTTGCAGAGTGCATTTCTCTTTTTAAATTTAAGATGTGTGTGGGATTCACTGAAGCATTACAGCAGATTATTTTGGTCACTAGCTGCTGACTCTTAAACCAATACATTCCTCTTTTATAAAAGTGAATAAATTAATTTCATCACAGCAATGTTTTAGACAAATATAATTTACCTAATTCTGATAATTTTGTTGATGGCTTCTGGATTCTTCGCTTTTAAACAACTAACTAGTCTGGTCGAGTTTGATTTGAGGGGCAGAACAAATAGAGCAAGATTAAACTGCCTCTGTCTAGGGCTGCACAGTTTATCACAATATTATCATTATCGCATTGTTATGGTTACCGTAATATTATCAGAATTGCAATATCTGTATTGTAAATAATGACTTATATCGCATTAAAGTTAAGGTCTTCTCTGTGATGGACATTTACTTTTTGCCTCAAAATCTTAATCAAAACAGAGCATTAAATCAAACTGTGATGAGTCTAAATAAAAGGTCCTAGTTTAGACATGGTTCATTCCTACACTTAGTCCTAGGTTAGTCCTGGTTTAGTCCCAGTTCAGTCCTTGAATTAGCTCCTGCTTGTCAAAGAGCATTAGATCACCTTTGAACGAAGGCAAAGCAATGTAAGGCTAAGACAAAATTTTGTTCTGTACTCTTCTTTTTGTGTGCATTTATTATTATTATTTTAATGAGTGTTAATAGTTATTCATGTCCTATTTTCATGTCCTGAAAACTGTTATGTACCCTTTTTTTTCTTTACAGACTTTTCCATGTGCACAGTCCTTCAATAAATAAATAAATAAATAGATAGCATGTGACAAAAATAAATAATAGTTATAATAGTTAACTAATCAGATTAGTCAATTGTGTGAGAGCTAGTGACCTGATGTAAATGGCAGACAATTGATTTTTTCTGCTTTTGGTGTTAAGGTAATCTAAGACGTCTAAGTGTTCATCCAAACACCATCATCTGAAAGGAAGTAAGTGACAATAAATCAAAGCTGTTTCTTACAATGAAATCTCACAGAATATATAGCTTTTTCATGGATAAACAAGTTTATTCATCGAAAAAGTATAATCGAAATTGTCTGCAGTTAGAGAAAATAAAACTATGAGGTTTTTTTTTACTAATAAAACTGCTCCAGACATTTGCACACCATGCACAAAGTAGCATAAGTAGCAACATCCATGTTCATGCTGCAGTGCTGTAGGTTAACGTTTAAAGAGACCGCCTGGTCCCTGCAGTTCTCTGACCTCCTGCCTGGCTAATAATCATCCAAAAAGTTCAGCAAGACTAGGTTTTAACTAAAGCCTGGAAGTGTAGGACCTTTGTGTGGCTTCTGAACCTTTTTATTCATTTACTTGTGCAGCAGTGGGCCCCTCACTGAACATATGCCAGAATAAAAGACCTCCTTACTTAATCAGCAGGAAGCCGCCTTTTAGGAAATGGCTTCAAATTAGCATGTACATACGCACTAAAAGTGACTAATTTGGTAATTTTTTTTTTTTTTTTTTTTGGTCAACCATTATTGGATTAACTCTATTCAGGTCACATGGAGTGCTGAAGAGTATCTTTTGATTAACATGTATAATTTTCTTTTCCTTGCTGCCAATTTGAACAAAATTCCATTTTACTTAGAGCACACTCAAGTAATTTCCTCCATTTTCTGGTAAGATGCAGGTAATTTTTGGCTCTTAAAAATTAGCAAAATTGCACAGGGCTAAATGGAAAAGGGCAGTGAACAAGAAAAATCAAAAAGTACAAAAGTTATTATATTTTAAAGTCAGACAGCCATTCAAAAAGAGTAAGAGTGTAGTCGGGAATTCAAGTATCGGGAGGGTTTAGGTTATTGGTAAGGGAAGGATGCAATGGGAGTTTGTCTGTCTGTTGGGCTAAAAGGCAAAGCTCTACTTTTTTTTATCAATCAACGCTTGTTTTTTAGAGCTATGGGCCATGACGAAAGAATAATTCTGATATAGGAGGCTGAAATAACGTCTGGGTCCTTCTTTAGAGATAACATGACGAGCTTGGTCACCTGGGAGGAGCTCGGAGTAGAGTTGTTGCCCCTCCACATCCAGAGGAGTCCAATGAGGTGTAACAGTGTGTTCAAGAATCCCCTTGGTGGCCTGGGACAGACGCTGGACACACTCGAGGCACTATGTTTCAGCTGGTGTGGGACATGAAGGTATGGGCATGTCTGCTCAGACTGATGTCCCTCCAACTCAACCCCAGATAAGAGGTGGATGGATGAACCACACAAGAAAATACAACTTACCATAAAGATGTTTTTACTATATATTGTTGCTAATCCAGATTTTTTCTTTTTTTTTTTTATCAAATTGAAATACCAGCAACAGAAAGCTACAGAATTGTGGTATTACTATGATATATTATATATAATAATCATGTATAGGTTTGTAATGTTTGCTATTTAAAATTGATCTCTTCTATTTCTTTTTCTGTTTCATTTACCCATTGCTTATTCTGTATTTATTTTGCCCAATGAATGAATGAATGAATGAACCTTTATTACCCGAGAGGAATTTGTCTTGCACCAAAAGCTTAAAAACAGATACATTCAATACTGCAGACAGGACAACACAGTGGACATAACAAAAAGATTACAAAGCACAAGACAATAATATAAGAGTGAATAGATAAATACATAAAAGATCAAATAAAAACAATATACAACTGTAGGCATCACAGGAATAAACTGTGGGATGTCAGCTAGTGCAAAGTGCAGCATGTAATAAAAACATTATTAGAGTTGATGGAGCAGCTGGATAATTCTTGGGACAAAGGATATGATGCCTCCTGAGCCAATGTCGGTAAAAGTTTTTTGCTTTTCTTATCTACCAAACCATAAGAGTGCATTCTCCTTGATCTCTCCACCATATGTTTCCCTTTGTTCTCCTCACTCCTGTCTAATTATCAACCTTGTATCCTGACCCCCTCTCCAATCCCGCCCCTCCCCATTCCTTTGATAATATCAGTGAATTCTGCTAACATCTCGCCGGCATAATCTGTCATTAATATTTCCCATTCTGAGGGGCTGTCGGAGCTCATTAGACGTACCGCACACGACCTGAGAGCATCGAGGGAAGCTACCTGGTGTCGGGTGTCAGAGCCGTCAAATCCGAGCAAACCCCCAATACGCTGCTGATCTTAATACATTCAGACAAGCCCAGCGTCAAGTACCCAAATCGATGGAGCATAGCAAGGTCAACACGTAGACAGCTACTTACGAGCCGCAGGAAGGGCTTAGAGAGCGGCGCTGATGGGATGGAGGAGGAGAGGGTACGCGACCACTTCAAACCTGTTCCATGGGGTCGTAGTGCACCATATGATAAGGTCAATGAGGAAGAGCATTAGCCAAACAATAGGATCCTAAGGCTGGTTTAGTTGGCTCATGTAAGTGACTGAACAGGCTTCGGTTGTATTTCATGTGTTAGTTGGTATAAGATTTCAAACTATTAAAATATATATCATTAAAAAAATCAATAACTAGCGACCCAAAAAAAATATAAAAAAATATCAGAAAAAGATAGGGTAGGGTAAAATATATTTTTTTTAATAAATTTATTTTTTATTTAAATTAAAATTTAATAAAAATAGCTTATTAAAATAGGTAATAAAATCTGAAAATACAATGAGACATTTTATATTTTAGTAGATAAACAAAATAGGAAACGGAGAGTGCTGTCGTGCGTCAAAGGGTTGAGTAAAACAATAAAACCAGCTGCTCAGGATCAGGCCGCACGGAAAAATAAAGACAATCATGACTCAGTCGCTTTTGAAGACAAGGTGCAAATGTAAAAAAAAAAAACACACACACACACACTGAAAATATGTGTGAAATTACAGTTAAAGATACCAAGGAGACCTTCATTAGGGCAAAATTATGACTCGATGTATTTCTTTTTCTCATAATGAACACGTAAGACACTGTAACATCATGTGAACTACTTGATGTCATGGCTGTAACTGCATTGTGTATTACCCACAGCCTTTTCACATTTGCGTTGTGTTTCCACCACCGAGTATATCACAGTGGAACAATGTATCTGTGGAGGTCGTCATCCAGGACATCTTCTTTAGGGATGACATGTCTTCAACTTCAAACTTACATAGAGCTGCCTTGTGTGGAACAATGTACAACAAATGAATAACACATGAATGAAAAAATGTATGAGCTAGCTGTTAATCTGTTGTGCAAGGCAGGAGCCTAACCCAGTGGCTTAAGGCGTTAGGTGGAGTACTCCTATTAATTACTAGTTATTTGCAGGGTTAACCCTTACAAACAGTTTCTGACAACCATTTACTCTCACATTCAATCACTATGGGACATTTAGAATCACCAGTTGGCCTATACATGTATGGTTGGACAGTGGGAGGAACCTCTTATCCTCATTATGTTTTTGTACTTTTATGCTTATTGCAGCCTGGCCAGCCATCCTAAGTCTTTTTCTGTTCTATACAAAGAATTTAGTCTGGTCTCTGTTAATTTGAGTTGGATTTTCTTGGAGACGGACCAATAGACACAGATGCAGGAGCACCTCTGGACCCAGCTGCATAGATAAAGAAAAGAAAAAAAAACAAAACCCAGAAACAAAGCATTACGCAAAGCCAATATGATTTTTCTTAGGGAAATTGTAGTCAAGCAAACGGGTACCAGAACGTTGTCACTTTGTGGAAAAGGTCACGGCTATAGGATAATGAATCTAAATATAAAGCCATATTTTGTTGATTATTACAATAATACATGACATGGAACAAAATAGCAGCAAAAACAAAAGACTGCAGTGTGTTATCTTTTTCTGTCCATCACCTTGTGAAAAAGTGGCACGTTAAGCTTGTTTTGGGACCTTTTCTACCTCTTTTGACATTAGAATCAAGTACAGAGGTCTCTTATCAGCCCGACAGACATAAGGCTTAAAGCTCGGTGCTCTGCGGGTGCACGTCTAAACCGTCTAAGGTCTGAACTGCAGCCAGTACACAGCCCTGCGACAAACTTTTCTCAAGTTTCAGCTTCCGACAAAGCCTGACACATTGTTTTTGGTGAATTCTCCTTCCAAGTGCCTCTGATGGCCCAGAACTGGCTCAGAACTGGCGTCTTGGCTCTGTGAATAGTTCCTAACAGTTTTTACCTCGCAGACTTATGACGTTAAGTCAGTCATAAATGTCAGTCACTAAAAGAAAAACATTTTACTGCTTCTATAAACACTACCTACTGCCTTCGCCGAGAGCGTTGTATAATTGGCATACACCATATCTAACAGGCTTGTGTAAGAGACAAAATATTTAGGTCATGACTTTAACTGTGCTTACTGCTTGTTAAAGTCTTGTTGTGTGTTATGAGACTTACCTTGGATGTTGGAAGATCTTATAAAATGGCTGGTTGAGGTGTAACTGGCACAGTCCATTCCTCTCGTGCCCGTGGAAAAAGCCGGGGAGACAAAGAAGACAGACGAGACAATGCCTCCAAGTGTCAATTACCGGTCGAGGTGGTGAAATGCAATCGGACACTCTTTTCTAAGACCGCAATCCTTTTGTTTCCCCATTGAAGCGATTGAACTGTCTGGGATATGCACAGTGATACTGCCGAGAACGCTGCCCCGGGTCGAAAACATTATCATTCATTTTTGCATCGGTTTGTGGAATATTTCAAAACTGAAAATGGCAGCTTCCAGAGAATGGCCCCTTGCAGTTTTCGAGGCCTGTGTTGTCATTTGTCGACAACATATGGAAAGGTGATGGAAAAATATACAATGGCACGTTGGAACATCTCATCATTTCTGCTTTCCACCACAATACGGGAAGCATTGTGCGACCTGACAAAGAATGAAAGGCGTTTCTTTGGTATCAGTGGCGTGCTATGATAAGCAGCACACTATTTCTCACTGTTTAGACATCTCAAGTCGCTCATGCAAATTGGCAATCACCGCAGTTAATGCTGATACACAGAGGGGACGGCCGCACCTGTTTACCCACGGTTTATTTGTCGAACGCTATGATATATTTTTCAAAGCCAGTAAAATGAAAGGGTTGGTAAGATGTTTATGTGGAGGCAATCTGAAGTGAAATGGATTTCTTTGGATCGCCAGTGGGATTGCTTTGATGCCAGCCGTGTTATTGTATGTAGGTTACAAAAGCTTTTTATTCCTATCCATCGAGTCAATTTTGACAAGTGTGAATGGAGCGCCTATATGGATTCTTGGATGTTTCACAGGGCGCTGGCATTATTGCATTCACCCACAGCCTCTATAGTCTTCTACTCTGTAAACATGAGCTGGGTGCCTTTTTTGGGAACTTAATCAGACCGCAGTACGTTTTAAAAGAGCATTAGCCACGTTAAACCACAATTCTGAATCAAAAAGATGGTTTTGGCAAAGGGCAACCAGCTGATGACATGTACAATGTCATTGAGTGGGAAGAGAACATTAGCTAAAGTGGCTAAATATCGTCATCATCATCAAACTTTACTACAGACTTGAAGTCCAGATTAAAGACAGCACAATACACAAAAACATCTACAAAGAGTGCCTCCAAAGCTGGGACTGAGTCTGATATTAGTCAGGCTCATGATTATTGTATTATTTGCATCACTGAGCCAAACAAATGAATTTATACATTATGGTTTTGACCCCTGTCACCACAAACAACTGACTTGCACGCTCCCAGCTCAGTCTTTTGAACAAAATCCTCATACTGTCATCTTATGCCATGTGAAGTCTACTTAAACTAGCCTTTTTAAGTGTGCATTGTAAAGTGGTGAATGCTATGACTTGAAGAGATACCTCATCATGCATCATGTGACACTGTCTGTATATGTCCATCATGGGAACATCCATCAGATTCTCAGAGATAAAATCCCCAAGATTAAAGAGATTTTGAGACTGGATGCTTAGGGCTGTATTAAGATGGACTTGTTCATATACAGGCTGTTTTAGGACCTGCTCTTCCACATCAAAGACTGTTAACTGAAATGTGCCTGGCAAGATTAGCAAACACATTACAGAAATGTAAATGTAAAAAAGTTCATAAAGTTTATATAAACTCACAAAATGTAAAGTTTTTTGATTCACGTCAGTATCTTCAGAATACAGAATTGATTTACTTTGTACAGCATTGGCTTTCCCATTGTATGCAACCAAAAATGCTTACAAAAATCTGTTAAACACAGGGCAATTATTAGCAGGTACTTTTCCAAGGATGTTGTATTGTTGCTGGACCTCTTTATAAAATATAGGTGTGACAACAGGTGAAGCTGTGAAAAGTTAGCTTAGTTAGCAGTAGCCTTTTGTTTAATTTGCAATAGCATTATGTACTTGGATTATGTACTTGGAATGGTTTTTAATTTGTTAACATTGCTCTAGCCATGGTAACTGTGTGAATGACATATGGGAACAATCTCAGTTCAGTCAATAAGGACATGATTACCTTAGTCTTAAGGGATGAGAAAAAATATGTCTTTTTAAGTCTACGGGATTATTCAATTTGAAAATGATAAAAAATGCAACAGCCAACAAACTCGAGTAGAACTGAGGTCTAATTAATAATAATAATTGAGTGATTTCAACTTGTTTGTTCATTTAAATGAATGGAAAAAACTCTACTTTAGTTGTTGCAGTCTATCTTTTTTCCAGTGTCACTTGTAGAAGCGTCTATACATATCGTGAAACATGAATGAAGTGAGAGTTCTGAGACAAATTATTTAACAGTGTGAAAACATGCTGCAAACTAGGGCTGCATCTCCCACGACTGGCTGTCAGATATTAATATGTATGGCTTCTCATGAACTCATCCGGAGCCGCAGCTCTTGTTTGGATTCAACACTTTTGTCTTTGTTTATTTGGGACTTCTGTGCAAATGAAAAAGGGGGGAACCGTACGGGGGAGAAGGAATGTATTCGGGGAGGACAAATAACAAATGAACTAGATAAAAAAGAAAGATGATAAACAAGCAGAGCCCAGGCAGAGATGACCGTGGGAATGGCAGCTGTGGCGGCAGAATAAATTTGAATGGAGATTAATAAATAACTTTGTGAACTGGAGCACCTGGCCTACTCTCCAGTCTCTCTCAGCTTCAAGCCGGGCACATTCTGATTATTCACTAACCTTCCCCTTCAATACATTCCCCGTTTGTACTCTCTGCCTCTTTGCCAGTCTGCTGGGGTGAAACACAATTGGCTGCTGTGGGAGGTAGTGGGAATAGATGGAGGTATTCATCGAAAAACACAGGCAAAGGCTAATTGAAAGATCCCATTCTAACTGAATTTACAGCAGCGTGTCTTGTGGGATACTGAATGGCCCCGGCCGAAGAGTAAATGCGGCAGATAACAAGACCACAGAGTCGGAGAGGAATGAGAGTGTGCAGAAACTAAATGAGATTTTTCTGTGTAAGGCCCGGCCTGGAAAGCATTTGTTAGAGGAAGGAAGTGGCACAAAGGCATTGAGCCACATTGTTCTGTCCTGGATTCAACTGGACCCTGCCGAAGATGGAGTGATTTACACTGTTTGACTCACTCAGCAGACTTTAAATAAAATGTGCTTCTTCTATGCAACAAAAATAAAAACTGGGCGACCTATTTGTCCACTTTATACAGATATATCAAGCAACCTATTCAAGTAAGCAGGATTGTCCATGTTGTTTCATATAGCATCCATCTTGCTAGGCATGCTCCATGGGTGAGGTGGTGGTGGTATATGTAAGTATCTTTAAAAATATCACGATAAACCAATCGATTTTTGATTATTCTTACACATTTCTTACTTACTTATGGTATTTTGTTCTAATTTGTTTTTCCAGTTAGAGGTTTAAGACGTAACTCAGTAATGGAACTACACAATATATTGTAATGTCCAGGAACTATATCCACAGACAACAACAACTCAGAGCTTCAGTTTGAAAAGAGAAGTCTATTTCTTCAAGGATATTAAGAATTTTGTAATTTTTTTTTCTTTTTTTGTTATTCACTGTCATCATATTACTATTATTCTTTAAAAATAATTAAAATAACAAACCTTATCAATCCCTACAACATGGCTTAGAATAATCAAGGGTTGCCTCAGTCCAGACCTTTCACCAATAGAAGACATCTGGCCCATCACAAAACAAAAAAACAAACAAAGAAGACTTGGGACTGTTGATCATCTAGAATCCTCCATTTGAACCACTATTCTAGAGCTATAACTTAATACAGCAGCTCCTGTAACACTGTAAGTCATAAAACTGTTTTCTTTAAAAAGGATAGAAAACTCAACGACTTTCCTTGCAATAACTATTTTTTTCTCATGTCGATTTTGGCGACCCCCACCTGGGACCCCTGGTGTTAGGATGGGAGTCTCTACACTCTGCCAAGTGTTCTCAAATCTGGGTTAACTCATTATCGGTGTAAATATTCACCGAGCTCACAATTAAAACCACTGTAGCATCTTCGTTTTGCCTGAACTTACTTTACCTCTAATTAATTTCCATTTGCTTTCCTCCTTCCTCTGCATAAAGTGTATTTCCTCACTAACCCCAGGCCGTGCACTTAGGGCAAAGCAAGCCCCGCTGCGAACTATAAGCACCAGAAGCCTCACTATCATTAAACTCATTTCCTAAAACAACAGGGTGCACTAATGAGGAATTCTAATTAATATTCTAATTATTTTTATAATTGCCAGTGCCGAGTGATTATGTGCGGGGCCAATTCTTAATTCTGCCTCAGTTCCAGATTGGTGATAAGCACTAAAGTTCATATTCTCGCTGTTCTTCCCCACTTGTTAAACTATCAAGAGTAATTAGAAAGTCCTTTGATGATAAATAATGCCCTCACAGCCCATTTAGCTTAAGTCTACATGACATTCTACCTCATTGTGCACGTCGTCAGGCCTCGGGTCATGGAGACGGGAATCAAGGGAATTGAGTTGTGTTATTATAATGAAGCTTAATGTGCAGGGATATTTTAACAGATTGTGCTCAAATTATGTTGGTTATATGTTAGAATATGCATGGATGGATATACATAAATTTCACATTAGAACCTGCACCTTACGAAGTGTGTTCTGTTTTGATAAGAGTGCATATCAGTGGATGGTGATAAGAGGTTTTATGAAGATTATTTGCAACAGATTGATAAAACAAAATGAGAGATCTAGGGTTGAGCTAGAAGTTCAGCTATGAAAGCATCTGATAATATTCAGTCATTTCACAGCTTAGGGTCACATGGGTCTGGAGCCTATCCCAGCTGCTTAGTACACGAGGCCTTCCACCGGATGGACTGGGAAGCTAACTCTAACACAAGAGTGATAACCACTGTGCCACCAAGCACCTTGTTATGATTACTAGACCAAGACATAGATTTTAATTGTCAATGACGTGACTCAGGGTGTACTCACACTAGGCAAAATGTTCCATGCCCCTAAAGTCTGGTTCATTTGGCTGATGTTAGTGCTCCCATCCGTGCTTGAGAACAGAATGCTTCCAGGGTTTCAGCACAGTTGGAAGAAGTGTGCACTAACACAACTAAGAGCCAAGTATGAGACAGCTCGTCTCAACAGACCTTTTATACAATGGCAGCAAAAGGTTCACAGTTGTCGGGTGGTGAAATTGAAGCTATTTTGGAAATCTGGTTAGGTGACAGCATCCAAACAAATTAGACAACACACAGAAAATATACATAAAGACAGCTTGACTCATGTTCTCCATACTCTTTTACAATGTATCGAGCAATTCCTCACTTCTTGATGACGTAGAAGTCTGCCAACACCCGACCGTATGGCGTTACTAGACCCCATTGTCTCTGCAAGTGTGAGTGTGACCACAACCACATGCACAACTATAGACACTTTGCATGACATTGGTGGGAATTTCTTTCACCGATATCCCATCTCAGCCAGACTTTTCCCATTTATGCCAAATGTGATACACCAAAAGAGGATCCACTATCTCCTTAATGCTGTGTAGCCTACATGGATTTTGAAAACAGGTGGGACTGTTTGAGCTGCAGTAAACTCAAAATTTGATACAAAAGCATACACTGCCTTGTGCTCACATCACATAGGATGTGTAATGTGTAATGTATGAAGTACATATTAATGCAAACGAGCCGCAACAAGATTACTGTAGAAATAGATGTTGTCCACTCATAAACACAGCTTTAAACAGCGGGTTTATCTGAAGGTGTGTCATAAAAAGTTGTGGACTGCTGCAAAAAAAGTAACTATGGTGAATTTGCTAATGCTATGCTAATCCCTGGCCTGAGCATTGCTCCTATGTCTCTGCTCGTATCAAACACTTGTTGCATATGAGTGTATGTCAGGCCATCAAGGACTTGTCTGTGTGGAAAACACTGGATAAAGTATAAGTCAGTTTACTAACAATGGAGCATAGAATAGTGAGTACACAAAATACAGACTAGTTTCAAAAGCAACTGAAAAGCAACTGAAATATTCATTTTCAAAAATCATTGCCTGTGAATGGCCCCTTTGAACTGAGGCCCATATACTGGCAACTCTAAAGGGACTGTTGTTGACTATCACACTGAGAGCTTGACTTTAATGGTTGCTTAAGTTAATAATTGCTAGTTTCTAGAAGAAGTAAAGTGGCAGTCAGGCTCACATAATCATCAGATATCTGTGAGAAAAATATCATTTTAAAAGGTGCTGCTATTTATAGGACACTTAACTGCCACTGATGTACATTCAACATCTGATAAATCACAAACTTTCCAGTCTTTAGGGACTTCAGTTAAACATGCAAAGTTCTCCACTAGTAAAATAACAAACCCAACCTGTATAAACCAGTACAGTGTGTTCTCTGGACTGTAGCTGGCTCCAGTAAAAGCCTTGTTGTCTTGGCAGTGGCTGAACCAGAGACAGTAGAAGCAGGGGTCCTGTTTCCCTCTGCTCATCTGAAGCATCCTGCTGAGCGGCACGACCATAAAAGCTAGGTGTTGACTGGTAAAGATCACAGCAGAAGAGGACTTTGACCGATAAATCTGGACACGGACGGCATGTGTGTCCCGGCGAGCGTATGGTGGGAGCCAGATGCACAGCCCCCCCGGAGAAGATCAAAGCGGGAATATCTCAGATGGACAGAGTTTCTCAAGGGTTTTCGACACATCTCATTTTGAATGCTGCATATGTTCTCCGTCTTGTTGTTCGCTGAAGTTCTAGGTCACACTTGCGCTTGTTTGTTGCGTGCAGACAGACAATTCTAGTCATGGAATCATAAGAGATGCATCATTTTGTGTTTAAGTACAACTGTATGCACTACTCGGAATTTTTATTTTTTGTTTTTTCAGCTTAGAGGCTCACAAAAAAACCCTGAACTTACTTGTATAATGAGCAAATCTGATTTAATAAAGTTGGGTCGGATTCTCTAGTTTTTTGTAGTACACTCCTATAGATTCCACTTTTCTTGATACCTGCGTCCACTGTTTCCTTATAGTTTGATTTGATTTTGAGGCTCAGATGCGTTTATATGCTTCTTTTTCATATTGGCTGGTCACCATACATATATCTATTATTAATATCATTCTCCAATTGGCAACATTAACATCATTTAACAAAGCATTAAAAAAATGGCTGCTTAAAGGCCAAAGATTTAATCATGATTTGTAAAATTAGTCTAGTGTCTTGTCCATGAATTTTCATGAAATGAATTTGTTGGTTTCACAAAATATTTTGTTGTTTTTTGTACTATATACATTATGTTATGTATTTTACTTATTTTATTTTACTTGATTGAATGTACTTGGTGTTTCTGTGTGAATGTGGTCTTTCCTGGAGATGGAAATTAGCCTTAATATCACATATTTACATAAAAAATGTCCATTAACATGTATTAATGGACAGTGCCCTCTTTAAATAAATCAATTACAAATTATTATTATTATTATGATGAAGATGATGATGATGATGATGATGATGTACTTTAGATACTGAATTGTACACTGATGTATTAAATATGGAATAGATTTTATTGTATTGTTATAGATTTTTTAACACTGAAATAAGCATTCAGATTTTTTTTTACAATGATTATTTACAAGCTGCATTTGATCTGAATAAAATGTGCACTAAACTAATAAAGATAGATTTTATTTTTAGACAACCCATTCCCTCAGTCAAAGAGACTGAAATATGCATCAGAATTTATTTATTTTTCCCTTCATTCTTATAAATATGAAAAAATAAAACTCAGATAAATAAATCATAAGTTTTGCTTAAAAGAAAAATCAAACTCCACACACTAAAGATTCTTCACCAAACTGGTAAAATGTTAAATTCGTTTTAGTATTACCCTAAATATTCGTGGATATATTCTGCCACAAAACACATTTTTTCCTTCCAGACCATCCGTGCATTTCCTTGATCTATCTAAGGACCGTGTGTGTCTTGTTTGTCGGAGGAACAGACTGTTTTGCATTCGAGAACATACGCAGAGCATAAATATTGGATTAAAAATACAAATCCGTGGGGCTCACTTCTGAATGATATCGGCGCGTCGGCCTTTGGAGCCAGCGGGAATGCCACGGTCCCAGTCTTTGCTCATGAAAAGAGAGAGGGGGGAGATGGAGGAATAAAGAGAGGAGAGAAAGAGGGCGAATGGTGGTTTAATCCTCACTCGGTTTTATCTTGCAGGTGTTTTGCAGACGCGGCTCTCTTTGGGAACTCGGGCCACGCTTTCATGTGCCGGATAAGGCAGACAGTCTGTGCTCTGCTGTTTGTTGACAATAAACACTGACACGACAGAGCAAGACACCAGCTCATAACTTCACTTCACTTGTTATTTCCAGTAGCTTCCTGTCAGGCAGTCGGCCATGTTGGAGACTTCCACCATTTCATTTGCTTTGGCAATTTTCCTAGTAAAACTGAAATGGAAAAATAACATACGGAGAAATTTAGTGGAACACCACAACAAACAGTCCAAGTATATTCTCAAATTAAACTCATGTGAGGTTTGGAGGCACTTAGATGGGTATCACAAGAATACGGACAAATAAACCAGCTATGGTCTTGGTTTAGAATCTCTGTGTCTAAGAAAAAAGTGAAGATTAAGACCAACGATAAGTACTAAAAACTATTGGCTATTTGTTAAAAGAAGTGTTGGTGTTGTGAATGGTGCAATAGAGCCAGGACTGCATTTGACTGTGAAAAATTAGACTTTGCATTTGACTCCAGAGGTGTAGTGTAGACAAATGGACTGTCACTGAACCAGGAGCTTGCACTGTTTGTCTCACAGTCCTGTTAAAAACAATGGTATATTCCAGAAATGTGATGGTGGACTATGTCCCACTAACACAACTCATAATAAGACACAAAATCAGTGCCGCTGTTCTTCTCACTCAGTAGTAAATAGAGTTTGTGTCATGTTGGAGCATCTTGTATGTATCTTGTATGTTGAAGTTTACTGAGGTGGTATGGACATCTGTCTTAGAATCTTTGGTTGCATGTAGGTTGAAAAAAGTTTTACATTTACTTACATTTAGGGAAAGATAGTTTGTTTTTGTTCTGTAGATATCTATAAAAATGAACCTCTTCTCACCTGTTGCCTTCAGGGGTCGCTACAGCAAATCATCTCCCTCCATTTATCCCTATTCTCTCCACCCTCTTTTCTCACACCGACTAACTTCATTTCCTCTTTTACTACATCTGTAATATGCCTTCCTCCAGTCATCTTTGACTAACATTAACACAATTCCAATGGCACCTTTTAGGTTAACAGCACCGGTGGATTGTATTTGGAATACTTGTATCCTGCAATCATTCATTGTTCATTGTTGCAACATAACCCTTCCTAAAACGAACAAAATTAAACATTTTTTGGTAGTACAACTGAGGAGTCTGACAAGCAAAAATGATTATAACACTATGCAGCCTAGAGTGCAAAGTTCTGCAAAGTTTCTTCTTTTATCTGCATTTCCTCCATTTTCCCTAACCCTATGAACAACACTTCCAGGCATAATCTAGGCACTTAACATTTAGTCAAATCAATAAAAATAAATCTTTTTTTATCAGCATTTCTCATTGTCAGGTCTTTAAATACCTCTGAATACAATTTCATCTAGAACAATGGTATAACGTTTCAATATTTTCTTGGAGACTGCACTGAAAACTAAAATGGCCTCCTCGAGTGGCGCCTGATTTCCTCAAACTGTTAATAACGCTGCACGTTAAGTCGCACTAAAAGCTGCCCAGTTTTCTAAAGTCATTTGAATCGATGACATTATACCTTCACCAATTAGCAGCAAGCAGCAGCTTCCCACAACACCCTCGGATCTCGAGTTGCATTTCTCCACTCATTCACACGTGTTCCTGACTTCGTTACGATTGAATACTGCATATGGATTTTCTCCCAGAAATTAGGCCGATTGTAAAAGCCCAGATGAGAACAGACCCGTTGCCCCCTGCAGGCGGTGAGTATCGAGTGTCGCTGGGTTTTAACGGTCCAGTATATCATTGCATTTGGGCGACGGTGGATTGGCTGTTTCCCCGAGAGACTTCCTGTTTTATTGGCCTCTTCTGCGTTGAGTCGTCCCCAGTGCCCGTGTTACACAGCAGCTAGCGCCAGTGAAAGCAAAGGCCCCTCTCTCTGATTAATCGTCAGTGTATGTTTCTCAATGCTAGCTTAGCGCTCCTGTTCCATATTTTCTAATGGTAATGGGCTCAGTCGTTTAGAGTGCAGCTGAGGGAGCCATCAGTCAGGGTGCTGCATGGCTGAACCGGGCCGGGGCATGGAGCTTTATCGAGCGAAACGTGTGCGTATGAGGGCATGTCTGGAAGAAGAGGAAGAGCGATGGGAGGTGACAGGAACTGATGCACAGTCTTCATTTAGCTGTAGTTTTTGTCTCTAGAAATAGTTGTAGCGACAGGCTTAGCTTTGAACCACAAGAATCATCTGTGGAACATTTCTGGACATATATTTACGATACATACTAACAATGCAGTTAAATGCTTCTTAGCAGCTAATGGGATTTTGTGAAAAAAGAAAGCGTTTTATGTTCCAACTGGGTCATAGCATGAGAGTTTGGTAATAAAATAAGTGCATTTCAGCTGCTCCTCTCAGAGGTTGCCACAGTGGAGTAATCTCCATGAGCAGCGGGGCAATATTTACACTAAATACCCTTCCTGAATGAACCCGCTTTTTTTACCCGGGCTTGGGACAGGCACAGGCTACTTCAGCAAAAAAGGCACAAGGCACTGTGTCACAAGTTGGTAATATAGAGCTAATCCATCTGTAATGATTGGGATGTCCTGATTCCACTTTTTGAAAACGAACACAGAATTTTGTGCCATGTTGATTTTAGAAGACAATTTTGGCATATCTTTTTTTGTATTAGTCATCAGTATTTGTTCCAGATTGTTTATTGTTTTTTGTCATCTTTTTATCAATGGAGTGCAAGTACAAAAGGGCTCTAATATTGGTGAATACTGAGCACAGCTATTGGTATCAAAACAACCTGAGAAAGCATTTATCATGTAATTAGCAAACTTTTTCCAACCATATTATGGCTGAAATAGTGTTTAACTTTAATGTGGAAATGAATCCTTCCTGGAACAAGCTCCATTTCTTCCAAGATAATTTCAGATTATATCACTGCATAAAATGGAGCTGTTTACTTGAACCTGTTTCAATAAAAGTAAGCTTTAGACAAGACCCTAAATATCAAATGAGTAAACTATACGATGATGTGTTGAATGACTTTTATTCAAAAAACACACCTGGATTTAGCTAGCATGACACTGACCAAATTATGATACATGGAACTGTTACAGCATTGAAATATTTGTTTATGCTCAACCATGTCACACTAGAAGCCCTACTTTACTAAGAATATACATCTAAATATCTATAGACTGCCACGTTTCATCAAATGTATGTCTTCAAACCAGAATAACCATCCCATCCACATACTGAAACAAAAACGTCTTGTTCCTAGGAGGTTTATATTTGATGTGTTTTTCACATGTATGTTCTGTGATGTTGGTTGTGTGTTGAATTATTCTTCCACAGGTAAGAATGGGTTTCTTTCAGCAGTGTGTCTAGAACAATGCAGCCATCCTTCTGTTGTTAAAATCCCAAGTGATGCTTAGCCCCTCTCACCTGGTACCTCCTAAGTCATTGTGACACCAGAGTGGGGCACACACGAGATCCGAGGGAGAGGGCCGTCCACAGCTCTCTGCTTCCTGTGGGGCTGCATTAGAGCCACTGAACGTAGAGGCCACACTTGGCACAGAGCACTTTTTTCATTTTATATCCTACAAATGCTCGGCAGTTCCGGCGTCTCAAAGTAATGTCCAAATTGAATGTGGCATTTCATAACTGCGCACTCCTCCTAGAACTGCTCTGTTCTCTCTCCAGACGTATACATATTCATCAGTGCTGGGAGGATGATGTTTTGTGTAATGTGCACACTCTACAAGCGTGGCATTCAATGCAATGATTTGTGGCTGTGTCAACGTTAATGTTGTCTTATGAAAATTGGTTTAGTGAGCACACAAGTTTGTGGAATATAAAGGCTCTGAAGATACAGTGGACAGGAAGGAAGAGATGACGAATCTAAAACAAGCATGAATTAGATTAATGCCCTACACTTAATGGAAGAAAATATCAATCTGTAATCCTGACCTTTGAACTCTAAAGGTCATGACAACTCTCAGAAGAAATAACATTACATTAAGTCAATACAGACATAAAATGTGATTGTAACAATATATATCTTTGTATTTATTTTGTATTATTGTTGTGCATTTATTGGCCAATAACAAATCCCGATTGGCTTCCTTTTATTGCATAAATTCATATTGCTTTACCAGATCATGAACATTACTTCTTTCACTACAAATTACAGTATATTTTTAACAGAACTGTAATTTTCACACAAAAGTTTTTTATTATTATTATTATTTTTATTATTATTATAAATATATTTAAAAAATTAAAAATCTGTTTAATACAGACATATCCATTTTCTTTATAATAAAACTGTAAGCTACTTAATAAGTAAAGTGCATAACTGTCTTTTAGGTGTTTCTATTGGATTCTTCATTTTACATCTTGTGGTATTATACTATACGATAGGTTACATAATATATTATAATGTAAATATTAGCCATTTAAACACCCTCCAACTTTCCGAATAATCATCAAACGGGTTACACTTGTGGTTTTGTGATTCCATTGCATACATTTGTATTCAACAGCTTCATTTTAGCATCAAGATAAGAAATGCTGATGCAAAAAGATTGAGGCCTTTTGAGTGACAGAACCCTCGTGGGGCTGAGGTACTGCGCTGCATTTGATAGAAAGTAATAACATTTGAGCTGAGTAAAAACGACAGATTTGACATTTCAGCGGTGTAAAAGGCCAAAACACAGGCACAGTTTGTACAACCCAGAGCCCAACCCCCAACAGCTCATGATCTCACCTCCCATCTCTACAGGCTGCCTTATAAACCACCACCATTTTCCCATTTCTTTCTCTGTACTTAGATCAGCGGCAGCGGCAGAGTCAATAGAATTCAAAAACATTGAGTCTACCCAAGCAGAAAATTCGGTTCAAACACTGCCATGGCCTGTAGTGACGCCAGGGGTCTGCTTTGTGAGAGGTTATCAGCCGGAGCAGAGATGGCCATGGCTAAAGCCTGCTGGTCATCTAAGAGAGCAGCTCCGGTCGCTGTGGAGAGAAAACCTGCACCTTATCTTTAAATTATATCTGGGAGATGGCACCTTAGTCCTGCTGCACAATGACATGAATGCTAGGGCCAGTTCAAACTTTCATGATATTTCCCCTTATGTAGCCTTACAGGGATATGATTACTGCTGCTGCATAAGTTTAGCATTTCAGCTTAAATCTATGAAACCAAAGCAGGGTTAAAAAGCTATTTGTAATATTAAATGTGGCAATAAGTTTATTTGGGTACAATAAACAAACTCAATGGTAATGGTAGTGTATCTAAATCCAAAACAGTAAGAAGGGGTTGTATGTTGAAGTCTTGTCAGGATCTTGTTGAACTGGTATACAACTAAATGGAATACAATGCAACATCTGTCCTAAATACCAATCAAAGTTTAAAAAACCAATGAAACTACACTGTGGACTGATGTGCGCAAATTGTCACGACTAAGGCCTAATGTAGTTGTGTTCAAAGGTTTTAAATGTAGTATGTTTGAGATACACAGGAAATCTGTCTCATATTTGCTGTAATGAAGTTGTACATTGAACAGTGCTGTTGTGCCATGATTCTCTATTCTTTTAACGTATCTTGCATAAGTCTGACTTTTCCAGATAATACATCAAGCAGCTTAAAGCTAAGTAGCTGCGATGGCCGGGAATCGAACCCGGGTCAACTGCTTGGAAGGCAGCTATGCTCACCACTATACCACCATCGCACACTTTTTAAGAGAGAAACGGGCAAATTGCACTGGCAGTGTAGGTACCAGCTGGGCTCAGGTGGTGAGATCAGGTCAGGTAGTGCCAGTTAGGATGATGAGCAAAAACCCGTAATTGGCTGTGAATATGGAAGTTTTGTTCCAAGCACATTTGAACAGTTTACAACAAATCAATTTGGGTTGTTTTAACAGACATTCTAGAAAACGGCTATACAATTATTTAAAGCCTACACTGTTAAAGTTAATATTCAGTGTGATTCACCAGTTAAAGCTTTAGCAGTTAGCATGTCAGAGCCACAGATGTCTTTCAGTTTCAAACGCATGTAGTTTAAAAACAAAATCGGCAATGTTAATTCTGTCTTGCGTTACCAGTTACTCTTATGTGAAGACCCTGGTAAATATAGAGAGCTGACTATGTATTCATACCTTTGGCTCAATCACTGCGAACTTGAGCACTGTCACACTGCAAACTTCAAATTCAGAGGCATTCCTAGAATGTGGGATTTGGCAATAAGTCAAAGCACACAAGAAAACGTAGATTTTCTACAGTAACTGCATGAGGCTTACAGTGTCTGTTGCAATGTTACTGTGTTTGCTTCCAGATCTGAAGGTTGTGAGTGCAAGTCCTGTCAGAGACAAACTGAAAATATGCTTGAGTACATGTAACTGGAAAACAACCCATAGGTTTGATTTCATTGCTCTGTGTCTGGTCACATTAGTCTGCTAATGAAGGGAGCGCCTAGTATGGACGCTAATGAATTGATTTGAAGGCTAATTTGTGACCTCTGAGGCCATACTGAACTCATACTCAGACTTGTACTTGTATCAGAAGGTTGTGTGTTCAAATCACGTCAGGGACAAAAGATTTAAATGTAGTATGTGGGAGATACACTGCACATTTGTGTCTCATCTTGCAGTAATCCAGTAGTACATAGAACAAACCACAAATGAATCTGCACTCACAGAGAAGTTTTGCTGTGATTGTCTGCTAGGCTTTTCAGCATATCTTGAATAACCCTGACTTTCTCACTTATACATCAAGCAAATAGAAAGCTTCAAGCTGCGATGGCCGGGAATCGAACCCGGGTCAACTGCTTGGAAGGCAGCTATGCTCACCACTATACCACCATCGCACAAATGCATAAATTTTGAGGTAGTGAGAAACGGGTAAATTAAACAGTGTATGAGGAAGACGGAGATAAAGCAGAGGGAGTCACTCAGGTCTGAAAGCTGCACTGGCAGCAGAGGCTACATCCTTATGGCTAACTTTCAGTGTTTGTTGCAAAATTTTCGTTTTATCACATTGTATGTGACTCAGTGGTGCAATGGTTGCCCTTCTGACTCCAGATCAGAAGTCGACAATCCGGTGAAGATCAAAGGTTTAAATGTGCAGAATGTTTGGAGAGACACTGAAAAGTGAATCCAAATCTAAAGCTGAGAGGTGGTAAGTGGGCAAAAGGAGCTGATCTTCATGACTATTTGAGTTTAATATTTCCTTAAAAACAGAACTCTTCGCTGCGGCTGTGGCTTGGTCACTGGGAACTTGAGACTCTGTGGTGCAATGGTAATGCGTCTGACTCCAGATCAGAAGGTTGCGTGTTCAAATCACGTCAGGGTAAGAGTTTTAAATGTAGTATATTTGAGATACACTGCACATCTGTGTCTCATCTTGCACTAATCCAGTTGTATGTAGAACAAATCACAAACGAATCTCCACGCTCAGGGAAGTTCTGCCATTATTCTCTGGTAGGCTTTTCAGCTTGATTTTGAGTATATCTTGAATAACCCTTACTTTCTCTGATTATACATCAAGCAAACAGAAAGCACCAAGCTGCGATGGCCGGGAATCGAACCCGGGTCAACTGCTTGGAAGGCAGCTATGCTCACCACTATACCACCATCGCACAAGCACGTAACATGTAAAGTGGAGAGAAATGGGCAAATTTCACAGTGTAGAAGGAGGACGGAGCTAAAGCAGAAGGAGTCACTCAGGTCTGAAAGCTGCACTGGCAGCAGAGGCTACGTCCTTATGGCTAACTTTCAGTGTTTGTTGCAAAATTTTCTGTTTATCACATTGTATGTGACTCAGTGGTGCAATGGTTGCCCTTCTGACTCCAGATCAGAAGACGACAATCCGGTGAGGATTAAAGGTTTAAATGTACAGAGTGTTTGGAGAGACACTGAAAACTGACTCCAAATCTAAAGCTGAGAGCTGGTAAGTGGGCAAAAGGAGCTGATCTTCATGACTATTTGAGTTTGACATTTTCTTAAAAACAGAACTCTTCAAGGCTTGCGGCTTGGTCACTGGGAACTTGAGCACTGTCAACACTGCAAACTTTAATTTGAGAGGCATTCCTAGAATATGAGCTCTGGAAAAAGTCGAAGTGCACGAAAAAAGAAAATTAGCTTCTCTGGTGTCAGCGAATGTTGTGGAGTGTCTGTTTTGCAATGTTCCTGCATTTGACTCCAGATCCAAAGGTTGTGAGTTCAAGTCCTGTCAGAGTGAAAATGTGCTGGTGTACATGTAACTGGAAAATAACCCTTGTGTGCCTTTGATTTCATTGCTCTTTGTCTGGTCACATCAGTCTGCTAATGAAGAAAGCACCTCATGTGGAACTTTGAAACTAGATTTTTTTTGTTGTTCTTTTTGGTTAAAGTAAAGTGTCTCATCAGGAAATGATAATGAATTGATATGAAGGCTGATTTGTGACATTTGATGAGGCCACAAATAATGTCAAGGGCTAGAGTGTGAGCCAAGAGACTCTGTGGCGCAACGGTAGCGCGTCTGACTCCAGATCAGAAGGTTGCGTGTTCAAATCACGTCAGGGTCAAACGTTTTAAATGTGGCATGTTTGAGATATACCAGAAATCTGTTTCACATTGCACTATAATCCAATTGTACTTTGAACAAGCCACATACGCATCTCCAATCACAGTGCACTTCTGCCATGATGTTCTGTAGGGCTTTTGGTCTTAATGTTGAAAAGATCTTAAATAACTATAAAGAAACCATCTAGCTGCGATGGCCGGGAATCGAACCCAGGTCAACTGCTTGGAAGGCAGCTATGCTCACCACTATACCACCATCGCACTGACACCCATAGGTTACATTTACCTTGCAAAGTTGGGGGTTACAATCCTGTCATAATCAAGTACAGTTTGAAGTGACACTGAAAAGTACCAACTTCTTTAAAACATAACCAATTTGTTACATAAAGATATCCCAAAAAGGCTTACCTACGTTCTTACATATTCACATTTAAATGGCTTTGCAAAATTGCTTTTTGTGCCTTGAAAATGTCATATCTCATTCACGTCTTAATTCAGCTTTTAGTTCATGTCCCTGTTCCTTCCTCACCCCTGTCCCCCGTCTCCCTCCTCTGTCTCTCACGATGATTGCTTGGCTGCTATCTCTCGGCAGCAGTTCTGTTTGCTCAGTGCCGCTGTGTGTCAAGAAAAAAGGGTGTCCTGTTAATTTCATGATCTGTCACACGTCGGCCTGTCACTGCGACGGCCAGTGGGCGCCCGGGCCTGGACTTCCTTATCTCTGCGCTCATTCCTGTCCACCTCTGGCAGACCCGTCACATCACATGAAGCGGGACTCAATTGGTTTCCAGAGCAGCTATCGATAGTAGGTCAGCTCACAGCGGAGGAGATTATTACCATACTTTGAGTTCCAATAATGTGCAAACTGAATTTGGGCTGGAAGATTGCATCAATAACTTTCGCCAAGAGAGGAAATAGTCTCATTGCATGTCTCAACTTTTCTTATTAAAGCGCTGCACAATCCAAACAGTAATTTGCATGTAGATGATGTTGATCATTCAGTTTCAGCGTAATTCAATTGAACAATAGTCGGCAAAACAATTCAAGAGTGTAATATCATCTTGACAGCTATGATATCCTGTTGAGCGTCTTCATTCACTCCAGTCACTTTAAAAAGAGCGGCCGGGTGGGTGTTCTCCAAACAGGCTTTCATCAAACGGAGAAATGAGAAAATGATCTACGTGACACTTCCTCAGTCGCTAAGCCTCATGGGAGGTCTTTCATACAAAGCCAGAGGAGGTGTGTCAAGGGCTTTCATGTGTGTTTGTAGCAGGAAATACTTTGAGAAATTAAGACAAAGCAATGATTAAGGGCTGGTATTTTCCCAAAAGTGTTTTTTAAAATATTCTCTTGAGTCCTGGCAATTCATGTTTGTCCTGTAGGGGAAATTATGTTTTGTCTGACAGCTTCCATACTCTCCATGTGACTCTGTTCAGTCTGTTGTGTCTTAAAGTGGATCAGTTAAGCTTCAAAATGACTCGACAAGTATGACGGTGTGGACATGCTATTTTTTCATTTCCTGCCTTTGCAAAATGACCAGTCTCACAAGAAATGGTAGCCTTATGACACAGAAGAGTGCATCATATCCTTCATTGATATAATAATGACTGGAATGCCATTTTCTGGGACTCATCGGACTGACTAAACACAACATGTAACAAAAAAACTGTTCTGATTCATTTAAGGTATTGTACTCATGGATATTCTTAGGAACGGATGAGGATAGGTAGAATATCTAAGTCAAAACTGCATCAGACTGCTATACTTCTGCTGGCACACCTGCTAGCAAAGGAACCTGAAATCCCCACTGATCAGAGGTGGCGCAGGAGAGGCTGCAGAGTTGGAGTGAAGCATTAAGCAGCATTATGATACAATACAATATTATTATGGATATAATGATGGTCAACACATCATCACATCTCCTGATACAGATTAATTGACAAAAAAATATGTGTACCCCTGACTACTTTTGACTTTTCTACTCTGAATCAGTAGGAAGTGATAAACAATACTCTGATTCTAAAAATACTCATAAAGAGACACAAGAAAATGAGGTAGAATTTGTATTTGTTAGCTAAAATTTTGGTGCCATGGCATGTCATCATTGCCATAATGCGTAACATGCTCAAAAAACAGCAAATTGATTGACTGCATACAGGAAAAGCTCAAGTCCATCCAGTTAAAGAAAGTACAGGCTAGTATTCTTGCCATATGATTTTTTTTTTTTTTTTATTCCAAAACATTTAAAAACATATCACTCAAATGTGATTGTCGCCTCAGGTCACCACCATGATCTTTATATATTAATAGTATTAAAGTGCATTTAACACAACTGATCCCAGTCTGATTCTTTCTGGTGTACTCAGTCTGGTGTATTTAGTCACGTCAGATTATTTTACCGTCACAGATGCACATTTTAGCCATTAGTGTTGGGACGTGTTTGCCACTAGTTAATGTCTTTGGACAATTTTGTTTGTTTTTCAGCACCAATACATTAGACTGGCATTTTACTGGGCTAAAACTATTTATATCAGGGGCTGAGAGGATAGAATCATTGATGGACACTGTTATTTTACTTTAGATATGTCCAGGCTCATTAGGCAAACAACAATGAACATGCACAAATAAAGTAGCAATGTTTTGTCAAATTACTAAGAATGTGCTGTAATACAGAGAAAACATGTTACTGCAGATGTGGTTTAGTTTAAATGGAATATGAATTATTTATGCAATTTCTTAAGTTATTTTAGGTATGTACGTTTGTGCATCAATCTATATGTATGTATGTCTATTGATAAATGTTGGAATATCCATGTATGTGTATAGCTATGGTAATAAACATGTATTTATATGTATATGTATGTGTATGTAAAAGACAGATGAAATGTAAAACAAAGAAAATCACTATTTATTTATTTGTTATTTTC
The DNA here is from genome assembly GCA_036850595.1 of Rhyacichthys aspro. Taxonomy (NCBI): domain Eukaryota; kingdom Metazoa; phylum Chordata; class Actinopteri; order Gobiiformes; family Rhyacichthyidae; genus Rhyacichthys; species Rhyacichthys aspro. The sequence goes on from CM072167.1 coordinate 3,164,785, forward strand.
TATGGGCATTAATTAAATTCCCACTGTCATGTTCCCGTTTGTTTGTTAAAAAGAAATAATTAAAATGAAGACAAAAAGTGGAAAAATTAATGCTTTGTTAATAAAAGAAGAATGACTTGTAAAGAACATAAGGAATGTGTAGTAAATTATTTTTCTTTTTTTTCATGTATGAAGGGCATGAAGAGAGGCACAGATATAAAGTAAACTGTTATTTTTCCATAATGCCTGTACACATGTAGACTCGACATATAGATCTTTCATTATGAACAATAGCATGTCAGTGTGCGTGCCTTTCAGGAGGTTCTCAGTTTAATTGTTCATAGAAAAGTGAATGGAGACCCTTGTGTAATGTCAAGCACCATTTTGAAACATGTAATAATGTTTATGCAGTGCTTCCTCTAATCATAATCCCCAAAAGTCTGCTCGGGCTTTTACAGATAGCTGTGTTTACATTAAGATATCTCCTTACATCAGTACACCATTAGAAACTCAAGATCTTTGCAAATCCAAAAACATGGACCACTCAAGTAACTCAAGCTTTTTAAGGATGAATTAGTAATCTGCTAATCAAATCTAAGATCTTAAACAAAGAGACCGTATCCGTCCGTCTGTGCTTGACAAACACATAGCAGGTGGGCCACTTCGCTATGTAAATCTGAAGGCCGGCCGCCAAAATTGCACACAGCCGCAGAAATTACAGGGAGGCTTTGTCTTGGAGGAAAACACACATATCTGAAGCATGTGGAACAGGATTTTCAAAGCCAGTGCACACACAGAAAAACACTGTGAATAAGAGGAGATAAAAAGAGACTGTGATGGCTGTGTTTTGGTTAAGTCTTAAGGAGCTGGATGGATGCCAGAAAACAGTGGTTCCAAAGGTAGTGGGATCTATGGAATGCTATTCCGTTTTGAGGAAATGGACTCTGATCCTTTTTTTTTTTTTTTTTTTTTTTTACCAAGAAATGGAGTTTACAATAAGGGCCTGGCCAGAGAATTATGGTTTAGTTCACTTGGCACAGAACTGCCAACAAGGATTCTGTGCAGCGATACTTTTAATGTTCATTTAAACATTTTGAGTGATCAAAAGTAAAGAAAGTTCTGAAAAGCTGGCAAAACATGCACATTTCTAGCTTTTGGCATCCTGACTGTAATATTACAATATAAGTTTCATCTTAACACATTCACTGTTAAATTTTATTTTTTTAATTTTCTAAAAGTGAAGTCTTTTTAAGGGTGTTCAATAATAATGACAGACATTCTTCCCACTGGCTCCTTTGCAAACATCACAGAACAGAACAAGAGTCATCGTTTCTTTTAAGCACTGAGTGTTGTGGGTACAGGTTGGAAAGTGGACCAAAATTCTTACATATATTAGTTATTTTTCTTGTTCCAGAATGGTGCCAGTTTGGCTGGCATCCAGTGACAGCAGTTCTCTCGAAGTTTGTTACTTTTTTTTACCTGATAACTGGAGATAACTGAAGACAATGTCAGTTTTTTTGTTTTTTTTTTGCTTATCTTGGTTGATGGACGAAAATAGAACTGTTGCTATCTGTTTATTTCTCTGTCAGAGTGGAGACTTATTGAGACAGTCGGGAAATGATGTGCTGTTCTTAGAGCTATGAGGAGTCACACTAAAAGATTTGCTGGAGATATTCTCAAGCAGGAGAATGTTATTTACCATCAACATGGAACCCTGAGACAGTTTAGCATTTAACACTGTGTGACAGTATTGGTAATCCAGTCATCCATAACTCTGGCTGTGTTTCCTTAGGTCACGGCTATAAAGCCATGTATGGAGTCACTACAGGGAAACTGAAATAGGACAACATAACAAGGTAAGATGTTTATCCAATTGAGGTTAGGCTTGTAGTGTAGTTTAGGGACATGCGACCTTGGTGTCAGAGGCAAGAGGGGAACAAGCTACTGAAGATGTTCTGTTTATGGAGTGGGTGCACTGTACCTTTCAGTTGTGTTGCTGGTGAGGCTAACTGACTCACTGAACTGGACAGTGTAAAGGTCTTGGCAGAAAAAGAAAATGGACAAATCTCAATCTCTCTGTACAATGAACTTTGGCGAATGGAAAGCTTTAAACCGAGTCACTCTTATATCGCTTTTTGGCTGTCAGGCTGTGGAAAAGCTATTTCTTGAATAGTTGAGAACTTGAACCAACTACCCCACAGCTGTTGCACTAGGGTAACACTAGCAATGGGCTTGCTTAACTTGGCAGAACCAGATAACTAGCTCTTCTGGGAAGCCCCAATGGCAATGTATGAGGACCAAGTTTGTCCTTGGTATATTCCAGTCTCCAAGACAACAAACAGATCCCGTTGCCAGTAAGTATTCCTTTTCCCTCCCACTCTCAGGGAACACTAAGACGAGGCAAGGAGGAATAGTGTCGCGCAGAGAATGGAAAGACGATCTCTCTCCCATCATCGAGTTTTTCCCACATACCGGGCTTCAGTGGGAGGACTGGGCCATTACACTCCTCTGCCAAGTGTTTTGTTTGGATCCATTATTGCATCTCAGTTTTCCCAAAGCTGTTTAATTGTTGGAGAGCAATGAGGCGTGATTACACAGAGTTCAACAAAGACACGAATGGAGAATTATTTTTGAGGTTTTCAGCAGGTACTATAGAAATCTTCAGGCTGTTCCACATGAGTGATGCGCAGAAGCACAAGCTAATGGAGCTGCATTGTTCAGTTCTTAATGACCAGACCTCAATGCAGCAAGGACCATTTGCCCCCAAGCAAGAACATTCTGCATTACCATACTGAATCTTTTTTATGTGTGGCTTTGTTATTCAACTGTTTTAAGTTAGAACCCCAAAAGTGCAAAATCTTATTAGGAATCCTGAGTTGAATTTCATTTGTTTCAAGTTGTTGCACATTTTAGCTGCAGTAAAACATAACATTTACATTATACAGCCATGTTTTGGCTACACTCCTGAATTACCAATTGTAGTCTGTGCAGCTACTGTGTTTTCAGACCTAAATATGCACTTTGCCATTTATTCTTGTTTTGCCAGCTTTTGCATCAGCGTTAATTGCTTTTCTGTATTATTTTACATTTTCATGTTTCTCAGGTTACTTACTTTGAAGGAGTGTTAATTTTACTTTGACATTTGGAGGTTATTTCTAAACTTTCTTAAAAAGTATTCACTGATGAGGCATTTGTCTTTCCCTATGGTACATCTGGCAGACTAGAACTTAATGTCACAACTACAGAGGTTGAGAGTTTGGACATTGTAATGCAAAAGTAAGTTGTAGCTACAGTCTAGGCAAGTGATGTTAATGGTCTGTGTAGAACTGTAGGAAAAGAAAAAAAAAAACATAGTGAAACAAATTGTCTGGATTAAACCCCGACAGTAACTAATTGTATTATGATTACTCTTATGTTTTAATAGTTTTGACAGGATGGCTTACACAATCTAACCAGAACTAAGAAAAAACATTTGACTCAAATTACTTTCCTGGCTATGCCCAGACTTGTTACCACACATTCATATATTCAGTTAGTTAGTCAGTCATCTTTAGGGGTGACTATAGTCTGTCCCAGCAGCTTTGGGCTTTAGGCAGGGCTCCACTGGCTAATGGTCAGTTAGTTTCAGGGCTGAACCACATAACCCCAGCATTTTAAGAAGATTACATTTGATACTTTTGATTTTAGTCTGAAACTGCCCGAACTGTATTGTAGTGTAAATAGATAAATAAGGAGAAACTGTCACTCGTTGCCTGGCCAGCAAAACCACTTTACTTTCGTAGCAAGTGGGTCTGGAACCCCTCCTATTGACCAGGACTTTCATCCAGTTCAATACAACCTTTATGTATTGCTGTGATTTTCTGATTTGGTGTATGTTTTTCAAATTTCAAACACTGTTACGGGCCCCTACATTCGGACTAGTTGTATTTCTATTTGTTCCGCATGTGGTAAATCGAACTCAAACAGAAAGGGCCAGACTAATTCTCTGCAGAGAATAGAAATGGACTTAGAACAGTTACGTCACTGGAGTTCACTTTTTTTTTTTTCATTGTTGGAACAAAACATTAAAGTAACCTTGACAACCAATAAATCATAACTGCAATGTAAAATTCAACCTTATTGATGCTACTGTGGACATGAACATGGCATTATTTTGTTTTAATTCCACAGGACGGCATGAACAAAATCCGTGAAATCTTTGTGTTTCATACGTAATGCCAAAATGCAATACTAATGACGTCATGTTTTATAGTGTTAAAGGTAGAAAGTGTGGACATGCAGCAGGGCCTCTGTCCATATCCTTGCTCAAAGCATCAGCCGGGGCGCATTATGAGCCGTGCTGTGGAGACTTGTGTGTGCGCGGCACTTCTTTAGGCTCAGGTCTGAGGGTGGCACACTTCAGAGGCCAGATGGAAAAATATGCCAGGCAAATAGAGCAGAAATTCCATTGTTGTGGGTAATGACTTTCCACTGGACTCATGCTGAGAATATAAAAGAACCCCCCCACCTCCCCACACCCCCAGCCACCAACCCTGAGGTACCTCTTTTCTCCTCCTGTCCTCTACAAACACATACAAATAACCCGAGCGCTGCAAAGAAGCCTATTGGAGCACACATAACATCAAATGTATGCTTTCTCTATATAGCCCCTAAATATAGCCTTTGTGGTGTAATTAGCAGGTGCTTTTCCATCGGGGGGTGACATTAGGGCCTCTTATTATCATGTTATACCCAAGGCGCACTTGTCCGGAGCCGGGGAAACACTTACAGTGATTATGATGCCTGTGCGCAATATTTCCATGCAGACTTAATTAGGACTCGAGCCACAGAGACCGTCCATCGGTGGTTTGAGCGACTCCCACACCTGGTGATGGTTTGTAGGAATGAACACTCCACAGACACACCGCAAAACTGAATAGAACAGCGAAAGGTCAGTGCAATGTGTTCCTCAAATGGAAAATAGTCAAAAATGATGATAAACAAGGCAGAAGTCATCTAAAAGTACTGTTTCTGATGTTCAATTAACGCAGCAGTAAATTGGGGTCCTTTAAAGTAGCATATTGTTGCTTTAGAATAGATTACTTATAACCCTTGCATTGTGGGGCTGAATCATTAAATAACCCAGAATCAAAAGGCTGTTTATTTTTAATAGATGCAATGAAAAAAGCGGGATATTATGTTTACAATGTCATCGTTTTGTTCAACCAGAGAGATACAAACAAGTTATTTCATAAGGTGAAAATTGTCATGGACATTTTCTTGTTAATAATACATATAAAGAAATATGTACCTCTTTCTTAGTAAATAAACAGGGTCATTTTTTTCATTTAATCCACATCAACGTTAAAGCAAAAAACAAAAAGCTCACAAATATTCGTCAAAGAATATGATCTGGGTTAGTAGTTGTAGTAGTATTATTTAGTAGTAGTATTTCCATGAATGGATACAAACATATAGGATTTTTGCTCCTTTTGCTCAGGTATACATGTTTGAGTTAATGTAATCTAGTGCCTTTTTTCACAAACTTTAACGTCAGACAACAAACTATACATAAAAACTAAGTGGTGCATAATGTCAGTTCTATGTCTCAGTTCAATGTTTTCACTGGAAGCATCATGGAGCATGACTTTGGTGGTTATCATGCATTTCCAGTTTCGGAAACATAACCTGATGTGAATGACTCTTTTGTTAAACACTGAACACACTAAAGAGAAAAACACTTTATTGCAACACTGAAACCATTAAAACAGACACAAATGGAATAGAAACGTTGTTAATGCAGAGAGAAACTTTTATTTTAACTGTTTAAGCTTTATTCTCCCTCCATAAACTCTGCACCCCTGCTTTCCTTTTAATACTGTGCTCATAAAACAGACATTTTGAGTTTCTTAACTTCGTACTATGTTGTTCTATTAAAATTTGCTAGCTTTTTCTGCTTTGTGCTGCTCACGAGGCATCTGTAAAAATTCTTAAGGTTTACAAGTTTGTGTGTGGTTTAGAGACATTCTTCCCACTCTCAAATTTCAAAAGTGTCCTTTAAGATTATAAAGAAACACATTCAGTGACTCCTTAAAACAAACATATACAAAACAAAATGACATTGCATGACCTTGTAGTAATAACTTAGCATTGCACTAATCTATCTTTGAATCAGTGCTGGTTATACTAATATTTAATGATCTAACAGACACACATTTACTTAACTGGAGAATTTCAGAAGAATTATTCATGTGAGTATAAGGAAACAGCACCATACACACATGCTTTAGCTCCACATAATTCAGTTCTGTGGACCAGAGGCTTCCTGACCTGGTTTCCTATGATGGTAAAGTAACAGCACCAGAGGCAAAGAGGGAAGAGGCTGTCATTACATAGGTTTGGGTGTTTCTTTTGATTTGGTAGAAATAGGTTCTGCATTAATGGAGTCATTGTGAGGCTCGTCTCCTGCTTCAAAGAAGGAAAAACAAAGGCTGGAGAATGATGGCCGCGAGGTGTGTTTTCATATAGGCTCTGTGTGATGGCCATACATTGCTGTACAGAGCCACGCGTGTGATAATGAAGTTTCCATTTTACTGTTCCTTTGTTATTCTTCTGCTTTTTTCTAATTCAATTCATTCAGGTGATGATAACGTATGGAAAATATGGAAAATTACATATTGTGCCGGAGGTGTCACCAGAACATATCACTGTTAGGAATAATTCAAAACCATTGCCATATTCTACTTTTGATATCCAGTATACAGACTGATGTATGACTTGTAACCAGTCTTTTTGTGATTGTTGTTGCCTCATGTCCAGTCCCTAGATTTTTGTAAAAAAGTACAATTCTTGCTGCTCAGCACTGCCAACTTATCCTTCTCATCAAGGTAAATCTGTCTTTTCCCTGCACTTCCAAGCTCTACATCTTGTCCCATGTAATGATTCAGAAATGTGAGGAACACAGCTGAAGGCTAAGAGCTGACTCTGTGTATCCACAGCTAGCCCATGGTCCAGACTGGTAGTCATTTAATTCCAAATGTGGTACATTGAACAAAGCCAAAAAATCGTAGGTCTCATCATTGCAAAAGAGTTGTGGAAAGCATGAGAATGAAATTAAATACTGCTTGAAAAAAAAAAGCTTGCAGCCATGATTATGTAGGTATGTTTTGTTCTGAATTTATTCTTATGTTTCCAGAACAAAAACTTTTGATGACTAAGTAAGCACATTGGTGGTCAACTACAATGTCAGGACTGAAACTAGAGTGTGATGGGAAAGTGCCTTTTTTTTTTTTTTTTACAATAAACATTGTAATGAGAACATTCCCTTGAATTATGTACATATAAGGTTCATTTGATCTGATTATTGTGAGCAAGAATACTGAGGGATGAATACAGTAGGTCAGGAGGGTGTCAAAGCACTCTTGTTATTTTGTTGTCAGTCCCTGTAACAGTGTGTGTGTTTGTGAGAGTGAATGGGTGAATGGAGGCATATTGTAAGTTGCTTTGAAAGCCACCATTGGCAGTAAAATGATATCGAAAATTCAACCATTTGGTAGCAAAAGGAAGGACAGTCAGACTCCTCACAGAGAGGCCACTGTTGACTGACACTGGGCTCAGACCCATGATATTTTTGCCAACCACTCTGCCATCATGCGCTCCAAAGTTGTTTACTGTTTACAAAGATTATATGGACTTTTATAGACAATTTACTTTAACTGTAATTGGAGGATTTGTGGGAACAGACGAGGAGACGATAATCAAGCTGAAACGAGGGCTACAGTCACAGGTGCTGCTCTCTCAAATGCAGTGACAAGGGCTAGCCATGCTAACTGTATTGATTAGTTTCTGTGCCACACAATCAGCAGCCCATGCACTGTTGGAATGAAGCACATCTGCATCCACTTGTCAGCTCTGCAACATGGTCAACTAATCATCATCACAGCCATTCAAAATTCTGGGAGAGTGCTTTGATTACTGTGGAAACTGGGGATTGAATTTAAGCTATTCTACCAAGTTTGGAAGTTTGATGAGTGTGTATTAGAAGTAACTTTTTGAGATGCACTTGTTGTTTATGAGCTGCCAGTGTAGATTTGAACTTTGAGATTGTGAGGGAATGCTGAGGGCCATTGAAATAAAGTCTCATTCTTCTTTCGTTTACTCGGGACTTAATGCACCACACTTCAAATAAGAAATTGCAACGTTAACTTTTTGATTGCTTTGCACCCTCTCCGTCCTGCTCCCTGTGGAACTCAAGAGTTAGTGGAATCTGTTCCTGTTACAAAAGACGTAGAAGTGAGGGCTGGCTCCAGAAAGCATGACTCCTATTGAGCCCCATTCAAACATTTCACAAAAGATCATTTTTCACTATAATCATTCTGATGAACGTATTTTGTTTTCTGTGAAACTAGGGGGTCTTTATTAAAAAAGTATAATACAAAGTACAATGGCTGTAACTGCGGTAAGACAAGAAACCAAGGGATGGTCGGTTACCACAAAAAACAATATAATTTGTCATTTGAGTTCAGTATTCTACAACAATTTATAATATCTAGTATGAAAGATGAATAAAAAGTGATTCCGTCATACACATCTTATTAATATTTATACCCATAACTTAAATTAAAACGTATCTTAATAATATTCCAACATGTCAACTCATTCCAACATTTTTCAAACTTCCAAAATATTTGCATGTTTTATTTATTTATAGAGGTGAAACTCTATAAATAGTTAAAACAAGTTGACATAGTTGAAACTTGAAGTAACTGTATTATGTTAGAATATTTCACTGCTGTTGAGTATTTCAATGAAGATATCAGTAGCATGTACAAATATCCTTGCAGAGTAGGCCAAAATGACCATGCTTCAAATAGTAAAGATAACATTTTTTGTGATGCAGATATAATACCGTATTTCCCGGACTGTAGAGCGCACCTAAATATAAGCTGCACCCACTAAAATTTAAAAGAAATATATATTTTGTCACATATAAGCCGCACCGGACTATAAGCCGCCGATATCCAGGCTGAGAAATAAGATATTTACATAGAAAGATTTTGTACCATAAGTGTTTATTCATATACCTGAACTGATTGTTTCCGAACAGTGCCTGTAACACGGCAGTAAAAGTGCTGATCAAACAAAACAGGAAAGTCATTGATGGTTTTAATCATCTTCCTCCTGTGCACTAAAACCACTGTTAAAGCACTGTTAAAGCGCAACTGCGCAACTATTGAAGTCGCTTCATTCTCCCGTGCACTGAAACCACAAGTCACTATTCATCTTCCTCCTGAGCATTGAAACTACTGAACACCAAACCACTGTCACTTCATTTGTTTTCCATTATGAGGGGGTGAGGGTGTAAAAATATTACTGTATTTTGCTGTTGTGCGTCTTGGGTTGCATGTGCTAAGAATAAAAACTGGCGCTTTCTTGTTTGTACTGACTACCGCTGCCTCGTTTGTCTCGTTTTTGCACTTCCTGCTAGAGCGCCCCCCTGAGGGCTGAAGAAAAATTCATAGAAAAGCCGCATCTCTGTATAAGCCGCATGGTTCAAAACGTCGGAAAAAAGTAGCGGCTTATAGTCCGGAAAATACGGTAATTACATTTTTGCATACCATTGATGCATGTAAAGGCACCAGCTTTAGTCATAATGATGAAAAACAAAGTCAGGCAGTACTTTATCCACCTTTATTTTCCTGTAATCTGTGCAGGTTCTGGTGCTACATGTGTCTACTGTATGGCCGTACAGTTAATTCAATTTATGTATATACTCTGGGGGGATACTGTTGCAGATGTCCAGCCCACTGTTAGATGTTCCAGTGACCCCCAGTTTCTCTCACTCAGTTGACTGAATTGTTCTTGCTGATATTATTAAGGACTAAATTAATTTTCATTCATTTATTCATATGAAAGACTATTTCTAAATGTACTATATCTATCTGTCCTGTCTGTCCTGGCAGTGGGACTTTTTCCTTACCCTGATAGAAGGTCTAAGGACAGGGGTAAAGCTTTAATAACCCGAGCCAATCTGGTCCCTACACCGTCATTGCCTTCACGTCACACTTCTGCCCTATAATATTCTACACCAGTTTTAAACCCGCTTTTTACTGCAGCTGCAGACACCCAAATGTCATTTCAACCGGTTTTACTGAATCACTGCTGCTAGTAACAAGTCAAAACTCTGGTATTATAACCAGAGGGCTGACCTTTTAAAATTCATGCAAGCCGCCTGTTCCCTTCATTGCAAAGTCTTTCTGTGCAAATTGCAGACAGCACCAATGGAAGGAGGGGACCACATGAGACAGAGGATCTCTTATGTGTCTCTGGGAACGGACAACAGGGGTGTAATGAGGCTCCTGATAGACATCTAACTGGAGTCACGTTACTTTATTTGAAAGGCAGAGAGGGTGAGGAAGGCCCGTGAGAATCAATGAAACAAGCCGAAAAAAAACATCCTACGCCTGACTCTGCTGGACTGTTTTACACAAACGTGTTTCTCACAGCGTACATCTTCAGGGGATGATGCAAACCGGCCCCTCACACAGTCCGGGCTGTTGTTAACCGCAGAGAAAACAGGGATGACAGCGGCAGGCGGCAGAAAAGTACGGTTTTCCGACAAAAGCTGGTGAAACGTGAGATCCTGCCACCTCCCCAGTGTACAAACAAGACAAGGCTGCAAGGGAAGCCACTGTACAGTGCTACAACTCTCTCCCACTCTTACCTCTTTGTTGTGTTTCCAAGCGTCTGGCCGATGCTTATCTCCCACTGTCAAGATAGCGTTCCCTGTGAACAGAGGACAACGGAATACGAGCAGCGAGGTCAAAGAATAGAGGCGTTAAAAGGGAAAATGCGTCAGCTACACATGCCTCCTTTCCTTATCCAATATCAGTCATGGGAGTCTTCAAAAACAGATATTATGGTCCATCCACTTTTCTGTTCGTACATCAGTTCTTCTGGTAATTGTGACTTTAATGACTTGATCGGATTTCTTCTAATTTGGCACAAACTTCCTCATGGACTCAAGAAAGCTTTGATCAGAATTTGGGGGTCAGTGGTCAAGGTCAGTGTGACCTTGCGGGCATCCCATTCTCGGGAACCTGATATTTCGGGAACAAGAGTTGAGTTTTCTTAGAACTGGCTCAGAAGTTTTTACTTGGACTTAAAAGTAAAAAGTGAATTATATAGAAACATAAGATTTCACCATACCTCAGTGGAGAAAATTAAATGAAACATTCAATACCTGAAAATTTCTTAGGTCTTCATCAATATTACTATTAACATTCTCATCTTATTAAAATCCTTGTCAATAAAGCCTTAATAATGACATCTTGGTGTATTGTTTTTTCAGAGATCATTCTTTTTACAATGTGATATTAAGTGATGTTTTTTCTCTCAAATACAAATTTATTCTGTATGTTTAATGCAACTTATTTCAAGTTAAAAATATTCCCCACTTGTTATAATGCCATCATCAGTAGCTACTTAAACTCCATATTGATTGTGCCCCTGTACAAACTTGTTTAGAAGTTAGTGAGCTCTAAATATATCAAGCATTAATGAAAAACTTTACTCATTTGTGGAGTCTTTCAGTCTAATGCACACTCAAAATATTTCTAAGAAAGTCGTTTTATTTATTATGGATATTTTTGACTGACTCATAAGTCTAAGCACTTCACAGGGCACATAGTTATACTTTTGGAGCAACCTAGTAACTATAGCAATATTAACTTTTTTGTTTTATTTTAATAGAAGTCTAATTCCTAGAATTAAAGCATTTGTCATTTATGTCTTTTAATTCTAAGAAATTTAGAAGGCATTTCATTACATTTTTTATTAAGTTATTGATTCACATTAGTGAATTCCTTCAATCTATTAAAACATAAACAATTTGATTTTTCCATGAGCTTTATATCAAACTAATAACAAACATCAATTAAACATAATATTAAAATCTTTTGTGATGTGCTTCTTTAAAGTGATGTGTGTAGTTCTTTGCTGACTGCCACTCCCCAGTTATCCTAGTGCGTCAAATCACATTAGCTTTGCTTTAATCACTAGAAACAGTTTAAAATGCCCTTGTAATTTCCAGCTGCTATTCATAAAAATAAAACAATGTAAATGTAGCACCATTCACAATGTTTGTCCTTAAAAAGAGTAAAAACCGTTATGTTCTAGATAAGATTTGTTATTTAAAAATGGAAAGTTAACTGTTATTTTGCATAATAGCACAATGTATTATTTTGTGGTGTGGCCATGCTGTGTAAATGTGCCAAAGATCCAAGCATGCAAATACCATATTTTTAGACAAATTGGGAAGTGACAGCAGATTGTAATGCCACATCCCACACTCTTTTATCACTCTTTTATAGCATGTACACATCTACGGTAACTCTAGATGCACATGCTGTGGTTTATGAACAAACCCAGTGGAAATAGGTCTGATGAAGATTTAAAGAAGATTTTAAGTGTCCTTCTTGTCCAGCTGTGCTCAGTTTGCCCTCTCTCAACAGGAACAGGAGGAGGAAGTTAATAAATGTAAACGGCTCCTTTCATTGGGTTCTATGGAGCTTTACATTAGCTTTTTTTTTTTTTTCAAAACAGACAAATACACAAGAGTTTTTCATTGATATGATAATAATTGCAGTAAGTCATATAGTTCTGATAAGCATTACTCATGGACGATGGCAAACAACACTATGACAAAAACTGTATCAAATATCAAAGCTAGCTGACTCTGTTCTAATCTCTCTGATCTTCAAGGATTTTCCCCATCTGTGTTTTTATTTGTACTATTTTGGGTCATGTTTGCCGAGCTGAATATGTAAATGTTTGCTGTTTACTCTGATAATTTTGTGTGTGTTCATAGATGGTAGTCAAAGCTCCGCTGAGGCCTGGGACTAACCCCATTAGCACACTGCTGGATAAACCCAAGGGAGGTCATTATGAACAAGTGCTCGCTCTCTTCGCATGTGTAATTAACATATGCAATGCTTATTACTCCTTTCAGCATTTAACCTAGATTCGAACTGCACTGGAAATGAACGAACAAAAGAAATTGTATTGGAATTAAGCCGGGGATTTATGACAACACAACAGGTTGGAAGCTAAAAATAGTGCACAACATAATTAAAGGATTGTTAGATTCAGTTCTTTTAAGTGCAACGCTACACTTCAGTTTGGTTACTCTTTTATTTTTTGGTTGCATTGTCAAAGAATTAACTAGTGGTAAAATAAGTGTGATCTCGAAGGCATGGATTTTGGTGTCAAAAGGGTAAAAAAACATGCACTATAGTCTCCTGATTGGTTGATTGAGCCTTCATGCACTATAATGGCAAAAGACAACACTCTTTATGAAGCCAGTTTGGTTTTGTTCTTGTGTTACTTTATCACAATAACAAAACAAGCTTTGTTGTTGCAAGAAGAAAGTGCACATGTTTTTATTTTTTAGTTTTTCTTCAAATAAGCTTCATAACAAACATCAAAGTCATACAAGCAGCTGTTTCAATTTTAGTTAAAATGGCACTATCCAATTTTCTTTTTGCTATTCTTTCGGCATAGGAACATTTTTGATTTTCTTTTATTAAAAAAGTTAATCTGGCCCAGTTTGTGCCTCACAAAAGACTCCATATTCCATCATCATTGACGTTTAGAGCTTAACTTAAGCATTTAGCTCCTAGTCCCTAGTTATCTTCTACTTGTAACTTTTTTTCTTTTTAATTTCCCATTTGCTGTGTTAAAAGTATACAGCACTGAATATACTGTACACTCTCCCTTTTTTTGGCAGCCATTACTTCCTTATTGACAAGCTGTGCCTACCAATGGACCAACATGTGAGCATGTGATTGGCCGAAGCTTTGGTTCTGGAAAGAAAATTGTCATCTATTACAATCCTTAAAAACAAAGCCTCAATGACACCTTATGGTCTCAGTTTTTTTTACAGATGACTCCTATTACAATATGTTCATGTGTTTTTTTTCTCACATGCATAAAAAAATTGCATACTTTCTGTTTAATTTACATTTACAATCACAGCTTACTGAACCTACACTCATACTTCAATAAATCTGTTTAATTGGACTACTGTTTTTCCAAATATACATCTACGGGAATAAATCAAAGTATTAAGCCTGTTGTGCTCTGCAGATAGACAGAACTAATTCCCTTGCACCTTTAAAGGTCCCAAATTATGCTAAATCAACTTTTCTGAGCTTTTAACCATGTTCTAATGTTGTTTCTACCTCAAACACATACCCAAAGTTGTGTTTTGTTTCATTCGCGCAATTTATTTAGTTTGAGCTACAGTCCTTTCAACTCCTTTCACTCCTCCTGCCCCTCCCTCCTGAACTGTCAACAAGTGCCGTGCTCTGCAGCTCAGACCCAGAGAAGCATCGCTGCTACTGTGTTAGCTTACTTACTGTCAGCAACATGTATTACTAACAAGTATTACTGCATAGCTCTACATATTGCTAGGCTACTTTATTATAGTTCAATATACTGCACAACAGCTACCTTAGGAGTCTCCAGGCAGCATACATTCTCAACTTCAGTAGGCATTGTACGGTCATTTCCACATGTGCACTGATAAACAGAAGCAGTTAACACGCGCTATGCTACGGGCTACACCATAGATACATACACAATAAATAGTTTCATCTCAGAAACATCTTGTAGAAGCCTTCAAGGTCTTTGTGTTTGCTCATGTTCTTCAAACTCAGAGTCAGACTCTGGGTCGAAGATATACGGCTCAGTTACTCTCAAAGCCATTGCTGTTTACTTCAGTCTGTTTGCAGCGCAGCTCTAGCGTGACGTCATGAAGTGGGCGGAGCCAACACGGGAGAGCTGAGCCTTAAAGTGACAGCGCCAAATCAGACCGTTCACTTTGGACTCATGATGAGAGCTCATCCAAACCGCTTGTATAAGATAATTATTGTGTGTTTCATGTTGCAAAACGTGATATGGTAACCTAAATGTATCCAAAATACACATAATGTTCAAAATAGTAAAATATAGGACCTTTAAAAAAATGTCTGGCCATCTACAACTTTTCAAATTGTGAGTTGTAAATATTCATCAACAGCACATTTGAGAGAGAGAAAATACTGACATCCACACCAGGGTGACCTCATAGCTCACTACAGCCATCCTGTATTGTACTACTTGGAGAAAACAAGTGCTTTTCCCCTTCTTTTTACTTCCTGTTTAGGATTATTTTGGATGCTCAAATGTGGTATGTTTAGTTTGAATGGCAGGAAAATGAGATGGGAACAACTGCAGGATTGTGTGTTGTCCCAACGGTAAACCCACACCAGCTCTCTCTGTGACGGCCAGCTGCAGAATTCAGTTTACACTCAACAGTTCCTTATTTACACGGGAAGACAGCATGAATAAAGAACAATTCAATCACGGGGGGTTCACCTCGGTTTTCATTTGCTCGGGAAGAGAGAGTAAACAGAAGGAGGGAGGAAAATATTCAAAGCCAGAGAATCCTGTGGAATAAATAAAAGCCGAGTGGAGGAATGTTTGATATCCACTTGGACTGTGAAGCTGGAGCACCGAGCCAAACGTGTGCTTGTGATAAAACAGGTACGAGTCTTTCATCTGCGGCGGCACTGATCTTCCAGCGCAATCATTCTGTTTCAACTTATATGTTTTTTTCCGTGCCCAGAAACAGCAAACAACAATTTTCTCTTAGTTCCCTTCAGCGACTGCTTTGTCTCCATCCTTTGATAGCATCGTTTTGTTCAAGGGGACAGTCACTTTGATTTGCATTTGTTTGAAAAATGGCATGAATTCTTCGGAGAAAACAGGTGGACGTCTGGTTGCTCTTTGAGTCACTTCACACCCATATTTTTTTTTTTTTTTATTCAGTGCTTCAATGCACGGCTGACTGTTCAAACACAAGCCAACTCTGCTGCAGGGTGCACATTCAAACTTTCACACGTCAGTCTCTGGTCAATGGTTGACACTCTGGTTATTTGGGAGAAATTCAAGGTCATTTAAACACATGGACTTTTTCCCAGGACCTTTAAACAGTGGTAATTTAATTTTTTGAATCCAAGAACACTGACGGCAATGTAGCCAGTCTTCATTTTCGGCAGTCTGAACACGGACATACAAGACGTGTGAAAGTAAATAAATTGGACGTCCGAATGCGGAAGCAGGTAGACGGCAATGTTTAATGCAAATAAATAAATAAATAAATAAATAAATAAAGGGGGCAATATGGTTTATCCATTTCGCAAAGAGAACTGAAGGTAAGCAACAACACTACAGAAATATTATTATGTCACATTACTACAGTGTGGCTGAATTACTAACAAGATGACTATCCAATTGCTGCTAAGGAGAAATTTGGGAGGGGTTAATTGCTAAATCTCACACGGACTCATCCAAACGCAATAAACAGGAAATTCAGCCCGACTCAAATATTGTCGTACAACCAAAAATTGGGTCAAATTCAGGCCATAAATTGCAGTGTAGGCCTGGCTTAACATATCTCCTGAAGAAATCCCTGTTTCCTCATCTCAAACCTTTCCAACTCAATAAAAAGTGACTATAAATTGCCTTTCTATCAAGCTGTGAGTGTATTTCCATGAAACAGTTGGAGTCAGCTCTGGATGCTTGATTCTCCTAAGACTAACATGAAGTCACACCAAACTTTAAATTGATTATGGTGTACAGGTAAAAAAAAAAAAAAAAGATTATGGTGTACAAGTAAAGATCAGTGACCAGACAGAAAATTTGAAGTCTATCACAGAGGCAGAATTAATCAATAAGTGGATCTCAGTCTAATGCAGCACTTTTAACTGTATGTTTAAACTGTATTTTTAACTGTATGCTTTTAAATGTGTATTATGTAAATATTTGTATTGATTTGTAAAGCGACCTTGAGTGCCCAGAAAGGCACCTAATAAATAAAATGTATTATTATTATTATTATTATTATTATTATTATTATTATTATTATATACACTGTATAAACCTTGAGTGGAGACTGAAGATCGTAGATGAAGTTAGATGACACAATAATTCTAGTGCTTTTGCTCTTAAGAAAAAGAAAAATATTTGGGAGGCTTTTAATTCTTCATTTGAAAGAATGGAAAGTAGCTTGACGGGAAACAAGGAGTAGGTTAAGAGATGACATGAAGGAATCTGACGTGTGCCAGGAGTCAAACCTGGGTCAATCTGGTTATGTGATACGTGTTCTTAGAGCTGAGCCACTGAAGCACACCAAAAACTCAGTATTCAAAGTAAAAAAAAAAATCTGCTTAACGCTACAGTCAGCTGTGCATAGTTTCTAAACTTTCCAGGATGTTTGTGGTCCCTTATCGGTCAAGCTTTCACTAAGGTCAACCTTATATAATAGAGAGTGAACCAGCCTTTGACACAGCAAACTCACTTTGATCTGGAGCTGCAATTTTACAGTATGCAGTCCAAATAAAACTGGGAACTTAAAAAGATGATGGTATTATCATGAATGAACTCCATGCCCTATAACTTGGTATTGCACATATTTTCTAATGTAAATATCATCCAAACAGTTATGCCCAAAGCATTATTTAATTATGAAAATGCTCCTACACGGTGTTAGAAAACCCAGGCAGTGCACTGTGGCCTAGTTTGCTCAATCATAACATTAAGGAGGCTGCACTCGTCCCAGTGGATGAGTCTCATTGCATATTTAATGCGGTGATAAGCACAGTCAGAGTTGCACATTCAGCTTTATGCTGGGAACTAACAGGAAGATAATGCAGAAATGTGAAGTGCAAACAGTCACGGTATAAGACTTACAGTAAACCCTGCTGCTACTGAGGGCAGTATGACCATGATGTTAGCATGTATTGAAGGCCATTTCTGTTCTGTTGTTATTGTGAAAGCTTTATATAATGGAGTCTGCATGTCTCAGTGCTTCTGTGGGTTCTCTCTGTCACACATACAATAAGATACATGTTATAAAGTGTTGTAGTTGAGACCACACTAATTGAGACCTACTTGTGACTCAGAGAGAGTATTGGGAGCAAAGATTTTTAGACGTCAAGACCTAGTTAAGACTAAATCAAGACCATGTTTGAAGTTTTGGCTAATCACATGCTCACACAGAAGGGGGGCTTTTTAGAAGCAAGATTAATATTGGTATCAATGTATAATTCATACAGTGTTTAATGAAGCAGAGATAATTGCAGGATGACATAGGGTGTGGTCCCCATAGACTTTGACACTTAACTCAGAGTAATGTATGAGGGTAAGGCCAAAATTTGCTGTTGTATTTTGCAGTAACAAATTGGTTCCATTTACTTCACTTTTTTATCAAGTAAAAGCAGAAAAATGCTGGAATAATGCTTTTTTGATAATTATTATTTTCTGGTAATGCAGTTTAAGAACTTAAAATAAATCAGATATTCATGTTTGTTTTTTTCATGGTCTGGGAGAGGGGAAACAAATGACAGAATATAGAAATAATCTATTTATCCTATATTGTGAAATGATTTCATTCATCATATGATCAAAGTTTAATACATCTAAACACAAAAGGCCAGATTTACTAACATTGAAATAAATAAATACCTGGCTGTTTGATCATGCTCGTACTGAAGACACTGAGTTGCGCAAGAAAGTCATTAGCTTGACTTTTTCCTCATATACCATTCAGGGTCAGATTTTAAAGTTGTCTAACCTTATCTGCAGAAATCTACAGTTCGAGCCCTTTTGCAAAAACAAATGTGTCGACTTTGTCTTTTCCCCCAGCCTGAATTCCTAGCAGCATATTAATGACAATAGCAGAATTATAAATATGCACCGTCACTGCTCTCTTTGAACTGTTTCCTGAGCGTTTGTTGCGGTGTGTAAATAACTGCTATGAAAAACAGACAGGAATGCTGGCCGTGTATTGTTGTTTGCTAACATTAGCCAGTATTTCCTGCTGTTCATGGTGTAATGGGCCAAGGTCCTGACAAACATAAGGTAGCAGCTGGTCAGCACCTATTTCCACACCTCATTTGCAAATGGGACAGGCATTCATTTCACGTATCGGAAGTATGAAAGAGCCCCGGGCAGAGTTGATACGGCCGAGCATGGGAAAAGGTTTGAAGCAGAGTAGGTTAAAGATGTTAATGTTTTCCAGGTTGAATCTGCTGGAACAGCCAGAAATGAGGAGAATGTTCAAGAGGAATGTACTGCTGATACATGGTCATATATGGTCAATGACCCATCTCTTCCTCTGCATTTGTCATTGTCAGATATGTTGAGTCAGACCTTCTTTTTTTTATTTCTTAAGGTAAGGTACATTCACATCTGTTGCTGTGTTTCCATAAAACATAACTTTGTGTATATTTATGTATATACTTTAAATACAGGACTTTGCTCGAGCTTGAGGCAAATTAAATATTGCTCTTCCTCAGTGGATGTTAATGCCACCAGAGAATATAGATAAGGATATGCACTGGATTTAATGGAAGCACCTCAGAAGCAGGATCCATACATTGCTGCATGATCAAGCTGTGCATATTGCTGCCCTTTACTATCAATGTTGTTATTACGCCTATGTGATGATAACGCTTTTAGACACTGGAATCAGCTGAAAATGACTATCTTAGACTAAAAATTAGGTTTCCATTAAACTTTCCGCACATCAAATGTTATTTCAAAAACACTTAAATGCAATATGTTAGTGTTATAAGTGTTTGCAAATGTTTCCGTTTCCATTCAAACTGTTTCCATGAGTAAAAGGGATATTTCAAGATGCGATATGAAAGGTAATGTGATTTGTGATTATCTTGCCATGCCTTGAACACTATCATCAATGTTTCAATGCCATCATTCTTCTTCTTCCTTCTGCCATAACAGCATCAGTATCTGACAACATACAGTCTCTCACTACATTGTACATTGCCCATTTGTTATGATACAGATATGTTTGCCTTGTTATTGCATGAAATGGGCTAATATCCTACAAAAGAAACATGTTTTTAAGCACTAGCAGCAAATGTCACTGAGGTGCATTCAACACTGTTTTAAGAAAAGGGTTAAAATGATGCCCTGGTGGTTTTAGGAATCATTTTTTGTTTATATATTTTGTGAGCAAAGCCATTTTTAAGTCAGATGTTGAGGTTTTAAATGAACAGTTTCAGAACTTTTAAAGCGACCCTCTGATAGAGTTATGTCTCTGCATTAGAGCCGTATTTGATTCGAAAGGTACATACAACATGGCATTAAGTGCATCTGTTTGCATTTTGGAAAAGAAGTGACCTTGTGATCCTTGTTGTGTTTAAAATAAACACAGCTTTTTGTGCATTACTTAAACTGTTAATGTCTAAACATAACAAAAGTGATAATATATTTCTGCAAATGAGCTTTTTTAATAACATACAATGAACCATTTAAGCCCATCACCTTTTTGTGGCTCATTGGGAGTGTCACATGTGCCCACAGATTGAAAGGTTAGCGTATCATTTCTCAAATTCTAACTGCTGTCTTTTGATCTTTCCTTCAGTTAATGTTCGTTCACTCACTTCCTTTTGCTGTAACGACACAAACCCAATCATTTCCCTGTGAGTTTCTGCAGGTGCATGTTAAATGTTGAAAATTAACAGCAGAGACAATTGCTGACTGTTTCTCCCGTGGCGTCAAACAGAGCTTTGGGAACTCTATCCCCGTCGTCTTTTGATTAGAATGCTGATCCAGTCAAAACGCAAACCCCGGAAAACACAAAGTTGGCGCAGAAGAATGGGAGGCTTGCCTCGTCAGGAGTTTACACCAAAGAACGGGGCATCTACTCCTCCTTCTCCATCACTCCCCATCCTTTATTTTGTCTTCAATTGTTCAGCTCCGTGGCTTCATCAGCAATTCTCTTCATTTGAAAGCCTGGGATTATGCAAGAAGGCAGCATCAAATGATAGGTAACTCTGCCCTCCTCCTCCTTAATACCCTCCCCTTACGCTCTTGTCTTTAAGTCTCCAGGCTGCTGAGCGTGTAAATCTGTGGAGCTTTTAAAAACACAACTCAACAGTCAAGTCACTCACTGACGGGAAGCACTGTCAGCACACAAACTCTGACCAAGGTCAAATGTAGCACTGCATAGGGTTTTCACTCTGAAGATCTTTTACCAGGATGATGTCAAAGCAGACGTTTTGGTAGTTTGTGGGACTGGAGCATTCAGGTGTGTGTTGAACTGTTGACAACAAGAATAGTTCTGTAGTTCTATAAGGCCATGTGAGGCTAGATCCAAAGTGGGCCATTCAACAGGACAATGATTGAAAGAAGACTTAAGAAATGAATGTTGATTGTCAAAATCCAGACACACTTTCTGGCAAAGATTCTATGGTCTTTGTTCATCTGAAATGGGGCAGTCTTTGTGCAATGCTTAATTTTTCTGATTTGTTGTGTGTCTAGTTGGTTCTGTCCTGAAAATCCAACTTGAATTGACAAAGACCAGACTAATTCTTTGTATAGAATAGATAAAAAAAACAAGCTGACTAAGCAGAGCAGTTAATTGAAATGTGTTTGTTAAACCCTGCCGTATGAGAGTATTCTATATGGAACTGTGAGGTCATCGACAGCTTAAATTAGTTCCAAATTGGGTCACGCAACATGACGACGAAAACACCAGCGACTACATCAGAATCAGTGAAAAAAAAAGTTTTGGAACGGCCTTGTCAAAGACTAGCTCTCACCTTTTCAAAATAAAAAATAAACTACTCCTACCTGACCTCAAGACCCTAAGAGAGCTGTGCACAGGTCAAGTGAATATCTAAAACTATAATAAACTGAAGTAATGCTGTAAAGAAGAACGGGCCAGTCATAAACTAAAAGTGTAAACCATAACTCAAAGTTATTGCATAAGAAAACTACTTTCTTTAATTCTACCCATAACCACAAAGGCTAAGTAATCAAATGAGGAGTGCATTGTCATCTTTTTCGCGGATTTCATGCAAACTCCTCCAGCTCAGCCTACTCTCTGTCTAATTCTATTGGGTTGGAAGTCTTTCTTTTGTGGGTCTTAGAAAAATCCAGTCAAATGTAAATGAAAACATGTAAAATAGGTTGTTTCAGGATGAATCCAGACTTATCTAAAATAAAAGATAATTTAAACTGTCTGTTTTTGTGATCATCTTTGCACCACATAGCTATTCACACCTTTACATATGCGCAAGTCTAATACTAGAATTACAGCAGACTATCAAAACAGCATTAAGACATTGTCAATGTGCATGTAGTTCCTTGACAGCTGGCAACAAGTCATTGAAAATAAAGCCCAATTGTTGTTTATTTTGCCAGCAGTGGATGCAGAAGTAAGAGGGCAGAAAATGTCTTGGATTTATTGCCGAATCATGGCCACACACCACATCAGTAAAAACATGAACCTCACTTAACAATAGCTCCATGTTGCTTCATTGCAGAGACCGCACAATATCCTTAAGGCTTAGAGGCAGTTCATTTCGTATCAGCTCACCCACGCATAATGCTCCCAAAGGATGAGCTACATCAAGGTTCCCGAACATTCTAGAAAACTGCAATGGCAGGTCTGACAATCTCAATCTTATACGGAGATCGATCTCAAAATGACTTACAATCGGCTTTTTAAAAGAAATTTTAAAAGAAACTTAATAATATTATCTTCAACAATATAATAACTGATTTTGAGCGGTGATGAAAAAAAAACAAAAACACTTCAGAACGGTGCAAACTTCATAGCAACAAATAAATAAAGCAATCAAAAATCTAAATAAATCATAATTAAAAAATTGTGACCATAATTCCTATCAGGTTTTGTAATTCTCTTAAACCTTAAAACTTGTTGAGTTATTCTAAAGTGACCCACACGTCAGAAAAAGTGAAACATACTTATAATTTCATTCATTTTCATTTCATATTTATATTATATGGTTTTCTTGGGGTCATTTTTACCCTTCAGAATTAAATTACAATCTCTGGATAGGTCTAGAGTTTAGTCCTGGATTTAATTTTGGTTTCGTGTTGGTTCATTCTTGGTTTAAGTCAGGGTTTCGTGCTTGTTGTAAGTTGAGTCCTCGTTTTTGTTTAGTCTAATCTGTTTGGTTCTGGATTTAGTCACCGTTTACTTCCTGATTTCATGGTAAGGTTTTACTTCAGATTTAGTTTGGTTAAGTTTTGGGTTTCTCTTGGTCTTGTTCTAGTTTTAGTCCATGTGTAGTTCTGGCTTAGTGTTGGGATTTGTTTCGTTTTATTTTCATAAAATGCTTTTATTATGAGTTGAGTCACTGTTTACTGCTTGTTTTTTTTCCCCTCTGGTCTAGAAATACTCTTGGTTCTGGTTTTGGCACTATAAAGGAAGAGAAATATAAAAATAAAGATAGACACACTAAAAAGACAAAATGACACAGAAAATAAATCGCTGTTTTAAAAAAAAGTGTGTAAGGTTTTGTGGTTATTTGGCAATATTTTATAGTTGTTAATATTTTCAGTGATAGATAGAGCTAGGGGTCACAGTGTTACATAGAAACATAAATTTGAGATGTGGTATAGGAGGATATATAACATTGTGTAAACAATTGCTCATCCAGGAAGTGCTCTGAGTATTATCTGAGTGACTCAATCAAAATGAAACCTTTGAAGCTCTCTTCTTTATTGACCTCGGACAGAAGTTGCGCGGCCGAAGTTCGGTTGTTTTTATCGACGCAGTGGGCCTCATGTATGTGCAGCGCTGCAGAAACTCATCTGAGGCTGTGACGCTAAAGCACATTGATTATCGAGTGCCACTAAGTGAACTGTCTCTGAACCTTTGTGGCTCATCCCCGTGTTGACTGCTCTTTTAAGTCGCCGCTCAGCATCTGTTTTCTACAGGAACTCGCAATGGCCTTTAAGTTGATGAAATATCTCAGTCTCTGGCCTTTGAGGGATTTGGTTAAATATCGACCACCTAACTTCTGATCCTGGGATGAAAGCTGAGTTACACACTTTTATTATTATTTATATTCTGGTTGTGGGTCATACTACGCAACTATTGGCCTCCTTTTGATCACTTTAGAGCAGTGGTGTCAAACTCAAAGTGGTGAGGGGCCACAATAGTTAATAAGAATCCTTTCTGGGGCCGAAGATGATGACATTTGGAAGCTTTTATAAAAATTTGGAATGCGAGATTTCATCTTCATTTAAGTCTTTTAACATTAATTTCCTCCTTTTATAGAAACTGTTTGTAGTTTGCAGGTTTTTGTTGGACTTGAACAGGTTTAAGTCAGATGTGAACTGGTTTGAGATGGATTTGAATTAGTTTTAATTGGATTTGAACAGGTTTTAGTTGAATTTGAACAGTTTTTAGTTGAATATGAACAGGTTTTAGTTGAATTTGAACAGGTATTAGTTTAATTTCAACAGGTTTTATTTATCTTTGTAGCAAAAATAAAATCCATTAAAACCTAGTGCCAAAAATATCACTTTCCAAATGTGTTGAAGGGCCACATAAAACACTGCAAAGGGCCGCATTTGGCCCCCGGGCCTTGAGTTTGACATGTGTGCTTTAGAGCGTCAGAGAAATTGTAGAAATCCCTGTTCATCATTTTAAGAATGCTGTTTAGAGGGGAGCCCTGGGAACATTTGAGCTCACACTTTGCACTGTCAAAAGTGTAACAAGGGCTTATACCATCTTAACATGATGATGTGTTTAAAACGCAGCTCTTTTCACTTTTCATTTGGCGATGAGGCCATTAGCGGGGTTGGTATTGCACCTATATCTCATCAGTCTGCCACAGTAGCTTACCACTACCACAGTGTGAATGTGTGAGTGCTTGTGTGTGAATGGATGAGGGTTGAAAAAAGCGCTATGTAAATGCATGTTATTTACCCGACTACGAATATGCAAACCTCTAGTAAAGACGCTGTAACAATGATATCCCGACATCCCAAATAGAACCATTCTGGTATTGAATATTGGAGGGGAAAAAAGTGTGAATGGATAATAGTAACATTGACATATTGATGGTAAGTTGGGTAGCTGTATTTTCTGAGAACATTGCTTTACTCACCTCTAGTGTTACATTCACTTACATTTCAGAAAAAGGACATTTCAGTGTTTTGTTTTGTTTATTTTAGAAGAGAAAATGCTCAAGAAACATTTGGCAATCCATAAAAGCATAAGATGAACTTTTAGACATCAGATTTTGATTACTCTGTCCATCTTTGCTCACTTCTGCACATACATTTGATCTGGCATGTCAATAAAACCAATTGAAATGATTGGAAGCGTCAGATCTGCAGTTACATCATTTTTCACAGGTGCTCATTTTCACCCTGATCCAATCCTGAGTTTCTCAATCATGAATGCTGCCTGTTCTGACGATAAAGAGGCTTCTCTCTTTTAACATGATAAGTATCTGTGTACTCGACAGCTTCTTCCTGATATCTCCTGTGTTCTCATTAGCTTCCATTCAACCAGATACAATACAGACCTGTTGTTTCATTGATGAACCTGTTGTTTATTGCTTCGGCGCACCAATAATCCATGAGCTCTTTCTTTTCTGAGCCAATGCAAATACAAGCGCTTTCACATCGTATAGGCATGTATTCCGGCCCATTTAATAATGCTATTAAACTTTACTGTGCTCTGAACAGACTGTACTGACAGCCATTAGCGGCCGAGCAGGAAACCGAGTGTGCTGTAATTTGCACCACATTATCACCTCCACTGAATTTTACTGTTTATATAACGACCTAATGTGGCCGACAGTGTGGTACTAAGGGTTTATATCCAACTATTACACATCAGTTAGGTTATGACTTTATATTCTGTGAGCCTCATACACTGATGATATGCCATATTATGTCACAGGAGTCATGGAAAGCTTTTTCAAGTCAGGAAAATTGGGAAAATTACAATAATGGTGATGTTTTCCTAGAATTTCACAAAACTAGAAACATTGCTTTGTTCATTTTTCTTACAAACCCACAAAAATCCGTCTTGTGTCATAGCCACTGTATGAGATTTACACTGAACCAAGAGGAGGTAGCCCCATTAGATAGTTCCATAGTTATGGTGAGCTTTTAATGAAATTCATCTTTATTAGAGTGTGACAAATGTTATCTTTAACATTAATTTCCTCCTTTTATGAAAACTGGTTTTAGTTGGATTTGAAGAGGTTTTAGTTGGATCTGAACAAGTTGAAGATGGATTTGAACAGGTTTTTGTTGGATCTGAACAGGTTTTAGATGGATATGAACAGGTTTTTGTTGGATCAGAACAGGTTTAGATGGATTTGCCCAGGTTTTCATTGGATTTTATTAGGTTTTAATTGTATATGAACAGGTTTTGGATGAATTTGAAGAGGTTTTAGTTGGACCTGAACAGGTTTTAGATGGATTTGAACAGGTTTTAGTTGGATCAGAACATGTTTTAGATGGATTTGCCCAGGTTTTCATTGGATTTGATTAGGTTTTAATTGTATATGAACAGGTTTTGGATGAATTTGAAGAGGTTTTAGTTGGATCTGAACAGGTTTTAGTTGGATTTGAACAGGTTTTTGTTGGATCTGAACAGGTTTTAGATGGATTTGCCAAGGTTTTTATTGGATTTGATTAGGTTTTAATTGTATATGAACAGGTTTTGGATGGATTTAAAGAGGTTTTAGTTGGATCTGAACAGGTTTAAGATGGATTTGAACAGGTTTTTGTTGGATCTGAACAGGTTTTAGATGGATTTGAACAGGTTTTCATTGGATTTGATTAGGTTTTAATTGTATATGAACATGTTTTGGATGGATTTGAAGAGGTTTTAGTTGGATTTGAACAGGTTTAAGATGGATTTGAACAGGTTTTTGTTGGACCTGAACAGGTTTTAGATGGATTTGAACAGGTTTTTGTTGGATCTGAACAGGTTTTAGATGGATTTGCCAAGGTTTTCATTGGATTTGATTAGGTTTTAATTGTATATGAACATGTTTTGGATGGATTTGAAGAGGTTTTAGTTGGATCTGAACAGGTTTAAGATGGATTTGAACAGGTTTTTGTTGGACCTGAACAGTTTTTAGATGGATTTGAACAGGTTTTTGTTGGATCTGAACAGGTTTTAGATGGATTTGCCAAGGTTTTCATTGGATTTGATTAGGTTTTAATTGTATATGAACATGTTTTGGATGAATTTGAAGAGGTTTTAGTTGGATCTGAACAGGTTTAAGATGTATTTTAACAGGCTTTTGTTGGATCTGAACAGGTTTTAGATGGATTTGAACAGGTTTAAGTTGGATCAGAACAGGTTTAGATGGAGTTGCCCAGGTTTTCATTGGATTTGATTAGGTTTTAATTGTATATGAACAGGTTTTGGATGGATTTGAAGAGGTTTTAGTTGGATCTGAACAGGTTTAAGATGTATTTGAACAGGTTTTTGTTGGATCTGAACAGGTTTTAGATGGATTTGATCAGGTTATAGTTGGATCAGGACAGGTTTTAGATGGATTTGCCCAGGTTTTCATTGGATTTGATTAGGTTTTAATTGTATATGAACAGGTTTTGGATGGATTTGAATGGATTTTATTTATCTTTGTAGCAAAAATGGAATCCATCTTAAACCTGTTATAATCCATCTTAAACCTGTTAAAACCTAGTGCCAAAAATATCACCCATCCACATAAAATATTGCAAAGGACCAGATTTGGCCCCGGGCCTTGAGTTTGACATGTGTGTATTAGCAGATACATATATCAGTAGAAGTAGATCTCCAATGATACTGTCTTGAAGCAACAAAAATGTTATCCTGCCATGTCATTCAAACAGATGGAATTTCCATAAAAGGTAGTGCCTTGTAAAATCCTTTAGTCGATTCCTGTGAAGAACTGAGTGCTAAAACATTGCATCCTCACCCATGCGAGAGTGTCACCCTGCATTACTGCTCGGTGAATGCACAGCTAACCAAACAGGCTCATGTCATGCCTCGCAGCCCACTAACCAGTCTGCCCAGCAACATCTTATCCACAGGCTGACAGTTCACTGGGATGTCAGGGAGCCCCGCTGAGTGGGTGGGGGAACGTATGGGGGAGGGCTTCAAGGCCTAGATGTTGGAGGGAGACCACAGATCAGTGAGTGGCACATAGGTCTTGAACAAAACAATGCTGAATGTGGAACTGTTGGCATGAGATTCAGTCAGATTTTCATGAATTGGACAAAATGAAGTATAGTTCCTTCTTTCAGTAATCCAATAAACTGTTCCATACAATCGAGCTTCTATCACTTGACTAGTCCAAAACAAGC
This sequence comes from Rhyacichthys aspro, assembly GCA_036850595.1. NCBI lineage: Eukaryota > Metazoa > Chordata > Actinopteri > Gobiiformes > Rhyacichthyidae > Rhyacichthys > Rhyacichthys aspro. Next base: position 3,192,955 of record CM072167.1, read on the forward strand.
CAGTAAAGGAAAATGTACCACTTTGCTAATATAGATGGTGATATTCCAAATTTCAGCTTGTTGCCTTTAGACTATTTTCCATCACAGACCAAAACTGGCAGCTATGTAGTAGCAACCTGAAGGCATGTTTCCTGGTTGATCCATGCATGCAATTTTGTTACTTCTTTTCTATTGCTCCATTTGTTTGTGTTTGCATCTGTTGAATCACTGAAACCACTGAACTGTTGGATTTAAGGGTCGAATGTGGCATAAGACCCAAATGTTTTGTCAGTTTTGTTTGTCGTTACTACAACATTTGTGCTTACAGATTGTCCCAAGTTTTGATGTGATCCATAATACACACTATGGCTTTGCAGTCTTTGGGAAAAAGCCTTTTAAGGACACATAAAGACATTTTGTGAGCTGGCTGATGTCATGACTATATACAGCAAAGTGAATCTGATATCACTTTAAAGTCCGGTCTAGACAGCGCAGTTGTGAAATACCCCTAAGATCTTTATTTTATGAATAACAACAATATCTATTCAACTGAACTGAACCTATTCCATTGCGCCATATGTACAGAATATAAACACAGCTTTATCTTGTAGACAGCATATGGTTTATCACAGCCATACATCACCCATTGTTGCTTATCATCATTGATCTTCATGAAATATGGTCTAAATGGATATAAATTTGTGATATGGTCCACTTTGGATATTATTTGATATTGATTGTGCATGCTGTAGATGGTGTAGAGTGCTCATTGCCAAAAGGTGCATATTGTTTTATGTTGGCACAGTTTTAGATGGATGGGCATTCTGAAAATTTGTTATGGTGGAGATTTCTGTGTCTTCATGTCAGCAGAATGTGTAAGCCAACGCAAGGCCAGGGAAGGATGGGGAGGGGTCACGTGGGGGCAAGCAGTTGGTTCAACCCTGATAAGGAAAAGCAATACTGTAAGAGTGAGTAGCAGCGAGATAAAGACCCCTGATGACTTATTCCATAAAAGTCCGACTGGGAAGAGGAAGGAGCCGTGAACACACACATTTACACACTCACATTTCCAGATGGATTTGGACGAGCGGTTGAAAGAGAGCAGTGGGTAAAAGGCAGAGGGTGTGTGCGTGTGACGGCAGCCCATGGTGGATGTCCACATTATTGTTCTGGCAGAGCAATCTTCCTCCATCTTGGCAGTGTGTAATGGAGGCACGGGAGATACCAGGTGCACTTCCCGTTTCCATTCAGAAAGGCAGGACCACATGCCAGAGCCAATTGGATAAACCCTTTATTGTTTGGCCTGCACACGGCTGGGTTACCGCCATAGGGCCCACTGTTTGCTAACCCCCCAAGGACAACCCAGTATAGGGAGGGATGGGAAATGAATCAGGAGCCTGACAGAGAGATAAAACACTGGTGAATATTTGGGATTATAAGTAAAAAAAAATGGTTGTGATTTAAGATGCGCAGGATCTCAGTTCAACAAGTTCAGTTGGGTAATACCATTCAATATACCCCACCAAACTATTTTGTTACCATAACAGATTAACATTTTAGCTAATCGACAAGACACAGCACTTCCAAGGATTTCTTTTGAGTGTATTTATGCACTTGAATATGCCATTTGTTATTCCGAACATCAGGTAAATGAACTTATGTATCGGTCACATGACAAATCACATGCACAATGTACATGTAAGCACCACATGTAATAGTGTTTGTATTGTATTTTTGTGTAAGTGTGTCCAGGAGAGGTCCAACAGGAACAGACCTGACATAAGTTGGTACTCATGGTTTGGTACAAATAACCCCTGAAGGCAGCATCTGCTACATGAACAAATAACATCATCAAAGTGCCTCAAAAGTCCTGTCTTTCTTTGAGATGTAAAACATATTCGAAGCAGACTTTTTGAAACTCGGATGCACTGTCAATAATTATAAAGAAGAGAGTAAATCCTGGTGTGTAGCAGCGAAAGTCTGGAGGTTCAGCCTGTATTTGCTGCAGTAAACATTAGACTGCTTCTGGTTTATTCCCAGTTTTCTGAACATTAAATTTATACAGCCGCACCAATTTCCTACAAGTTAGAGACTTGCTTTTTAAGCCACAGGTTCTGCTTTTTGTTTAATGGAGTGTGGACAATATGTAGTCCTAATTCTAATCGTAATACTTTTGATCTGACGCATTTTTATGGACACTATTTTCTAACATATAAAACATCATGTGTTTACTGTATAACTGAACCATTTACAGTGGGATGTGAATTACAAGTATTATAGAATATCTGTTTACAATTGTCAAATACTGTATTGCTTTTGTGCAAACTGTCCATCCACTTCTTCATTAAAGTGCTAAAACTTGTGCTTTGTGTGCCATTGTGTAAAAGTATCTATATCAGAACAATGAGCGGCCCCAGTGAGGGACGTGGATTGTTTGGTAGAAAAGTTCTGAATATGTTTCACAGGGACTGCAGATCATCACATTAATAGCCTCTTTTATTATAAGAAAACATTGTGATTGTGCTTGGTCATCTAAGCATGACAAAACAATCCCTCACCCGGACCGCCTCGGAGCTGATTACTGTCCATTCTGTTTGTTTGGAGGACTTCGGTCAGGCCCAAAAGGATTAGTGCCGATTTAGAGAGTGAAAGAAGGATTTAGAAGAGTGCGCGTGTTTGTGGTGCATGCGTACGGTAACTGTTGCTGTGAAAGTGTGAAGCAAACACTTTGGCTCTTTAGAATGAGACCCAGAACGGGGAGCGGGTTGCCTGGTTGCCTGGTGACTCCGTTGCTAGCTGCAATGGCCACACAATAGGATAAAGAAATCTCTTGCTGTTTCAACTCTCCAAGCTGAAGCACAAACAGAGCTGAGGAAAAAAAGGTACACTTGAGTTTATTGTGGCTTGGGGTTTATGGTTCAAGGAAACGTAAGTGATATATATTTTTGATAACATAAATAGCCCTCAGAAGCCATTACTGATAATGAAGTGTTCCATCAGTAACATGGCTGTCCATGTTTCTTTACAAAACCCTGTCATTTTCATGTTGTTTGTCAAATTAAAAAACATGCAGCACTTTTATTTTTCATTTATGGAGTTTGACCTGGGTGAAAGATGGATGAAGACAGATTATGTTATATAATATGTAAGTTACACAGACATATGTAAATACTAAAACATTATAACAAAGTAAAATGTAGCCTACTGAACTGACATTGGGCCTCATTCATTCATTCATGTAGCTTCTTACGCAGAAATTTCTTCTTAAGCCCTTCTTAGGGTGATTTTTAGCATTCACCTATGTTTTCTTAACTTCTTCTTCTGGAAGAATAAATCCCAAGAACAGGGTGAAGCACTCTCATGCAGGCCCCAGACCTGAAAATAACAGTTTTAGAATATTATTAGACTTCTTCACAGCTACAGGTGCTACAAAAGCGCTAAAAGAGCGCTACAGAAACGAGGCAGTGGACAGACTGGTTTGGTGAACTGCCCCTACCTTCACAGACTTTTAGTAAGCTCAAGTTATATGACCATAAATGGGCATTGGCAGGGCGTTAGTGTTAATGCCATTAATTCTATGTTAATGATATGTTTCTGAGGGGCGATCAGCACTGTCTTACGCATGCAGCTAAGATGAGTCTCACTGTCTGAGAACGCTTCATGGACTCCACTTTTTTGAAATTCTCTTTGGAAGAACTTTTAAGAAGCTTCATGGGAAAACGTTCATGAATGAGGCTCATTGCTCTGAAAAACTAATTTGATTATTAAGTTGCATGAAAGGAATAAATAAAAAATAGTTTGCCACTCTTTATCTGTCAAAGCATTTTACATGTTGCAAACCAATTGCTAAAGGGGCATTAATACATGAATACATCTATGGGGGAAATTTGGTTGTGTGTAACTCAAAAAATCTTTATCTTTATTGTATTTCAAACAATGGCGGAGCAGTCAAAATTTGGCGTGCATGTGAACTTATTTTAGACATATATAGATGTTTGTTAGCTCATTGTTTCCCTGATTAAAAGTGTTAATATTTAAGTAAAAGCTTTGTTGTCAGGTGTGTTTGCAAAGTAATATGTGCCACTGCTCTCCTGATTTGTTTGGCGTTTGTTTGATGTTTAAATGCAATGCTCGCTGACAAGACACTCAAAATACTGAGTCACTTTCTTCTTTTTAATAACTTTTTATTTGTTAGATAATACTTTGAGGCCTTATACTTGAAGGAAGAGTGGAATTGCTCCCACGGCACCACTGCTATTACCATAAAACTTATCTCCTGTCAGCATTTTTTGATTGATCTCTGCACAACCCAAGCACATTTACCACAGACACTCAAGTGTTTAAGACAATCCTTCTTAGTTGCCATGGCTCCGGATGCCTGAAGGTCCCCCGAAGGCCTCATCCTCTGCGTTCTCACCTGTCATTAGTGCAGAGGACCCCTCCCACTGCAGGTCACAGCCAGGTAGGTGTGAGGAAAATCTATTATAGCCACTGTCATGTTCTCCCTCCAGGACTATAATACATGCTCACCTCTGCCTCTTCTCTGGGTTGATGGCTGTAAAACAGATTTATGTCTCAGTGTTTCCCTTATCCTTTCTGATATATCTTTAAGTCTTTCCGAATGATTTCCCCTTAGCATGCTGTTCCCTTAAATCTTAACCGTAAAATTTGCAGGGGTAGCGCAATTTCAGACTCCTGGCCAGTATCACGTCTGACGGTTGTGGTTGGAAACCTCAGACTGTCTCACAAATGGAGACTGTGACTCAAATAATTTTTAGATGCAATGCTCACATGTCAAAACGTCTGATTTTGTTCATGGCTGACCAAGAGACTAAATTGAACATCAGCGCCACAAGACCTCAAATTTATGTACAGTAGTTATTATTTAATTTTATATATGTAGTATATATATGTAGTTTGTACTTTAGTTATTCTTTAATAGCAGTTAGCCAGATTTCCATATAAACAATGTATTTACCTCAACTTCAGTGTAATAAGTTTATAAGACCTCAAAAATCAGATATTGTTTCAAGTTTGATGGTGTTATAACCAGAGTTAAGTATAGTATCAAATATCACAGTTCTTTATTTTACATTTAGTCTACAAAGAACATTATATGCAAAAAAAAAATAAAAAAATCAGATGATCAAGAAGATGAGTGGAACAGTTTTCCAAAATTATGTGATGTGTCAGGGTACAATGAATAGTTATATGAGGCTTCATTGAACTTCATGAACTCTCAAACTGCTCACATTAATCTGTTATGGCTACAAACTGCACATTGACTACAGAATTGCAGAATCAACAAAAGAAGTCCCTGCATCACGTTGTGTTCTTTGGCTCTTGGTTAGTTTCCAGTGTAATGACACATCTATAAACAAAAGACTACTTGAGGGAGCTTGTGCAGAACAGACTCCAAGAAACCAACTGACTACCGCACAAAATCTTGAAGTATTAAGTATGTAGCCACTGTTAAACATAAAGAGAGAAGAGTCATCCGCACATATAGAAAGGTAGCTTTTAAATACTTCTTCTGAAACACTGATTTTACTGTCCATTTTTTCAATTGGCATTTTAGGTCACAGATAACACACCTTTTTGAAAACTCCTCAAGACTTAAAAAACGGTAAGCTTTGTAGGAGCATTTATAGTTGTGTTCTGATGAAAGAGAAATTTTCTAAAACTCTTGTCTGTTTTAAAAATGTCTGTGTACCTTAGGATTAATCTTGACATTCAAACAATTTCCACAGATTTTTAAATCGATCTTCAGATTATAACCGTTGGATTTTGTCACTGTTTATCCTTAGCTACACCTAAAACTTCACGAACAATCACCACCTCAACAGGATCCATCTTTTCTGAATGATGGTCATTATACCCCCTGCTGTCTTGACCCCAGGAAGCCCATTTACCCCAACCTGTCATCTCGACAATTACCGTCAGCGAGAAAAACAACATCAGAAAAATACATGATTACCTGTGGCTTACCTGTGTCTGGAGGCTCTACCGTAGACAGACAGGTAAGTGGTTGGGTGCTTTGGGAGGTTTGGGAATGCAAAAGCACACTCCCAGCGCTTCTCATTAACTGATGTGTTCCTCAACTCCGACAAGAGATTACAAGTTCGTCGAGTCAATCCGAAACGCTGCTTTTAACATAGTTTTCTCCGCTGATTACGGCTTACGCAAGACATTCCTCTGACGACTGTTATCACTGGTTTCCATAACTCTTTTTATGAAAGAAAGAGGAACATCAAGGCTTTAAAATCACCTATTTCCTTCAACTTTGCTAACGTCACCTTGGTGGATCGACTTGCTTTTTTAGTCAACGGCAGCGCTGCATTGTTACCTTCCCACACATCATTCTTAACCTTGAGCGAGCAGGAAGAAATCAGAGACTTTGAGCACATAAATTCAAAAGGAGGGATGTTTCAAGAGCACCGACAAAGGAAAAAAAAACATGATGTGGCCGTCATGTCGCCATGGTTACCTTGGCTTTATTGCTGTTTGTCTTGGGCAGTCGGTGCAATAAAAAGCGAGGATGGGAAAAAGATGACGGGGCGCAAGGTGTAATTGCGGGAAAACTCGGCGCACGCAGGTGAAGGCGAGGTGTCACGGAGGCGGGAGCTGACCCAGAACCTCCCCTGCTCCCACTTCCTTTCAAATCGGCTTTACAAGGATCTCATTAGCCGTGATTGGACCGAACCCTAAACGTGCATCATATTTGAGTTTTCCAATTAAGTTTCGGAGCGCCGGGGCACTCAGGTCTGCTATTAAAGAGGCTGAATGGGAAATTAAGTGTCTCTCGCAGCAGGTTTGATCAGACCTGGCCTTATTCGAGGAGTAATGAAATATCGAGGTGGCAAGTGATGCGTGAGCAAGACGAGCAGAGGAAAAAGCCAAGGTGAGGATAATAAGTACCGGGATGCAAAATACAGGAGTGCAGGTTATATTAGCAGAAATTCACTGTGAAATTCTTGTTAACGCAGAACAAAACAAGGCAGTGCGGATCCAGGAATGCAAATTTTGTCCCATGCAGTCCACTCTAGTTCACTTTTCAACATACTTCTCTCTGTGTCTGGAATCCTTTAACTTCATAGCCATTTCCACTTGGTAACAAAGCTCTTTTTGTCTGAAATGAGGTGGGTTTTATGCAATCTAACGTGTGATATAAGAAACACAAGGCCTTGGATTTAGATTCAAATTGTCTTCATAATCAACAATAGAGCCAGAAGTAAGTGCTCTGTATTGAATATTACTTAGAACCACATTAGCAATCCATCCAGCGTCTTCAGACATAACTGTTGCTATATTAATGCCAGCGAGTGCTTATCACATAGGCGTAAATGATTTGGAGCAGCTTGGGCAGGCACCGAGTCAAGTTCTGCCCGCTCTTCAGTACATCACAGTTTGCTCTCTGACACCAGATCTGACACCCACCCACGTCAGCTGACTGCTCAACTCTGTTTTACCAAGTCCCTACATTCAGCTATTTCCTGTCTTGTTCTGTGTCATATTGGTTAACTTTTGCTCTTTTTATGTTGCGGGATATTAATGTCTTTCTTATTTCTCAACAAAACCTAAATGCATGACTTGATGACTGCAAGAAAGCACTTTTTTGATTGAAAAAGCTTGTTAAGCATATGGTCTGCATGACGTGTTGAGATCGCTGACAATCTTTTTGGAGTAAGGGTAGGTATCGAGAACTGGTTCCATTTTAGAACCAATTACAAACTTCAAAGAACTGGGGATTCAATAGTATGCATGCATTTTGGTTCTGTCTATCGATTCCTGACTTTTTCAGTAATTCTGGCACTGCAAACAGCATCGAGCCTCTTACGGTTATATCTGTCTGCCAGGACCTGCAACAAAGACCTGATCTCATTCCGCACATGCACAGTTCATTACATCTGGCACTAGGACTGACCGCATGAAACGTTCAAAAGTTTGGTCAAACTTTGGGAAAAAAGATGATAGCGTTGCCACATGCAATAAATACATGTGGTAAAGATATTTCATGCAACGGAGGAAGTACCTCTGATGTGATTAAACATTTGCATCAACACAGCATAAATCTGAATCTGAACAAAAAAATTTTGAATTAGAGCCGCATTATTCTGTAAACTCACAATCAGTTTTGTTTAAGTTCACTATTTAAGCCTCTCAGTCGCGAGTCCTGCTGTCTTACTCTAAAAGTCTTATAGGTATTTATTAATTCGCCTCAGGAGTTATAAAAATGAGAAACCAAGTCTTTAATATGAAATATGAGCTCCAGCTGCGCTCATTCAGAAAAACACTCCTGTCCAGTCGACAGGTTTTGGTTCGCAATTGCTTCTGATTATTCCTTAATGGGAGTGTTATTTATTTAATTATTTGATGAACTGTCACAGTTAACAGCCTACTGGTAATAGCCTAAATGTGGCAAGAATAAAAGGTAAAAACCTGTTTCTTCAAGTATTTGCTATTTTCTTCTCTCCCCAAAAAATATTGGAATCTGAACAGAGAATCGACAAGAACCGGATTCGATCAGGAGAATCGGAATTGCTGAAATTAAAACAATACCCAACCGTAGGTAAGGGTGCAGATGGGAGAAGATCAGGAACACCAAGGCTTTAAAATGAGTTTTTGGGCTAAGCAAAGGTTGCATAGTTACATCAATCATAACCTAAAAGCTTTATTTGATGGGTCAAACAAACCAGTTGTTTTTTCAATATCAGTGACAAAGATACAGTATCACTGATGTGTATTTGTGATCAGTTCCCCAAAATGTCTAAATCGGTGCAATGAGAAATTTTATTCATTTCCTTACACAATTAGAATATTATTGTTTATACATGTGCAATTCAGAACAGCTAACAAGACATAATTGACAGCATATACTTGAATAGCTGGAAAATGTATGTTCCCAAAAATTATAGCCATTCACCGTCTTTGTTATCACTTGCATGATAATTACTCTCTCAATATGATAATTTGAAGCCTCTGGTACGATACATTCCCATCTGACAACACTGGCTGCTTTGTAACCTTCTAATGCTCCATTTTCGGAAGAATTTCACTCCAGCTGCCACTGAATGTCTCTACTCGCATGTCATTGACATTTCCACCGTTCGGAAATAATGGCTGAATGGTGATGGCCTTCTCACCGGGGAGCATAAAAGATTTTAATAACTGGAAAGGCAAAAAAAGTCAGCACTGATTGAAAGATTGGCAGTTCTCCCCAAATGAAGAGAGTAGCACATAAAACCTGTGCAACCACAATGCAGCGGGAGCGGGTTATTGTTCTACCACTTCATCAGGGAGAGTGTTGCCTTTTGGGAAGGGCACCCACGGGAGCCCGAGGAGAAAGCATGATGATGACACATGTGGTGCTCATCATTCAGGCACCCTCCCCCGGGGCCCGTAACTTCCTGATGTCACACCAGCAACTCTTCAGCTGACGAGCAATCCAATCCAGACTGGGAGGATGGTTCCAGCGGCGTTTCCAATTAAAAGGAGAAGTGCGATTCTGGTCCTAAATGAGCTGGGTTAAAATGGTCTTTAACTAGAGGCACAAAAATAAAATGTACCCCAGAATAGGTTTTCTAATAAAAACCCCAATTATATTTCAAACTTTCATCAGTTTTAAATTCCCACTTTGAAGAATCATGAACTAGCAAGCTAATATTCCTTTGTTTAGTGCCATGATCTTTCAAATGTTGTTGTCAGCGTATAGGACCGTCTCTCATTAACAAATAAAATAACCAATAACATGTCTGCAGGTCAAATTCTCCTGGGACAGTACCATAAAGTTGATTGAACTGTCGCTTATTCTCGTTTGTTGAGTGTAAGGGTACAAACAGATATGCCTCAAGACATCTGCCTCAAGAGACAACAACCTTCAAATTATCTGATTGGCTGAATTTTTTCCAACAGCACAGAGAGTGCTTAAGGGAAACATTTTATATTTTATATTATATATATATTTATTAATATGATGTTTTATTTGCTAAATACTGTGATGGCCCTGACACTTCATCCAGTCACAAAACCTTTGAGTAACTATGTGCTTTTTTTTTTTTCTCATTTACCCTATTCATTCAGTAGGAAAGCGCAGCTACAAAAGGTTCCAAATATGTTCATCCAGTCTAGATTGATTTATAGTTTTTTTCAATAAAATCACTTAAAGCAAGACCATGTAGCTTGAAAATACGGAGCCTGGAAATCCTTCAAAAAATAATCTCAAATTCTTGGTTTGGATATGCCGGGCCCACTATCATCTCAACACATATCTTGCCATAAAATGTCATATCAGTGCAAACTGACATTACAACTAGGATGTGTGTTGACACATTCGTGCTAACATTTGGCTTGTTGTAAAGAGGAACACTGCAATTACTCCTGTTGAGTTTAACACAGCTCTACATAACTCATTTCTCTGGCATCACACACATCTGACTACTTCTAGTTAAAACTAAAATGTGTTTTTCAATAATGTCACATATCTCAATCTACAACATCATATACGAAACTATATCAGATTCACTTACACTGAAAAAAATGATGGCACATTAATGTCTGGCTGGCGTTCAAAACCAAACTGGCACAGCAACAACTGTATAGCATTTAGCCACCTGCATGTTTATATTACTGTATATGATAACATATGCACCATGTTGCCTCCCAACCTTAGACCTATAGAAGCATTATTCTGAACACTCACTTGACATTCGTTCACTGTCAGGTTGTATCTTACCAGTGAGACACCATCAAAGCTAACATGTCATCTCCAGGTCTGAAGGAGCATTCAACAAATTGGAGTGGAATCGTGTCTGTCCAATTATTGAGCAGAGTCTGGGCAGGTGCCATTACCGCCCCGGCATTGATCTCTGGAGTTCTCGTGCAGATATCAAATCAGACAAACATGAGGGCGGCCAGCATACAAATGAGATGATGAAATGTGTCAGTGCATCGAAATGTGCACATTTTCACAATCAGACAAACTGCACCGTAAATCACTCAGGTCAGCTTTTGTCATTGATTGACCTGGAGATATTTGACTTTCAAATGAAACCAGCGACGGAAAGACACAAGTCGCTTCAAAAGCTCTCTTTAGTTATTAATAATATCAGTGTGAGTAGAGACGATGGGGATAGGACTAATCTGTGTGTGGGAGACTGGGCTGAGAGATTCTCTTCATGTCTCGATGGAGTAATTAACAGTAGTGTGGCCTATCATGGCCTACCATGGCTCTACATGGCGACTAAAGTCCCAGAACTTGCTGCCTTTACTGTACAGCTCCGTCTGCAAGGAGTAGACATCCCACTGTGCTGCCCTAAGGGGTCACTGCAAATAATAAGTGTGTGTGGCCATGAGCATACTGTTCTGTACTCCCCAGTGAGGTTTTAAACTTGCATTTATTCCGTAAACCATCTTTGTTTGTTTTGCTTGTACTTTTTGGTGTAATTACTGCCTATTTATTATCCCAAGTTTTTTGTTGTTGTTTATTTTTGACTAAATATATGATATATGGATATTTAATGCCTCATCTTTGAAGACTATATACTTATTCAGAGGACAGAAAGTAATTGCAGTGAATGACAACCAAGTCCAACATTTGAACAACAAGAAAATGCCTGCTTTAATCATTAAAAGTTAGCCCCAAGATTTCTAAGGCCTTGTCAAGGGCTATGATGAGGTTTGAAATGGTCAGTGCTTACCAAAAGTGTTGCATGAAATAAAAAATTCTCAGAAATCGAGACACTGGTTAAAGATGAATCTCTCACATCTAAAAAATTAAGTACCGTATTTTTCAGGCTTTTCTCAAAAATCGAAAATCCATGACATGCTTACGAAGTGGATTTCAAACTCAAGGCTATCAGTCAGAACATGGGACTAGAGCAGCTGCGAGCGAATTCAACGTTAATGAATCAATGGTGCGGAAGTGGAAGAAGCAAGAAGATGACCTGCGGAGTTATTGTGAATCAGTAAAGTAAAGTAAAGTTTGATTTATCTGACACACGTTTTGTTTCACTTAATGCGCCTTATGATCCGGTGCGCCTTATGTATGAAAATAGACATGTTCATTGATGATAATCGACAGTGCGCCTTATAATCCGGTGAGCTTTATAGCCCGAAAAATACGGTACAAGGACCTTTTAAAGTGGACACTACCCACTGAGCCTGTCTTCCTCCCGAGCCAAACATACAATATCAACCAATTGTTTTATCTGAAACAAGGCAGGCTTTATGCAGTGACTATTAAAGAAGTGAAACTAGTCTTAAGTCAGGTTGTTCGTTTCTCTGATTGGTTTGCTTCCATTTGCCCCCCGCCCCCTGGAAATCAAACTCAGGTTGAACAATAGGACATCATCATACTGAAATTTCTGTTGTGAGCCCTTTGTCTCACAACTCACACTACCACAATCCATCTTCAGAATTTTAATCCAAACCTCAATTCCTCAAAAGAATGGCCTACATGTTGACCATTGTACATATGGTGTATGATTATTAATTGTTCTGCCATTGCGTACTAGTGTGCTATATTTTGGGCATCAACCAGTTATGTCTAAAACAACCATCCAATCTTGGAGACACATCAACACACAAACATTTAAAGAATCTGAAAGAAATACAACACAGAGATGTTAATATGTTAAAGAGCTGTTAATGTCAAAACTACAGTGGTAACATGGCTATTATACTTTGGCTGTTGATGATGGACACTATTAAAAACTGTGGGGGGAAAAAAAGCAGGATATATGTCCAGAACTAGTCTATGACCTACACTTAGACTTTTTCTTCCTTTCTTTGCAAAGTTCGACTTTTCATATGTGAAACCTGTACTACCTGTTCACATGTGAGTAATAATGAGTAAATCAATACACATATTACGACTCTCCTTTCTCTACATTTCTCCCCTATTCTTTGTATTCTATAAAAGCCACTCTTTTATAAAACCACCACTCGTCATCTTACCTTGAATCATATACTCTGTTGCTGTACCGCACATTTTCTATCAATCCCCCTCTCCATCACGTCTCCATCTCTTCTCTTTGCTCGTCCTGCCATTGATTTTCCAGAACAAGGAGCATGAAGCATATCAATATATTTCTAGCTGAAGAATGGAATCAATCAACAACACCCTCCATGAGTGGTTAAAAATGAGAGCCCACTGCTCTGTTATTAAAAAGCCAGTAGCTCGCAGTCACCCGCCCATCTCCTTGTGTTCTGATTCAGCCTGCGTTCGCTAATGGCTGGCCCTGACCCACCTTAATATGTGCGATCGATGCGCTGGCTTTAGTGCTTAAAGAGACTATCTACAGGTGAAGAAAGTAGCTCAGTCGTCCAAATAGATTGGTGTTTTCCATAGAAAGAGGAGTGTAATCAGGAGGTTTTGTTTAGGCCCGAGGTATAGTTCATGCTCAACAACACAAAGAAAAGAGTTTTAGTTTAGCTTTTTCAGGCTTGAGATTCAAGACTTAGACCAGTACAAGATTTAAGAGGAGAGCTAAAAGGTGCACTTCAGGTTATTAGGAGTGCAACTTCATTTGCGGGAAGTGAGTGTCAACAATGATGGAGACAGTATTCTTTGCGTTTTTGCTAGCTGCTTTGATTTTCACAATTTATTACATCAACTTTGACACAAATGTTTAATCGAGTGCTTCGAATTCACTCAATACTTTGGCATAAGGTTGACGTGCGGCTTTTTGCTTTGATGATAACTGCGGATCTGCTGATATGGATAAATAATTTATGGGGATTCAAGAGGGGAAGTTGACTATTGGCTGTGAAACATGTAGTTAGGGTAGCACTAAAGCCTGTTATATTGCACAATTTTTGCAGTCTTAACATTTTTATTTACACTGCTGCCTGTCATACTGTTTGATGAGATAAGCCGAGTTTAAGTCGCATCCACCATCCATCATGTGAAAACAAAAAAGATAAAAAAGAAAAGAGTTTTGGTTTGGAAAAAGAGGATAAATTGTTAGAGCTTGCTAGAAAAGCTTGAGATAAATTACATCATGTTTAGCATACGTTGATTAATATAGCCATCCCACTAATTACAAAAGGGTATAACTTTAGATATTGTTTGAAGAAGCGAACTCTTTGTCCTAAATTTCTGATTCTGAAAGATACAGTAGTTGTCACAGGCTATTTTTTGTTGTACAACTGAGAAGTCTTTTCACCATTTGGAACTTATGACTGATTTAAAACCACCATTTGGGCTTTATTGTCTTCATTACATTAAGGTGACAGTAGCTGGTCAAGATGCAAGGAGTAGAGAGTGAAGGGCAGACACACCTGAGGTCTCCATTGCTGCTTCTTGACCTAGTATACTGATGCTGGAAAAAAGGTGAATGAATATCCACGTGAGGTTGGAGTTTGCATTTGGCTTTAGTGCTTAAATAGACTTGAACGGACCATCTACAAGTGCAGAAAGTGTCTAAAAGCCGTCCAAGCGGATTGTCTTTTCCACAGAGGTAGTGAAATCCAAAGGTGTCATTTAAGGTGGCCTAAGCTTTCCTGTCACAGCCCTGGAATTCAATTTGTATTTTTGCTGAACATCGGGGAAAAAGCGAGCTCCAAGTCCTAAGTTCCAACTTTGAAAACTACTTCAGAAAAACTAATTATTGGCCTTAGTGAAGACGATGGCGCCACTTTGCTGTCCCCGTCTCATTCCAGTCCATCTTCCTCCCCTCCAGTTATTTACCAAATTGGTTTAAGTTTTTGTTGACACAGTAGTTTGTGTGAGGCTGGCATTTTCTTCTTTTCAAGCTGCACGGTGCCAGCATTTTCTGTAGCTTTGGGCTGTCTGTGCGCTTCTCACCAATCATAGCGTGGAAGAAGGCAAATGTTGAATTACACTGACACAAAATCCATCAAAGAGAAAGTGAATGGGAGAGAAAAACAAAGGCTTTCTTGAATTTCTATCTTTACTTGTTGGTCTTTTCTTTCATTCCAAACTACCATTGCTCTGTCTTTTCAACCTGTGGAGCGATCATACAGTGCTTTTGTTAAGATCTCTGTATTTATTTAGAGACCATGTGGATGCATTGGTGACTTGGTATCTGTGATTGGCTTTTCTTAGGGTCAGCACAGTCTGTAGTGAAAAGTTCAGCAGATGTGGGGATCTTTAGTGTGTGCTATGGCTCAGACAGTTGGATGTATATTAGTAATGTGAATCAATTAAAAAAAATTAACTAATTAATCGCAAATCTGGCTGTGATTAATTGCAACTAACAACAACAAAACACACTGAATCTTCAATTTAGAAGAAGGTGATTAACTTTTATTTTTATTTAACTCCGCCATAAAATTAATGCAAAAAGTTAATGCGCTAATTTTACCAGCTCAAAGAATATATATCATCCAATCTGTGAATTTCTTCCATCAGTGAGCAGTTTTCACCCAAAAGTTTTGAAAGTTAGCAGGTAAAAGACAAGCCACGGTCACCTTTTATTAGCCTGGCCAGCCATACCCATTCACCTGCTTTGCAAAGTGAAGTGGGTCTGGAAACCCTCCCATTCAAACCTAGTTCCATCAAAATCAATCCTACCTGACCATCATCCAGATTTGTTTCTCCAATTGGTTGAATCTTTTTGGAATTGTCGCTATAGAATACAAAAAGAAAGAAGTTTAATGTATAATATAGATGACACACACAAAATGAATAAAACATAGAAAAAGTGTGGAGTGTGAATGGGGCATATTACACATATTTCTTTGGGGTTTATCAAGTGAGAATGAACATATTTACAAAGTCTAGCATAAGTCCAACTCATGTATTGTGTGAAACCTCAAGGTAAGGCTTTCAAAAATCACAAAAGACTTTGAAAAGAGCAAAATTCCAACATATGGGCAAGTGACCAATGGACTGTATTGTCTTATCTGGACACTATGCACAATGACTCATGAAAGGTTGACGCTAGGACTTCCCTACAACTGGGTAAGAATCTGATGTTACTGAGGTTTTTCCTAGTGCATTTTACAAACTATCTCAAAATATCTGTCAGAATAATGCAACAATAAATACTCTCTAAAGTCTGCCCAACTATAGTAAAATATTCCAGTACCCTGAATTTGGTTGAGACCACCATGTTTAAGGAGTTTTCATCTTGGAAGGATGTATCATATTTCAAATATATGCATTTTCAGTAACCATTAATATTTTCTGTACAAAAGGCAAAAATGCACGTCTTAGAATTATCCATCCCTTTCTTATGGAAAATGTAGTTGTGTAGTGAAGACAGATGGGAGGCTAACATAAGAATATGCCACATAAAGAACCTCATGAACAATCATGGGGCATTGAACGTGGCCTTGGGTATGAGAACACACTCCAGTCTGTAAGACATTATCTACATTCTGCACTTTAAATAGGAACTGAGAGTATGCAGAGCATGTATAAGGGTGGATGCATTTCTGCAATTGTCTTTTGTACCTTAAATGTACTTGCACCGTGAAATATCTGTGAAATAACAATACAGTACAGGGTTGTTCAATTGTGAATTAAATTTATTGTGGAATAATATTTGTACAGTATATACAGTATGACTCCAACATGCTGTTTAGTATATATGCTTGTGTATGTATACGTATGGATTTCCAGATGTGTAATTAACAAACAATGCTGGTGTGACTAAAAGTACTAGCATGTAACTATAGTGACATTAATGCACCTAAACTACCAAAAGCTGTAATTTTGCCATTTCTCACCATGTTTATCTGTAGCATGTTCGAATCTTTTTACAGCTCAGTGTCCATCAAATAGACAGCAACTGTTAATCCTACTGCTGTGTGTAAATACTTAGTCTAATTAAAAAATGTGTGAGACCTTTGTCTCTTTGGACAGATGGCCTACTCCTCTGTTAGTATGCTGTTTAGCTAATTATCAGGGCAGTGTACTCCCTCTGCTTTTTTGACAACACACACACCCCTCTGCTCTGTGGACGCCTGCGGGGGAAAGTGCAAAGCTGCCACTTTGCCGTTCGGAAGCAACAGGACATTGCTTCCACACCGCTGAGAGCTTAGCATCCTGGGACGGATCATGACAAGAAGAAAGTGGAAAGATACAAACCATCTGGCTGCCTTTTTATGTGGGCTGTTGTCAATACTCCAGAAGTTCAGTTAGGCCAGAGGTACGTTAGTTCCATTAGGAAAGTGTCCATCATCAGTTTGTTTTTATATGCATAACGTTCCAGCAGATTCAAAGCATTCAGAGTTATTTGCCATTAGTCTACATACATTTACTACATAAGAATAGGATTTTGTTGTGCAGAAATGCCTGGTCCCGACTTTCAGACTTTCTTTTCTGGTCCGAATCAAAATGTCAAGTGTAAAAGCTAAAGTGGAACATGGCTCAGATCAAACGGTTCATATTTGACCAATAAAAATAGGTGGTCTCACTGTGGACCAAAATACACCGAGGTCCTGTTCATTTGCAGTGTTAAAGCAGACAAAAAATGAATAAATTGAAGAGCAAATGAAGGAAATGTGAAGACAGATGTGTGGCTTTATTGCACTTTATAGCTACAAAACATTAGATGCGGCTGTTTTCTAAAAAGGGTATTGAGATTTCAAACAAATGTCAAGGTTAAAGTTTTTGCTGTTTGTAGTAGATCTACATTAATAATAAGCAGTTGTAGTGGTTCTACACCATTCGGTTTATTACACAGCGTTGCTCTGTCTACAGGAGACTTGCTTCCTATTATCATGTCAACAGAGAGGTTTTTGGTGCAGTTTGGTAGTTTTAAACCAAAAATGCAGTGAAAATGCCCTTAGAGTCAAAGATAGTAAACATGTATCCAAACTACAAGCAAATAAAAAAAAATTTAAAAATTGGTTTCACATTCCACATGATTTTTGTTGATTTGTAAACATTTTTATCATTTTTATCAATTTAGAAATATGATCATGTATGACAAATTCTTGCATTGACATTCTTTATGATGCAGATACTTTATGATACAGAGTTGGATTGGATCATTTGGAATTACCAGAGCTACATTTGAATGAAGTGATTGTAAATAAAGTGGTTTTATTTTTTTCATAATTAGCCACAATTGTAACACAGAATTTTGAATGAATGTAGATATGTTTGGATCATAAATATTTGTCCTTATAACTGTGGTTTATGGGATTGACACATGGAAGACTTGTTTGTGATTGTTAATGTCACTTAAATCATCTGACATAAAGCGGATGGACAGTCTCTGATGGACAAGGGCAATTAGACCCCACTGTGCTGACGACATTTAAGGGATATAAATATGCATATATGCTTTCTATCATTAGGGAGGAAGCTGGAATAATTGGACCAATCGCGGAACACGTCAGCCGCACAGCATGAGGAATAGAAATGATCTATGGGCTTTCTCGCCCGCTCCCGCTGAGGAGAGCTGCCACGTAGGAAACATACAGAATAAACACCTTCACATAAACAAATGGAGAAAAACAGCGCACGAGTGAATCTGTCAAAATGGCATGTCAAACAGACAAACAGACAGCTGACATTTCCCACTGCAGTCAACAGTCGAGTCACTTCATTAGCCACGCAAGGCCCAGGAGCAGACCGACTCCAACAACTACATCTACACTTCCATACTACTGCATTTTAAAATCAAAACACTACTGACAGCATGTTTTAATAAGGATAAAGATCACATATTGAATCAACCACACCTTATGTAAGCCATATTTTTTTTCTACAGCGAGTAATCAGATAAGATGAAAAGGCAGGAAAGTGATTTCTTCAAATAGCAGCTTAAGCATTTTTTACAAAATAAAATGGGGTGGTCAGTTTTACGTCTTAGGCATGTGTAGATAAAAATAATATATATATATGTTCAGCGGTATTACCATGTATTATGCATGTAAAATGGGAGTTCTAATAAATGCAAATAACTGAGAGCTCATGTTTAAGTTGACAAATGTGAAGTATAACTAAAGTATAAATTTACTTGTATTAGAATATAATGGATGGCATGTGAAAACCATGGCTTAATTTGAGCTGGATCCTGCTGGTGCTTCATCTCCAGCTCTTATTTTTATTTTGGTGTATTCCGGAAACTATTTGATTGGATCTGGCAATGTCTGTGCTGAGATTCAATCCCTGCTCCTGGGACAAGCCCCCCCTAATAATAATAAAGTGCTTATTTATAAGTATATATATTATGTATTATGAGGTATAAATGAACAATAGCTTGGTATTTGGGCATTTGTGTGCATCTAAACATTGTGTTCTTTGTGCGTTCAAGTAACTGTTTTGACCTTTACTGACCCAAGTTTCAAACAGCATTCGTTCTGGCAACTGCTGATTTACAAATTAAAGCCACCCTGCATAACTTTTTAACCAAAATATATATCCTTGAAATCATTAAATGATTCTTAGACATAAGTTCAGTAAAATCATGCCTGTCTCACTGACACAGTACCCTCAGCTGGACAGAAACCTCCAATACCAATTACATACAATTCTTGTTGCTGGGATGCGCAGACAGTTCAAGAGTGACACGCTCCTTATGGCTCGAATAGAAGGTGAAGAAATACACCAAGACACTGGACATTAGCAGGGTCATATTTCTACAAAATACAATAAATAACTGTTTGAGAAGTCATGTTTTTTTTTTCATAAACTTCTCTTTCCTTTGTGCTAACATGTCATTTAAGTTCTATTCTATTGTTACATCTTCATTTCTAGTTTGACCTGAGGAACGATTCTCAAGGTTAATGCAGCTTTAATTTTTTATTTTCTCTCTATCTAATACAATTTTCATCTCTGTAAACATGAGATTCCATTAAAACATTTAATTCCCAATGCAAGAAACACTATACAGAAGGGAGATATGGCTGGCCTGCATAATAGATTTTTTTTCTTTTTTTTCTTTTTTGCAGTGCACACATACATAAACATGAAAAAATCCTCTCTAAGGGTGACCCCAAATTGGGAATCCCCCCTCCCACGGTCCCCCCGAGGCAACGACATGTTCAGTCATCTGTATCCAGCTTGGAGACAGTTAGAGAGGGAGAGGGGCTGTCCCGCATCCAGGCGTCTCCACACTCCTTAATGAATGTGACATTTAGCTGATATTTACATAGCTCGTATGATGCTGAATTTGTATGCCCAACACTAAGCTCCAGATTAAACAAAGCTTAGCAATTACACTCGATCTATCATGCAAAGAGTTCCTACAGGTGACCCGTGCAGCTTAGCCCAGACATCCACTTAGTCCCGCTCCCGCCTTCATTAAAATGTTACACACACCGAGTTATTTACATAGCAGTGGAGCGAGACGCATGTAAGCATCTCTGTAGGGGAAACTTCCAATCCTGTCCCGTCTGTCTAGGCTTGAAATTGCTCTGCTGACAAGAGGCAAAATATCAATCAGAAGTAATTTCTTCCTACTGCTCTCGGCTGTCGGCTCCGCAGTCCAATGTTGACCCTCTGTCATAACGCATTTGTTTACCGTTTACGTCTCCCGTGTACAGCAACTCCGGAGTGTTACGGCACCTACCGCAGCGGAATATCAAGCAGTGTGGCCATTTTTACAGAGCTACTCTTTGATTTGACCTCACCTCAATGCCACCTGAAAGCCAAGCAGATAGAACAATAGCGCTGTTTCT
Organism: Rhyacichthys aspro; assembly: GCA_036850595.1. Taxonomy (NCBI): domain Eukaryota; kingdom Metazoa; phylum Chordata; class Actinopteri; order Gobiiformes; family Rhyacichthyidae; genus Rhyacichthys; species Rhyacichthys aspro. The sequence goes on from CM072167.1 coordinate 3,213,535, forward strand.
ACTGGAGCCGTGTGGTACACTACGCTCTTCTGGACCCAGGACAGTAGAAAAAGAAGCTTCAAAGGTTACTAAACTGTGACATACTGTGCAGGCTCATACTGTCCTACTCTGGTGGAATGGAGGCTGACTGCTTTTTACACAAATCCAATGACAGTGATGGTAAAGTCTGCCATCAACACCCCTGATGCAGACATTACCCGACTGACAGACAGCTAGCACTGACAGAAAAGCTTATTTCAGCAGGTCAGCTCTCAGTCTGTTTCAAAAAGCCTGATAGAATGCTTGTCAAGGCCTTAACTGATGGGTTTTACTGCTTCGGAGAGAAATTTGTCATTCCATTTAGCCATGTGGGCCTTGCTGTGTCTCAGTGTGGCAGCTTTGCGTGAGACCTGATAGAAATGTCAAGGCGTTAATTACTAGTGACCGTGGCTATTTTGCATGTTCCAATCCCTGCAAGTCATGGTCACTTGAATTGATTTTTTTTCAGCGGGTCAGAGAGAAATGAGACCTTAAGGCCGGATGCGTGACACAGCTGACATTTGAAGTTAAAAGTCAAGTACCAGTGGCAATAAGAGTGAACTGAAGGATTAGTTCCTATAATTAAAGCAAGCATTTGCATACTGTATTTTAATTTTAATACAGCAGTGAAGAACAAAAATAATACTCAAACCATCTCTCCAGTGATTTGTCCGGTCTACGTCCAACATGCAGTTACTCCAGCTTTGACTTGTTGCTAAATGTCATATTCTAGGAATGCGTCTGAAATTAAAGTTTGCAGTGCTGACAGTGCTCAAGTTCCCAGTGATCAAGCCGCAAGCCTTGAAGAGTTCTGTTCTTAAGGAAATGTCAAACTCAAATAGTCATGAAGATCAGCTCCTGGTAACAGCTCTCAGCTGGTAAGTGGGGCAGCACAAACCTTTGATCCTCACTGGATTGTGACAAGTCGCCTTTACACTTTACATCTTTGTGCGATGGTGGTATAGTGGTGAGCATAGCTGCCTTCCAAGCAGTTCACCCGGGTTCGATTCCCGGCCATCGCAGTTTAGTGGCTTCTAACGTTTATTTGAACAGGGACAGTACACATTAATAAACATTTCTTTAAATGTGCCAGTGTTAGCTACAGAGCTAGTTTTCAACTGCAGTCCCTGGGCAAGATATAAAATGCCAACAATAGAGAGAACAGCCACCACAACATCAAAGGTTAATACATACAAATAGAAATAGTAAATTAGTAAAAGTTAGTAAGCTACCTAAAAACATACACACACGTTAATATTGAACACACAGCAAGGCAACATTTTGCATAAGCAGACAGATATACACCGCACATCCAACAGCTAAGCATCAACGACATAACATGAGACAAAAGACATGAGCAGGCAGCACAAAAACAAAGGATGAAGAAAATAGACAGCTGATTATTGATTATGAATGTAGGATTGGTTCTCTCGTAACCATGATTTTAGCATGTTTTTAAAAGTTATATGTGTATCAGCATTGCGTATTTGAGATGGTGTGGTGTTCCAAAACTGGGCGGCTCTTGATGTTTAATCTGACAAACTCAGAGTTATTCAAGATATGATCAAGCTGAAAAGCCAGAATTATGGAAGAACTTCCCTGTAAGTGCAGATTAATTGTGGCTTGTTCAATGCACAACTAGATTACTGCAAAATATTGCATAGATTTCCAATGTATGTCAAACATACTACATTTAAAACCTTTGACCCTGACGTGATTTGAACACGCAACCTTCTGATCTGGAGTCAGACGCGCTACCGTTGCGCCACAGAGTCACACACATTGTTACTTTTGACATTCCTGGTATGGGCCTCTATGTCCTCACCAGAGGTCACAAATTAGCCTTAAAATCAATTCATTATCGTTTCCTGATGACCTGAGACACTGGAGTCAAAACGCAGTAACATTGTAAAACAGACAATGTATACTACATGAAGCTACTTCAGAAAAGCTAATTTTTTTTCATGCATTTTGCCAAATGTCATATTCTAGGAATGCCTCTCAAATTAAAGTTTGCAGTGCTGACAGTGTTCAAGTTCCCAGTGACCAAGCCGCAAGCCTTGAAGAGTTCTGTTTTTAAGGAAATAGTCATGAAGATCAGCTCCTTTGCCCACTTACCAGCTCTCAGCTTTAGATTTGAATTTACTTTTCAGTGTCTCTCCAAACACTCTGTACATTTAAGTCTTTGATCCTCACCGGATTGTCGACTTCTGATCTGGAGTCAGAAGGGCAACTGTTGAACCTCTGAGTCACATACAATGTGATAAAACAAACATTTTGCAACAAATACAGCCATAAGGATGTAGCCTCTGCTGCCAGTGCAGCTTTCAGACCTGAGTGACTCCCTCTGCTTTAGCTCTGTCCTCCTCCTACCCCAAGAAATTTGCCCATTTCTCTCCACTTTACACTTCACATGTCTGTGCGATGGTGGTATAGTGGTGAGCATAGCTGCCTTCCAAGCAGTTGACCCGGGTTCGATTCCCGGCCATCGCAGCTTTATGGCTTATATCTGCTTGAATCTATAATCTGAGAAAGTCAGGGTTATTCAAGATATACTCAAAATCAAGCCTGAAAGCTTAGTAGAGAATCACTGCACAGCTTCCTAGTGAGTGCAGAGTCGTTTGTGGCTTATTCAATGTTCAACTGGATTACTGCAAGTTACGACACAGATTACCAGTGTATCTCTAACATACTACATTTAAAACCTTTGACCCCCGATGTGATTTGAACATGCAACCTTCTGATCTGGAGTCATGTTTAAAAATGTTGTGCCAGAGTCACATACAATGTATTAAAAAAAAGATTTTGCTACAAAAACTGAAAGTTAGCCAAAAGGACGTAGCCTCTGCTGCCAGTGCATTCACTCCTGAATGACTACCTGTGCATTAGCTCCCTGTCCTCCTCCTACCCTGTGAAATGTACATGTTTCTCTGTAATACATAAAGTATGACCCCGACATGATTTGAACACACAACCTTCTGATCTGGAGTCAGACGCACTACAGCTGCGCCACAGCTTCCTACAGTTGGGTGGTTAAATTAGCACCTGTGAGGTCAGTATGGCCTTGACAGACATCACAAATGCACACAATAAAGAAGTCCACCATTGTTGCCAGATTAGACATAGTGTAGCTTTACAAAAGTTTCTAGCATCAAGTTTCAGCAGTTTGAGCTCCCCTCGTTCATGACTTTATTGGTTGGACACAGTGTTTCTTGGATGGAATAAACTTTTCACCTTTATCCTGAAGTGTCACATGGGCATTTGCAGTCAGATGAGTACTGTTATGCTACAGTCTTTTTCCAACAGGTTGAGAGAAGCTAATACAGTGTAAAATGTTGCCAGGTCTGCTATTCTTAGAGGTGAATTTATTTATTTTTTATTGTTCACAGAAATCACATTAAATTGATCCACTATGGGTAGCATCTTCCAGAGTAAGGCAAGTCCAAGAAACCACCAGCATCATGTCTGTAGAACCATTATCACAAAAAGTGAAGTAAGGTGAGGGTAGCTGAGGTTTTATTTTTCTGTTGACCCTGCATTGTTCCAGCTAACACATGTTTGCCTGTGGTCCCTATAGAATCCCTCATCTGTATTGTGTGTGTGTGCAAAACTCTCACCACGGTGTCTGGAACTGAGGGCCCATCTGTGAGTTCCCTCCTGAGCCTCTTGAGAGGGCCACAAAGGCTCCTAATTATCCCTGACCTTCTGGCTCCCAGGTCTCTTCCTCCTGCTCCAGACCCCTGTGGCTTGCAGAGGTCTTCTTTCTCCCCATGCGCCCTACTCCGCGCTGGCTTTGCCCCCTCGCACGATCAAAATAACACTGCTGCTAGGCCCTAGCCACTAATTGCTTCCATTTCAGAGACAAAGACGGTGTTTGGTGCAAGGCAAACCTGAAGGTCAGTCAAGGAGAAGGGCTCCGATAACACCTGCGCGTCTGTCAAGGCTTGGTGGGTGTTTGGAATCACATTGCTTTGACAGGCACAAGTCTTTGTTTCAGGTGTTCCATTTGTAGAGGAAAGTCATGCTTCAAACCGGTCATTAGCCGCCAGCACAGACAGGGAACAGACTGGGACAACATTGCTTTTATCCACCACTGGGTCATTTCCAAACTTGTATACATCAGTGTTTGGTGAAGGTTATCAACCTGAACACATCTCTGAATCAAGCTAGAAATAGCCTTAGTATAGTAAATAGTACACGCTAAATCATGATGTTATTACAATAAAGGTTACACACAATCTGAGCAAGAGTGGAATGTGGAATTTTGAATTTTGGAAAATTGAATTTTGTTAGGAGTTTGTTCCATGTTTAAAATGTGCTTTTTCCTGTCTGTTTGGCCTGGAGATACTGGTCTTGATCTTGAGACAGCCCTTAGACCAATTTTTGAAGGGCTTTTTTGAAAAGACTCTTTTATTTTAAAATAAATCAAGACCAACCTTTACACAAAGTGCTCTGAATTTGGACTTGATCAAAGACAGGTCATGAATTGTACCAATTTTGCTACAATTTTTCCATTGTATCATACACCGGTTTCTGTCTGGACTTGGTCTTAGTGTGTGTATTTATACTATTGCTGCCACTGTGACACTATTTTAATTTAAATCTACCACTTCAACCCTGCTAAAAATCCTTTTTTGCTGCGTTTACTCGACACTACCTGCTGATCTAAACTGTACTCAATTTGAACTATTCTTGATTTATTCCTGTAGATTGTAGCATCACACAATACTTGTACAAATGACAAATACTGTTTTGGTTAGTGCACAAAACACATCAGGACTGGGATGACCCAGACCTCAGTCTGAGGACTAGAAAATTAAGTAATTAGTTAATTTAAAAAGGATAGCCTCTGCTGCCAGTGCAGCTTTCAGACCTCTCTGCTTTAGCTCCGTCCTCCTCCTACCCTGTGAAAGTACCCCTTTTCTCTCCACTTTGCACTACACTTTTTTGTGCGATGGTGGTATAGTGGTGAGCATAGCTGCCTTCCAAGCAGTTGACCCGGGTTCGATTCCCGGCCATCGCAGCTTTATGATTTCAATCTGTTTGACATGTAGAAGGAGAAAGTCACGTTAATCAAGATTTTCAAAATCAAGGCTGTTGGTGCATATTCGTTTGTGTCTTGTTCAATGTACAATTGAATTCCTGCAACAAATAACTTACATTTCCAATGTTGTTTGATACATAAACTTTGACCCTGACGTGATTTGAACACGCAACCTTCTGATCTGGAGTCAGACGCGCTACCGTTGCGCCACAGAGTCTTACCATTGTGTAGGAAATTAGCAACTGTGAGGTCAGTGTGGCCTTGACAGACATCACATGCGCACAACAAAAGCCCATCATTGCCAGATTAAACATACATTAGCTTTACAAAAGTGTCTAGCATCAAGTTTCAGCAGTTTGAGCTCACCTCATTCATGACTTCATTGGTTGGACACAGTGTTTCTTGGATGCTAATAAACTTTTCAACTTCATGGACATTTGCAGTCAGATGTGTACTGTTGCTCTACGTATTTTCCAACAGGTTGAGAGAAGCTTATTTAATACATTACTGTGACATGTTGCCAGGTCTGTTATTCTTAGACTCAAGTTGAAGTTTGCATTTTTCATAGTAATCACATTGAATTCATCCACTATGGGTAGCATCTTCCAGAGTAAGGCAAGTCCAAGAACCACCAGCATCATGTCTATAGAAACTATCACAAAAAGTAAAAAGAAGGTAGCTGTGGTTTTAGGCTTGGACAAAACAAGTTGTGAAGTTTAAATTGCCATCTAGCTAAACATTAAATATTATATTAAATACATGAAACATAGATTGTTGCTTGATTTTGATGATTGTTTTAAATTTCAGTGTAAAATATTTGTCGCTGGCAATCTGTCTTTATACAACTTTGAGATCTGTCAACACTGATCCTTAATTTTTCATGACTAATTACCAAAAAGTGTGACTAATAGCACTATATAAAATTCAAACTTACAGCAACGTTGCAATATTTTCATTTTTTGGTCCAAGAATTAAAAGCATTACAGGTTATTACAAGTGCATTTTACCAAGTTAGTGCAGGCTGTCTGTTTTTGGCTCCAAACAACACAGGCTGTCAGTTTCTGTGAGTCACTTAAGTCAGACAGACTCACATTGTGGCAGCCCGCTTGTGTAGCACTGCCTAATTGTTAACCAAAGTTTTACTAATGGAACGAACGGTGGCCTGGTGTTGACAGATGATGATGTATGGGGTTGGGACAAGGTGAACTCATTTGTTTGTGCCTCCTGCAGCCGCTCAGAGCAGTCTCGCTGGTTTATGGTCACAGCTGAATGGAGAAGTGAACATGGGCGGTAATTAAGACCCCTGCTTATTGAATTTCACTCTTTTCAAATTTAGATTTATCACCCAGTAAAAGGTGGCCTTGCCGCTTGCCTTGCTTCATTGTGCGGACACTGAACCAACAAACAGTGATTAGCACCCAGAATAACTGCTCTAATTAGCCTTGAAGCTTGTGTTTGGAAATGAACCACAACACACTTCTGTCCTATTGGCTTCTACAACAACACTGTTAACACATAACTTCTAAAAAAACAGGTCTTCCAACCGCAAAGGAGAATACGCTCTACAATACTTGCTATTTTTCGGAATGCCCAGCCAGTAACTAAAGCAACAGTATCGCCATGGAGACTCTAATAATGCAACCTGATGTTAGGGGAAGAAATAGACACGGTAGAAATGGGGTGACGCTGTAAAGCATGTCAGTGAATATCAGAGCTTGAGCCCTGCAGTAAATAATGACTGCACTGCCGCACTCTGTCTCCTGCTGAAACCTCGCCGGTCTCTCAGATAGAGTTGCCAAGGAAACAGTGAATAAAATAAATCTACAGTTTCATGTCAGAAGGTTGAGGGACACAGCAAGACGAGAGAGCAAGAAGCATGATTTTACAGTAATGGAGTATTTAAATCGATGATATGTGAGCTCTGCGTGGATATGATATGAGATAATGAGGTGGTCTTTAAGCACTGCATTGGTAATACTAATGCTAACTTGTTTCTGCCACATCGTAGCATCAAGAAAAGATTTTAGTTTAAAATAAAGCAGGCCAGTTTCTCTTCCAAGTTTGTCTGGTTCGCTGAATCAATGTATCGCACAAAGAGAAACTAATTCCTTTTTAGTTCAAGGCTGTATATTGTGGTCCATTAAATCATTTACCGATGGTTTAAAACTTCTTTTTGTTGACAGAGATTTCCAGAGTAGTACAGTTTATAACAGAGAAAAGTCAGAGCTTGGCAACATGCTAAAGAGAAACCCTTAAACAATCACTGGGTTAAAAATAGCAGTTTGTATTTTAAAACTAAAAACCCAACAGGATGTGAAAACACAACTTTCTGATCAGCTTTCAGAAGTGCTACTAGTGCACCACACAGCACAGCACAAAAGATTGTATGTAACATCTACATTTGTCTATTCTCATGATATTTATTGACAGACGAACCTGTCTTGTTCTAAGCGAATGAATGGAAACAACTGTAGACCATTGCTCCATCTTGGAACCTCTTGTCTGTTCCCAGCTCTCGACTCAAGACCAAGGGACACCAGCGTTCTCTGTGCAGGCTGTGAATGTCGCAGTAATGTATTAAATAAGCTTCTCTCAACCTGTTGGAAAAGACGTAGCACAACAGTACACATCTGTCAGTAAATGTCCATGAAGTTGAAAAGTTTATTCCATTCAAGAAACACGTGTCAAACCAATGAAGTCATGAATGAGGTGAGCTCAAACTGCGAAAACCTGATGCTAGACACTTTTGTAAAGCTACACTATGTCTAATCTGGCAACAATGAGTTTCTTTGTTGTGTGCATTTGTGATGTCTGTGTTTGTCAAGGCCACACTGACCTCACAGTTGCTAATTTCCCACACAGCTGTCGGACTCTGTGGCGCAACGGTAGCGCGTCTGACTCCAGATCAGAAGGTTGCGTGTTCAAATCACGTCAGGGTCAAACTTTATGTGTCATGTTGACATAAACTTGAAATTTATGTCACATCTTGAAGTAATCCAGTTGTACATTGAACAAACTACAAATTAATCTTCTGCGTTGATTCTCTGCTAGGCTTCCAGGCTTGATTTGAGCATATCTTGACTTAACTTGGACTTTCTCAGATTATACTTCAAGCAGATAGAAGCCATAAAGATGCGATGGCCGGGAATCGAACCCGGGTCAACTGCTTGGAAGGCAGCTATGCTCACCACTATACCACCATCGCACAGACATGTAAAAGGTAAACTGGAGAGAAAAGGGCAAATTTCACAGAGTAGAAGGAGAACGGACCTAAAGCAAAGGCTGACTTTGACCCTTTGTGTCTAACAACTTAATATGTGTGAATAAACTCTTCAAGTAGGCACAAATAAAATCCTGTAGTTAATGATTCGAGTTCATCAAGAGGCTTTGCAAAGAATGCTAAATACATATATGAAAGGATTTGTTTGTTTTTTGCTAATATTACAAGGCTATTATTGTCTGTTGTCAAGTAGCTTATTGTTATCAGTTTGAGGTTTAAAGCACTATTTATGGTTGCTATGGTTACAAATGAACAGAGTGTGGAGATTATGTTGCACAAAAGGCCAGACCATGGTAGAACACGGTTTTAGATAAGGCTCCCTTATGCTCCAACACAGGACACTAAAGGGCACCCTCGGCATCAGTAGAGCAAGGGTGCTAACCAAATATTGTCAAACTACTCCACGACGACAAAAAAAAAAAAAAAAAGCTCCTACCTGAATACACACCACACCATCCATGTGATAATAGACTGTACTGCAGAAGCTTGTTAGCGCCTTGTTTGTGTTCGAGCGACGTATCTGTCAGTTATCCAGCTCGGGTTGTTTCATGTCCGTGTTTCTAATTGACAAGTTGAACGCTGTTGCCCCCCTGTCCTTAATCCTCCCCCCACAGCATTAATTAAACATCCCTCCTCTCTCCTAATTAACAGAGCATTACGAGTGCAACGAAATAAATCAGCGCGCCGCATACATCCAGCTGATAATGTATTCCAAAGTGTTTATCAGGCAGCACCATCCTACTCTTTTCCTCATGTAATTAGACATTGATCAAAGTATTGCTTGATTTGATAATGCAAAAACCCACTTTAGTGAATAAATCAAGGAAATACACTCTGCAAGTGGATAAGAGAAAAACGCACGAGCCTAAATTTAGCTTTCAGCGCCTTTCTTTTAAGTCTTTTGTGGCCTCAGACTATTTGAAACTTGTCACAAGCTATTTTCTGCCGTTGGACTTTCTGTTTTGAAGAATGGGTATTTGTGGCGAGCGGTTCCGTGGTGATCAAAGGCAGACGCTCTACTTCAATAATAGTTCCGGTGGATAACATTGTAATTTGAGCAGTTGTGTGGGAGGGCAGCTTTTAAATACACAAGAATGATCCCAACTTCCGTTTGGCTTCGGAACAGCTGTATGCTCCAGTGTCTAACACATGACGACAGAGGTGTCACTTTGTTGAAGTGTTTCCACCCACTGTTACTTCTGGTGGGTCCTGATTGGCAAACAGATAAGATGTTATCATTATCTAGTCTGTTTTAGCAAGTTACAGGGATAATTTTCTGAAGTAGGACTGTATGGTTTGCTTGTAAATAGATGGCTTACAACTTGGTTAGCATGTCTGCGGCCTGGAGAAAAGGAAGTAGGCCTTGTATTCACTGAAACAATATGGTACAGGTCACGTTTCCATTGCAAACAGGGTTATAAGTCTCCTATTTAATTGTATCATCTCTGAAGTCTTCACCATCGCTCACAAAGTCTTTGTGACTGAAACCATGAGAGACCAAAGCCATATATGACATACACCAAACAAAAGCAGGCCTAAACAAATGAAATAAATATATGCCCACTTGTCGCTACACTGGGCAGTTCTACATAATATCATCGTACAGTTACACAGCGCTTAAATTGTGACTGTAGCTACTTTTTGCCTGATTTGGCAGCAGTGGTGTATATGCATGCAGCTGTTTGTTCTTAGCTAAATAGAACTGCTCTACAGTATCATCTGGGAGGGCTCTGGTTGAAAGTATTTGCAAAAGAGGTACTTTCAATGCACTGGTCGGTGATTGGATTTACAACCACAGTTTTATCCAATCAGAGCAGCGCCATGTTAACATCCGTAACAGTAAAACAACTGCTACGTCATCAAACCTACAACACACCCAGACCTGTCAGTGCTGCACATCATTGGACACACCAGTTTGGCCACAGTTTGGACCACGGATACTTTACTTGTAGCAGTTCAAATTTGGATTTATGTGAGTTTTTAAACTTCCTAAACTTCAGAATTCAGTTGGAGCGCAAGGTTTGTTCAAATCTTGCACCGTAAAATACACTACGGCCAACTGCAATCTACCACACCACCTGTCCACAAATATGAATATGCAACTGTACTTAAAAAAAATCCTCAATAACCTGAATTAAGACGTGAGTGTCTTCTATCCAGGTTTTTATATAGTTAGGAAAAGCATGTTTAAACTGGCCTGCTAACTGCAATAAAAAACAAAATCTAGGTTTTTAAAATTGTGAAACATTATTTTGATAAAAGGTCAAAGTTGCCATGTTAATATACTCTGGTGTGGTTGCTCTGTTAGTGGGGTTCATGCTGCTGCCATATAAAACATGCACAAATTAACAAAATGGTAGGTCCTTGGTCGTGTACAGTACGATTAAACAGTTACAGAATCTTTACTGGGATAATTGGATCATTCTTGGTTTGTTCCTGAACATAAAGAAGCAAATTACAACAGAATTCAGAATCCAAATTTTATATTTCTGGTATTAAACTTAATCAAACATTTTACTGCAAAAGTTTTAAACCGAAATGTATCCACACTACTTTACTACAATCTACAATGACTCCTCAGATTTGATTAGAACAATTCAGCAATTTTTAGCAAAGAGAAAAGGTATGACATTTTGAAAAAGAAAATGTGCAAGAATGTGTGACATATGTTCCTCGTGTTTTTTCTCAGTTCATTTGTCCACGTTTCCTTTCAACCGCACACATACATGTCACTGAGCAAATCCCCTTTTCATCCATAATGGATCAAGGGATGTTCTGTGTGTTCACCTCAGTTAGCAGGCCTCAAACAGGCCACTGTGTCCTGGCACTTGTCCCAGCCAGAGAAATGAGGAGGACCAGGCGACACAGAGGGAAAGTGAGGCGATGCCGAGCTGCTCAAATATTGATCAGTGGAGCTGTCTTTGAGCTAGTCAGTGACCCGCGGGGCACCGTGACGGGTAAAGAAAGGCCATACAACAAAGGAGGAGAGAACTTGCAGGCTTGTCTGATTCCATCCACATTTTACTGGGAGATGAGACTGTCAAAGAACTTCAGCGAAAGAGAGAGTGAGCAGGGCATCACCTTTCTATCGACCGTCTGCTCTGCTCTTCTTCATGGTCTGTCCCAGAGGATGGACCTGGGGTGGCTGGTGGATCAGGGGAGGTCAATAAAGCCACAAAACTGTTGTATGGCCTTCTCATCTTTCACTGCATAGCATAACCATAGACTGAAATCTATCCAGACTTATGGATTTGCAAATAAGGAAGAATTCTCATAGTAAACCATTTGAAGAGGCATCATATTTACAGACCTTTAACTGTGGCAGCAGTTTATGAACATAAAATTTAGGATGGAATGAGTCCAGCATGGTTAAATCAAACGCAAGCTAGATAACGAAAATAAGCTCGAACAAACATGGCTCACATTTGGCCACACCATGCACCAGTTTATAAAAATGATGATCTAGTCTTATCAGGGAAGTTGGTGGTACATGACACAAGAGTTCTCCAAAAGCTGTTGTGCTAGGATGATAAAGAAAGTAAAGAAAGTGCTTAAGAATATACTTTGGAGATTAAAGGATTTGTGGGAGACAAAAAATACATTGGATGTCAGAGTTAATCCATTCTTAATCCAAATTTAAAATAGATTTTTTGGCACTGTACCTCACTTTCCCAGGATTAATTAAACTGAACTTTTGACAAGTTCTAACTTTTGCCTCACATAGGTAGGTCCAGATGCCAGGGCCAATCTCGGCCTGACTCCCACCCGTAGCCTCAGATCCTATTTGGCTGACCGCCACTGATTCCCTGCACGTCAACACAGCATCAGGTGCACGGCTTGTGTTTTGACTCATCCCTTGCCCAACTTGAATTTCCATCCTCTCGACCGGGCGCCGCCGAGTGCCGATGGCTGTCCGGACATGGCCGCCCTGCCAGATTGTGACACAGGCTGCAGATGCACATGAGTGACACAGGGTCCCCTCGCCCCCCTCTGGCAGGGTCTCCCGCCTGGCCATCTGGTGCCTCTAGAGCAGGTGCCAGTCACTCGTCACGCCCGCCCTCCGCCGTGGCCTACGGACCGGCTTCACAGCTCCCGCTTACACCTCCTCGCTTCCTCACTGCCAGTTCTGACTTATCTAGTGTGCAGGACTCAGCTCATGAGACACTGATGAGCCAACACATTGTACACGTCCTCGACACTGGAAACCTTCAACACGTTCGGCTCGGTTTTCTGTTAGACCTGTGTGTCAGTTTGCACTTCGTCAAAAAATTGTGGCACCAAAATGGTTCTGCTGGGCAATGTGGGAAACACTTGTCAAACGCAAAATCTTAGATGCTTTTTTCAGATAAACCTTTACGTAGGACACATCCAATTTATATAAACGTCTGTTTTTACTGTTGCTGTCTTCTGGCCTTTGTTTTTTTATGTTAAAACCTCTGAATGAACTGGCTATGTTGACTTGTTGAGAGTGATAATTAAAGGGGTACTTGTGGATAAACCCTTCACCTGGATGACTGTGGTGTAAGTGTTGCATCATGAGTGGTGCTCCTCACCTCAACAGTTTTATGTGTTTCTAAGTTAAGGCCTGTTTTTATTCAAAAAATGACACTGTTTAAAACAAACCCAGTTCTGTAAAATGTGAGTAAAGTAAAAGATGCAGGTGATTCATGTACACCCTGTAGAAGAACAGTAAATGAGTGTTAAAAGCAATCAGCGATAATATTTATGCCATTATTCTTTAAGTATATGGCAATGAGTTACCCACTTGACTCGAGGACTTTCGACAAAGGACATCTTCAGACTGAATGTCCATTTTCCGGTGTGTGACGAAGAGAAATGTCGAGGGAACCAGGCAACCAGCTACTTTGTCTTGTCTGCTCCGATCAAACTGTTGAAGAGGAATAGATGTGTTGCCAAGGCCGACAGACAGCATCATGTAGAGACCCCCATCAATCCATCCTCTGTCAATCAATGCTCGGCTCAAGCAAATCTCCCGACCGATCAACCTGCACAGAGCTGAAGATACACCCGCTGATTTGACTGATGACATTTCAGTGGACGTAAGCTCTGTAGCCACCTTTGACTAAGCCCATCAATACAGCATCCCTCCTCCTTATAGACAGGCAGCATGTCATTCCAAGCCTAATTCTTTTCAGTCCTTCATTTCATTAACTCAGACGTCGGTAGAAATGAGCCGCTGTTATTTGTTTGTTTACTGGCTGACATTCCTTTTTGACGTGGACAATGCATCAGCGAGGCCATAATCTCAGCCCATCTCAATCATTTTTTTTTTTTTTTTTTTACATTTGACGCAAGCCGCTCGGCCTCTAAACTCATGATGCCAGCAGCTTGTCACTATATGCGTTTGAAAAGCCCAAACTAAATGGAATCTGTGTCTTTTAGATAAGCGTGGATGACATCTGCAGTAAGCCCAACATTTAGAGGTTTTGTGGGTTTTAGAGAAGAGACTTGTGTTTCATTTTCAAAAGACCTCTCTGAAACCCAATCTCTCTTTAAACCATTCGTTTTATTCAATGAATAGAAGTTAAGTTAGGAGCCTCTGAACCACATCAAACTTTCAAACAAACTCATTTGAAGCCAGATTGTAGAGCAGTGTGCCTGTTACACTCAGCGCCGTGTTCTGTGGTTGTGGGGAAGCAGCTGACATGAAGACAGATGTTGTTTGGGCCATGTAGATGCTGTTGTTGTTTAAGGGGTGAGCAGAAAGACTAAATGATAAATGCGTATCAGCAAAGGCAAAGGATCCCTCACACACGAGCTACCCTTACAAGCTGGCTGACTTGATATCTTTCACAGTCTTCAAAGGGGCAAACCGTGCCAGAGAGCACGTTTTCAAACCACAGAAGCACTTATCTGGGACGTCCTAAGCGCTTCCAGAGGACCTATCTGTGCTGCTGTCATTGGCTTAATCATAAACTGGTGGATGGGCTCATGGCTGACAAGTCATTTTTCTACAAGATTCCTTTCTCTCTCCAGACTTTTACCAGATCACCAGACGAGAATTATGAAGCCTTTGAATGCCATCACCACATGTACACTCACACAGAACCTGGTCTCATTCCCAAAGAACAATATATAGACATTTGACCGATCTTTTGCAAGTTTCCTAGATAGCTAAATAAAGATATACAGTGGTCCCTTGTTTATCGCAGGGGTTATGTTCTAAAAATAACCGAAATCCGCGAAGTAGTCAGCTTTATTTTTTACAATTATTATATATGTTTTAAGGCTGTAAAACCCCTCACCACACACTTTATATACTTTTCTCAGACAGGCATTAACATTTTCTCACATTTCTCTCTTGTTTAAACACTCTCAAAGTTCAAACCTTACCTTTTGGGTGCGACCGCAGGTGCATTTGTCGGTGCAGAACGTTTCGTCGACATTGTGGGTTTTGTCGGGGAGAAAACTTGCAAAAATACAGCACTTCAAAGTCACACTGCTAGTGATCGAACATTTATGCTGAATGCATTCTGTACTGTACAGGAGACACGGCACGGAGGAGATTGATTGACAATGGTCTACAGTCCCTTAGCCAATCAGGACGCAGAACACAATGGACGGGTTCTCCCTTAGCCAATCAGGACGCAGAACACAATGCGCAAGTTCTCCCTTAGCCAATCATCATACACTGTAAAAAAAAAAAAAGCATGCAAAATTGCACTAAAAAAATCCACGAAACAGCGAGGCCACGAAAGGTGAACCGCGTTATAGCGAGGGACAACTGTAATGTGAATGTCAGATTTGAATAGTTCAGGTCATTTAATGCAATGTAGCTTGTCTTGCATCAATAAAAAAGAATTAAAGTATGTTTAGTTGACGGATACTGCTTCTGCCTCACAGCAAGAAGGTCACTGGACAGATCTGCATGCTGGCGGACTCCTTCTGTGCTGAATCTGCCTGTCCTTCCTCTGAGTTCTCTCTAGGCACTTCCTCTAATTGTCTTAAGACATGCTTCTATGGGTTATTTGGTAAATCTGAATCTACCATAGTCAATATATTAAAGTGTGAATAAATGAATATGAATAAAACTTGATGTACAAAACACCTTGAAAATACTAACAATACCCAATACTAACCCTCCTGGGTCCCTGGACATTTTGTGTGTTTGAATTGTGATTTTTTTTATTTTTCATCTGCGTCCCTTTAACATTTTTTGTGCCACTGACTCCCATTCAAAATGCATTTTTTCAATACACAACTTGTGCAATGTGATTTCTGTTTTTATTTTTTATTTGAAATCACTTAATGTTTCCATGGCAATCCTAAAAAAACTTTTTTGTGTCTGACTCAGGTGGAGCACAAAATGAAGGGACACCCAAGGGCTAAAGAGTAACAAGATGTAAGAATGTAAATTTTGGTCATTGTCGTGTGACACTAAAGGCACTTACCAATCACTACTGATGCTCAGAAGCCTTGTATTTCAACCAAAACATGAAATATAACTTTCAGTCTTTGAGTCTTGCCTCTATACAAAGAATTAGTCTGATCCTTGTAACAGACACTGAAAAAAATGTCACTGGGTGAAATTCAAAAGTTATACAACCAGTCAGGGAAATAAAATATTGCATAAAGCCTGACCATTTTAGAAGAACAGTGCTAACTGGGCAAAGGATTTTAACTGAAGGGAAACTGCTGTAAAGAAGAAGTATTCCAGAGCCATTCTACTTTACAAAGTGAGTAGTTCTTTGCAAAGTCAAATGGTGGAGATTTGCCTAGTCAATGATAAACCTGATGCATTAGGGAGGGCTGCAAAAACCTCCATGCACATCAATACACTAAATGAGCCAGTCGGCACTTTGAGAATCAGCGACTGCACACACTTCTACAAACACACTGACAGAAGGAAACCCCAGTGAGAGTGTGGCATTCCTGCACACATCACTGTCTTCCTCTCCCTGTTAGTCTAACCCAGTGTATCTAACCCACTCTTGGAAGATAAAGAGAAAGGGACTGTATGCACGCACATGCTCGCTCACACAGCAACAACACGGCGATAAATGTCACAGCACTCCCCGGTCTCCCCCGTTTAGATAAAGGCAGGCACAGATGAAAGCCCCTAAGAAAATAAAACACAGGCACGGCCATTTGTTGTGCTTGATAGCATCAGCGAGGAGAGGACAATAGAGATGCGCAAGGAGGGCTCAAGAGGAGCATTCGCCGAAAATGTGTTACTTCGGAGGGAACACAGCACTTGATTCATCTTGAAGCTGACTACGCCCGTGCTTTGGAGCCATCTATACAAAAGGCAATGTGCAGAAAGTGTGTCTTCAAGAATTTTTGTGATTTTTTTTCAGTATTCTCCAGAGACCGCCCAAAGTTTCCAGGACAATTCTGTATAAAATTCATGACATACCATATTTTTACCAGTTGGCTACACATTTTAGCCATTGTAGCTACGTTCCGTCTTCCTTCATATTGTCCTGCTTAGCTCTATGGAATCATCAAAAGTGGCCTCCTTTGTGCAAAAGCTCAGATAAATTAATAATAAAATTGTAAATTAAATAAATACATAAATAAACCAGCAAGCAAGCTCCAAATGAATGGTAAATAAGAGGCTTACAAATATTACCTTCACCATTTGTGAGACCATGGACCACTTGAATGGTATATTTTTAGATATTAATAGACACAGTGGATAAACACATCACCATGAAGTCTCTACAGCCCTGGTAATACTGAACTTATGCAACCCTCTTTTATGCAGCCATGAAATAGTGTTGTATAAATATATATATATAGCCTTTATGTGTGTATTTTATTTTTACACCTATTGTCTGAAAATATTTGGACAGTGACAGCATTTTCATCAAATTTTCAAATTTTCATTATGGCCCTGTAAGCTACCACAATGAATTTGAATTGAAATAATCAAGATGAAATTGAAGTGAATAGTATGATCACGAAACAGCTTTTGACTCAATAACTTTAGGTCCCTTGAAAAAAGGAAAAAGGGGACTATGTACAAAAATTGTTGCAATTCCTAAACCCTTTCTCCAATTTTGATGTAAATACCCTCAAATTAAAACTGAAAGTCTGCACTACGATTTCATTTTCATCATTTCATTTCAAATCCATTGTGGTACCGTGCAGGGGCAAAATAATGAAAAATGTGTCACAATTGTATTTACATTTTTTTATTGTGTGTCTATGATGCTTTTGCTGTGGACCTTGCCTCAGTCTGGTTTGGATCAAGACCACCTCTTTGAACAAACCTTTTTGGTCGTTAACACAATCTGACAGTACTGTTCACTTCTGACATTTTGATTCAGACCCAAATGTTAAAGTGAAAACATGAGGACTAAAGGTGTGGGTGTGAAAATGCCAAAAACAGCCAAAGATCAGCAGCGATGAACATTGCAAAACATTTTTCTCACACATTACACATTCAAGTCACTGTCCCTTGACTGTATAGAGCACTTCACTTGATTTAAAACGTACAGAGACATAGACATAAGAAAGTTTCATTCAGGCAAAGGGCACTCGATTGACTGGCTAATGCAACCGCCGTATGGATTTTGCAAATGGAAAAGTAAGTCAAAGTCAAAGGGCCGACCAAGAAGGAGGGTGTTTAAAAAGTTGTTATCAGTTTGTTGTTACTTGAAAAGACATAACCACCTGTGGGGTGTGATAACGTGATTGATTCCACTCTGAATAAGCCAACTGCAGGCAACAATTTCTCCTTATTCCCTCAACTCTTAAAGTGTCAGCCTTGGGGAGAAAAAAATGACCTCATGGAAAAACTTGAGCGAAGCAGGTGGCCGTGGCAGCCTTCAGTGTGGCTGATTTATTGCTCTGTTAATAAAGCCTCTTAACACCAAATCTTAGGGAAACAAACAAAACGTGCTAGATTTGTGTGGTCGAACAAGATTCCATGAATCATACTGACGTAGCCCCCACCCTACCCCCAACCCTCGGTGGCAAGTTTATTTATCGAGCCTGAGCATATTACATCGTGGACACAGTGAAGGGCAACGTTTTGTGAGTGGGCCAAGTTGTTATCTTATCAGATGTGATTTGTGTGTTTGCGTCTGGTAGAACTTATTAAACGAGGCGAAGTCTTAATTAAAAGTGAGGAGCAGGGAGTGAATACAGATAGCAGGTGCACGCTGTCTGAGCAGGAGAAAGTTGTATTTTACACTACGTTAACATTTAAATAAATCTTTTGCCATTAACATCTATAAATTTCAGCCGTGCCCCTTTTTTAAACAGTTGGGTTGGGTGTTGTAGGCCTCTTCTTTACTAAGCAGTACGGCACAGTTTGTATTTCCACAGGTGTGCAGAAACGGTGACATAAACACTGATCAAGAGCTCCACAAGTCATAGTGAAATATGAATTGTCTTAGAAGATGTTTTTGTTAATGTAATCAGTCCTCATTTTTAGTTATAGACTTATGTGCAGCCAGGTTCTGCGTTCAAACAACACAAGACACTTCCAGTCACCAGCCTCTCTGTCCTGTAAGGTGTCTGGGACTAACCGTTTGTTGTAATGAGCACAATATAGATAAAGTTGTCTTGACTGATTACCTTTAAGCTGAACAACTGCAGAAAACTTTGTACATAATGGAGCATGCCTTGTGTTTGTGCATTGACTGCTACTGCCACACATTACGTCAATTTTATTATCTTTTTTTTATGAATGAGCCATCTTTAGCAAGTAGAGTGATGTGTAACAGTCCCACATTCATCATATCTTCATCCTTAGTATCCTGGCAATCGAGACCCGTTTAATTTCTTAGCAAAGTGATCTTAGATCTCGAAATTGATCACAACTTCCACCAAACTCAATACGACCAACCAATCATAACCGTTTATTGAAAGTGGTGCTCTGTTTTTCTGATGGGTATGTCTATCTAAGCTCATATTGAGAGGGACCAGGCTGTTTTACTATTATTTGCATAGAATAGAAAAAGAATTAGCATGGTTGCCCAGGCCACATCTTTAGACCAAAGCGTCAGTCTCGGCGTTGGCAGAAAAATGTACCACAAAAACAACACATCTAGCCCCTCTCTCAAGTGACAATGCTCACCTTGTTCAACATCTGTGCCGATAAAGCCATTGTGACCTCTTGATCACACATTTGTTGTGCCTAATATCACGTAGTTAAAGTTTCCTTTCTTGGAATGGCAAAAGCTCACCACAAGGATGACTAACCCAGACATAGCATGTAAGAAATGCTTCTGTTTGAGAACTATTGCTGCAACTTTGACAAAGACATGTTCATTTTGATGCCCATTTGAACAGACTGGCCATCCACCTCTTGTATGGGACCACTTTATGGATCCTTCGTGCCTCAGCTGACAATGGAAAGACACTATGCATCCCATATATACAGTGGAAATCTAAGAGGGACTTGGTATGCATTCTAAAATAGTAGAAATTGTTAAATTGTTTGTAAATCTCCACAGACATCTCTGTCCTTTAATCCCCATTAACAAAATTAGCCACACTCTTTCTATTACATGCATGTACAATGGGCATGACCCATTCAAATATTAATTCTTCCAGAAGAACCTTTTTTTTAAGTCAAGGAAAAAAACTGTCTGTGCCAAGAATCTTACAGAAGCTTGAGGAATAAGGCCCATGTTGCCTGTGTGTCAATAAATGCTGTTATTCTACATTCTCTCTACCTCTGACCCACGATAAACTCTAGAATTAATCGCACAAAACAAACACAAAGTGATAGATTCCTTCACTGTCTTCACACATCTGGTGGAGATAGGCGCTGACTCAATCTGACTCCTTTCTCCCGCTCCCTGCACAGACAGACATATTTTATATCTGCAGCTGGAAATTCCAAGTGCAGCCTCAGCATGTCTATATATCAACAAAATATGTTGCAAGTCATTGACATCGTAATAACTCAAATAGATATCAGATTATTTGTGTTTGGGGGAAATTTGGGATGGATTCATTTTAACTTGCAGGAACAAGTTGGAGAAATGTTTACAATGAAAGGACTTGAAATTGAAATTAGTGCAAGGGTCTTGTTTGACTTGAGGAGTGCTTTTTCTGAGAATTCTGAGAAACACCAAGGGCCTCAAATTAGCATAAAAGTCTTGGTTGTGTGGTAGAGAAATGAATTTTGAAAACAAGAGTTGTATGCTGCATTGTTCTTCATTGTTATTCTTTCCATCATGTAAAAACCGATAAGGTATCATTGGAAACAAGAAAATTGTGCAGCCACTGAAAGATTTTATGCCTTAAGATGTATTGTCATGAGTCATCAAACACCCAGAACACAGTTAAAGGCCTCAATGTGTTACAATAATCAGTGAAGATCAGCAGTCTAAATCATGTCACACAGATGCATGTAAATCACAGGCTTCAACAAGATGCAGTGTCATCAGGCAGCAATATTCAAAAGACTAAAAAGAAATAACAGAGGACTAGAGTATGAACAGGTTTGTGTTTTAGAAAAATGGACAACTTGGGCCGAATGTTCACAAGATTTTGGGATTCATAGATATACAGATGACCGAGGAGGCTTCTAGAACAGAAAAGAAGACCCAAGTACAATCCATCCCTCTGTACTGACGCCCTTCATATATTAGACTTTTTGGTACAGTATATTTTCAGTCATTGGTCGTACAACTCTTGCTTTTGTGGCATCAAATAGTACTTTTTTGGCGACTGTAAAAACCCTACATCCAGATCCAAATCAACTTTTCTAAAATGTTTTATTGGATTATGCTCTGGATGACAGGAACCTCAATGTTTTTTTTTTCTTTGCTTGGCTCACTTAGATTTAGTATTTAGCTCTCTTTCATCAAATGACTTTGGGTTCACTGTCAGCCATTTAACAGATACCAGATCAGTGCACCACAATGTAATGTTATTATTAGCATACATTTCTTTACAGCGATCAAGCTAACCATTATTAAAGATTCACTATAGGCCACTTACTCTACTGTACTTTCTTCATTTCTGTTATTGTCAGACATTTGTTTGGTTGTACAACTGTGCAGTCGGCCATCTTTGATCCTGTCACGCTACAACAAAACTGATTTAAAGTGACGAGTGATATTGCCACACACACAAAAAAAATAAAAAAAATAGACACTTAGAGAAGGCAAACACACAGTTATGGTTATAATGAACTGCAGATATATGATCACAAACTGCTGTGTCAACATATAACCATTTAAAGCCACTGATGGCAATGGCTTAAAATACGTTTCTCATCTTCTTCCACCTGAGTCTGGGTCAGCAGCATGAATTGATCGGATGCAAGACCGCTGTGCTCCTCCGACGCTAATGTCTGCTTCAGGGGAGTCCAAAGCAGAACACTTCCCCAGCACCGCATCGCAGTTCACCGCACTAAGGTTCAGGTGTGTGGTCACTCTGTCAGAATCCATTAGCTCTGCCCTGAGTAGAGTTTGACTCCAAGTTGGGCGTGAAGTGAAACTTTCTCACAGTGGGTTGGGTTCTGCATGAATTGACAGAAGTGCTTTTATAAGAGTGCAGACTTCTTCCACTCAGTCTAAAAAACTTTTGCCGCAGTGCATTACAGCCTAGACCGGACCTCATTTTACTTGAAGTGTACATTCATACTGCATATATGTGTGTGTTATACACTGGCACTTCAAGCCTCCTGATGTTTGTGAGCTACATGCACACATACACGTGCTGTTCATGAAGATTTAAAAAGCAGTAGAAGAGCAATTTTGTGATTACAGTGGTCTCATTTATCGCGGGGGTTGCGTTCTAAAATTAACCCGCAATAGGCGCTTTATTTTTTACAATTATTATATATGTTTTAAGGCTGTAAAACCCCTCACCACACACTTTATACACTTTTCTCAGACAGACATTAACATTTTCTCACATTTCTCTCTTGTTTAAACACTCTCAAAGTTCAAACCTTAGCATCTTCCTCTGTCTTTTGGGTGCGACCGCAGGTGCCTTTGTCGGTGCAGAACGTTTCGTCGACATTGTGGGTTTTGTCGGGGAGAAAACTTGCTACATACAGCACTTCAGAGTCACACTGCTAGCAATCAAACATTTATGTAAATTTGGCAAGCCGAACGCATTCTGTACTGTACAGGAGACACGGCACGGAGGAGATTGATTGACAATGGTCTACAGTCCCTTAGCCAATCAGGACGCAGAACACAATGCACGTTCATATGCTGTCAAAAAAAGCATGCAAAATTGCACTAAAAAAATCTGTGAAACAGCGAGGCCGCGAAAAGTGAACCGCGTTATAGCGAGGGACAACTGTATGTCAAGATTATGTCAAAAGTGTAGTAATCAGCCTGCTAAATTAACATTATATTGTGTAAGTCGTTATAACCACTAATATTGGGTGGGAAACTGCACTGGCATGGCCCTTGGTTTAATGTCCCATCCACAACCCCAACAGGAAAATCGAATAAATCATGCACATATACTGTATATTGGACTGTACTGCATCCACTGATACAACAATTTATCCATAAGGTCAAATCAGCTGGTTGCACATTTAGCATCTGTGGTTATCGATATTAGCCATGTGTCAACAGTAGGTCACTACACTAGCTGTTCTATGGATGTGCTGCCCATTTGTCTTTGTCTAATGAACAGACCCATCTCTGCCTTGACCAGTCAGCTGCATCAGATTTAAGAAGTCCAAGACATTAGCTTCATGCCTTGTTAGCTCTGATATCTATATTAGCTCCACCAAACACACTGTTCTTGTCAAAAGAGACATCTCGTTTCTTTTTACTCACAGCTACGATTGTCAGCTTCCACGCAGAAAATTAAAGGATGTGTGCAGAAGCATTTTTATTGTGGCCCTTAACTTAGATTGTAGTCTAAGAAAAGAACTTTAAATTTCATGCATTTTATTCAGAACAACACAATATTTAATAGGGTATTAACAACAAGAACAAAAACTGTGACACATACATATTCAGTAAAGAGTAAACTGCTCACTCAAATATATTATTATCACAATAAATGCAATAAAATAGTGACTTGCACATTGTTACCCACGTCTTTTTGCATAAAGGTCCACCCTCAGACTGTCTCCAACAATGTTTCAATCAACAGAACTCAGACATATTATATTATATAATATATTAATTCCAAATTTGTTGTATCATGTCTTTGTCAAACACAGGCCAATGCCATATTTTAAAGGATGGGTGGCGACCTCACAACCGTTATGTCCTTTATGAAAACATCACAATGGTACACACTGGTGACTGTTAATTTTCAAATGTGGTAGTAAACTGAGCCAAAAAAAAAAAGTGTATTTATTTATTATCTTATTCAGTGCAAAGTGTTGCAGAGAACAACCACCACAGAACTTGTTCTATTACAGCATCGAAATGATATCGTATTACACCATTCTTTCTATGTTTTTGTTGTCCTGCCTTGGTCTAAATTAAAAATATCATCCAAATGTCTGTGCGGAGGTTTCCATTCCAGTGGGTGCTTGTGGGTGTGACTGCAATCAGCTAAGAGACTTTTGAGTGTTGCATTCTTCAAAATCAGCGAGCCTATCACTTAGAATCCCTTTCATCTCTTTGTACGACAAACAACATCTGCACTAAACACACTCGGCAATCAGCTTTTTAGAGCTTGATCTGCGGAATAGCCAATTTACTCTTTGTTTTTCCTTTGCTCCTTATGAACTGAGGCAGGAGTCAGGTTTTTTTGGGGTTTTTTTTTTTTTTGGTTTTGATCATCATCAGCAGCAGTCAAGAACACTTGATTGAGCACGATGAATGTGTCACTTTGAATATTATACCGCCGTATCCAATGAATAAACATAAGCAGCAACACACAAAGAGGGCGGTCTCTCCCTCGCTGCCTTGTATTATTTTAATTCTCACCTATTAAAATGCATAATCTCCTTTACCTCTTCATGAGTGCCGAGAACAATTGCAGCCTGAGAGCCGTCTATTGTATCAACAGTATGATAGCGCGTAACAAAGGCCTAATTACTACCTGCTGGATATGATGAGGAATAATTAGCTCCGTCGTGGAGAGCTGCTGACGACAAGCGAACGCCGAAACTCACTGGTGCCCAATAATATCTTCAAATAAACGAATTAACGCAGGAGAAGGCAGTGGGATGTAATAAAAATAATGTGCTGAGGAGGACTTGTTCGCTAAAAGTGTCTGAAATATGTCTGAAAATGGCTGGAAGGATTAAGTGCTATATTATAAAGCAAGTATCTGCTAAATTATTATTTATCCAGTGTGAAGGCCCAACATTTAAGAGTTTGTTTTACTTTGTTTGTATGATAAGTAAAATAAAGTACATTTTCATAGGCTGCTTTCATAGGCGGAAATAAAAGAATGATAGAACTACGCCAAGGTACTGATAATATGAAATAATGTTTAGTCCAGGCTTTTAGGCCCAGGTTAGTCCTGTCTAGTCCTATTCTTCTTTATTACTTTTTTTCACTTCTTCTTAGTTCATCTCCTTTACTTTTGATATAGTTTAGTTCTGGTTTTGTCCAGGTTTAGTCTTGTGCCCTGTTTTCCAAAGTTACTTGTCCTGACGCTGAAGGTCTTTTCTACCCAGTTACACAAGACTTTAGACAAAAGCTCACAAGTGTGGTCAGGATTATTGGTATCATTCAGTTACCATGGGTTTCTCTGTGGAGCTGTGAGCGAGTTCATGTGAAACTAGCAGAGATGGCCCTAAATGACCAATCACAGCAACGGGCCGAAGACAAAACTCATTTGCAAAAAGAACAGCGGCATAGACTGAATGAATGGCAAGTGAAAATAAAGTTAAAATGAATATCATAAAGCCCCAGGGCCACACAGCACCTACTAAATCCAATTCTGCTTCTAATTTTGAAAAAAAATCCACAATAGTCTTGCTGTTCCTCTCTGCAACGTCTCTTCTAGTTTCTGTCAGGGTTTAGGTGTGTGTGACAGATGCTGTGTGCCTCTATATCAGTGTGTGGCCCAGTGCTTTCTGTGAGCGTGTGTGTGGCCGACCCTGTCTCATCTTTGTTACCCAAACCTTACAGATAGCTCCGTAATGTGACGGCTCCTTTCTTACCCACCACGTTGTAATTACGCGCTCAAATGTTTGCCTCTAATGGGAAACACTGATTATTTCACTTGAATTACCCAAATACGTTATTATAACTTATAGCTTGGAAAGGATTGGATTGCGAGGGGAGAGGAGCGGAGCGCGCAGATGAAATATGTTAATAAGCTGCCGAGGCTTGAGCGCAACTTCTGGTTAATGGCACAACACTGCAGTGTGGCCCTCCAGGGGAGAGAGAAATGAGCATCTTCATCACCACAGTCCCCCGTCGGAGAGAGCGGCGCGCTGACAGACGGCATTAAGAAGGCAGCCGCGGAAAGAGACAACCCCCATTCACATTAGCCCCGCAAACACGAGGCATCA
This sequence comes from Rhyacichthys aspro, assembly GCA_036850595.1. Classification (NCBI taxonomy): domain Eukaryota; kingdom Metazoa; phylum Chordata; class Actinopteri; order Gobiiformes; family Rhyacichthyidae; genus Rhyacichthys; species Rhyacichthys aspro. Next base: position 3,239,260 of record CM072167.1, read on the forward strand.
GAGCATCAGGGGTACTTCCACAATCCCTCCAAATGATTGTCAGTCGCAAACGCCATGTCGCTCTTTTGACATTTCTTTTCACGTAAACGTATTCTGTTTGTCACCTTCTCTAACAACCATGACAAACTGAAGTTGCTACTGTGTTTTTAGGCCATTTTACACTATGCACTCCTTCTTTTTAGAGCATGTGACCAGCTACGGTAGCCCTGCAGGGACATGGTCTTTTTGAACAAACCCAGTGGATATAGGTCTGGTTTTTCACTGGAAAAAATTGTGGGAAAAAAGCACTTATTATTATTATGCAGGAATGTGTTGTCAAAAATTAGTTTGTTTATTTATTTATTTATTTATTTATTTATTTATTTATTTATTTATTTATTTATTTATTTATTTATTTATTTATTTATTTATTTATTTATTTATTTATTTATTTATTTATTTATTTATTTGGGACAATACACATTAATGAAGATGTGCCTGATTGGAGGAGGATTACTAGTTTCCATCAGCAGTCCCTAGGCAGGTAACATAACACAACACACATTTAATAGACAAAACAACAAAACACACACAAATAAAAGACATATTAACAGTGGTTACAAATTTGATTTGACTGTATCCACTGTTTCAAATGCCTCTTAAAAGTTTTAGAAGTAGAACAGTCTCTTTGTGGAAGTGGCAGGCTATTTCAATATTTGCTTTCTTTCACTGAGAGCACAGTTTGTCCAAATGTGGTGCGTCCGTGCGGCACCTCACAGTCCCCACGAGGAACGGCCCTGCTGCCAATCCCAGATTTCAGCTTAATAAAGTAATTCAAATCAATAATCACCAGTGGTAATAGACATTCTAATGGGTTCTACTGTTCGGCACATTCTCTCCTGCCTCATTTCCCTCGATTTGTGTGATCACGCAGAGGGTCCGGCTTATTAAGAACCATCAGGAACAAGACAGACAAGGACGAGTGCTTATTGAACCTTACAACATGAGTCTACACCAAAACTAACTTACTTTTAACTTCTGTCATGGAACACACTCCAGACAAAGTTCCACATGGAATTCTCAAACTGGACATTGCATGAACTTAAGAGTTAACAGTTCAGATAGATTTAAAGATTCAACATTTGCGTTTTAGTGTGACGTGAAATAACACAGGCATTGACATTACTGAATGCATCCTGAAAGTATTCTGCAGTTCTCCTCATTTTTCTACCTGCTACTTTGGATAACAGTTGTCGTTTGCGCTTGGTGCATAGCGTAACCTGTTTCTGTTTTGAAAGGTGAGTGCTGTATTTAGACCCTGCACTGTGATGGAGGGAACTTCAACTGGGTCTGTCATTACACACATTAGAACACTAGGAGATGGAGTGAAAGTGGGTAAGCTCCGGAAATGGCTAAACAAATGTCTACACAAACACAAAGGTGATCAAACACAACGGAAAACAAAGCGCTTGATTTAATTATCTTCCGCTATGTACAACAATTATTTTACACAAATAAATTGTATTTATACATCAGCATGACAATCCTGATTACGAGACCATTATTAAAAACAGCAAGTGATTAGACCATAAACAAAACACAACCACAGCTCAGCAAATTAAGAGCAATCACCCCATCGACGGAAAATAACAACCAGACTAATTACGCTTTGGGGCATTACACACAAACAAATGAACACTGCAAAAACCTATTAAAAGGTTTGAACTTATTAACACTTGCTTTGCGTTTATAGGGACCAGAGCTGAGTCTGACAGCACTGCCTAGTCCCTAACCCCTCTATCACTACTATAGGGATGTATCATACAGTGGACTATAAAGTGGAGTGAATTAGTGATACATGTACGATACTTTTTCTTTTTTTTTCCTGTTGTGTGATGCTAGTAAATTCAGACTTTTATATTACAGTCTGGAGAGATAGAAGTAATAGAAACAAATGACTCACACAACAAGCTGACCTGGTATATCTGATAGTGACCAAATCCATACCAGTTTACTAATATTTAGTTACTAAATACTACTACTAAAGTGTGGGTGTCAATATCCAGAAAACTCAGTGATTTACTCCATGAAGAAATTGTGATTGTCTAGTCGAGGTTTGACCAACTTTAAAAGAAGTTGGTTTAAATTGCAAAGGCAACAGCAAAAAGTGAATTTTTATCTCATGAATGAATGAACTGTAATTATACTGCATCTGGAAAAATTATGTTTAATCGCAAAGGAAAAGCAGGGAGTTTCTATCAAATTTAGGGCGCTGTACTTGTAGAATTCTACTCTTGGGTTTGATAATGTCTTGTATTTTGTGTTTATTGTTTGTTGCAATAAAGTGGGGAGAAAAAAAGGTTAAACTTGTGCTTTAAACGTGCCATGTACAAACAAAAGACAAGTTCCACTGTCCTCTATTAATCTATTTGCTAGTGACCTTTTTTTTCACGATGCATTATTCACACCCCACTACAAAATAGCATAATCGCTATGTTTTTAACTAAATAGTGACTGGGGAGTACCTTATGGTTTATTTTTTACCATTATACATTTAAAAAATGCAAAATTTTGCCATCATGAATAAAAAGGTAAAAGTACTTTGCCTATAAATGATTTTAACTAAGGCCAAAATCTATGCAGTTTAAGAGAGAACACATATCATCTGATTGTGAGCCTTGATTGGTTCGTGGACCTGATATTTGACAGGATTAGCTCAAGATATTGACTAAAGAGCACACGAAAAAAAGTTGGAGAAGTTGGAAAGAACAGAAGGGGTTTGGTATAAAAGTGGAACACATCTTCGAATACCTCACAACCCTGCCTTTCCCACTCAAATGAAATGCTGTTTGAAATCCGACAGCCAGAATTTGAAAAATTCATGGCCACAGAGATTCCAAACTCCCCAAATCTTTCCTTCCGCGTTTCAGAAGCACTGGAGAAATGTGAGCAGGGGTGACAAGCACATGACATTCATAGATCAGCCTGGAAACGGTGTCACGCGAGTGGGCGGGCCTGTGCTGCCGGAGGAGGGTGAATCCCAGTGACAGGGCACGGCAAGGTCACGGTGACAGCTAATGCAAATAGACCGGGTAGAGTTTCATCGCATTTCATAGCAACCGTCGCAATGAGGCGGTCGGCGTTGATTAAAAAGACACATTTGTTGTCGGGTCCGGGGCGAATGAAATGGCCTCATTAAAGCGCGAACTGTGCAGAACTATCAGGGGGACGGCGGTGATAGACAAACAGAGCGCCAGACAATTTGACTTCCCTCTCGTTTAATGAAACATTTCGCGACGGCGCACAATTGCTTTGAGTGACAGCCCCTTTGTCACTTCTAATATTCGAACAATCCCCTCACGTAGCGCGCGTTTCAAAACAAACGGAAAAGGACCACGGACGAACAACACTATATTTGTCTTAAACACTATATTTTTCGAACACAGATGGAATTAAAGACTAAATTAAAGAAGGCATTGATTCAAGCAGCAAGCAATCTGGTAATCCCTTTGTTATTGAAGCCTTTAAGTCAGTGTTACATAACCAGACTGCAGCCAGAAATACTACAACATAAAGCCTCAACCAAAAAACACAAAGGAGTATCAATAAATGGAACTGTGAAGTTTTTGCAATTTGGGACCACTTTTTTACTGCCTTTTTTGCTGTTCTCATTTTCCCGCAGTGGATGAAATAAATCATGTAGAAAAAGAACTAGATGCAATCAAAACTGAGAGCACACGGCTGACTTGCAACAAGATTTTTTTTTGTTTTCGTGCATTTATTACTTTATCCACCGCCTCAGTTTCTACCTCTTTCTCCATTACACGTCCCCTATGTCAGGGATATCCTACAACAAAATGACAGAAGAAAGAGAGAAGCACAGTCATTTGTAGTCTGTGGGTCAGCTCTGCTCAAAGAAGAACAGAGTGTGGACAGATTTGTGGTTTAGAATAACAGAATAAAATGGGACTAAAATGAAGCTAATGAGATTCTCGTGAAATCTCATTATTGTTTGTTTACAGAGCTTTATAACTGTGGATACTCTAATGTTCTACAATTACTCGTCACAGGCAATCTTTGGTTATACGTCTATGATATCTGTTCCCTTTGATCCTGTCTCTGTGTGCAATGGACAACTATTAATGCCCATTTTTTCATTCAGTGGACAAAATTGCATGTATGTGATTTTTAAAGTAGGGTTGGATAGAGAACCATTTTTTTTGTTTTGTTTTTTTGCCTTTAAACTGTCCTTTGTGCAAAATCAGATTTTCTTGAACTAATTCATATCTGTTCAGAAGTATGCGTGCGTTTGCAAACAGAAATCTATTACAGTTAATAAAACAACTGTATCCATTATACACACCAAGGTTGTCTTGCAGGTTTTATTATTTTCCTTGAACCTTACATTTACCTTTTATGTCAATGAAGCGTACCGTGTATTTAAGTCTTAACACAAATATCTAATCAGCAACCCAGCTAGACATGGTCAGGTCAATATTCTGACTTGAAACTACTCTTCATAGAAAGGAATAGGTACTTTTCCAACTTATTCTAATTAGTGTGCTGAAAGAATGACAGATTAAGAGCACATTTATCATCTTTATTCCTCTCCGGTGACAAACAAGCCATCTTCATTTAAAGATTTCAACACAGACATATGCTGCTGAAGGCCAAACAAAATTCCAAAAGAGAACGATTTGCCTGTTGACCTTTTGCATATAAAATATAATTAGTTTAGTATTTTCGTATTCTGCTGTCTGAATTCTTGAGTTATGGCTAGTTTTGTGGCATTCCAATCGGCAGCAAAATTCAATGATTTTATTTTCAAGAGAAAGGTTATTAAAAAATGTACAATTTTTAGATGTTCCTGACGTAATGCATTTACAGTCTGTCATGTGAAGGCTGAAAACATGTTCTCAGCAGAGAGCCTTCAAAATAGAATGAGAAGCAGTTAGGTACAGTCTAGTGCAGTGTTATCCAAGAACACCTGTTATCTTTCAGCTGTACCTGTTGTTGTAAAGTCTCACAGCCATCTATAGCCTTACTTCCACTAATTAGCACGTTATGGTTTAGAATGGGATAGTTTGGCCCCGAAATGGTTTGTGTTTCCACTGCTCTGCGTTCAGACAGATTTAAATATTGACATCCTCCCAGCACAACACAAGTGGTTTCTATTGAACCATTTACACAACAACAAAATGCAAAGATTGCCTCGTAAGGATCTGAATTCATATGTAAATGTTCAAATATAGTGTCAGCCAGGCCTGTGGGGGCATCGGAGCTCATTCACAAACTATTTGTAAGAAGGTTCGACTGCTCTCCACTGTCTGCGTAACACCTCATTAACATACAATTGACAGTATTAACATAAGACTGGAGCTTACTGAAGGTGTGTTTAATCATTGTTGCCCAAGTGGTCTCCTAGAAGGGTGTGACTACTGATTTCTGTGGATTCACAAAACTCAGTGTCACTTGTACAATGCTATCTGGCAGCTACACAATGTGTTGAGTCAATAAATTCAGTTCTCAGTGGAGTTTTATTTATATAGCCCAGTATCACAACAACTGCCTCAAAGGGCTGGACAAAAATAAAAGGCTGTGAATGAGCATTCCCCATCTTTAGACCCTCCATCAGGCTGAGGAAAAACTATAAAAACCCAGCAAAGGGAAAAAAATAAATAAATCTGGAGGAGATCCACAGAAGGAGGGATCCAGGCCATAAAATGTGCAAATGAATGAAAATTATTATGAATATAGTCCATCAAAGTCAACAAAAGTCAACCATTTTGTCAAAGATGACCAAGAACGTATACATTTGGAGTGTTTTTATCTGGCTGATGTTACCTTCCAATTGGTTGCTTTCATTAAAAAACACACACACAACAATCGCCCACATTTTGGGTTATTTTGGTTGGCAAATGAGTGTACTCAGGCGGTCTGGTTCTTTTATGGAGCCTAAGTGTGTATTAAAAAGGCAGAAACGGCCATAATAACTGACATCAATTCTATCAGTTCAGTACTGTGAAAACAAAGCACTCCATTAAATCCTTTGTCCGTTCTGTTTGGTTCAAATTCCTTTCAAATTCAGTTTATTAAAAAGTGCTTTGTTTGGTCATTATGGAAAACAAGGGAAGAAGCAAGAAAAAAAAGGGAAAATATAGTCCAACCAACTTGCTAGTTTCAGGAAGAAGAACATTTTTAAAAAGAATAAAACCAGACCCCTGAGTTGAGTTAGTCTTCAGTACTGTTTAAGAGGACTGTGGTTTAGAAGTCGATCCGAACCAGATACTCACGCAGCCACAGAGAGGTTAGGAAGTGGAAAGTCAGCTGGCTGTCCTGGATATTTATTGTTCTGATGTTTATGCACAGGCAAATCAAAAGCAGGTCCTTTGCTGCGGCGTGGGTCACTGCAGCAAAGTAAGGTTTCTAAAAGCTCCACACTGCTGCTCTCAGACCTCAACACTCCTCCCCCAGCTCCTCCCATCCCTGCTCCTCCTTCTCTGTGGAATCTCCACGTTTCACTCCAGGCTGAATCACTCCTTTCTCTCATGCGATGGTGGTATAGTGGTGAGCATAGCTGCCTTCCAAGCAGTTGACCCGGGTTCGATTCCCGGCCATCGCAGTATAAAATTATTGTTTTGCTGACATGGGGGCACTCTGACAAAGCATTATATTACGGCAAAAAAACAAATACAAATAATAAAGCCATTTTATTACTATTACTTCCATTTTCTATAACTATACAAACTGGAAGAGAAACACACAAATTCTTGCTGAAGGTTTAGATCATCAAGACACTAGATTATCTTTTAGGATTTAAAATTTTCATGTGTTTTTCAATAGATTGTTCAAACATTTCATTTATTATCCTTTAAAGCTGTGTTTCCCAAACACCGGGCCGGGCTCCAAAAGTGAGTTCCTGGACATTGTATTTGGAACACCTTACAAATATTACCTCAATAATGCTGAAAAATATAATTTTAAGAGTATTCATGTAAAACTTTGGTGGCTCTTTTCTTGCTAAATCTACTTCCATCCTGTATCTCATTATCAGTCTGTTTATTTCACCCTCAGGCAGGCCTCAGGTCTAATGTGTGAGTGTAGTCCATGTATATGAAATTGGACAAGTGACCAGAGTAATGAGGGTCACTGTCTACGTTAGTAGCTCATAATTATCTCCTCAGAATGTCACCCTGTGGTTCCTTTTAAACTGATGTCACCTGTGTTTTTGTGCATGTTTTTTTTTTTTATGTCTTTACATTTGTGTGATGCTCGGAGCCAAGACAGTAAATGGCTATTAAGGAGCTAGTTGTGCATAATTACGCTGCAAATGTGTTTCGCACACTTAAAAGTTGGCATCACAGACAACCAGTCACTTGTCTACACAGAGCTGCACGCAGACTGTCTCTAATCATGATAATAGCGTTTGTTAGCGGGCCAGTTGAGAGCTCCGCCGATGACAGGAAAATGTTTCCCGAGAGGTTTCTCCAAAAGACACACTCGAAATGGGCCCTCATTCACGCAACATTATTAGACTTTTACAAGAAAATTTGAATTCTGCGCACTGCCCGTGTCCTCTCCACTAATAACCTTTCATGTACATGTTCTGCTACGAGGCGCATGGCTGGAGAAGATGAAGGCAGAGCTGTTCGACAAACCCTGGCTGGCTAATCAAAAGACTTACCCCTGGAGTCGGAGGCTTTAGCATGTAGCACTAGTTGGAATGGGGAAGTCTAATTATGTCCTGAGGGCTCCGAGGGGCTTCCCTAGATACCACTCTCATATCGTTTTCTTCCATCACAAACATCAAGAAGAAATTTCAGCTACCATTTTTCCCGAAAGTTCAAGAAAGAGTTATTCCAGCACAAACTCTTATTGGCGTCTGCGAAGTATCTATTGCATCTGTGCAATACTACATTTTTACATTTTTACATATTCTGTCACTTTATGTTCAAGGTTGATTTATAAGATTTTTCACTTTCAATAGAATCTGCCTCATCAACATGGTACTAAAATATATCATCATTCATGTTTTACTATGAGTTGCCGCCTACTTAAGTGTGACCTGGAGTAGTTAAAAAAGCTTTATTTGCTTTAACATTGTATTTAACATTCAGCTTTTATTTAAACTAAACAATATTTAATTAAACTGATTTTTATGCCACTACTCAGAATTTTTACTAACTTAGAAATTCCTTGGTCTGTGAACAGTGGACCTGTGCATGGAAAGGTTTTGAACTAAGTTAAGCAATAGTTACTCTCCCATCCATATATATAACAAAACAAAAAAATAATAATAATTTTAGGACTAGTATAAGAGAAAGAAGAAAGAGACAGAAAGAGTTGACCTAATGAATAAATAAAACTATGTAATAGCTGTTCTGAAATACAAAAAAAAATGTGCTTCATTGCTCTTCTAGTTTAAAATAATATATAAAGAATAAAACATTGGTACATAGCTCCTTGTTATTATATTGTTAAACACCCTCACTTCTCATACGGTAGACTGGGATTCATTTCCAGTGATTTTGGATGTATACATTTTTGTATGCATGTAAGTTTATGTGTAAATGTGTTTTTGTGCCAGTACTGTGCAAAAGTTTTGGGAAAATGTGATAAACTATAAAGAATGCTTATTTGCTTAGTTTACAAAATGTGACAAAATAAAAGACAATTCTAAATCAAACAATATTTGATTGAGTTTGTGTCAAAACAGCAACAGTTCTTGTATTTCCACTGTGTTTTTGAAGGATCTGGGCAGATTCTGTTCAAACATTTGGAAGATCTCAGACAAAACCAGGTCAAACTGGACTAAACCAGACCAGCAAATCTCTTAAGGAACTTGGGTTAAACCAGACTGTGTAATACCAGACAGGACCAGAGCAGACTCCATGATGTTGGGATGAAAGTGACACCATTTTGTAAGTTAAAAAAAACAAAAAAAAAAACAAAAAAAATGTAAATTGTACATTGTTGACATCATTCTTACTTTCATACATATCTTCACACCTGACTAAAACGTTCACACAGTACGGTATGTTGTGTAAATGTACATTTGATGGAAAGCGGAAAAATGTCTTGATGCTTTCGTTAAAAATACTACATATCTATATCTACGCCAGCATATATCTGCGTCTCATCCCATCACAAACACTCTGCTCCACTCACAGCGGCCTGTTTGACCATCAAAGACAGCTCACAGATAAGATGCTGGACGCTCCGGGTCCAGGGCCACAACAACGCTGACCTTTGTAAACACAGATAATGGCTGACTCATAGCACCCTCAGTCCCGGGACATTTGTGAGGTTATCTGAGTGGAGTGTGGACCCTCAGGCGTGTGGACCAGACGGCAGGCTTTGAGTCACCTTGTTCTCCTTTGTGTGAGTACAAACCCCAAAGCTGCCGTTGGTTAAAGGTTAACACTGGACATCATGAAAGTGTTTTTAGAGCTGTTGACCTCTGAGTTTGGATCTCATCAACAGTGTGTGTACAACTACGTGATCTACATCATACTCTGAATAATCCCACTGTGTAAAGTAGCTCCAGAGGTTGCGTGGCCTCAAACAGCCTCAAAGTCAGTAGTTTGGATGATAAATTGAGGCAATATCTGTCACTGTGGCTCCAAACCGGTGGTCCTATCTTGCATTGTGATTGACCTTATGATGTTGCAAACACAGATAGTATGTACCAGTTATCTCCACATGACCAATGTTCAGGTCATCCATCTCACATTTTGAATACTTTCCATGATTTGCATCAGTAAACAGTGCTCTAGATGACTAAACCCATTTAGTCATGTGCAGTTTGGTAAAGGTTAGTAGAGAATGATTTTGTCAAAAGGAGTACTAAGTTTCATGAATAGGAGTGTGATGCCAGTCTTATCACAGCTCTGTTGGGATAAGCAAAAAAGCAGCCATTTCTTGTCGTAGATAAATTGGTATCAGATAGCTTTGTCTTGCATTGTCTGTGGAGGTTCTCAGTCATATTCTCAGGACACATTCAAGCAAGGTTTCCATAAAGGCATATGGACATAGGTTTGAAATGTTAAACTGCATTAAACTGGAGCAGACCTTGGGGACAATCAGCTACTAAAATGTATGAAACTTGTACATCTCTAAATTAGGGTGACCACATTTTCAAACCTCAAAACCGGTACTCTCTGATTTTACCAACGATAGCACCTTAGCAAATAGAAAACAATACAACACCAGTAAACCATAAAAACTTTTCTTTGACATTTGTATTGTTCTTGGAGCTTATTTGTAAATCACATTCTCTTTAGCTTGACAACAGGTCAAACTGTGATTACTGGAGGACAACTTAGCTATAGCCTCGTGCTTAAGAACCATTAAGAATCATTACTGAGCTACAGACCTGCACAACACTGTTTAATTGCGTAATATTGCCTTAATATATACTGACAGTATACAGGCATGAGTTGCAAGTACAGTGCACTGATCTGGCATAATGCTTTGGTAACAAATAGGAATATTTGGGAAAGGTAAAGGGCAAAATTGGAACGTAGGCTACAGTATGGTCACCCTAGTCTAGATTTTTATGTTTGGACTACAGAAAGTGTCAATTCACCAGAGACAGTCTACATTCTACAGTTCAGCAGAGCTCAACCGACGTTTTATGTGGCAGTATACCTTCAGCCTCTAGCATCGCTGCATAAAAGGGTTAAATGTTCTTTAATTTAGTCAGTGGTAGTGCAATTACAATTTAAAAATGCGGCATTAACTTTGCATCAAAGTCAAATTATATGCACCAGCGCTATAATCAACAGGTCGTGTTTCCAGACTGAGAAAAATGACTGAGATAAGACTTTGTCATTAAGGATAACATTTCAAGATTGTATAATTTAGGTCTTGTAGGTCTTTGAAAGTGAACTTTTCTATTTTCTGTTGGTAAGGTGGTTATGTGCTAGCATGAGGTGCCTCTCAAGTTGTTTTGATGTCGCTGAAATCTGTTTAATACCACATGTTGCTAAACTTCATTCCTGATCTTCAAGACACACTGCAGTCCTGTGTCTTTCCGAAGTAACGTCGTGAGCCTTTTTTAGAAAACCTGATAAGGAGAAATCTGACACGGACAATTAGGTTTCTCTAGCTTCTACACGCCAATTCAGAAGACAAGGTTTCTTATGATGTCCTGAAAATTAGGTTACATTAGAGGGTCTGCGGTAACTTGGTAAACAAATTGACCTTCGACTGACCAAGCCCTACTGTGACCCCTTCACAGCCAGTGGGAGATTTGCACTGGTTAGCATGTGATCCTCTTGTTGCTCAACTGGCCTGACTCAGTTTGACAGCGCAGTATCAATATTTGCCCGATCCCATGAAGCAGCCGAACTCTTTTTTGGAGCTCTGGAGTGAAATGGAGCACTCCGGATCTTATCTATTTGATTTCTTACAGTCCTAATATAACCTCTTCCACATGAGGCTTTTTATTACCGCTCAGGGAGACAAGCTTTATTTGCAAGCTGTTTGCTGTAGCAAATCGTTATTGCTCCATGGCATTTCCAATTGAATAAGATATCAAGTTATTGTGTCATTCACCAGGCGCCAGACGTGACTCCAATAGCAAAGTGTGATATTGAAATGGAGATTTTAATAAAGGCAGCCCGAGATAGGGTTCTACCTGAAGAAGAGAGGAAATATCCAACAATGCAGTGAGAACAAAAGCGGCTCCGAACTGATAGCCGCTAATCTAAAGCACTCAAACGATCGCAGCACAGAGTCTGCTCAAGGATTGTTGGGTTTCAGAATGCAACTGATGGATTGTGTTACCGCGACAGGTCATAGTTTCTTCTTGGGGAGTTTTTTCAGGTGTAGATCTATAACCAGCTTAATTAGTGAATTTAATTCAAAGCCTTTTTCCTTCCTTTCTCTTCACCTTCCATGCAATGTTTTGTTAATGGCATCCTTGATGTTTTCTGTGTTGTTTTCACTCTATTCCCTTTTTTTGGCCTTATTAATTTCTTTTGAATAACTGTCTTAAAAATGCAGTTTGTAAAGTTTTGTTCTTTTGTTTGATAGATGTATTATAGAAGTTGGTTTCAGAGCCAGTCATAGACTTTGGGTTTTTTCCAATATGTGGCCCATAAAGTAAGCGAACTATGTACTGGTGTAGCTGATATATGTTCTCTATCTTTATGCATGTATCGGCTGTGGACGTTCACACCACAAAACATGTGTATTCAATCTTTTTCAGTGCTATGGCAAAGATTATATATATCAATTGCATTTCGGTTCAGCTTAATTATTCTTCTCTCTGGTAAAATAGACAATGTTTATCCTTCTTATATCAGAAATAGGCAGACAATTGTTTTAATGCATTACACCAAATTGAAATTTAGAGCTTATCTTAAACTTTTAGCTGTCTAGAGTTTTAGGTGAATGGATTGTGTTGCTTTCCTTTTCTCCATTTATCTTTTTTCTTTGTTTTCCTGTGTAAAAGGACATATTCAGTGTTGATTATACACTTTCTCCGTTTTTTTAACTATTACTTTACTATTGACAACTCCTTTTTCCGGAAGCAAGCACGTGATTGGCCAAAGCCTCCGTCACAGACTGAAAATTCTCATCTGTTAAAATCCCTGATAATAAATCCAAGTTGTCTGACGTCTTATTCACACATTATTCCTATTACAGTATGCTGTTAGGTGATTTCTTGTCACATGCTTCAAAAATGGGAGGCAACACTATGACAAATAATATTAAGATTTACACTGTGTCTGCTTCCATGTAAGATAAACCCTTTGTAGTATTCATTTTTAAGATAAAATTTGACCTTCAGTGTCAAAATCTTCAGTGTTATATTTATAAAGAAAGACAAAAGCAGATGGTTCTCTGACAATACCAGCCCGAGTTCTTATCATCCTTCCTATTATACCTGTAACCAGCCTCACATGTGATCTCTCATTAATTATATTGATATTAAAGGTCAGACAGAAAATGTGTAATATGTCTCATGGCATGTTAATGTAGCAATAAAAAGTGCCTTTATTAGGTTCTTCATTTAGAGAATTAAATTAAAATGACATTTACCATAAAATTGCCCACGGAGCTCAGTTAAGGAAAGATTAAACTGATCACAGTGTAATAGCTCATGCTTCAAAGCTGCAATTAAAGAAAGACAAAGACTGTTGTCTGAAGAATTTGTAGCATAAAAAAATTACTTTTACATCTTAATTGTACTGTTTTAGTATGGTTTAAGGTGTATAAAAGTTTCTGTAATATTTAGAGTGAATTACTAAAAAATGCAACAGTAAATTGATGTAAAAGACAAAACAATAGAATACACTGGAGTTTGTGGATAAAAAAACAGGTAACTTTATTTGATTAGAGACTCATTATGTACCAACCACATAATCTAACTTGTAGAGTGCAATTAACGGGAAATGACTGTAATATGATTTGCTGATAACTGCTGTAGAATCATCACAGATTTAGCAGGTGTTCTGTCCTATCTTCTCTTTTAGCCCTCATCACAGATTCATAATCAAATCCAGTTTTACTCTGGTCAACTGTAATATTTACTTTATCTTTTTTCTGTGAGCTGTGTTTGGCTGAGAGCGACACACTCAGAAATGTCTCTCTATTTTTACTGTTTTTACCCCTCCTTCCAAAAGCATGTGAACCGTTGCAGTACAGAACAGGCACATGATCTTGTTTGTGAACAAACCCAGTATAATTTTCCAGATATGCAAAAAGTCTTATTATGACACAATTACACTCTATTGAGGAAAAAGATTCTGAGCAATATGTCCAATTGCATTACAACTATGGTAACACTTGTACACGTGTAATTAGCAATTAATTAACTATTTATAGACACTGAAATACAATTTATATGTAAAATTATACATGGGTTTATTGTTAAGGCTAAAACATGTATAACAATGTTTATGATGAAGTAAATATTAATGTTGGATTAATTTTACAAATACTGGAGTATACTGAGATATTCTAGTGTTATCAAACCTGTAGTGAAGTGTATACAATGCAAAACTTTTACTAAAATTTTACTGAAAGTTACAGCTGCATCTTCCATATCTTCTGCATCTTTAATGTCCTTTTAATCAGCTCAACATTGACGTTATTTTTTGCCAATTGAAGAGCTAATAAACAATACAGTACATTTCATTTCAGTACAGTTACAGTCAGTCATACACCTGTTGTCTCTTTTCACATGGTGGTCTACGGGGAAATTTCTTTAGGGGATAAATTGGATTTTTTTCACTGCACTTCAGTTTTCATAACATACCCAGAGATGGCTGATATCAATGAGCTATTAAATTTCTACATGTCAGTATATTTTGTGGAATATCACCACAAAAAAGGACAAAGGAGCTAATTTTTTACATCTCAAGCACCACATGACCTCAACAACAATTGGTTTCCTAATTTTGTGATCCATAGGTGTGGAGGCCTGTCTTTTATTACCAACTATTGGGGCTGGATTTACTCAGCCCCAAACTTTTAAGTTGGCCGTAACACAGAGATGTACAGAGGAACAGTTAATTTGGTATGTGCGTTATGTTCTATTCATTTTTTTTTTTTACTTTTTATAAGATGCATTAGTTTACCTTGCCTTATTTGTATATTGCACTATTTACTACTTATTGTTGTTGTATGCACCAAGGGTAAGAGAGTAACACAATTCTCTGTATGTGCTGTACATGTGGCAGAATGGTCAATAAAGTAGACTTTTAAGTATTATTTTTATTACCATTTTTGTTGCAAATGATGTTAATGTAGTGTTAGCCTACTCTCCCAACCACCAGCTGCCACTGAATATATTCATTTGAAAAACTGACAACCAGCTTTGTTTTACATTTACATTCATTTGATTAGATGTTCTATGGGATCTTAACCCTAGATTTATATTTCCTCTCTTCCACCGCGTTGGATCAGATTTGGAGTCCAGTCTGAACAAATAAAGGTGTTATTGTGGCAAGCGTATAAGGCGGCTGTTTGCTTCCACTGCTGCCATGGAAATCTTCCCCTGCACTCACTCCAACTGTTTGGTCACACAAAGCCACTCTTCTTTATCTGCTCTCTGTCAAAATTGTTGCGAGACCCTCAGTGGGACAAAGCACACACGCTCCCCGCCAAACAGACAGTCTATTGGTGTGCCACATTCTCGTAACAGCGGTGGGAGGTGTTTGAGAAGCGGTGACAAACTGCCCGGCCATTGTAGCCCATCCACTGAGAGCCTCTCTGTTCTCCTGTTCGACGCTGTTTTAGTAATTAACTCAGACAAAAACTCCAGCAGCGGTGTGTACTCGGCACACACTGATGCACTCATAAAAACACATTCCACGTCTTTTCGAAGCGATAAACACAGTGTCTGGCTTCGGGAGAAACGGTGTTTGCAAATAGTTTCCCAGTGAGCCTGTGTTGAAGAACTTGTGAGCTATCAAATACTCCAAGTGTGCTCACATCTTTTTCAAATCCCGAAACATGAGATCCCTGCAATGTAAATATGTCAACGCATGATCCTTCAGTGTAAACTGTTACAAGCAGCAGCCTTATAAAGGGAAGAGTGCAGAAGAAATCCCATTAAAATGTGCTTTAAGGGCTTCTATTGTAGCTAAGGGCAAGGTGAACATATTTTGAAGTTGTGGTTAAGGTATACATTCTGTAGTAGTATGTGCTGGAATTGGAAACGTTGAAATAGAAAACAAAAACATCTTGAGTTTGACATCTTGTTCTTTAGAATTCTTGTCCTTGGAGACTGTAACTGTGAAGGTAACCTTTCCTCAACGTCCTTTATGTAACACTGAGAAAACTCCTCATTCCACACAATATTTGTTCTTAAATCCAGTCTGCTAAGCTACATTTCTGTAAATCTCTGGGTAAATACAGTATTAACTTTTCCATAATGCAAATAAATCATATGTATTTGCCTTTTTGTGTAGCAGTAATTAATCTTTCTGTGCAAAGATGGCAGTTGTACAATGTCAGCAAAAGAGTCAACCACTGCTTTCCTCATCTCATTAAAAACAATCATCATTCATTGATCATTTACTAGTACTGTAACCTGTATAAATGTAGTAAATTGGGACTTTACTGGAATATATCAGCCCTGTTCTCATTTTCCTCTGACAGTTTGTTCCACACTCTGGACCTATGTGCTCATGCATGCACCACCATTCTGTAGGATATTGCTAGATTTGTGTTTACATGTCAGGTGATAGTCCGGGTGGTTTTACTCTTAATACGATTAATTACCACGGCATTTATGACACAAAGCAAAGGCAAATGAGTGACTAATTAATGCATAAATACCTGCTCTACTGCGTTTTCAAACTTGTGAAAAGTAAGCTACAAACAAGCTGCAGTGATCAAGAGGCTTTCACACTACATGGACTCCGCTTACAGCACCAGCCACATAGTCTATGTGGCGTCAGCTTGCTGCTTCTTCGGCTCGCCTGAGATTGTCCTATGGCCCCTGCAGGATAATCTCTGGTACAAATTTGAGCGGATTGTGTTCACACATGTGGCTTTTCCAGCTAAAGTCATGAGGCCAGTGCTTGTGTGAAAAAGGATCCATCCACAGTTTAATAAATGTGATGCTGATCATTTTCTTAACCCATTTTCTACTCAAATATTACATTAAAAACCTTTGTGCTAGTTAAACATCATACACCAGTTTTCAGCTCAGTTAAACCATTAGGAATATCTCTTGCCATCTTTGCATTTTGAGGAAAAAAGATTAATCACTGCAACACAAACACACACATATTTAAACTTAAATGTTAATACTAGATTTACCCAGAAACGTTCATTAGCAGACTGGGTTAAAGAACAAATATCATTGCGTGAAATGTGAATGTACAGGTCAGATAAAAAAAAAAGTCTTGAAGCAATATTCCAAACTAGACAGACACAGTCAAAGTTATAAAACCTGATTACCATACTGCTAGACTGTAGAACAACTTTCAAAAAACAAGTCAGCACACTGTCAAAGTAAAAATGTCCTTGTGCTGTGTATTTTCACTTCTAAAACCCTGATATTCCACATACCCTTGATTTGCAGTAATGTCACATATACACTTGATGTGGGAGGCTGTCTTGTAAAACCCTGTAGTACAACCCTCACAATAAAAGGGCATGTGCTGACCAACAGCATCAAAAACCCCAGAGCAGCTGCACTACAGACCTTGTGGCGCAATTGTTTTTGTCAGTGACATACTCTTCTTTGAAGCTGCGACCTAATGCCGTCCCTGTCCATTTATCTAGATGAATACGCATATGCTCACATGCTAACATCCAGCTTGTTATTGCCCTGCTTTTTGTAAGCAAACTGCACCAATGAAAGGCCTCATGGATCCTATAATGAAGTGTAACGCTGTTTATCTTCCCTCCAGAAAGTGTTTGGTGAAATAAGAGAGCTGTGTTTTCATGTTTGGACAGGAGGTTTCCGAGACGAGGAGCTCCGAGCGGTGATATTATGTTTATTGAAGGTGAACCTCAGCCCTCGCTGTTTGGTTTTACATTTACTGACATCCTCCGGGTTTAAGTCCTACCAGAAGATTTATCAAGAATGTTTTTGTAAAATTAACAATTTCTTGTTCACAATAAACATTTCCTTTAGTAGGTATCTCAACCATGAAATTGTATAACCGTTCTGAATTTGTGGAATGAAGCCTTTCGAATCCTGGATTAAGCAAGCAATGAAGGATCCAAGCTTGTGCAAGTTTCCACAAACATTTTATAGAATCATCCCATTTCCAAGTGGAAGCCTCCAGACCGACCTGGCCTTTCCAGCGGAGCTTCAAATCTCGCTCCCTTGTGCCCTTTCCAAAATGAAACCCTCACCCACGTTGGATTCCAAGTTTTGCATATCAACGCCAAGCCAAGTAAAACATTCCATATGGTGCAGAATCAATGAACGTTGGAACAAAGCATTGTGGGTTTATCCCAGACTGTCAAGATCCATTTTTGAAGCAGCATCATGAGACACTTTTGTCGACACACTCCCTGAAGCGAAAGACGCACAAGACCAATAATAACTTTATTGCCATGTATATCAAGAACAAGCTTTGGTTTTCCTTAAGGTTAGAATATAGATAGAATACAGGCTCAGAGATAGAATCTGATGAGGCAAAGGTTAATTCAAGGTGTGAATGGGCTGAATAATCATCAAGTTGCATGTATCCAGATGTATTCTTATCTCTATAGAGGTGTAAATAGGTATGAGTCGGGGTTTCAACTGAAAGACCATTCTGTCAGTTACATTGTGTTTTTAGCCAAAGCACCACACATAGTTTGGAAACATCCAAGACTTTGACTTTGACACTTCTAAAGTTGACTGGTCTGTGAGATGAGTTTGTATCCCTGAGAGGGCTTGGTTTAACCAGAGTTTAACCCAATGAAAGGCTGAAAGTAGTAGAATCAGTCTCGTTAAGCAGGTGAATGGCCTGTGTTGGTATCAATGGGGGAGTCGTTTCCCACCTGATGGCCATAAGCAGAACCTACCTTCTCACCATCGACCGACATCGTACACCTTCACCCACTGGATGTGTTTCAGATCCACTGTGCCGCGGAGCCGAGCCCTGAGTAGCTCAGAAGAGCATGCGCAGGAAATATGAGATGGCGCAGTTAAAGCCATTTATAAAGACGTGTGCGGGACCACAACAATTGCTGCACACTGTCGCACTGGAGCCGTAACGCAGCTGATGCTGTAGAAATGCTCTCATTGACTACAATGGAAGCTTATTTGCTGTGGAGTGCGTAGAGCAGCGGAGCAGAGATGCATGCAGTGAAAATTGGGGGTTATTGTTGTGAAATGGCTCTGTCTGGGCTTTGACAAACAGTAAATAGGTCACAAATTGTGCCTTAAGCCTCCCCCTCTGCTTAATGAGGGCTGATTTAATTTAGAAAAAATTGCTTCTTTCACTCCACGTTTAAACCACTTGGACTCCCTGGCCAATATCTGGACATTACTATCCTTCAAGGAGTGACCGCTCTCTTTCAAATCTACATCCAGATGCCTTCAACCTTTTAGTGTTGACTGCCTGAATGAATGAGAATCTACACATAGGAAAGGTATCATCTTTTATTGCAGCTATTAGTTACAGCAGCATCTGCAACTAATATGTGTACATTAAAGACACAATGTGTAGGATAAGTGATATATCGAACAGAATGCTGCAGAGATTCATTTCAAACTACAATTGTAGCACAAGCTCTGAGTCTGTACTGCTTCATTTACCATCAAGAGTGACCTATCAAGGGAGACCGATCTCACAGTGGTGTGACTAAAGATCGCCTGTGACAAATATCTGACAGTGTTGGAAATTTCTTTGTAAAATCGTAAAGTGTCCTGCCATAACCTATATTCAAAAGTCATATCCCTTCAAAGTATTCTTTGTATTTTCTTTCTTGCTGAGTCATGCTAAAGATATAGAGGCTAACAGCGGCCCAGAGTCATCTGGCTTAAAACTTTAAGTAAGTTGTACCATAAACGTCTAAGTTGAAAATTGGATTTATAGTGATAAATCATACAGGAAGTAAAGCACTTATGGCTTACCTTAATATTGCGGGTGGCTTATAGGCTACAGTGAAAAAACTATGCAGTGTGACATATAGTATAGAATATAGAAAACAGTGTAAAAAAATGGTTTCAGTAGTTGTCATATGAAGCGTAAACGTTAGAACTGATCTAGTGTGGTCTGAGGAGGACTCATGTGTATACCAGGTGTGTCCCGGTCGAGACGTGAGACGTGAGATGCTAAAGGAGGCCGAGGACTCCGTGTGCAACTGCCAGTGTGTTCCTCCATTCTCCCTTCGTTCCTTTGACCTACAGTCACCGCTGTCTTCTGGAGCTTTTTTTCCCCGCTCTTTGTTTCGCTGCCTGTCTTCATTAAACTTGTCAAGTTGCCGCTGCAGCTATGCCAGCCCTGTATTATTCCGTGCTGTTCTCATCGCTGTGCCCTTCAGTTGCCTGGAAACTGTGACGAAGACGTGTGAAGAGGCAGAGAACACCTTCTGACAGAAAGTAAACATCTAACCTTGTTCTATCAAGTGTACAGAAGGTAAAGATGGAAGCTGTTAGGTAAACCAACGTGACTGTCTCTGCAGCAGGTCGGCACTAAAAATGTAACTGTTGAGCAAAAAAGTTACGAGGATGGAGAGGGGGATAATTATATCACAATTAACTTTGGCAGCCATTGCTATGAAGGAGAAGCCAGCAAACTCTGCCAATTCATCAGCCAACTCATTGTCAGTGAACAATGTGCTTGGCTAAAACTGATAATACTAAAGTAAATTGATTCGGTCCGTTTTCCAAAACAGCATTCTTGTTTGTGTGTAATTTGATGTGTGCCTTACTCACCTCAAAAATGAACATTCTATTGGATGGTGAGAGCTAATGCTAAATGTGACCTTTGCCCTCTGCTCATACACTTCTTACACTACAGATTCTTGTTCGCTTTAACATATTTATATCTATAGTCTCTTATGACAACAGTTTCTTTCAGTTACCCCCTTCATGGGTTCTCAAGGCAAATCATTTATTCTAGTCTTTCACATAATTAGTCTGGCATAGGTTTACACAGGATGTCCACTAAAACTTTTTGGAAACTGTCCAGCCAATCACCAAGAAATGCCGTTGTCCTTAATGTTTCCACAAATCACTGTTGCAAAGGGTATTTGGAATTTTGAGTAGACTTTTAAAAGTCATTGCTTATTGCCTTATTGGATCTGATGTTATGATATTTCATTTACTTCCTGGCCACTTGCCTGTGCACCTTTTAGGATCAGGTAAAATCACATGTGCTTATAGAAGTGCAATAACTTGACATAGATTGAAAGAGAAGTTGGTTCACGTTGTCATAAATAACATCATCATAGTCATGTACAAGAGACCAGTTTAAATGATGAGAAGATAAGAACTCTATGGTTATAAATGGATTGACGTGGTCAGCAGCAATACTACAGGTAGGCTGTGATGTTTAAGTAATGTAGTGTTTGTAAGTGTAAGTGAAATACTGCCTCTCACCTTTACATTACCAATACGGATCCCAAAACAGACACAATAAATATCTATCCTTGACACTAGAAGTACATTAGACCCTTTCAGAGTCGAAGGGTGTAGTGTTTATCATAGATGGTGTACTTTTTCTATTTCAAACCCAT
This sequence comes from Rhyacichthys aspro, assembly GCA_036850595.1. NCBI lineage: Eukaryota > Metazoa > Chordata > Actinopteri > Gobiiformes > Rhyacichthyidae > Rhyacichthys > Rhyacichthys aspro. The sequence goes on from CM072167.1 coordinate 3,260,389, forward strand.
CCCTAATCTTCAGTACTTTGTTTTTCCCTGCATTATTTATCTTCATAAGGGAAACTATGTTGTAACATAATATAAAACAAATATAAACCATGTTATATTTGGAAATACAGGGTCAATATATGGTCAAAGTGTGGCTTTTAAACTGTTTTCCTTCATGTCAATCTAACGTTGCAGACTTTAATTGTGACCATTACTGGGCTGTAAAACACTCATTGCCAATAGAACTGGGAGGCATAGTTCCAGGTTTTCTGTGAGCCGGCCAACCTCATCCTCTGTAAAAATACACACCCTAAAAACCATTTTGCAATAAAATATAGGAACCCAATATAAAAACCTGTTCCCAACCAGAATGGTTTGGCTAAACTGTGTTGGCCCTCTTCACCTTAAATCTGAAACCTCTAAAGTTCTGAACTCTTGGATTAATGTAAGATGTGGAAATAAGTAGAAATGTAGAGAGAGCTGTGGGCAGTGCAGTCCTTGAGCGTCCATTGTCCTTCTTATAAAAAGGTTTTTTTTAAGGTGTTGACGTAGATGCTGAAGGGCACTAACTTTAGACCAGACAGTAGTGATGCATGTTCAGTTGAAAGGGATGCAGCAGCGTTGTGTCATTCTTATTCATTTAGATTACTTTTAATTGTGATTATATTTTTATGTGAGTTCTACTGTAAGACAGGGAATGGTGGCATATAAACAAAAGTATACACCTTTTTCATTTTAAGAACAGAGCCTTAATATGGAAAAAAAATAGCCTTTAAAAATTAAGCTATTCAAATTAAGGCATATTTGTATAATTCTTATCCAAGTGTCAACTCCTATCTTTGGCTAGAAAGGATAAAAGTGTCTGTGAATTTGAATCTGAATAGACGTACTTGTGGCCAAGGCAGTGTGACTAAGCAAAAAATGTCCAAATGACCTCCAAGTTATCACATAAAGCCTGCCCATCTTAGATAAATGAATAGAAGGGATTCCAAACCCATTTCACAGAGCATTTCTACTGCTGAACATTAACGCTGAAAAAAATCCATATTTGGAATTATCTGTCAACAAATTTCTTAGTTCCTATAGGCTTATGAGTCCTAAAGATGACTGAATGTTACCAGAAATGGTCAAATCTGCCGAAAAAAGTGTTTGCACTAACTTTTAAAGTTGTCATGGAATTCTCATAATATTTTCATAATTGTTCTTCTAACGTCACAACAACCTGGAGGGGACTGTTAATGCTTAGTTCATATTTCAGACAAAATTCCCCACACGAACCAAGGCATCCAAGCTTTTGACAAATCCTCAAGCTATTTTCCGCCCTTCCTCTTTAATAACATCTCGAGTCTGATGTGCAGCCGATATAGATTTAACAGTCACAAAATGTGTTAGATGAGAAGCAGAGCGACAGGATTTCCTGCCCTTCGCATATTGAGGCGGCCCTCCATCAGTTCATCATCCCAGACAGTGCGGCCGCCTTGAAAGCGGTGAAAGGACGCTTTATCAAATGCCATCAGTCGTACTTGTCACCCCGCTGCCCATTGTGTCTCGTCAACGGGCCGACATACATTACAATGGCGCGTCCGTCAACTTCTTTCAAACTGAAACAAGGGCGGCTGATGTCACGCGTTGAGCTGACATCCAATCGATACGGAGGGCAGCGTTAGCGGGCCGCCGAGCTAATGATAAACAAGACAAATTAAGTGTCTGTTTAGGCAAGCTTCCTCGATTTGACAGAATGAAGAGCCGGCTTAATGGGAAAAGAGAAACCCAAGCTGTGCAAAAACACTTCAATTTAGAGAGATCCGGATGTCACATGACTTAGTGTTTTCTATCAGCCATACTGTTAAGCAATAGCCATTAAAAAAGAGTAATTACAGTTGTTGAGGTTAATGCCAGCTCATAGATAATATTACAGAATGTTATAATATGGATGACATAGCAAACCTGCAGTAACTAGGCATTTTCGATTAGCTGTGTAAAGCACTATTCCTTATACTACAATGGAAAGTCATCTAAGCTAAGTCTCTAGAAAGCTCGGTAAAAGGCAAAAAGATAAAAATGGCCTTAAAAATATAAAGCTTAAATTCCCTCTAGTGGTAAGAGGTAGTAAATAATTTATACATGTCTCCACAAAAAAAACATAGCCCTTTCAATGTGCACAAGCCAAAATATATTGCATTGTTATTGGAACAAAATTCTTTCAGTGATAATGACAGATAAAGCTAGTTATAGCCTTATACAGACAAATGAATGTTAAGTTAAAGACTTGTGAGCAATTGATGTGTTCTGACTGGTTAAAATTGCCATCAATACAGTAACTGTAATTGGCATCTATGCATATAATGAATATGTGAAAATACAAAGAAAATAAAAGCCGCTTTGTTTGACTGTCATGGTCAAATTGAGATAGATATTAAACTTTAATGAAGTGGCTGATACAGACCAGTTAAAATATTACAGTATTATCCCATTGCATCAGTTTTCTTTGGTCTGACTCCCCAAATTATTAGCAACACAATACAATTTTTGGTTTTCACTTGTCTTTGTCAGGTCTGAGGTCCACTGCACAACAACTAGCACTAGCACATTAGCTGCTTTGGCATGTTTGATAGAAATACTGTGGCCTGTGCCATGTTTGTTGTGTTGGTTTATTAGCTTTGTGCTTTTTGTTTTTTTATTTCACAAAGTGCTGCTTTAATTTATTTACATTTAAGACTTTGTGCGACATTTATATTATACATAGACTCTCAAAATAACAATATAATATAATAATACTAATAATACTAATAATATTCCTGATGTTGTTTGCTGGATAAAAGCTAATGTTGATGTTTTTGCATGCTTTAAATGCTAAAACAGCTTTTGGCAGGACATATGCAAATGATGCTTTTGTACAGATACCAAAAGTAAAGATTACATTAATGTAACGCTGATAAATTTGGTGCTCCATGACGTCATGTCCCAGAGTTCTATAGGCTTGATTTGGAAAGTTGCTGGATGTGCCGCACACAGTGTGATGTGACACTGATTACAGTCGGCGTGTCGTGGCAAGATAACCCCAGTGCAGAGCATATGTGTCATGCTGCGTGTATACAGCATACAGTATGTGTAGCGTGTGAGGGGAGACTCCGGGGCCTGAAGGGAGGCAACAGAGGTGGCACAGTTAGAGAGGGACAGAGCGGGGCTGATAAAGCACGAGAGCATATCACTACATCAGACACACAGACAGTTAAACAATGGAGGTCAAAGAGGCTCCAGCACATCACAGTCAGTCTGCCACTAGGACTGTTCGACCTGTTTTTAGTCCCAAGGTGAAATATAGGGAGGATTTGTCAGTCATTGTATACTTAGAGATATTTCAACCTTCAGCACAACAGTCTTCCTCTGTCGACCATTATTATTACAATATACTTGATTACGGGCTATGACTAAAACATGACCAGCCATACATTTAAAACTAAATCCTTTGTAACCATAGGAGAAATATAAGACTAAAGTAGTATCCTATGTTTTTGTGCATTCTTTGTCCCTGGGTATCTCTTATTTGTGGTTCCTAATGTTAATAACTATAACATGAAAGGCACATGCAAAAAATGGGACAATTTCATTCACCAAGCATAAGCAACAAGGATTTGTGCATTTCTTATTTGGGCGTTGCTGACATGATGCATGTTTAAAAAGGTTCTTAAACCACACCCACAATTTAGCACCCGCTATCTGAGATTTTAGCAAACCATATAATATTATTGGTTTTGGCATGATCCACAGTATCATTGACTGTACACTTTCCTCAGAAAGCCTTTGCAAAGAACAGGCACATTAGACCATTACCTGCAGGTGACTGGATAAACTACTCGTCAGCAGTAAGGTAATAATATCCAATCACAGCAACATTGTTAACTTAGTAACAGTAATCTGTCATCAACCCTAAAACCAACAACTGGTCACAAAAGTCACATTGCTCTGAGCAGTGTTAGATGGATTCCAGTGAGTTTGGAAACTTTGTAAGAATCCAGCTGCTGTGCAAAGAATAACAGGCTTATAACTAGTTATTGGGAAAATTTTGCCCTTTAACATGACATTGGATTGCACTACCTACCAAATTATGTACAGTGCATCTGCTCACCTGCTCCACCATTGTCTGAATCCCATGAACACACACAGCTGATTTAGATACTTCTCTCTTCTGATTGGATAAAAGATGATGGGATAGCAGAAAATTTGTCTCAATGTCTGAATATGACCATCACAGAAGTCAGATTCAAGTCTGATCAAACTATGATAGCAAAGTACCATTCACTGCCCAAACTTGCAAAAAAAAGCTTGTAAAATGGAGACTGGGGCAAAGCATAGACGGATGCAATGGAGTTAACTATAGATTCATTCACAAACCCTTAACATAAACACAGGACAAAATAGAATACTGCCCCACTGGAATATCACATGTTCAAAAAAGACTATTGCTTCTCAATGGTAGATCTTAGTCCACTGTTTGATTCATGTGAAGCTGGTCGGGAGCGTGAAACGAGTGTCCAATTGCAAATTAACACTACAGTTAACAAGAAAGCAATGTGTTTGTTGAGTGTTGTTTGTGTTGTCGATGCCAAGCGTTCCCTTTTTAAGCGTCCGCTGAAACCTTGTGGCGATTACACCCAGCCATATGTCTCGTCTGGAGCTCTTCAGCCACCCAGTCCATTCAGCCTTTCAAAAACAGCCACTCTCATCAAACGCTTTATAATTAACCATAAAATATGACCGGAGGATCTGTGGTGAGCTGTTGCTTTTGTCCACCGTCCAAAAATCGAGTCTGGCTTCCTCTGGTGGGATGATATCATGAGTCAAAAAGGAAATTAAAATGGGATTGCATGACCGTGTGTGTTTGTGTGTGGAAGCCAGGTTCTTTTCATATTTTTGAGCTGTCCATTATGAGCCATTGAGATTGTATTTTGGCATAAATAACAATCAAATGCATTGGGTGAGAAGGTGAGGTAAGAAAAGAAGGTGTGTTGTGCTGCCCCAGTCCGCCAGAAGAGAACCTTGGGTATTTTTACCTGAACATTTCTATTTTGCATGCTCCCAAGGATCTTCTCAACCTGATTTTATTTTAGCTATGTTGATGCTACTTCAACTGCCAGTTCTTTAAAAATCTCCAAAGCTCCTCTTCCCATGTCGTCAAAAATGTGAAAACATCATGGCGGACTCAATTCTTGACTGTTACGAGTGTACTTCTTTTTAATGAAATGTACAATAGAAATCTCCACAGGTAACCTAAAAATCTGATCTTAAAATACACAGCTCAAATCAAAATTGTTAAAAATCGTTAAAATAAGTCTTATCATCATTTTTAAACCAGATATTCCAGGAACAGTAATGTCATTCTCAGAACATGTGTCATACAGTCACATAACCATCTATTAAGCCAAAAATAACCACTGCCGTATTTCCCAAAGATATTCCAGAGATAAAATGAAACAGTTGATGAAACATGGCATCAGATATGATGGGCAAATTTGCAGCTTGTCACAAAAGAGGTAATATAAAGGCATGTCATTAGTTGAATGAATCTGAAAACAGACCAAAACTACACACACAAAAATACATGTTGCTATATTCCTGAATCATTCCATCATATTCTATCTCAATAATAAATAAGGACAAGAAGAAATTCTGCTGGTGGGTTTTGTGAGTGGGTTCTTTTTTTTTTTTGGCAGGAGAGACACACGGTGTACTTGGAAACCTGCATAATATTGAATAACAAGAATAAGTTACTGAAGGTGTAATACTGTCCAGGAATAAAAATATGGGCTAGAGTTACAATGAGCATCCTCACTTTTGGAAAAAAAAACACAATATAATGATGTACAATAAATCATATTCAATGAAAGTTTGTGCAAAATCGTATATAAAACGTATTATTACGGACTTTGATGATGTTGTACAAGGAAAAAATAACTAATAATAATACATTTCCAGATTTGTTAGCAGTGGTTGCCAGTTTATAACCATTAGAAATACAGATGCATTGCAGTATGTTGTTGATAATGCATCCACTGAAGTGATTTATTAGAAAACACCATCTGAATCTGCAATTTTAAGGCACTCTTTCTGTATGACTGGAATTTACTGCAATGTAACTGTGTCTACATTTACAAGGTAAAAAAATAACTGGAATAAATGTCTGGGGAAATAAAATAAATAATAAAAATCTCTTCCTGTCCAGAACACAACAAACGAAATTAAACTTTGTACCACATGAGCACCACTTCGTAACTTCAGTTGAAAACAGGAAGTGGCCATGATGGACTAAAGATCCAGGTCTGATAATACATCCATGTTTTACTGTGGATAAAACTCTGGTCTTGTTAATTATAAACCCATTTATCTGAATTATCCTGAAAATGTATTAAGGTCATTTAGTGTATTATTTACTGATGTTCCTGACCCAGAACTGGCGTAGACTTCTACATTTATCGCCAGGAACTTTCTAATGTTTCCCTATAAACAATATGAACCAATAAAATGATGGAAAATGTTCGCAGGCTGGATTCCGCTGGGATCAGTAACAGTGCTTTGATTACCCAATCCATCTGTTACTTACAAGCCTTTCATTTAATTCATAATTAGTTATTCTGATATTCACTGTTGTCAGTTTAATGTTAAGCCTCCATCCATCTGCCAGCAACACAAATGCTCTTTTCTTTTTTCCAATAATACAGTTGACTACTTGTATTCCTTACAGTGATATAAAACTTTTGGATTGATGTGTATTTACTGTTGCTGTTTGACAGTATTCTTTCTAACAGTGTACTATTCACTTTCTCCCACTCTTTGCCTACTTTACTCAGGTGCTCTTGCTCTGTCTGCATCCAATTACATTTTTCTCTCTCGCTGTCATCCTCCATTTCTCTTCCTCTTCTTTACTGTCTGCTTCAAACACTCTGTTTTTCTATATTTCTCTGTCCCGGCTGAGCTCAATCTCTCTTCATCCAATTCCATTACTCACGTCTGATGTATCTACATTTCTCACGGTGTCCAAATATTCCTCCTCCTCCCTCGTCTTCCTCTCTCTGTTCTGCTTCTATTTATCCGTGTCGGTCTCAGTGCGTCTCTTTCTCCGGCTGTCCGTCTCTATTTGTCTCGGTGGACAGGTTGCCTTCTCCGAGGGCTGCTCTCTGACACGCTGATATGGAGTTAGTTTGTTCCTGCGGCGACAGCGGCACTTCTCAGTCTGGATAACGACTGTGTGTCGAAGAGTCGAGGGGTCACTGTTACCTGGAGGAAAGAGGAGTGACTCTTCAAGTATTGGAGCTACTGGGAAAGGAAAGTGTAGACACTAAATAGAAAACATACTGGCTCTTATTACAGGCTAATCATTTTGTTGCCTTTTTATTCTAACAGGCTTGATCCTGAACTAGAATTTAAAGGTGACCTGTGGAACAAGATGTTAGCAGCACTTTTGTTAAGTAGCATCCACTGCAAAACCCACAGAAGCAGTAGCGCTTCTGTGCCATCAAGCTATTAAAGTTTATTCATTGTCAAAGTCATACGCTTTTCTACTCAGAGAAAATGAGATTCAAATCATAAATATCAGGTTCCATAACCACAGCAATTCAAAGATGGAACAGGAGATGTTTTTTTTATTACATTTCATTTTGCTATATTACTTGAAACTGCCCTTACTGACCAACGACTTTAATATGTACTGTGAGTTACCTGACCTTTTGTTAGGGGGGTGTTTTGTGTGAAGGGTTGTTAGATAATATTTTCTAGAGCTAGTTAGGCCTATCAACTAATGTTGGGTCTCTGTACTTGTGGCAAAAAAGGGGGTTTTTTTTTTTTTTTTTTTTTTTTTGGGTTTTTGGGTTTTTTTTTTTTTTTTTTTTTTCTTTCCCCCAAAAAGGGGGGGGGGGGGGGGGTTGGTTTTTTTTTTTTTTTTTTTATTAAATCCGGGGGGGGGGTTTTTTTTTTTTTTTTCCAAATGGCCAAATGTTTGGCTGATTATCCATTTCTTACAAAAATGATTCTGTGTATTTCAGACCTCTCGTGACATGCATTGTGCTTTGAACCATAGCAACTACTTCTGGTTCATCATAAGGTCAATAACAAGCAAAGATGTTATTTATTCATTTATTTATTTTCTATTTTGGACACCACATCCATGCAAAGTGTTTCAATTGTAATATGGCCTTGTAGAATGAAAAACATAGACGAGAGGTCATTTTAAAGCAATCTTAAAACCATCATAATACATTCTGATGATGCTGAAGTTCACACGGTGTCTATTGGAATCAAGAGGTCGTCAGTGGAGCCAGATTGTTTCCCTCAGTTGAGTAATGAAACAAGATAAGCAGTTATACATTTCTAAAATGCTGGAATAGTGTGGATTCCACATGAAAATGGAGCAAAAGTTATGCATTTGGAATGTTTCTTTCTAGATTTTTTTCTCTGTCTTTTTTCATTGTTCATGTCTGGATGTAGCAATCAACCCAGCTTAATATCAAGACTCATTTCTCTGTCTCTTCTTAAGTAACATGATCATATGCTGATTATTTCATCTCCGGCCACTTCCCATTCCGTAGTCTTTTCCTCATGTTCAGTGCAACGTTTGAGAACAGGCCTAAATTCTGTCACACTTCAAACCAAATTTCCCATAACAAGCCTGAAAGATCCTTTAAAGTGGCACTTTTTATGGAATGACACATACAATGGGGTCTTATCATCATGGGAGTACTTCTGCTGACTTTGCAGAACAGTTGAGTCATGTCTTGAGTGGTTTTGAGGGAGTTTATGATAACGTCATGGGTTATCAGTGGTTAGGCTTCAAACTTTGGGGTGGACCCTTTTTAGGATACGGTCAACCCAGAAAAATGTGTGTTTGGCTTCCTAATACAATTTTATAGAAAAGAGCAAACATGTAATACCCCTTTAACTGTCAGATGTGGGTCATTTACTGTAATAAAAGCTCTGAAAATGCACAACAGCGTCTCGTATTTCCTGGGCTTTACAGCTCCATGGAGCCAAAGACCATTCGCTCTACTGCCTATACTGTAAGAAGGATAATAAATCTCTAGTTATTCTATACGTTTGCATTTTGAGTATTGGATTTTATATCTCCAAACATCTTCCATGGTCCCATTTTTACTGCTAAGTGCAGAGTATCATCTTTTAGTATCTGCTCTTAGACCGGTATTGTCCCACTGTCAGCGTTTGGAGACAGGCCAGGGCAACGAGGTGGACACATTCATCAAGAGGCTGCTAAGTCCTGACACTGGACCAGGATTTCTGTATCCGGAGCAGGGCAAGAGCAACATTAGCACAGACTTTTTGAGTTGAAAAGCCATTAAAAAATATTTGATGCTCAAAAACAGCACTTTTCAGCATTTTTGGCTGTGATTTTGGATTTGAAGGCTTTTTTTTGGTTTGTTTTTTAACCACACATTACTTTTAATTTTGTTGTTTTTAGTATTGCTTTTCAGTTCGTTTAAGATGAGTTTTTGTCATTGGGTTTTTACAGCTTTGTTATCATTTTTGTTGACTTTCACATTCACAGAAAACCAATCTATTTTTGTGTTTGTTTTCTCGGACTTTTCATTTCTTTATATTTTTTCTTAAATTTTCCAACATTTTTGCACTAGTTTATGCACTGATTTTTGCGGTTTCACAATATCTGTAGTTTGCATTTTGTAGCTTTTTCAGATTTTTGCAACCTTTTTGGCTTTCATCGTGTTTATGCTCAGTATTTTTTTTTTTTTCCTTTTGCAGAATTGTTTTTTTTAAGTCTTCTTTCATGCTTCATGTGAAATAAAAATAAGTATGAGACTGACAAATCCCAGACAAACCGAGATCTTAAGTCAAATTAAGATTGATTACAACTTGAGATTGTAAGGTTGCTCGGCTGTAACTGCATCCACAAGTATCTGTGAAAATCAAAGTCTCTATTTATTTCTGGCGATGTGTTGAGGTAGCCACAAAGTCTTTTCTCAGATTACTTATGAGATTCACAACAACCTGCACATGCCTTCTCTAAAAATGATGGTACTAAGCAGAATCCTATGTTAAATGTGGTGCTCCGTGAGCCGCTACAGGAGTCTCAGTCTTGTTGAGGCATGATCCTCAAAACTCTATATTTTCTGCAGTTTAATTTCCTCCCTTCAACTGAAATTAAAAATGCATGTCCTGCCAGCTCCAACTTCCGTGAACATGTTGTCAAATTTAACTACACGTCCAAGAATGAAATGCAATCCGACTCCCTTCGAGGCAGGTTCTGCTGCTTTACTGTAAAACACACACAGGTAAGTGGTTTAGACTGATATTAAATTGGAATTATAGTTGCTATCAGGTTTAGTTGCAGGAAATACAGCTTCCATATGTAGCTACACAATTCTCTCAGTGTTGACGGGAGGCTAGTCATGCTCACAGAACAGTTATTACTGCAATCTGTGCATGCAGAAGGTAACAGGGTCCCAATTCAAATCATTGAGATGTAAATGTTTTGTGGATTATTGCACAGAGGTTCTAGAGCTTAACCACTATTCTATTAACTCTTTATTCTATTCTCTTTTTTTCTTTTCTCTCTCAACATTCATACAACATTTAAAAGTCATGCTGGCCTTTGTGCCTAAAACTAAATACACTTCTAATGGCTCATTGATTTTCCGTAACGCAGCGTAACCATTTTATAGCTGTCTACCTCTGTCTGACCTCTGTCGGGTCAAAGGTGAGGCCTAAGAAAGCCAAAGAAAAAAAGATTGTCAAAAGCGGCTGAAGAGTTGAAGAGAGAACACTACAGCTCACTATGCTCATTGCTGATTACTTCCCAAACTTTTGCCTTTTTGCAATATGTTAAAATCTAGTCTCCAATTCACATCTATGAACAACCAGCTTTTTTATTTTTTGAAATCAAAAATACTCCTAATGCCTGATCCTTATGAGTCAAATGTTGGTCAAAGTTCCTTATCTCGTCACAAAGACTTGGTTTCCTGCCGAACGATTCCACAACAGACCTTCTGATAAAAATGATTGAAAAATTGAGTTGTTTTGTTTGTTTTTGTTTGTTTTTGTCAAAGATCTATCTATTTGCATTCATTTCCAGAACATTAGTGTATTCTTGAAAATGACACTGTTTATTTTCTGAATTTTAGCTGTTGTCTAGGTACTTCACAAGTCAGGGACAATTCAGATGTTCCACTTTCCCAGAAAACCTCCTTGTGACTCATTTTTGGAAAAGTAATTAACCCCATCAAAGGCATTGTACCGCGCTGTGGCCTTGTTTAGACATGCCATCTTGTGATGTGTGTGTCTACATAAGACATTAAGTTTCCACTTCCTGGTTGGACCTAATCAACTTGGGCCATTTCCCTGTGATCTCAGCGCCTCGGCCTGTTTAGTCACATCCTGTCAGACTTGTGCAAATAATCCGCCAGTAAATCACCAGCGACCGTCACATGACACAGTGTTTGGTCAAGAGTGGGAGCTGTGACAAAGGGCATGGTGTTACAATAGCAACTGGGATGAAAGTAAACATCAGTTTGACAGCCAACGCAGTAAGAATTTTGGAGCATCTCAAGTATTCCACAAAGCTTCAAGCATAAAATCACACTCTGAAAATAAAATAAAACTATAGCTTGACTGAAAAGAGACGGGAAGCAAAGTGAAACGCTGATAAATATTTACGATTTTTTGTTGGTGCAGTTTAACTTTTTTACAAAATGAAAGCAGGAAATGTCACTATGCCATTGGCGTGGGAGGGGTACAGTTGGAACTGTGACGGGAAAATACTGGGGGTAATGCAGCTTTAATATTCAAGTGCTGAGGAAATATTCGACATTTTATGAGGTCACAAACTACATTCATTGTTCTCTCACCATTCTGAATGTCTCATGTTTAAACACACCAACTAGGAATAAATAAATAACTGACAGGCACTTATGTAAACTAATAAAAGTAGTGATAGTGTATAATAGTGGGCCTTTAAAGAATTAAATCTTAACTGTTTATTATTATTTATGTGTTTTTTGGTGGTATTCAGCTGAGCATATATTATTAACCTTGGTTTAAGTGGCACTACCACTCACCCCCAACAGCAGCCTAGGGGTCTTTCCTGCTTTCCTTTTATTTAATAAAGTAAAACTGGACCAATTTTTCCTTCCCAAAACAATAATAATAACACCAAGTTTAATATAAACATTTAGTTATGACTTCAGCATCCATGTGTTAAATATTACACAATTAAATTGCCAATATTTACCCCCCGTTTTTGTTGCATCCCCTTTGTTTGTTTATGTTTTCCTTTCTTGCACTGTTTCACTGTAAAAAGACATATTTAGTGTTGAATGTAGGCTACACTTTCTGTGTTTTATTGGCATCAGTTTTATTGACATCAGTGTCGACCAATAGGAGCTCTCCTTTTTCCAGAAGCAAGCGTGTGATTGGCCAAAGCTGCCATCCAGGATTGAAAATTCTCGTCTATAAAGCCTGAATGATGTCTTAATGTCTTGATTTTTCACAGATGATTCGTATTACAAAATGCTGCTAGGGGATTAAACTATTCTTTTTTTACTCTCCGTTTAAGGACACATATTTACAAGTTCCATAGTTCACTGAAACTAGACACATTCACACACAAAAACAAGGATTATAGCAAATACAGAGCATCAGTGTGACCATATTATTGATTTAAACCTGACAAAACTCAAGCCAGGTTTAACTAAAGTAATATTCTGTCATTTCCAGACACATTTAACCTGCATGCAAATCTTTAAATGAGAATGCATACCACTCCAGCTGCAAGGGTGCTCTAAACATGAAAAGAAGTACATTTTACCTCATTTGAGGCAATTTATGGAAGAACCTGTTAAAACATGGGACACTAAATGAAAATCTGAGATGATCAAAGATTGGTAGCAACTATTTAGAGTTAAATGTTCTTGAGTAATCTTCGGGAAAAACATCTATCTTGTGAGTCCATTTCCAAACATATTTTTACTTTTGCCTATTGCCTCCAGTAGTGGCATTTTGAAATATTTGTAAGACTAAACTTTAGATGTCAGTGGCTCTCAACAAAAAGCTCCTTAGTTAAACAATCATTTAAAAAGCCGTAATAGTCATTTTTGCATGATTCATTTATTCAAGTAACTTTTCACAGAATATTTTGACTCTTATACATTTTATACATTGCTTTACAGTTAAAAAAGCCAACATTTTTATTTGGCATTGCTCACGGGTTATGAACCTCAGTATGACACACTCAGTATTGATGTGTACGGCCCTCCCAGCCCTCCGGCACGTCACCCTCACTCACAAAAGCCCGGCGTCTCATCTTCCCCAGCAGCGTCTCACTGTTTCAGCTAATCTTTACCATCACAGACACGGCCGCCATTGTCGGCATTTCCTCTGCTTAATTACCGGGACACTGGGCTTTGTGCCGGCGTTCGAGGCTCAGTTTCGAAACCCCTCGTGTGTGTCGTTGAGACTCTTGTGAAGTCAGAGAGCCAGAGGGACGGCTTGGTTTACCACCTGTTGTGGCAATTATCATGTGAACAAAGCCGGAGCGGTGGGGGAGGGGCTTGGGGTTCCATTGATCAGCACATTTTACCTGTGGTCGCATCATGTAATTACCGTCAACAGGTAAACTGCTCTTTAACACTCAGGATTCTATTATCATTTCTGTCAAAGAGGGAAAAAAAACATGAACACATAAGTGGTTATTGTTCCTCATTTACCGCATGGTTTTGCTTCCTCTGTTTTGGGTCTGTTTGTTGAGGAAGTGCTTTTGAATGATACTCACAATGATCTCACTGTTTGAGCAAATTTTCAGAACAAGGAACCTTGAATTACTGCTTTAAGCCGACCTGGTATTTCTTTTGTTTTAATCCTCAAGGCTAAACTAGATGAACATGATGCTAAAAGCTCCAGTCAATCGTTTTAAATAGAAAAGTGTTTCGAATAGACAAATATTGAAGAGTGATTGGGTCAGGTTGGTGTGGAAATGTTGGGTCTAGGCTGTGTGCAGGAGAGTGGCGTCTGCTAAGTATGCTTTTAATCAGAATGAATAAAAAGAGAGTAAATACTTGAAGATAAAGGTGCAAGACGCCGAAAGTACACCTTATAGTTCTGCAATAAGTAGCTTTCTGCACTTCAAATGAAGAAAGCTTTCATTTTAAGGCCTCTATATGAATGTTTATCACAGAAACAAGAAAATCTTCATTTGAGAAAACATCAGTGTCAGTTTTCTCCATCTTTCCCTTCAAGAGCTTGAGGTAAGGTTTTTGTTCACATGGCCATCTCACGAACAATTTTGCTATAGCTACTCAAGTTGTAGCAGGATTTGTTATAATTATTATATTCAAGAGACTGTTGGTAAATTTTTATAAGCAATCTAGTGGAAAAAAAGGCTTTTGAGAGATTTTGCTGGTAAGAATTAGGTGGATTAATAGTTTTTCTAGAGGAAACATGTACTGTGGAAAAAAGTACAATTAAGAATCAAAGAGGAGCCCCCGGCACCGCATCTTCTGTTATGCACCGTTACCTCAATGTGACCTATGAAGTGACGCAGTTCACTGATGCGCTGAGGGGAAATTGAAGGGTATAAAAGTAAACAGTGGCAGCGTCTACATTGAAATTAAACAAATAACATGTTTATGATAACAACTCCTGTTCCACATCTGTTGCCCGTCCCCTTTAATTTTTGCTTTACATAACTCCAGCTGCCGTGTGACTCTGATAGCTCAATTCCTGTTTTCCCTAAGAAAAATATCAGGCAGAGACATGTATATTAAATTGAACATGCATTTTTAATATTTTAAATACACAAAAAAACATACACACTTTGTCAAAAGTACAATTAAGACCAGAATTTATGGCCAAGTCAAATGTAAAATTAATGTCAGAAAATAACATTCAATGAAAATATCAAGGGTTTTATGGCCCATCCACCCCCTCAACCTTTTTTATACAGAGATCACCATGTTACACAATACAACAACAACAAAAAATCCACATATTATTTTTAAAAACACATTTATTTTTCACAGACCAACATCTTATGCCTGTTGTCAAAAATCTGTAATGTTATCATACTGACTTATGTAACTGTGACATGCTTTAATCCACTTTTGCTGCTTTTCTTTTGGCTCGGTTTACCACTTAATTTAAAGTAAACCACCTCGGGTCTGGGCCATGGGCTCACTGTAGACACCAGGGATTAGGTGATGTTTACAGAAAACTACAGAGGCAGAATGAGGCGGACATCTTTCCCTGGGAATACGGGTTGTGCATTTCTGAGTGACATCAACAAACGTAGCTAACATGGCTATCTGGTTGCTAATGGCTTGGGTTGTGTATTAAGTAAGCAACCTCTTTTCAGGGTTCTGCATGGTTCCCAACATAGGACAAATTGTGAATGGAAGAAGCAACAAATTATTTATTTTTTTTCCTGTCATGTAGTCATTTTCTTTCTTTCTTTTTACACTTGAATGCCATCATCTATCAAATCTAAAACAGTACAGAATTTAAAACATGCTGATTTACAAACTGCAAGTATCATATATGATGACATTATATTCACCCTATTTTTGCAATTTCTGTGAATTCAGATGATGATCATACTGAACTTATTCATGAGATATTTATAGATTAAAATGGTTCCAATGTACCACTATAACAGCAAAACATTTTTTTACTTGCATTGAAATTTTTTGTCTTATTGCAAACCCATGAAATTTCCCAGTAGAGGTGTGGTTTAGGCTTTCTATTGCAATCATATGAAACTTTTTACTAGAATATTGGCGGCACATTGACAGCAAATGTTTTCCTGTGGTTCCATGGCTGACATTGCTAACCACAGATGCTAAAAAAAGGTAACAAAAGCAACAATTTTCTACTACTATATTTTGTTTGTTTCATTTAAAGCTATTTCATCCTGCATCATGAAGAATGTGTTGATAAATGACTGAAATCCTCTTCTGAACATCTGAAGGACACATTCTTTTTCTGAAGCTCCACGGCTCACGTTTCTATCATGAACTTGGACCGGGTTTAAGTATATTTACTTAGCTGATATAGTATATGGATCTCTTTATAGCTCCCCTTGAGAGCGGAGGGTTTCAGCGCGAGTCACCAAGGTGATTTTAGGGAGGGTAATCTCTCATAATTCAAGTCGGATGGATTCACCGGAAATCAAATCAGCTTCCCAGACTGCGCGCTGAGAAGGCAATATCCCGGTGCAATTCTTCATTGACCTACATAGCATTTCTCCCTGACAGTTCCCTCCTTCCCCCCTCCACCTCCTCCTTCTCCGACGCCCTGATCTCGGAGGCTTCTCCCCACGCGTTTGATGATCAGCACCGCAATATTCATCATCTCAGCCTCGCAAAAAAAAAAAAAACAAGTGGAGAATGAAACATAAAAAGACAAAATGATATCAAAATTCACCAGACAGCTTTCTACTTGCTTCTCTGGGGGGGAAAAATGTAATTAAGCATCAGAGACAATCGCAAATCTGTGTGTCTCCAAAAAATGATCGCTTGATTACATATCGAGGATTGGGTAATTTCCATCAGCGATGATTTCAAATTGGGGTGCTGCAAGAGTGGTTCAGAAATGTGTGTGTGCGCCCCAAGTTCACAGTCATCTGCAGTTTAACGCTGTCGCACGCAGACGCTGGTGGAAAGCCACAATGACACACAAGCAGGAGGCTCCCTCATCATTAATGCAGGAGCCATCACTCGCACCCTCCTTCCAGCCCTGAGAAGCTCTCGATGCCACCAACATTATGCATATTTATTCATACATCTTCTCCGCTTCACTAAATGTCACTGTAAATGTTTCTATGTCTAATAAAGCAATTTCTTGTGTTTCTCTTCCACCGTCCCCTTCCTGTGTTCCACCCGACACAAGAAACCTCTCTCCGTTTAAACATTTCAGGTCGCTTGTTCTTCCTCTATTTCCATAATGTCGCTAAACTTCACAGGCTTTTTATTCAAGCCCCTGCGCTAATTCCATTCACACTTAGTTTCACCTCGGCTGCACGCCTTGGAGGAAAGAAATGTGGCCGCCTTTATTGCAATAACTCAAGACCTTGATCTGACTGAGCCACTCCCTTCCACTCTTCTAACCCTCAACCCTTTCCCTCCATCTCTTTGAGAGGGCAGCCATGAAGGGATTGTTAAGGGTCTCGTCTACCTCTTTGGATCGGTTTGGAGAGGGTGACGGATCGCAGATTATTTCTTCTGACTTCCAGCTAGAAAAGGTGACCAAAATCTTGCCTCTGACAAACAAAGAGTAGACCCCACTTATGGGTTTGACAGGTTTGAACAATAAAACTTCACAACCAGTTATTTGTAACTTCGAAACTACTTCATGGGTCGCTTGGTTATGCAACTTTAGTGTCCCAAAAAAGCACTAAAAGGTGATCAAACGGTTGCATTCTGAGGATCAGGCCCCATGAACTTTAAAAACATTTTACATTCTTGCACAGAAGAATGTGTCTTAAAGAAAAACTTTTTTAAAAGTTTGTGTAAGTACACTTCCAAGAATCCTGGAAAAATCCCCTCTTCAAAGCTAAACCTCGCCCTCTTCCTAACCATTTAAATCGTTTATAAAAGCTCTTTGTGTACACCTTTACACAGTGATTATCTTCTCAATAATAATATGTTACCATGCAACTACCCAGTTAGCGCAGACTCTTTCATAAAATTTTAAACAGCACCAGCTACTGTGCATTTTGGCAATCAAAGATAAACAGGGTGCAGTGCATTTTCAAACCAGGCCTTCGGATGGAATTTGCCACCAAAAATTGAAAAATTCGATAATTTTGGTAAATGTGCTGTCAGTCAGTGGATGGAGAACATTAGTGAGTGATGTAGACAACACCAACTACAGGCTACTAGCTGCAATGCACATTTTATTTTCGGACACGTGCTTTCACATCAGAGACTGTTCATTTACCCACTCATATATAGTAGATAAGTGGGAAACACCAATGCCTTTGTTGCACATGTGGGTGTTTTTTCATGATGTTGCTTGTAAATGGGTCCATTGGCCTTTCCCACAAGCAATGCTGAATGATAACTTTATTTTATTTATTTTTTTAATTTATTTTTTTATTGCATTTGGTAAAGCAAACATTAATGGAAACGTAACCTATGACAACCAGGTGAAAACTGTTCAACCCATCCCCAAAAAGGCTACAGAACTCAAGCAGACCCAACCTTCTGATCATCTTGACAAAACTATAATCACTCCTCAAGTCTTATCACCTTCTCCCATCTTCTTTAGCTTTGTTTTCCAACAATTTCACCTTCCTCTGTTATTGCATGCCTTCACACCTGACTGACAATACACATTCCACATTCCTGCGTGCAGCAAAAATCCCAAGATTACGCCACATTAGCAGGAGTTCGAAGACTTGTGTGGCTTGTGATTATCAGCAGCTGCCAGAATTGTGAAACTTTGTCTGCAGCAACTTGTGGACCTGTCTTTTTTAACTGTGGTCTTCTTTGAGAGGAAAAGAAGAACATGGTATGATTAGTAGGTAACAAGGTCTCCTCTAAAGTTCATGGTCTGCACCTCTAATCCACTCGGTAATGCAGTGGAACGGGAACATGCATTTAAATATTCCTTCTGGTGGAGGAAATGCCATGTCCGTCATCTCATCGGAGTGTGGAATACGGTATTTTGCTGCAAAGGATGTCCTCGATGCAGCCTTTAAACTCACAGCACTCTCTTTGTTTCTTCAGTGCGAACGCTGCCGAGATGGCTACGGCACAGCTTGTATCAAAGGTTGCGGTTTTAGCACATAAATCCCAGAGATGAAATGGCGCGTTTGACAGCGGGGAGCAATACCCAACGTCTGACGGACATCAGCTCGACATATGTTGGCTGATGGGGCAATGGCACTGGCACCCCACAACCAGTCATTGAGGGCAACAGGGCTGAAAATATCAAGCGCCGTCTTGCAGCTGCGATTGGAAAATGGACAAAAACTCCAAAATGGGGAACACTTTTATTCCACCAAGACTTCTGGCTGGTTTAGAGGCTCACCAATAGAACTTTATGGGTCTATTTATGATTGGAAATTGTTTCAGGATTCCAGAATGTCTTGTTACATCTTGCAGAGGATTTTTTTTCCCCACAACTGTGTTATCAAATGCATCTTTATAGATCCTTCCACAAGCAATGTCATCAAAAGGATACATGCTCAACAAAAGCACTGGTATTTCCCTCGATTTGTATGAGCATGCACGTTAAAAAACATCAATTTAGACACTTTTGAATTGCACTTATGTATATTGGCTGCTGTGTTGTTTACCATTAGCAGATGGAAGCTAGAGCCTATATGTGGGTTACTTAAACTGATATGCATTTGTATAAAAAATATCTATAATGTCTACAATGGCCATATTCTGCATCACCCAATAAATACCATACCTTACTCCCCTATAATATTATAGCAATCTTTTCTGCTTTAATTCGATTTTAAAAAAAAAAAATCAATTCAGCCATTGATTCAGTGTCAAAAAGCTATATAGACTATTCAGCCAATGGAAACATCATTAACTCCAGACCTATGCGAGCACGTGATAACTTACAAACTTACAGTACACCCTTAACATTCTCATTCATTAAAATCCCTTATAATAAAGACTAAATGACGTGTTAAGGTGAAGGTGTCATTTTTTTCACAGATGATTCCTATTACAATATGCTATGAGGTGATTAAAAATTGAAAAACCCATGTAATGAAGGTTTTGTGGCTGTAGTAATACTTATTTTAATCCCATCTATTTCTATCTCTAGGTCCTTCATGTGCTGTTATTTGGCGTTTGTTAAAGGTAAAATAGTCTTATGCAAACAGTGACTTACATACAGTGGCTCATAGCCTTTAGCCAATTTGCCAAAAGTTTGTTGTTTATTTAGAACTAGTAATTTTTTGGCTTATGCTCTTTCATCCATTTAAATTTTGGTGGTCAGCTAGCTTCCATTTCCAAACTACACAGGTTTTATTCATATAATATATATACAAAAATAATAAACTGGAGGATTTCTCACATTTTTTTATTTATTTTTTACTTGCCGCAGTGTTACTTAATCAGGTCCTTGGCAACCACTCTGCAAATCATTGGGAGATGAACATCATTTTGAAGCAGCTATTCACCAATTCAGTTTTTGATGATCCAGTGATGCATAATCTTCTAAAAATGTACTCCCTTTGTCAAATGAATTCAGTAGTAAGTATATTTTTAAAACCCATTTCTTCTTTCTTCAAAGCTTGGGAATTGCAAATGCATTTAATCATATGCTTATGGCAGTTCATGGTGTCTTTTTCAGAGGATGAATCCATACAAAACTACAGAAGGATTTTTGTAAGATTAAGTTAAAGACTGCAGTATTTTTAACCTGCTTTTATTTCTAATTTGCCATATCGACATATTCTGTCACTAAAGCTGACTGTTGTCAAAAGATTTTCTGTGTTGCTCGACTAAGTTCATCATAGACTTCCATGTTGGACCTATGATGATTTCAAACTAAGCTAACTTTTCCAAAGAAACCCAGTTACAATGATTATTAATGGTAAATTTAATGGAAAAGTGGCTGTATTTTGGTTATGTCACAAATGTTAAGTAAGGAAATATATTTGATGTTAAGTTTGGGAGGGAGAGGCTGCATGTTTTAGATTTACTTATTTGAATCAGGCACACATTTTTCTGTCTGCTTTCTATATTGCTCATTATCATTATTGTTTATACATAGATTCTGCCAAAACATATCATAGAAATGTTATATTGTTACCATAAATGTATTATATATCCCTGCACAGTTTTTGTCCACCATTCATGTTTTTACAGGAAGGTGCTTATTGGTGGGAAAAAGAAAAAAAAAGTTGGCTTCCTGGTTTTAATTCCATGTCATCCGACCTATACAGTCTTGTTTATTACCTGCCATCATATTCCTCTGGACCAATGGGCTTAAAGTTCAGTTTGTGTTGCTTTTTCCAGTCTAAACAAAAGACAGAATGATATGTTTCTATTTTGAAAGATGTAGGTTCCATTACAGCCATTTTCATTTGATCACATGGAGATTTTTTGTTGTAATATTGCAATTCCTATAGCAGCAGATTGTTATTGACATTGTTCCAGTTTTGTTGCCAGTCCTCGATGTCACAGATATTCCAGTTTTGTTCTTATTTGGCCTCCTGCAGTATCCATTTCCTTTAAGATAACAAGAGCAAAAAATAACACACCAAATTGTCATGAGGCACAAAAGTAGCTAATACAATACAAGAAAAAAATCAACATGGCACTGATTTCTTGAAGGGTATGTGACTATCAGCTAATTGTAATGGTATTCTGTCCTGGCAAACATTCAATTTTAAGTTTGCGTACTCACTTCCATTCTGAGAAAATGGTATTGGGAAACTGGTACATGCTTTATTATGAATGTGACGTAAAAACAAATAAATGCCACAGATTTCAATTAATAAATATGTAATTTTGAAAACTTTACATATAATCACACTATAAGATCTGTTAGTCTCGACGTACTCAAATAAGGCCCAGAAATGTAGCACTTTATGTTAAAAGCAAACCATCACTGGGTTCACATTCAAAGTTGGCTGGCCGTATTTCTGTTCTCAAAGTAGCTATTAAAGTTTTAA
Source organism: Rhyacichthys aspro (assembly GCA_036850595.1). Lineage (NCBI taxonomy): Eukaryota > Metazoa > Chordata > Actinopteri > Gobiiformes > Rhyacichthyidae > Rhyacichthys > Rhyacichthys aspro. Next base: position 3,282,026 of record CM072167.1, read on the forward strand.
TCACATCCAGCTAGTTGGAACATGTCTCCATGGGCAAATCATTTTCTGGTTAATGCTGAAACCAACTTGCTGCCAAACAGTTTGAACTCTAACATTTCCCGTTCACACTTGACCCGCTCCCTTCAGCGCATAAAAGCCTGGCTAATGAAATCAAAGTTGCACAGAAGCCATAAAACGTCTGGAGCTAATTCTTCACCAACGTCGGAGTAAAGATTAGCCTGGATATGCAGTATGTGAGGAAGCAAATCCTTTAAATGGTTCTTTTATTGTCCCCCGTTCATTTTAGATATAGGTTCAGGCAGACGCTCTTGTGAAGCCGCTCACACCTATTGTTCTGGCGTTATCCCGACGACACCAAAGGCTAGTTAGCACCGCCTTTGATAAAGACGCCCGACACCGTTTTAACATTAGCGTTATCAGTCAGACGGAGAATTACCAGGACCGAGACGGGAATAAAGGCACTCGATCCTCTTTGTGGCTCTCTCTCTCTTTCTCTCTCTAAGAATAAAAAATAATAATGACTGCACTCTTATCGTACTCCGTTGTGTCATTTAAAAAACTTAGCAAAAAGCGACATCTTAATGTGTCGGCCTTATGAATCACAAAACTGCCTACTTTTTTATTGGGAACATTATTAAAGCTTGTAAAGCACAGATTTATGTTATGGGACACAATAGAACCATGTTGGTGCATCAAAACTAAAGCAGTCTTTGAAAAGTGACACCATTACTTTATTATATTATTTCAAAATCTAAAAATGGTACAACTACAAACTTCATTGTGATGTGATCAGTGTATATGTACAGTCATAAATATAGTATATTCATGGTTATTGGCTCTTAATATTCATAATGTGTTTGGGTAAAAGACATGAATCAATTTTTTGTGTGTATTTTTTGTTTTTATTTACAACTGAAAGCCATTACGAATCATTTAGTTGATCTAAATTGCTGCATAATTCACTGTATTTTATTTTAAAAAATTAATTACAAATGAATGAAAGTCATGAAAACCTGCTCTGGGCCCCTCACCACCACTGTCTGTAATGTTTATGGTAAATTAGAAAAAAAAAATGTTGAAAGATGACATGACAAAAAAAAAAGCTAAAGAATGGATTAAATTGTAACTGAATATTTTACATAGAGGTTTTGACACAGACTGAGGATTAAAGTGTGACATTATCTAAAGAAATGGAGAAAGAAACAAGGCAACTTTTGTTTGCTAACTTGTATTTTAGCTTTTACGTGGAACAATGTTAAAATGTAATAACGCACGTCAGGCATTCATCATATTTTGTCGACTTTTATAAAAATGTCTGATAAACTAAGTAGGGTACATTCTGCAGGAGAATGTGTGATTGCTTCAGATTGTTATCCCCAAAGAAAATCCAATCAGGAAGTGAGGAAACCACAAACATTTTGACATATTAAGTCTATTTATATTCAAAAGCAGAAGACTAGCATGACCATTTTCCTTCTAGTTATCTGCCATCTTGTTTTACTCTAAAGCAGACTCAGAGTTGTGAGGGGCCACGATAGTAAATAAGAATCCTTTTAGAAGCTTTCTCTCTTTTTATTTTCTCTTTTATTAAGTTTTACAGTGTTTGAATATAAGGTTTCATATTTATGTGAGTCTTTATTTTCTCCTTTTATGCCTCATTTTCATTTGTTCCCCGTTGCCCTAATTTTAAGACCCATTTCCATCCTTTTAAAATGGTTACCCCTGTTAAGTGTAATTTTATCTATTTGCAGAGTTGCATTCTTCCCTACTGCATATCTTTAGAATCTTTGACTTTTTTTAATGTTTAATAAAGTCCGCTTTAAAAAAAATCACCCACTAAATGTATTGGAGGGCCAAATAAAACACTGCAAAGGACCACATTTTGTCCCCGGGCCTTGAGTTTGTCTGTCCTGCATTGAGTTAGTCATTACTGATTGATACTATCTATAATTTTATAAGTAGTCTATAAAATCTCTTGTATTTTGAAAAGATCCTTCTTCTTGCTCAAATGTAGTCTAAATAAAGTCAACTAAATAAAACCCTTCACCAACTCACTTGTGTTGTATCCTCTGCTGAGTGTATGGGGAGCCTGTGGAGCAGTGGGTGCCTCTTTGACCAACTCAGACGCCCCCTACAGGCCAGACCTCTGACTGCACAGCCCCCCAACAGCTGACAGCCCGCAGTTATTGCAGTCAATTGAGCTAAAGCGGAGGAGAAGTGGAGCAGTGTGAGTGGCTGTGTGCTCCAGGCCGGCGGCAGCGTCTCAGGGGCTGCACATGAGGAAGCTCCAGCTATAGTATATAGAAGCTATTTCAAGAACAGGCTCAGTGGCACTTTCTGTTCCTCATACTGGACTTACACAATTGCTCGATACATTCCATCAATGAAGCTTCCCATTCTCAAATCTCAGTTCTTTGCTTTTAAATCTTTCATGACAGTGCATTAGCTCGTATTTGTATTTGATTAACCTTCGGGGAAAGTGACACCGCCGACACAGCTCAGGTTCTATAAGGTCACTGACGACTGGCTCGTGTTCCCTACAACATATGTTCTCATTAAAAATGGACGAGATTTTTTGGTTTGCATAGCAGTAGGTGACAGAAAGACTCACTGACTGCGAATACTGAAACAACTGCACGCTTTGTTGTGACGAAAGCATTCACTGTTGTATGTTAGGGATTTGTGGAAGTTGTTAAAGTGCTGAATTTATGGTTTCAACTTTTATTCGCAGCCTACAGCAGCAGTTGTAGCTCTTTCAGTCACATTTGCATTGTAAACTGAAATGGTTAACGCACCACAGATAAAAGGCATCTTTGTTCAGTGTCCTTCGCCTACAGTGGGTCTCCTTAAGCTCTATAGGGGCCCACAAGACACTGGCCATACAGTATCAATAGGTTATTCTCCATATTTGATATATGGATGTGGAGTTCTCACATAATACAGCTCAATGTGCAGATATACAGTATGTTTCGTATGCCATTTATCACGTGTGTATTTACTCAGCATGAAAATGTGACAGTGATTTGTATCAAGGCCATAGTCATTGGATCCAGCTTTAAGAGACACTGTTGTTTTAGTTGAAGTGTCATCTTAGAAATAGACTCCAATGATTACACTGGGGAGCTATCATATTATGATTATGAGTGATGGACATTAACAGAACTCCCAATAGTCACAGAAAGAAAAGTGGATATACATTGTTTGTAAAGTAAAGGTAATAGTGTTGAGTCAACAACATGGCTGTCCCTCTTATTCTGTTTTACAACAAAGAATGCATTTTTCTTGTATCCCATCCCCTTTCATCCAATCAGAAGGCGTTATGTGTGGGGTCTGTGTGCTTAGAATCCACTGGATTTTTGTTTTGATATGAGAAAATAAAATCGGTAAACAAGGAAATAAGTGACAAATGTTTCTCATATTTTTTCTTATAATTTTTTTTATTATTTTCAATTATATGTTAATAAACAAAAGTCAATAAATAAAAGATGACACTAGACTGTACGTTTAATATTTGTTTAATAAGCCATTAGTCTACTGTTTATTTTAAATAAATAAATAAATAAATAAATAATACATTTATTAAAACACATCTCCACATTTGTCCCATCCACAACTCTTCCCAGCATGCCACCTGGATGATAGCGATTGGTTCATTTTGTCTCATATTGAGAAACAAAAACACATTTTCAAGTGAAGTCAGATAAATACACTTACATTGAGAAAAATACTGGAAAATGGGAAAGTAAGGGTTACACAGCCATCATTATTGTATTAAGTATTGAGTTAGAATCATGTCTGCCCCAGTCCTCTGCTTTACATTCTGCTTTTTGTTTCTGATTTCATTTAAAAGACATCCACTTGTGTAAATAAATCCTCACAATAGGCCAAAACTTGTGTGTAGGCTCCGCTTTGAGCAGTCCTGTAACTACTGTCTATATTGCAATAACAGAAATAACATTCATTCCGCTCATGGCGATATTTAAACGACTTCATCTCCAAGGCTCTTTTAACAGGTGCACAAACACACCACTGTAGCTGTGGTTTGTCTTACGGCAGGCCCACCTCTTCTTGTTTTAAAGTAGATCGTGTGAGGATCCCGAATAACAAATGGATCTCATTCCACTTGGCTGTGAGCGCAGAGGCGAGAGCGCAATGATGGCACTTTCTCAAACGCGTCCAATAAAGGTTACACAGGCTTCTGCTGCTGGAGACACACGGTGAGAGCGAGGCAGCTGGCTCAAATCTACATCTCCCTGACGCTCAGACAGCCTCACACACACACACACACTCTCTCTCTCTCGTACACACACACACTCACCCTCCCACGCGCACGCGGACGGACACGCGTACTCCTGCCTCGTAAAGGGGCGTGTGTGGCTGGCAGCGACTCCAAAGCCAGAGCAGCGTCAGTCAGGAGCAGAGAGAGAGACGGAGCGGAGCGCGGACACGGAATCTTACAACTTCTATTCAACCCGACGGGACTTGTTTACGCGTCGGTCCCTTTCGAACATTTTTGGACCGCTTTTCTGTTCGGGTTTCTCTTTTTTTGTGAGGATCTGACTGCGACAAAAGAGAGGGATTTAAGAGCGCGAAGGAAGGAGCGGAGAGCAGCGGAGGAACGGAGCGAGAGTGCAGCCGGCAGCGGTGCGTCTTTGCGCGGGGGAGAGAAGCCGGACGCTGCACCGCGGCTCGAGCGCTGTGAGAGTCGGCTCCGCGGTGGACTTTTCCTTCACGGAACCTGACTTTTTTGGACTACATTTTATTGGGACATCATTTAGGAGCACCCAGCGGATCGTAGAGTCCTCCTTCCACATTTGGTGGACCTTGGAGTGGACCGAGGAGGGTTGCTTCAAGACGCAGGTGAACAGAGAGCTTTATATTCACACATTCTAACCAGTCTTTACATTCCGTTTCTTTGCGTAAAAAACCCACACATTTCCCTTATTCCCGATTCATCTTGAGTTCTTTTTGACTGACAGCACCTCAACCTTTTGTCTCCCCGTTCAGGTAATGATCAAAAAGCGTCATTCTCAGTGATTAAACAGACTTAATCCGTGCTTCTACAGCGTGATATCTTCTTCTTCTTTTCCTTTCTTCCTGACCCACTATCGGGCCAGTCTTACGCAAACGCCCCCAGGCTACTATAATTTACGCTTTAATTGATTTCCCCTAAATTTCAGTCCGCTCCTTTCTTTTAATGGTGTCACTGTTGCGGGGCAGAGATGCTGTGCGTGTGTGTTTGTGAAGCGCATCTGCTCGGAAGCTACCGGTGCGTAAAGACTGACTGGAGTGAGCAGGACTTGTATTATTTAGCTCAAGGGAGAAGAAACTGGGCCCTTTTTATGAACTGCTCCGCGTGGATACGACACTCTTAACGCGTAATGGCGTGTTTTTGCAGTAAAAGAAATGAGGCCTGTATAGTTCAGTGGGTCAGATATAATCGTATGGAGGCAGTTTAAGGAAATACGTGGGAGTATTTTCAGTTTGTTTAAAATCAACGTGTATTTGGAATTGTAATTCAAAATAAACCCACTTGTAAGTCACCTACGTTCTCTTCACGAGCGTAAATGTTCTCTTCAAACACTGGACTGGCGCTAAAGTTGTGTTTTATCCACATGTTTTTGTTCAGGCTGCCGGTCCAAGTGTCATACGAGATTCTGTATCAGCTTGAGTGTGCCTTATTGAATAAAACGTCAAATCAAATCCTTAGGACAACAGTGGATATTTTTGGTAGCGCCTGTTTGGAGGGCAGTGTGCATGGTTGGAACCTAAAGTGGAGTGAGGTCTCGCTGTCATGTTTCTTGGGTTTTTTGTGAAGAGGGGAGAATGAGGGGAAAGGGGGAGGGTGGGGGGGTGAGGAGAAAGAGAAGAGAGGGGAGGGAGTCATGGCACTTCTTAAACTGCCGCTTCTCAGAGCAGGTCTCGTTAGATGTAAAGCCACGCCGAGAGTCAGTGCAGTCACTCGTTCGTTGAACTTCACATCGCTCCGACGCCTGACCTTCTATCCTCTCTCTGTCCACAGATTTTTGGATTAGCCGCTCGCTCTGACGGACTATTAAGGACCTAAACTTCTTCTTCGGTTTGTTGTGGAGGATATGGCACGGTGCGCGCTGGAGCCAAGCCGAGCGCAGCCGCGTCACGACGCACACAAGTGAACAAGTGACAGGATGCCAGCCTGCTTCGAGCGCCCACCACTCCACTGAAAAAAAGAACATTGTAAAGGAGCACTAAACAGACCTTAGAGTCAATCCAGGAGGAGTTACTTTGGAGTTTTCTGGTTTGTTTTTGTATCGTTTTATTTTGGGACACGCTTCAAGGATGCATTGTGGATTAGTGTTCGTCCTGTTTATGGGAATCCTCTTGGTGGTCAAGGCTTTCAAAAACGGTAAGTGTTGACATGTGGTTGCTAGACAAATAACGCCTTTGTAACACTCATTCAAGCCGAGTAATCCTGATATTTTCCCAAAAGATTATCTCTCTGTGTTGTGCGCTGAGCTGAAAGTTAAAGTGGCCAAGCGCTCACCTGCCTTTTGTATCTGAAGCCACAGAAAAAACCGTGTTATTAGGGAAAACTTTACATATTTTTTCGTTTTGTTCTGTCGTTTTCATTTGAATCACTAGCCTCTAATTCCTATCCGAATTTATGTTTGCTTTTACACATCTGTTAATGTCTTCTAACTGTTGAAAGCTTTCGATTCGTTTCTATATTCCGCCTTTAATCAAACGCAGTCACAATAACCACTTTTTTTTACGCATTGTATTGTCTCGCTGCTTCTTTGCGCGAACAGGTTTCCAAAGTCAGTTCAAAAAGTCACAAACTTCCTTCCCCAGCTTCTCTGTTCATATCTAGCGCTTACTTTCGTTTCTTATTCTTAAGCCTGAGCTGCATCAGTATTTATTGCGCTTTAATGGATTTTAACGAGTGGTGTCAGTAGGTGAGAGCAGCAGATGGTGGGGATTGGGATTGAAAACAAAAAACACGGGTAAATGAAGATAAACGCGCAGCAGGCGATGGGGCAAAACGGGGGATTGTTTTGTAAAAAATGAAGCGTTGACACTTGTGGTCCAACAACTTTTATCTAATTAGACTCAAAGACACCATAAAAATAGATTTGCATGTATTAAAGAGCACCTACTTACTGTGGCAAAGTTAAAATACGCTACCATTTAACGCTAGATTCACAATGTCTTATTGTAAACTTGCATTAAAACAAAGTGAGTCATGCCTGTTTCAACAATTTGAAGTCTTTGCATTTCAAACTGTAGGCATATTTGTAATTTGGACTTCTGTATTTGTCAACTTTATGAAAATGTCATGTTGTGCCTATCATAAGACAAGGACATTTTAATTTTTAATTGACGGAAAGACAAAATATTGTTTAAAACATTCCCCTAAAAGGCCTATATGCAGTTGATATTTGTGTTAATGCTATTCTATAACATATGAAGTTATTATTAGTAGGATGCGTTTATTGGCTGGTTTATTTGTTGTAATGAAAGATCATTTTATCAACCAAAATGCTTTTATTTTGTGTTTTCATGATGTTAGTTAATGCTGAGTTTAACAAAAGGAACCAACTGTACAACATTAAGCCTGTTTTTGTAGCCCTACTGTATAAAACGTTCCAACTGCCCCAAATGCCTTCTCCTGTATCCTCAAACAACTCCTGTTAAACGACCAACACATGTATGAAACCAGCAGTAGACAAAGCCAAAATCCCAATCCTCCAGTTCCCTTTTGTCTCTATTCTCAAAGTCCCTCCTGGTGTCTCTCTCCGCGCAGATAAATGTGGAGGCAACGTCCGGATCTCAAACGCCAACTACCTCACGTCCCCGGACTACCCCAGGTCTTATCCGCCCTCTCAGAGATGTACGTGGGTGATAACGGCGCCGGGTCCCCACCAGCGGATCCTCATCAACTTTAATCCACACTTCGATCTGGAGGACCGGGAGTGCAAGTAAGTCCTGACTGTGTAGCTCTGAGGCTGCGAGGCTGTGGATGGGGAACAGATGTGCATTTGGCTTTACAAATTCATTCATGCAGTCAGACGTCGAGTCACGATCTGATCTCAAGCCTTTGGCTAAACGGGAGAGGGGTCTCAACACTGACTGCAATTACAACATGGGATTCCCAAGACTAAAATCCATGCTATCTAGACATATGCTGTGTTCTTATCTCTGCTTGCATTTAACTTGTTCTAATAATAATAAAAACCATCAGGGTTTAGTGCAACCAGACAAACCACTTTCAAATACTTCATTCCATCCAAAGCCAAAATGCACACAAGCTAAGAGAAGATCTATATTTACAGACAGAAGTAAGTTTCCTAAAGAAAAGAAACAGAAACAGGAGCAAGAAGTCTTGTGGTCTTACAATCTGGAATTACTATGGGTAAAAGCCATGCAAATGTTATCAGCATTGATGCTGTCTTTGCTTTTGTATTGAGCGGAGTATAATGTTGTTTAATGCAGGCTTTAGGAGGCTAAAAACAAAGTACTTTCAAATAAAGTTCCAAATACATATTCCAAAATATGACCCCTCAAATCCAAAATGCATTAATAAGTAAGCTAACACTAGCATTGATCTTTATTGGCACAAATGATTGTTTCTCAAAGAAAAACAAGCAAGTAGTCTCTGAACTGACAAGAATAATTCCCTAGAATAAAAGCTATTAAAATGCAATCTAGTTTTAGGCAATGTGTGCTTATCTGTGCTTATCTGTGCTTGTCCATTGACTTGTTATATTAATTTTAACTATCACTGCAAGCCTCAGGAAGAAAACGAATTAAACTTAAAACACAAAAAAGACCAACCTTTATGCCCTCCCAGGCCAAAATGCAGCAGCTAGCTGAGAGCAGAAGTAACTTAGTTGCCAGAAGCATTTTTTCCTAAAGAAAAAGGAGCAGAAGAAACTGACTGCTTTTACAACATCCCAAGACTAAAAGCCATGCAAAATGTTATTTAGATCTAAGTTGCATGCTGTTTTCTTATCTGACCGCACTTGTGCATTGACTTCTCATGTGTGAGTTGAAATGAGGCTCAACATACATGGGAGGCTGTCATATAGCACATGAAGCTGCGCCATCTAGTGGTGAAAGCCCCCATCTGAACCTGTGTTAATTCAATTGTGAGCACTCTGGCACCACATAGGGCAGCAGGAATGTCTCCCTGCAGCCATTAGGGTTTGGAATGTCCCCGCTCCTCGTCTTTGTGGAGTGAAGTCAGCGGGATATGAGATCGAGCTGGAGAGCTGTGCTTTTGGAGAAGGATTTAGAGGCTTGTGAGGATGAAAAATAGCACATCGTTTGAATGTATGTCTCTGTGATGCACAATGTCTTCTCTGTTCCACATCCTATCCTATACTATACTATACTATAATACTATACTATACTAATGCCCTATACAAACAATGTATTAGTGTATACCAATGTTGAAAAACTACAGTATTTTCAATGTTTTTTCATTAGCCTCTTTGTCGTGTTGCTCTTGTTTGCTTCTCCAAACTGATAGTGTGCTGACCACTAGGGAATGAATTAGCTCCACATTTACATGGTGTTGAATTGTGCCATTTTGCTGTCCTATGTCACATCTCAGATTTTATGCCAGAGCAGATAAGACTTGACGCCATGTGAATTTACCTTCCACAGATAGATTTTTCCCAGTGTGACAGTTAGTCACTGATCCGTATTTGACTTGTAAGCTTCGAGCTGTCGCCTCTGACAAAGGGCTAAGCGGCTAACCTGTTGTCAGAAAGATAGTTTAAGCCGTTGAAAGCGGAGACAGGCAGTAATGTGATGAGGCTGCCCCCAGGTGAAGTTAGCCAGGCCTGGGCAGACCGCCTCGCTCTGATTGCCTGTCTCTGTGTGTGAGATCGTCTGTGGTTTTTTGCTGCATGTGTCGCTGCCTCTGCCCTGCTCTGGATCAGCTGTTTGTTTACGCTGCAGGGCTCGGGAGAGAACAGGGCTTTGCTGGATCCTGTTTCTGTATCACCGCTCCACCCAAAACCTGGTCTCCGTCGTCCTTTTGTGCTCCGTCATTGATCCTCTGTATACGTTTGTATGGCTTGGTTTTTTAATCCGGCTTTCAGTGCCACTTTAACCTTTCTTTACTGCTGTCACAGATTTATGGCTGTCTTTTAAAGGCTGGATGCTCCTTGACACTCATTTTGGCTCAGGTTTCAGCACCATTGGGACTATTAAACTGTCCAAGATCCTCTGGAAGGGAGAAAGCACAAGGAAGGGACAGAAGGAGGAGGGGAGCTCGAACAATGCTTGAGCTAATCAAATTAGCCAGGAATGAATTTCCTGTGTCTAAACACACGCTGTAAAAAGAATTCCTCACTGCAGGCCCAAAAGGCTTTTGAGCTGAGGGTGGGCTCTGTGATCCACGGAGGTATCATTTACAAATTAGCTGTGCTCTTTCCTTTATGGCCACTGCGTTTTGGAGATTTCACTTTGCTAGTTAATTGGCAGTTCATAAATTCACTAGCAGATGAAGTTACATAGGCCTATATGCACCTGCAAGTGTCAGAGGTAATCCCAGCTGTTTCTCCTCCCTCTATGAGCTCAATAACTACATTAAAGCAGCTAATGCTAATCGTGTGGTCAGGAGGTTAGAAGAAACATTTGTTAGAATACAGGCCAAGTAGACGGCTGTGAAGAGTAAGTATGCTCCTTGTTCATGTAGGCCACAGAGGAAACAGGGTCGACCTGACCTCCAATGTCGGCCTATTTTTAAACTGGCAGCCGTTACATTTTTAATGTTTTTAATGGAGGGCTTTTCGTGGGACTTTGGTTTTCCTTCAGGATACCCTCAACCATCTTAGGGAAGTTGACTTCAGCTAATGAAAACAAACAAAGAAGTGCTAATATAGTTCATGTTCCAGTTTAAGGGTAAAACTATGCTTGCACTCGCAGTAAACTTTGGGTTCTTTTGGCTCATATTTGGATAGGTGGATTTGTTGGAACTAGAACTTTTGCACACCCATATTTTTGGTCACTTATTTATGCTCGACCATGAAAAAAGAGTGCCACCTTTTATGCTTCACCCTGACCTTCTGTCAAAACACCAACCGGCATTCTGGAGTGACATTATGTACGTCTGTGTCTGGTCTGGCTGTCCCATTTATGCTCAACCCTGTCTCACCTCGGGATAAAGATGGGACGACAACACATCCCTAAAGCTGCTTATGTGCCTTTTTAGGATGACGTGAGATGTAAGTAAGAAAAGAATAACCTCTGCATTAAAGGGGCCACTATTGGAGCTGACCGTTGTGTTAAATTATAAATGAGGATGGCTTGAAATGAATTGTGTAATATGATTTTGAGTTGGTGTATAGTGGCTCATGTATCCACGGACAGCTGTTGTGTCATCTGCGTAGGCTTTGTGACAAGACTCGTCGGTCGCAGATCCACTCACCAAATCAGCCCTCGCATAATGGAAACTGATGAGAGTCAGAATGGCCTCCTTATCTGATGGACTGGCAGAGGCGGTGGTGGGGCAAACCGAGGGAGGGCGGGGGCCTACAATGCATGCTTCAGTGCACTGCCTTGCAATCTAATTAGTGGGCAAATGGAACACACATGCACCACATGTTCCCCCTACATGGCCGTTATCAGCAAACCAAACAAGAAGCACTCAAAGTGGGCGCTCGCGAAAGGGAAAAAGCGGCGTCTGGCAGCGGTCGTGTTGTTGCACGTGTGCGCTACCCTTGACAGGTTTGTTTGGGGAAGTGCAGAGGGCTGTATCCTGAGAGCTGGAGGAGGAAAACACTTCATCACAGAGATAAGGAGACTAAGTGAGCCCTGCGATTCTGAATGCACAACGTGTTTACCTTTCACGCACCGTTGTAGACTTTCACAGAGTGGAGAGTTTTCGGGGGCCGCCCCTCGACGCGCTCGCAGCTAATGAAGTTTGAGGCGAAGGCACAGCCCGCATCGGGACAAATATTTGAAGTCAATTCGCTCGGAGAATCAGTGGAATGAGGCGGCTAAGCACAAGTGAAAAAAACTCGAGTAAATAGATGTGCTCTTGCTCCGTGCATCCACTCTGGGCTTTTTTTGTTTGCAATCTGATAAGGCCTGTCAGGCTCATCTGGCTGAGGCTGCTCTGCAATCTAAAAGAAAGCTAGGGATTTGAATCTGAACAAGGGACTGGGTGCTTTCGCATAAGCCAGACAGAAAAGCAATTTATCTCATTTGCAAAACAGTGTATAGTTTTTGTTATTCTACCAAGATTTCAGCTCGGATGTCAAATAAAGTTGGGCCAAAAAGAATGTCTCTCTGCAGGCTGTTCTCACCACCATCCACTCTCCCGCTGCCTGGAACTTAGTCTAGATAGATATGGCGCATTCCTGACAACATTATAAATCATTGATGGATTAGGATTTGCTGACCACTCTGAAAAAACAACTTCTCCTTCTACAGCTCAGTGGTATCGCTGCGAGCCAAGCCGTCACTCAAGGCTCGGCTGTTAGTTTTGGAGGAGCCACAGTTAAAAGCAAAAGTAGACAGAGACGGTCTCCTCTTTCCTCGGCCTACCTCGTTTCTTTGCTTTTCTATCTGCCTCGCTTTAGACCTCACAGAGATTCCGGCGTGACAGTGCAAGCGGTAGATGGAGGGGGTTAGACTTGGAGATGTATAGAAGTGTGCGGAGATATTCCAGGAATGCCTTCTCGTGTGGGGGAAGACAGTCCGTGAAAGCCGAACGCCTCAGTGCGCTTCAAAACTCAGGAAAAGCCCTCCTGCCTTCAGCAGCCTGAAACTTAAGTCTTGGAAAAGCATCTTTTTCCTTTGCTTAATTGTGGCCCACTCCTATCTCTTTCCCATGTCCCACTGAGCTGCCCCTGTGGAGCTGATCGGCATGCTGGGAAGGCAAACATTCTCCGCTGTGTAGCCTTTACAATAGACATCCTGCCCCTTCAAGGCATTCCTGACAGGGCCCGGACCTAAGAGACTGACAGATGCTGAAGGGAGTCAAGCCTTCACTGCAGCTATAGTTGGCGCTTTCTTTGTTATGTGGAATCTTACTGTATGTCTGGTCAAAAGAGGACCACCTGTTCCCAGGAAGTGAGAGTAGTAGACAGAAGGGGATTTAGGGAAATGAGCCCCCTGGCCACTTTGCTTAATTCCACTTAGTAACATTATAGCTCATCAAGGACATTCAACTGGACAACTGTCTTTGGTCAATAGGAAATCAATGTGAGCTTTGTTAGTATTAGACCTCTTTCTGGTTGACTTTTTAAGCCTTAGAGCAAACAAAATGTATGTTATAGATCATGTTTAAATGGCACGTTCAATTGAAAAGCAATGCATTTTTAGTCATTTTGGCTCTTTTTATGGTCAGGACAGGATAGAAGTGGTCCTGTCTTTGTACACAACAGCATTAGAAGAAATGAATGAAATATTATGAGTTTATGTAGCTGTAAATGGGCAAAAAAGCAGAATAGCGTGTTCATAGAAGGCTGCATTAGTGTTCATTTATGCAAATTAGCCATGTGCTTATTTGTTCCTGTTTGACACAGACCTTTTATTTATGGCGCTGCTTTTGCACTTGTGTGGCTTTTACATAAAACGTGATAATAGAAGCAAGTCTGTGTTTCAAAGCTGACGAAGACAGGACATTGGTGAAAAATATTTCCTATGAATATTGTTTATCTTGCATTCTGTCCCTTTGGGCTTTCAGGTCAAAGCCAGACGAAACTGTTCAGTATGGTTCAAGGTTTAGACATAGATGAATTATTAAAGTAGTCAATTGATTCTCCTTGGTGTGTTAGTCCAACTTTGTGAAAGTCAGTTTAGTGTTGTTCCCATTGGACTGAAAGAACCATCTTCTAATGCCAAACAAACCACTATAGCTCCGAAGTAAATAACATGATAAAGAGCAATAAAGCTTCACAGCTGGAGGGGGTAGAAACTCCTCCACTGCCCCTTCCCTCCTCTCTCACGCTCCTCTGCAAGAGTCATGGGCAAATATGGAGAAGTGGGCTGCGTACATCAGCCGTTGTCATGGAGGGGAATAAATAAGGCAGGAACGCAACAGGAACCTTTTTTTAACAGGCCAGTGGCATTAGAGGCTTTTAAAGAAGGGAAGTGCTGTGACCCCGGGGGCTCGGGCAGTGCAGCTCCAGAGTGACACGGATTGCCGGGCGATACTTACGGCCTGTTAGCGGACATTTATTTCTGCAGCCTTTTCAAAGTGCATGTCACAGAGGCATCCATGCTGCGGCGAGTTCAAACAGGCGTCGCCAAACAGGCACCGGGAAAATGAAGAGCTCGGTAGGGCGACGCAGCTTCTTTTAACTAGCGCCTTTGACAAAAGCAGCTGAAATTATGCACCTGGTATTTTCACTCGCAATAGACTCCCACCGCTCATCACAATGGAAATCAAATTACACCTGAAAATTACATTGAAACTATGTACCACAGGAAAAAAAAGAGCCTGTCAGCAGCATCTCAAAAAGCAATCTACTTTGAAGATATCTTGTTTGCACTTCACTGTAATTACACCAAAGCTTATTTTGTCAGCATGTAAAAACTTCCACATCAAGCACTCTGCGTCTTGTACTTACAATGTATTATCCCATTTGCTACCTGGGAAAACATAGCCGTTAATGAGGCAGGTGAGCCACTCAAAGCAAATGAAAGGCAGATTAATGCTAAGTGCTAACCTTGGTAATTAAGGAGAGGGCAGGACAGCAGACACAGAAACACTTTGACCTTCATCTCTGTCTCTCTTTCTTCTTCTTCACCTCTCACAAACATGAAAGGTGACTGGCTGGTTAATGAACAGGATTTAAGTAGGTCTAGGCACATGTGTGTTAGCATGCGCGCTATGAGAGTGTCTATCTGGGTGACCGTGGGGTTGCCGTTCCATTTTTTCCCCTTCATCCGCCGCTGAAGTGTTTCACCTTGGCTGCAGCTTGGAAGGGCAGCCTGATTGAAAAGCTTTCTGGCCGTGGCATCTGCCATCCTCCCCGCTGCTCTGTCACCGCTTTGATTCATGCACAACCTGACCACAACCGGGAGGCGAGCCACTCTAGCGCACAGCGGGAGGGAGGTCCACTTCACAGCGCCGGAGTAGCAAAAGGAGGGGAACGGGAAAAGAGGCAAGATGAGGGCCTAGCTCATAAATAACACACCAAATCTCCAGGCTCTATCACATATCAGAGGCAGCACAAAGGAATCATACAGTTTCACGTTTGTTTTGCATCTCCATGTGGGTGTTTGCCAGGGATTGAGTGTCGCTAAGCTGCTTCTGGCACACAAATGCTGTTTTCTTTTTCTTTTTTTCAGCCTCAAAGCAGATTCCCTATATGGAAGTTTCTAGTGGAATGAGACTCTCACAGCTTAAAGATGTCAGTCAGATGCTCTTTTATCCACAACAGATTGCTAGAACATAAAGCCGTATGGAAAGGCTCATGATTAGAGGACAACATTTGGTAATCTCAGCTCTCTGTATCTGGACGAACATCTATTGACTGCAAGAACATGTAGACTCCTTTTCCTTCCAGCACCAATGAAATAGTATTAAACACTGAGGCAATAATTCAATTATGCAATACCCTTTTCCAAAGGACTGTTGGCAATGAGCACCGTCGCTGTCTCTCTGCCTCATATAATATAATTAGCAACAGGTTTTTTCTTGTTTTGCATCTTTCATCTCAGTTTATGACCATGCGCTTAGTAACAGTGAGTGTCTTTACATGCACTTGACTATCCCAGCTTTAAAGTTTAAAAAAATGGGATAAGCAATTACCCAAGTTTTGCAAAAATCTTGTAAAAGTCAACCATCACTCATTTGCTACTTTGCACCACTGACATTAAATGTGACAAAAATAACTTATTGTGATGTGACAAGTTTTGGCAAGACGTGTTTTCTCGTGAGAAAGTATGGTCATTCTTAGTTAAGTGGAGTATTTGTCTATCAAGGCTCATTTGTTTGGTTCTTTGAGTCTAAATGTTGAACTAAAAACATATATAGTGTGAACGCATCTAGCAATGGAAGCTCAATATGTTTATATTATTTGTCTGGAATTGTCATGCATGGAAGTCATTTTGCCGTCTAGTCGCTCACTGTTGTTTGTGTCATCATCAGCAAATGTCATATTCCAATTATGGTCGTAATGACGTACTTGTGTTTATCAGTCAATGCCGTCAGGTGCGAGGCAGCTGTCTTGGCACTATTTGCACAAAGCCTCTTTAAGTTCTCCTTCAGTACCACAGTAGAAAGGCGAGACAAGAAGAGGCTCTTGATGAAAGGTTCTGGACACTTTAATACACCATGTCCAGGCTTGTCACACGTGTCGGTTTCACCTTGAATGGGACTCCTGATTTTGATTGATGTGACCATAGTTCTAGCCAGCCCTGTTTGTTGCCCTAACGCCCCAGTGCTTCCTGATCCTTCGAGGGGTGGCAGGTGGGAGGGGGGTCTCGCCAACCGCAGGCCTCTTTATTCAAACAATCGAGCAAGTCCCCAGGGTGGGGCAAAGTTTGTTTGCAGTGTAAGAGGGTTGCTACAAGTGAAGGGAAACACCCTCCTGCGTCCGATCCCGAGGGTCATTTTCGGTCATTGTGCTTAAGGCTGTCGACACACTGGTCTTCCTCTACCACTCCACTCTGAGGTGGTAAGCAGACAACGATTGATGGGGCGGTTCCCTACTGCTCTGTGATTGAGTTAGCGCCACTCACAATCCCCAGCTTTGTTTGCGCTTTGCTTGATCTCGCCTCACTAAATTGGCAACATTAGCTGTGTTCTTTTTAGCCAGCACCATGGCTTTTTTCCTTCTTCTTTTGTTATATGGAAGTAATTGTTAAAAAAGGACTGTAAATTCAAGCCCACTCCAGGCCTTAGTGGCATTATCACAGTGGGGAAGTGCAGAGTGTGTTATTAGTTGCTTCTACCCCTGGCGTCAGTGCAACCTTTTCACATTGACCCCTGCTTACTAACTGACAAGAAAGCCCTTTTTCTTTAATGCATAGTTTGCATGGTTTCCTGGAGAATGGAGTTAGAATGCAAAGTCAAAAGGCTTCCCGGACAGATGGACTCCAAGTTGGCAGGCTAGTTTGGAATAAAGGGCCCGTAAATGGAAGAGTCACCTTGCTCCTTAAAGGTTGGCAAAGTCGAGCTCGCAAACAACACTTACACTGGCTACTGTGGCGCCAAGAATTCAGCTACTCTTCCTGGCACCACAGAGGGTGTACGCCACTTGGCATGAGGCCCCTACAGCATTGACAATCTGGCTTTTAAAGTGGTGTATGACGGGAAAAGTTCAGCAGGTTGTAAATACAAAAATATTACAGTGTTATCACTTATTTAACAGACTAGATATAGATAATGGCAAAGGCAAACCATAGATCCCCATCCAAATACAGAACAGGCATATATCTAAATAATAGACTTTTGATGTTTAGGTGCTAATTTGGGACCGTTTTCGATCATTTTAAATATGTACTCAATGCAGAATGTACACATGACACTATAGTTAAAAACTAGGTATGTTCAAAGCAATTTCCAGTCATTTTACACAAATATATCCTGTTCTCCTACTCAAATATGCAATTGATTTTTTTTTTATCTTGGCCCTCACAGCTTGTACTTTTGGCATCAGTGTAAAAATGCTTTACACCAAATTAGAGCAGCACAGTTATCTTAATAAAAAGGGTGTACTATAAATATATTCTTAGAAAACAGGGTTTATATTTAGACCGCTAATCACGAAGATATGCAAGCATTGTGTGAACACCTCCTCTATTTATTTTTATCGCCGACCCATTTCCTCTTCCTGTTAACAAGCTAAAGTAGCTCGTCTTATCTGAAGGTCACTGCCGCGGTTTAAGGTCAGGTGCGCTCGCTTCTGGCTGTTTGTGCACTTGTATACAATCAGGAGGACAATCCAATCCTCCAAGACAATCTCCCCGGGCCTGTTGATAGTCGCCAAGTGCCTGCTCGTCCAGCCGGATGACCGGGTCACGGTGCATTCAGGCTAGACTCCTCAGTGACCCCCCCACAGACCCCCACCCATCCTCATCCGCAGGGGAGCAGGGAGGACAAGGAGGACAGGGAGAGAGGAAGAAGAAGGTCACCAGGGGGGACGCATAAGGCTTTTAATTGAATAATTCCCAGTGCAGTTATTACCACCATTGCCCCGGAGCTCACTAGCCATTCCAGAGCTATGTAAGGAACAACATACTCCACATCAGTGCTGCTTCAGGGATTTATGTTGGCACCAGGGAGGGAGGGGCTCCAAGAAGTGTCTTAGACCAGTCTTAAGTGTGAGAACAAAATCTTAATGCAGCTGGTATGTCAACACAAATGCAATGTAGAAAGAGTTCACAAGAATAAAGTCTGTTTTATTTAAAGCTGAAAATGTTTCACTTAGGTTAACAACACAGACATTTCTTGGAGTTACTGTGATTACAAGCCAGGTTTTCCTCCTTTTTTCAGTTGCTGTCTAATATTTTTATTTATTTGCATTTCATATATCAACTCTGCTCAAAAACGTTTGATGATTTGAGATGTCACAAGATAGTACAAGAGACATTACATTATTAGACAACAAAATTTAAGTAGTTACCTCCATTTAGTAAGTTCAAGATGAGTTCTGAACACATGAATGCAACAATGCCTTCACAGAACTTGACTAGACTAAAAGTTTTATCAGCTCTAAATCTTTCTGATTTCAACTCCTGTTTCCCACTTTCCTCTATCAGTTACTTGCTGCATACCTCCTTTTATTTATCGCTGCTTGTGTAAACCACTACTGTACATGTCTTCACACTCTCCCTCTATCTTAACCAGTCAGTTTCCTCTTCTGCACCACTCTCGTCTGTCTTCCTGTCCATTGTGGAGCCGCTTCTGCACAGCACCCAAAGGCTTTACCTCCAGTTGACCCCAGCCTCCAACCCACCCCCCCTCTCTTCTTGTCTCCTCTCTCCTTGCTCTTTTAGCCTTTTTAGCAAACGGCTTCACTAACACAGCTCATTACCCAGCGGGCAGCAGCACTCGACTCCCCACTAGAGGCTCCCAAATGCAGAGAGACGATTGGTTGTGCATATGCCCCATTTCTAACAACATGCGGTGACTCTTCTCATTGCGATACTGTGCAAAGTTCACTAGGTCAGCAGCTCAGTGCTGTGTTTGCTTAGATCTTGTCACATGGTCAACGCATGCAGGACTTCAGTCATCTACATCCTACACAAATATGGAAAAAAAAACATGGAAACTAGAAGGATCATTGAATATGCCTGTAGTCCAATCAGACCAATATGTGAACGCTTCAGTGCAGGAAAAGTAAAATATCGGCAGAAGTCTTCAAAGTTTACCATTTAAAACAAGTTATGCTAATGTTGTTTAGCATTAGTATTTGCATGACAAATACTTTTGATGGCCTTCTTTGGAGAACAAACACAGTGGGCTGTGAGTCAGGAATATGAAAGGCCACTCAGCAAGTGATAGTTAGAACTTAAACAGCTTTTTTTCTGCATTCAGTGGTATTGGTTGGCTCAAAGTTGCCTTTATCTTCCAATTTTTCTGTCTGATAAAAGTTATTATTAACGCCAAAACTTGATGAAGCATGTAAACATTGTTCCATGGTTATTTTATTCAGAATTAACATTGAAAATCAGGGACTTACCATCCAATATTATTCAGACTGTGACGCTTGTCTTTGTCAGCCTTGTGTCTCATTTAGGTTAAGGAAGCGAGACAGTAAAAAAAAGGAAATTGACTGTCACATTTTATAGTGCGTGTTGGTGTCCTATAATAAAAGACAGATTAGTGGCTGGTGTGATGTAAATATGGCACATACGATTTTTTTAAATGAGACATAACCAAGAAATGATATGGAAAAAGCACCTTATGAAAATGAAATCATCATGAAACGATTAAACACTAGCTATTTTTGATGTTTCCTCGGTCACATATTTTTCACACTGAACTGACCCATTCATGCCGCCGTGAGCATTACAAGGTGCTTTTAGTTTAACCACAATGCTGAACCCAAGTATGATGGCTCTATAGGACAGAATAGAAGCCTGTAAGTGAGCTATTGAAAGACAGACGGTTCTGTATGTGCTCTATACAGTATGTTCAGTCATAGTGTTCCCTCCATGCCTGCGGGGCGTCTGCGTATCCATGCCACCGCCTCATGTAGATGCCCCGGGGGGTGTGTAGGCGATGAGAGTGAGGCCAGGGAGATCGTGATTTTAAAGAGACAGTATATGTGTGGATCCTGCTGTGCCACATTGTCCCCTATCTCCATTCGCCTTGTTATTTTTACCCTTGGCTTCTCATTGTTGTAACGACTGTGTATCATCGTAGCTATGTCATGGACCCCTGTGGAGATCTCTCAGTTGGCTCACCTCGGCCCGCCTCGCTCCAGTGTAATCAGAGATCCTCTCAAATGTCAAGGTGGGACAAATGGGAGCCATTCCCTTCAGTAATGGCCTTGGAGATGGGTTGGAGTGCTTCTTTTTCCATCCTGCCTATTTGACAAAAAACCCCGACCTCCTGTCCATTCATGCATTCTGTCTCATTGCTTTGCTGTTTTCCCTGTTTTTTAAGTTTTATAACAGTCCCCTGCATTTCCTTTTGGCCTTTCCAAATCATATCACTGAGGTTCTGGTTGTTTTGAGCAGAACATTTCCAGATGCATATTGAAGGAGTTGTTTTAGTGTTTTTAGTGTTTATTTTTTGCCAAAGCATACATCTATACTATTTTATGCGGTGTTATGCTGCACTAGGCTAATGACTTTGGCTATTTAGAGTAAGTTACTATGAAATGCTATGCTAAGCTTGATCAAACCTTACCTTAAACTCAATATAATGTTGGGGTTTTTTTTCTAAATAAGGAGAAAGTATGTTGGGGTGATGGACTTAGTCTTCACTGGAGTCTCTATGTTAGAAAGTATATAGCTACTGCAAAATTTGAATCTTATTTCTTTGAATTGGCTTCAAGGTCAAATATGTAGTGATGGTTTAAGCCTTCGGTGTGCCTTGTTTAATACTATACTACTTATAGGTTTCTATTATGTCACCAGCATGATTATTTAAATATCCTAGTCATCCTCATTGTTTTCAATCTGAGATTTTATGAGGACCTGTTCTTACTAACTGGTTTCCCTCTTTTTTATCTTTTGTAAATTATATCATTGTGGTGCCGGTTGTTATGTTTCCTCTCTTGCATAACAGTGCTCAGTCCACGTTACTCTTACGTAATTCTTAGAAAACTTCCTAAAGGCTTCATTACTTCGTTTAAAAACGTCTACATTCTGGGTTTGAACATACGCTCTGTATCTGCACTGTAAGACATACAGTAAAGCGCTGCTGGATTCTTAGCATTTTCAATCGTGTAGCAGGGAAAGTGCTAAATGTAGATTTGCCGCGGGCATCATTGTAATTAAATATACTTAGTCATCCTCATTGTGCTCACGATAACAAGATGTGCAGTAAAAAAAAGGAAACGAGGACCAGATGGGTTCTTAAATCCTACCTGCAGCTACTACTCACACTGCGGACTATACAACCAAACAATCTTCTACCAATTGGTTTGTTTTGCCACGAAGGCTTGTCCTTGCATGGGGATATGCTGTTTTTGTAATGTTACTCCTGAATAATGTTTATTGATCTTGGTTTAATCCCCGTTAAAAAGAATTTAAAAGATTTTTTCCCCCCCATTTGTACAGTATATGGTATAACATGAACAGACCTTACTTTGAAGAACGTGCTGCAGGCTGTTCTCGTGCAATAGCCTGAAAAAGTTTGCATGTGATCTTAGTAAACAAGACGCACACAGAAAGCAGGGTCAGGTGGTTTTGATTCATACATTGGCATCAAAAAAATGATTCCAGAAATCAAGTCATTTGAACAACAAAGTAACAAATAACATAAATGTGCCCAAAGATTCCAAATAGAGTCTCTTTTCCCACAGTGTTTAGCGTAATTCCTTGTTTTATAAGTACATCAGAGGAAAGAGCAGGCTAAATTAGAATATTGACACTTTTATTGGCTAATTATAAAAGCCATGTGGTATTTTTCTTCACTGGAGCTATTGAAACAGCAAGAAGCTAACAATAGTTCACATTTACCACTTCCTTTGTTTACCGCTGACACATTCTTCTGCAATAATCGGGTTATTGTGACCTATTTGTCACGCTTTACTATTTTAATGAGGTAGGAAGGTCAAAGCAAAGTTTAGCTGGATGACTGAAGATATGCGCAGATGTTTGTTGCGACCCCGGAGGGACATCGCAGTCGCCAGCGGGGATAAAGAGCCAGTCAGCTGAACATACTTAAGCATTGCCAGGGTTCAGAGTTCACTAGGCCCTACATGTGAGGTTCACATCTGGGATTTGGGCGGGGTAGTAACAGTGGCAGCTTTTGTGGTCACTTTGATTTCCTGCGCTTGTTTTTAGCCCCCGCCCTTAAGCAGTAAGTGCCTGCTCTGTGCTAAATAGAAAGGATTCCCCCTCGGGCCAGAAATCTCCCTTCGTCAGTGTGTGCTCATATTTTTGAATAAAGGATTATTGTGCATGTTGTAGAAGGAGGGGGGATGCAATAATTGAGTCTAAATAGCCAAATTCATTAATTTGATTGTTGGCGACAGCACATCTCTCGACAGCGTAATTAGGAGAGCTAATGGATGGAGCCACGCTAAATCCATCAATGCTAATGATAATTGCTGTTTAGCAGAGTGAATATGCTTAACCAACGTGTTGTAAAATCAAAAGCAGAGGTCTAAAAATATGGAGGCGCGTGGCGGTAACACCCAGAGAGGCCCTGTTAGATGAATGCAGCTGTGTCGTACAAGGGCAAGGAGGGCTTTTATCTTACATCTATCTGCGCTGTGGTGGCAGCAATCATGCCCGTCTTTCACTCTGACAAGGAACCACTTCTGAGCCCATCAGCTCTGATTGGTCAGTGGTTTGTCCCGCTGGGTGGGTTGGCCACGTTCTGAGGCCTCGCAATGATGTTGTGCACGTTTCAAATTGGAGACACATCAGTGGAGAAATTCTTCTTTACACTCTATGGTCAGGAGTCTGTTTTAACGATCCCTCCCTTCAATAAAAACCTTAACGCTGGCGACTCAATTTGTTGCACTGGTTTTTTATGTCCAAGGCAAGGTGGTTATTACAGCTGGACCCAATCCTGGGACAAAACTAATCTGTTATTATTCTAGTTTACGTTAACCCTTGTGTTGTCAAATATACTTCCTGCATCCCAAGGGCAAAAATTAAACTACATCACTACAAAAAGGCGTGGATTTTACATAAAATAATGAAATCATAATCTCTCTGAAAGTAAAGAAAAGCATGCAACAGTTAAAGTCTAAACAGTCTAGTCACATTTTTTGGCCTCGTTTTTCAGTCTTTCTGACTTTTATCCAACTGAGTTTGAGTCTGAATACTTCTCCAGCTTCAAAATGGATAAAACTGTGCTTTCTGTGACCATTTACTTGAACTTCTTTTACCATAGTTAACACATACAGTTCATTTTGCCTCCAGTGCTCTCAGTCTTAGGAAAATGTCAAATTTAACCTTGAAAGGGGGTTTTGTAACTTATTGGCCGTGTCATTTTTAACCCTAAGTCAACTCATGGGTTAATGCCTGTTACAAGTGCCAGGGGGCTAGAACATGACTGAAGTGAATGAGTTTATTTCAGCTGGGATTGTCCCCTTCAGGCTCCGAAAAAGTAAGTCAACTTGTCTGGGGGCCCCCTCTACAAACCTTAATGATGTTTTGCCAGAGCCTCGAGTGACAGTTTGTTAGCCCGGACTTGTTAACACGTGAAGGCGCTGCGTGGGCTGGACTTTTCTGACAGCTGACAACAAGGCCCTTTTTCTTATTAAGTCTCTCGGGGGGAGCCGTCCCAAGCCTGTTGTTTAAGTCTTTTTTCCGACTTGTGAGATGTTTTGACGTGTTGTAAGTGACATGTTTTGGTGGGGTAGCAAGTTATACCATGTCCGCTGCGTGAACGAAAGCACTGGGCATCTGTGGGAGCAAGGGGACTGCGGTAGAAAAAGCTCTTTGTTCTCTATAGCGGCTTATAAATGGTCTGATTAAGAAATTTAACCAATTGTAGAGGGCTTACACAGTCTGTCATAGCATTATTTCTCTTGAAACGATTGTATTGCTTTTGTAGGACCATATCAAGCAGACGTTTATAGCGGCAGGACAGATTATTTCCATGGGAAAGCTTGAGGCGATATAACTGTTATATTGTTAGGCGGCTGGTTTGTCGCCTTCTCTTTGGCTTTGCGGCGAGGGCTAATGTTCTCGTTTGACACTAGCCGATTGCTTTTTCCCTGCGCCTGAAGAAAGAAGGCAGGCTAATACATTTGAGTCGGTGAAGCGAAGGTCGTTGAGAATTACATTCAAGCCCCACACTACACTCCTCCTTTTTCTTTTCACTTTAATTTCCCCGTTGGATTGGCAAACCGTTTTCACTATTAGCACCGTGGTAGGCAGTTCGGAGTGTGTGTACATTCAAAGTGTGTGCCCACCCAGTCCAAAGCAGACTAGACAGATAGAGAGGCGGATTGTATTGTCAAGAGGAAAGAGAACAAAGCGGTATGACAACAAATCCGGGTCCCTTAAGATGAAGTTTAATTTGGTGGGTCAGACAATGCAACTGTGGCACCATTTGGGGTTTAAAAGTAGGCCATGTTGATGATGTTCTTTTATAGTCCTAGGCATAACAGCTCTTAACTAACTCCTGTTGCCTCTAGGCATCTCATTCCAAGCTGTAATGTAGCAATGTTTGGTTACTAGCCATTTTTGTCCCCCAGTGCTGTTATTGAGTGTCATTAGCATTGGTTAGCATTGTTTTAGCGTTGTCATATGCACTCAAACTATAACATACATACATACAACATACATAGATGTAAAATAAAAGTAAAATAAATGCATTTTTATCGCTGAACCCTCTTTGATATTAAAAGTAAATAAAAACAAAAAAAAAATTATGTGGTACTTAAATCAAATCAATTAATGTTCTTTTGTGTTGTGCTAATTTAGAGCAAAAGTTTCAATGTGCTTATAAAATGAAAAACCTATAAACATATTAAAAAGGAAACAAGATTACCAAAATATTTAAAAATCCAAGCAGCATTTGAAACAAGATATTAGCATTTTGGTTTTTGGGGAACCCTTCTGCTATTGGACAAGAGTGGCATTATATTTGTCATGTTCCGATTTTAAGCCAACTTTATCCGACTACTATGAGCCCCAGTGGAGATTGCTCATTGACCAAATGTTTTACTATGCCTTGAGAATGAGGATGGCTTCCTATGAAACCCTGAGGGAAGTTCCCACATGTCTTTAAAGCCAAGTCTTAGAGCTACATTTAACAATTTAGCAACAAGAGTTTTCAAAGTGCCCCACCAAGCTTTTTTCTTAAGACTTCCAGACTCTAAAAAACTGGATAGAACCACTGGCGTTTTTACCCCATTTTATAGACATACATTTTCAGCACGGAGCTCTTCATTTTATTTTCCCATGCACACAAAATACAGCGAGAACCCCTGGGGTGTCTTCTTCCTTCACTCTGCATCTTCTCTCCCACGGTGAGGCCTTTACAAGGGCAATCCAAGCTGATGATGATGCTCCAGCGTCAAAAACACAAACAGCTTTCTTAAAAGAGGGGGTTGTTGAAAGAGACGCTGTAGTGTTGCTATTATTTGGCAGCTGAATGGAAAGGTCAGTGCGGAAAGGCAATATATACAGTGCTTGGACGGATATGCCAACCCATTAGCAAGTCTATAAAACAACTTACTGGCCTAAAGTAATATAAATGTCTATGACTCGACTGAAGCACTAATGACACTTAGGTATAATTTAGAGAAACTGGATGCAAAACTTGGTTAATTCCACAATCATTTTACTCTTGCAACATGCCTTTTTGCCCTAAACTTAAGGACCAATGAGATTGTACCATAACACAATCTAATCTAAACAGGTCCTCATCTGAAAAATTATAACTACTTTAATACTATGTGCAAACATAGTTGATGTATAAAAACTATCCTTGAATATCATGATTTGTCTCTGGTAGGTTGGGCAGTGGATGGGACTTGAAATGTAGGACCTCAAAGTTGGCATTTTTTAATTTTGAATACTTCATAAAAGGGATATATTACACTTCACATTTGATACTGCATGGTTCATCTTCATAGTTTAACATATATGGAGATAGCATTGCTAAAACAGGTGCATTCTCCAAAGTGTATGTGACAGATTAATGTCTCTATGTGGATATAATGATTTTTTTTTTTTTTTAATGTTTTAATACCTTAATCTAACAATATAGGGGGGGAAATAAAAAAAAAAATACCATGCTTATCATTTACATTGAGAAGTGGTATTTTTTTAATAATATTGTTTAAAATTTTTCTAATACTTAATCCCATAATCACTACCAGATGTTTTACCTAAGCAATAGATTAACATTAAGCACTGGGTAAAAAAATAAAATAAAAAAATGCTAACATTAAATAATGACGGGTTGTGAAAATGTTCACAGGCTGTTTCATTCTATTGACTGTATTTCTCACCCTGCACTTGCTTCTCTCTGGCACAGTAGCTCCTCTTCTTTCCTTGATGTCAGTGATGCATCTCCGCATCAATTTTTTAGGCGTCTGGCGATGCTTTGCTTTTGGCACTTGTGCATGGGAGAGAGCTGTGGAGACACAGGCTCTGAGGTGAATTATAAGTCGTCTGATAGAAGCGAACGGGGCCACAGCAAGATTGATGCTCTCTGTTGTGAGAAGGAGAAAGTAGTGAGGATTGCATTGATTGCACAAATAGAAACTTTTTGGGTGGGGAAGAAAAATCACTAAATTGTGTGCGGAATATTCTTTCAATTTGTTACAGAAGCTGCCATGTTTGAAAAGAATTTGTGTTATTACTTCTGACAGGAAAAAAGATCAGCTTGGACTTGTGCGATAAATATTTACTGCGGTAACAAAACTTGGCAGGGCAGTGACATCATTACAACAGAAACTCGATCCGCGCTTCACGGGAGCCTTTTAAACCCAATAATGAGCAGCAGAGGTCTAGCCGTTCAGCCACAAAGCAGGGGAGCAATAACATTGTAAACACCAAGTGAAAACAGTATTTTTGACTGAGCTGCAGCTGATAAAGTCCCCCAGACAAAGTGGGACTTGTGTAAGGCGAGTTGGGATGTTGCCACAGCTGGTGGAACAGGAGAAGAACTAGGCTCAAGTCGCAGTAATAAGAAAGAAAATTGGGGCCAAAGAGCATGGACTTGGATTTAACAGTAGTAGTAATAATACAATAGTAATGTTTTTTATTTATCTATTTTTAATGTTCCAAAAAGGATAACTCTCAATAAGTAGTTCTGAGATTTTTTCCTTGTGCTCTGTGGAACTAGCAGTTGTTGTCTTTTATAAACAATGCTGTAATCACTTTTCTCCTGACGCAGTCTACATATGTTTTTGCTCAAGCGAAGAAATGAACAGTTCCCAACAATCTTGCTGCCATAATAAAAAGCTATATAGAATGTCATGTCCTTAGGGAATCAGAATTTGGAACCAGTCATCAGTTTCAGAGGGCCAACTTCTGCCCTTGCTCTTCCTTGATCATTTTTAGATGCCATCTGACAATAAAAATAACATTCAAAATATTCGGTTTACAATGTGAGGAAGAGCACACAGCAGGGTCTGGACATTTGAGAACAACCAGTTCTAGCATTCTGCTTTTGATGTTTGTGATGCTCAGATCAGAGCATGACTGACGAGTTAGTCCAGACAGTATGAACTACGTGGTTTTGTTGGCTATATATACAGTACTGTGTGAAAGTTTTAGACAGGTGTGAAGATATGCAGTACAGTAAGAATGCTGTCAACAATATACAATTTAAATATTTGTTTTTTTAATCAATTTATAAAATGAATGTGAGTAAAGAGATGTTTTTAGAGTGATACCAGAACAAGGAGTCCTGACATAATGGTGGAACACTGATCCCTACATCATGCAGTCCAGTCTGGTCCTTTCTGGTTTAGCCGAGGTCCTTCATTTGATGATCTACTTTAGTCCAGTTTGGCCTGGTTTAGTCTGGGATTCTGCAAATGTTTGAACAGAACCTGCCCAGATCCTTCAAAAACACAGTGGAAATACAAGAACTGTTGCTGCTTTGAGACAAAGTCACACTAAATATTGATTTGATTTAGAATTGCCTTCTGTTCTTTTACTTTGCATTTTGTAAACCAATAAAAATCACCACATCTGCATAAAACCCACTCTTAGTCCATGTCCAGTCTGACTAAGCAGCATTAGCTTGAGAACCACATTATCATTCAGGTGTGTTAACTGAAAGAAATATGATTTGAAATTCCTGTCAGACTAAGGCCTTTACGTGCAGTCAACAGTCTAGTTTTAAGCAATAGTTTGAATTTCTCTGTTGCTAAAACCTAGTGAGGTGTTAGGAGCTTGGCCGCAGTGCACCTGAAGAGCTCATATTGTGATTGTTCTGTACTAGCCGTTGAGACAGATAGTAGGCTCTATGCCATCGCTCCAAGCCCAGACTTACATTTAATAGAGAAGAGAACAAAAGGAAGCACTTGATGCGTGTTGGCAGCTCTGTATCACCTTAGATCACTCCATCCAAGCAGCAAGACAAGTGAAGTCATCCATCCACGGTCCCTCCTCGGGGGAGCCAATTTCCACTGCTGTACTGCCACTGCATTTCCTCGCGCTGTATCCTTCCCGCTCAGTACTTGTCATAACATTTCACATAACGACCGAGTGACAACCACCTCACTCTTTCACTTTACCCCAGTCACCTCCTGTTAGCCCATTTCTGTTCTACAAATATGTTTCTGAGACGTATGGCAGCTGAGGGAAAACATGTTGGTAGAAATATGTGCTTGTGGTTACATGTCTGGCCACACCTGAGTGTTACAGCCCACCCTGAGTTGTCGTTATTCACAGTTTCTCTGTCAAATCCGATGCATTAGTGAGTGTAGAGTCACTAAGGAGGCCTGATGTTTTTATAGTAATTTGGGAATCAAGCTAAAGTATGAAAATAGGAGCTTGTGCTGTGCCCAGAAGGAACATATTTTTTGAGGGGAGCAGAATGAATGTGCCCACACAGCTTCTATACAGTACGGACATTTAAAACCTTTTTTTAACAAGATTTAAACAAAACACCATTAACACCATAACTTCAAAACCCATATCTAACTTTAGCAGTGATTTTTTGTCTTCAGGTTCCTGGCCTTTTTGTCCTATTCTACCAACTCAAATATTTGTTGTTTTTTTGTTGTTGTTGTTTTTTTTTTATAAAATGCACTTGTAATGACTTTTACTACATGTTTGACTAGATTAATGCAATCATCTGTTGTAAAAAAAAAAATATTTAGATCCACTCACGGCTTGCATTTGTTGGCAACATGGCACCAAATTATACGATATGGTTTGCGATACAATGTTAACAATAACAATATCATGATACAGAAATTCTGACATTAATTAATACAGAGTAAATGGTAAAGTGAAAATAATTTGCTTAAGATTGATAAAAAGTTGTCTTTGTGCATTAATTCTTTTCCTGATCTCAACCCCTTAGTTTTTGTTTAGTCCCTTTTTTGCACAAATAACTACCACGTCTTTATCTTAACAAATATCACTTTATCTGTATCACAATAATCAATATCTGTATCACAATAATTTATTATAAGAATAGATTGTCCCAACTGTTTAATTCTTACCAATATTATCAGTATCAGACACGCTAAAATATATATTATTGTGGAGAAATACTTCAAAATGCAAACCGTTGATGTTAGTAAAAAGAGCCAAACTACCATAACAAACTAAAGCATATTTGTATTCCAGTAAAGATGGAGTTGCAGTGCGGCAGGTTGTCAGAATCTGGGCAGGAATAGATTGGATAAGTGGCCTTTGGAGCTGCAAACCTGGCAAGAGCTAGTGTTATGGGCAATTAAGTACTGTGGAAAGCTGAAACCAAATCAGCCTTTTGGAGCAGCACCATCATTTCGAATCATAACGGCTCATGGAGAAGTCATCTAACCTATCCTTTCTCCAGACAGACACACATATAACAGTAGCTAGAGAAAAGCCACAACTCGGAGCCATTTAAAGCTGAATGTTAAAACCCTGCTAGATCCTGTAAGCACACACGATACCTAGAGGCTGTTTAGACCACCCTCAGTTGGTCACGCTCATTTCTTCTCTGGCGGCTTAAATTTCACATGCCAGATTGTGTCCATTGGCTCCTATTCTCAGCCCCATTTCCAAACTGTTTTCTTTCTATGCTCAACTGACTCAATTAGACCTTGCCTCAATAGCCCTGAGTCTGAAATTCCAATTCGGGTTTGAGTGTGTATGTACAGTATTTAACAGCATTAACGCCTGCTCTTCCTATACACCACCCAGCACCACCCTAAGGCCACAGTAGCAATCACATTCACTGTCAGCAATATTACACAAGAGATAAACAACACCTCGGCAACTTTCGGAGTTAAAAAATGTTATGTAAGTCTGCTGCAGGGAACACAAAAGCTAGTGCTTGGGAGTGTGTGTCGGGTCGATGTAATGAAAGCAAAGCCTGCCCACCTGTTCTTGGAGTTTTAACCTGAGACCTCATTAGTGCACTGTGTTTTATTTCCACCACATTACCTACACAATATGCTCTGTTGCACTCTGCTCCTCTGCAACCGTGACGGATTACACCCACGATTCGCACACTCAGTAACGCTACTAGGTTCTTACAAATCCATAAAAAGTATTTAAGAAGTCTTTTTACTTTCAAATAGTGTTGTCATCCTCAAGAACGGGCTTGGTTATAGAATCTAATACATTTGGGCTTGTCTTATTAACAGTGGCAGACTTTGATTTCGACAAGAGGTCTGTAGATGCTGATAGAGAACACTTAACTAAACTAAACATGTCTAAGTAATCGGCGTCTGTCTTGTCACTGTCCAGGTACGACTACGTGGAGGTGAGGGATGGTGTGGACGAGAGCGGGCAGCTGGTGGGGAAGTACTGCGGTAAAATCGCACCATCACCTGTGGTCTCCTCCGGAAACCAACTCTTCATCAAGTTCGTGTCGGACTACGAGACACATGGAGCGGGTTTCTCCATCCGATATGAGATCTTCAAGACAGGTGGGTGTCACACATAGGTGTATGCCGATTTAATACGTTTACTTCCAAAGGTAAACTCTATCATCTATGATTTTATTATAAAAGTATACCTTCTGTACAAGGCTATGCCCGTAACACATGCTTCATTTAGAATGCATAAGTTGTACAGTATTCCAGCAATTCTCTAAGTTGAACAGCGGGCTTCATATGAAAAAGAAACTTGTGAACTTTTGCGCCTAACTGTCGTATACATAGCTAGAGAGTCGTTTTATTAATTTACACACTGATACTTTGCCTACCATGAGATTAGCTACTACTTATAGTACTATTAGTAAACTTTAAAAAAACATGGAGTAAGGTATGTAAACTAAAGCTATGTACTTAAGCTTTTTTAATTTAATAGCTTTTGTTTAATAGCATTCAGTTATTCTTGATCTTAAAAATTCTAAGCTATGCGATTTTCAGACAGAACATCAATGGAACAACACTAGCACCACTGAAATTTATCACAATTAATATTTTTGTGTACAAGGGTATGTCTACAATATATACTTAATATTATATATTTAGCAAAGCAGAGAGTGACTTGCACTTGTTATAAAAGCTATTTACTACCATTAGCATACACTATGTTAATGCTTAACAGTTAGCTGTTAACATTCAGCCTGTTTTAAGAAAACGGAGAAGCTAACGTTAAACTTGTTAGCCGTCAAACACCACTAAATATATATTTTCTTATAATAAAGGTAGTCTATGAAAGCAATGTTAATTTTCCAACTTTACAAAATTAAGCACATGAACTCATTTAAGTCAGAAATTGATTGTCACTTCCGAATTTGCACCCGTCACGCTAATCTGTTAGCCAAACAACATTAACTTTGTTTTACAGATAGAAAAAGTTTCATGTTGTTCCTACTAGAGCTATTAATTAAAATCAATCAATGCTATTTCTCAAAAACTAGCAAGGATGAAGACCATATTCATTCTACAACTCCATTTTAAAACATAAACCTATTAGTTAAACCCTAGGGAAGCACTTTGCTTTCCGAGTTTGCTCTACCACATACAGTGAACAATATGCTACGGTATAAAAAAGAGTGCAGAGGTACTTTTGATAATGGCTCTAGAAGGAGCATCTAATTTCATGCTTTGTTTGTGGCTTATTCAAGGCACCGGAGCATCAAATTATGCAATCGGCAATATGGCAGGCAATATGCTCCATTCAAAGCCAACGAATAACAGCCCCATATGTTCCATGATTGTATTGCTTTTGATCTACTGTGAATTATTTTACAGTAAGCCAGGGCATCATTTTCCGAGCATCGTTTCAGTAAATGTTGCTTCCAAGTATGAGCGGATCTTGAGGTATTTTCAGACAAAAACAGGCAAAATTCCTTTCATTATTTCAAGCTAAATATAAGCGATTTTGATAAACTGCAGATACGCCCGGAGGATATTATCAAAAGCTTCCTGCTGTTTGGCCGCCTTCCTTTGTTTGGTCTATAAGGAAAAGAAGGACATCACATATCTAGACATCGACTTGAGGCCAGACAGGTGCTACAGACTCCACTTTCATTAATTAACCTTAGCAGCAGTCTGTGGGACAGCCCCTCGTGACCTTCGAGACATGATGAATGGCCTGCGAGGTCCCTCTTTCCTTTTAATCTGGCCTAGAGTGAACCCGTGTGCCGCTGCGTTCGGGGGATTGGTGCGGGTTGGCCATTGCCAGCTGGTGGAGTGGGGGTCCATTTAGGAGATCAAAGCAGCGCTCCACCCACGACACACCCAGCACATTTACACTGGAGCAGCTCATTCCCTCTGATAGCGCTGGTTCAGTCCACTCCGTTCTCATGATTAGCTTGGTATTTCCTCGTCTCATCTATTAGGCAGGATTCTAAATGAGGCGTGTAAGAGGTCCAGTGTTGATAGCGGGAAACTGCTGAACAGGCAAGGAGTTGAAGATCCAATTCTAACGACCCTCCTAGGCCTCTGCAGTGTTGTTATAGTTACAAAAATGTTTAAAAGAACAAACTAAAGTACACTTGTATGGGTTGTAATAAAGTTGTCTTTCATTTATGCATTATTGGTGCTGAGAAAAGAAGAAAAGAAAAAGCAAATGGACTGCACTTTCACATTCAGTTCACAGTGTAATTTTTATTGTGCATTTGAGATTTATTCATAGATTCGAGGATACTGTATGCATTTGACACCAGGGATAAGACCACTGTTTAAATGTAGTAAGCCTTTTTAATCTTATTATGTCTTAACATACCAAAAACAGATACAACAACAGGTAGATACTTCAGCTGTATTAATTCCCCCTTTGTCTGTCCACACTTACTGACGGTTTCAGATTTAGCTCCACATGCTAAAACATGCTACATAAAAAGCAAACGTTACAGCACATTCCAAAATATCACTGAGCAGAAATAGACTATTTAATAATGGAATTGTATCAGTGTTGGAGAAAGGAATTTGCAGAAAAACAACACCCAACATTAACCTGGGCGTGTTTTCTTTCAACTCCCATAAAATCATAGGTGTTGCTTTGTTTGCTTTGCTCACTGAACACAGTCGTGTAATGCTCTGAATTTACTTCATGTTTTGACTACTGCTGCACGAGCCGCCGCCAAGAACAGGGCTCTGAGATCAATTAGCGTCCCTGTTTGTCGGAGCGAGAGAGGAGCAAGCCGAGAGCACCGAGATACGACGCTAGCTGATTAGCGCGGCTTATCAACGAGCAGAGTATTAGGGAAAACACGGCGTTGGCTAACACGTGTAGCGTTAATGACGATACACAGATGCTCCGATAACAAATGGGTAGTCTCACGCTCGTGCATGCCAATGAATGCAAAGAATGGAGGTTGTTTATCACTGTGACTACGGACCTCGCAAGTCAACCTCTGGGACTGCTACTGACTTTCAAGCTAAGGTCGTACGGGTGACAAGTGCAGCCGCAAAACAAACACTTGTAAACATGACCCTTAGAGATCATACCAGACCTTAACATATGTGTTTGCTTGTACAGGTTTAGCCACTTAAACCATGTAAATACACTTTCCCTCCCGTCAACAAGCCGGGCTGCCGTCTGCAAAGTGTCTAATTGGAAGAGAACAGGTTGTTTGGCGGTTCTCTGTGGCCACTTCTACAACAGCCTGCCTCCTCTTTTACTCTTCTCTCCCCAGTCCTCAATCCCATCCAAGCATCTTAATTAGCATGGGCTATTTATTTTATAGCCCGCAAATTGGCAGCTTTGCTTGAATGGCGAGAGTCTGGCAGGAGACAGGAAGAGTGATGCTGGGGATAGAGGGATATAGGAGCTGAAGGGAAGATTAGCAAACGGGATTCTATCTGCCATATAGGGGCTGGAAAAGCAAACATACAGGCTTATACTTTATTAACAATAGCTGTCCTAGGGTCAGGGTTAGGGCCTAATGCAAACTGTAAACTTAGTGTGTTGTTAAAATCTCATAAAATTATACAGATCAACCCAAATGCAAAGCAGTTTAATTGTTTCAGTTTCTACTGAAATGTTTTGCGCATTGACTCATTGGAATGGGTCTATGGGATTGACTTTTTGCCGCCTTAAAATAAATGTGGAACTTGGAATCAGTATCTAGCTCATTCCATTTCAATGTCCTTTCCACAGATACAGGGGCATCTAGGAAAACATATACTGTTAATGTAGGTCTGGTGAACTTGCGAGAGTTTACAGTTCAGCCCATGTTGATAAAAAAGATATCTGTTTTCCAGATTACCTGTGGACATAGCTTTACTCAGAGGTGCAACCTTATAACCCCGGCTTCATGCATTAAATTTCACTTCATTTGACAAGAACATAATGCTTTAATGTCACTGTACAGCGATACAACTGATTAGTGTAAAAATAAAAAGTTCAAAAATACATCATCAATCTTACAAACTTAAACTTAAACTCTTAAACTATCATTGCACATTACAGAAAATGTAGCTTTTTGATGGCTGTGTCTAGTGGCATAAATGTTGCCTGAAAACTTCAGCAGCTTTCTTAATTTTAACTGTTTGGAGTTTAGAAAACTGAAACAAACAACCAGCAGTTCATTCAGTGTAATCTGTGCTTCCAATCCTTGACTACATAGAAGCTTTATTTGTGGTTAGGAGACCTTTTCTTCTTTGTACAAAATGACAAAATCCTTCTTGTTTTGTTTTGTATTGTACGGAAAAAACAGCTCGTATCTTCACTCCGATCTTCAAGTGTTTCATATCTCTTCACTTAAGTGCACATACACAGCATATGTTTTCCTTTAGCAGCTTTGCTCAGAGCCACATCAAGGCTGGCTGAGGGCCCATTGAAGAAGCAGTGGGCGAGCAGACAGATAGTGCCATTGCTAGCCCCCCTTTTTCTCTTTGCCAGAATGACTCAGTGCCTTGGAACCACTTCTTTTTTTTTCCACACTACAGGCTTGTTTATCATGTCGTCCTGATGCGGGCGCTTTTAACCCTGACACACACCTGTAAAAACACCCCCACCACTGCGTGCTATAGGTAGGGGCCTGTTTAGGGGTAGTGTTCAGAGACGGCACGCCATGATGCCATAGGTCACATCTGGCACGGAGCCTCGCTGTCATCGCAAAGTGCCTTCATGGAAACCTTAGACAACAAATCTCTTTTAAGGGGAGACCGCCACCCGCTCCACTCGCCGTCAGCGCTGTGTTGTCAGCTTTGGGCCCCTTCTGACCTCATCTAAAATTTGTCATTTCAAATCAGGTTGGCTCTCAATTATTGACTTCAAATACAAAACTATTCTGATGATTCTGACCATTTAACTACTTTTATCATGAGATGGGAATTCAAAAAAAACAAAAAAACAAAAACGGAATGCTATTTAGTTGCTTTTTTTAAGTTTATGGCTATAAAACCAGATAATTTAGATAAAACTAACCATGCCTTTCACTACAGCAGCATTAAAAGGTCTGTGCAGGGTTGTTATGGTGAATATTTGGGAAAAGCGTGTCTAAAAAAATCTGTAAAAATTTTATCTGAATGTTAATTATTATTAGGCCATCAACTTTGACTTTGAAGTGACTGTGTTAAAAACTAATCATACTAAACGAATGTAAAAAGAAAAAAAATTCTTGATTTTAATATGAACTAAAATAATCATGATTATATTGTAAGTCATAGTCAAGGAGTCCTATAGGCCACAGATTGAGAGTTTCAGCCACTGTTGTGTGAGTTACCATTATAAATCAACTGTTAAAGTTGGTCATACAACATTCTTATGTGACTATCTAAGATATAAACACAGCATGCAGCTCCAACAAGCGTATTTGGACTAAACATCACTGGTGGAGGTCTCGTAATGTGAGCCAGGACACATGACCATTCCCACTTCCATAGCGCTCTAATTACATCCAGGTAAATGCGACCTAAGCCAAAACCGAATCCATCCTCCAGTCCAATCTCTCAACCAGTCATTCAGGATGCATTAAGCTCATTCACACCTTGTATTAAGATTGGAGAAATGAGATCCAATCACTCTAGAATGAAGGTTGAGACAGGACTCAACTCTGACATTGTTCAAATCCAGGCTGAAAACAGTTCTATTTAGCTGTGCATATGACAACTGAAAGTATTTTAATTCTGTTTTAATTAATTAATGATTATACTTATGTTTTATATGATGATTTTATTTGCTTTCTGTTAATTTTATGTACTGTAAAGCACTTTGAATTGCCTTGTGTATGAATTGTGCTCTATAAATAAACTTGCCTTGCCTTGCTCTGCCAAAAGGAACCTAAAAAATGACCAGCCTTAATGAAAAGTGTTAATGTGCTAAATGCATCATTAGAGAGAAAGTTCATTTATAATAGCAAATCCCAGTAACAGAAGTGCTTAATTTGGACACTGATGGCTCACACACAACATTAACTCCATACAAGAAAGGGATTTTAAGTCAGAAAGCACAGGTATAGTTTTGCAAAATAAAAAAATGTGAGATCTCGTGCAGAGTCATGAAAAATTCCAAGAATACAGTAAGTCTGGCAAGCCACATCTGTCCACCTAGCTGGGACATGGATTTCAATAACAGGTCTGAAGGAGGACAGAGTACCTTCATGGAAACCTTAGACATCTCTTTTACTACCTGCTCCACCCACCATCAGCGCTGTGTCATCATCCATGAATGGTCTGGGGTTGTGCTAACTGCTGTGTCACTCCTAATGTGCTAAAGCGCCCTAAGGTTGTTTGGTCAACCCGCCTATCCATCTGTTCCAATAAGACTCCACGTTAATGTTTGAAAGAGTTAATTTTCCACCGGCGATTAACCCCTATGTTGGGAGAGAGTGGGGCAAGACAGAAAAAAAAATGGAGAAGGGTGGG
Source organism: Rhyacichthys aspro (assembly GCA_036850595.1). Taxonomy (NCBI): domain Eukaryota; kingdom Metazoa; phylum Chordata; class Actinopteri; order Gobiiformes; family Rhyacichthyidae; genus Rhyacichthys; species Rhyacichthys aspro. Next base: position 3,319,510 of record CM072167.1, read on the forward strand.
TGTAACGGCTGTTAATGTAAAAGGGGGTTAGCTAGGTTTGCTGAAGTGGGCTAATGATCAGCCAGAGAGCGGCATGGAACATAAACATTAGTGATTTACTTAGCGGTCCAAGAACAACACCTCTGGCCTCCTTGGCTCCGACGTCTAATAACCTCAACCTGAAAGACCGACAGAGGGGTAAATGGACGGAAAAATGAGCGAGGGAATGAAAAAAGAGCCCAAATAGCAAGAGGTTGTCACTTTAAATGCCTGCTCCTTGGCACAATGTTGATCTAATGATTAACGGCCAGTCGCTGGTCGGCTTTCAGCGACGGCTTAATGGAGAAATAGAGGACAAGTCATCAGGGGACTAACAGTTTAAACCCATATTTGTTTAACATTCATTATAAATCTCTAACGCTTACAAAGACTGAAATCTGATCTCCATTAAAAACCATTCTGCCTGCAATGACTTGTCCGGTTAAACAAACTGTAATCGCTGGCAAAGTGAGTCACAGTTGACTTTTGTTTACTCCTGCATCCAAAGGCCTGGATACAAAGGCGAGTTAAAAGAATCCATTACCGCCGGCTGTAAAAAGCTGGTCGGAGGTTGCTGCGAAATGTTGTGCGCTCAAGGTTACTTCTCTTTCCCTGGGCTTACTTCCTGTCGTAAATTCAGCTCTTTGTTTAAAAGCAGCGTTCGCACCAGAGCGCAGGGTGCACTGTGGTCAAGCTATTAATTTTATCACAGTCCAAATGAAAAATGTGTGGGATTCCGTAAGAGCAGATATCCTGAGACAGACTTTTATTTTTATATGATTCTGTTTTGTACCAAAAACCCACATTTTCTCACTTACAATCATAGTTTACTAAGAAAATTGTTTCATGGTGATTTTACTAATTCATTAACGGGTGGAATTTGATTTTTGTGTATGACTAAATTAATATTTCATCAAACATACATTATGTTTGTCAATATTAGAGAGGTTTTGAATAGCTGTGTTCTCACTAATATCTAGGTGTAGTTTCAAGAGACACCAAATAATTGTATAGTGTTGCTAAAAGTTACATTAAGTCATTTTAAGCCATGCCACCCAGACCCATTCACTTTCTTCCATTAAAATTAATACAACTGACTGTTTATCTAAAATGCGGCAGGCTTTATGCAGTTCAGCTTCTGAATTCTGGTTGGTTGTAAGTCTATCCAATTGCAGTAGTCTAATTTGCATTCATTTATTCTGCCCTCTGGAAATCAAACTCAAACCAAGAGACTAATTTTGGATATAGCAGAGAAAGAATTAGGATGACTGGCCAGGTTAATGTTCCTCACCTTTCTTATAAGATTTTAATTAATAAAATATAAGCAGCAAATTCTGCATAAGATGATTGTGGCACACTACTAACTACATCCACACCCACCAGCGACTTCAGTTGTATGCAAAATATGTAAAAAAAATAAATAAATAAGTATATAGTAATGTAGTTTACAACACAGCACCCAACATACTTGAGCAGAACCAGAACCAGTCAGTCGAATATTGGCTCTGTGCTGCTTTTGTTTTGATGACATTGCTTGTAAAGGTAATGTAATCCGTTACAGTAAGTTGTCATTACAACAGCTGGAAAGCTGTTTAATGTAATATCCCATTTTTAGAAAGTGTAATTAACATTTTTTCCATTTTCGTTTAACCATATTTCTAAGATTTCAGCTTTGGTCTAGTAGAGTAATTGAATTGTCACCCGTTATATTGCAGTGGTAAAAGATGACTGCAACTGCATGAGTCTGGGAACAATGGCTTTATACCGTGCCACTCTAATGCCTCAATTTTGACAGGTTTTTAAAAAGGAACCACTTCCAAAACACAAATCTGTTCTGGTCAACTGCTGAGTCGAGATAAGGGTCACGGTGGAGGCTGATGAAATGGATGGTGAGTGGAACTCAGCGCCAATATCCACAGGAAACTGACCTGAACTGCACTTTGGGTACTGCAGCTGTCTGGAGCACTCAGAAACCACTGGCACATGTGGCTCGGGTTTTTACCCCAAATTTGTCTGGCATTTTCTCCCAAATACGGCGAGGTAAAATGGAGAACTGTCACGCTCAACAACAACACTCTCATCCCGGTGAAAGCTCTTTCTCTTGGCGGAATATGTCCATTTTCTTGGGGTAAATACGACGGGAAGCTGTGAAATTAATGTTGCCCACTGTTCTCAAAAAAACACACTTAGCCACTGCACTAAATGTCAACTCTCTTTATACTCAAAACTCGCTGTGGCTTTCAGCGTAAGGAGAAAGAAAATCTCCCGGTGCCTTCATTCACAGCAGTGGTGGACAGGCTCAAGTGGGGCCTGATGGTCTTGAATTAGGGGCCCAGCAAGACGCTCGTGCAGTAGTGGGAAGAAGCAGTTTGCAACATTTTTTTAAGCTACAGTGATGGTAGCGTGGCGGCTCTATCTAGCGATAACTCACTGCAATTTTGCTTTCGATTGGCCCCATCTGTGCCCATCACTGCAGCTGTCAGACTCGCATGAAAATGACGTTACCCTGAGCAAATTACTGGCACTAATGGCACCAAATAATTGCCTTGAATGACAGTAGTGGGGTATTTTTCTTTTCATGTTTTTTGTGAAGCCAGCCTTGCTAAAACTTTATCCATATGCCTGAGTCTGCAGAGTCTTAGGCTCAGTCTAAACCTGATTTTTTTTTTTTTTTGCAGAAAGGGAGTTATTAGCCTAGGGGTTTTTTTTTTAAAGATATACCTTCAGATATAGTAACTCCAGAAGGCAATGGGTTTGATCCCCAGTCCATCAAAAACATGTATAGATATAGACGAGCAAAACAGAATTTTTATGGTGACAGCTTAATTCGTGCATGAAGGTGACAAAATGGAGGAGGTTATGTCGCTGTTTTGAGGGCTAATGTTGAATATGTGTAATATTAAAGTATTTTGTAGAAAAGGATAACAATGGTCTTTCAATTATAAATGTCCAATCACAACTTCCCCTGCTTATGCTGCCTGCCTTTCTAACTTGATCCCATCAATCATTTGGGTTGTCTTAGATTTGTACATCAGCTTCAAATCATTCCTAAATAGGAGTTGCTGTTATCCTCTTTCGTTATCTGACTTGTTAATTGCATTCATCATTTGAATACTATTGCTAACTAAACAAAAAAAAGTGAAACCATATGAGTACAATGATGCACAAAACAAACATGACTCTGAAACCAGAAGCATCCATCCAGCAGCATATTTATTTGACTACTTACACCTGTCCTCACCTTTCATTGCAAAGTGGCACTTTGAACTCATTTGAATCAATCAGAATGCTATCAATCCCCAATACCACTTTCTCCAGAATGATTATGAGTTGTATTCAGTAATTTGCAATATTCAGGACAGATACAAGATTTTTTTAAGCCTACTTGGATAATGGTGAGTAATAAGTAGTGGTATTGGTATCTACACAACCCTATTTGCCATCTTTGGGTTTGATGTTATGTTATAATACTTTTGGTAAATATTATTTTATGAAATATCCATGCAGGCTTGTCCTTACAGCATCCGTCACTCTCCTAAAATATATTCCTGCTGTGTCTTTTTTATCACGTCACTCATTCTCCAATCGTAATCTGGTGCTTATGACGCTCGAAGAAGTGGCCAATATGGGGAATGTGTTAAGGCTTCTCATCAGCTGAAAGGCATCTCTCCGGGGAGCTGTGAATAAATATTTTGACTTTTCCCTTGTGTAAAATGCTGTGTTTAAGTGTCAGCTCTCGCGCGCGTTGATGTATCGGCAGTCATCGCCCCGGCTTTCCATCACTGCCGCTGTAATTTCACTGGAGCACCTCTCATATGTCTCACAGACGTGTCCTGATGAGGCCTCGTGTGGAGGGTTTTACAGCACGAATCAGGCTGTTTATTCATGATTCCACTGATGGGGGCCTTTCATTAATGCGTATTCTCACAGTCCAGATGTCGCGGGAGCTATATAGCTTGGGCTCGATGAGGAAGGGGTGTGATGTTTGTGGGCAACGGGGAATTAGAGAAAAGTGTGGAGAGAGCCAGATGTATTGAGGAAAAAGCCATCGTGGTGGTCTCTCATGGATGGGCTATAAACTGTACTCCATTCAATAGAGCATGTGGGAGGCAGACGCTCCCAACATAAAGACAAGCTCTTAAACAGCAGTCACTTAATAGGCTCATCCACCTCTTCCGTTTACATTCAGAACTTTTACACAGTGTCATAAAAAGTAGTTAGTGTGTTCGTCCAACCATAAGGTGCATAGTCCAAAATGGCTAGTGATAAAAAAAAAAAACCTGCTGCTTTGCTAAAATGAATCGAGTTGTGGGTGTACTAACAGATGCTTTCCTTCTCCCATCTTGTTTCCATTCTCTAGGTCCTGAATGTTCAAGAAACTTCACCTCCAACAGTGGCGTGATCAAATCGCCTGGTTACCCCGAGAAGTACCCCAACAACCTGGACTGTACCTTCATGATCTTCGCCCCCAAGATGTCCGAGATCATTCTGGAATTTGAGAGCTTTGAGCTGGAGCCAGACCCCACGCCTCCAACTGGTGTGTTCTGCCGCTACGACCGGCTGGAGATCTGGGACGGTTTTCCTGGAGGTAAGGATTCGGATAACTACGTCACACTTCATTGTCATACCCTATTCTTGGTTTTATCTGAAGGACAATTGGCATGTACATCGAATCTCCAAATAGCTAAATGAAAATATTGCTTTCCACTTACAAGGTTTTTGATTCAAGGCTTTTACCAAGATATCACCAATGCCGAGGCTATTTTAAAGTTCGAGTGTCGACAAAACTGGAACAGATGACAGGTCTATGATGAAGTGTCTTAATCTAGAGTGTTTAAAATTACAATATACCTTTTGAGGCAAACTCCCCTGACACTCAACACATATGTAAAGTGATATTCAAGGCTTGAAAAGATGTGCCGCGAACAGATCAGCTGTCCTATTGTGAGCAAGGGGGAAGATTTTACTCAGGGCCAGCTTTGGCGGGAATCCAAGAGTCTGTCGTCAGCAGCACAATGCTTCGTCATCGCTCAATGCCAAACACTTGCTGATTGTAAGAGTCTGCCGCCCTTCCTTTTCTGTCCCAGGCTATATTGTGTCACAGGATTTGTTAGCGCCCGTACCGCAGTGAGTTTAGGGTCTAATCTAGGTCAGTGATAGTTATCGCTCAATGGAGCCCTGAGAGCATTAAGTACACTATCCATTTTTGCAGGATATGCTAAGCCTCGTTCATAGATATCTTCTGGAGGTTAAGCTCAATATCACGGCAAACTCCAGACATTTATCAGAGTATCTAGTCACATTAACTGAAGAAAATTTATTTTAGAGGAAAACATTTCACAATACAGAAAATTAGTTAAAGCAATTTTTAGACATTACTGACAAGGTGGGTACCACTGTAACCTTACAGCCAGAAGGTTCTTTGGTTCAATGCCCTGTCTGTATACCACCAACACCAATAAAAACCAAACTAATAGTGGTAATAGTGAATACCGTAGTAGATTAACGCACACCAGAGATATGTCACTCAAGGTGCTGTTGTTGAAAGCCTAAATTCTGCAAATGTGTCAGGTACTTTACTCAGTGATCACTCTTACCTGTTAAAGCAAAGCAGAGGCCTTTAAATAAACTACCTTTGTTAATAGGGCATACAATGATCTGAAGAAGCCTGAAGACATTATTACTGAATAAAGTGCCTGACACATGGAGCCACTGAGCGTGCAATGTCACCTTGATGTTTTAGTAATAGTAGCACTAGAGGTAGATTTTTCCCAGTAAGATTAAAGTAAGATTAATTTGTGCTTGTATTTCTTTGTAGCCTCACTCTTACTCAAATAATCCTTAGAAGAATACTACTATGGTCTCTCTATATCTCTATATTTATAACGTGAAACTGAGTACCTTTGTGGTACCAAACACACACAACACATCCCAAAAGTCTCAAACAAAGGGCCATGAAGAGTAATGGTTAACACGTTCCACACACTTAAATACCACACCAACATAATATAATGTAAAATGCTCATCTTGCTGGTCCTCTGGAGGATCTGCCATAGCTGTTTGTACATGACGCCCACTTCGAGCTTGAACTAGGTTGCCAGTAGGAAATCCTCCAGGTGAAAAAATCGAGTGGGTAACACTCATACATGTACATGCAGCCGGTCTGAATGAAGTCAGGAGAGAGTCTCGAGGATAGTGCTTGTATCATGGTGGGCTTTAGTAGAGGAATTTCAAGATAAAACCCCCCCTACTAGTGTAAAAGAGTACTCAATCATGCAAACACCGGTCGCCGTGTTAAGCAAAGGCTGTAACACTCATGTACATAAAATCCCACAGTGAAATCTTTGCTGAAATATCATTTGGCAAATCCATCAAAAAATCAGTAGGTGCGAAAGGAAGCGGAGTTCAAAGCAGTGCTTCCATAGCTTGAGACAACTCTTTGAACTCAGCCTGCGAATTCACCTCTTCATGTTCTCACTTTTTCTCCTGGCTATTCCAACCCCGAGCGCAGACAAGATGAAAGCTTTTCTCTCCCATCAGTAGCTGAAAATTGACAGAATTTTATCAGGCAGCATTGGAGCCGGCGCGCATCAGTATTCTCCGCTCTGGCATTCCCAATGATAAGGTTGAAGTGTAAATCAGCCTGCTCTTTCAAGCCAGTTTACTCAAAGTTCAATTTTCTCACAGCGCTCGGAAGCTTTTCAAGCGTTTGACCTTTGACTTTACAAAGTACTTCCATAACTCATTTGGATGTTCTCTCCCACCCAAAAAAGGTGGGACGAGTTTAATTATCAAGATTTGTGTTGATTAAAGAGAAGTGCACCAGCTTCTAGAGCAGAGAATATGTCACATTATTATCACCTTGGAATACATATTTTACAAAGTGTCGGAATTTGACATCACCTGTGGTTCTTTCGTCTCATTAAAAGTCTTTTGAGGGAAACTATGAAACAATAGCAATTGACGTCTGTTGAACGAATCAGTTTTTGTATGTGTATTTTAAGCATATTGAGGGCAGGACATGGCAAAGCTGAAGTGGCATCACACCCATCAAGTGTTGCTGTGTGTGACAGACAGTAAAGTAAAAATAAGCCATGGGAGTGCTACTTACAGTGGCCTCTGGATCAATAGTGCATTAGCAGAAAGGTCTAGAGGCATGTTAGCTTGAGGTGGGAGATGCCCGGGGAAGTTGCACCATTCCTCCTCAGTGGACACACAACACAAATGTGAGCAGAAAGGACAGGTCACATCTTGGAAGTTTCATGAGGCTGGGGAGTCGTGTAGATAATTCAGGAGATGGTCTTTTCTTTTGGTCATAGTGTGCAGATTATATGAGCAACAGGCACATGCCTTCTGACAACCCAGTCTTGAAGAATTTTAAAAATCGTAATACCATTTGTTTCCAGATTTCCACATCCAGAAATAATAAGGTAGTTCCTTTAATTTTCTATTTTTCAAATTTTGCCAAATGTTTTTCAATGCCAGACAAGACATCCGAGATAGTTTTTCCCATGGAAAACCACAAACTGCTAAAACAACATTTTGCATCTTTTTGCAGAATTTACTTAAAAAATAGCTCTGCATACTGGGTAATATTTATAATAGTATAATATATAGATAATGTAAGATTTTTTAGCCATTTTTACATTTACGTTTTATATGTTTGGTGATGGTCCACCTAAAACAAACATTCTGTGGTCAATTTATTATTATTATTTTTATATTGTACAATCATATTTTTGGGAATATGATGAATCTGTAAGATAGGGTTGGTAAATACACAACACAAATGCAGCCAGGATTGAGAGTTACCATCTTTAAAATTTAATAGAGCAGGGGAGTCATGCATATAATCCAGAAGATGGCATTTTCCCCTGACTTCAGTGTATGAGCATCAAGCACAAGTCACATGGAGATTAGTCCGAGTCACACCCTGGGCCCGTGGGTCCCTGTAGCCCGGCCTTTGCCTTTCAACTCGGGCTAGAAGTGGCATGTTGGGATGACAGCGAGGCAGAACTGTCACTCTCCACTGATCACAGCATTACTAATCACAGATAAGCTGCAGGTCCATGCACGCCAACAGGAACTCGGTGCTGTTCACGGATCAAAGCGCACATCACCAGCATAGGGCAAGGTCACAATGCTCTCCTGCTCCCATCCATAATTCCCATGTTTCTCTGCCTTTTGTACTCTGACTTTCCTCAATTCATACACTCCCATTCTTTACAGTCAACTTACTGGAACGTGTGCCCTTTGTGCTTTTATTGCCCTTTGTCTTTTAACCCCTTTGTCTACATCCAATCTCCTCTTACTTCTACACAAAACCTGGTCAGCCATGTCTTCATCAAGTCACTGCGACATTAAGAGAAAGACAGGGGGTTTGCGGAATTTACGGCCAAGCAAATAGAATGAGACCTGGCAAGTTCTCCACTCCACTTTGCTTTCCTTTGCAGACAGATAGCCAGGCTTGGAATGCAACTGCAGGGCTTTCTCACGCCTTATTGTGGGCCTGGTTAAGAAATGGAGACGCACTGGCACTCAGAGTTTTCACACCTCCACAGGGGGGAGGTGGTAGTTAAACCCTTGTGTGACATGGCTGTGCAAACAAAACAAACAAATATTGAGTTAACCCAACCTTCAACCATAGCATCTTAATGTCGAAATAGTGTTGGCCTTGTTTTGTTTCATATAGACAACAAATGAAGGGCTCTTTGCTTTGACTCAACTGTTCAACAAGTGATCCTCCCATGCCAAATTATTAAATGCAATTCAGATGTCCATGGAAATGCAATTGCTGACTTCTTTTTTATTTTTTATCTCTCTTGATTCCTACAGTGGGACCATACATCGGGAGATACTGTGGTCAGAACACTCCAGGCAGGATTATATCCTACACAGGCATCCTGGCATTGACAATCAACACTGACAGCGCCATCGCTAAAGAAGGCTTCTCCGCCAACTTCACTGTCCTAGAAAGGACAGTTCCTGAGGGTAAGTTTGTCTTAGTAAAACATAAAAAAAAAGAGTGGAGTTAGTAAAAGAACAATATCTGCTAAAGGGAGACAGAGATTAAACGGAATCAGAACTCTCAGTGGGAAAAAATTTGGAAACTTTACTCTGGGTACTTCCAGTAGAATTAAAAGGGCAATAAACTGAGCTCGAGAGGAACAGTACAAAAAGCAAGAAGCAGATGTTGACTGTAGCTAGAGCCGGCATGATTCTATTATGACAAATTCCCTCTTGTTAAACAAAGCTTATGACTTATTAAATAAACACCTCCTGCTTCTTCACTCGGGGGATGTGCAACCGAGTAAAAGTCCACCTCCCATGGTTTATAAGGCCTCTTTTACGCACAGTGGTTCCAGACAGACTGCAAAAGGCAACTACCCCGCTACTCTAGCCCCACACCTAGGCAACCCCCCAGAGGGTTAACATGCTGTAACGTCATCACAGGCCTCGACCCCCGACCCCATTTTGCACAACACTGCAACTAAACATTTCATTAAGGAAGATGAGTGCTGGTTGGAGTCATAAATCTGTCCAGAAGATAAGACCACCCCAGACACATACACAAAGACAGTTGGTCTTTGAAAAGCAATACAGATGGATGACATTTGACAAATCTGCTAAAAAAATCTTTGAAAAGGTTTTGCCCACAGGGAAGACAGGTCCTAAACAGCACCTCTGTGAGTAATGAGTGATGTTGACTGTTGATGTCGTTAGCTTCAGTTACTTATGTTCCCTTAAGCCAAGTTTTCACATGTGGTACAATACAGGCTGGGTTTTTACGGCATGGTCTAGTACAATGATTAATGAAGAGAGACACTTTTAAAATGGAGAAGTAAATATTCATGTAGTGGTGCAAAAATGTCTGACTGGTTGTTTGTAGGCTAAAGTTAACGTACTAAAGTTTGGTTGGTAAAGTCGAGCGCTGTACCCATTTTGACAATAAAGACACCTCTAAAAATGAGCTGTACTGACTTGACCTGTACTGTACTGCTCTTCTGGAAACTTCCCATTAATTGCCCGTCAATGATCAGATTACACAAATAGGCTTTCCGTGTTGATCTTTAAGAGCCATTGTGAAACATCTGACCTGGAATAACTAAATTCCGTCATTGCCATAAGTTGCTTGGTCTTACATCACTGACCAAGCTGCAAGACAAGTGAGACTCCCAAAGTTTGTCTGCGTTCCTCCTGACTTGCTCCACTTGAATCATTCATAATCCCCTTATGCATAATACACAGCAGATTTTCTCGCTTTTGCGCGACGGAGGGAACGGTACACTGTAGCTGAAAGCCGCTGATGAGAGGTGATAAGGTGATGAAAGAGGGCCTTGTCTTTTGTTCTTGCTCCATTTTTCTCGCTCTCATTCCCTCCAATCAGCCTCCTCACACATCCATACCCCCTCGCTATCTCCTCGGAATATCAACTTCGCTTTGGTCGGTAACCCACATGATCAGATATACTCCTTAGCGGCTAACAAACCTCTCTTTGTGTTTGAGCTGATCACAACCGTGTAATGTAAATGATGTGGGTCCTAGTGCAAAAATCTGACAAGACCGGGTCACTTTTAGACATTCTGAGGAGGAGAGGTGTGAGACAGTTTTGTCAGCGTAACACACAAGACCTGGATATGAAGGCTGCCATATGCAACCAGACAATGTTAAGCACAAAAACGCAGCCAGTGACAGAGGTGCGTTCGCTGTGTGGCAGATGGGTGGACCATCTGTGTTAGCTCGTAAGTTGTGGCTACATTGCAGTTTTGTTTTCATCCTGTGTCCTCTGTGTGTGTGCCACAGTCTGCAGTAGTTTTACATATCCAGGTAACTGCTGCAGCACTGCTTAGGAATATGTTTTCAGTCTTTAAACTTACTTGTTTATGGAGACATTTGGGAAAATTTGGATTTTGGAAGCTTGATTGAACTTTAAAACATTAGCTTAATTCACCGGAAAATGTATGTTTAGAGGTAGTGTGAGCTAATGGCTACGTGTATAAACATTTGTTTTATGCTAGCTGGCAAATGTACATTGCTAGCAAGATCTTAGCTATGAAGATGTGTAATGCTAACAGACAATAATGTAATTAACTACTGGCTAGCTAGGATATGCTAAGATATGTCCACTGTATTTAATAATTACATCTAGGTAGCTATTGCTAAGGCCACTAGCTAAACATATTTATTTATAACTGTCTAATTAACCAGTTAACATAATGAAGTGAAAGCTGACACCTACAAATGATAAAAGATGATAATTTAGCTACATTGATAACTTCAGCTAATATGCAAAACAAACAAGCTAAACATTTATGTATCTATATGCTTTTACTTGGCTTGTTGTAATCATTGACTTCATTTTTAGAAAAAAGCTATTTTTAAACTATTATTTTCTTATGAATCACATTTTTATTTGGGGAAAAAAATGTGTAAAAGTGGACCATAAAGTTATAAATCTTTTAGAAAAATAGAGGGTTTTTTTATGTGTCCAAATACAGAAATCTATCAGACCGTTGTATTTTCTCTATTTTAATTATTTTTCAGCGGTAATGGATTTTATTTCACCAGCCAATGGCTTCCGAGCCACTGTTGTGACCAATTGGATTAAATAGGTTAATTTGTATTGGCTTTGATTTCGAGCTGTGGTTATTGCTTGGTGGTCAGCGGTTGCTTTGTGCTTAGATTTTGAAACTGTCAAGGTGCTCTATGACCATTTGCACCATCTGCAGAAAGAATAGAAAATAATCAATAGGCAGAATTGTGTGCATTAACATATGTGATTGTGCTGTTGGGGTAAAGCTAGCTATACGACTCCTGCCCAGAATGTGAGGTCATGGCGTTTTTTCACTGCCCTGCTACCGCCTCGTCTGCTGTGGTGTCAGGACGTCCGACCTCTGGGGGTCACTGGGCCACCCCCCCATTGACACAGTTTGGTCTATAGCCAGGGAGACTGGGATGCCTCACAACGGCTGCCCCATGTCAACGCAAACAAGAGAAGCCACTGCATGTCTCTGGTGGCTGGTCCATTGAGTGTGATATATTGCCTCAAAAACCAGATACTAAACGCACCTAAAGTCCCCCTGGAGACCGAATAAGGGGAGAAAAGTCGCCATGTGCAAAAAAGATAAACTGCCCTCAGGGACATGAAGATCCAGTCAGTGGAAAAAATAACTGGAGGGAAAGTCACTTTAGCGCCTAATACAGACGTAAACTTAGCCCACACTGAATGTTTTATGAGGGCATTTTTACGTCTTAATGTGGAACACTTTCATCGTGCCTCCATTAAAAAGTCGAGGAAGAGAAATAGAAAGGATTTAGTGAAGCGTCGCTGATGTGCTGTTCTTTGCCGGCCTGAGTGCCTGTCTTGTGGTGTCCTCGTCCCCAGAGAGCAGCTCCGATTCGGGAGGACACTGGAGGAACACTACATTTTTTCGCTTTCAGAACACAGATATTAACCAAACATTCTCTTCTTTCTGCTCCAATTTTTTAGACTTCGACTGTAGCGACCCTTTGGGAATGGAATCAGGGGAGATAACATCAGACCAAATCATAGCCTCATCCGAGTACAACCCTAGCTGGTCTCCAGAGCGGTCCAGGCTCAACTACTATGAGAATGCATGGACGCCGGCCGAGGACTCTAATAAGGAATGGATCCAGGTAAAAAAAAAAAAACGTTCAATTGACGTGTGATGAAAATATTTGACTGTTTCTTTGGTATAAGACACGAGTTACACTGAGTATTAAATTGTCCCATCTCAGTCAGCCTTGTGTCCCATTTATCTAACAATCAAGTCACCAAAATGGTAAACCACTGTCATCATATGCATGCTACACAAGATCCATACACAACTTGACAACAGCAATAAGTCACTTTGAAAGAAGTTAGCTTAAAACCGACCTTTTACGAGTAAAATGTCAAGAAATGCACCATAAATGTCAGCACAGACTCTTTTAGGTGTATGGGCGAGGTGTAATAAAAACAAATTTTGTGTTTTTACGTGTTGTACCTTATAACCTAAAAAAATGGGCTAGTGATAATTGAGAAAAGATCTGAAAAAGTTGCTCTGTAAAGATATTTAAAAGTCAGCCTCTCCAACCTCATCCATCTGCTGTATTTTTGGAGGTGAGTCACAGTATGTGGTGTGAGCAGTATTAGAAGTGACTAGCGCCTGCTTGAACACAGTAGGGGCGTTCTGTGTTTGTCCTCCAGCCTTTGGAGGCCCAGCTCACTTTGTCATTACTCAACCATTTTGCTGAAGAATGCCAGCCTTATAGAAACACCTCCAGCCTTCGTTTCCAGTCTATCACTTTTTCTATCTCTGTCTTTTCCTTCCTTTGTCGTCCTTTTCCACCTGATAACCTACCACTTGATACATGCCTCTAAGCATGTTGGCAAAGAGTCCAGGCATCCTATCCAGGATCATAAACTGGCTTCAAATAATGATCAACCAATCAGAAATGTTTATGTGCAAAGATGAAAGATTTAAGTTCTCATTTCCCACAAAACAGGGGATTTCACATTTTCAAAGTGCAAAGGCTCCCAACACAAACCCCATATTCACCGGGGCACTACGTCAATGACTAAGACTGTGTTTGATTTATTAACACAAAGCCTTCAGGCCTTGTAAATGCCTGCACTGTTGTTCCTTTTCCCCTGTTTTTCTACAGTGCTTCTCCGCTGAAAAGTTTGGCCCGGTTTAATTCCTCAAGGGATGAATAATAGAGCTGACCCAGAGCCAAATATTTGCTCGGGGAGGGCTATAAGCAAGCTTTTTCTTTATTATTGCAATGAAAATATTGTCCTGAGAGCCCCCGTTACTCCTTCAGACTAATTCAATCAGTGGGAGTGTGTATGTGTGTGTGGGTTTTGGGTCGCTCCCATGCTTGTGTGTGCCCTTTTGGCTTTAATGGGTGAGAACAAGGGGTCTGGCGGGGTCCAGATTGTCCTGCAGAGGGACACAGCATGGCTCGGAGTGGATCAGGAAGAAACATGGCATCAGTTAGCACTTCCTACATTGTTGCATGGTTTTGTCTGGGGAAAGGCCATTGTTCAGTTTCAAATATTTTAACTATGAATGAAAACACAAGTCCCCTTTATACCGTTTTTTGGAATGGAAGGATTATTTCCAGAAAGGTTTGTAGAGATGCATTTTCGTAAACTTCAGTTTCTATGATGAAGATCTGAAAATACACAGAGACAAAATCAGAGCATGTCTTTCCTTTATTGAATATGAGACATAGCGTTAATGACAACAATGAAGAAGAGCAGCAGGACAGAGGCAAAAAGACACGAGATAGATCCGATAGCCTCTCTACCTTTGTTTACCAAATTACAGATGAACACAATGATTTGTTGCCACTCCAGACTCTCTCTTTGCTCTGTATTGATCATATCGAGGATTTGATTTGGCAGTAAAATCTGGATTTCCAAGGAGACGTACTCTAATGGGGATGCTGATTTCCCAATACTAATCACATCAAAACACGAAATGGCACTCTTCTCTTCATTTCTAATTCCTCATTTCAAACCCAGCTAAAGAGCCAACACGCTGGTTGCCACATAATTTATGTTTTTTGAGGAGTGTGATGCACTTGTGCCGAGCACTCGGAGCAGAGGCCCAATTATCACAAGTGGTATTAAAAGAGTGGAATTCTTCATTGCTGTTAAATTAGGCCTGTCCATGGCACCGCAACAAGCTGCAGCTCCCTGGCGGCACGTACAAATCATCTTAGCGCGCTGTCAGATGCATAGTAATCAATTCATTATTTATTTCATTATCATTCGCTGGCTGCAGTCGGAGGCAGTGGCTTTTATTATTCATGACAGCCGGCCTTTTCATTCCCGGGCCTGTTCCTTTTGCTCTGCTTTTCTTGGCTTTTGCCGAACACAATCCAGATTTGTCATCTATTTTAATGCTGCCTCATTCTGATGCACAGAGAAGCGAAGGCCGGGCCTGAGATGCTGGAGTCTGTGCGCTCCTCTCTGAGTAATTAGATTGGTGTGGTTCTGCATTGAGTGCCGGGTTAGCCAGGTCATTAATCAGCCTCTTTGGTGTACACAGAGATGGACAGATGTCCTTTGAGGAGGTTTGCAGCTCGAGGAGGGAGTAAAAAACAGCCAATAATCCTTCAAAACAGCCTTTTAGAGCTCGGTCTCTCTTTGTACCACTCCATTTCAACATTGTCAATCCTCTTGAATGTGCAGGACAAGCTGGGGGTCAGTGTGTACATTAGCTGCAAGTGTAGCCATGGTTCTTCTTTGAAGCTTAAGAGGATGAACAGCAGGGGATAAGTGCAGCAAAATTAAATGAAGGAACAACCTCAGACTTGAAAGTTCATGGCTTATTCTTTGCTTTATGAGCTTTTCCATATAGGGAAAATGAGGCGTCTTTACATAAACATTTTTCTAAAGTCTCCACATTTCAAGTCAGAAGCTTGTTTCAGCACTGGAACTTTGCCTTTTGCTACAGGGCACCAGCATTGATGGAAAAATACACACAACACAACACAATGATGACTTTGCAAGTGAGATAAACATTACAACCTAGTACAAAAGACAGGAAATGGTAGATTTTGAGCTGAGGCCAAAAACAGTTTCATCAAAAATACACACAGATTTCAGCTTTCAACAGAGAAAGGTCAGAAGGGTTGAGACAGAATAGTTTCTCATATAACTTTTGGTGCAAGTCACAGGCATAAAGTGGGCAAGTACTTGAACATAGTATTTTAAATAAAGCCTTAATTTAGTAACAATATTGTGCATTACATTTAAATCAGCATGTCTCAAAAGGTTTGAAATAATTTCTGTTCCTAAGAGATCACACCGACGAGAACAAATCAAGTTATTTATTTGGACGTGGGTATTCTTTGATGCATAGATCCAAAATGACCTTTTTAGTCTATTTCCACTCCAAAACTGAATTTGTACATTTTGTTTTTTGATTGGTTTGCCTACAGCTGATGTTAAGAAGATGGCAAAGAAGCTTAAAGAAGATGCATTTAGCAACAAATACACAGCATGATGATGGTCACCAAAAGGATATGGTTAATGTTGCAAATCTTACCACCATTTTCAATTATATACATTTTCTAAGTGTACCCAGGCGGACAAACTGCAACGATCTGTACATCAAATATAAATGAGGGTCTCCCCCTGACTAGAACCATGTTGCTTTATGAACTTCAGTGAATGATGCAGGGAAAACCCTAGTCCACATTTGTCCCTGAAGGCCCGAAACTATAGAGTTCCACTGGGGACAATTCCTGGGATGCTGACATAATGTGGAATGGCTTTGTCGAATATGTCGGAGACAGGATGTGATGGCCCAGGCATCTGAATGACGCTGTAGAGCTGGTCTTGGTGTCTGTCCTCAGCCATTGATTGCACACGCATGAATAATTTACTGAGTCTTTGTGAGAAGCCGACTGTCAATACCTGAAAGCCTCTTTACTGGCCAATACAGTAGTGATATTCCATATGCCTGCTTGGAGATAGTGGTCCTCGCTTGATTTCCTCACTGTACTATCTATAATTTAGCTCCAATGACTCCTGTCATTATCTTCAATCTTCTTGCCAATAAGCTGTATGCTTCATGCCTGATTGCTTTATCAGTCCTTATGTATTATCAGCTTCTAGTTGTTCCTGATAACTTAGTTAATCACAAGATAACAAGACCCTTCTGTACATTTCATCTTGTCTGTTTGAAACATGAAAGGCTAAAAATAACATGCACTTTAGTGTTTGTTTACTTTGTATGTTATTTTATCTCTGTCTTGTGACCACTGACAGAGGAACCTGGAACAAATGGAAACTTCCTTCATGTGAAGAAACATGGAAACAGTGAAACCTGGAGACTTTAGCAAAGATAACAGTTTCAGCCGCACCGTCTGACCAACCAAACAACCACTAATTGCACATTTCCTCCAGGAAAATGCCACTTTAGCCGCCGTGGTGTTTATCCAGCGGCAGCTAACATCGCCCGCTAAAGCCAGCATGCCTTACCATATCCTGTTTTCCATTCACGTCCGGGTATGTTTCCATTTAGCACAGGTCAATGACTTGCAGAAATGGCGCTTTTTTCGTGGCTATTGTCTTACTTTGCTTTGCCGTGTCCCAGTTCCAGGGCTTCACCGCCGCACAGAGTGATGAGTAATTACAATACGAATTGGTAATTAACAGCAGTTGATGAAGTTCGAGAGAAGGCAGCTTTGGCTGGCTCAGGGTCCGCCTCTGAGATCATCAGTGCACCATACAAATGGAAACAATGGCGGCTGACTGTGCCCAGGCTTCGCTCTCAATTGGAAAATCAATGAGCGGATAGGGATCCACAGTCGAGCGGAGCAGCTTAAAAAAAGTGGAAATCGAAGCTTGAGGGATGGAATGATGTAATGAAATAAAAGGACGCCACTTGAGTACCGCAAAAGTTCAGATCAGTGCAGGGGTCCACCTTTTCAGAAGGTCTAATTCCACAACATTATGTCATGATCTACCTGTTACAGCCACGCCAAAGCCATTTTCAGAGTGGCTCACAGTCCTAATCTACAGCTTTTTCACCAAGAATGGCATCATCAAGGAGTTTCCAGACGTGACATACTTACAGGTCGTGCACTTTTCCCTCAGTTTAACTGTCTCATGATTATTACTCAGACCTTAGTCATGTGACGCCAGTGGGGAAAGAAAAACATGCAGTTAAGGTCTTAAAGATGAGTCATACAAAGGGAAGCCAGACAATTAAGACGTTTCCTACTGACGTTTCCTTCCTGTGTTTCAAACCTTTGAGAAACAGTAGACATCCAAGTCAAGGCCAAGAGCACTTTACATACACACAACAGGCCTGCTTTTCTTAATTCAGTTTACCACATCCTCTTTTTGACGTTACCATATACTTGAAACTTGAACTTAAAAAATTAACATTATTTTTACATCATTATACAGAGAGTTTTGTTTTTTTTTAATTTACATATCAATACCATGATTACATCAGAAAAACAAGACAAATGATAAGACAAAAGGAATACCAATGCCTGGACATACTATACAATAAGAATGGTCCCACCTATGTATTCAAAAGAAAAAGGTGATAAGCACAATGGAGGACATGCATAATTTAAAGCCACCAAGGAGGTGTCGCAGGGCTAAAAATAAACTGTAATTCTGTCAGCTGGATATTGTGATAAATGGAAGGTCGCGAGTGCAGCTCATAGGTCCTGCAGCATTTCTAGTAATACAATTTTCATGAAAGGGAAATTAATTACACTTTCAGGTAATGGAGAGGAGTACAGTCAGGGAAAATGGAGAACAGATGCTGGAAGCGGCTTCGGGAACGCAGCATCTGGAGCCAAAAACATTTCGTCACCTTTGTAGCATTGTCGATTAGTGTGTGTCATTTCTCCACTTTACAGACTGTCAGCTTCAACTCATTACCACACAGGGAGCGTTATGATGATGAATTATCTTCTATTTATTATCCATTCAAGTTCTTGGAGTTGGGTTTCAGCACTCACAACACTATAACTTACAACACTACAACTCACACATTGCATTAGAAGCAATATAAAAAGCCGCAATCTATTATTCATATTATTTGTTGTGGTAACAAGAATTGTATTTGAGTATGGGATGCAGGCTCTTCAAGTGATAAAATCTTACTTACTTAATTACTAATTATACTAAAACTTATCATTACCAACAATTATTATATAATGTTTGAACTTTGCATGTTTGTGTATCTGACCAAATAGGATATGTTGGATCTGAAGCACAGATATAAAAAACAATTGGGCCTTCAGTAACACACTATTGTTGCTGTGACACTTTGAATTTAGCTTGAGATAACCCAGCTAATATTTCTACATTGGCGACCGTAGTTTTTCTAATGTTTTGGGACTGTCTCTCACTATGAACCATATCAACCAATAACATGTCAGGAGATGTCACTAGCCCAGCTGGGGATTGTTCCCAGCAACGACCTATAAATTATCTGATTGGATCATTATTTCCAAACACAGAACCATGCTGCTTCCACTGAGCCCGAGGTGGAAACAGCACAGCACAGATAGCTTATTATAACCATAATAAAACATTAGTAAACTTTATTTTATAATCTTTTTTATCTTTCCTAGACTGGCATTAGAAGAGTTATCATGATCATATACAGCTATGGATGATACCAAACCATTTTTTCTGTTGCTAAACCCAGTATTATATCTTCAAACTTTGATCATAAGCATAAATAAATGTAATTTCGTGTCATTTTTCATATCTTATGCTTGTTTTTGACACATAGAACTATATCTCCCAGCTTCTCTTTGACTTTGGACTTCATAGGAGCACTGCCCTCTTTCTCACCCTCGGCATTACTCCTGTTGTTGTTTCGTTTGATGGTGGAAAATGAATAATCTCATTCCCCTGAGGTCTGGCTTATTCATTCATTGGCCCACACACACAGACAGGCAAAAGTTCCGAAGCTCTGTCAGAGAGTGGATTTTTAAAAGTATTCGGTAAACTTTTCCCACAGTCGACTACTGCATGCAACGTCTTCGGCAACTCAATTATGAACCAATCAAGCGGCGAGAGATAGAGCCTTTGCTGTTGCTTGAATGTTTCCTCTGAGTGCACCCACACAGCGGTGACTAGGCTGTAGTCTCAAATACGTATCATGTGGCTGACTCATACAGCGAGACAATACACTGAGTAACATAGACCTAATGATCACGCCAGTGCTCACGGATAATTGGCAAATTATCTCTTCAAACTTCAAGACATAACATACACACTGTTATTTGTCACTGATTCTGCCACACTCATATGAATTTCAGTATGTAGGTTTAATTGCTGCAGGCTATAACAGGCTGATGTTACAAGCCCGGGCACAACTAACTGTTTTTCTGCCTTTCTGGTTCCATTCATTTGTGAACCTGCCTGTTGAAAGTGGCTCTGAGTCATCTGTTAACTGTGCATGTTTAAAGCAATAGACATTTATACATTAAGATATACTGTATTAATGACGATTATGTTGAGTTAAGCTTTAGAAATTGGTTAAGATGAGGAAGAAATTTTGATCTTCTCATATCTCTTATTCCAAAATTATCTCATTGCACTTTTGTCTGACTTGATTTTTGCAAGTACCACATTAAGTGACTGGCAACCCTCACATAAATATGATAACCTATAAAATGGCGAGCATTGATAGTGATTATTATCTTAGTTAGACTTGGTTCAAGTTGGAAAGAAGTTCTGAAAGACATGAGCTAATCTCAGAGAACTTTTGTTGTGAATTGACATATCAAATGTGCTGCCAGTGGTGCACTTATGGAGATAGGTCACGAATGCAGAATAATAAAGCACCACAAAGATATGACAACATGATAAACTGTTTGCAGAGACAGTGATTATTATTTTTGTTTTATTAGGGCACTTGAAGCACTTGGTAAAGTTTATATAAAGCTTCTTGCAATAACAGTGATTACTATAAATGTTAGGCACAGATAGCACTTGGTTGAGATAAGAAGAAGGTTTTCCACCTAATCTCTGAGAAACTTTATTGCTGTTTGATGTTTTGGCAAATTTCAGATATGCAGACTAATGACATGCCTTACCAAAATATGTCAACATATTTTTCAATCACAGTGATGATTATCTTGGAAATCATTCTGGAAAAAGATAACCTAATCTCAAAATACCCTTGTTGCTATTGGACAAGTTAGCAAATTCCAGATATGATATGCCTCAAATAAATGTCAGCATACTTTAATCCTTAATCAGTCTATTCTTTTGATATGATTTCTATCAATATTGTAACATTGTAACTTTGGCTTATTGAATCTTGAATATCTGTGCGTATCCAGCTTAGAAGTTTGACAGACTGGGTTGAAAAATCCACCCGTGTTGTTCATATGTAAAGACCTAGCATCTCTAGACCTGCACAAGTTTCAAAGTCATCTGGAGCTAAAATACACCCTCTATGTATAAAATGCAAGTACAAACATACATGTCTGGAGACTAGTTTGAAACCATATGCATACAGTATATACTTTAAAAACTGACATATTTTGGAGCACACTCTGGCAGAGCAGAACTCCGGTGAGACGAGGACATGCTGAAGCGGTGCCACATTTCAACCGCCAGCTCCTTTATTGAAAGGTCCAGTGGAGTGCGCTGGCTTATTTCTTACCAGCGCTGGCATGTTTACAGCCTGCAATGTGTGTTCCTCCTGAGATGAGTTACTGTACAGCTCGCAGCGCGTTCAGAACATATAGTGTCATCTGTCTCCTGGTGGGCTTGCATCCAAAGGCACTCTCAGAGGAGGAATAACAATATGGGAAATGTGAGTTCTGTGCCATGCAGATTGGAGTCATCACTACACTCATCATTCTGAATTGCGTGCAGTGATTACATCAAGCATTAAGCGTGATTCAGCATGTGTACTTGCTGTTTAGAAGGTCTTGTTTATGTATATGGGTCAGCTAGCGTCTGAGAGCTAAAAAGGAGCTCCACTCGTAATCATTATCAGTACTGTTTGTTTTTCACTGTGGTCTCTGCGGTGTGGCATGGACCGCGCTTTACATCCGAGCGTCCCGGCAGCTCGTCTTCTCGGCCCGACCCGCGTAACCCCGGTCCGTTAGCGCCGCCCAGGCCCTCGCCGCTCTGCCTCTAACAAGTGCACATTAATAAATCATGCCTCGCTCATTACCCAGGCCCTGTTATCATGCCCTGACTGTGAAATTGATCCAGTCTCTTCACTGGAGACCCTGTGTTTTTGTCCTTCACTTTCTGCAAGGGTTCATTGTCAGCCTTCTCTTGCTTGTTTCCATGGTGGCTGCCAAAGGGAAACCTGATGCCACTTTGAAATGAAGTTACAAATTTACAATGTCAAAACTGCAATATGTCAAAAGCACTGACAAAATATTGTTAGTGTGCTGCAGTTAGAAGCTAGTATCTTATTTTTTTTCGAACTGCTGTTGGATACTTGCAGAAATAAAAAAAATGGATGCATGCAGAAATATGAACACCAGTATGCTGTAGCCCCTATATAGTACCTTATGTAGTGAGTGATCTCGGAAACAGCCTGAGTCTGTGTGCCTAATTGGACTCTTAAATGACCGCAAAGTGATGAAAGCTATGATACAGCTCGTAGGGCAAGCCAAGTTCTCTCCAGATTAATGCCTTTTAATGACAGAATTAATTCACCAAACCAAAAAAGCCCCGCCGCAGATCCTAACTATTGATTAAAGTGATATATCAGTCTATCCACATGGCCCGGTCCTGTTGGTAGTCTGAGCACCCATGAGTGTTCCCAATTAGCTGAACCACTCATTCCATTCCCAGAGGCTCTTCTTCTCCATTACACCTAATGAGGTCCTCGAAAAGAAAACATCCCAAGGCCAGCTCTTCTTATTAGACCTTTTTTGGGGTATTTAGTAAGCCACTTTGCCATTGGTGCAGATTGGAAATGTGCCTGACCGGGCCGCATGATTGCAGACGTTAAGGTTAATGTACAGCGGTGCATGCCTCATTGCTATCCAGCACTGGCACTGAACACTGCAAAGTTCAGCTCCTGTGTTATTAAATAGGAACCATCTAAAGCTGAGGGGATTTGATTTTGTCTCTTCACAGACCCAAAAGGAATAGCAAGCAAACCCCTTGAGCTTGTCGAGTGAATAAAAGTATTCTGTCTCTGTTTGTGACTGTCTTTTTGTTCCATCCAAAATCCTTGGACTGGTCGAAGGAGAGCAGCAGAATAGTGCAGTGAACGCTCATTTATTGCTCCCATCTGTTTATGTCTTTTTACTCGTGGAAGTGAATTTGCGGAGCAGGAATGACCGCCGTGGCATGCACATGTTCCTCTCAGACTCCTCGCTCCGACTCATTAAGCATGGCACACTACTGGATGGAAAGGCAGACAGACAGAGTCCAAGTAGGAAAGCAGGCAGATTCCATTCGGTCGTGATGAGTAAAGTTTATTTCTGTAAAATCTAAGATGTAAGATAATCTTTTTTAAAAGGTTTTTGCGTCGCCACAAGAGAGAGGCTGGTTATGACAGACTTCACCACAAGAGACGGGCATGCACATACTTTTTTAAGTAGGTAATAAATAGCTTTACTTAGAAAGTGAACATTGTAACTTCTCTGTAAAATATACCCATAAATTGGATAACACTGGACTCAATATCACTTTCATTTTCTATGTATCAATGGTTGGTCGACATGTCTTTAGAGTTTAGGGTTTGTCAGCTGCAGGTACAGTATAACTAGCCTGTTCGTAAACTAGCGTTATTTGCAATTGAACATGTGACTGAACCATTGTAATCTTACACTTTTTGTCTGCAGCTAGTTTCTTGATGGGTATTTATCCAATTTGACCATTTAATTAAGTAGTAGCTGAGCAAAAAGTGGAAGATTAATCTGTAAGTTAAATATCACAACTTCCAATAAAGTTGAGCCACTTCCTCTGTAACTTTCAAAGTTTGTTGGTACCCAGAATGGGAATTGAATTCATAACCTTCATGCAGTGAGGCCATGATGTTAAACCTTTCCTCTTTATATGGTAATGGTTTTGCAGTTAAATTAGTTACAAAGCTAGTTTCAAGCAACTCTGTGATGCTAGCAGTCTCTTGACACAAACAAACGGTGGACGTTCATGAACAGATTGAATACACTGTGACTGAATGCAACTCAAATATTTCAAAACACTTTATTTGTACATCATGAAAGTACAAAGAAGAGATGTCTCGATACGAAGAATCAAACACAGATTCAAGAGACAGATTTTGTGCCTCTTGACTTTAGCAGAGCATCATTTGCAGTTTTCCTCACCTCCATTTACAGTAAAATATGTCTAAACAGTGCTGTAGAGAGCCCACACTGCAGAGACTACCGTATTTGGATGACAGTATCGAGAAAGGTCAAACAAGTCAATAGAAAGTTGCGAGAATATGTATTGCAGAAACTTTGCATAGATTTAATTGCTATCAAAATAAGTTCACTCTCCCTCTGACACAAGGAATTGCACTCTTCCTGTCTCACACACCCTTAAACACACACAGAGCGAATCTTCGTGTTGATTTAGTAATCTACCCGAGTGTCTGGCTACCATCCATCAGAGGCCTAACCCATTGCACGTCAACATCAAAAGCACCGTCTCCTCGATCCCGATCTGGAACCCTTTTCCCTCCACCGCCGTCGCTTCCTGCATCACTCCAGCGGCATCCACACGCTACACCATTACTCCTCATTAACGTCAGCGCTGGCCTGTCAAAGAGGCTGTTAGCGCTTGTTAAAACCGAGCACGACTTCTCTGTACAAAGCCGCCCAAGTTTCACACCGCACCTACTCCCGGCCTCGGTTATGGATGAAGAGATGGTACACTGGGGTTAAGTAGCCTCCACAGAGGTCAGGGCCGAGCCATTTATTATCTCCGCTTGCTCTGGAATAGTGTCTTTCCTGGAACTAGCCTTAGCTGAATCATCCTTTTCTTATAATTTTCCGGTGCTGCAGTTAAATTAGCAGCAGAAATTGGTTCCATAGCTAGTTAAAAGTTATCCTTAGCAAAATAATTTTCATTCCCAATGTCTAACATACCAAGGTTTGTCACTCTCATTTATCCTGTGCTTTATGGCATGGTTAAAACCCAACATTTTGCCCAGAGTTTGCTTTTCATTGATCCCCATGAAAAAGCCCTGCATTCTATTTACATTAGAGTTAGGGCAAGAAGCAAAGGGTCAGTTTATAAACCCTACATTTAAGCATACTTGCAAACTTAATTCATATCATACATTGTTTTCTTTCTCTGTAACAATTTCAATTCTGCTTAAACATGCAACGTCTATATAACCATAAAAATGCGTTTATTTTGCAAACACATGAAACAGCATCTTTCCCTAAACATCAACATAGAACAAGATGCATGTGAATTGGTTTACCACATAATGTAAGCCTAGTATGACATATAAGAATGTCTTTTCCTGGCAGGGATTATGTTGGTAATGAACAGACATGATGTTTAGCAGAAAGACTGTCCTCCTTCACCAAGTTTGACATGAAACAGCGTCTCTCCCTGCACAGCATCATGATGCACACTCATGACAACTTCAACACACACACACATACATATAGATTACCTTAGTGAGCTCTGACCGGAGTGCTTCTGTCTGTGAAATAATAACAACTCCCTGAGATGTCCTGCAGTCCATAATTACTTTATAAAGCCCTGCATATTTTAAAGGCACCATATTTGATTTTCAGCCCGTATCTCTCTTTCCTCTTGGCCGATTCTGATAATGCAATTTCTATTCAACGTTCACTTTTATCCAATAAGCTCTTGTCTCCCATCTCAGGAAATTAAGTTGTCATCCTGTGTCTCTTTCATTAATGCGAGTATCATTTCATTGCTGTTTATTAAATTCCAGGTAGCAGCTGATGAGGCTATGGCCCGAGCTGAATCTAATAGAGCTCGTATTTTTAACTCCCCGTCTTGTCAGTGTATTATTAACAAAGGCCGTGCACTGAAAGATTTATGCGTTGGAGCATTTGAAACTGCATTTGAAATTCTCTGCTTAATACACATCAAGGTAGCAGCCAGCATTAGCTTACATTTTTTCTTGTCTCCTCAGGTGGACCTCGGCTTCTTGCGGTTCGTCTCAGCCATCGGAACACAGGGCGCCATTTCGCAAGAGACGCGGAAGATCTATTTCGTGAAGTCGTACAAAGTGGACGTCAGCTCCAACGGAGAGGACTGGATCACTCTGAAAGAGGGCTCCAAACAGAAGGTAGGTTTTCAGTATTTGCAGGTTTTGTACGTCAACAATTGTCGGCTGAACTTCAGTGAGTCCTTGATAACAGTGACAACTAGCACAATGGTGTTATCGAGGAAAAAGCTCAAATTTGAAGGTAAAAATCTTGAGCTGAAGTGGCTCAGTGGAAAAGCCAATAGTGAGGTTGATGGAAGAAGGAGAATACTACAATGAGAACATGCAAATTCTCCATCAAAAGACCCCAGCTTGCAGTGAGTAGCATTCGTAACCAACATGCAACCCAAAATTTAGCAGTAGAACATTAAGTAAGAGTAAGACATTGTTATTACTACTATTTATGGAAGTTTGAATGGTTTGTCATAGACTCCTACATCTTAATGTTTTTCCAACAATCTCAACAATGCTAGCTTATGTACAGTATGTAGTCTTTGGCCCCTTGTATATCATACTTGAACATCCCTGCAGAGTTATATGACTTCAACTCAGTAACGCTCAAAACTAATGAAGCTCTCTAAAAGCAATCTATATCCAGATACCTACTGCTAACCTAAACATTTCAACACTATGATAAACATTGTGACATACAGAAGCTAAAGAGATTAGACGGTATAATTTGCATCATCAAATATGATTAAGATTTAAATGAATGCATTACAAAAGCTACATTTGAAATGCCTTGTGATCCACATGAAAAGCCTACAAGATAATCAAAAAAATAGCCTATTTCTTTGAATCCCTGCCAAGTGATGTCATATAAAAACCATCACTGCACATGTTTACACTTGGAGCAACCCATCCTAATAGTCGACTTTAAATGTGGTGTGGTATATGTTGCCTTTGAGCTCAATAAAGGGGGGAATACCCGGCTTTACCGCATGAGTCTCTGCCTGCCAACATGCAATTATACACTTTGCTCGGTATGGTAATACACCCACAGTGCGTGTGTTTGAGTGAGTGGAGGGTATTTACAGCTCATACTGCCGAGCTAATATAACCCCACGGTAGCCATAGGGCAGCTTTGGGAGGAATGTTGCCTCTGTTTTATGTCAGGCTCATCCCGTAGGAAACGTCCATGACAAAAGACTTGACAAACAAGAGTTAAAGGGGATACGAATATAGTGAGGGCTGTCATGTTTGAGCAGCTGGTGGAGGTGTGTTCGGCAGAGGAAAAGGAGAGCGGGGATGGCATGCTTGACCGGAGCGTCACAGCTCGTAAGAATTGATTGCTGATCGGACGTCAAACAGAGCGGGGTTTTGTCCATCTGGAGGTAAACACAGAGGCCGCTGCACAGGTCCAAAGGGCAACTGTTTTCTGACATATTGCGTGAGACGTGTAAATAGCACAAGGTCAGAGTGGAGTGAATGTGGAACAAAGAAAGGTCTTTTGAGTTCTTATGGGTGCTTGAAATCCTTATGGTTTTTACTCTTTTCTTGAAATAATTTATCTGAAATGAGTAACAACCAACCAAGTGTGGCAGATTCATATTACAGTTACTATTACTGTTAACTGATACTAGGAGTCTCCAGCTGGCCTGTTAAAAAGATTAGTTTGATGGAAAGACTTCGGGTTTACACTTTTACAGGGTTTACATTGCCCTTTTCCAACTTTGAACTAATGAATCTCTTTGTCAAAATGTTTATTTGCATTATTAATATACCAAAACCAATTAAAAAGAAAACAAAATTATTACACATTATCTTTCTACTTGGCATATATAACAATAAGTTACATTCTCAAGTACTGAAAGTTTAATCTTGTTTCCCCCATACTTGAAATGCTAGAAATGATCATATATGGCCCAGTTCGTTTTGTTGGTTCTTTTCTGTGTCCTGAACTTGGTGACTATGCATGTTTAGACCTTCCTTTGACTACACTACGACCCTGAAAATCATTTGAATTTGTATGTAAAGCAATGCAAAAGATGGGCTTTGAATGTGGTTGAAAAGTTATGAACTTGTCCTATAAGGAAACGTTGTAGGAGCACTGCCTGAGCATCCAAACAAGTGTCTTTGTGCTGCTGTGTACACATGCCCCAGGGCTGGATTCTTTTATGTCTTCTCCAAAGTACACGGTCCCCTGTGTAAAGTGGTGGCTTTAAGGTGCTGCAGCCAGCTCTGTATGTGGTTTTTTTTCTCTGGGTTCTAAAGTGCTTTTTGTACAGAGGGGCACCATTTGCGACATGCTGAGCCTGCAGTTTAGTGTCTTAGCTCCACTCGGGAAAAAGCCACTTTACAGTTAGCGAGTGGCTGAAAGACATTGTAGGAAAGGTCTCTTAGTGGCGTTGGTAGAGCTTAGGGACCGGGTGACACAGGGGAACACAGGCGCTATGGGCTAATGGCTCAGCCCCGCTTGTGTTTTTGTCCGGGTTACATTAGCTATCTCTCTATCCATCTATGTGCCCATCCCTGCTCCCCTCAGCTGGAGCGCTACATCCCAGAGCTACTTAGCACACGAGGTCAGGGAGGTCGTACTGTGACCAGTGTGATTCAATTACGCACAATGACCTGTGATGGACTGCGGGGAGTTGTTGTCCTGGGTGGCCGGCCCTCTCATATGGTCCCAGTAAACTGTCATTTCTGACCTTTAAACACGGAAATGCACTAAAAGCTTCATCCAGAGCAAGAGGTGAGAAAAAGGCCATCTCCAGGCAATCCGGGGATGGCAACACACTTCCATAAGACATTTCAAGTGGGGTTAGTTCTTAAGCAATACAACCATTAGAGGACAATTGACATTTTTAATGAGCTTCTAGCAACAAAAAACACGGCAATACTGACAGAGATTGGAATGATGTTCAGTCTATATTCACTGTCACTGGCAAACTTTGGCCTTTACAAGTTTTGGTCACCTAAAGTACCATGTATTTTCAGGATATCTGTCTTTTAATCTTAAGATCTGTGCATTTTAAAACCATGCTATTTGGATTTTCACTTCTTGACTATCTAAAATGGCTTTAGTAATCATCCAGTCACTTCTGAGCGCGTTGGAATATGGTGTGCCTTTACACATCATAATGACAAGTTCATTTTAACCCCTCTGAGAAAACATAGTGGATGGTTCTATTTGGATGTATACTTAGATTCATTTTAGCCATCCAACGGTGAAGCTATAAAAATAAAGTAAATAAAATAGAGGTTGAAGGGGATTTTGACAGTTCAATTCAGCAGTTCAATGCAATGTTCAACAATGTTACGTTGCCAACATATTTTTGTTATAATTACTGAAATATAGCTAATAGAGATTAAAGATTGTGGAATGATGTTTTATTTACTCATATTATACCTACAACCTTTTGGAAAACAGACAAAAAAATAAGCTCAGAACAGTACTTTTGACAGAAGCTTTTGTCCATATCTGTATGTATATATATATATGTATGTATCTGTATGTAACAACTTAAAAAATATATATATTGCTTTCTCAGTCACATTCCTTGCTTTATTGGTGAAACAGCTCATACAGTGGAGAACAAACCGCTGAGGCAATTCAAGGACTGACAGGGAAACTATTTATCAGCGGCTGATAAACAGTTTCAGATGTTTTTTGGCTCAGACACAGCAATATATGAGCCGCCTTTATCTCATCAGATTTGAAATAAATGCGTATCTCAGTCTCTCGTTCCTCTCTGTTTCTGGTTTCATGCAGCCAAGGTCTTAACCTCTGAGTCTCACCTCAACACACTGTCAATAATTCAACTTTTATTCTGCCTCTTTTTACAGGTTTTCCAAGGCAACACCAACCCAACAGACGTTGCCAAGACGATGCTGCCCAAACCCACGCTGACACGCTACGTTCGGATCCGGCCCGTTACCTGGGAAACTGGCATCGCACTGCGCTTCGAGGTGTACGGATGTAAGATATCAGGTTGGTACTGCTGAGATCCCTGCTGATCCATATGCAATCAGTACATTCAGCCCTCCTCGAGTTCTGATATTCCACTGAAAGACACCACCACCGTCTTTTTTACCAATGTTTTTCAAAACTCACCTACTGTGACATACTGTGTATACCTGTATACCTCATGTTTACATATTCTCTCTGCACTTTTTATTAAGACTTACTATGATCAGTACATCTGCTTTTCTGCAAAGAATACTGTATTTTGGAGTTGTAGCACTATGTCTAAATGGAACCATATCCTCCCACCACAAGAAAACAGCAAGCATATTCAATCCATTCATAGGATGTATTATTACAATTGTGTTTTATTCCTAAAAAAATGTCTTCCACAGAGTTGAATAATGTGCTGCTTTAAAGCTGGTTTTATTTTCTTCACGTAGGACTTTGTTTCGAGTTAGATTTGCACACTTTTCTTGACAAGTCTGCTCACCTGAGACACCGGCTGACATCTAAAGTTAATATATGATTTACAACTATTAAACGCAGCCCTGCTTCAAAAAACCTCCCTTAATAATAACATGGAACATTTACAAACAGAACTTCTCTCCACCATTCCACCTTAAGAGAGTGAGGATAAACAGCTCCTTTTTGCAAACACAAGGGAATCCATTTATGATTAGACACTCTCCAGTCTCAGTTTCATTTACCACATGATGCCATTTATTTACGCCTCGCTGTTTGTTTAGCCCTTTCCCAGTTGCACAAACACCTTCCTTTTGCCAAATGTGAGAAAGCATCTTTTTGAAACCTGTACGGCTACATTCAGCTGCTGCATAATGGAACTGTGGCACATGAATTACCTATTTATGTTTAGATGTACCCGCCTCATTTATTATGAATGATGCGGACAGCTGGCAGGCACACAGCGGCGGAGAGTGGAGCTGGGTGGGCCGTATGCGGTCCCGTCCTGCCAGCTGATGTGGACCCGGCCTCCTCTTTAGTCCGCAGTCTGCTTTGATTTTGGCAAGGCTCCTCTCATCTCTTGCCTTTTCATAGAACATCTCTGTGGGTTTATGAGCAAGTATACTGAATGTTAATTAGTGATCTTTTGTATTCCATTTTGATAGGTGTTACAAAGGAAAAAAATGTGATTAAATATACATAATATTAAAGCAAGGGTTTAAGCTGGGATTAGTTCTTGTCGGTGTAGATAAAGTTTTGCATTACATTACAGCTCACTACAATATGTTAAATCTACAGGAAGTAATGATCAGTTCAGATCCCTGCTCATATCCAAAGTCCCATGTGGCTGTTCAAGCAACGCATTACCATCCAGTTTTTAACAGTTTCACTTTTTGCATAGAAAATGTTTTTCTCTGCATGTACCATCTTTACAGCAGTACAATACAGAAGCTATATTCTATACTAAATGTATAATAGTTTATAGTTATTACCACAGCAGACTTATTTTCAATTTTCATTACAAATTAGACTGCACTGCTATCAAGTGGCTATATAACCTAAAATCTGACTTTTGAAGTTACATTTGGAGCCAACTCAGCTTCTTCTAAAGCTCCAAACAGTGAGTATAGTACCATAGTAATGCATACTATAATAAACATAAAACTATAGTAAAAAAAAAAATTAATGAATAGGCCTACTTAATGGTGTTTGTGAAACAATGGCTCAGAAGTGAACAGAACACTTTTTCAAATGGTTCATCAATGGTTCAATACTGTCAATATATTTTGACTCATTTTAAAAGCGTACTATGTTTTAATTCCAGGGTATTATCTGTAAATCAACCTGGCATATCCTCTCCTTTATTATGAACATACATAAAAGCCACATCTAGTTTTACATGTCTTTTTGACTAACTTTATCTGCTTGATGTTTGGAAATCATGTATTTAACTGTGATTGGCTTAGAGTGACACCCATAAACATCCCCACACATGTAAATAAAAGAGGAAACTAGTGAAAAGAGCAGGTAAAGAGCAGTTTGTTTTCTCTTACAAATAATTCTAGTGTGTCATTGGTGTTAAATAAGAGGGAATTCCGAAATCCTGCATATTGTGCCTTGTGTCATATTGTGGAAATCGACACCATGTAAAGTGCATATACTGCAAATGTACATTCAAAACCGATCTCTTTCAGAAACCTCACATGTGGGCTGCCGTCTGAACATGGAACATAGCCTTAGCATATGTTGCTCTTCATGTAAAGTAGCGGGGCATTGTGGGTACAGCAGGGTTACAGCTGGGGACTGTGTTTTGGGCACAAGACCAGACCGCCACGCAGAGCGTAAACACATCACAGGATAGAGGCCACCACAGGGCCTCGGTGATGACGTCAGCACCCCTGGGTTCTGTGCAGACACATGCCAGGCTCACTGCAGGCTCTCAGCAGAAACCGTAAGGCTGCTCTGGGCTCGGTAAACCCAGTGACTCCAACTGCAAGTTATGACCTACCATAACTATATATAAAAGCTGCAATTTCAAGGGAGGGATCAATATGTGTGTTCAATTGCTGCTTTTTGAAAAATAGATGCACGATAAAGGCTTGAATGAAATGTAAAAAATGGCTGAATAAGAACTAAAATTACGTGCTCAAGTACTGCTACAATGATATTGGTAGTACTTTACTTTCTGCACTCACATAAAACTCCTTAAAAAAGTGTTTCATGTGCAAAGGAAAGAAAAAAAATGTTAGTTACTTTGACAAGTTTTTTTTTATTAAAGAAACACATGAAATGTTTTAAATAAGAAGCTTAGGTTATTGCAAGTGCATTACTATAAAAGAGTGTCTCTGGCAGTGTTTTTATGTCTACTACTTATGTTTACTTCGAATGATTTTCTTTCACTCCTGAACATAAAACATTTAAATATGCTTACTTTTTATGTATCAATTTAAATAGATAATCTTAAAGCACTTTACATTGACACTTGGGTAAACAGAGCAAATCAAAGACAATAGCTGACTGATGTGACAAGGAACAAGTGTCTTTTCCCCCTCTTCCTCCACAGACAGAACTATCATTCAGACATCAGAGCAGAGGAGGAGCTCCCCAGATGCCGCGTGATGTTTTCCATTAACTATCTCGGTCAGCACCACCTGTGTTGCGTGCCCTTGCAGATACCAACAGCCTGTCATTAATAAAAGTCCACCACCCGGTTGTTGGTAAATATGCCTCGGAGTATAAATATCTGTGACGGACCACTGATGCTCCACCCAAACCCAAACCGGGGCCTCCACAGCCACATATCTGCACTAACACAGACTGTTTGTTCCTCTGGGTGTGGTGTTGCATGTCGGCCATCTTGGAATCTTCTATGATCCCATCTGTAGATGATTTGGAGATCCACATGAGTCTATGAGCTAACCCCTATCTTCCAAACGGTGTCTATTTTCAGAAATGTGAATAAGTAGCCTAAACACACAGCAAGTTTACATTATAGATGGCGTTTATGTCAGTGGACTAAAAGGAAATGTGGTTGCTACAGTACAAAACATCTCTGATACTATGGCTAGGGTTTTCAGATCAACCTACAATTTGTTGCATAAAATTGCCAGATTGCTTTATATCTGTGCCTTAACTTAGCTCTTAATGGTAGACCACTGCATAAGGAACCTTTGCAAAGCAACAACATGGAGAGATATATCTTGGTGCTGCTTGTATGAGATAAAATGTGCTTGTACGCTCATGTAAAGGGTGAAAAATGACATCTTACGTAACATTCCGTCAGTGTTTGAGGGTATGTAACAAGGCTCCTGAGCAGATCTGTGAGAGCAATCAGTGGTTCTGCTTATTAAACTTGTCCAAATCAGAGAATCAACAACAACACTGGCAATGTGGAACTCTCACAACCGTCTTTAGGGCTTCCTTCTTCTTTGGCCAAGTTATAGCGATCACAGGAGCCAGAGCGGAGCTAATGCAATGCTTAGAAGCTGCTTTGAAGCTAAAGGAAGTGTGAGAAAAGGTGAATGGAAGTGATTGAGGATGTGTGTGTGACTGATCTGAGCTGAGATACCCCCCGGGTCATCTGGAACTGGTAATCCACTTCATGGGAACAACCAAAACTGTCATTGTTATTTGAAATATTCCCATGACAAAGCAACAAAAATTATAGAAAGAATGAATGATATGGGCCCTGCGACTAACTGGCCACTGTCCAGGGTGTACCCCGCCTAAGGCCCAAAGCAGCTGGGATAGGCTCCAGCCACCCGCGACCCCACAAAGTGGGATAAGCGGTAGAAGATGAAATGAAATGAAATGAATGATATGGACTTACTAACTTTTTTATGGATTGACATTATGTAGTTTGGAAGTGGATTAGACAAAAAACCCTTCTTGAATGTCTTTGTAGCCTGAGAAAAAAATGTTTCTAACCTTTTAATGGAGGTGACATTTTAATTAGTTTGATTCTGTCCTTGTCATCCATCACCTCTTGCTCAATTGTGATGTAGGTATGCTAACTATTTTTGCTAGAAACAAATATAGGCCTATGGTTTGAGAACAGAAACAACACTATTTTAATTGGCATTGCTGTGGTCCAGGCTTGTTCATACAGGAGTACATAGATAAAAGCTGTAAACAAACAGATGCTTCCAAGCTGTAGCAACAAGTCATGAGTCTGTTCTGCTCTTGATGTAAAGTGGTGTCACAGAAGAAAGGATGAGGGTGTAAAAAAAAAAAAAGCTTGCTTTGAAAACAAATGGTTGATTTTGAAAAACTGCAGAGTGAAGATTAGAGAAGCAGAATAAAAGGGAATGTGGAAGTTCTGGTCAGCAAGGAACGAGGTGTGTAAAAGGCCTGCTCCCACAGATGTTGACAGCTGTGGAGCAGAAGGTAGATGCAGCAGGGAAATACAAAGCGAATCTACTCTTGTGTGGAGGGGGATGGGGTTTGGATGAGGAGAGATGAAAAGGGAAGGAAAAAACGCTCCCAGAATGCAGGAGGTGGAAGCACCAACCGGGAGCGGGCTTTTAATTGGCTGCCTGGAGACAAGTGCTTCAGGCGGATGAATTAGTATGCACGAGATCTACAGACAGACAGAGAATAGAGGGAGGAGATCACAGTAACATCACAGAGAGTTGGGGGAATTGTCTTCTTTACTTTGACTTTCTGCTTCCCTCTTGACCCTGTGCACAACTTGAACTACACTTGTGGCATGTTGAATGTAGATCAAGCCTCCACTGTCTTCTCATATCTCGGTGGATTTTCAGTACATGGGCTGTGTCAGTGATTAGTTAGTCAATAGTCCTTATTTAGACTGTCAATGAACTGGGAAAGTTCAACCTGATAAAGTGTACTGAGTGTCCCACTTTTTAAGAATGAGAACAAGTACTTAAAATTGAGTACTGAGTAATGATTATGAGCCCTACATTGATGAAGTTTCATCATAGCAGAGTTGTGTAAAATGTACAATATATGTGTTTTATGTGTGTTCAAAATAAAAGAATTGAGTTCCATTACTTCCTGCTTCACTTTTACAACTGCGCAGAAAGGACAAGCCTAATTTTTAGCATGTTAACAGCTGTGAACCTTACTGACCAAAGAAATGTCATGTAAAATTAACCTTCTGTTCCAAATTTTCATTCTCAGTTAACATCTTACATCACAACTTCCTTGTCTTTCAGAGTATCCGTGTTCCGGCATGCTTGGAATGGTTTCGGGTCTGATCACTGACAACCAAATCACTGCATCCTCCCACACCGACCGGAGCTGGGTCCCAGAAAACGCCCGTCTCCTGACGAGCCGGACTGGGTGGACGCTGTTACCCCAGCCTCAGCCGTTCACCAACGAGTGGCTGCAGGTGGACCTGGGCGAGGAAAAGCTGGTGAAGGGACTGATCATCCAGGGAGGCAAGCACCGCGAGAACAAGGTCTTCATGAAGAAGTTCCGCCTCGGCTACAGCAACAACGGGTCCGACTGGAGGATGGTGTTGGACGCTAATGCCAACAAGCCAAAGGTGAGGTCACAAATTAAAACCCTAAAGCTGGTCCAGTTTAAATATGGAACACACTTTATTAAAGAATTTTCTTTAAATATGATGCAAACTGTATTAGACAACATTTGTCTCTGAACCATTCTCAAATATTTTCTGGAAATATGTTGGTTGAACTTGATCAGAACATTCCTTAAATTAAAAGTCTTAATATCTGGACCAAAGAAGGCAAGACTTGGGCTGCTACATTTGGGTAGTAGAATCTATTATGCTTTTTAAATGTTTTTTGAACTATTCATATTGTATGTTCATTCTTACTAATGTAGAATTGCCCAGAGAGCTTGTAGTGCTAAATAGTGGGTTGCACAAAATGATGCTCTACAAAATACTGAATCTTTATGGAAAGTGTGGAGCATACTAAAGACGGCAACACAGTGTTGATTTCCAAATATATACAATTCATATTCTATCCAGAGTTGACAAGACCTCACGGTTAGATACAGATTAGCTTTAAATACACAAGCTCCTAAAAATGCGTCTGATATGACAACCCATGGACTCATATTGTGACACATTTAGTGAGTTTTCCACATGCTGTTGAGTAGCCAGTGGTGAGTCATTCGGCAGTCGAAGCCACTCAATTTCAGCAGTGCTTTGAACTGCGTTAGGATAAGTATCTCAAGTCTCCCAAAAGTCCTTCCACTAGTTCTCTGTTTGTGCTGCTTGGTATTCTGCTCAACAGTTCACACTCAAGGCTCTTCGTAGGAAACAAGGGGTGAAGACTACAAGGGTCCTATGCAGTAGCATGGGAACGGATTTTTATTAGAATGAATAAACTTTGCTGCATGTAGGTATATTGTGCTCCTTTTGAGCAACAATTTGTCACCTGTTTTTTACACTTACAAATCAGGAACATTATAAAAGACATCAGTGTTCATACATACTGCAACTATAAAATTTGTAGTAAATAGTTTCAGCTTTGGGGGAAAAAATGAAATACTTCAATTTTGCCATACCTCTGGCAATTTTGGTAACCAGTTTGTTGTTTTTGTTGTTGTTTTTTGTTTTTGTGTTTTGTTTTGTTTTGTTTTGGTTTTTTTTTTGTTTTTTTGTGGGGGAAGGTTAAAAAAAATACTAAATCATTATAACATTATTGTAAATATATGTTGTAGTCGTAATACTGTAGTTAAAAGACACACAATAAAAATCAGGCAGCTGATGTTGCCAGTTTTTTACAGTTTTTCACTGCACGCTGCAAACGTACATTTTACTGAGAATAACTTTTTTATACTATACTATAAACATGTAATTACAATATTTTTTGGCTAATAACTGTTTTATAGACATTCAAAAGCAAATTCAGTCTACATCTTCGACATTGGTGGGATAATTTAGTTAAGACTACAATGATAACTAGCATGTAATATTTTGGTATGTTTTTATTAATTTTACTAAAGTGTTTTTTAACAGTTAAAGAAATTACTGACCTAAATGTTTTTGCGGTTCAGATTAAAAGTGGAAAATGTCCAGCTTTGGCCCCTGGAACTCCGCACCTCCAAGAAATATCTACAAGCGCACTTCCCCAATTACAAGCATCCCTGACAGGGCATAAATCTGATCCAGATGGTCTGATTCTTGATTTATGACAGGACTGAGATGGATCTATATTCCTTCTGTCCTAGTTAGCTTCCCACCCCCCATGCCCCCTTTCAAGAGGTTCCCAACATCTGAGGCACAGCAGCCACCCTTCACGTGACCACACCTTCTAATCCATTTCCATCAGTGCTTTATCTGCTTCTCTGCTCGCACCCAGTCTTTCCTCTCATTTACTCGAGGCTCGCTGTGGATCAGAGAGTTGCCTTTGACAGAGGTGTTGGCCAAAGTCTGCCTCCAGACTGCATCACCAGCCAAAGCTGTGCAAAGATGTCCCTAAGATGAAAGAGTTCTAGCACCCATTAGTTCATATTATTGTTCAGTTTAACCAGCAGCCACCCCTTCTGAGGTTTGCACAAAGAACAAATAAGTGCCTGTGAATCAGAGTGCTATCAGGCAAAAGCCTAATCAGTGTATTTTTTTTACATTTTTGTAGACTGGTGCTTCAACTAAGTCCAAGTGACCTCAGGATCTGGTTAAGTTTGGTCAACCAAATCCCTTGTATCTTTGTATAATTGTGTAAATCCCTGAACTTGACTTCCTCAAGACCGTCTATAAATGTGGTTTATAGACGGTCTCAGAAAGCAAACAAAAAGTTGGCTTTCTATTTCTTATAATTAATTTTAAAGCTGAAACTAAATACTTTTACCCTAAAGCATAACCACTTCCTCAATTCCCATTACACTCTCTTTCACACTAAATTCACAATTTCGCCAGAGCATACAAACTCATGTGTATCGAAAGTTATCAAAACAGGTCTATCCACTTATACTGAAACCAAAATATACTGCGTTTACTATATTGACATAACATAAATGTCCTTCTTCCAAACTTAACCAAAAATTCTTTCTCAACTTAAAATATCAACTTTGTCTCATTAAAGTCCTAGGTTCAGTGGCATGTGCATATTACCTCGGACCCGCCACTAAAATGTCAGAAATCTCCAGGACAGACAATGCAAATAAGATATTTCAAAAGAAGATATTCCTTGTTGCATTTTCAGCGTTAATGAATTCTTGTCCCCTCATTGTTTCTTGCAGATATTTGAAGGAAACAGCAACTACGACACTCCCGAGCTGAGGACGGTAGAGCCCCTGCTGACACGTTTCATCAGAATTTACCCAGAGAGGGCCACCCCTGCTGGGATGGGTCTACGCCTGGAGCTCCTGGGATGTGAGCTTCAAGGTAAAAATCCATCCCATTTTTCAATTTTGGTGCCAATAGATGCAAAGAGGGCAAGCCGAAATGGCATTTTCATGCTTGAGGATGACATTTCTCCATATGGTGATGACTTCTCCACAAGCAGTAATGACGTTTGCACCAATAGCAGCTAGAGTTATTATCCGGACTGACGCCTTTTCTTCATACTGATGACATTTCCAGCCGTGGCATCGTTTTTAGCTCGGTAATGACATTTTTACTGTCACTCCCCCACTGTGATTGCGTCTTAACATTTCACCACACAATAATGACCTTACACAACCAACATTATTTACAGACATGTATTCAGGTAAGCTATCTGTCATCACAGTTAATGACAAGCTGGAAGTGGTTGGCTCTGAATGTCTTTGGGTTATTTAAAAACCTGCATGAGTCCTTCCTATGTTGAGCCCACAGCTGTCCCGCTCCTGCTCTTTATCCCAATGAGGGGCACTAAGTCTTGTCCATGTAACATCAAAGCTGTCCTCATAGAAGCCACTTCTAGAGGGGATCTAATAAAAGCCCACCTGGCCCAGCAGGATTATTGCAGCCTAGCCTAGGCCCAGAGCTTGAAGCTTGTTTCGAAAAAGATAGTGATCTCAAAAGAGTGTTAATAACTCATGTTTCATTATTTGAATTCCAGCTACTCAACGAAATAATTGTTCTTCTTTAGCATTAATTTGGAAAAGATGAATAGGCTGCATCATCAAGTACATTAGTGTCTTGTTCAGACCCTGCCCAGTCCCGTTATCTTGCATCCTGATGACTGGTCTTGTTATTTAGAATGCTCAACATCTGACAGATGTTGATAACATGTCCTTGAGCATCATTGTAGAGTTCACACATGGCAATTGCTCAACACTGACCCAATGTAGAGTTCCATCTGATCTGTGTTGTTTGTCGGCAACCTCAAAATCATGCTTTAAATTGAATGTGCTATTGATTATTGTGCCAGTGGACATTCATTTCTTACTGCACAAAGCCACTGATGGATGTAGTGTTCATTCTAAAGTTTCTTCTCCATCCATGTGCCCCTCATCATATGTTGTACTGATGACTATTTGTTGTTACATGTCAGTAAAACAACTTTTCCGGAGAATCTGGCGTACCAGTTTTGGTCTTATATGCCGGGATATGAATAGGCGTGTAAATGTTATATTCCGAATATGGTCATGACCAAGATAAATAAACCAAATAAACAGAAAAACACACACTTT
Source organism: Rhyacichthys aspro (assembly GCA_036850595.1). Taxonomy (NCBI): domain Eukaryota; kingdom Metazoa; phylum Chordata; class Actinopteri; order Gobiiformes; family Rhyacichthyidae; genus Rhyacichthys; species Rhyacichthys aspro. The sequence goes on from CM072167.1 coordinate 3,359,137, forward strand.
CAAATTTCCTATTGTCCGTTCATACTACACCACAACTCTGGTGTTTTCACACTAAAAATAGATCTAAAACTTTTGTTGAATCTCTCTGAACATGTTTCTATTAATGCTGCTAGTGCCACTATTGAAGAGGTATTAGAATAAGTGTTACAGTCCTGCCTGACAGTTCCGTTTTGAGTTTTGAGTTTTGAGTGATCCACATGAAATTATGAGTTGTCACATCCAACCCATGTTACTCACTTTACTGTCTTCCTGTTATTCTTCCCCTCTGTCCAACTCTTGCAAAGCTGATTTAGCACAAACACAGCTGAGCGCTATAAGAGCGTGTAGCGGGCTAGCCCTAAGTGGATTTACATATTGGATTTCAGGGAGGCCCGTTCTGTTGTAAGCCTCCCAAAGTCCCGGCGGGAGCTTTAGTCAGATCATAATGCTTGTTTTCAGTGCTAATGCCAAACACACACATCCTCATAGAGCTGTAATGAACCTGCCAAACATGTGGCTACAGCCGTGCATAAACACTTGTAATGGAGTCTACATGCACCTGGGTGTTTGGAGACAGACTGGGTTCTAATGTGTTCTGGAAAACCTTGAGTATAGATGATAAATATACAATCATGGGAAAAAGGAAAGTGTCCTGGTTTTGAGCTGTCATAGAAAATTATTTTAACAAGCAGATAAAGTTGCAAAGTATATCGTCTGAATTGGAAACACAAAACTGTTTACTTCACTGTGTTCTTTTTTAGCTACTAAACCACTCTCTGTAGCATTGTTTCTTTTTAGTAAAATTTTGTAACTGTTTTGTTAAACCTCATTCTTATTTGTGACTTTTAATTATCTTAGTCACATTTTAGTTTTCTTTTTAGCATTGTTGTGAGATATATGTCAGATGATTAGTAACAATTTAGTTTAGTTTTGCTACATTTTTACCATTGTTTTGTTAAGCTTTCAGTTGTTTCGCTACATTTTAGTCTTGTTTTGTTACTTTTATGCTATGTTTGTTATATTTTGTTTTGTTTTTTTATGGACGTTTTGTTACTTTTTACTTATTTCACTATTTTACACTTTTGTCTTTTGTTATTTTATTAATATTTTGTATATTTTCATTTTGTTTTTTGTTACTTTCAGTTATGTTTTGTTACACTGTACACTTGTTTAGTGGCTTCTTAGTGATGTTTTGCTACGTTTCAGTCTTGTTATATGAACTTTTTTAGTGTTTCTTTTTTTTTTTTAGTTCCTATGTGTGATTTTGTTGCATTTAACTGACATGTTGTTATAGTCACTTTTTTTTGTTACTTTTTAGGTTTTTTCCCTTAAATTATTCTTGTCCTCATTGATAATGTCCTGGAAAACTCTCTCCACAAACAGCCAGTACCCCAGTGCCCATGTGTGCACCTGTGTGTGTATGTACTCTGTCTGTACTGAAGCAGGGATAAACCCTCATTTCAGAGAGAGGCTCCCCTGATGCAGCGTTGACCCCGTCCCTGACCTCCCCCACCCCGAATCTGACAGGAGCTGATCTACCTCATATTTCATCCAGCTGCGCTCTCACACACATACACACACATCCACACTTTCATACGTACATTTTTCAGACCCCGATCTATCTGTCCAACATTTCCTAGCTCCTGCCTCTGCACTGGGGGAAGCCGTTCATTACTCACTTAGAGCAAACACACACGGACACACAAACAACGCGGGATGGCCGTATGGCAGCGGAGTGTGCACAGCATCTTGGGTTTAGCCCACATCCAAGGCCATAATGATAGGCCATGATTCCAGCCACATGCCCTGCCTGTAGCCAACCCCAAGTCCTCATTCTGCATCTCTTGGGCTCTATTTATACACGTCCACCCCCGCAGTTGATAAAAAGAGGGATGCTAATAACCCAAATTGAAGCTCAGTGTGGAATTGTGGGTAGAGCATGTTGAGCCAGTGTTCTGTGTTCATACATATTGCATACATATGTTGCACTTCATACTATACAGCCCACTATAAATGTATATATATTTGTTTTCATCTTGTAGCTCCAACGCTGCCGCCGACCACGCAAGCCCCCAGCACGACCCCATCGGACGACTGCGACGACGACCAGGCGAACTGCCACAGCGGCACAGGTGATGACTACGACGTGACAGGTGCTAACATCGCCCTCATGAGACTGCAAACCCCCCTCCCCTCCCTTTGCGCCCACTGCTTTGGCTTCCTTATGCTATGCATCACTTCCTCTTCATTCACTTCCTTTTATTCTTTAACCAAGAAGAATCCTTGTGCTACTTTGGAATTCTGTCATTTCCGCAACAAAATTAGAATGGTAATTTAAAAATTTGTGACGTACCTCATTTTTCCTTTCTCCTAAGTGGTGGCCTAGATCTTTTTTGAACCAGAATCAGGCACAGTTCTTTGCTAAACGTTTTCTTGAATCAGTTTGCCGCCCATTTGTCAGATCAGACAACAATTTCTCATTCTTTTTATGTAGGTTTTCAATTTGGTCCCAACGTTTCTTGCAGTGAACTTACTGAGTGTAGTATATTTGGACATGCCATTAATGACAGTTGCCCTTCCACACAGATCTAGCCTATATAAAAAGGCATGCTAAAAAATGAGACATTACAAGAAATGTATATGACTCCAGAACATTAACACTAACAGTTATTTCCATATTAATTAAATACAGTTAATGTGGACATACTAAGGTTTTCCTCTCTACTTGCACTGTGCGTCATTCCTACTCCAGTGCTCATGTGCCATCTACTGGCCTGCACGCTCCATAGCACATCCCTCACAACATGGCAGCTCTAATTAGCCGCACCTGTATCCCTCCCCCTCTCTCTTACTTCCACCTTGCGCTGGCGAAAGATTAGCACATTTGCCTGGGAGACATCCTTGCACACCTGCTTCTAAACTTACCTACAGCTACAGCCCTGCCTCCCCCTCGGCTCTGCTTCAGCTCTCACTCACCTCCAGCTACCTCCGCACCAGTTCCTCTTGGCCTGGTTTCCTACTAACCCAGTGACTCTGAATGAGCCTGCTTCACTGCCTGCACTGCACTCCCCATTAACCAGCAGTCTCCAATGATGAGCATGGCACCGTCGTGCTCTCTTGTATTAAATGAGGGCTTCAAAGCAGATTTACAAAAAAAAAAAGACAGTATAAACATATCAAACATATCAAGAGGCTGATGAATAAACAGCATGAATATGATGTGTGAACTGTGGACTTCATAAAACAACTCTTAGCTGAGGCTAGAGTTAAAATACTTTTGTTTTGACACCATTTGGACATATACTTTTGCTAACTGTTGTACCACATCACAGTATACACTCTTAAAAAGGCAACAAGGGTTATTAAATGGTAATAAATGTGTTATAACTCATTAAAAATCGCTTATAAGACATTAGAAGAGGTGACAGTGAAAAGTGTTACCTGCCTTATGCTTACCCTTCTCTATTGATGCTTACATCCTGATGGTCACAATTTGGTGGGCTCACTATTTGGCACCCAGCAGGCCACCAGAACAAATGGGCAATTCGCGCCACACTTTCTTTTACCCTATGCTTTTTATTGCCAAAAATCACATGATAGACTTTGTTGACTTTGCATTGAGCCACGTAATTCTTTATTTAGATGAATTTTGATTGGTCAAAATAGGTACTCAAATCTATTAAAAACTAAAACTAACTTGTAGATGTTTAAATTGCTATTTACTATTTGATGACATTTGTAAATGATGACTATTAAGTTTAAATATGTTTTATTGTAACTGCATAATTCAAACCCAAGGAATTTTTAGAATCAAGCCTGTACTGTTGCTTCAAATTGCAACAGACTTAGTCCCACCTCTAGCATGAAAACAAAGTATTGTATAGTTACATAAAATATGGCTACCTAAGCAGTCTAATGAGTGTTGCTATTTTGTTCAGGTGGGACGACCATTCCAGAGACCACTACAGCTGAAGTGGACACCATCCCCCGTGAGTACAACTTTTAAATACTTTCTCATCTCTTCACTGATCACTCTAATCATCACGGGCCCTCTGCGCCCAGTGGCGTTTGTGATGAAATATAAGCAAAATATTAAAGTGCTCAAGGTTTATTTAGAATTAATTTCCATAGATTTATGCAGAAGTTAGTTAATGATTGGCTGCTGGAGGCGGCCTCTGGGCTCCGATGTGTGTCTGTTTTTAGAGCTGATGATATGGCCCCCGCTGACAGGGCGAGAGAGGTTGATTAGCCCTGGCGCTCTGCTGCTGCCGCCTCAGCATAATCACTAATCACTGGGCCGACATATACACACACTGCCAACACACGACAACAACAAACAGGGAAATGCAAATGACCACAGGAAATGAGGTCTGGGGCCACACATACACCGTCTCCTCTATGAGCTGATGAGGCAGCAGGCAGTGGAGAGCCTGTGCCCCCAGTCTGACCTTGGCTAATGGGCCATAGGTTCCACCAGACACCCCTTGCTCCATCAGCTGGCTCTGTCTGCGCACAGCTGTTTAAGTGAAGTGAATACCCAACCTGGACAAAATTTTTATTTGTGATATTAGATTGTTTTTGTGTTTACCTGCTATAAACTGATGCGATGTAAAGGGATGGTACAAAATAGCTCATGTTGTCAACAGTGTCCCGTATCTACAGAATCAAATGTTCCATCAGGCTGAACAGTCTTTAGCATCTGTAGTTATTGATGTTAGCTACTTCTCAACATTCAAATTCTTGTAACGATGAGCACTGAGACATATTCACTCATATTTACCTTGTCCTGGCCACTGCATCAGTTGTAACATTTGGGGCATTAGCATCATAGGTTAGCCACTGTAGCTAGATCACTTGATGCCACTACGCACTGCCAATTTATTCTAGTGGAGAGTAAGATTTTACCTTCCTTCCATTCAGAGCCTCCCTTCACAGTTAGCCCATGGTCCAGACCGGTGGCTGTTTAAATTTAAATAGGTTCTGCCATTTGATTTACTACAATGGCCACTTTTGATGAACATTGTTTGATTGCAGCCGTAATTGAACACTACAATCCACCAGTCTTTCTCTTTAGTTATACAGATATGTTAGTGCACAATGATCTGATATAGGAGTGGTTTATCAAATTAAATTTATATAGCAAAGCCTTCAGCTTATTTTTATATGTGTGAGTTGTTCTTTGTAGATTGTGTTCTGCTCTCAAGCCTTTTAAATGCCTCATGAAGACAAATAAAGTGATTAGCAATTGAGTTTGAAATGCATGAATGATCACCAAAAACTGTGATAGCCCATGCATGCTAATCAGTACTGTGTAAATGTGTTACAAAAAAAAAAAAAAACACTCTTTAATTAAACTCATGTTCCCTCTCCAAAAGCTTATTTGTATATATTTAATTGGGAATGTGATTTCTCCATTAAAAAGTGGCCTTGCTTCTGAAATGCGGCTCCACATGGGGGAATTCCATCCTTTGTGTTTAATCACTAAATAGAAGTGGAGGCTGGTTAAATGTGTCCCATTATTAAAAGAAATACAGCCCATATATTTTGTCATCTGGAGAGCAGCCCTTTTGTATCTCTGGCTGGAAGCACATACTGGAGTTTAGGGCCGTGGCAGACATCCCAAACATCCCGCTCCCCTGTGTTCCCTGGAAGTCTTTCTTTATCCAATTTAAACTGGAGATCCCACACATTTTTTCCCCTCTATGGTGGATTCTTCAGAGCGCAGTGTGTCCATGGGGGACTGCATTGTTGGAAGGCTGTTACTATAGGCGTCTGCAAACCTCAAGTCCCCACTCTCATTAAAACTGTGAGCTCTCTGCGGGTAGCTATGAATGTTGCTTTCTCCACTGGACATCCCACCCAGATGTCCTGTTCTTTGTCTCTGGCTTTGTACCTATATCTAGAGTCCCGCCATACCTTTTTTATATTCCCTGTTACAGTCATTAAATAGACCCAAGGTGTGTAGCCAGGATGAGAACTACACCATGCGGTCACTCTCTCTAATGCTGCTAAATGTATCTTTGCTTTAATTGGTTCTTGCAGATCCAAAAAAGTCCAAAAGTATTCCATTGAAAACACATTTTAGAACAGTGTTTTCTGATACAATGTAAAATACTGTGTATTGTCAGCTGTTGCCAAAAGGCTTCTAATGTTACAAGCAGATTTAAATCAATGGAATACCATTTGAACATAACGTAGGTCTGTAAGTCATTCAAACTAAAGAGAAGTTTGTAGTAAAATGTACATATTATTCTTGCCGTTTCATACAAACAGCATAATGTAAATACATAGGTCATATCAATATTTCAATGTTGTGTGACCTCTTGACCCCTGAAATATGGGCCTGACGTAAAATAGCTAAAATATGGATATTTTGTGCATCGTACTTAATAATGCATAACTAGCCAAATACATGCCCAAATGACTCCCACAGCAATAAAACCAATATTACAATTTATTAATTCAATAAAATTCCATCACAGATATCCATAACTATATAGATGATATATATAAAGACCACTACTGTGTCAACATTAACTTCATACATACTGTAAATGACTCATTTTCCCATTGTGTGTTGACAGTAATTAATAATAATTGAAATGACTCAAGACCCCAGTGACCTCATAGCTGGTTATGACCATGTTTATATATGGCTTGTATTGCCACTGGAGCAAATGCAACAACCAATCAGGCCTAGTCACACAGAGAACATTAAAGCAACACTAAGTAACTTTTTACCCTTAAATATTGAGCCTGAGTTTGTTGACATGAAGCAAAAAGGCCAACACTTGTTTTAATGACAAAGTCCATCTGGTTTGATAGACACTGCACTCTGTAAATATGAGTTTCAGGGCATGCTACTATCTCATGAGAACAGAGAGTGCCACATCAAGACAATTTATGTTATAACTACAATATTTATAAGATATTTTGTAAAGTTAGTCAAATTTTGAACTTTGACACAAAATCAGTGGGTGTACAGCTTGAAAAGTTACATAGTTTTGGTTTAAACAGACATAACATGAACATAAAGAAATCACCAGAAAACTAACTTATCTTGCATCATAATAAAAGTAATATATTCACAAACGGACTCTCTGGATTTAGTTCTCCCAACTGTGAGAGTCTACATCCCACAGGCATTTGCTGCCCTCTAGTGTCCTTTTCAGATCAAAATGAGTGTCCCCAGCCCTGAAGTGTAGCCTGCAGTCATGACAGCATGATAAGCCCGCGGGTCATTGTTAAAGTCCACAGCTTCTGGCAAGTCATGTAATAAGGAGGAGGATGAAATGTGATGGGCTGTGATAACTCATGTTGACCTCCGTTCTGCTCTCTTGCAGCTTTCATGTGGTTCGCCTGTGACTTCGGCTGGGCCAGTAACCCGTCCTTTTGCAGCTGGACATCAGAAGACACTGGTTCTAGATGGCAGATCCAGTCCAGTGGAACCCCTACTCTTAACACAGGACCTAACATGGACCATACAGGTGAGGGTCTTTCATTCAACAGCCATGTATTTATTGGTTAACAGCTCCATAAACAATATACAAATGGAACAGTACGGAAATGCACATTATAATTCAAAATTTGGGAAATCATATCAGTTTTTTCTCCAACAGGTGGATCTGGGAACTTCATCTACACCTTAGCAACCGGGCCTCAGGAGACAGAAGTGGCTCGTTTGGTCAGTCCCATGGTCAGCTCCCCCGACTCGGACCTCTGTGTGTCCTTCTGGTACCATATGTTCGGACCACACATCGGCACTCTGCATATCAAACAGCGCAAGCAGACTCTGGACGGACCTGCCGACATCCTGCTGTGGACGGTCAGCGGTCACCAGGGCAACCGCTGGAGGGAGGGGCGTGTGCTTGTGCCACGGACCAACAAACCATATCAAGTGAGTCGAACTAATAAAATAGTGTGTGCATTAAACTAAAGAATACATATAGGTCGGGCATTTGCATCAAACGTTAGCAGCGTTAGCTAGTCTTGTCAGCCGCATCAATGAGGCTGCTCAGAAAATATGTTAAAAGATCTTACATTCTCTTCTGCTGACAGTCCATATATCTGTTCTCTGCTCTTTCAAAACAATGGGAGCGCTACTAAAGGCTAATCTACCTGCTAATCTCTTGTGTCCATAGTTGGACGTAGCCCATGGTCCAGACCGGTCCCTGTTTATTTTCAAATGTAGTGATAACTTAAAGCAAAAATGGCACAGTGCAAAAGCAATGTACCATCATAAAAAGTCAAGATAAAAAAGTAAAGGTAGAAATTGCACAAAAAAATGAAATAATTAAGTCTTGAAAGAATGGACAAATACATGCAGTTGTTTATAAGGAGTTGGAGGAGGAGTGTTAAACGTTAAAGATGGATGTAGCTACAATGTAAATATGTCAAATTTTCCCACTAATACATAGCATGATGTAAATTGCGCGTAGGTATAAGAGCTGAATGTATCCGAGCTCTAAATCCTTCTTTGATTTGTGCAGGTGGTGATTGAGGGGCTGGTGGAGAGAAAGAGCTGGGGCGACATTGCTGTAGACGACATCAAGGTTCTCAATGGTCTCAGTATGACGGACTGCAAAGGTAAGAGCCTCGACCACCGCTCTGACCCCCTGTACTGTTACCACTACCATTCTCCATACCGTATTTATTTACAATGAATGTCTCTCGTCACAGATCCCGATGTGCCAACTGAACCGATGCTGCCAGAGGATCGCCTCAATGAGATTTGTAAGTCATGTTTTCTACTTTTGTTATGTCACAACAATATAGTTCATGGATACGTTGTGATTAAGAAGAAATGACTGGCTCTATTTGAAAAGCTGCATATGACACTGGTCTTTCAATACTACAACTCAATTGCTCATAGTAGCATGATGTTTGCAATGTTTCAAATGCCTTCAGAGTTGAGAGAGTTGAGTGTTTTAAAATATAAAGATAAAGGAGTACTACCACAGGTCCTTTTTACCTGCTGCCATCAGACTGTACAACTCACATGTATAGCTATTGACCTGTGCAATATGTTTTCCCCCTGTAATCCCATTGTAAATATGTATGAGTGCTCTTTTTCTTATATTGCTAATTTATCTTAGTAGTACCTTTAAAAGTTTCTTTACATTATTTCTTATATTCTATATTTAATTTTTTTTCTGTATATATATTTTTACTGCATGCTCTCTTTATATATTTTCCAACATTGTTTTTGCACTATATGTAAACTGCCGTCACATGTGAATTTCCCCATTGTGGGATCAATAAAATCTAAATTAAGACATACATTATAAACCCACATCATGCGGTTTGAAATTTGCAGTCAAGGTAGATAATTTTGTTGCTATAATGACTTTTTTTTAGCGCTATATAATAGAAGACAACTTTACACATTTCAGTATTCTAATGGTTACAGCATGGATATTTACTGAGTTACTGACCAGAGACATCTCACTTGTGTTTTTCAGTGGAGGAGATCACTGAATACCCAGACCTAGTGGAGACCAATCAGATCAGTGGAGCCGGCAACATGCTGAAGACCCTGGACCCCATCCTCATCACCATCATCGCCATGTCAGCCCTGGGGGTCTTCCTGGGGGCCATCTGCGGCGTAGTCCTGTACTGCGCCTGCTCTCACGGAGGCATGTCGGACAGGAACTTATCGGCTCTGGAGAACTATAACTTTGAGCTGGTGGACGGCGTCAAGCTAAAGAAGGACAAACTCAACGTACAGAGCACGTATTCGGAGGCGTGAGGAAAGACTTTTTGGAAAGTGACTGTGCAAAGGGTGCGGGCTTTGAAAGTCCGCGCAAGACTGTTTTAGGCACATCCTCTCAAGCACTAGCGAGTAGGCGGGCTCTAAGGACTGCCACGCCCTCGATTTGTTAGAGGGACGGGCTCAGCAACCGATGGGAGGTCTGCTATTAGGACTATTTTCTCAGGAGCTGCCGTAAAAGAAACCTACCAGTAGGGGTCACTGTGTACAAAAGAAATACAGAAAAAATATGTACAGATGATCTAGATGATATTTTAATTTTCTATTATGATTTTCATTCATTTTTACAATCGGATGCTGGTGTTGAGACCAATTTATTAATAATGTTTAAAGTATTTATCGTTTTCCCAGAGAGATGTTTTTTTTTTAAGTTGATGAAGGCTATTGTTTATTTTTGACAAATTTCTAAAGGAACCATATCCAGCAAAACTGTAGATGTGTCCCCGTGATGTGGCATACAGGGTGTGCCCATAACACATGACCCTGAAGCCCCCCTTTCCCCCTTTTTGACCCTTGTCACTCGAAAAGTGAGGGTCCCCTTCACGGCAATGTGTATGGTTCTTTCTGACAGTGCCTTTCCATTTCGGATTTTACTCTGGTTTAGCGACAGGAAACAGGGGCAAAGTATCTCTGCAAAACGAGATCCAATCTATCGCAGCGCTTTGTCTGACTCATTGTGTAATGTCCAAAAAAACACACTGTAAATATATGTTTTAATATATTTCATTGCCCTTTTAATGAAAGTAAAAAGGAAAACGGCTGCAGTATCCCTTTTTTCCATGGGTTGTGTGTGTAAATACAATCTTCTGACTGTTTTGTGGAAGGTGTCGTGTGTGTGTTTTGTTTTGTTTTTTTTTATTTGAGATATCAATGTGCATTCAAGCCATCTGTGGGTCAAAAGTCTTATTCACAGCTCTGAAGTTAGCGAAAAATTGCCATTCCTTCATTATAATTTTGCTGCAAGCTTGACTTAGCACCAGTATAGTTCCATGTAGCATATCTCATATCTACGGCAGAAGTGGTGGTGTTCCATGCAAAATAGCTGCCGACATACCAAAAAAAAAGCAACAATCGCCAATGCTTTGCTTTAGCTGACACTAGCGCATCACCTCGAACTCGTCACTGTGGATTGTTCACTGCAGCTTGAATGCACTTTGTTACTGATTCCCTAGAGTTAGGAGTCTATTAAATGAGGGTTGTTTTGTTTTTTTTTTAGAAAAAGGCTCTCGTTAACTAACTGAAGATTGGTGCTATCATTATTTTCATGATTTGTACGGTTCACATGCTGTATTGTATTGTAGCTTCTGGCCGCAAAGACTCATTCACGTGTAGCAGCAGCCATAACGTTGTGATGTCACTGCTGATGTCATTAGTACAGGACACTGGGCTCAGTTTCACAAAGGTCTATCCTAAATGTATATCTTCAGTTATCTAATATTAAAATACACACATTTCCAGGACTCAAGGCCATTTATTGTCATGACACCATTTGGATGCTAACTGCCAGACAGGAAAGACTGTAAATAGGAATGAGCATAAAGCGTAGCGTCACCCATGGCATTATATAGAAGGTCTTTCAGTTTTTTATGTCCTGTTATGTCATAGACGGAGCTTAGAAGTGGCCATATTTCAAACGAAGTCAAAGTTCAAATCCTGAAAGCTACAACGTTAGCAGATGCAGCTGAAAAGCAAATGGTAGATGGTTAAAGTTAACAATAAACACTGCCTAAAGTCTTCTTCTTCTTCTTTTTGGGTGAAAGTGGTCATTACCAGTCAGGTTGTCCTTGGATGTAATGTAAGAGCTGGATGTGGGTCCACCCCTTCTGCCCCATTGCCAATTCCACCAATAGTCACTCCTGATACTGCACCTCAAAAATCACAAGTGACAATTTTCACCAAAGGCTTTAATGTAATAAGAAACACCTATTTTTTACGTATATGTCTATGTTGTAATGTTTCTTCTAATTGGTTTAAAAATAACTTATTGCTATGACATCACAGCTCAATCCCATAGGTCAGACCTGAACTTGATTGGAGGCAAAACACAAGACAGGGTGAGGAACATACTGTGCCTGCTTTATGGGTCGCATTTGGCCAAAAAAAACCTGTAAGCCAAAAACTTTTCTTTTGCAGCAATGAGCAGCTGTCTTTGAAATTCATCGACGGCCATAATCCAGCTCTAACAATACATCCATGACTGGTGTAACAAATCAGTGACTTGATTTGCAAATAAAAGAGTTGAATTAGAGAGAAGAATAAAAACTATAATAATAATTCTGATGATTTGAATGGGAGTCAACACAAGCTAGTTTCCAGTTGGAGTAGTTGAAGCCCCAAAGCGGTCCAGAGTGTGTGGTCCGCTTTGGAAAAGTGGAGCTAAATACTGCAGAAAGCTGACTGAACAATGGATAACCCTAAGTCGAGCGATGCTCTTAGAGGTTACCCAAACTGAGTCAACTAATACCACTCAGTGGAAACAACGCTCACGAGAATCCAAGTTAGCTAATGCTCTTTAAGTACATTCCTATTCATAGTCATAAAAATACATCATTATCACGATTTAGGTCATGTTTGAGCAGTTATTACACAGAAAGAAATGACTCCTGTGAACTCGTCCAAATGGTGTTAGCATTGACTGAATTAAGACTAGTCTAATGTTCCAAACTTGTCTAAAGCACTTTTGTGAAACTGATCCTGGGACGTCGGGGGGAGGGGCATCACCTAAATCAGGTCAAACATGGTTTCTCTCTGCGGCTTCACCAAAGGACGGTATACCACCACACGACATCACCGACTAAAGACTTGCTTTGTCGTAAAAAACAAAAAAAGACATTTGTAGAGCTTTTGTACGTCTTTTTAGCTCAAAAGAAAACCCACCTTTGTGTGAACTCTTCTCCTGAGACTCTCCTCGTGCAGAAAAAATTGGGACAATCCCGACGCAAGATACCACAAGAGGATGGGACTGTGTTTGGGGCAGCATCAGGACGCGAGGGCCCACGGGAGCCACCGATACAATCACGATTCTGATCCGAGGGTGTTTTTTTCTACGTGTGCTTTTTACGTCGTGTTGTGGTGAATACTTCAGCATCATTTGGACGTCCCGCCGTGTTTGCCCCCTCTTTGCCGTAAGCTTCGAGCTCTAGAGGACCGTAGCTCAAGGACTAAGCTAGAGAAAAATGGATACTGTAGCGTGGACTCAAAAGAAACGATGTTGCACTGATAAATATATTTAAGAGGTTTATGTGTTTTTAGCGTTCATTTGCAAAAAAAAAAAAAAAAAATGAATGAAAACACAAAAAAACACCTGTTCATTTATTTTTATTTTATATATTGTTTCAGATTATGTGATAAAAGTCTGAAATGTAAAAAAAAAAAAAAAAAAAGTTTTGATTTGGAAAAAGGCATAATGGCTTTTTCTGCAGTAATGCCCCCTCCCCCAACATTTACATATTAACGCTTCGTTTTGTACTGTCATCAGATTTTGTGCAGATTTTGTTTTGTTTTTTACAAGAACAAGAAAATAAGACTTTTATTTTCAATACTGCTTCTGTAATTTGCTGTTGTAGGAAAAAATGAATAAACAGCAAGGCCTTAAAAATAGATTTGGTGTTCTTTTATTGCAGGTAACAGCACCCATTCTCCAGTTACTCAATGCTAAAGATAAAGGAGTAAACCATTCTACTTTGGTCACTCCTTGGCTTTTGGTTTCATCAGTGTTGTTCACTTTCTAAAGCGTGAATCTAAATACTGCTTTGCCTCTTGATTAGACTATTATTTGATTATTTGAGAATCCTTACACACACAAAACAAACCTACAAAAAGTCCTCTCAGATGAAGCTAGTCTTGTTCTGGGATAAACAGTCATAATCCAAAACAAAATAATATTGAATGCTTCTTTTTTTTCAAAAATATAATGCTAACTTTAATTAGCAACAGTCATTTCCATATATGGCTCCTGCTTTTTGAATTACAAATAATGCATTCACCATCACTGCATTAAACAAAAGCATAACTTAAGACATTAAACAGTGAGCCTCTAAAATATAACAAAAAATAGTGCAGCTTTCTCTATAAATAATTAGAAAGAAGGAAATAAACTAGAAAATGTAAATCAGCTATTATACTATTTTATATTATATAATTATATTATATATATATATTGTTTCAAATGCAGTGAATATCTTCATCTAGAAGCACAAACGGTGTTACCTTGCTCTCCTACAAACATACACCAAGAAAAGACTGTATGAGGGAAGTAAAAAAGTATGGTTCATCAATCCATTTTAGCAGGAAATTTCCTATCTAATCACAATAATGGTATTAGTTAGTAAATCACTGTTAGCAGGCTTGATTAAAAACCCAGAATCCTTTTTGTCTCGGACCTAGACAAGAGTAAGTAATAGGTTTTGGATTCCAGGAAAAGATGTTACCTTTTAGAAGATCAGTCTCAAGGTCAAGCTTTATCTATAGAGCACCTGAACAGGCTTGATCAATACATAAGACTAGATCAGTTCAGCTTAAGTCTCCAACACTAACCAACACTGCTTGATAAGAAACATCATGGATGAAAACCTAACAATAGTTGGATTTTTTTTATTTTTTATGAATGATTCTCCATATTGTAATCATTCATTCAGATACATTGTGCTTATATAGCTCTTTGAATTGCATTTTTTGCTTAAGCCACAAATTTTCAAATCTCTCTTTGGAACCTTTTTTTTTTTTTTTACTAGCCCCTCAATTTTTTAAAACTTTCTTAAAACCTTCATATCTCAGAAACCAAAATATGATATTAGCTTGAAATGTGTTGTACCACTTATTGGTTTTATCAAATATTTTATCCAAGACAATCCGAGACAGACAAACATGCTTATTTCAAATGGACTATGACATATATAAATCTAGAATATAACAACAATGGAATATGAACGAGCCAGTATTGGACCATCCCAGAGTCACTTAAGACAAACCGTAGCAAGCCACAATTCCTATTATCATAAACATTTCAATTAGACTAATAAAATCATCTAGCTGTGGATCATTCACACACAATTAGCTCTAACCCCACTAGATCCTTTTATCTCCCGCAACGCCATTCAGAGTAATGCGGCGTACGACACTTAACATGAATTCATTAGTCAAATGAGCACTAAGCAGGCCGCCCTCCGCGCTCATCCGGTGCTTACAGTGATCTACAGCCTCAGTTAGACCATCTAAAAGGGTAATGTTATGATTTACATGATCACAGCAGCTAACGGACGCTCACCAAAGACATTTGTGTAGTCATCGGTGCGTTTTTTGTTTGTTTTTTTCTAATGTGAGCTCAAGCTAACCTGTGACATTTGGCATGTGTTTGTAAGAATAAATAACAAGAACAAACTGATACTGATAAGTTCAATGTGTGAGGACGGGCCATGTCGTTCAATAAAGCAGTCAACAAATAAATGAAATGTGAAAATGCAAACAAGGCCTTGAATTACCATGTACATGCACTGACTGAGATTGTCCACTAGAGGGCTCAAGACACAAAGAAAATAGCTGCTTCTTTCCCCACAAAACCTTTCATTCTGCCTTTTGTTTGTTTCTTCTTAGTTATCAAGTGATGTTTTTGTGATTCAGCTTGACATATGTTAACAATAGAGGTCACTGAAAGAACAGTTACAATTTAGAGACACATAGGCTTGTAATGATGCCAGCCTTGACACTTTTACATGACTAGTCACTCTGTCTATGACTGACAGTGTCCTCTGACATGAATAGGAAGTTGAAGCTCCTTTTGTCCGGGCCCTGCTGGAGCACAGGAAATTGAAACAGTGTGGAATTCCCAAATAAACAGTCCCAGGAGACTAAACAGGATTCAGGGAGCTTCCGGGGCCAGGGCTTTGTTAGTTTATGGATTATTGATAAAACAGTGAGGAAGAGCTTTTTGAAGTGATAAAAAGAAAGGATTCAATTGTTATTTACATGTTTATTCATTTCTATATTGTGTTATACTAACTATAAAAAAATAAAATTGACTAATCTGGTATTAAACTAACTTGAAGACAAAGCAAATAAAAAGAAGCCAAAAAATAAGATACAATACGTTACACCTGTGGAGTCTTTATGCAAATGAATCTGCTAAGGAAGAAAGCATCTAATGTGCTCTTGATTTAGAGAATATCTGGCAAAAGTCTAACTCATTTTTCAGCATCGAACAGAGATACGTTTTTTTTAAAGATGAAAGAATGCTGACCTGGTCAAACTGTTGATTAAGAAAACTAACATTCTTGCATGTTCTTTAAACGTGAGTGAAAAGGAGCCAAGTTGAGTAGCGATTCCATGTTTTGTTTTTTTGATTTTGGACCAATGATAATACTTCCTGGAACGAGAATTGAGAGGTCATTTACAGCTTTAAGCAGTGCAGTTTAGGAGCTGTGGTTTGTTGTAAAATCAGATTGATAAACGATGTAAAGGTTGTTCATCTTCCTGTAATTATTCAGTTGCTGACTTTAGTTTGACACTTTCTTCAAGGATTGCAGAGTCCACAGGAGTAAAGTCAGATGGCGCAAGTGCCATTCACAGGTGATGGGTTAGCAGCATATCATTCCCTGTGTTCAGAGTGCTTGTGTTATTTCTGATTGCTGTGATTTAGCTGTTTAAAATTCAGCTAATTCCTTGCATTTGCAGGAAGTCAGTAAATCTGGATGGGTTAAAGGTGGTGAATTAATAAGCCCAAACAGTGGAAAAAAGCACTGTGTTATTTACAGTAACACGCAATAACTTTTAGCCCAAAAACAAATATTCTCAAAATCATTTTGATGGCTCCAAGTCATGAGATCAGTAGAATTAAGCCTATCTCACTGACACAGTACCCTCTGCTGGACAGAAGCCTCCAAATGAACTTTCCAGTCCAGGGACATACACTAAATACACTAAAATGACCCTACTGTTTCAGAAGACATGTTCTTTCTTCCAAAGTTGCCAGACGCATGCTTCTCTAAAGATGGTAGTTGGGGCAAAAAAAGCTGCTCTTCATGACTATTTCTGTTTACATTCCTTTAAAAACAGAAATCTACAAGGCTTGCATATGTAACAACCCATAGGTCCTTTTGATCTCATTGATATGTGTCTGGTCAAATTGTTCTGCTAATAAAGTGAGCACCTCATGTGGAACCTTGATGCTATAATCTTTTTTGTTGTTTTTGGTTTAAGCGTCTAATCTGGAAACTGTAATGAACTGATCAATCACCTTGCCACAACGGTAGCGTGACTAACTGCAGATCGGAAGGTTGCATGTTCAAATCACATCAGGGTCAAAGGTTTTAAATGTAGTTTTTGAGATTCAATGCACATCTGTTGTAATCCATTTGCACATAGAACAAAGCACAACTGAATCTGAAGTTACAGGCTTTTCAGCTTGATTTTGAATATATTTTAAACAACCCTGACTTTCTCAGATTATACATTAATAAGATAGAAACCATTAAGCTGCGATGGCCGGGAATCGAACCCGGGTCAACTGCTTGGAAGGCAGCTATGCTCACCACTATACCACCATCGCACAGCCATGTGAAGTTAAAGTGGAGAGAAATGTGTAAATTTCTCAGAGTAGGAGGAGGACCGAGCTAAAGCAGAGGGAGTCACTCGGGTCTGAAAGCTGTACTGGCAGCAGAGGCTACGTCCTTATGGCTAACTTTCAGTGTTTGTTGCAAAATTTTCTGTTAAACAAAATATTATTGGAAAATAAAAAAGTATTAGTTTACAAATATTATTTGTTCAAATGGGAAAAAAAATGTTCATTTTAATTTTTTTGTTTGAGAATGTGTTTTTTGTTTGCAGTGATCAGAGTTTTGCTTTCATTCTGTTCTTTTCCTTTGCGCTCCCTGGTTTTTTGTTTGAAAGCCAGTGAAATCTGTATTACACTAAATACACTAAAATGACCCTAAATACCCCTAATTGTCTTTCTTCCAAACTTGCAAGATGCATGCTTCTCTAAAGATGACAGATGGTAGTTGGGGCAAAAAAAGCTGATCTTCATGACTATTTCTGTTTACATTCCTTTAAAAACAGAACTCTACAAGGCTTGCATATGTAACAACCCATAGGTCCTTTTGATCTCATTGATCTGTGTCTGGTCAAATTGTTCTGCTAATAAAGTGAGCACCTCATGTGGAACCTTGATGCTATAATCTTTTTTGTTGTTTTTGGTTTAAGCGTCTAATCTGGAAACTGTAATGAACTGATCAATCACCTTGCCACAACGGTAGCGTGACTAACTGCAGATCGGAAGGTTGCATGTTCAAATCACATCAGGGTCAAAGGTTTTAAATGTAGTTTTTGAGATTCAATGCACATCTGTTGTAATCCATTTGCACATAGAACAAAGCACAACTGAATCTGAAGTTACAGGCTTTTCAGCTTGATTTTGAATATATTTTAAACAACCCTGACTTTCTCAGATTATACATTAATAAGATAGAAACCATTAAGCTGCGATGGCCGGGAATCGAACCCAGGTCAACTGCTTGGAAGGCAGCTATGCTCACCACTATACCACCATCGCACAAGCACATAATTTGTAAGGTGGAGAGAAACGGGCAAATTTTTCAGGGTATGAGGAGGACTGAGCTAAAGCAGAAGGAGTCACTCAGGTCTGAAAGCTGCACTGGCAGCAGAGGCTATGTCCTTATGGCTAACTTTCAGTGTTTGTTGCAAAATTTTTCAGTTTATCACATTGTATGTGACTCAGAGGTGCAACGGTTGCCCTTCTGACTCCAGATCAGAAGACGACAATCCGGTGAGGATCAAAGGTTTAAATGTACAGAGTGTTTGGAGAGACACTGAAAAGTGAATCCAAATCTAAAGCTGAGAGCTGGTAAGTGGGCAAAAGGAGCTGATTTTCATGACTATTTGAGTTTAACATTTCCTTAAAAACAGAACTCTTCCAGGCTTGCAGCTTGGTCACTGGGAACTTGAGCACTGTCAACACTGCAAACTTTAATTTGAGAGGCATTACTAGAAAATGGGCTCTGGAAAAAGTCAAAGTGCACGAAAAAAATTAGCGTTTCTAGAGTAACTGCATGAGGCTTACAGTGTCTCTTTTGCAATGTTACTGCGTTTGACTCCAGATCTGCAGGTTGTGAGTTAAAGTCCTATCAGTGTCTGGTCACATCAGTCTGCTAATGAAGGGAGCACCTCGTGTGGAACCTTGAAGCTAGACTGTTTTTTGTTGTTGTTTTTGGTTAAAGTAAAGTCTAATCAGGAAATAGTAATGAATTGATTAAGGCTACTTTGTGACCTCTGATGAAGCCATACTGACATGCCCGTGGATAATTCCACATTTGGCTCCACAAGAGACTCTGTGGCGCAACGGTAGCGCGTCTGACTCCAGATCAGAAGGTTGCGTGTTCAAATCACGTCAGGGTCAAGAGTTTTAAAGATAGCATGTTTGAGATACACTGCACATCTGTGTGATATCTTGCAGTAATCCAGTTGTACATACATTTTCAGTGGATAGACGAATAACCAATCAAAGAAACAAAGCATTGCATTTTCCTCAATTTGACAGAAAGGAAAGAATTTTGATGTAGTGATTTTTTTTTTTTTTTTTTGTCTACCTTTAAAGTCGTAGAGGTTTTTGTTTGTTTTGTTGACCTTGTGGTGAATGTGCAGATTACAACTGAATGCACAACTCACACTCCTCCATTTTATAGCATGTGAACAGCTACGGTAGCCCTACAGGGACATGCTCACTCGTAAATGACCTAAGCCTTTGTTGAAAATGAGTGTTCGTCTACTTCCATGTTCAAATAAGGCATGTTCCCATTGGCTTTTGTTCTGCTCAGATTGTAAACAATGAATCAATGTCACAGATTCCTAGTGGAAAAGTGTGATCAAATGAGTGCAGCTTTGATATCTATTTTTCAAAGACAGATAAATTCAATGTGATTATTCACTATTGAAAACATAATTTCAACTGGTGTGTTCTATTTTGTACAACTCTTACAAAGGTAAAAAAAAAAAATCTATTTCTGCGATGGCCGGGAATCGAACCCGGGTCAACTGCTTGGAAGGCAGCTATGCTCACCACTATACCACCATCGCATGAGAAAAAGGAGTGTTTTAGCCTGGAGTGAAACGTGGAGATTCCACAGAGAAGGAGGAGCAGCGATGGGAGGAGCAGGGGGAGGAGTGTTGAGCCCTGAGCACCACAGCAGGATGAAGTTTTGAGAAGTTTGGATTTTGCGAACAAAACTTTGCAGTTGATCTTTGGAATAATGGTGAATAAAACATGAGAAAGTAAATAGAAAGGCAACCACTCAACAGTTAACATCCTACAGATACAGATAAAAATAGAGGAAAGTAGTACTTTCTCAAAGTAATATTTCAAATATACAAATCTTTATTCATCTTGTGTTTGACTTTATTGGCTGGATACAGTATAGTCAGGGCTTCATTAATGTAACAGTGGGCCCCAGGGCTGGAAGGTTCTGGAGGCCCCCCAAATGTGTCATACAGAAAAATATTCATATCTATTTGTGTTTGAAGAGCTGCATCTCATGGTCTGAAGTCAGGAATCAGAGGACACTGAGCAACATTTATCAGAACATACAGCTTAATCCAAATGTACAAAGACTACTACAGCCACAGAGTCTGTACATAACAGAACTGCCATTAATGCAATCAGTCACAGCATAAAAAGACTTTTTATATTTAGACTCAAAGGCCTCTAAAGGAGAAGTAAAAATAAATAAATACTAAGTGTAATGTGATTTAAATGCTAAATGTTACCATACCACATGTTGTTTTTAAATATACTTATATTAAATAAACCTTTCAGTTACATTTGATAATAAAACATATGAACCCCAGTTTGTGACAGTCTCCATCAAGCAAACTACAATAAGAAACAGAAAACTAACAGTTACGACAACGTGACATTGCACAGCTGAAGGCTAACACTGGATTTGTAGTAAAACAGACACCAAATAACGAAATTAACAACAACCTTTCCCTTTCACATCATCAATAAGTGACTGGCCATGGACATTAAATGCAGAGATAGATAAATCATAAGAAAATGCGGCTGGCTCTAAACAGTCTTTATCACAACACGTATGGTAGCACACAGCTGCATCACACACACATACACACACACGAGGAAATGAACAAGACGTAATACTATAAGAAAATACATGTTTTTACTTTAAACGTCAGGGATACTTATTGTCATCATGAATGAATGTTCTACTTACATTTTCAGACGAACATTATCAACAGAAAAGTTTCAGACACTTATGTTGTTAAATGCAGGGGTGCATTCAGACGTGTAGTAAAAGTGGGAAATATTAGGGATATGCGAACGTTGAACTGCAGAACAGGGGAAAAATCTATTTTCTTCGAGGACGCCTGTCTCTCAATAGGCCCCTAAGCTGCGTAGGCTCCAGGGCTTCAGCCTAGCTCCAGACTAGCCCTTGCGTTAAGACCTTGAGTACAGTACAGTGCTGCTTCTTTGTGAGCACTTTTGGGTCACAATATCTACTGACATTGCTTTTTGGGAATATATTTGCTTATTTTTACACATAAGATGTTGGGTATGAGCCCTCAGCAGAAGAAGAATACAAGAAGGAAATGTAAACATCACCCAAGGGCCTGGGAATCCACAGAAATCAGCTGTCAGTTCATAAAGAGGTTACGTTACAGGAGGCCACATGGATCCCCAAGTTGGAAAAAAATTTTAACTGAGGTCAGAGGAGAGAGGTGCACCAAACACAATAGTAATTCTATTTCATGTTCATGTTGTCATGTAACAGGCCATGCCTTTTAATGTGACATATGAAAAAGACAACATGACACAGGGGAATGCCTTTTTCCAACTTGGGGAACCATGCTGTGTCCAGGAAGAGTTGGACTTTCTTCTTTCATTGAAGGCAAAAAGTTTAATTAATTGCCGTAATTATGAGACTGAACTAGTATAAATAAATGTGACCGTTTTTATTGGAGGCAGTCGACCCAGAGACCCTTTTCTGGTCTACTATTTTTATTTACCCTATTGTCATAACTTCGAATAAACTGTCATATTTCAATCAATTCTTAATAACAATTCAGTAGTAACAGTTTGTATCTCCAAGAAAGTATGGGTGGATTTTCTGTTGGGCCTCATCCACTCCTAACTTGGTCAGCTGTGAGCTCAGAGTTATAAACACGTCATAAGTTTCCACTGAGCGCGTGTGTGTCCAGGCAAAAATAACTTTCCACTCACTTTAAACACATAAACAAAACTCCACGCGGTTTGTTTTACTGCATCTGGTTCCAAATTCTACAGTGGCCCCGCATTTTTCAGCTGCGGTTACATTTTAAAATACAACTTAATTGAATGTCCACATCAAAGAACTTCAGGACACATTCCAGGAGTGATGTCATTTCCTGTTTCTCTGTGCTTGTTATAGAAAATAAAACAAACAAAAAGGCATCTACTCTCAAATCATGTTCTATAAATATGTCTGAATAAAGAGGAAGTAATGCATGAGGTGGGGGTGGGGTCTCTGTTGGTGGAGTGACGGGGGTCTTCTTTCAGTGACGTACAGAAAAGTCCATTTGCTGCTAGAACACCGGAAATACACACTAAAGGCCTTCAAAATAAGTGCTAACTACTAACTGCTGTTGGGAAGGTTTAAATTAAAAAATGATTATGTAAAGAATTAGCACCAATAAACTGGAAATGCATACACAGATCTTTAAAAAATAAGTGTGTAATAAAGCAAAGCAAGTAGAGATGTGGATAAGGGATGGATATGTGTTCCAAAGTTAAATCAAGTCTTTCATTGAGGCTGAAAGAGCAGATAGTGTGTCTGCTCTGACGTTTGCAGGTAATGGAGACCAGATGTGAGCAGCAGAGAAGCCCAGCCTTGTCATGTTTATCATTGTTTTGAAGAACCTCATTCTAGGTCATCTTTGCATTCAAGTTTAAAACATAAATAGTTACATTCATAAGACTATAGAGTGAAATGCATTTTCAATTGATGCTAGCTGGAAATTTTATATAGTTACTTGGGGCTGTGTATAGTGTCTGAATTATTGAGTGGTCCATTGTAGGAGCTGCTATTTGTCTATTGGTTGTCCAAAATATATTTATTATTTTCTCTTCAGTTTTCTTTTATGCTATACTCTTCAGTATAGCATCCATTCTGTTGTGTGTCTGTTGCTCCACTACTTTAACCAGAGTCTCCAAACTAATACCTGATATGACTGTGGTCCGGGCTCAAGGTAATGGTATTTGTAAAAAAACAAAAAAACCAAACAAAAACAGTATACTGGTGTTTTATACATGTAGCCTACGTTATTGTCTAAATTCTGTCAATGTCAGTGTTGTGTTCTGTTTTTTGTTATTAAGTTAATATTAAGTTATTTTAATATTAAAGCTTTCCTGAATGATTATGATTAACTTTAAATGAAACTCTAAATTAGTCATTAAGCAATTAAAGTAGAACAAATGATTTCACATGGCTTTATATTTATTTAATTTATTAAAAAAAATCAGAACAAATTTACATTTAAATATCTCTTTTTATTCCTGATCGTGATGTGAACCTCTTTAGCGATGATGTTTTTTTGTGAAATGGAATTTGATGCTACTATACTCCGTGACTAGTTTTATTGTGAAGCCTGTGACCGGAAGTGGCCCTTGCCCACGCTGTGTGCCTTGACCGTTTTGTCCTGTCGGCTGCTGTAGCGGAGCTGCCGCTTTCTCCTGATTTAGACCGAGACGGAGGACCACGCAGGCGCCGCAGACCGGGATCCAGTTTCCTCTCCGGGCTGTCGCGCTGCCGAACACATTTGCTTCTGATTTAACCCGCGTATACTTTTTTGTTTTCGGGGGCAAACCGAGGGGAATGAGCAGAAGAGGAAATCTAGCGTGACTTTGTTGAGGAGAAAGTGGCCCCCGGTGCCAACAGGGCAGCGTTACTCCGTGTACGTGTGTGCGTGTGAGAGAGAATAGCGGACCATCACAAGGACCTGCGAGAGAAAAGAGCTCTTCTTTATGCCTCCGAGGACATAACACCACACAGTGAAGGTAAACATCAATCTCTGCTCTGCTGCTTTGAGTTTTATTACTGCTTTACGCACATGTTTTAGAGCAACATGTGATACCAGCGGGCTTTTTACGCTCTGTACTTTTTCTGTTGCTTTTGTGCGGCTTGACAGTCTTTTTGGGCTGTTACAAGTGGTTAAAATCAATAAAAATAAAGGATGGTATAGCATTGTATTGGCTAATTACACAAATTCTTCCCGTTATTTCAATTTCGACTTGACTGTACTTAAAAATAATTTAACCCAGCGCTTCCCAAACCTCTCCAGGGACCCATACTTTCAAATGAATTAGGTCACAACTTTCCCCAGTACACTGTTAAAAAAAAAACCTTATGCTGTTGAACACTATTTAAAAGCAACCGTAAATACCTGTAAAAAAAAAAAACAACAACAAAAAAAAAACACAACACAATTAATAACAATACACAAAAACAATAATTGTTAATAGTTAAGCTGGTGTTTACATTTAAATACATAGTAAAAACACTGGATGGATTATCAGTATGCTGTATCATATCAACATTTGTTATTTACTGTGATATACAGGTCCAATATGTACCATAATAACATTAAAAGTTTCCAGATTTTTTACAGAGAAAGAAAAGTGCAAACCACAGCTGCCAGTTTTTTTTGCCTAACTTTAGATTTTGTTACTCTCGACTATTTTGGCTGATTTCTAAAGCAGATATTTTTTCATTTGCACTGACTGTCACCATCATGTTTTAAAACAAATTTACGTCCAAATCTTGTTGCAACCCACTTGTAGGTCCTGACTGTTTGCACTAATGAATTAGATAGTCATTTTAGCATGCATTGTAGTTCCAACCATAATCACATGATGTACAGTTATGGCTGACATAATTTCACTTCATGTTAAAAAGTTACACCTGGAACCATGTTTCTGTTTCCAGTCAATTTCAGTGAGAAATCCAAAACTTCCTTTTCATGCTTTTTAAATAAAATCCATCTGATTGGCTAATGGCTTTAGGAGGAGATGTAGCCACATATTAATGCCTCAAACAACTACTGGTCACATGCACATGACAGTTAAAGGTTATAGTCAATCTTTCTATAAACAAAAAATGCCTACCCTAGCTTTAATACACATAACTAGTGCAAAATACGGTATTGTTTTGTGAAACTATTCGATATTGTTTGTTTAACTCACTTTAAATCAATCTTCTGAATCTGACAATAAACATAAAAGTGCCTACCCTAGCTTTAATATCCCATTAGAATTTGAACTAGTGGGAAAATAAAGAGTTATTATGAATCAATAGAAATTGCATAGGTTTTTCTGGCAAAAAATTAATAAAAATAAAAAGTAACTCATGTTAAAAGGTTCTGCAGCCTG
This sequence comes from Rhyacichthys aspro, assembly GCA_036850595.1. Lineage (NCBI taxonomy): Eukaryota > Metazoa > Chordata > Actinopteri > Gobiiformes > Rhyacichthyidae > Rhyacichthys > Rhyacichthys aspro. Next base: position 3,384,312 of record CM072167.1, read on the forward strand.
TAAGAAACAAAAAAATGCCTACACTAGCTTTAATATATTATCATTATCGGAAGTAGTGGAAAAAAGTCTGTAAATGCTTAGTTATTCTCATCATTCATAAGCTAATAAGCCATTATTAGATAGAGAATAACTAAGAATCTTACATAACCGCCTAATATTAAACACAAGAGTTTTGCTTTATGTGTATCTGTGTTGTAGGCTGTTCATTCAAAAAGCATTCAACAAGTCATGTCACATGATGCACAAGTTACTCAGGGGTCATTTAACTTGAGCAGCCCATTGGGAGAAGCATGTTCAGAGCATGGATCAAAGAATGTCCAGCTCTGTAGCAGTTCCGACCCTAGAAAAACACAGGAAGTAGACTTAGATTGTAGATTTGCGATGCCGACCATGTCTCAATGTGGACGAAGGACGACTTCTTCCGCGTCCCATTGATCGAGATGTCCTGCTTCATCTTGCGGCAAAGGCCTTCTAAATTGAGCTGGAGTTTAATCAGCCTAATGGATGCGGGACGTCGGGGGCCGAGAGGGGAGGAGGGTAAATGTAGGACAGCGGGGGGTGGTCCGCAGCCGAGCCAGTAGCCACCAGCTGAGTACATGTGAGAGTGGACCCCGAGGAGCAGCTGCTGTTCAGGGACCGGGGCTATTACCTGATTTACGAGCCCACTTAGCCCACCACACACACACACACATACATAAGACCACGCCCAGGCCTTTCTCCATCCCATGAGGCATTTCTCTTCTTCCGAGGTGTACGTCTTACGTGTGAACTCGTCCCCTTGAGACGGAAGTTGATGGATGTACGCTGTGGGAGTTGCGCTTAGGGACGTTGGTGATGGATGTGTGCTGTTGCCCTTTGTGACACGGGCTTTTTGCCAGAGTTATAGAGATTTTGGGCTTAGCGGCACAAATAAACGCCTTTTAGACCGATCTTCTCAAAAGGCTCCCAGGAGAACACTTATCTATAATTCGTTTGGCAGTAAACTTATTCATATGCAATTAATTAGTGCTGCACAATAGCCTATATCACTAAATTCATTGTTAACAGCAATCATAATGTATGTATCACAAAGATCACCCTGTATCGCATTAGAATTTTGGTTTTACATTCACATCGTCAAAATAAAGAGCACTTAATCACATTGTGGTGCAACCAAAAATTAAAAAAAAAAGTTTAAGTGGTACGTTTAAGTGTGACCAGGTGAAAATGAGATGATTTCAGAGCCTTTGAATCCATGTCAACTTCAACCTCTGCCAAAGGGGGCATATAAATACTGCAAGTCATATTGTTATCACAGTATAAAAGCAGGTATATATAGTTTTGACTTGGGATGTCACCATATCACTTTTTAAATAATATATTGAAATTTAATACAAGAACCTAATGAACTGAACGATACACTGATTTACAGCCAGCATGACTTTTTAACAATTTTCACTAGTGATTATTTTTGAAGATGTTTGGCATTTTAACAAAGCATTAGTTGCAGTTTACTTTTATCTTCATTTATTGTAACATTCACTGAAAAGGGAAAAATTATGCTCCAGTGGTGGTTTTCTATGGTTTTCACATTCAAACTCTCATCAACAGACCAATATGCAAGTTAGTCTCAAATCAAGGATAATATAATTTTTAATTCAAATATAGTTGATAGTTGTGCCTGCTAGGAGTAGGGGTTCAGCAAATAAAACCAAGTGAATATCAACAAATGGCAGCAGGGTGTAGAGGGCTATGGTTTAACAGTTTAGGGGAAACATTAGAGGAATGAATATATTTCCCTGAGATACTTTTAAATTTAGCATTATATGTTGTAGTAGTACTAGTGTTACTAATAGTGTTACAAGTTGATATAACAGATCCCATGACAGCACTATTAGACTCTTCATTTCGGCATCATTTTAAAGTGTGTTATTTCTCACATAACCCTTTTTTTTTGTATTATTACAACTCTGTTACTACTAGAGCTGAACAATTTTGGAAAATAATGTAATTGCGAATTTTTCCAACCAATATTGCAATTGCGATTATTTTTGCGATTATTTTCTCTCTGTTTTTTTACATATCCTCAACCAATAATAATGACTGAACTCTTAGCTTAACAAATGTTTATGGTTGGCCATGCCTGTATGTTATTAAGAAATTAGATGAAGCACAAATGTATATGAACAATATATATTTTCATGAAACCATTTGAATTAGAGGACTGCATTTGGCTCGTTGGCCTAGAAGTTAAACTTGGGGTCTTTGGTCCGTGTTCTCATAGCGTAGATAAACCCTTTCTTAGTTACGTTCTGCTTTAGCTACATTTGAGGAAAGGCTGCATTTCCTTTTCAGTACAGAGAAAAAATCAAAAGAATATGTAGCAGACTTTTTGAGTCAGAGATATAAGATTGGGGGTTCCTCAGACCTTGAAGGGGACCCTCAATATAGTTGTAACCTATGACCACACCACTAGATCCCTGCTTGATGCTCATGTTCAGAAATAACAGCATCTTTCAGAGAGTGCTGCTCAAGAGTCAACACAACCTCGAGGCAAATATTACTGCACTTTTCACAAGATGTGTCACATTTACAACAATTGCGGCCTCGATTTGAAAATCTTGTTTTGCTTTTTTACACTATTTTTGGGCTTTATTGATAGGCAACAGTAGCTTGACAGGAAACAGGGTGAGAGAGAGTAAGGAATGACATTGGGCAAATAATCCAACCAAGGCACAAACCTCATGTACTCTACCTGAGCTCTACCTGAGCACATTTGTTCAGCCCTAGTTACTACGTTACTATTGAATTTTAAATTAGATTAATGTAGACAGCATTATATCTGCTCAGCAAATTCCTTTCTTTCTTTTTTAAACTGCATTTGAATTTACACATTCTATTTTCATACAAAGATTGCGGGGTGTGTCTTACGCTTGGCTTTGGTTTGCAACCTCTACAGTTGTTTTCGCTTTTCTCTACACTCTTAGTTGAAACTCCCTTCTGGTCTTTTTCTGGGAGCATCTTGCTTCTAAAAACAGACTTGGACTCACTGGGACCAATGGCATGTCTGAGTCTGACCTCTGCCTGCCAAGGTCTACTGGGAAAAGGAGACTAAACATGCTTTGTTGGTGGTAAAACGCAGCAGGCCTTCATTGGCTCAATAGAGCTGCTATGTCAGAGGGTGAAGATTGTTCTCCATAGTTTTCCACTTTGAAAAGGAATGTTTAACTGAAGCATGCCTTAAATTGTTTAAAAAGTTAGCTTTTACAATTGAGGATTCCATGCCAACTGAAAGCATAAGTCGAAATACTGTTCATCGGCCATCGACACAGAATCAAACTGCCAACAGCTGGTTTCGAGTGGTTTACACTTTCACACTGTTTCACACCGTTAACCATCCCAGGAAACCAAAAAACTTCATGAGTCCCACGAGAACTCACGTACTGCTGTGGTAGGTAGAGATGTGCTCCTTAATGTTTATCTCTCTACCCATAGTTCACTTTTATCTAACGGCTGTTGAAAGAATGTTGGTCACTTCTCAGTTGCATTGTGAATTTGTAGTTTAGAAGGTCTTGATAAGTAACTTTTCGTGTTTTGCCTAATTGTACTACTTAATGCAGAAGTGTTTTTTATATTTTTCATTTTTTTACATGGGTCATCACAATCCAACCACTAAACAACAGCCAATACAACTTCATACTGCTTTGTATTTAGTTTATACCATGTCTATAATGCTTTGGTTGCATGTAAGAAGTTGTTGCACCGCCAACAAACTAATTATTACGGACAACCAATCTCACCGCTGTTCAACAAAAGACAAATTGTGTATATATCTGCCAGTGTCAGAAATGAAGGACAATCATAGAAATCTCTGACATGACTTTTAACTAATCATTTTTAATGTGAGCTGTCTTTGCAACTCAAACTTATTGTCGAGACCAGTCAGGCTAGGTCTGGAATTAATTTTTATTTGGTTTTCTCACGATTCTTGTGACTGGCTTAAAACTCTGTCTCCTTCAGCATACAGGCACTAACCCTTTTTAGTCTGAACTTGGTCTAAAACTGGGCTTTACTGTTTGGATTTACAGCTGCCTGGTATTTCAAAGCATCTCATCTTTGTTTGCCATATTCTTGGTCTTGTCTTCTTTTCAGGACAGTCTAGTCACAGATATGATTATTAAGTGACAGTAATCTTTTACAATTGTGTGTAACAAGTTTCCCTAGTGTCTCTGTGACACTTTGTTCAAAATTTTGCCCCGTTCTACAGACATTTGATTCATCCATCTCAGAAAAAAAGTGGTCATTGTGTTATAGTGTTCATTTAGCATTTGAAACAATAGGCTTATGGCCACTCATGCCTCAACCGAGGAAGCTGTTATATTATCACTGGTGGTTTGTTGATTCACTGGTAAATGGTACTTAATAGTCTTGACTGTTGATTGGCCTTTTTCGTTGTCTCGCTCGTCTAAGCCAAATGGGACACACTGTAAATAAAATTGTATTGGTGGACAAATTTCCCATAAATATCAGTCCTTAGCCTCTAGTTTTGTCAATGATGATGAACGTTGATTATGTTCAAAGGTATTTGCCACATGTATGTTAACTCTCATAAAGAGGACAAAGCCCAGTCTGTTCTCTGTCTATGGAAATGTGGCCTTTACCCCAGGGTCTCGGGGGTATTAGGTGAGTCACCAGCCCACTCCCGCTTCAAACACTGAAACAGTATAGCCCCGCACTTTCACTGTTGTGGTCGTCTTGAAGCACGAGACTGGGACTTTTGTTCAGAAAATTGGTGTGACATAATGATGTATATGTCCCACAATTACCAGCCACTACTGTGACATTCTATCCTATTTGCATTAGTGTCTCTTTACATTGGGAGTAAAAAGACAGCTACAAGGGTTTCTAATAAAGGCAGATTGGAGTGCAAATAGACCTGCTACATGAGACCAATATAAATGAGCATGTCGTTAACCTAACTGCATGGCTAATTTGTGAAAGTCAATACATGCAGTTAAAGCAGTGCACCTAAACACCTGGGAAAATGGAAAAAGAATCAAAGAGTTTAAAAAGTAAACCCTCCTTTTCACTCTTTTCTTTATTGTGTGAAAAAAATAAACCCAGCCATTGGAGTAAATATTTGTGCCGTTTTTTGTTGCATTTCATGGCCTGTGTCAGTGCTGTTGTGGAGTATTTCATGGCAGTTGAGTGTTTTTACTGTTTTTTTTCCTGTTTGCGGCAATACAAAGCATTTTTTGGACACCTTTTTTATTGTTCAAATGAAATATTTGTGCGAAAGTGTGAAAGTGATTTTTTGAGTGACAGGTTGATTAAGGAGATTGCCCAGCTCTAGTGCCTCATAATTCACATGTGGCTACGTGTTGTTAATGCTATGTTAATAACTACACTTTAACTGTTTTGCTATTTTCAGACTGTACATTTTACACAAATGAAGTGCAAATGAGGAATCATTCTGCAGCAAGTTTTATCTAAAATCTGTTTATAGTTTGCAGCTGTACAATGTTGAGGAACTAGGGACCCTGCACATGACTGAAGCCTGTTGTGGGAAACTCGGTGACATACAGTGACAGTGTGCTTTTATGCAGCGCCCACTGCTTCTGGCCGACAGTTTTCACTCTTCTGCTGCAGCGGAAATGGAGGCCCTCCAGTTCAAGTGCTAAGCCGGCTCTCTAATGAAAGACACCTGAGTGCCATTATTGTGCCAGCTCTCAACAGACTGCATCTCAGCTGAAGTACGCTCTGTTCAAATCAGATTACAACCTCACTCCAATTGAGCACTCTTTGTTGAGACAAACGTGATCTGTAAAGCTGTCTCTGCTGAGTTTGTCAGCTTCTGTTGGACACATGACTGTTCACAGTGTAGTGGCTTTAAAATAGGTTTTTCAAGTCAGTCTGTGGGCAGTGTGCCATGTTTCAGAGAAGAGGGCGTGTGACCTAAATGTGCACACACTGCAGCTGCATGACTCTCATACCTCTTATACCTGACTAGACCGAACTTATTCTGAACACATGCTTTGTCTCAAGCTGCAGTGGACCTTGCACTTTGTTTTTTACGGCCATTAGCTCTTTAGAGAAGGTCTCAACCATGGTGTTTTATGTCTGATCTATATTTAACACTTCAATTTACTTAATAAGTTAATGTCAGGTTTGTTGGTGTGGTTGCTGTCATGGGGTGATATGCATTTATTGTTCTCTCTGGCCACTGTGGTTGTGCTTCTAAAAAATAAAAGACGTTTTCACTAGCAGACGAGTGAAGTGAAATGTTGGTGCTCTTCTCTTTTAAGCTCAGCAATATGAATTTAGGCTGAATGCGACTGATACGCCCAATTAAACAATTAGTCCTATCTAACATATCTAACCCATCAAAATGGATACTGGGAGTACCTGTGTTATCTGCCAAATCTGAAATTGCATTCATTGGTGTTCATGTCAAGCCTTGGTTCTAATAATTAGTCTAAGGAGGCACTGATATTTCTCAAGAAACAGTCTGCAGTTTCAGTGGCCTTTCAAAAAGATTACTTGAGTACTTTCCATACATACAGAAATGAAGCTCACCTTCTTCTCTAGTACAAAGTCATGTAAACATCACCCATCCCAGCACTTTCTAAAGGCCATAAAGGTAGTAGTAATACAGCATACTGCATCACAAAATCAGCATACCACACCACTTTGCTAAGAGTAAAAACCAAAATGTTACTCAAGTAAGGTGATAAGATGTTTGCTAAGTTGCAGATTATTTGATACAGAAGTGCTGCATGTGCTGTTATTTCCTCTTGGCGTTGATGTTTGTCACCAAACATAAAATTCCTGTTTGGGGTCCCAGGTGACTGGAGTCTATCCCTGGACAATGGTCATTTAATCACAGGGCTGAAACGTAGACTTGAAATGAGTGTCTGTATTCCAAAACTATTGGTTCCAAAGGGTACCAAAAGTATACGCAATGTTTCTGACAATGGAAACACCTAAAGCTGGGAAATTGGGGTCAAGTTTGTTTAGCCTTCTTTATAACTTGTATTCCACCTGGAGAGGTTTTAACAATCAGACTAAATTCAAGCTCAGAACATTATGAATAAAGCAGTTGGAGTCTTTCTCAAGCATCTTCTCCCTCCTCTTCCTTTTCTAGTAGAACACAGAATTCCTCATGTCCATGGCTTCAAGGCAGTGATGTGGCTGATATCCCAGCCCTGTGATCCAGACTTCCTGTGTGATAGTGTGCAGCTTCCTGTGTTTGTGCAGAGGAAGCGCTTCCTCAGCACAGACAGGGTGTATGGGAGGCTTACAGTACAGCCGCTCTCAGCTCCAGCGGCTCAACTCTAGGCTCACAGTGTCACAGTCAGCATCCCCACAACACTCCACAACCAGATCAGTTCAGCCGCGCTCGTGTGCAGCGTCGAATTGGAGCTCACTGACTTGAGCTGCATTTACTGTCAGAGGATCTCCATAAATGGAAAAACAGATGCTTCGGCAAACATGTGTGATTTTACAGATGTGTGAGCAGAGCTGTCTGCTGTGAACGGTATGTCTTGTCTAGCAGAAACACAAGATTGCTTAGGAAACAATTCTTCTATCTTAAGAATAGTTTAGCTTTCTGACTTACAGTTTTTTTTTTACCTCAAGCCCACAACTGTTATACTCATAATCACCATTGTTGTGATTTGATCATGAAAAACTTGACATCCAACCAAGAACTATCCTTTGATTTTTACATCTAAAAGTCTGTTGTTCTTGGTACATTACGTCCTATAAGTCTGTTTTGTTAAAGGCGCTTGGCGTATAATTTTGCAAAGTGAACCCATCAGGCTTTTAGATGTAATTTTGAGCATGTCTTACATAACTCTGACTTTCTCAGTCTACAGCTCTCAGCAGATAAAAACCACAAAGCTGCGATGGCCGGGAATCGAACCCGGGTCAACTGCTTGGAAGGCAGCTATGCTCACCACTATACCACCATCGCACAATGTTGTAAAGTGTAAAGTGGAGAGAAAAGTACAAATCACAGGAGTAATACTACTTTTATTGCATTTTGTACATGCAGCGGTTGCATGTCTGACTTACGGCTGGGTGTTCAAATCATGTCAGAGTCAAAGGCTTTTAGGCTTAATTTTGAGCATATCAGATTATGTGGATAAAAGTGGATAAAAGCCATATAGCTGTGATGGCTGGGAAGCAAACCCAGGGCAACTGCTTGGAAGGAAGCTATGTTCACCACTATACCACCATCTGAGGCTATCAGAAACTACACATTACAACTTGTCCATAACATGACTGCTGGGTTTATACATAGATTCAAGTATACATCCTGGATCATAAGATCATATAGCATATTCGCTTTTGAAGTTGTTATGTTTAATCAGAGACCAAAACAACTAACCAACAAGTTATCAAACACTATAGCATAAACTTTGTTGCTTTGTTTTTCTAAAATGTTTTGGTTTGCTCTATCCTCTTGACAGCCAGTGCCTTTCTCTCATTTGTTTTATTTCTGTTTCTATTTGTGTTGCCATCATTTATTTATGTGCTATAAATTGAGGAGCATGTGCAGTACACTTAATCCAACTCTAGCCTGACCATGCCCACTAAGAATATTAGTTAGCTCTTCTATATCCAACAAGATCAATTTCAAGTTACAACAATTCTAGTCAGATTATAATGTTTAACATACAAATAAAAGTCCAGTTTTTGTCCATATTTTTTTATTTTTAGTTATTAATTTTAGATTATTAAACATAGTCATGAGAAATATAAATGTTCTGTGTAAGTAAATTGAATGTGGTGGTTAAATAGTGCTCTTAGCTAATCAGAAAGCGCAATCCCAATTCAGTTTAGGATATGGAAGAAAAAAAAAAATACAAGAGATAGTTATCAGTAAACACAGGATGCCTGTTTTGTCTATACTGTGATGGTTTGAAGTGATTGCACAGGCCAGGTGCCGGGACAGGTCTGAAATAACTTGTAAGCACCACACTGCTATTTTCAACACCGAGTCATGAACAGCGATATGCACTTGGCCTGGCTCCATGGCCTGCGGTTAGCCTCGATTGTCTGCACTGAACTGCTGAGGAAGGACATGTTGGACCGTAGTTTATTCACTCTTCTTTTTCCATTAAGCTGCACAAAAGATGCCAAATCCACTGAAGTGATATCGATTTTCTGCCTCGAAAAGTTAAGAAGTCTTTCCAAAGCCCCGCTGTAGTATATCTTCAGCTTGTGTCAGGCACGCGGGGGAATGCGGATGGGCAGGAGGCCAACATATGTGGCCAGTGTTCAGGGGAGAAAGCAGAGCAGACCCACAATAAGCTACTTAACTTAGCTTAGCTGGTATTTAGATTGTAGAGACCGCCCTAATTATTTTATTAAACTGTTGCATAATGGTGGACTTGTGTTACAAATAGGCAGACTCTTTAAAAAAAAATTGAAGATGAAAGAGCAGACAAAATGAAACAAATCATAAAGCCCACTCATAAATAGTTGCTCTGACTGGATTTCTACTGAGTGGAAATGCCTGCAGAGGAAAGGACTCTGGACCCATTTATGAAGACCAGATTTTTCACTAGGTATTGCTGGCCAGGCTGTGGGACAATAGTTATGAGTTTTTAAATTTTAGCAAATGGCTAATGCAACTCAGACAGATTTTTTTATTTAAAAAAATGCCGCAATGAAAGCGAAAGGTAGTTCTTCAACCATTAGAAGGGTTCCCTCACATTCTGGGAAACCTTTAGGGTCAATAAAAGGCCACTTATTTTGCACAAGTTCCTGCTTTGAATGAATGAAGTCTTTATTAACATATGATTAAAACGGAGAGAAAAGAAACTGATTAAATCCCAACATAATAGTTATTCAGTAGTTAAATCAAACTGAAAACACATATTTTGTGTTTGGAAAGAAGTAGGAGGAAACAGTGCTTATATGTTCCTACCCCCTTTCATTTTGTGATCAAAAATAGTCAAAAACACATGTCAAATATTATAAACACTTGAACTAAAACAAACAAATCACATTTTGTCTAATATGCATCAGTGTGTTAATTGTACTTGCTGTTATGTTCTAGCATCAAGCTGTTTCTCTTAAAAAAAGGATCAGTGTTTATGAACAAGTTTTCAGGTAATGGCTGCACACAAACCTTTCATTTTAAAATGGAAAAATAAATTTGAGGTTGTTGTAAATGACATGGCCATTAATGAAAAATGTCCATAATTCAGATAAAAAAGAAAAATTACTCCTTAAAATAAGTGAGATTTCTGTTGGAGGGTGTGGTGCTTTTAAATATTGCATTCCTTATTTACTTTACAATACTTCAAAAGCACTTTTCAATGGAGAAACAGATATGTTTACTTATAAGAGAGTGATGCTCTGACCAATCAGTGCAGTCTGAACTCTGAGGGAGAGGCTTAAAAATAAAGGCATTACAATTAAGTGCAGTTTTCAAGCTGTAAACAAAAGGTTTTTTTCTATTCTAATCGAAACCAACACTTATTAATCCATAAATGGAGAGAAGACTGGACCTTTCAAACAAATGAGGGTCAACTGGTATTGTATATTGTCCCAGTCTTTCAAACTGAAGCTTTGTCTATTCCAAAACATCAAACCTGAATGCTGTAGTAATGTGGAAACTATGATGACGTTCCTCAGTGCCTTCATTCCGCTTCATGCTCTGGATTTCTTTCAATGGAAAAAATCCTATTATAAACCACTGTGTGTTGGTGTTGGATGTGAAAAAGCCTCCTAAGATGTGTCTCGTTGGTGTTATTTATCACCCGGTGGCTCTTTAGTGGACGGTAAGGGGGATTAGATACTCCAAAAGGCAGTGTGATTCACAGCTTTTGTTTTACTGAAGGGTCGTGTTTGGTATTCTCCTTGGGTTGCGTCGGGCAGCTTGACCGTCTCGGGGTTTTTTAAGGCTAGAGAAGTGGAGGGGGCTGCTGTGGGTCGGCTCACAGCGAGGGAGTGAACTGTCTGGGTGGAATGAAGGAGACGGAGTGAAGGATAGGGGAAGGAAATGACAGAGAGATAGAGGGAGGATGGGAGTGGGAATACCAGAGATGTGCCAGAGATAACAGTTAAGTGATCGAAGGCATGTTGGAATCTTGGATGGAATATTACTTCCAGTCAGATTTAGCGTCATATTTTGAATCATTCTTACACCAGATGGAATTAAAAACACTCAAAAAGTTGTTTCCCAAACCCGTCACTCCACCGAGCAGGGAAGTGAGCGCCGCCCTTTCCTGTTTTTCCTTCTTTTCCATTCCCCCTTTTTCATGGCCATTCCAAGAGGGAGGCCTTTTCCGACAAAGAGCACAGTGACTGGAGCTGCCGCAGTTACTTTATGGCTGCTTTGTAAGTTTTACAGCGTGGAAGTGGCTCTCCGACTCTGCCCAACATTATTCACGCCGCTGTCTGCTGGAGAAAGTTGGAAGTAGAATTCATAACTGGATTTGGTTCCCATGCTGAAAAGACACGCACTATTTCTGGATTATCACTACTTTAGCGCATTGGATAAAACCAGTGTCTGTTGTGGGATTTTGGAGCAGTTGTGTATGAGTTGTTACCATATACTGGAGAGGCTGTTGTTAGTCACATAACTTTTTTGTTAATGTTGCCATCTTGGTTAAGACAAAGCCATTACCGTTGCATAAGACTATAACTGACAACATACTAAGCACTAATAAATTTGTCCTTATCAGTTAATTGTGGGAACATATAAATAATATGTGTCTAAGTATTTTTTGTTTGGTGAGTGTCTTACCAGAGTGTTTTTGTCTGGATAATTATTTCTTTCTGTGCAAGATTTAACTGCAGATACCAACCAAGCTGCATAGTTTCCTGATTGAAGTCATTAGACCAATAGAATGGTTCATGAAAGGCTAATTTAACAATAATAAAATAAAATAAAACAAAGAGTGCTGCTGACATGTGCTGCATCAGTCGTGGTTGGCAATGTTTCAAAAGCGGAAATCCTCCCTTACTTTACTCTGCATCACCACCACTTATCCATTTCTCACATTCTGGTAATGATGCACAGTCTAGAACATTAGCATCACACCTTAGCAATGAAGCTATGTTAGCCATGCCTCTTGACACCACTCAGCACTGATTCCAATGCCATCAAGGAAGACATTTGTACATTTCACAATTGTAACTTGTCCTCTGTTGACCTGCTGCTTGGTGTCCACAGTGAGCCCATGGTCCAGATCAGTGTTTGTTTATTTTCAGATATGATGGTAATCCCTGCCAATAAATATAAGTGCCAAATACTGTGCAAATCAAAATAAACTGACTGAATATTTAATCAAGCCTGTTGCTGTTGGTAAAGTGGCACCATGGTAGCTGGTCCGTTGTAGTGTCTTATAGTGCTACTAAGTTCACTGTTTTTTACACTTTGTAGGACAGAACAGGACAAGCTAAGATTTAGTCAGAAAGCTACGTGAAAAACATCATGGTATAGATTTTACTTGAATGTTAGCTTTACCTTTAGGAAGAAAACAAGAAGGTGGTCGTGTGTGTACAGCCTATTCCTGATCTGATTCCTGTATCTATGTGTAGCTTGCTTGCACATTTTAGATTTTGTGAAACCACTGCCATTGCCTCATCCTCCAATTACAAGTGTTTTGCAGATTGAAACATGGAGACCCACAGCAGCGGCAATGTTACATTTATCCAATCTAGGATATTGCCTCAGCTATTTATAACTATACGCATGTAGAAGCAGCTTTTCGGAAACTGAATGTTTCCAAGCAAGCATCCAGTCACAGTTCTATGACAGACAATTCCGAAGCAATGTGCTGAGGCAAACCCAATGTGGTGTGTCACGGCTGTCAGGGTTCACATTTGGCCATAGTGCAGTGGCAGTGTTAGCAGGTTGCTATCCTGGCCTGCCAGCGGTCAGTGCCTCAGGAATGCTTGAGAAGCTGGGACCGTTTTAGTCATGCACCACAGTGTCTGACATACACCACCTCCTCCTGCCAGCTGATGGAGGAGGTGTCTGTAAAACACCAGGCTGTTAGTCACCGCTGACAGGAAACACAGATACACAGATTAAACCAGGAAGGGGTGACTTGATGAAGCTTTTTGATAATATGATGATACATGGTCAGCATTTGTGTTTGTTCAGAATTGTGCAACGGTTTCAGGTTGACAAGTGCTATGTCATATTAAGATAATGCCACATCTATAACAACGGCAAGCTTTGGATGTTTTATTTACTAGAAAATGGCTTGTCTCATGTTCTGCTTGCCTACCTACCTTGCCTACATTCCTGTAATTACAGTCTCACTTAATTTAGTCTTGTTAAAGCAGTGTTTAGCAACAAGCTTGGCCAATCAAAACAGAGTATGCTTAGAGGGAGGGACTTAACACAGAAGTTACAATTTCAGAATTAGAAGACAATTATGAAGTCAATTTTCTTAAGAAAGAGAAAGTGAACTCATTATGTGACCTATTTCTAGTGGGTTTATTCACAGACAACAGCATGTCCTTCTGGGACTACCATAGCTGCTCATACCCTGTAGATTTTAGAGCTGTAAGGTGTGGAATTGCAATCTGCCATTTCACCATCAATTGCCACAAAAAAAACAAAAAAACAAAAAAAAAACAGTGCCTCTTTAATGTTCAATTACCCCTTTGTCTCCTAATATAGCTAACATTACAATTGCCATAATGCGTCATCTAATAAGCACTAATAAATTCTAACCTACTTCAAGTTTATAGGTTAAAATGTAGGCATTTGTAAGCCTACAAAGTTGACTAGTGCAATGAATTGAGCTTTAGTCTTTCTATTGCAAAAGATACACAATATTCTGCCAAACAATCAAACAGCCTGTGTTTTCTATTACTGTTCCAGCTTCTAGATCTATCTTGACTCCTGTTTCTTGCACATCCAAACCCAAGAGGCCTCATTTTCTGTAATAAAACCTGATAGAATGGGCTGGGATGTAAATAGATGCCTTATAAAGACATGTCTGACTGCTTTGAGGGGCCCTAAAGAGATTTATTATCGATCAGTTCAAAAACCTGAAAGGGCTTTCACACAGTGATATATTCTGCACAGAAACGACACTATATTGACAAGTTCCAACATAGTAACACCAAAAATAAAAATAGCACTTATGAAATCTGGTATGTCAGTGTTTTTGGAAACCTTTGCAGAAGTATGTGTCCCAACCTCTTACTAATAGCAGTTTCTTGGCTTGGTTTGGGTCTTCTGCTTAGGATTTTATTGCATTTTTTTTTTTATACCGAACATTCCTGTCTGCCGCTGCTAAGCTTCACTGGAGAAAGACAACATGGTGATTTTTCTATGTGGACACCTAACTGGCATTTTATAGTGTTGTTTTGCATTTGAATGATTCCTTGGTGCTGTGACCATAACCTGAAGTGAAATCCACTGTGAGGAGAAAACGGAAATAGCTGAGTATGGTTAAGTTATAAAAGGACGGGAGATCTGTTACAGTCAGGTTGCCACAGATGCTTAAGGAGTCTTTGCTTTTTAAAAAATTTAAGGCCATTGTTTTGTCTTATGTTACCTAATTGAAAATAGTAAGTATCGTTAGCTACTTATGGCTCCATGTCTATACATCTGCTTATTTGTGTGACAATTTAAGGCTTTTGAAGGGGTCTTTTCATACACCATTTTTGATCTGATCTAATTAGACAAGACCAGAGAGTATAGCTTTACTACTTAACATAACTCTTCATTTATTTGCATTTATTTGTCATAATCCCAATTGCATGGAAGTAGTTTAGAGAAATCATGTGATTTTTGTAAACCAACCAATATGTGTACAGGCCCAGTCAGATCCTGCATTTGAGGATTTAAACTTCAGTAAAGGTGCTGTAATGACCTTGGTCGGAAAGGTACTTGCTGTTTGAGTACAGTGCAGGGACACAAAAAGACATACAAACATAACATGTATGCAAGGTACAATATGCATACTCCAACTAGGATTATGGTTGAGTTGGAGGGTCATGTTACCAAATAAGGCAACCTCAGAGCACTTTCACGAGTCCACGTTTCAAAGGGTTGATAAAGGATGTTTACAATTGCATTAATAACATCCTTCTACACAGTAGTCACATAACACTAAGAGCATCTGTGGTGCAGGACCGCAAACATTAATGTGACACATGTGTAGGGTACAATATGCATATCCCCACTTGTGGATTGTAGTTGTCAAGTGACAATTATGACAATCTCAAAGAACATTCACAAAGTTTAAACTATGCCAAAATGCAAATTATGTAAAGTAATCAAAACAACCAGCCTTCCTGCTCCAAAAACAGATAACTGTAGTTCTCTGGAGCAGCACTGATACATTTTGAAGTCTCAGTGTGGATCTATGATAATATGAAATCAGAACATGAGTTTTTGAAGCACGAAATCACAAAAATTCTCAATTGATGTTCTACTTGCTGTGTGTTGCCAGCAACCAATCGTTGTCTGTAACCAGCTGGGGCATCAGTAAGTGGTACTCTCAAACAAAAACACCTCCATGACTGTAAACAAAAGTTTGTAGTTTCGTAGAGTGCAAACAGTGTCCTTGTGTAAACAATGACTAAATATAATAAAATCTTTTACTTTTCAGTGAAACATGTTAACATATAAATGATCTAAACATTGACTCAGAATGACTTCAAGAAATGGATAGCAATAAATATTTACCAAAAAATGTTATACGTTCTATGTTTAGAATAGAATAGAATAGTCTTTATACTATATATCTGAGAATCTCATCCTAAACCATCTCTACTGTGGCGCATGACATCCACTCATATGCATCAGAAAAGTTTGTTAGCTTAGGCTCGGAGCACTTAAATTTAAAGATGGGCAGGATCTGAACAATAGGAATTAAAGCCACTATAAGTACCATATGTCACTGGATAGTCACAGATGCTAAACTGACATTAGGTCTTTGATTTATTGTGATTGGTCTTAAAATCCTCAGTGAAGTGTATTCACTACAGTCTGACAGTAAAGTCCCAGCCAGAGAAAATGCAGCGTTTATCTCCCGTAGAAAAGTAGCAGACTTCTGAGGCAGTGAGGATTCAAACCAGCTGATCTAATCTGGGGGCTGCAGACAGACCGTCTACCCGTGTGTGTCTAAATAAACGGACACCGACGTGCACGCTCTCTCACACACACACGAACTCGCGCAGTAACTCAGGAATGCATCACTCAACGCATCGCACCATGAACTTCAGAGCCTCCTTTACCACACTGTAAGGGAACGCAGCCTCTACGAATATATCCAGCGATGACCAAAAAAGAGCTTGTGTTGCTTAATCGCCATCTAATTCAAACCTCATGCTTTAATATCCAAGAGCTACTGTTTTTGTTATTTATACTCCAGTGGGATATCAGTTAAATGGTTCACGTTGATGGAATTTGGCTCAGTCTTTCGCTTAATACAATAGCGGCCATTGATTTGTACCTCTGTGTGGGAGCTTCTCCAGCTGTCAGCCATTAGAATTGCCAATATGTGCGGAGAATCCCTGAAGAATGTCAATGCTAATAGGAGCAGTGGCTGAAAATTCCTTGCGCTTGGTGTAAAGTGTAAATTTTAACAGTAAAATTTTTGGTCCTGGTCTTATCATCGTTACTGTTTGTAGAATCATATCTCTGCAAGACAAGCGTAGGACCGTTGGGCTTTCAGTTCAGGCCTAGTTTGAATGTAAAGATAGCAGCCCTTTTGCTGTTTTCTAGAAAACAAGAATATTGCAGCATGCAGTGAGTTCTGTTGATTGTCTTTAGGTGTTTAGACTCAGACATCAATATTCTATTTGTGAAAAAGTTAAAATGCTGTAATAGTTGATATATAGGAGACACAAGATCATAGGTCACCGTTGTAAGGTCCTTTTCCCATATTCTATTCTCCCATATCCTCGTGTTCACTGGGCAAGGGCATGTTTTCATTACCAAAAGGGGTCCAAAGTAGCCCCCAAAAGCGGACCATACCACTTTGGGGTCCCATGTGATCTTGAATGTGAAGCTCTATATTTAATTTCAGAAAAGCTGGGAATAAACTGAAAACAGTTAAGGTTAATTGCAGGAGTATAGGGGCTGTAACCAGTTTCAATACCAAAGCAGTGGAATATAGCAGACTAGCATGCAGACAGCCATTTTTGACTCAAATCAGGTAGGGGAGTGAATCAGGAGAAGCAGCTCCTGAGTCAATGTGGCTTGATACATAACAGATCTCATATCAAAAAGGACATCTATATTAACACAGTGACACCAGTTTCAGTGTAATATTAGCATCCTAGCACGTAGACTCCAGAATTAAACCTTTAGCAGTTCTGTGTGTGTGTAATCACTGCTCAAATAGCTGTTAGCAAAGCTGTGGGCTATAGTTAATATGCTATTTGTGAACGTAAGAGACTATCCCTCCCCACATCATTACTAAGTCATGAGCTTTACATTTGGAGTAAGAGAAAATGCACTGATATGTCCAACCAAAGAGCCGACAGAGAGGAGATCAATATGAGACCAGAGGGGGGCGGGCAGATTGTGCAGCAGCTATTTACAGTAAAAAGGGGGTTGTGGGAAAAGACAGAGCAGGGAATGTTGTGCGTTGCTGCATGTGAAAGTGGTCTGAATTGAATTATCTGCCTCCTGTGACCCTCTGACCGACTGAGAATAGCAAAGAGCCATCTTCTGGATAATTTATTACCTGAAATTACGAGAGAGCCATTTACTGATCCCATCTGTCATCTGTGAGAGACGGCCCCATGCGCACTGGGGCCCTTTGTACAGGAAATGATGAGTTTACAAAGGACCAAGAGATGGCCACACATGACTTATGACTTTTGTAACACAATTATTTGTCTTTGTTTGCAGATGGACCTGAAGCTGCTATTGATATCCACATTATTAGGAGTCTTCTGTTACAGTAGTGCTCAAAAAGGTAAGCTTACTGCATCCTTATTCTTGTAGCACTGGCAGTGATTATATGCAGTGCTGCTGTATGAATTGTTTTATCTGCAAATATGATAAAAATTGAGTTAAGACTAAAAATGAGCGTATTATTGTCTATTTTATTTTTTGGCAAACTTTAATGGGTCAATTGTGTCCTATTTCAGAAAAAAAAAAAACAGATTTTTTTTTTTTTTTTAAGTTGAAGTGAGTAGAACAGTGATGGTCACTAGTATGCCAATGTCATAATACTTCAAGAGCTGCCAGAGAACAGTTTGATGTGAGTAATGTAGTGTCCAAAATTGTTCACTAAGTCCAATGGGACAAGAGAGTGGTTTTGAACACAGCCTCTGTCTTTGGATTAGTTTAATATTAGTCACTGTGTAATTTATTGCAAAATATCTTTACATTGGGACATAACTACTGTCACTACGTGTTGTCAACTTGATGATTTTGACTGTGACATTTAACAGTATGTATATTTTTAAGAACATTCTAAACAAATTTATAAGTAGAATTCCAGGGATCAAAGGTCAACTCTGTCAGGATGGTTTAAAGTTATGAAAATGTCTGTGTGACAAAGTATAACATGAATACATCACCACTAGCAGTGGGAACACAATCAGTGTCACAATGTAAAAACTTGGGTTTAGAAGGTCGTGGGTTCAATCCCCGGTCGACTCGCCTGCAGTCTGCGTGTCCCCCCCATGGGTTCTCTCAGGGTTCTCCAGCTTCCTCCCACTGCCCAAACACAGGCATGTATTGGCGAACTGGTCAATCTAAAGTGCCCCTAGTGGATGAATGTGAGAGTGAAGGGTTGTGTGTCAACTGAATGAATGAAGGAAAATTGCTTTTGTTGGGCAGAATTATTATTACTTAATTTTAGCATGGATAATGACAACATATCTACAAAGCAACCAAATTTGATATTATTTTAGAACTGACATGATAATCCCTCAGTTTTTGTTTTGTAAATATAACTGAAAAGCATTTATAGAGTCCTTCATACAGCCTTTATATTTAGATGACATTAGAAGCTTCATTTCTGGTGTTTCTTTTCAGAGAAGCCTGTTTCAAGAGGCAAAGGTTGAATGACAAAAATGATTAAAAACAACCTCCTAAAAGTCATTCTACCTGGCCCTGGATAATGTGACTATGTTTGCATTAAAAATACATTCTAGCCCCCTTTGCAACTTACAAAGCGCTCAAGATATAACTGTCTGGGCAGTGTGTTGTATCTGTTGACACCAGGAAATAGCCGTGACATTGACACACATTCCAGGAGTCAATGAGGCGTTTACATACATATGTCTTTGCTCATACAACACACAGATCATCAGAGTGACTACTTGCTTAGAGAGAGAAGGAAGGCTACTTTAGTGTTATGATGTTACCGGGCAGAGATGTAGCTCCACCTTTGCATTGGATAATGGAAAAGACAGACCATTCCGCCCCTGTCTCCTGTTACCATCCAGCCACTGCGTTCCAGATGAACTCATGTATAAACACAGAGGGCTTAACAGGCTGCTTACTTTGCTGTGACACCGCTCTACTGCTCTGACTCTGCTCACTCTTCTTCTCTTTGTTTTTTTTTTGTTTTTTTTGTTGTTTGTTTTTTTTCAGAGGGGAATGAGTGCATCAGCGCCAATGCCAAATACTGCGGGGAGTGCATTCAGGCCGGAGCCAAATGTGGCTGGTGTAAAGACCCGGTACGTAAATGGAAATTCAAATGATGCCTTAAAGGGGTTTTGCAGGAGGAAACATATGCAAGTAGTGTCTAATGTAACAAACAAAGGCTTATTGACCATCAGGACTGTGAAATTTAACTCTATCCCATTTGTTTATGTTGCACCAAATCACAACAAATGTGTCATGAAGCTTTACAATTCGAGCAGGTCTAGACCATACTCTTAAGTTTAGATTTAAAGGGAAAATCCAACAATCTCCACCACGGCTCTGGGTGGACTGACGTCTGCCTTGACCTGTTGGGTTGAAGACAGAGAGACTGAAAGACACAGAGGGCAAACAGAGATGCACAGTCACAACAATAATGCCCTGTCACGTGTTGTGAAGTACAATGTTAAAGTACAAGAGGCGTAAACAGCAATATATAATGAAAATACAAATAGTAGAAGCAAAATAAGTAGTATCAAGGATGTAGCTGGTTTAGCTGACGCAGAATATGAACATAAAGACAGAGGAGAAGAAAGGAAAAATTAAGTAAACTGTAGAAATGACCCAGTCCCTTGTTTTCCAGAACGAAGTATGCTTACCTAGAATTTTGTTTATGAGTACTTCATGTTTATTAACCATACACAGATTTCAGTGACAGTTTTTGTTCTACCTCATTAAAAATGTACACAAAAACTCTTAGACACATCATTGGACACCAAACTAGTGCAAGTACAAGAGGCTCAGATACTAGTCAAACTACAGTCAAACTACTGTTTTGCAATAATTGGTCAGACAACCCACAGAACATACAGGCTTGCTGTATAGTAAGCGACTAGTTTCGAAACTTTGTATTCTTCCTTCTTTTACTCTTCCTTCTGTAGAAAAAACATATTGGTTTTTCAGATCATGTACTTCTATAAAACAGATCATATATTTACCCGTATCATGGTATCATCTGTATAATTGATTTTCATTATCCATCTCTAGGAGTTCCTGAAACAAGGCGAGACTGTGTCGACGCGCTGTGATGAAATCCAGTCTCTCATAAACAAAGGCTGCAGGGATGACATGATTGAAAACCCGCGCGGGGAACAGACGACCCTCAAGAACAAAATGGTGACAAACCGCGGGAAGGGACCAGAGAAGAAAAAACTCAAGCCCGAAGACATCACTCAGATCCAGCCTCAGAAAATCAGCCTTACCCTGCGTTCTGGTAAGAAACTGGATGTTCAAATGTTAGCAATCTAAAGAGAACTGATACGGATTGTAACTGTAATGTATGTGTTTAGGTGAGCCCCAGTCGTTCACGTTGAAGTTCAAGCGAGCGGAGGATTACCCCATTGACCTGTACTACTTGATGGACCTGTCCTACTCCATGAAGGATGATCTGGAAAATGTGAAGAACCTTGGAACTAGTCTGATGTTGGAGATGTCAAAGATCACCTCTGACTTCAGGATAGGTGAGGAAATGATGTCTTTTTTCCCTTATTGCTCTATTAAGGGCACGTTACATATTTGTCAGCCAGGAAATACATAATATGTGCAGTGGAAAAACTTACAAACTGCTCATCAGAGGCTAGTTTTCTGTAGTGACTTGATTTGTTGCTGTTTGGCAGTCTGAAAGTTACATCAGACTAAACAGTTCCAAGACATTAGCATCATGGGTTAGTTATGACAGCAAAATGATGTTCTGTCTAGTCCGCTGTGGCTCTCTGGAGACATCAGGTAAGCGGCTGAAAGCTAACAGCTGATCCTGGTATCTACAGTGACGCCATGGTCCAGAACGGTGGAAATTTTTTTAGATGTGGACGCGAACCGAGCACCATCCTCCAAAAATACACCTCCAGTAAAGCTGAACCCATTTCCGACCTCAAAATACTAAGTGTTTACTATGTGACTCTGCAGTTAACTCTTTCTCATCAGCTGTTTTGTTTGTCTGTGTATGTTTTTATTCTTCTGCTTTTTCTCTATGTAAGCAGAGATAGTCAGTGCTGGATTAGACACTTTTTTTTTAGACACAGTTAGTTGTTTTTTTTTGGCTGCCACTTTTTCAATGTTTACACGTTGCATTGAACAACCACCGAATGAATGAATGATTGAATGTGGAAGCAGACGAGCAGACCCAAATGCATTGAAACATGTGACTGGCCACAGCTCGTAGGTACTAACTGAACATATTAAAATCCTGCAAAAAAGAGACAGAAAGAAATCAGGTACCATTAGTTTAAGTTACACATCTTTACACACATCTAAGCTAGTTTGTTAAGGTACAATAGTTACCGCTCTTGTATGTACTATGTAAAATAATACAAAAAAATGGCACTAACTCCATCTCTTACTTTTAACCATATTACACAGTGAAATACTCCAATGCTTGAAAGCTGGCATTTACTGATGGTTTTAAGTGTTTAAATGTGATCGTGTCTCATTTTAAAATGTTTTTTATTTTATTTCAGCATCGCCTTGCATTTTCAGGTTCAGATTTTATAGTATTTCCTGCCTCCCACTTTGACTGACCTGCCTAGGGAGCAAACACTTGTGTTCATTGACCCCCATTTGACATATTTGGTGTCACCTTACAAAGTGTTTCAGTTTGCCAGCTGTCTTAAAAAAATTGTCTTTTCTTTCCTCAGGCTTTGGGTCTTTTGTGGAGAAAACCGTCATGCCTTACATCAGCACAACCCCGGCTAAACTGCTGAACCCATGCACCGGCGACCAGAACTGCACCAGCCCCTTCAGCTACAAGAATGTCCTGAAGCTGACCAGCGACGGCAAGAAGTTTAACACCTTAGTGGGGCAGCAGCACATCTCTGGAAACCTGGATTCTCCCGAGGGAGGCTTCGACGCCATCATGCAAGTGGCTGTGTGTGGGGTGAGTACAATAAAATACTTCCAATTTTATCACAACACAGCCTTCAGATGTGTTTATATGAGGTGTTTTATGAGAGTTTTTACAAGGAGATTTGTGGATCAGGGATAATAAATTGCTTTGGCACTAAATCTCAGCAATGAATTTAATGTTTTCTATGGGTTTTTTTCTCTCAGGACCTGATTGGCTGGAGAAATGTGACCCGTCTGTTGGTGTTCTCCACTGATGCTGGCTTCCACTTCGCTGGAGATGGAAAACTGGGCGGCATTGTCCTTCCCAATGATGGGAAATGTCACTTGGAGAACAATGTCTACACCATGAGCCACTACTATGTGAGTTCTATGAAGCTTTATACACACTGAAAAATATATACAGAACAATTTAAATGATATGAAGTAGAATGTGGTAGTGGTAAATAGATTAATAACAGCTAGAACCTGCAGTGTACAAGATAATTTGAAAGAGGTTTCTTAGATAGTCCCAAAAAAGTCATCCTCCATACTGTATATGGTAATGGTATATGTTAATGGAGCCATCCTACAGTTGCAAAACCTAGCATTTTTAGCATGGTCCTCACCCAAGAGGTCTAAGACATAGATTTGACTTTATTAATACACAATGGAAATATCTTTGTCACAGTAGCTCAGTTACAAACAAACACACGTGAAAATACACAATAAAATAAAGAATGAAAAATAAATATACACAATAATATACAGTAAGAGCGAATACTTGATTTACATATGTGCAGAATATGGAATATGGAATAATATGAAGTAATATAGAATGGCCTATAAATTATATACATACAGTGAATAAGTAATAAGTTGCATTAAAAAACAACAAATGTGAACAAAGCAAGCCTGGGAGTGTTTTATTGTTTATTATTTGCTGATGA
The DNA here is from genome assembly GCA_036850595.1 of Rhyacichthys aspro. Classification (NCBI taxonomy): domain Eukaryota; kingdom Metazoa; phylum Chordata; class Actinopteri; order Gobiiformes; family Rhyacichthyidae; genus Rhyacichthys; species Rhyacichthys aspro. The sequence goes on from CM072167.1 coordinate 3,407,658, forward strand.
GCTTGTTCAGTTTTACATATTTAAAAGAAAATTTAGGGCTCAGTGGAAAAAATAAAAAGTACAGTAAATTAAAAAATCTTTTAAAAAATTAAAAGTAGATTTGAAAGAAAAAACTTAAAGATTTCAAATCCATTCAAAATGTCTTCCAGTTTATTTTTATCCACATTTTCTCACATATTTTAACTTTTTTTTATAGGACTACCCTTCCATAGCCCATTTAGTTCAGAAGCTGAGCGACAACAACATTCAGACCATCTTTGCCGTCACCGAGGAGTTCCAGCCTGTGTACCAGGTTTGTTCCTTTTCCATTTTTGTGTGAAACTCTTCCCGGCATTTTAAAACCATCCACCTGGACCGAAATGATGACATCTGCTTCGAGTTAACAGTAGCGGCCCCTAAACTCGTCAAGAACAGGGCTTCTCAGGTCACTTTTACACAGCTCCATCTGAGTCTGATAAACGTGCTTTTATTATGTCTCCGCACAGAAGCCTCAGTGTGCTTTAGAGCAACAATAGACGCACAATTTTAGGGTTGAATAAAAACTGCAATGAGGTGGTCTGCAGCTGGAGTAACAGTCCATGAAAGGTCATAGACTGGATCCAAAGTCCCGTGTTGTTTTTCATTGGGATTCCTGAGGTCACAAGATCAACAAATAGTAATACCCTTTTCTTTTTTAGGAACTGAAAAACCTGATTCCTAAGTCTGCAGTGGGCACCCTGTCTGCCAACTCAAGCAATGTAATCAACCTCATTATCGACGCATACAACGTAAGTACACAGTTAAGAATGTCAACCTCAGTCCTGATTGAGTTTCATTTAATTTTCTCACATGAGCCATATTAAAGTGTTGAAAATTACTTTAAACTTCAACACAAATCCTCGACTAATCCTTTGTGTATTGTGCGCTGTCAAAACAAAGCTACCAGATGACATTCCAGAGCGGGAAATAATAACATTTCTGTTGTTATCTCATTCTTTTTTGGCAGTCACTCTCATCTGAGGTTATTTTGGAGAACAGCAAGCTCCCAGAAGGAGTGACTATAGCCTACACATCCCGCTGTAAGAACGGTGTGGTCAGTGAGGGAGAAAATGGACGGAAGTGCTCCAATATCTCCATTGGAGATGAGGTGAGATAGGAAATGGCTTTGGGTGACACATTATGTCACAATTTACTCCAGACATCTTTCTTTGTTTTGCACTCGACCAATAAAAAGCATTTGGAGGAGACCAAGGACAGCGGCACTCTCTAGGCCAGTGAAAACAATAGATATAAAAAGCGGTCCCTCTGACCAAACAGAACACAGAGCTTAGGTTTCAGATGTAAAAATATATATGTATATATTAGTATGGAGAAAAGATCCAAGCAATTCATATACAGTTTTTTTTTTTCACTTTTTTCTCTTACACTTTTGTCCATCCCTAATTTTTTTTATCCTGAAATATATAGCCTCAAAATGATTGAAACATTAAATTACAAAAAGTGATGCAGTTTTGTATTAAATTTTTTTTTTAAATAACAAAAATATTTATTTATTTTTATTCTAATGTCCAACAGGCAAGATATACAAAATGCCATCTATACATAAAGTACATCTCTTGTTTGTTACATATAGCTATATAAGTATTTTAAAATGCTGCCTGGAAATGATACATAAATCTGAAAAGGTATGACATAGCAATACATTTTGAATTTTCTGATGGCTCTCTTTACCTCTAGGTGACATTTAACATCAGTGTGACATCAAAAGGCTGTCCGAAGCAAGGCAAACCTGAGACCATTAAGATTAAGCCTCTGGGATTCACAGAGGAGGTGGAAATTACACTCAACTTTATCTGCGAATGTGAGTGTCACAAGGAGGGCATCCAAAACAGTGATCTGTGCCACTTTGGAAATGGCACGTACGAATGTGGAGCCTGCAAGTAAGACCTTTGTACAAACCACTTCAATTTACAATGTTGCCGGAGCAGTCTGTAATCTGTGTCTTTGCTGTGTCCCAGGTGTAACGAGGGACGCGTGGGCAGGCAGTGTGAATGCAGCAGCAACGACGTAGCCACAGAGGACATGGACAGGACCTGCCGCAAAGACAATGGGACGGACATCTGCAGCAACAACGGGGACTGTGTGTGCGGCACATGCGAGTGCAAGAAGAGAGAGAACCCCGAGGAGAGGTACAGCGGACAGTACTGTCAGTGCGACAACTTCAACTGCGACCGCTCTGGGAACAAGCTCTGTGGAGGTCAGTCCCACCAGCATCTGTATGGATTACAACAATATATTATCAGTTTCTGAAGCACAAAACAGATTCTTGATTGAAATGCATTGTTGTGTATTACCTGTGGCTGCTTAATACATTTAAATCCATCCTTCAGAGTCCACTTTCCCAAAGCCTTATATATTAAACTGTAACACTTTTTGATTAGTTACTTACCTTAATTATGTCGAGAGAAGGAGAGTCCATTTTACTGAGTATAAGCCACTTGATGCTCAGCAAACGTTTAAGAGAGTGTTTAATATTCCTGGAAAGATTGTACAGTAGAACAGACTTTCTGCTGCACCAGTTGTAAACATTACCATCTTGGGTTAGCCAAGGTTAAGCCTTATAGCTACTTTACCCACTGTTGTTGATGGTGTTCCACACTGCCAGCTATTCTGTTTTCTTGAGGAGAGAACATATTTCTTTCCCTCTCAGCCCCTACTCCTGTCCTCAGTAGCTCTCTTGAAACATAACAGCCATCAGCGAAAGTATGAACTGAATGTTCTCCAGGCATTTTTGTTTACTGTATGTTGTTAATACTTTTGCACTATGTTATATTGGAAGAATAATATCTAAATTTATGCTATTTATTCTAACCCTAAACTATCTCTCCTCAGGTCATGGCCGTTGCGAGTGCAGAGTTTGCATCTGTGACTACCCCTGGACGGGCAGCGCCTGCGACTGCTCTTTGGACAACAGCACATGCATGGCCAGTAACAAGCAGATCTGTAACGGCAGAGGGACGTGTGAGTGCGGCACCTGTAAGTGCACCGACCCCAAGTTCCAGGGTCCTACCTGTGAAACCTGCCCCACCTGCCCTGGAGTCTGCACCGAGCACAAGTGAGTGGGACAGCAGGCATCATGAAGTGGATTCTGATACTTCTTTGTCCATTGATTGACTAACACTTGTACAAATGTGGTGTTACAGACACTGATGATGCACAAAGTACATACAAATACACGCAAAATATATTTCACTTGTGCCATTTTTTTAAAGTGAGGCTCTTTTATTTGATTGAAAAAAAACAAACACAGATAAACTGATGACAGCAATTTTCATCCTTGTGCATAATTTAATGTAAAATATCTAATAGTCTAATCTTGTCGGGGATGTCTTTGCCACTGCTTTGTGCAAAGACATTAAAACTGTTTAGTGCACACATCTGGGTTGTTTAACCCACTTGTAATAGGGTCATTTGCCAACAATATTAAAGGAATTTTAGCATTATTACATAATAATACTAATATACTACAATAATATGTCCTCTGAATTAATTTACGAGTGTTGTCTTGTATTCACATTCTGCTGCACCTTGTTCAGCCAAATCAGAAAAGCAAAACGTATTTAGCAAGATCATGGTAATTTATTTAATTATTTTGCTGTTTCAACCAAAAACCTATTCTATACATAGAATTTTATTTGTTTTGTAACACTATACAACTGCACACTATTAAGCATTTGTTAAATATTTGTAATGACTTAATGTGTCATTTAAAAAGCATTTATAATCACCAATAAATTATAAACATTGTTATTACTATATTTAAACAATAATATAAATTAAAAGCACTATGTAAATGCATACTATTTACTATTTGTATGACAGTGTGCAGTTATTATACAGTGTTACCGATTGTTTTTATATTGTAGTTGTTGTTTTGTTTTTTTTCTCATCCTTTATGAGTTGTGGGGGGGCTGGAGCCTATCCCTGATGCTTTGGGCATAAGGTGGAGTTCACCCTGGACAATCACTGGTTAATCTCATGCTAACACTTAAAGACATACACAGACAAAAAATAAACTAATGGCATTAGTTTTTACTTTCTCTGTTGCATAAGGTGAATTTAATTTATGGCACTTAGTCAAATCAACTGGTTAATGAAATGAATGAACCCTATAAATAATTCAACATTGACAGCTGTTTTAACAGTACCATGGAAACTCATGGAGATACAGAAATCAGAGTGAAATCATCATTTACATTTTCAAATAGAAGTAGATATTTCATGACATATCAGTCATTTTTATTTAGATCAACCTTTAAAAAAATGCTAAAATGCTGTAGTAAATCTTTTGCTTATATGCCTATGTTTCTTGCAGAGAGTGTGTCCAGTGCCGAGCGTTTGGCACCGGTGAGAAGAAGGACACTTGTGAGCGTGACTGTAGCGACTTCAACCTCATCAAAGTCAAGGCCCGGGACAAGCTGCCCCAGCCCAACGACGCCTCGTACCCCGTCATGCACTGCAAAGAGCGAGACGCCAACGACTGCTGGTTCTACTACACCTACGCCGTCAACAACAACACTGAGAAGGAGGTGCACGTGGTGGACACTCTGGGTGAGTCCAATCACTTGTGAAATAACTTGTTTCAGTGGATGAGAAGCTCTATTAAGGAACGGAAAACCTTGGCCAATCACATGCTCGCAAAAATTACATGCTTGAAAATGGAGCGCTCTTATTGGTCACATGACGTTCCAGGAAGTTCAATAGCTGCTGATAATCATCAACATCAACAGAGAAAAGGGAGCAACGTAAAACACAGATAAATACTGTCAATTCAGTCACGTAATGTTTCAAGAGGCTAGATAATTGTATTTTTTTGTATTTTGTGGAGGAAAAAGTGGTCTGGTTTATTTTTTTGAATAAAAGAGAAGCAGGAGAGGTCCCTAGGCTGCTTTTGATGGTGAGGGGAATCTGAGACAGGACCGGTAAAAAGAAAATCAGGTAGTGGAGCTTAAAGAAAAAAATTGGGGCATAGTTTTGTTTCATTTTAAAGCCATTACTTTGTATGATTGGCAGCTACTGTTGATACTGGGGGCTGGGCCAACAAAGGCATTATGATAACACATAAATCACTAAATTATGAAGGTTAAATTATATATTTTAGTGGATACTGCTACGTTTTAATCAGACAAATTAGATAAAGATGGCAAAAACAACTTTCATTACAGAAGAGAGAAACAGAAAGAGGGAGATATTACTATTTTAAGTGACGCTCTTAACCTTTCTGATGCTAGTTCTAAATGACATTTAACATGTGTCCTCCTATATTTCTACATTGTGCACAACTGTTATTGCATAAAGCATGTAATATTTATTTGATTACTTATATATTGTATTTCTATACAAAAGGGAAAAAAAACTTGTGCAAATACATAGTTCACAAAAATGCATGACGTTGTCTTATAACTATGCCATTTCCTTAAACAGAAAACATGAAACAAAACCAAATTGAATTTTCATATTTTTGAAAGCATTCTTATTTAACAGCATTTCTATACAATTGCCTGAATCTTTTGCAGAATTGTTTATACAGCAGGTTATAGTACATTGTTTGATGCCTTTTGCTGCCTAGTAATTGTGTAGACTGAACCCATTCAGAAATGTCTTGTTCCTTTTTACTGACATTTACCTTCAAAACTATGCCCAGTTGGTCTTATAGTTATTCAGAATCCAAAAAGTGTGAGTGGTATCCCCGCAGCAGCAGGGTGTGGAGGAAAAGCTACGTAATTACAGGGGTGGTGCTGCAGAGAAGTGCCATATGTTTATTCACAGAGGGGCGTGTGATGGTATGTTTCCCCTGGGTGCTCTTATTTTAGCTTCAACCAGTCCTTTCTATGTACCCATATTTTAAATTCAGCAAATCAAATGTAACACCAGATTTACAGAAATGTGTTATGACCAAACTCCACTGTCCTCTACAATATTTGTTTTCGTGGGTTAAATGTTACTCCTGATTACTGATTTGCAAATGCGAACATTTATCATTAAATACATAAATGGACATCTAATCAAATACATCAAATTATTTGGCAACCTTGTTAAATGTACAATACCCCTCTGTTTCAGACTGCCCCGCTGGCCCTGACATCATCCCCATTGTGGCCGGAGTGGTCGCCGGCATCGTCCTGATCGGCCTGGCCCTGCTGCTCATCTGGAAGCTGCTCATGATCATCCACGACAGGAGAGAGTTTGCCAAGTTCGAGAAGGAGAAGATGAACGCTAAGTGGGATACGGTGAGTGTTGAGGAGAGGACGAGCAGACTTTGTTTCTAATGTGTAAAATGGGTGTTGCATTGTCCACATTTTCATTTTGTATCTTATTTTGGAGTTGTTATTTCTGACTGGTATTTAAATTCAAAAGAGTGACGTCAGACGCTCTCTGGACTTTTTTGGGAATGCTATGCAGCTGGATGGTTTTCCTGGGAGTGGCCACAGCTCCTCCCTTTTTCAGATAAAACAGCCAGCATAAGCGCTGCATGACAAAGAGAATAGATTTCTGCAACGGTAATCTGCCTCCACCTAGTGCTGAGATTATGCAGTGCACTTTCTCGACATACTGTGGATTTGATGCGCATATGTTCTTGATCAGTGTTTACTGTATGTCGCTGTCTCTGCTGTAATTGTCACATGGGCAGGGCAATCCACACAGCCCTTTAATTATGGAAAATAACAGGCTGAAGCTTAGATAGATCTGGGTTGGTGACGAGATAATGAGGCAAAATCCTAAAAAAAAAGTCTAGCTACTATATCTAACAGGACAAAACGAGAAACAGTGACCACAATTACACTCAGAGTATTTTTGGGGAGAGTATTTTGAATGGTAAGGGAGAGAAACATATTCAAGAGAGTTATGAAAAGAGAGGCATATTGTCAGTCAAAGAAATGGTAAATAATGGTGGAGAGCCCCTTACAAACAAAGAGATCCAATATGATTGTGTTGAATGAATATTGTCATAACTGCAACTTGTCCTTATATCGAAATATGGTGTTCATTTAAACAGAGTAAAAGTATATTGTTTCTATTACAGTCTGTGGTATTCCAGATTGTAAGTGGTGTCCACAGTTGCTGCACAGAGGATCATAGATAGATAAATAAATGCTGTAGATAAGCAACACCAAGGAGATTCATTATAAACTGAACAGCAGCAGGGACAGAAGAGTTTCTGAGGTGTTGAACACAGAGGCATCACCATTCACTCACTCAAGAAGCTTCTGAGTCTATTTAAAATCAACAGAGGAGTGGATGGTACACGAATATCAGCTTTCTGTCTAAAGTCAATAATTAATTCCTTTCTTTTGCCAGAATTTAATTGTAAAAAAAAGTAAGAATCACACAAACTAACAAAAGAGTCTGTTTCTTCCCCATAGGCCTAAATGTTGCCCTGCAAAAATGAGTAATTGGGTATTTCTGGTTTATTTAAGATGGCAAACTTTTTCGTAGATGGAATGTTTTTCTAATTGCCTCACATCTTCAGTTGTATTTCATTTCTGTCATTGATCTTTAATCATCTTCATTATCATGAGCATTTTATTCCACTTTCTTTTGCTTTGATTCGTTTCTACTGTTGTTGTTTCTCTCTTTGACTGTCATTTTCTGCCTTTAGCAAGAGAACCCCATTTACAAGAGCCCTATCAATCAGTTCCAGAATCCAAATTATGGACGTAAAGCTGCTGCCCTTTAAGTTTGTATTTGATCTGCTTTCCTCTTGAGTTTTTCCTGCATGACCTCTGCACTTCCTGTGTGCTCTTTTTTCCCATTTTCCCCAATGAATTACAAAGTGAAGTGGTTCCAACAGTATTGAAGTAAACGTGGAGTTTGAGAGATATAAGTGCATGAGTGTGTTGTGATAAACAACAGCTAAAGGATTCCTAAAGAATGTAATGCAGTAGGTAAACAGGAAAACTGTGCTAGAATTCATTATTAGTGTGGGGTTATAAATGAACCACAAAACAGTGTCAGTGAACATTTTGAACATAATTAACCTGCATACAATCAGTAAACAATAAGGAATATGATTATTTTCTGAAATTATTAATTAAATGTCCAATTTTCAACAGGTTTTGCACAATTCAGAGGCAGACCCTTCATAAAGTGAATATTGTGTAACACACATGCAGATTTATTAGCTGGCCTTTACAATAGTTATTTGCTAACAATATAAATATACTGGGTTGTTACTTTCTGGACTGTTCATTCATTTTCTACTGTTTATTCCCATTGGGGGTCACAGGTAACTGAGGCCTATCCCAGCACCTTTCGGCCTAAGGCCAGTTAGTTGCACTTAGACACAGACAACCATTCATTCATTAAGGATACTATAGAGTTGCCACAGTAACACACAGGGAGGACTGGATAGGTTGGAGTTGGCTAAGGATGTTTGAATTGGTTGGGGGTTTGAACTCATGACCTTCTTGCTGTGAGGCAGGGGCGTTGGCCACTCTGCCACCTTCCCCCCACTGATAATTCATAATTCTAGTAAATGCAGTGTTATTTAATTCTCCATTGTTTAAAAGCCGAGTGCAGGGGATGATCCATGTTGTTCATTAAAGCATTACCTCTTTTGCGTGCCAGTTGCTCCACTGCTTCAACCAGAGTTGGGTTGGGATTGTAACCTGAAAACAATTTTGAGTAGTATCTAGGTCTTAATAGTAAATATAAACTGTAACCATGACAACTCTTTTAGGTTGTGTGGTCTCAGTCTCACTGCCAACAATTGTCTGTATAATTGTCACATTTACTAGTTACAATCCATTGATGTCAGTTAAAGGTGTCAACAGCTGCACAATTTGATTATTGAGTAATAGGCCTTTAATGCATTTGATTGACAACATTTGATCCTTAATGAACCCCTCTATAAATACTTTTTTTTTTAAGCGACAATATCACAATGTATTTAAAAATTAATAGAGAAGGCTGGTATAATTGGAGGTGTTAGTTTGGAGACTCTGGTTGCAGCAGTGGAGCAAAGGACACCAACGGTGCTGTACTGAACATGGACCATCCCCTGCATTCAGCTTTTAAACAACAGAGAGCAGAGAGTGAACGTCTAAGATCAGTGAGCTGCAGGATGGAACGCTACAAGAACTCCATTTTCTCGACTGCAATAAGACTGTACAATCAGTCAGTCTATGGGAGATGAAGTCTGAATCAATCAATTATTTGCTTTTTGTTTATTTATTTAGTTAAATAAGGTACATTCTATATTTTAAATTTTAAGAGACCTTACAATTGAATCTCCCCTTGGGGATTAATCATGCTAAATTGGATTGATTATAAATATATGTTATTGTATTCCTGACATGAAGACTTCAGTACACACCTGTTGCCATTGGATTGGCAAACCAGTTGGTGAACAAATCATAAATCACACAGACAATAACAAACAACAAGCTTCCCTAAAAAGCTGACTAGTATCAGCTATACTAGCATATTGCACAAGATAAATGTTCACCTTTTTTGAGGATTTTAGAGGCTTTGTTCATTGTTCGTTGATCTTTCTAGCCGTAAGAAGTTTTAACACATACCTACCAGCCAATCTGAGAACAGTAAGACCATACAGTCAAGGTCTATGACATGATAATAAAATGCATGGTTTTCTATCAAGTGTGATCTTATTCAAATAAATGACATTGCCTGGATATGGTGCGTCAGATTTGTTGTTTGCAGTGGATTTTAAACTAAAGCTGCACTTTCCATGACTAATTTCTGCTTGTCTTTTTTCCAGGGTGAAAATCCTATCTACAAAAGTGCTGTCACGACCGTCGTCAACCCCAAATATGAAGGAAAATGATGGAGCTGTTATTGGACTCTCAACTCCAGCCTTGGCCGTGGTCCTGAGGGGCAAACCTACCACGGCAATTACATGTTTTTCCGTCTTGCTTTTTCATTTACCGTTCACCTGCCGCGTCTGTATATCTACTAACACCGCCTGATTTATACGCCTTTGTTGTATTTGATATGTACAGTATGCATTTTTCTGTATATACTTTTAAGTTGCTGAAAAACGATGAGATAAAGGTTGTTTTGTTGTTTTTTTTTCCTGCCGCAGGACTGGTATGGGCAGATATGGTCACATTTATTATTTTTCCAGGTGCACAGTTTGGATGTATGAATATATATGGACGTTTTTTTGGGGGGGGGTATGTCTCACTAGTTGTCTTTGTCGATCACTCCTCTTTGTCTGCGTGCACTGACTTCTTGTGTGTTTCCATGTTACAAACAGGGCCTGAGTGGATACAGAAGCTGCCAGCCATAGCACGTTATGTGTGTATATGTGGAAACAGGTAGCAGTTATGGAATAATATTTAGCTTTGAGGTCAATTTGAAGAATAATATTGGGTGGCAATTTGTGCAGTGGTTAATTGAAGTTGTAAATGCACTTGGATAAATGCTAATGTCCATTCTTAAGTTTAAAAGTAGAATTTAGCATTTGTTGTATTCATCTAATCTCACAAAGGGACTGTAAACCACTTGAAAAAATAATAATGAATATTGTGGCGAACAATCAAAAGAAGATGTAAAGTTAATATACAGCGTGATATTGAAGTGAGATATTATTGTATTTGCAAACTGCAGCATCTTTATGCTTCACTCTCAGGTTGTCTCCTGTATTGTTGCCACATACACCAAAAAATTTGCTTCTGTCAGTTAGCTGGTGAGCGTTGTGGGACAGTATGATTTTGTGAGCTGTTTTTTAGGGCTTTGAAGAAATCACCTCTGAAATATGTCACACCAAAATGCCTCTATTCGACCACACACAAGCCTTCACAGTATTGTTTTCAAAGTGCCTTTTATTTCAGCACCATGTTCTCTCCCAATGCTGTCAATGGTTATTTATTAAATAAATGACAAAAAACTTTTCTTTGTGATTATTTTTCTTCCATCTAAATTAGCATATTATAAATAGTTTCATGCTGAATAATGATAAATGTATATGTCTTAACTATTATGTTTACTATCTGGCAATATTTTGGTGAATGTAGGCTATTTTGGTATTGGCCACTCACTGTAAGTAAGTCTATTATTTAACTGTATTATATTTATCACACTTCAAGATGAACATGATGGTACAATTAGAGCATACTGTTTTAAATTATTTTTATTTGTATCTTTTTTTTATTATTATTTTCTTGCTCCTCTGAGCCATTATTGCTTAAATGCTGCTAAAGTTCATCCAAAAGACAAATGCTGTAAGCTGTCGAATGGGGAAAGAACTGTTGAATTATTTATTTTTATTTATATTTCAGTCCATTTATTTTGCTAGTTTTTAATTCTATTACCAAATATAGTGTTTTATTTGTATAAATAGTATTTCTTCTCTTCTACTTATGCAGCTAGAATTTGCGTCCATTTTAGATGTTCAGTGACAATATAATATTCAAATAAGTACTAATTTAGGTAAAGGTATCTACATAACATTTACACAAAATGCTTTGGCGATTTTTAAATCTCCACGTAGTAAATCTTTCGTGGACATATATCAGGCTTTGTTTATTACGTAACCAGTCGTGTCCAAACCGGAAGTGCCACCGTGTACACAGGAAGTTGTTGGAGTGAGGCTTCGTCTCAAGACATCAGTCACCTATCTCTGCTCTGAGCTGTAAACACGAGCCCTGCTTACTTCACAAAACGTTTTTTCTCAACGCCGTTTTTTCATATTAGTCGTCGATAACACCTCTCCCCGTTAAAGAAAATGGAAGACGACGTATTGACGACGCTGAAAATATTGATAATAGGTGAAAGTGGTGTCGGAAAATCCAGGTAAGCCCTTATGTTCTTAAAGAAACTGATGTCGTGGCTTCAGGCTAGTGTCATAGCGCTAGCCCTGTGTTAGCCAACCACTCTACCATATGTTTATTGAAAGAAGGAAACATTATTTGTGGTCGTCGGCTGTTTATATGCAGTGACTTCTTGTCTAAACGTGCCATTGCGGTTAGTATAATCCCGTTAAACCACCACTAGCGGTGAGATCATCTTTGTTCACATTTGGCATGATTAAAGCTGCTGCAATAATGAAACCAGTTCTTCTGTTCTGCGTGGAGTAACTAGAGGCTACATGTAGCCTCTGTGCGGTATTATAAGATATATTAGTGTAACTATGAAAAGATACAATTGCTTGTTTTTTCACATTTTGGCAGAGTATAGTTTGTGCCACTGCCAGCGCATTGTGGTCCAGACTGTGTAGAAGTCCTGCTAGCCATCAACCATCACATCTTATATCAAGGACGGTGCCTTCCAGAGCCATAAACAAAAACGAGGCATAGATGATTAGATGCCTAAAGCTGTTGTTAGCCTGTTGTCATGTAAACAGGCTAATATCAAATATATTGGCTGGCTTTCTCTAAACAACTGGCCTATGATTCTTGAATGACAAATAAATGACTTTAGTCCAGAGTATGTGGAGGCAAATCTTTATTATGAACAAGTAAAGTATTGTGGAAAGTCATGTGTTTTTAGTTGGGTTAGTTTTACACAATTTTCGTCATAATTTTATATATATTCACATGTTTGTTAGAATGTACCTCTCTGTTAATGTTAAAGGCTCAGCATATATTTTATTTTGTCAGGGACTCTTGTTTTGTTAATTGTTTACACTCATTTCCATATATTTTACAAAGCACACATTTTGAGATTTGGCCTTTACAAGAATGCTCTGAAATGCCACTGGTAACGTTTATAAATAGTGCAAAAAAAAAAAAAAAATACACTACGACTACAAGAGAGCTTCAGAAATTGATACCTAAAAACATAAAGTTTTGGCTGCCCTAATTCTTTCAGCAGAGCCTGTGTGAAACCACTCACAGAATGAACAATGAATGCTATCCTAACTCTTTGATAATACAGTATGTTTCACATTGTTGTGTCAATTACCAGAGCTCTCATTATTGCAATCTAACATAACTATTACATCCACAGTAAAAATCGTTTTGATAGAGCTTAAAGTCTGTCTTACTTCTTGTGTATTTTCACTGGAACACGGTGGTGCTGGAGTCCATGACTCAAATACTCAATTACTGGTCACAGTAACAGACAGCAAAGCAACTAATTAGTCTAATCGACCCAAGGCTTTTAGCTCCATTAGTTATTTTTATATTTGTGAGTCCATTATGAGCTAATTTGTTTTTGTGCTTTTGTTTTTTCTCATAAAAGTACAAGTCATTGTGAAAAACACTAAACTAAAGAGCCCGATAACAGCTGTATTATCTGTAAATGTCACAAAGTTTGTTCAAAGTATCTGGACCTTTAGCAGTGTTTTGAGAAAGTTTTTTTTATTGTTAATACATATAACATCAGCAGTTGCAGCTAGCAGTGTGTGGTTAGGTCATGATTTGAAAATTGTTGAGCCAGTGTTGCTTTCATCACATAGGAATGCTAAACTAAAAGTTTTGAATAGCACACTGATAATAATTGTCTAATGTCTGTCTGGGTTTAAATTTACCTGAACAAATGACCTCTAGACTTGGCCCTACATCGCTCATCTCCTGTGTGGACCCAAAAGAAAAAACAGTGAGTGCATCCCTGAAGTAAAATAAGAGCATTATGGACGGGTCACAGAAAGTGGTGAGCATCATCAGCCTTTGCACTGGATTAGTCATACTTAAGAAATGAACCCTGCCCTCACCACAGCCAACCAGTGATATCATATGACTGTAATTTATGAGAAAGAGATCAATGGAGAGGGATGCAGATGCAGAATCAAATGGTTATATGAGACACACTGATACCTGATATCGAGGCTTCCTTAAACAGATCTCAGTTTCTTTCTGGTTATCTAATTCTTTCCATTTTGTTTTTCTGTTTTCCAGCCTCCTGTTGAGATTCACAGACGACACATTTGACCCCGAACAAACGGCAACAATAGGTGAGTAACAATTTGATTAAAGCAGAGAGTTTGTATAAAGGTTTGACTACAGTCTGTGGTGGTAGTTAGAGGGTGTAGCGGCAGACTGAGGAAGGACCTATAAGCACCAAACACTGAGGGTAAAGAAGCATCTGAAATGAGTCATGTCACATATTTGTCTCATTTAATTAATTGTATTAATTGTCTGTGTTTTGCTCTATGCATTATAATGTGTTTCCGCACAAATCAGCCATTACATTATAACCCCTTAATGGTGAAATAAATACTACTGGTCGTCTTGTAACCACAGCTCAAACCCTAACCCTGGCAGTTTCTGGTTTAGAGAAGAAAGAATAGGAAAAAAAAGTTTAAATGTAAGATTTAATGGAAAGGAGCAACATCAGTGCTACCCTACGTTGAACCACCTTAAAATATGAGCTAGCCACTTATATCTCCTAATAAAGCCTGTCCATTTTTCCTGACATTTAACAAAATCCAACTGTGCCTATAGTCTATTGAATTCTATTGCAACAGTTAATTGAAACATGTCTAATTTTTGTACTATTTTGCAAAATAACATTTCCCTAGAATTAGCTTTTTATTTTTTTGGAAGCATCTTATGATGAGCGCTACTATGTGATGTGTTGGCTGTAGAGTTGGGTCAGACAAACTCCAAAACTCCACCCGACTAAGATCTTGGTGCAAGATGTCATAGCAAAACCTTCAGAGAGAGGAGTCCAGGTCTCGAAGGCTCAGCTCTGGTTTGGGACAAAAAGGGAACCTACACCATTAAAAGCAGTCTAAGAACAGAATCACATTATTGTTGTAATCAAGCAACATTAACTTCCTGTAAGAAAAATGTGATAACATCATGTTCAGGTTCAGATCAGCTGGTGAATCTTGACACACCTACTAATGTTAGAGACACCGTTCACAAAGTACTCTTTGTTAAACACAAGCAGGGGCCAGATTCCACACAAGGTTGCTTCACATTTAAGGTTGAGACAGGGTTGCTTACTGTGTTACTCGGTCAGACGGCCCTGTTTGCGCAACAGATGTTGGCGCTGAAATCATTCCACTATAGTGGATGAATAATTTACTCTGTTTCAGAAATGGGTTCTTATTGTAACTATCCAAAGTTTCATCAAAATACATGATGCAACAACTGTATGAAATGCAGTAATGTTGCACAGTATTCTTTTTTGTGTGTGTCACAATCATTGCTAATCAGATGAATCCTTAAATCACATTCTGGTGCTGGAAAAAACAGTGCCCATTTGACCTGTGAAGGCCTTAACAAAACTGTGGATTAAAAAAAACTGTGGATAATGAGATACTATAGATATAAATAGCCTGCTGTGTTCTGGCTGCAAAATAAATTGCACACTTTTTACAGCTAATCACTTTGTATTTTTTGCTTCTTCTAGTTCTTGTGTTCTACAATGCATTTTGGAGTTCAAAAGTTGTATTAGTCAGTTTTTACCACACTTTCCAACGGACAGCCACTGCACTGGATCATAGGTTAACTGTGGAAGCTGTAGCTGTTAGCCTTTAGCAATGCTCCTGGGTGTTTTCAGAGAGCTACGGAAGACAGGACAGAGGCATGTAGAGAGAAGTTTAGATGAAGATAAAATTATTCATGATGTTCATTACCTGGACTATCAATGACCAATGTCACTGGCAGAAATTGAGCTTGTTTTTTAATTAAATACAACTATTGGTGAGCTTTAATCCAAATGTTTTGTTGTTGGCAATTAGTTTAACATTAGTTGTACTTTTTGTTCTGAAATAATGATCCATTCCACACTTCAGTTATCTTCATTGTTCTTCAGAGCTTAATGCGAACCCTCACAACCCTCTCTATCAAAGAAGTTATTAAACCAAGCTGAATATCCACTATGACCCCCCATGGCATCTAATTGTGTTGTACTTTCACACACTGGTGCCCTGTGTTGTCTGGTAAAAGTCTGATCTCAGTTGAAGGTATTATGCCGAGTGAATTGTTTTGAGTGTAAACTTGGCCCCAGTATCTGAGCAACAGTCTGCTCTACAGGAAGAGCCGGTGTTGAGATTGACTGTGTGAACACATTGTATATTTGCGTATGATTGTGCGGTGTGGGTACTGTATGTCGTATATCCTCGGCTGTCTGCGTGTCCTCTTTTTCTTTTCCTCTGTCCTGGCTCCGAACTCCTCTTTCTCCTAGGCCCCAGATGTAAAAACAACCACATCAGAAGTGTACGTTTCCCTGGTAAATCTGTCAGTGCAGCCTTAAAGCCCGCTTAATACGTCATGCAGTCACAAAGGCAATGAGGAGATCGAGTCTGGGGACATCATTTCCATGTAAATCTGAAGAGAATTTTCAAGAAAACTACAGCTTTCTGAGCCATTTTACAGGTGGAACATTTGCATTTTTTTTTAAATCTGTTGCACAGTCCCTTTGTGATGCACATGTAGTCCCAGTATAATTTAAAGACGGGACACCGGGTCGGCACAGTGCCAGTCTGAATGGCCCAGGGTGAGCGGAAGTTCAGGAATATTGTGTGGTAGGAATGTTTTGACAATTCATCATCGATAATTACAGTCTGCAGCCCTGATGGGATATTCTTGGCAGTGATTGGTCAGACCTGTAAGAGCTATCACCGCAGGATGAGGTCACAGTGACATGTTTGAGTGATTGACTGCCTTCTCGTTGTCTAGGTGTGGACTTTAAAGTCAAGACCATTTCCGTGGATGGGAACAAGGCAAAGCTGGCGATATGGGTAAGTGAAAATGCATGCTACAACACACATTTTACATGAGAGCAGAGACGGTGTAGTTGTTCAGTGAAGTCTCCAGAAGATGGCGCCGGTGCAACACCATTTTACCCTCAGCCCCTCATTTGGAAGAAGTAGAGTTAGTTTCTGTGCTGCTGTCTCGCTATTCAAATCCTCTCCACTCATTATAGCTGAAAAAAATTGAAATTTGATTTTTTTATTTGAGAAATTTTTATCTTGTCCATGTCCGTTTTTGTATTTTTTATTTATTTTTTACTAAGAGGATGTATAGGTAGTGATGTTGCCCCATGAGTACTCTTATTGATGCAGTGCAACTTTCTATTTCTTCTTAAGAAACAAAGCAGTAAGTACAAAGTGCTATTTTAAACAAGGAGACTGATAAAACCCATTATAAAAAAGAAACCCCCACAATTCATGGATGATTTGCAAATGTAAAAAGTGCATTGTTACTCAGTATCTGCAAGTACTTAATTGTAACTACCTGTTCTCATTTTGAAAAAAGCATCAGTTATGTTTTGAGCTATTTAAAAATAAGCATACATAGTTCATCTTTGTCTGTGGTCATTGACTTATTTCAAAATCACCAAAATAACACATACGCTCAATTATTAGAAAAATAATAATTTGAATTTGAGGTTATCATAATTGACTTGATGAATTGACTAAAGACCTCAGTAAATGCTGAGGATGAAGATTTTTTTTCTCCAGATTCCCATCCTAACAATAATTAGGATTAATTGAATCTATTATGATTATTTGAATTCATTGTGATTACTTGAAGTACTCACAATTAATTGAATTCATTATGATTAACTGAACATTTCACCACAATTACACTTCATAAAAGTTTTCCTGCTTATTGTTAACTGACAAGATTTGTACTTGAAATACGCTCAAGTGTTTTTTGTTAGCCTCTGGAGTTAGCGCTGTTAACTTTTGTCGTGTCCCATCCTTGATTAATGATCATTTGAGGTAATATTGGCCAGTAATGCTAAACTGCTTGTCTTTCAGGATACTGCTGGACAGGAACGCTTCCGAACCCTCACACCTAGTTACTACCGCGGCGCCCAAGGAGTCATTCTGGGTAAGCCATCTTTTACTGCTCTGTGTGTGTGCCCTGTCCATTAAAAGAGTCCAGCCGCTGGTCGTAAAAGACAGTGATGGCTTTTCATCGTGCGACCCACACACACGCACCGCCTCTCTCTGGAAGTGAGTTTCTACCCTCAGGTCACACCGCTCGTATGGACACGCATGTACAGCAGGTACTGTATATGCAAACCCACATACGCGCACCTACAGAAGTCAGTTCAAACTGTTAAGCAGACTTCCTGTTCAGCTTATGGTTTTTGACCACTCTAATGATATATGGAAACACAAGGAGCCTTACTGCACCACTGGGATTATTAGAGCGGCCCAAGTGATACTATCAGAGCACTGGCTTAAGGATGTATTATTGATTTAACACTGTTTATTGAAAATGTAAATAATGTTCCAGAACATTGTAATCAGCCATTAATTAATCATTCTCAACAGTTTTTTTTAATCAATAGGTGTTGCATACATTGATTGGAACTAACATGGAATAGGGTTGTTCAGTGTATTGCAAATCTCTTCTCAACGCAATATTGAGCAATAGGCTTAGTGCTTAGGGAAAATAATATTGAAAGACAGCTTTGAACCTTTATAAAGCAGCTAAACATTTAAACTGTTTTTTAATATTTAGATAGAAATCCTTCAATCTGTCTAGCAAGCCCAGTTTTGGCTTTTTATCATCCCTGGTTTACATGTTGCACTGTTACATTAACGACAATTTTCAAAGCCATCCATGCTCAATCCAAGTAGTTCAGCTGCACAACACAAACCCTCGGGCTTATCAAAAACATGTTTTATTTATGTAAATGAAGCCGCTTTGATGCTAATTAAATATAATGATTTATTCTTTCTGTTCAGTCCAGTTTGGTGGCTATTAGACACCATTAGTTTTCTCTTCTGTTACCTAATATGGTCAGGCAATATGTTTATAGGTATTATAGGACTTTTTTCTCACAATGCTCACTTTAACCGAAAAAGTTTCTCTATTCTTAGAATTGTAACATTTTCCCGTATTTCTGACTGTGACCTCAGAATTCTGACTTTTCTCATAATTTGGTTCTTATTTCATTGTGATCACTTTTTTCTTAGAATTCTTTCTTTAATCTCAAAATTCTGACTGTTTTTCTTAGAATTACATCTTATCCTAGAGTTCTGAATTGTGACTTTTTTCATTTTGCCTGTTTTCTTCATTTTAAAATTATCACTCTTTTCTGACAATTTTGACTTTCATTTTAAAATTGCGACTTTTATCTCAGAGTTCTGACTTGCCCAAAAAAATACATTGGCATTAATCCTTTAAAATATATGTAGCTTGTATATTATATTAATTCATGTTAATGTTTTTGCCAACAGTTTACGACGTGACGCGAAGGGAAACTTTTACCAAACTTGAAAACTGGCTCAACGAGCTGGAGACATACTGCACGAGGAACGACCTTGTGAAAATGCTCGTAGGGAACAAAATCGATAAGGTGAGTGCTGTTTCCATTTAAAGATAGTTATTAGTATAGTATTTTGTAAATGTGGTTCCATTAGACACTTTTAAGTAGACTTATTATAACTTAAAGTAGATAGTTGTTAATACTATTTATAGAATCCACACTTGTTGGAGTTTTAAAGCCTTGTTAGTTCTAAGTGTGTTTTCACTGGCGCCATTAGCTGCCATAAGTGCTGTGTCATTGCTCCTGTCTGCTTCTCCAAACTAGGTGTTTTAACCCAGTGTTTGGGAACCACAGAGCCATAGGATTAAGTTATCTAACCTTCACAGACCCCCTTTTATAAATTGGACTATCCCTTTATCACGGCTGATTGAAGAAGAACATTATATTATTTTACAGCTCCCATGTAACAAATGTGAAAATCAGATAAAGTCCTGACTTGTGTGATCAAAGACATCTCTTTAGAAATTATGAGTAATCCAAATAACCACACATCTCATTTTATAAATCTTAGCGGAACATGAATCCAGAGAACAGACTAAAACAACACGTGTTGATGTTAACTTTAAAGGCACTTGATGAATGAGTGAGCTAAACGACGATGGCAGACTCACTTTCGTTCCTGGCAGCTGCTCCTCCACCAGGATAAAAATGCCCACTAAGTAGAGCATTATGAATTTATTGTGTCCTGTTCTTCGTCTTTGAAAATCATTTTTCCCTCTCTGCTCTGTGACGACCGCAGTAGCCCACAGCTCAGACCCGGCAGACCTTCAAAAAAGCCATTACCTCTCCTTTTGTTTTAGGAAAACCACGAGCTAGACAGAGCCGAAGGACTGAAGTTTGCAAGAAAACATTCCATGCTATTTATAGGTAAGTAAGGTGGATTCCCTGTGCTCAGAACACTGCTGGGCATTAGTTACAGCAGACTATTACACAGAGAAAACCACCTCAGAAATAGTTAGCATAGTTCCAGATTCCTCTGTTTATATCCCTCTTTTTGTATCAACTTTCTTTTTCCCCACTGTTTTCTCTCACTTCGACTAAGATGTTTTCCTCTCATGTTTTCCTTATTAAATTTGGGTCTTTTTGATGAGATTTGAGTTTAAATCCTCAGTTATTACAATTCAAATGTTTCTGCTTCTCGTCATGCTGCAGAGTGAGTGTTACTCAGTAACCTACCGTCTGGAGTTGACAGTTATTGTTGAGACATTTTCCACATCTGTCAGGGAGCCCAGCAGATGATGACATCAAGACGCAGACATTTACGGTCCTAGGAGTCTCGTCTTTAGCCTCGTTTCAACCGAGCGGTACAGTGCGGTTCAGCTCATCGACAGAAACAGTCGCAATGATAAAACCCTGATCTGTGTTTCCACCGCAGGATGTATAGAACCAGTGGAGATAGCAGATTTTGAGTGGTACTGGGGCATCCTTATTAGGGCAGTGCCATTTTATTCGACACACTGCGTGTTTAGACCATGGTTCACTGGCAGTTCTGGACATATTTTAGGTTTGACAACAAAGAGACTGTTTAACTGTTAATAATGTAAAGAAGCTTTGCGTTGATTGGAAAAAATGTGGTTAATGATCTCCAGATATTCATCTAAAGTACCTGCTCTTTGCGAACACTTTTCATGGCAATTCCAGTCACAAATGGAGAAATCTATTGATTCTGACCGTTGCACACTATAAAGTTGTATATAGCTTTTTATCACAGGGCCAAAAAAAATCCCCACTTTCTGTTTCTGTTTTATTTTTGTTTTTCGCACAAATGGCAATTATATGTGGACCAATCGACAAACAGCAGTGTACACCTGAATGCTTATGAATTTTACTGTTGCATTTAGTTTGACAGTTATATACATTTATACAGTTATATACAGCTTATATAGGAGTCATCTGTGAAAAAATGAGACCTTATACGTGATCTAGGCTTTACAATTAAGAATTTTAACAGATGAGAATGATCAGCTCACAGCTGGATTTTGGCCAATCACAGCTTGCTACAGGTAAAAAGGAATGCTTCAATTGGTTGACACTGATGTCAACAACGAAGCACCAAGGAAATGGGTTATTCTGTTGCAAAATACGTCTATTTTACAGTGAAACAGCTCAAAAAAGACAAGAAAATAGAGAACCGTGCAGTAAATGAAACATGGATAAATGTTGGCAATTCTTCAACAATGTTTATCCAGGCGGAGATAATTACAGGATCAGTACAGTCTACAATGGTAAACTCCAAAGCTTAAAGTTTCAGGTAAGCTGTAAACTTCGATTTAATGTAAAGTATTTAGTATTTTGTGGTGGAAAATTGGTCCAGTTTTACCTTTTTTTAAATAAAAGAAGCAGGAAAGCTTACTACAGCTGTTGAGGGGAGAGTGGTGGGGCTGAGGGAGGGATGGCAAAAACGAAATCAGGTGCTTCAGCTTTAAGCAATAAACATGTCTAAAATAGTGACAGTACTTTCAAAGAAGGGGCACTAACCTTTGCACATGACTGTATGTCCACCTTTTTGTTACTGTTCTACTGCTTTGATGCACCAACTCTATAACTTTCCTGTGTCCACATTGATTTCTTACATAAATTATTGTTACCGTGTCCCTGCAGAGTCGAGCGCAAAGACCAAGGATGGAGTCCAGTGTGCGTTCGAGGAGCTGGTGGAGAAGATCATCCAGACGCCGGGCCTGTGGCAGAGCGAGAGCCACGGCCGGGGCGTCCAGCTGAGCGACGAGGACGCGGGGGGAGGAATGTGCGGCGGTTACTGCTCTCTGCTCTAGACCTGCTCTACAACCAGCACACACACATACAGAAACTGTGAATACCACGCACCCAAAACACTACGTACACACACGGAACAAGAGCAGCCCCTCCCACCGTGTGCCGTCCGGAATCAGCCCCCTCCTCAGACGCCACTACTTTGCACACTTTGTAATAACTTTGCTGCGCTAGCCTTTCCGTTTTCATGTACGTGAGATTATTCTTAGTGTCGTTGCAGTAGCAGGACGTGGCGGCGTGAACCAAAATTATGTACCGTCCACATTATGAACATGGGAATAAGAACATATCAAACCTCCTGTCTGTCTTCTCTCCAGCATGTTTCTCGCCTTCTGCACATCTTGTCTTGCCATTCAAGCACGTCTCTTTGAATGCAGGGCCAAAATTTCTCAATATTTTTTTCCTCCGCTGGCTCTTCTGCTCGGCAAAGAAACACAATGCTGCTTTCGGAGACGCTTATGAAACCTACTCAGTTAAAGCTTATGTATGTCTTCTATCCACACAACTGCCTCATTTGAATAGAATAGAGTTAGCCGGTGTTTGCGATGACGTTTTATGACTTTTTATAGACTTTCATGTGTAAATCAAAGACACTGGCACCAGAAGATTTTGAGTGCTGAAGAAGAGGGAACCTATTAAAGTGTTAGTTTGGGATTTTCGAAGAAGGGCTTTGCTGCTTATGTTATGAGCACTTACAAGCAGCTGAGAGCCAGTCACTATGTTCACATGACACTAGAAACATACTAAACTAAAACCAGACATTAAAAAAAAATGTAAATGTCTGGCATCCTTTTGAATTTCTCTTAGTCGAGTTAACACTCCTAGATAATGTAGATGAAGCTATTGTAATTGGGAAGACATACAACCAAATAGAAAAACAGATTAGAAAATTATAAAAACAGAGCTCTGATTAAAGCCCAACACATTTCAGATAAATGTTAGAAATGGTTGGTTGGTTGTATAGAGCTAGGGTTTCTGTATGAGTGTAGCTTGACTAAGCTGGGCATGTAAACATAGTGAATGTATTGGCCTTGTTGCTATAAGGAAAAGAGCAGACCAAACACTAAACAAAGTCTTAAAATGAATACACAGGGCTTTTTAACAGCACATTTTATAGAATTTCCAAAATCTTGTCCTCCTCACATCCTTGTGTAGTGTACTTCTGAGTCGACCAGTCTCTCAGCTTGTGGCCGGTGCTCATTACAAAAACTGCACCCAGTCATCGATACACTATTTACAACTACCATTTAAAAACCCCAAACTTCCACTTGAAAATTGCACGCCTTTTTGTAACCACTTGCTTTAATGACGTGCAACCCAGCCTCACTCACATATCAGTGTCTCACGTAGAGCCCTTTGACCGGACAAAGGAAAATGTTCACAGTGCGGTGAGTCATAAGGGCGTTTTCCACTCAATTTGGAAAATCAAAGAAAAAGGCTGGATGCTCCACACCGCTGATGGTTTTCACAGCACTTCTGAATGTGTTAGAAGCAGCAGTGTCCCTGACCTCTGACCTTGTTTGTTGTATTCGAGTGCTGTTGTGAGCTCTGGGAAAATCAGGAAATCCAACCCTGTGATGGTGAAAATGGATCTCGTCAAACACATTTATTTTTATTTGCATGGGAGTATCTTTGTGCCATTTTATGTTTGTTTATTGAATGACCTTCAAGCTGTTTGTTTACTTTGAATATTTTAACTTATATTTAGCTGAAAATAAAACCAGGATTACCGTTTAATACAATGGTAAACAAAAGGAAGTAGTCTTTTAACTTATCGAACTGCTCTCCTGTGTTCAGAAATTTGTGGAAACTTGTAAACCTTGTACATTTTGTGTATTTTAGGAATTTGATGGGAGATTTTCTGTATGAAGTGTAAAGCTGAATGTATATTCACTATAAACCGCCCTGTGTATTAAACAAAATAAATCTCTTTTTTAAAGGTAGAGTGTGTCGTTTTTGGCGATATCTGGTGGAAAAGATGCAGATTGCAATTCCACACCTCACATCTCTAGTTTGTTCACCTACGGTAGCCCTGCAGGGACATGCTGCTGTCTATGACCAAACCCAGTGGAAGGAGGTTAGATGATGATTAAATGTAAGATTTTTAAATCAAGTCCTATGGAAATGAATGGAAACTATGGAAATCAATGGGGAGCAGCACTTACACGTTTTCATGCTATCACTTTAACCTTTGTCAACTTTAATACAAAGAAGGTCATTAATATCAACAGAGTAAAATATCACTTTCATTTTGTGTAACACTGAACTGAAATAATGGTTTGTATACTTTTAGTATAAATAGTAAGTATATAGAGAGATTTTATAGATTTATACATAGATTTTCTAAACAGTAATGCTCAATTTGGTAGATTTTACATTATAACCGTATATAATATAATTCTACTGAGACAGTGTGTGTACTGTATAACTTCACTATAACTACAAATCTGAATTATTTGCAATGTAACGTGAGTCTATAAATTCATAGAATATCATTACGTTTTAGCAAATGACTTTTTTTTTTTTTTTTTTTGAATGACATGAAAATGACAGCATGTCACAAAAGGAAGGAAACAATGCAAAACACATGCAGTCTGCTAGTATGGATGTGACCTGTCTATTTTTGTCAAAGATGGCAAATGCAAAGACTGTTTCAAGTGATTACACTTTAAACATGTACCTTTTACTGATGTATTCCATTTTTACGGAAGAAGATTGGGGCCACTGTTCCATTTTTGGGAGAGGGTTTAGTCAAATTCCAAAAAAATGAATTTAGTCACACTCAAATGTTCGAATTCCCTTCCATCAAAATTCAGATTATGATCTCAGGAATAATGCCTATACTTCAGAGATGTACAGAAGGGGCCCTTATGACCTTCTATATATTTGATTCATCTATACACCTCAAAACACACCTTTCAGTGTTCTCTGGTGAATCAATGTGTTTCTGTAGACATCTTGAGACCGTGCCATGAAAAACAGGATCATCTCCACAACAGGTGACTAATAACTCCTGGTTGCCATGTTGGAAATGTCGCTGTTAGGTGAGGGCTCTTTCACTCAGCGCCTGTCGAATTCCTCTGTTGTAAGTATAAAGACTTGTGTTTAAACAGTGTCCGAGGAGCCCTCCGCCTCAGACGTGCGATCTATCTAAATCATCTTTCTGGCAGTCGTCTCGGGAAACGGCCGCGCAGCCATAACTCACTCTACCAGTTCTTTAACCGGGATGTGCATAATTCCTGGGCCACTATGAAAGGCCCCGGGCTGGCAGCGGATGCGAGGACTCGTCTTTTGTAGTGTATACCTCATCTCCTGCCGCAGTCCAGGCAGCCGTCTGGAAATATGTCTCAGTCAAACAACAACGGAGGCATAGGCCATAATAATACCTTCATGTGGTCCAACAGCACTGCCGTTTCCTCAAGCCTACACTGGAAAAACATCAGCTACACACATGCATAGAAATTTTGATTTACAACGCTTTTTATACATTGTAATAAGATGAAGAAGCAGGCTTTGAGTAGTAACTTTTGAAAATTTAGCTAGATCCTCATAGACTGTGTCCTCCAGGAAATGCTATAGATGTATAATCCAGGCTTCAGAGGAACTTTTGGCCTGTGTCAGTCTTGTCGAACAGTCACTTGACATCGTTTTGCTTGTTTTACTCCACCACAACTGCTCAGATTAAGGAAGCAGGGACTTAAAGCTGTATATTTTTGTTCACAAAACAAATATGTGCCCACTTAGAAGATGCATTAATGGCTGCTTGAAGGCCAAAGATGTCATAAAATGTAAAATAAGTCTAGTGTCTAGTCCATGAATTTTATTAATATGAAATTGTTTGTCTAACTTTGGTTCTACAAAATATTGTAATATTTTTTGTACTATATATTGTGTACTGTACTTTGCTTGAATAAACTTGTGTTTTTTTGCGAACGTGGTCTTCCTATCCTGTATTTAACATCAGCCTGCCCAGGTACTGACTAGATGGAAATTACTCCCATAGGCTATAATCTCACGTATCTCACGTATTTACATGTAAATGTCCATGAATAACTATTGTCCTCTAGTTAATATTTTAAAATAAACATTGGGATATTTTTTGCATATTGTTTTCTCATAAAGCACATGTTATTTTCTCCCTTGGAACTTACAACTGAAGCACCAGCAGCATGCAGCAATGGTATGAATAAAAGTCTGGTATACTGCGCTAGATTGCAAGGATATGAAGTGATGTTAAAAAAAAAAAAAAGAAAGAAAAATGCTGTATGTGCAGCAGGACAGAGTTTGGAGAAAATAGTGTATAATAAAAGCCATCATTTGTGAAAAAAACAGGCTTTATGATGCAATCTACTGTTTATTATAAGGGATTTTAATTTTAACCTCTATTAAAGTACGGAAAACCTTGGCTAATCAAATGCTCGAACAATCACACGTTTGAAGAAGGAGCGGTCCCATTGGTCTACACTGGCTTGTCATATGACGTTCCAGGAAGTTTAATAGCTGCCAATTAAGTGTATTTTCAGCAGTGAATATGTGTTTTAACTCAGAGAAACAGCTCAAAAAAGGAAAACATCAACAGAGAAAAGGGAGGCAACGTGAAAAGCGAATAAATACTGTCAATTCAATCATGTAATATTTACTGAGGAGCTACTCTAACGCTAAACTCTAAACTTCAGTTTGGTAAAATGTATTAGAGAAGAAATTGGTCCGGTTTTATGCTTTTTAATAAATGAAAAGCAGGAAAACAACTGTGATCCAACAACAGTGGCACAGCATGGAACCGAACAACGTGAGTTTTGACAGAAACAACAACAAATGCATAATTTCATAGTTGACAGACACCGAGGAATGGGACGGAATGGCACCGTTTGTAACCACACCAGAAAAAGAAATAAGACTAAGACTAAAAAATATATCAATAAATTATGTAAATACACAGAGGAAATGGGGAAGGAATTGCAAATTTTTAATGCACCACACTAGAAAAAACAAAAAAACAATCTAAGACTAATGACTACACATCGATTACTTCTCGATTACACACCTTCCCCCATTACTTCAGACTTTATGTTTGTAATGTGTTACTTGTTTGTATGGTGTACACATTTTTTTGTCTATTGTTGCACTCTAATAAAAAATGCATTTAAAAAAGACATCCAGGATGACTAGATTACAGCCAACTTACACCAACCTTCAGCGAGGCATGACTTTTTAATGTGAGCGCCGACAAATAGTTTCGCTGTTTCCAATATAAATCTACTGTAGAAAGTCAATTGCCAAGTCCTCCTTTTGTGTTGGTTCATATTTTAGCGTAAATCAATGAAGACATGCTAAGACTCCAAAAATTGTGTATACGTTTGTCAGGGTCATTTTAAAAAACTGAAAAGTTTGCATGACATCATAAACCGTTAAAAAGTTGACGCAAGGATTTAAACTGCAGTTTGACTATTAGCAGATGCACGTTTCAGAGGTTGTATATTGTATTGAGACTTCATTTTTAAGTTTATCTCCTGTTAAATTGCACTTGAGGACTTAGCCGTGGTTGTTTTCATGCACAGAAATAATCACAGTCCAAATTTTTCCATTCCAACACCTTATGATTTGCCGCAGAAGCTTTCCGGGGACAGTTTGATGGACTGCTGCCGTCTGTGTGAGCCACTCATGCTGTCATTTTACAGCCCTGTCTCTGCTCATCTGCCTCGGCTCAGACGGGACCCCAGGGGAGCCGTCGAGGTGTCATATTTAAAAAACGTAGGATAACGCGTACGTAAGGCATGCATAAAAATCACAGTGCGGTGGCGTTCGGGAAGATTGATGGGAGAGAGCGTCCTCGGCCAGAAATACCTGTCCTCAGCTGCAGATTTAATTTATAGAAGAGATTTATACATTTGTGTCATGTTAAAGAGACAGCACCAGCACACGCTAAAAGAAAAGATGAAGAGGGATGACGACAAATGACAGTTTCTTCAGTGGAGTGAAAAGAATGGGAGGAAAATACACGAGAAGCAGACGTGAAGTTACAAAAAGCCACATGTGGCTTTGATAAAACACTGACAACAGTCTAGACCAGTGGAGTTCAAGTTATTAATTAAAACTAATGAATAAAAGACAGTAGTAGTAACAGCTTGTATCATACAATATGGATATCATTACTGAATCATTTTAGGGATGTTATAAAGGCTGGAATTCATTCATAGGCCCTGATTTCATCTTGGAAAGTCGGCATATTAATGTACTGTTCACAGACCAGCTTTTTTTACTGGTAATTAATTATGTTTAAGCATTCAAACAGACTGTACCTGATATTTTTTATTCTACTTGGTAAAAATGGTTTAAAATAGTATACTGTAAAAGCAATCATTTGTGGGAAAAAAATGGTTTTATGATGCCTTCGACTGTTTATTATAAGGGATTTTAATAGATGAGAACCTCTATTCTGCAACGGAAAACCTTGGGTATCACATGCTCGAAAAAGGAGCGCTCCCATTGGTCTATACTGGCTCGTTTCAGGAAGTTTATTAGCTGCCAATAAAGTGTTTTAAAGTTTTAAGAACTGAATATGTCTTTCAACAAAGCAAAACAGCTAAAAAAAATTCAGTATTAACAGAGAAAAGGGAAGTAATTTTTAACGAGGAGATAATTGCCGTGCTGACACTGAAGTCACAGCTAAGCTAACACTAAACTCTAAACTTCAGTTTGGTAAAATGTATTAGTATTAAAGGATGCTGTGTTAAAGAGAAGTGATCCGTTCAAACCTTTGGGGTGAAATCAGTGTCGTTCAAACAGACTCTGGTGCGGTTGCTCTGTTAGCACGGTTCACTTAGATAAATGTGAATGCTACATACAAACCTCAGTGCACACCAAACATGAGCGCCGAGACCCCTTCTGAACAGAGGTCCCGGAGCGCTTCCAAGTGGACTCTGGTGTGGTTCGATTAAAATGTGGATGCCAAGCGGAGCACAGACGAGCCCGAACAGGAAGAGCGCCATAAACTGGCAACGAAAATGTCACTTAACGTTTAGTTTTCCCGAGAGTGGAGTTGTCTAAAGTAAAAAACAAAGCACTAAGGGAGGTAAAATGCAATGGTAAATGCCTTGAACGCTTGGTGGACCAGGGCTTTTTGCTGATGGATCTAACTAAATGGATTACTTTCTGTTTTGGTGCACACTAATGAAGAGGACTTCAAGTGAGAACGCACCCAGAGACAGGCAAGGCCAAAAGAAAATCAGGTAGTTCAAGTTTAAGCTTTTTATTTTGTTTTAAAGCTAAATGCTAATACATTCTCAAATATACCTTTAGCTAATGTACCTAACTGCGCTCTTGTGTGAGCCTCAACGTATAGAAATCCTGTATAATAAATGATGTTTAGGCAAAGAGCTGATGTACAGTATTACTCAGATTAAAGAACAAGTTTGCTCCAATGTTGACGACTAAAACATCAAATCAAATTTGAACCCGTGTTTCTGAATTCTATTTCCAACGCGGTCAGATGGACATGTGCATTTTCCAAGGACCACATGAATGCAGCATAATACCTTGAACTGATAGCTAACATGGAAAGCTGCTCAAATATAAATATTTATTGTCTTAAAAACAAAAGCCCAAAATGTACCCAATACATCTTAAAATACATTTGTATAGTATTTAAATATTATTGGCAAATGTCTACAGCATATGCAAAGTGAGATTTTGGCCAAACCCAGCTTGCTTCCGATGATGATGTCAACATCGAAGGACTAAGAAAATACCAAAATATGCCTTATTTTATAGCGAAACAGCAAAAAATAATAATAAAAAATCAGGTACTGAAGCTTTGATTTGGAAGGTTTAGGATAATTTCATTTCGCTTCATTTTATTATATTTATCTGACTTATTTTTTTGTTGGACAACAATTTGTCCCTGCAGGGCTACCGTATGTGCTTACACGGCACAGACAGAAGGGTTTTGAGGTGGAATTAGATGCCCTTTCTAGCATACTTTAAACATATTTAGCAGATATATCATTATTTAGCCCCATGTTTGGTCTGGCCAATTTTCATTATTTCACGACAGAAGAAAAGCACTCGTTGAACTGTAGAGATTAGAGGTAGGTTGAGTAAAGTTTTGGGGGGCATGGGTTCCTACAGTTCCTACTTGTATAGCACTCTAGCAACAGCAGCCTTTTGTTTATTTCTCTTTGATTCACGAGATGTTATCTGGAAACGTAGGCAAGAAGGTGTCGTCTGTGAGGCCATTAGACAGACAGAACACCTGAACTTGAACCCCACTAATTGACTCTCACTATGTGGGTACAAAACACTTGTCACGCCTTTGTTATTCCACCTAATCTAATTGTAAGAAAATCCTGTGACAAAGTGGAGAGTGGATCTGTGCAGACTGAACTAAATGAAAGCCATGTACCGCTGGAGCTGTGCTGTTTGTGTGACCAGGGCACCAGCTCCTCGGAGAGAGCTGGAGCGCGCCGGTGGGAGGCTGGGAGAGGTGCAGCTTTATATTTTCAAATTCAATTGTCCACTGTACAGAGCAAGAACCTGAGCCTCCTGTGGTTTCAGTAATAAACTAACCTCAGGTCCAAGGCAGTAAGTCGGGAAAAACAAACTGACATAGACATGTAAAGACTAACTAGACTTCTGTCAAGGTCAGGCTACATGACTCACTGCACAACCTTCTGACTCTTTCTTGCGGTCGTAATTGTTTCTTTACAAAGCGGCAACAGGGGGTCACACACCACATGACCTTTCACCTACAGTGGTCCAGTGGGTGTCCAAGGCAAGATTGAGGCATGAAAATACATGAAAAAACATGAAAAAACCTGGGAAAAGTTGAGTCTCTCACTCAAAACAGGAGTATTATTGACAACTAAAACAAGCACTGCGAGTCATTTATCAATTTCCATTGATCAATTACCAAATCTCCTGCTGCGCTTCATGAATAAACATACGTGAGCTGCTGTTTTGTCAGAGTCAGAAACACTGTCTTCTCAGCCACAGTGTTGTTTTATGCTGCTCTTCAAGGATTACTACATGTATTACTAACAACATTTTATCAGAAACACTCAACTTTGCCATTGTTGTCCTACTTGCTCTATGTAGCCTTTCTGAGACTGGGACAAAGCCTCTTAGGAAATCAGCCTCTGCTACAGATGCAAAACTGTGTCTCATTCAAGTCTGCCTGTCTTTGTAGTTTGGTTCACAAACATTCAAGGTCAAGTGACTCAAATGCCTCATGGTTCACTTCAGCTTCCGATGCTTCACATTAAGTTTTCAAGCCAAGCTTTGCTCTCCACCATGTTCCTTAAGCAGCAGGTCTGCTCAGTCCGGCCCATAGACTAATTCAGACCATAGACCAGCCCGAGTCACGAGTCCCAAAATGAGGTGCGTAAAGAGCTCTGTAAAGCAGTTTAATAACGGAAAAGTGAAATTGGATATATGATAGAAAGTCAGTTTTGCCACTTTCTAGTTAACTTACATTTGCCTGTGACCTGACACTGTGGGAAACATGTTAGTCTGGTAGGATGTCCAGTCAGAGCCAGACAGCAAAGAGTCAATGAGCATACTTTACCATTTGTCTGAAGAATTAACTTTTTTATTGTCTTTATTTTTGTCTGGTTTTTTTTAAGGATTATGACGGTGCAGTGTCTTCAAGCTTTAAAACTATGTCCAAACGCCTTTTAAAGTATATTAGTATGACATGATCTGGGTCAATGGAGATGCAAGTTTAAACCATGCATCATCGAAACATCTCAAAACTTTTCTCTTCAAACTCCTGTAGCTTGAGGTTTGACAAATATCTCCGGTGAAGAACATCCTCCAGACCCCACTGTCTTTTCAAAGGAAGCCTCAATGCAGACCTTTATTTTTGATCAGTTTCCTCCACATTCTCTGCCACAGCCTCAAAAATCAAGGCCAGTTTGTCAAAGAAAAATAAGCAGCACAATTACAACACAGGGGCTGGATTATTTGTACAAAATAATGAATTTGTTTCTGCACATGCCAATCATCTCGAGCCAAAGGGGCTTATTAATGCTGATTTTCACCACACTGGAGTACAGCCCATGAAAGTGTTTGAGGCATGTGGAAAGCTTACACCCAGCCAGTGTTGACACAGAGTGATTAGTTTATTATAGCAGCGGTGGCCGGAGTACACGGCTATTTGCTTCCATGTTGTAGCGGTAGCACGGCTGACATCCGGATGGGCGTCCTGACACTCGGCATGACGACACGGCCACGGAATCTGACACGAAGAGGCGTCGGGTGGTCACACATGTGCTCCACAGGGCGGAAAGTTAGATTTATTGTCACTTTTACTGAAATGACCATAAATTGTGTACAGCTACTTTTAAAACCAGCATGGATCTTCATTTTGCTATTTTATTGTTTTTATATTCAAACTGTTGTTCACAGTCATGTTCAAAAATGCTGACTTCCTCTTTTTGGTTAAATCATCTCATATGGGGTCAACATTGTACAAAGAAAGGACAATAAAAGTTTAAAAAAAAGTAGGCAAAACACTAGCTACCTTTCATTTCTTTCACAGTATTGAAGAGGGGAAGCTGCAGCCAGGTGCTGCTAATCACCAGGCCTTAATTCACCAATCATCAGCAGGTGGACAGATGGAGAAGTTTTGAAAGATTAACATGGCATGGTTAAATTTGCTTAGTATTTAACCATATGATAAGACCATTTTTATATTGTTTTTAGTATGTTTTTGCACATTTCATTCTTTTTGTGACACCAAGATGTGAATCAGAATAGTTTACTGCTCCCTAAAATTCAATGGACTTCTATTTTTCTGTTTCTTAAGAATGTCCATTTGAGGAGTTAAACAGACTTTTTTTCTTCTAGTTGGTGAAAATAGTTTAAACCCCAAATATTATATTGCAAAAGCAATGATTTGTGAAAAAAACAGGCTTTATGATGCCAACTACTGTTTATTATAAGGGTTTTTTAATAGATGAGAACCTCTATTCAGGAACGGAAAACCTTGGCCAATCACATGCTCAAAAAATCTCATGCTCGAAAAAGAAGTGCTTCCATTGGTCTACAAAGGTTTGTCATATGACGTTCCAGGATCATTTTAATAGCTGCTGATAAAGTGTATATTCAGCACTGACAGTGAAACAGCTCAAAAAAGGAAAAAATCAACAGAGAAAAGGAAGGCAACGTAAAACACAGATAAATACTGTCAATTCAATCACGTAATGTTTAATGAGGAGGAGATAATTGCCGTTCTGACACTGAAGTCACAGCTAAGCCAACACTAACCTCTAAACTTTAGTTTGGTAAAATGTTTAGGAGAGGTCCCTAGGCTGCTCTGGGGTAGAATGGAATTGAGACAGAGACGGCAAAAAAAAAAAAATCCGGTAGTGGAGCTTTAAGGAGAATCATGTCAGAACTTTCCTCTGAGGGTTGTGTTCATTTATATAGCACATGTCAGAAGAATGTCACATGCCTCACATCCATGACCAGACATAGTCCAGGTGGTTTTATTGAGGGGCAGGGGTACGTTTGGCGCATAGGAGCAGGGTACGTTGCATAACTAGCCCTACAGAAATCTCTATGTTTACAACACAAAGCAGACCACGACAAGAGTATGCTCACTCCTGGTGTGCGCTTCATACATGACGCCCACCTGGAGGTCGCAGCAAAAAAGATGGCAGTGTGTTCATACATGCAGCTGCTCTGGAAGAAGCCCAGAGGATAGTGCATGGATAAAAATGATCTTTGTGTGTGTCCAAACTAGAAGATCAACAAAAAAGACAACTCCTTGACACCAGACGGGTTTGTAAATGGATTCTTTGCGTGCAGGCCGTAGCTGACGTTCACCAGTGTTCTTCGCAGGCAACCAAAATTGAAAACGTAAAATGACTTCATTCAATTTGGATTTTCATGTAACTGTACTTTTACTTGGCTCCAGAATGCGGTTACACGTCTGTCTGCCAGAGCTGTCAACAAGGACGATGATGAATGGTGCTGCTCATCATTCCATCTGCCCTGTCCCTTTAACGCAGCCTTGTCTAGAGTCCGTCTGCTTATTGCCACAGTAACCCGAGGCCGGGATGAAAGAGTCCCCGCTGTGAGGCCGGCTTTCCGTTTTCTGCTTTCCTTAGGCCCTGTACACGTAGCACTGTGTTTTCCCAAATAACAAGAGTAGGTTACAATACAATCATTTAGGTTTAAATTAGATTGACAGAGTATCAAATACGAGGAAGCTCAATTACAACCGTATTACCGTCTGAATTGACTTACATGGACCCGAGGCCAGAGGTTCACACCAAACAAGGATACAGGTTTCCCGCTGACCCCGGGCCTGTTCCTATTGAGTTACAGGCAATAGCTGTGATTGATAGCTCCTTCTGAGGTAGTCTCCCTCAGCCGTATGATTTAATAGAAGATACAGGGCAACCTAAGGAGGGTGAGGGTCGAGGGGGTTAACTCGTGTGTCGCCCAAAGACATGGAGGCCTACAGCAGCTTTCACCTAAATGTCTGGAACAATGTAAACACACGCTCCGTAATCAAAGTATTTCCACCTGCAGTGACAGAGCGTCAGTTGTGGCCTTCATTACCTCACATTCTGCAGAAGGTAATCTAAGAGAGGCGCTGGGTCACTTCAGAGATTATTGTGTCAAAACAGGAGTGTGTTCCCCTACCTCACCAGATTAAAGTGTTTCTGCTCAAAACGCTGAAAGCTGAAGGATCTTTCCAGAAGCAAAAAATTATATAAATACATAAATAAAGCCAATAATATGGAAAGAACAGAAATGTTACATTAAAATCCATTCGGTAAAAGTGTTAAGAAGTGATTTAAAAGATAATACTGACTGTGCCAGCGTTACCTCCTTAGGCAGGTGGTTCCAGAGTTTTGGAGCCATACATGGAGGCAATAGACAGTTTTAGAGACTTAGTATTAGTGTCATAAGCTCATGTTGAATGCAGTGCAGAAGTTTTCATTCATTAAGCAAGAGTAAGAGTAAACCTAAAACCAGAAAGCAGAATTAATGCACTTACAAAGAGACAATAGTAATAAGGGCATTTTGGGTTTAAATAACCATTAGTAATTGTGGTTGTAGTCTATGATATAAAAGGTCAAAAACAGTAAAAGGACACTTATATGAAGTCTTTGAGCAGAGATAACTTGATTATTACCTGTGTTTTCTGGCGTGCAGTCCCCAGTCCAGTTAAAATGACTCTTGTTCTCTATATATGTTTAAGAAGGAGCTTAAACAGTTCAACGTCAGGCTAGCAGGTAATCACCCAATGGTCCTTCATGTGATTAACCTGTTATTTGTCTCTAAATCATTTGGACATATCTACAGAGAAGATAAAAATCAAAGAAATGACACTCTAGTTATAACACCATGTGATAAAGTCTCAGCAGCAGAATCACAGACTTACTGTACTAACGCTGATCAACTCCACCATCTTGTCTAAATCATTACCTTGACGTCTTCTTTTAAAGTACATTACAACTGATTTTTATTTTTTTTTTGCGGCAGTTTAACACATTCGCCTCAGAGGTTGGCCGCGTTAACTACACAACTTTGACTCTTTACAGATTGTGAAAAGACTGGGAGTACTCACAGCAGATTTTTGTATGGCGACGAATTTGTCAAACCTACTAAAGTCAACTGAACTCATCAAACTCTTGAGCAAACTCTCGCGAGGGCAACAGTTTAAGGGGTAAACAAAGATACCAGTTGGTGGCGCGGTTTACCATTATTAAACTGATTATCCTACTTCTTCCCATTGTTTTCTGACACTATTTCCTGTTCTTATTTTCTCTTTATCGTTGGCTGGCAACACGTATTTGCATTTGAGCCACATTTTTTCTGCCTTTACTGTGAAGGCTGCCACTACTGAGCACAAAATGAAATAAAAATAATTAGAGTAGCAGCAACAGAAAGAGAGAAAGTAATGTGTTTGGCTGGAAGTCTATTAGAACCAGGCTGTTTGGAGCTGACCCTCATTTTTTTTTTTTTTTTTGCTCAGTCTTCCTCATCAGCAGCCAATCCATCAATCCACGTTTTCTTCATGGCATATCCAGCATCTATAAACTATGAAATTCTCATCACTTACATTTTGTGCTTGAGAATGAAAACAAAAATCAGCTGGACGGAGATCTTGAATGTGAGCCTTGAAGAAAGAAGCCAGTCTTGGAAGCGTGTGATGGTTGAAAAACTTCACAACAACACTAATGTTTTTCCTCTCATTTGTCATCGGCCTGTTCACAGAGGAGGCCTCAGCTCGGTGTTCGCTGCAGTCAGGCCTCTGTGTTTGGGAGGTTGACCAGATGTTTGTAGCTTGTGGTGAGTCTTTGGGGCTTCGGTCGTGATGTCTTCTGTTTATCGAGGCAGTCTGACGTTCAAGGCCAAGTAAGTCAACTTGATGTGACGCAAACAGAACTCAGTCAAAAAATTTGTGCATAAAATGAGCTGGAATCTTTCAAATAATTTAATATCATTTGATTGATTTGAATTTCGGCTTCATTTGCTCATTTGGATTATTACCGTATTTCCCGGACTATAGAGCACACCTAAATATAAGCCGCACCCACTAAAATTTAAAAGAAATATATATTTTGTCACATATAAGCCGCACCGGACTATAAGCCGCCGACATCCAGGCTGAGAAATACAATATTCCATTATGAGGGGGTGAGGGTGTAAAAATATTACCGTATTTTGCTGTTGTGCGTCTTGGGTTGCATGTGCTAAGAATAAAAACTGGTGCTTTCTTGTTTGTACTGAATACCGCTGCCTCGTTTGTCCCGTTTTTGCACTTCCTGCTAGAGCGCCCCCCTGAGGGCTGAAGAAAAATTCATAGAAAAGCCGCATCTCTGTATAAGCCGCATGGTTCAAAGCGTGGGAAAAAAGTAGCGGCTTATAGTCCGGAAAATACGGTAAATGAAAATAAGAGCCCATAACTACAAATGCATAACCTATAGGCCTCACACATTTTGCAGGCATGGGGAGCCAAAAAAATATCCCTTGCATATGCATTGTGTTTATGTGGCACAGTTGGAAAAACATTGATTGGTGGCAAATCAGTCAAGACCATTCCAAGTCCATTCCATGTTGCATACAGCGTTGATGTGACTGAAGAGAAATCCAGCCTTCGATTCTAATAAAGCCACACTTTTAAAATCCATTTAAATGTCCAACTGGAAGATTTGTTTTTTCACACAAAGTAATGCAGTTTGTAGTTGTGCCAATGTTTCTGAATGTTTGTGTAGTTGTTTCCTGATCTGACATTAAAGGGTCAAAGCGCAACTGTAGCCAAGTTAGGAGTATAGACAACAAATTTGTACAATTTAAATCTAAGCATAACAAGAGTGTAGCTATGGCAATGTCTATATGTATGTTTCCAGACAAATTAATTAAAATGTTAAATAAATAGCGGTTAGGTTTTGATGGAAATATAATACAATTCTGCCTTCCAAATATTGTCTTGCAAACTGAAACACAATGCTAAATGTTCTTCTCAAGACTAATTCTGAAGGATCTGCATTTGGGCATTCCTCTGCTTCTCTAACCCGTAGTGTGTTTTTGTCTCTGACTGAGCTGTAATGCTATCTACAGTTCTGCAGAGGCTATTTTGTCTACACCTCGGCACCTCCGCTGTTGATGTGGCTTCGATTATTGCCCCGCTGAGCTGCAGCCTGTCTTCTCTCTATAATTATTTACTTGTTCTTCTACAAACGGCATACTCACACTGAGATTTTAATATTGGGCCGACTCCCCCCAGCTGCTCTCCTGGGGCTGTGAACAGATATTGTAACAGGTTAGGGTGTAGCGTGGTTGTATTTCTCAACACTGAGCAGCTCCTGGTTTTATTTTCCCAGCAGGCAGCACTTGTACCTCAAATATTTACATTGAGCGAATCAGACGACACACGGTAGCACATGTAAGTTTTAATAAAGTAGAAACTTTTCCACTTTCACTGTGTCAAGGATATTATTATGTCTCAAAAATAAAGGAGCTTAGAACTTGTGGGATTTAGTGACATCTGGTGGTGGAGTCACAGATTGCAATGAAGTAAAGACATCACCTTTCAGTTCTTCCATTTTGTAAGTTTCTGTTGAAATTTTCACAACGTTTAAGGGGTATGAAGGAGCCTATGGAAAATATGTATGTCTGATTTTGGATGCAAACTTTCCAAAATTGCTAATTTTCTGGAATTTTTAAAAAGTGTCTCAAGGAAAACTGAAAAGGTCATCATCAAAGGTCACATGCAGTGTAAACTTTTGGCAACATCTGGAGGTGACATTGTAGATAGCACCCCCACAGTTGACACTGCTGTTTTCTGCTCCCTTCGAGCATCTACGGTGGCCCTGCAGGGACATACTGTTGTAGTTCAGACGATGACTTTAAAAATGTAGAAAGTCAATATATTTCATAAATGTCAAAAGCCATTATGCAACACTGTGTTTACAATGAAACATGAATGCACTTCTCGTCCAGCAGTGTTCAGTTTTTCCTTTCTAGGCACCTGCAGATACAAGAACAGTGAGTTATAAAATTATTGGCTACTTGACTGGATTTTACTGGTCTGTTTTCAGGCTGAACAAATGCAAAGAGTGTTATTTGAGGTGATGATTCATAGATGTGTACCCCTGTGTTCAACTGTGTTCTAAAATTTTATACCATTCCATTGGTTTAGAGGTGGTAAAACCTCAGTTTATCATGTAGACATAACCCATTTGCAAATATATAGTGATGACATGTCGATGTCTGTACAAAGTAAGGGGATAATCATGTTAAAGTCAACTATTTGTATGGTGTATATCATTTGTCCTGAATTTGAACAGTTAGCACAGTGTCTTGTCAATCAGCTTAGCACTAACTGTTACAGTATGGTTACAGGGTTTTGCTTAACATCTCTCAGCCATGAAGCTCAGTCAGAAAAGTGTATTCATCCAGAGTGGTATAAATATGAATACAAATATAAATGATCGTCTAACCTCTACTCTTCTTATCTCAGTCTAAATCGACCACGCTGTTAAATTAGGTTGGAACTATATACTCAAAGGATTTTGAGTGAAATTATTTATTTACACTAAAATTCAGTAAAATCTGTAGACTTACCTGCAGCAACAGACTAGCTCACTATTAACACATCCTTGAAACAGAGCATGTCATTTAGTACCGTCATAAAACAAAAAAGAAGTAGTTGGTGAGCGACCACAAGTTAATGAATAAAAAAAAGCAATGAATATGAGTATCTAGACATATAATGTATTTAGAGTAAAAATGCATGTTCCCCTGGATGCCCTCTATTATCTAGCACTCAAATCTGATACCGGTGTGAACTTGGTAACTCACTGCTACAGAGACCAATAACACTAAACTACATGCACATGTATGTTCCTGTATGTCCCACCTGTTTCAGTGCACTCCTCACTGAACACATTTGTCACTCTAAATACAAACCAAATGGGCCATTAGGCCATCTTTCAACTGCTATATCTCACCAGTGTCCACTGCAGCTCAGCCAAACTGCTGCAGGCCCTGAAGCTCTCACACTCGTCTCAGGTGAGTGCTCTGCTACAATATTTACTCTGTGTTGTGGCAACACACACAATCTCACAGTTTTAAACAATGTTTAAGAGAATATTATGGAACAGCTGTAACAAAATTGGCTCACACAGACGTCCAACATGACCACTGACAGAAGGGAGAATATATCTTATTGCAAGGTTTCAAAATCTTACTCTAATTCACTTTATATTATATTAAATCATGACTACTGTGCTTTCTCAGCATGGACTCATGTTATTACTGCTCATCTGCAGCATGGTCCTCTTCCCATTCTGAAAAATAAATGCCCACGCTGGTCACATCCAGCGCACTCTTATGAAAAAGACACTGTATGTGATCATATATGTCCCTCCTGAGGTGGTCCCAAAGCCATCTGTAACCCAAAATAGTACCAGGCCAGATTAAACTGAGCAGAAGGTCTTCTTCTGTTGCACAGTGTGAGCTCTGTAGCCAATGAAAGAACTATATTTTCTGACGGCCTCAGGAGGTCCAGTGCGGTTCTTGCCAAATGCCGCTAAAGTCACGCAGCAGGCCATAAAGCGCTACTGTACACAGAGCAGGGCTTCTGTGAGGCTCATGAACTCCGGCGTCTGCAGAACTGAGAACACAGGATGAGGAAGTAGAGATACATTTGGGATTGTGTTTAGTGACGCAGTTTAGAATTTCAGTGCAAGGATTTGTTTAGTGCACACAAGGATAGTGTCATGTCTTAGAAAATCATTATGTTGTTGGATTTAGCATCTACTCTGACACAGCTGGATCCTCCATCCTACATTTAAATGTCGATTTTGGGGGCCTCTCTCAGGAAGTAAAATGTATCACATAAGATGGAGGCCAGGGTTTGGATCCTGGCTTGGGCCAGCTCCACTTCTCTACCTCCCAGCCGTGAACTTGCCCTCTGAACAGCATAGCAGCGAACGCTAACCTCTTCTGCCTGGCTTGGTCCAGTCTGGAGGAAGGGTTGGTACAACAACACAGAGGCACTGGGTAGTCCGCCGGGTAGATTCCCCTGAGCAGCCCGGCTTTCACTGAAGCTCTCCTTGTTGAAGAGTGGGAAGCTAAGTTATGTACATATATATAGTTTGCTACTATGCCTGCTTAGGATGATAAATATCTCAGTCATGTTTTCCACTGATGACAAATTCTTATTCTTGGATAATCTATTAGCACTAAGTAGCACTACCGAATTTTCTTTGTTACAATCCCTGTCTCAGGTAAGTAAAACCAGACCAAAGTTTCCTCCACAAAATACCAACACATTACATCAAACTGAAGTTTAGAGCTTACCATAAACTTATAGCTCTGACTTTTGCGTATGAACGTGAATTATCTCAGCCTCATTAAAAACTGCATCATTGAATTATCAGTATTTATGTCATTATTCTCTGATTGTTTTGTTTTTTGGGGTTTTTTTTTCTGTTTCGCTGTTTTAAAAGACATATTCAGTGCTGAATATACACTTTCATATTTTTTTATCAGCAGCTATTAACTCATTAAATTATGACAAGCTGTGTCGACCAATGGGAGCGCTCCATTTTCCAGAATCGAGCATATGATTGGCCAAAAGCTTCTGTTTAGGACTGATCTATTAAAAGCCTCGATAATAAAGCCTGGATGTTGTCTTAAGGTCTTGTTTTTTCACAGATGATCCCTGCTACAATATGCTGTTGACTGGTGATTAAACTGTTATTTTCTCACATGCAACAAACACATATTCCTGTTGTGTGTATTTTGAAGTTTTATGCAAGTTTTTATTAATTTTTGTTTTCTTTGGTACTTTGCTCCACATGCCATAGACACCAATTTGGATGTCAAAATTTTAAACCTCAATATCTCAAAACTGCTCACTGTTCTACTGCTGCACTTGGGCCTTACTGTCTGTATCTGTAAATAAAGTGAAATAGGTCTGGAACCCCTTACTTCCACCGAGCTCAATCTGTCCATCTCTGTCTCTGTTTAGTCTCCATATTCCGAGGTAAAACATTACGTAGAGTTGCTTTAAATATACTATTAGATAATGCTGCAAAACAAAACTGACAAAATTAATATGAGCTGTCATTCGGCGTCGTGTGGTGATTATTATTACCACCACAAGTCGTAACATCCAACATTACTTCATCACATTACTCAAGGACAGATTTTATAGTGTATATAAACTGAAGATAAACTGAATTACATTACTGTTAATTTTAATAAACGGTCATTTTATACATAGGACTGTACTTTTCCTTCACATGGCCCTGGTACTCTGCCGTGCAACAAGTAAAAACATGCCTTGCATTGGCTCTAGACACTGTCAAAACACATTAGCGCTAATAGGATCCAATATTTAATTTGATGTCATTAAAGACTATTATTTTTTACAACCAGTCAATAAAATTTGTTAAATATATAATAAATAATATGTACATAAAAATAGCCCCATTGCTCCATTACATGCTGAGTTGTACTGGAGTCATTTTGCCCGCTCTTGCAACAAACATCAATCCCATCTGGCAAAGGTTTAAAAAAAAGAATAATGCAGCATAATTCAGACAAAACACAGCCAGTAGTTTCTTTGACTTATCTGTACCCAACACTCATGTGCCCACACTTTTTGGCCAGAATAAACTCTGATAAATTTCATTCCTACCTTCATTAAATCACCCGTGGTGTAATCGTCAATCCAGACAGCTCCTCTCCACTTTTTTAAACACCAAACGTGTACAGATTAATCAGAAGGGGTGTGAAAATATAAAAAAGTGAGTGTTCTATAACTCACATCTGGAGGCTCCTGCACTGGCAGAGTGTGCCCATTGGATTCCAGATTTATGGTAACATTACTGCGCTGGCTCTGTTGCTGGAGCTGGAGCAGGAGCAGGGAGAGGTGTATTTATTTGCAGGCCTCAGAACTGGCTGCTACACTCCACACTACATGCCACGCTCTGTGCCAGCTCTGTCTCAGGAATCACAACAACACCCTCCTGGAGGTAACATATCACAGCATCTGTTTAGTG
Source organism: Rhyacichthys aspro (assembly GCA_036850595.1). Classification (NCBI taxonomy): domain Eukaryota; kingdom Metazoa; phylum Chordata; class Actinopteri; order Gobiiformes; family Rhyacichthyidae; genus Rhyacichthys; species Rhyacichthys aspro. The sequence continues at coordinate 3,450,146 of CM072167.1, forward strand.
GCTAGTGCTATAATTCTGCATGTCGGATCTATCAGAGTGGAAACACTGCAGGACTCATTGTAAGGCATGTGTTGTACTAAAATTAGATGTTATATTGATTTAAGGGATGATAATTCCTGTCATGTGCCTTTACTGACCAGCCAATGGCCCTAGTTGGCACATTAACATAGCGCAGTAATTGGCGCTATGTTTTTAGTGCCACCAAACAGCTATGTGCTCTGCCAATGTTAAATTGTATTCAAACGTAAATTGCACTCTCAATGGTAGATTAATGGTTATCGTCTCTAAAGTGAAACACTGTAGCTAAACCTAAGCATCATAGGAGCTACACACTCTGCTTGCACAAACCAACAGCTCTCCACATTCATATAGCTTAGATCCAAATCACAGATTTATAGGAATTAGGCTTTTCCTAATAATGTTTTGTCTTAAACAGACTGTACCTGATTTTTTCTTTCTTCTTGTTGGAGAAAATGGTTAAAACCCCAAATAGTTTATTGTAAAAGCAATCATTTGTGGGGAAAAAAAACTGGTTTATGATACGATCTACTGTTTATTACTAAGGATTTTAATAGATTAGAACCTCCGTTGACTCCCATCGGTCGCCACCGGCTTGTCATATGATGTTCCAGGAAGACAGCTGCCGATAGTGCCGAAGTGTATTTTCAGCTGAATATGTCTTTTAACACAGACAAACAACAGAGAAAAGGGAGGCAATGTAAAACGCTGACAAACACTGTCAATTCAATCACATTCATCTGTTCAGTTTGGTGAAATGTATTAGTATTTGTGTAGAAAAAATGGGTCCTACTGCTCCTACCGGGGTTGAGTGGAGTCTGAGACGGAGATGGCAAAAAGAAAATCTAGTAGTGGAGCTTTTAAGTTTTTGTAGTTAAGTACCTGTCACTGCCTGGCATTGACCTCGGTTACATAATTACTGACATCACACAAAGTACTGCACAAGTTATTTTGACATTAATTAGAGCAAGTAAATCCTTATGAACAATGATAAGCAAGACGGGAAGTATAGCCATGTACTGCTACAAACGAATATTAAGGCATTCATTTTTGTTTAGTTAGTTTCGTTTACTGCTCTGTGGTCTATTATTTCTATGTTCCAACTCTTGGAGGCTCCGCATTGTATGTTTTTCCATGTGCTGATGAATAAGATTGGTCATTTTCATGAATGTATACACACATAGTCAGACATTATAATATATCCCGCTCCGTCTGTCAACAGCGTAGCTTTGCGCCTAAACACAAAGCGTTAACGTGTGAGGACCCTTCCAGCCTTGCTCCGGGCCGCGCTCGCTGCCAAACCACATTCCTCCGGCAGCTGCCATTTCTTACATCTGCTGCACTGACGTGGTTTCACTTGACTGTACCGAGGAATTTATTTAGCTTTTCTGTGATGAAATATTACACAGAGGCACCAGGCCCCGCTCGCCTCTTATTTGTGATCCCCCAGCTGTCGTTACGTTCCGAGAGGCTGCGGCTTCTGTTCGACTGCGCTGTCTGCACACTGCTGCCACGACTTACACAGCTCGTAAAATACTGGAGACACTGCTACTAAATAACGATTGGAAGGCCCAGGGTGATAGCACACAGGGTGCACACCATGTAAAGGCTACTGAATGTTAATGAGAGACATGGCCGACAAAACACTACACAACTGGAATTCACTAACGTTACAGACCAGAACTTGTTATGTCACATATGGTTGTCGGATGTTTTCTTGGAAGATAAGCAGACCGCAACTGATTTTTAACAAACAATAGATTATTAATACAAGTAAGCAAATTAGCCACCAAAAAAGCAATCGACTGACTACATGTGTATGCTGTCAGTGAGTGGGTAGAGAACAATAGCAAGAGGCTCGTTAATACACTGCCTAACGCCAGGTAAAAGCTACAAGTCAGTGGATTGTAGGACGATGTTATCCTGGACTTGTACCAAACACCAAGTGATACGGAGGCTCAAGAATTGTGCACGTCTTGTTGTAGAACCTGTGCTTCCTCATCAGAGACTGTTAAACACAGAAGTGTCTGATGAGATTAGCATTCTTAGCTAAAGTCACAAATCCTACAGTAACAACAACTGCATATTAGGTTACGGACTATGCTAAAGTGTGAATTCTATAGTCTTAGCATTCTTGCGCCATCTGCTAACGGTAAACAACACAGCAGCCAGTGAAACTTGAGTCCATCTGTAGATTATTGATCCTGTTGACCACACAATTACCCCTACAAAAACGTTTGTGTTTTTAACTATAATATCAATTCATGGGAAATACTTCCACTTGTGTTGGGCTGCTTTCAGAAAAGCCGACAAAAAGGCAACCAAACTTACATAACAATGTATCTGTGAATCTGGAGCAGTGTCTGCCCTATGTATACACAGTACCTTATGAAGTTATCATAAACGTGCAATATTCATATAGAAGAAATAAAAGGAATGTTTAAGCTGCAGTAATGTTACGCTATGGATTCCTGCATTGCTTCGTAAAGTAATTCTAGAAAGTAGTCTAAAAGTTAATGACCTGACTTCAACATCAAGCATTCACAAAGGGCCGGTACTTCAGATGAATACCTGGTAGGTGATTGGATGAACCACCTGCCAGTATCCACACATCCATCACTGACAGCACAGTCAGACCTTGGTCCAATCTAGCACTGGGTCAGGAACAATTACTAATCTAGAAAGAAACAAGCTGCTGCACAAGGAAATTAAGTGAAGGGTTATTCCAGCTTTTGTATGCAAGAGAACTATCGAAATAATTCAGTAGGTCCTATCATATTTTAGTATAAACAAGTTATATGGTGCCCTGAAATGCCTCTTACATTGAAACAAACTGTCTCTCATCAGCCATTCTAAAGGAAACCGTGCAAACCTTGCAAGATTGCAGTGTCCTTAACGTTGTAATCCATCAGTACAAACCAACATTTCAGTGCCTGGTCGAGGGCAAACCCCACAGCATGGAAACAACCAGTCTGTCCGGCTTTAGAGGATGTTCTTTGGAGGGCAAAATGGCTCTGATGGTGACACCACAAAATGCAAAAACAGCAATCATGCAATCATGGAGTATGGCTCTGGCGTGAGTGTTATTTTTGAATTAGGCGACTGGAAACACCCAGAGTTCACTCAGAGGGGTTGGAATAACACCCTCAATGGCAGGTTTGCTCCAGTAAAAATGCTTTGTACAGAAACGGTCTAAACCTAAAGACTGCATAATTACGTCCTTAGCTACTGGGCTCCACACGAGCTACTGTACGCTGTAGTGTTCATTACACCTCGCTCTGACCTCAGGCCAACTGCAGTGTGTCAGATATGGCACCGGAAAATTGATCATGAATAAATGCAATACATGTTAAGTACTTTTTCACTCTATGGGATAAAATTCTATGTAAAAAAATCACTCTGACCAAACCCTGAATAAAAATATTTGTGTTCTATCACTTAAAGCAGATCTGATTTATTTAAACAAACATTCTGGTGACCTGAATTCTTTCATCGGTGCTCACAAAGTTTCCTTTTGGAACAAATGTGGTTGTGTGGTGTTATTTTTAAACTGGAATAAAAAAGAGACTTTCTGGAACAAACACTTAAAAAAAAGTTATTTTTAAAAATATATCTGTCCACATTTGTCTTGCCGTGGCTGCATTTTCAAATGGGAGATATGTGCATGCTGAATATGCAACAACAAGCATGTGAACAGAGCTAAGATGTCACCACTTTTACAGAAAGCTCTGTTTCTACTTATGTTGTTATGGGATTGGGGTTGTTGTGGGAACACCGTTTGCAGAGAGAAATGACGCTGTTAAATGTCAATAAAAGTTACTCATCAGCACATACAGCAAGAAATGTTTTGGGTCTAAGTCTGTCTACATTATAAGGACCACAGAATGTGCATAGAGTGGCCCTTGCACTTGCATGTATGTTTGATGTCATCATGTTCATGGGCTCGAAGGCAGGACAAAATACTGTATAAATATAAAAGAGGCTTGATATAGACTTCAATACAGACACAAACAACAAAATGTTGTTTTTATCCAGTAGAGGAACAGACCCTTCACACTCTCTATGTTGTTACGATAGCAGCCCCATATTTATAGATGTCAATCTTTTACAAGTGTAGACTATCCAATGGGCAAGTTTGGAAGAAAAAAACACGCCTTCTGGAACGGTAAGGTAATTTTTGCATATTTTTCACCAATACAACTTCGCTAGGGTCCAGTGTATTGGCCTATTGAGTGACATAAAGCGTAATATCACGTAATATCTTGCAATGAGACTGAAGAAAGTGCATACATCGACATAACATTTTTGCATTTTTTTTTTTTTTTTATTCCATCTATTCCGCAAGCATCAACAAATATGTTCCTTTTACAAAAACAAAATACCTGCTCAACTCAAGATGATCACATTTCAGGCCACTACCCAAAGTTATAATTTATAAATAAAATAGAATTCAATTATAAAAATAGAAAATGTACTAGGTCTATTTGTAGCTCTAGTTTGCTTCTAAATCACATATGACCTGTCTCTAGTCTGCTCATACAGAGAGCATGCATGTATCCTTCTGGTTGGGATCCAGTTGAAAAGCATTGCCTTACCTCAGTCCTTTTTTAATGAGACGCATGACTGTTGGAAGAGAAGCTTCCCTTCAAGCCACAATGTGTTTAGTGATTTCCAAACAATGTGTATGAGCTTACGTCTGTCTGAAGAGTGGTCTCAGGGAAAACTAGACCGTCAAAAGACAGACAACTCTGATTAAGAGATTTGGTGTGTATATGAAAAAAGACACATCATTTACATACATCAAGATTTTTGACCACACTAACTATTGTGCTATCACCTCTGGAGCGGGTCTTTCACAGCACTTGGCTTGTTTGCTTGTATTTTGCACTCACAAACAATAGGTCAACACTTCGCCTTCATTGAAAACTGAGGTTTTGTTAAATTTCAAAAGATTTCTGTGCTCAAAGTTTCACAAATAAGTCAGTCTGCTGCAATAATTTGTCATACACTTACGAAAGGAAACATCAATATTATGACTTTATAAACTGGAAGCTCATGAACACACCATAGTCTAAAGAACAACCTCACTGGGACCATCCAGCAGCCTGTGAAATGAGGCCCACTCCACTGACCTTGCATTGACTGAGACATTGGATCCACGGAGCTAATTCTCCGGCTTTATCCTCCCGTAAACACAGGGATCCACTACATGCACCATTTAAGTCCAAAAATGGGACCAAATGGACGGAGAACGTGAGATGTGTTGGGGTGAGTATTTGAGTGGCTCATGTTCAGTTTACAGCAAACAGAAGAAAAGTCTTGTGCGGCTGTAGTTTGTGTAAGCGGTCGGAGAAATCATGTGAATGGAAGCGAAAACTTGACACCAGGTATCAAAGCAGAGATTTCCTGTGCTAAAGACCAATTCCTGTTCCATCTCATGAACCGAGAGTCGCCTTTACAGTGCGAGCCGTTTACTCTGGCAACCAAAAGGCCCCATCCTGAGCCATATCCCATCGCTCCTGGGTCTGAACAATGTGCATGCCTCCACTGTCTGCTCTTACAAGTGTAATTGACCCTTTTTGTTCGGAAACTGGCATGTGTCACATTTTTCCACCACGTTTCAAAAAGCGGACCGGACCCCCTCCCAAAACAAAGTGGAGATGATATCCACCTGCAATAACAGCCGCATGTCCTCATTTGGCCAAACGCAGAGTTTACTTGTGGTTGGGTGTGTGTGCAGTGTTCTTTCTTCATTTCTGGTGGTTTCTAAAGAAGTTTATTATGAGAAATAAAGGCAGGAAATGTTTCCGACTGCTTAGGGTTAGTGCAGCAAGAGGAGGCTCAGGAAACAGTTTACAATGAATGAATTTTAACGCAATAAAGAAGGAAAATCCAACCAGTCTTTTCTCATTTCGGAAGTGTGAGAGATTTTGCCACTCACCTGTTGTTTCTGATGACATCTTTCAGTGTTTTAGTTAACCTCAAAATTCACAAACGTATCACCAATAGGCTCCGTGGAATCTGATTTATTATAGAAATCGGATTAAAACAATGCATTGCTGTGAGAGATTAGAGTTTCATTTTGTTGTAACTTTAATAGTCCCTTAAAAAATTGGAAAAAAAAGAACTATTTAATCACCTAATGTCATACTGTAATAGGAATCAGACCCCAAGACATCATCTAAGCTTTATTATCATGAATTTGAATAGATTTTCAGCCCTGAACGGAAGCTTTGGCTTCACTGCTCACTTCCTGAAAAAGGAGTGCTCTCATTGGTCAACACTGATGTCAACAAGAAGTAACAGCTGCGGGGAAAAAATTGGTCCAGCTTTACTTTTTTAATAAAAGCAAAGCTGGAAAGGTCCCTAGGCAGCTGTTGGGGGTGAGTGACCTTAAGACATGGATGAAAAAAATCGGACCATTTTAAATGTTATAGGTTGCCTGGTTTTTTTTTATTATTATTGGCTACAATACCTTGACTTTTGATTGGTGGAACTGGTGGCAGGGGGAGGATCTTTGTATTGATGGCAACACATGTAAGGTACCCTTCTGCCCTTATCACCCTCCTTCATCCACCCTTTGTCGCAGTTCTGACTTTAATTCATGCAATTTTTGTTGTCGTTAATAATTCTCGCTCAAATGTTGTGTTTATTTCTGCTTTCGCTGCCTTTGTCAAACATTGCATCATTTTTTTTCTTTTTAAGCTGTTCCAGTTTTGTTTTTGTGATGACACTAATTGTAACAAAATGGTTGCACAGTTTCTAGACTAATGCTCAAATAGCTTCCAGTTCCCAGCGTGTACCTCTTTCATTACACTAATTCCATAATCCGGTAATGTCTGCGGGTAATAGACAATTTAAATAGCCTTCGCTGTGATCTAATATTATCTAATATGTCAGAGGATGGTCCAGTGAAAGTTTAACCAGTTATTCTCAGACGTGCCCCTTAGCGCATTATGCTAATTCGTAGGATGTAATCTGTCTGCAGAGAAATGATGCCTTTTTGACCCTCCGTGTGATTAGCGTTGGTTTGTATGCTATGTCCAGTGTCCTGCGTGCATCAGCTGTAAAGTCCAGTTGATCCAAAACAATCCGGCCGTGAAATGATTACAAAGCCTGACCAAGTTTTTAATCAGTTTTTTTCCCCCGTAAATCAAAAAATTAGGCGGCATAATTTTCCTCATATTTGCGTCCAAGGGCAGAAATAAGCTAACGTCCTGGCTTTAATGAACGAGGGGCTCCTGGCCGCATCCTTCACAGCAAGGTATAACTAATTACTTCAGCATGCCAGCGGACTCGTGTTTCCTCATCAAATGGGAAATGATTTTCGGAACGTCTGTGTTCTTAGGTTTCATTCTGTGTGGTTTTTCGGCCCGATGTCGGTGAAGCTGGATTTCTGGCAGCCTAAGTCGCCAAGGTGAACGTCTGGAGACTGTCAAGCGGCGGGCCTGGCCAAATGCGAATCTCCACTTGTCTGTCTGTTCCACCCAGATAACCACGCAGGTCCTGACGGCGTTTGGAGTTTTCAGCGGTGAGCAGGAGAGATGAAGCAGAGAGGAACGGGCGGCACGGAATAGCACTTAGGTTCATGATGGAAAATCCGGATCAGAAATTGTGGAGGTCTGCGTAATGATCAGAGGTCACATATCCTGATAAGACTGTGTCCGGAGGTGTACCTAGACTAGTCTGGACGAATAGTGATAGTGTAATAGTGTGTCGTTTCATCACAATTTTCAAGGGAACACTACACTAAATAAAAAAATCATCTGAAGCCTATGAGTCAGTATGTTCCTTGATTTTTGGGGGTAAAGTACACAAACAATTATATTAGAATTGCATGGAATTTTGCTGTTAATAGCATTCCCAGACCTTTTTTTTTTAACAAGACAAAGGAGCATTTTTTTCATTAATCATATAATTTACAACAGACCTACTTTTATACTAAAATGAAGCCCTTACCGTGATTTTTTCCCTCATGGTACATTCTGTTATGAACAAACCCAGTGGAAATACTGTAGGTCTTATGTTAAAAAACGTAAAGATTAATGTGTTTCTCCACCAGCAGTGCTCAGTTTGTCCACTCCGGGCACCTGTAGGAACAGGAACAGCAAGTTATTGTACTTCCTGTAGTTTGTATGCACCTTAAAGAATTTATTTTTCAAAGATAGACAAATGCCAAGAGTGATATTTTTCTTTTTAAACTTTATTCTGCAACATTTTACACCATGCAACTTTAAACCTTTTGGTAGGAGAATGGCTCTCACTGTGGTTCGCTGGAGTCCCAAAGCGTTAGAAATGGCTCTGTAACCCTTTCCAGACCGATAGATGTCGGTTACTTTGTTTCTCATCAGCTCATCTTTGGATCGCGGCATGATGTCTTGCTTTTTGAGATCTTTTGGCCTACACCACTTTGTCAGACAGGTTCTTTAAGTGGTTTCTTGATTCAACAGGTCTGGCAGTACTCAGTCCTGGGTGCAAGTGAAATTGAACTCTGCTTTTCAAAAAAATGTGATTAATCACAGTTAATTCATGTTAATTCATGATTTATAGCCCTTTTCACTTAGGGCTAGGTAGGTTTGTATAGCTGTTTTTCCTTAATAAATAAAAATAATCACTTATATTAATAGTAAATAGTTAAATATATAATTCTAATCATATTATATTCAGTGACATTTATGTTACTTACAGACAGCCATCTCATGGGGCAGCTGATCCAAACCATTGGTGCATTTTATCTTAGGTCCTGTCTCCTTGTTGGATGCCTCCTGATTGGTTGTGACAGACAATAGACACACAAAATTGAGAGTTGTCCAGGACTGGGCAGCGCCCACAGTCTGTGGCATCTGCAACGCTAGCCAAGAGCAGTCACTGTCAACATCTTTATCTGCCCATTCAGAGTAGATCTATTTCTGTTTAGTGCAGCGGACTCCGCTTTATATAGGCAGCTTCAGTAAAGACGGATGACAGGATGGTAGAACCATTAATACAAGAAGAAAGAGACAAATTCCTAAGAAAAAAACACTAAAGAGGGCGAGATATAAATTGAGTCTTTCCCCAGCCTTCCCAAGATACCTCTGAACGGAGACACACACAAAGGGCCTGTTGTCCGTTGTCGCTATCAGACAGAAGCCACAATACCACAAGTGCTCAAATTATACGTGCTGTCTCCCTCAGGTGTCCACATCACTGCAGCAGATATAGAAAAGCCAAACTTCAAACATCTTTATTTAAAGGCCTTGTTTCTTGCGTCTGCTGCCTTCTTGCACTGCACAGACCGATTTTGATCTGATCCTGGGTCAAACAAATAAAGCCAAACAGCCAACATCCTTCTGAAGGTACCAAAAATACACAGGAGACAGGAAACATTGGGGCCCATCCTGCTAATGTGTGCTGTGTGGTTCACACAGCTCACTGTTGTATACATTCAACTCTTTCAATGGTTTGTCATGATTAGCTTGTTTAGCTCTTAAAAACCACACTGCTTTGTATATCATAAACAAACATCTCCAAAACTGCAGTCCATATTCAGTGGAGAGCCATGGTTCGAATTAAGTCTTTAGCACTGCGTCAGGTCAAAGGACAGAAGAAGTTCAAATAGTTTTATTTCCTCTAAGAAAACACAGTAATATCCCTAAAATAGAGTCCAATAATCTATTTGAAACCAAAAAAACTACAGGAGAAACTTAACTGATTTTGCAGCAATAGAAAGTTTTGTTAGACAAACTATAATGGAAAATGTAAAGTTTTTGAATTTAATAAACACATTTTCATTGACCCACCTGTCTCCTAGCTTGAATCTGTTTTGTATATGCTGTCTTTTTAACATTCTTAACTTGTACCAGTTACAGTAGGCTATTGCTAAATATTTTTAATCTTCACTTTCAAGCTTATGCTAACATACAAGTATAAATCTTGCCACAGACACTGGTAAAAACACATGATGCGTCTACATTTATATATAATAAATAAAACAACATAGTTTGAAAGAAATACAAGACCTCTGTCAATTCATTTAGAGATTTATTCATTGCTTTGACCAAGTAACAACTGCTTAAAAAAAGAAATTTTACATGAAAGCAAATAAGACAATACAAGAGATATGCATTTGGTCATTGGATTGTAAATCCAGTCTCTATCAAAAGAAAAAGAAATCTGAATTTATATAACTTAACAATAAAAAACGAACTAAAGTCACCACTTTGTTTGACAAAGTCCATAATAATTTAAAGGCTTTAGTACATGCCTTTGCTTCCCATTTGTCAGAAGGGCTGTGAATGCAGGGTTTGTGCTGAAGAAAGGCATAAAAACAGTCCAGTCTGGCCTGGAGAAAGCACTTTGTTTCTCAGAACTGTCTCATACAGACTGCAGGTAGAACAACAAAGGCTGCTGTGTTGTCTCTGAAGCGTTGGTCCCGCGTTGTGTGTCTTTGAGCGGGTATCGTGTGAGGTGTGAGGGTCGCCAGTGGTCCCGAGGTTCAGAGGTGCGATTAGAAACACAAGGAGCGAGCCCAGCACTACCCTGCAGCTACCCGCCTGGATCAGCTGTATAAAAAACACATGTGGCAGCCCGCAACCCCCGCTGCATAAGCAAACAGTGCCTGGGGATGGGCTAGTGCGATTCATTTCATTATCCTTCCATAGGCACGCTAACAGGAACAAGATCAGGCTGTCCTTCACTTGTGTCAGTTTCCTTCATGTAAAAACACAATGTCCCATTTTGGGAGTGTTTTTGTTAAAAATAAGTGCAGCTTTTAAAGTTTGCACATTCAAGACAAAAATGTCAAAAATTCATTTTGTGCAGCTTTACCTCAACAAAGTTTATGACCCTAAGCAAAGTCTGGGTTGTCCAAAAAACAGTACGATTTATGATTAAGTGTACATTTTGACACACATAAACAGTACCTTCGAGATATATAGGCTACTGTATATAAAATTAAACAGTCAGCGTGGAGAGCCAACTTGAGTTTCTCCCATAAGTCCAACTTGATTTCCCCTGGTTGTGAACTTGGCAACAAATGTTTCAAACATATGCACAGTACATTAGAGCTTTTCTATAAAAGACATTCTTTCCATTGGATGACAAAGGAAGCTCTTTTTGCGGCAAAGTCAAACCAAGTACAACATTTTGATCAAAAACAAACAGACATATAAACACTTTGAGCACTTGCCTAGTTGACAGAGATAATAATGGTTCTGAAAAAAAACAAAAAAACAAAAAAAAAAAACACTCACTAGTGTTCTGTACCCACTCACTGACAACACACACATATGTGGTCAGTCAGTTGCTGTATGCAAAAAATCATCTTGTTTAGGTAAAATATGCAGTGTTGGGTGGCTAATGTCCTTTTGTCCATTGATAATGCAATGTTCAATATTAATGGCTACATTTTAACAGTTATTTTCAGTCGCCTTATCAGCTACACCTTTCTGTAAGTTCATAGTGAAAGTCAATTAAATCATGTGGCATTTAGCATCAGCAATATTAGAATGCTAGCTAACTCTAGTAGTATTTACCTGCACTAAAACAAACAAACAGACCACATATAAAAACATTTGGAAAACTCACTAATGTCCTCTACCCTTTCACTGACAGCTAAGTTTGTTGTCTAATGCCCTTTTGTTCACTTAAACGTTGTCTCTGTTTGAAATAAGCTTTAGCAATATGACAATGCCAGTTACCTGTTTAGTTGTATATACCTGCTGTAAAATGAGTTCTAAGTCAACATAAAACATATGCTCTATACATTAGAGCTTTTCTATAAAAGACATTCTTTCCATTGGATGACAAAGGAAGCTCTTTTTGCGGCAAAGTCAAACCAAGTACAACGTTTTGATCAAAAACAAACAGACCACACATACAAACACTTTGAACACTTGCTTGGCTGACAAAGAGATAATACTGAAATGGATTCTGAAAGAAGAAAAAAACTGAGCAAAGTCAAACTTTTAAGTCTCTCCTCTGGCTTCTTGTAAACAGTAATTTGAATGTAATTCTAAACAGCTGAAAGGGCTGTGGATCAAAAGGCAAAAGGCGGCGGGGAGGGCTGGTGGTGGCTCTATCTTGTTCTGAACACAAACATGTGAAAAGGCAACACTGTTCATAAAAACATCCCTTTTAAGGTCATGGCATTGTTCCACAAGTACGGACACTGCGCTAAACGTGGATGTACAAATATGTGTGTCACTGTGTGAGGAACGTGACTTAGTTTAGGTCCAGCTGGGCGTAAGTGCAACTCGAAGCCCCGATAAGACAGGACTCCTAAATAAAATCCAAGGCCAAAATGAGTACAAGGTGGAGAACAGTGGCTGCTTATCGCTGCTGCTCACGTTAGAGCGAGTGCTCCACTTATCTCCTACGTACATGAGATCTTGTCTCAATGGAAAGCTGACTGAGACAAAACAGTATTCTGATTACAGTCAAAGTGAAGACACAGTCATAACAAGAACAAAGCCTTGGTGTTTGTGTGCTATTGAGGCCTCTTCAGACCTTGCATTTCAATCCGTCTGTACATGTGGTCAGCTCAACATGTTCTAGTCACACCTGGTATTTACAAGAGTCCTCCAGAGTCCACATAAGTCATTTCAGTTCTCATTATCCTGCTTCATATGAAAAACACTAATTTTTGATTGGTTACTGCTATTGGACTTAAGTGTTTCTCTTTTGCTTTTTTCAGATTGCATTGCTTTGTGATGTTTAAAAAAAGGAAGCACAATTGTTGAAAGGTTCAGTTTTTTTCTGAGCAAAAATAATGTGTGTCTCACTGAACAACACAAAAGTTCATTCTTAGCGTAATTATACATGCAGCTACAACGCTTTGGATAAAAAAGACACCACCGATGGAGGTCTCTCAAGATCAAACACAAGTCTTACCCATTCTGGCCACATTACATCCGATTATAATGCCAGGTCTGAAGGCGACCTTAGGATTCACCTGTACATCATTCCATTGTTTAAGGCACAATTGTAGTGTATAAGTTTTCATTCAATAGAAGATTTCAAACTTCCAATAGGCACATTTTCATCCGTTACATTGGCCACAGTTATATGTCAAAAGGCACTTTGGCTAAAAACACATTACATCGCATAAAAAAGAGGAAATATCAAACTTATTAAAATAAGTTAACATTAAAAAATTGTCTTTAAAAGGAAATACTGCAGTAAAACCATCGCCAGCACCTGTCTTTGTGCATCATAAAAGCTGATGGTCAAGAATGAAACCAGCTTAAGTTGTTCACCCCAGACAACAGTTCTTAGGGGTGTTTTCAGAGGAAGTTTGCTGGTTTGCATAGAGAGGGTTTTCAGCGCCTTTTTATATTTTTTATTTATTTCATTAGTATTTCTGCATTAGTGGCACTTTAACTGTCTTGATCTCTGCTATATGCGAGGACTTCTGGATGATGCAGCTGGTAGTTCCCGGGGCACTGTCCTTCCCCTGAGCCAAGTTGGTCAAGGCCATGGCGGCGTTGATCTCCCTCCAGTACGTCTCGTCTTTGCCCTTCACCCTCTCTTTGTGCGCAACGCCAACGTTGCCGCTGATGGGGAGCGGGACGGGCAAAAACATAAAAACATGCACAGAGAGACAACATAACAGACGGCAGTTAGAGGTCATGTTCATCTTGTAATGATCGGGGGGAAAAAAAAGAACGAGATCTACCCTGCGGAGTACACTGTAAACTTGTTGCTGTGGGATTATAGTTAAAAACAGCTGTGTGCAACTTTTTTTTTTTTCTCTCATGGACATCAGCACAGCTCTGTGACCTTCTAAAATACAAAATATAACTCAGTGCAATCTTAAATACTGTTTGGTGTAAAATGTGCTTTCTATTTACCACTACAGGGTTCTTACAATCATTTAAAATAAATTTCTCTATGACCTTTCCCCAAATCTCTATAAGCAAAAATGACTAAATTGATTACCTAATTGGAATTATTCTTTTGGTATTTAAAACATGACAAGGAATCCCAATATATAAAATATTAGCCCTGTTTAAACATGTTAAACGTGGCTTATATAACTGTCTCCTCTTTTTTGGCTAGTATGATTGTCTATGTTCAGTCTATGTTCTGTTAATAGTGTTTCTATTAAACAAACTGTTTCCATTTAATTGTTCAATAAACTCTGTGTGACATCAGACATTTTACATGGATTTTGAGTGGCCTTAGGAAAAATAGATATAGCTTTATGTATTCCGTCTGGTTCCTGAGAGTAGAAACAGCTGCTGAGTTTAATTGTTGCATTTCCCTATCACTCTTTTTCATTTTCATGCACTAGCACTTTTACATAAGACTGCTGACAAATGCTGCTTTCAGAAATGATTTGTAATGCAATATTTCAGTGTGAAGAGTAAATGAGTTTGTAACTGTATGAGGATTATGCAGCAAAAATAGGATATTTTGGTCTTTTCTGTACCATTTTGTTTCTTTTTAGCCCTGTTTTGTTTTCTATTTAGCATCATTTTGCCAAATAGCAAACATCTTAACAATCAGATATTTGGAGTGTAACAAAAAGTCGACTTACTTGTCACATCTACTTGATCCATGGTCTGTGGTTTCTGGAAAAAAAAAGAAGGGAAAAAAATGTAATTTTTGGTGGGTTTTCAAAGTTGATTTATTCAAATATATCAGAACATGCCGACTGGAGAGGTGTGTGTTCCGTGCAAACATGTGTTGCTCTGCTTTGTGTCTTTGCTCAAATGCTGGACAAAAAGGACATTTTGCGAATGAAGCCGTCAAGAAACAAGGTGACTAATAGGATGGAGTTGAAAGATGTTTCTTATGACTCATACACTCCATTCTCTAATATTTTGTCGGAAAACAAATGGGCCCCGGCCAGTGTAATTGAGTTGTCTGAGGGAATCGGATCGAAAATGACTGAGCGTAAAAGATTTGAGTGGAAATGAAAAGGCACAAAGCGAGTGAGACAGAAAAAGACGGATGGCTGCTTGCTTTTTTTTTTTCTTTAAATGGGAGCAATCTCTATCTCATATGTAACACATTAGCCGGAATAGCCAAGTCATTAAACATCCAAACCGAAGCAGTCGGGTGTTTACTTCACTCGCAGAAAAAGACCATGTGCACGGCAGTGTGTGGGGGTATGTGGTGTGAATTTCTGCTCTGAACCTGCCTTGTGTCTCAGGTCCAGCTGTTGGTGAGTTTTGCCCATCACTAATGACAAAAGCTTGGCATTTCATGATGCATTTGGATTTCCTAGCCCTGCAGCCCCCCAGACGCTCGCTTTAAGCTTCCCAAACACGCTGCTAAGGCTCGCTGAGCTTTTAAGAAGTATAATCTCGCTGACTTGCTGACTTCACAATGTTCAAAAGATGCTAAATTCTCATAAAATTTAAATTGAAGCCAAAGATACTATGTAGTTTGTTTTGACTATGTTCTTTTACCAACATTGGGTTTTTACCAAATCATAAAATGTCCAGACAAAGATCACCTGGGAAATGAAGTCAGTGATGCCCCACTGAAATGTACTGTATAAACTCG
This sequence comes from Rhyacichthys aspro, assembly GCA_036850595.1. Taxonomy (NCBI): domain Eukaryota; kingdom Metazoa; phylum Chordata; class Actinopteri; order Gobiiformes; family Rhyacichthyidae; genus Rhyacichthys; species Rhyacichthys aspro. The sequence continues at coordinate 3,465,656 of CM072167.1, forward strand.
GACCCTTGTCCATAAGTAGGCCTACTGTTACAATTTGGAATGTAGACCATAATTAACATGTATTAAAAAGTAACTGCATAAAATATTTCACATAACAAGACATAAAGCTACATTTATTATTGATGTTTAAACCAGATATAACCTGTAATTCAACATGCAAAGACTGGTTAAGCTTTATTACAACAGATATAGTAAGGATGTACCTGCAATATATTTTTGTAATCCACTTTTGAAACATACAACAAGGCAGTTTGTAGGCTTTGAGTTCCATTTACATTATGCTAAATTCTGGTACATTAAATTAATGAGTTGTATTGTATTAGGCAAGTTCCAAGACCACTTTTTATTGGATTAGAAATTTCAGTTGAGTACATATACCAGTATTTTAGACAGATTTAGTCCTAAAGATTAAATTAAAGTTCTTACAATTTTTCCAAGCACTTGTCATGTCCCTTAAAGCGCTGTATATAAGCCTGTCTTTGCACAAAACAACAACAAAAAACAAGAAGTCCAGAGATTTGTTTGTGCTGCCTATTTTGTCAAAGCAGTACTTAATTCCCAAGTGACTTTAAGGTTGAATAAGGATTGAGTTCTAGGGTACAACCACTGCAGCCAGCCACAGATAGAGACAAGCAGAACACACATGATCCTTTCCTATCAATGACAGAACACACACATTTTTAGCGTTCTGCTTTGTCACCTCTAAACACCTCTGTAAATGTTCCAAAGATCTGGATCTAGCAGTTTTAAGCACCAAATTATTCCAGACGCCTTGTTCTCTTCCTGTCGTGTTTTCCAAAAATGTTCCAATACATCCTGACTGATGCTAACAGTGCAGAGTTTGCAAAGCCCTGGGCTAAAGCAAGTCTGATTATGACATTTCCTGTAGTTTTCCAGTTTGCTCTGTAATAGGTATATTCCACAGAGAGGGGAGACAGATTTCGTTCTCCACACTTTTCTCTGGTTGATGCTTCTTAGACTGAAAACTATAAGAATGTGTGCACACGTGTGAGAGCAAGATGAGGACATGATAACCCAGAAATACAAACCACTGACGGAGATTTTAGTTTTGAATGTGTCAAACGGTTCCAACAAAATCGTCACATTCTTGTCTGGCCACATCTCCCAGCTAAACCGTGTTTCCTTGAAGTTTTATCTTGCTTTATCAGTGAGACATTTGTATTTATTTTCCTTTATTGGTATTTCACAGGTCATTGGTCCTCTGTGTTCCACCGAAGCGGTTTGCGGTAATACCCCCTGATCCTGATACAAAATGACCATTCTCCTCCAGCCCAGCCAAAATAAATGCAGTGTTTCCCGACTATGTTTTAGTAGGGGTTAACTCAGTCAGAAACTAGCTTCATGAACCATTTGAAGACAATTGTCAATATTATGAAGATACATTTGTAACTGATTTTTTTTAACTTCCATTTCCAGGACTTTTTCTTGACAATTGAGGACAGCCATTGTTTTTTCAAAGGGGTGCAAGGTGGAAGAGTGTTTAGCACTCCTGCCTCACAACAAGAAGGTCGTGGGTTGCTAGTCCTGTCAACACTCTGTGAGGAGTCTGCACCTGTCACCTGAGCATATCACTTAAGTCCAAAGTAAAAAACAGAGTTAAGTCTCATCACTTGATTCCACTCCCTGTGAGGCCAAAAAACCTGCAGAAACACTAATGACTACAGCATAAATACACATTTCGGCCTAGTCCACATGTAGCCGGGTATTTGGGAAAACAAATATATTTTTATGCGTTTGGGCCTTTCATCCACACATAAACGCAGTATTGCGTCACTAAAAGCGATCATTTCTGAAAACTCCGACCAAAGTGAATATTTTGGAAAACTTTGGTTTTGCGTTTGCGTGTGTACATAGGAAAACGGGGTTTTAGGTTACCGAACGTCACAGCCTGCGACAAGTCATGCATCAACGTCACATGTGCAACCCTTGTCGATGGCAGTCAGGGGTGAACAGAATGAATGCAATCAGAGGTCTGCTGTTTACTTTCATGCAAACGCTTTTTGTTTGCCTGTTTTTACAAGCGCAGCTGCTTCATTACGTTGAGGAGCAAAGGAGAAGGAGTGCTCTGAAGTGACGGCAACAAACAAAAGTCATTCTGATTGGCTAGCATGGGTTTAAGTTTCGCAATACGCTGCCACCTATGGGTTTGGCATGTGTACAACAGTGGTGAAAGGCTTATTTATGCGGGTTCATGTAGATGAAAACTTTTTTGAAAACGGTCTGATGTGTACGGAATTATTTTTTAAAACGGGGTGGGGGGGTATTCGTTTTTTAAAATACCCGGCTACGTGTGGACTAGGCCTTCCTCTATGCTGCAGCTTCTAAACAAAGCCTGAGTCAAAAAATCTGAATTTACACTAATTTACCAGGCACATAACACACATGTAACAGTTACCATCCACAAAGTCCTTCTGAACGAAGGACTTTACCACAGAAAATACTTGCCATCATCTCCTGTTACATTTAGACTCAAAAGCCTTACGATTAGAAGCAATTAAAGGAAGAAAATCCTTATCTTACCTTCAATAGACACATTGACAGACATTTTTTTGTCAGCTTCAGGATGATATAAAGACCAGTAACACAGTGGTAATTTTTAGATGGAGCTCCATGGTTACTAGTGCTATTTTTACAGGAGGCCTCGCGGGCAACTCATATCATCCCTGAGGTTGTGTTGTGTGTGTTAGCTACCTCTGCACTAGAATTTCACAACTATTTGGAATATTGACAGTTTTTTTAAAATCAACTCTATATTTCCAGATTTTCAATGATCCATGGGAACCATGTTAAAAATATTCTAAAATAAATATATAACTTTGTACCAGTAAATGTAGTCTCAAACTCTCAAAGAGGAACCGTCTTTGCTACAAAGTCTATTAGACCTTGGCACAGGTTTAAAAACATTTGCCTGAAGAACTGTAAAAATGTCACATGACTGCACAACTGCAATCTGGTGTTGACAAAAAGAAAAATGTTAAAACAGCCCAATAATCTTAATCCTAACCTATTTGTTCCTTTAGTCTATTGCCAAAACTTCAAAAACCTTTGTTTCTGATTGAAACTATGTTAAGTTCTCTCTGATCACATGCACTAATTACAGTCAAATTACACTGGTTTTACGTGTTTGTGGTGTTGTTCATATTCCCTGAAGATATATTAGCTCAGAGCTCAGTGACAGCAAGGTTCATAGCATTGGCATAAGACAAACAACATGGAAAATAAAGTATCTTTTGTGTGTTGTGAAGTCACTGTTGCTTGTCAGACCCCAGTGTTATGACTTTCCATTGTTTCCAGTCAATGTGTGCGGCAGCCACTATCCAGATGGGCCACCTAGACGATATCATTACCATGTGGAGATCATCATCCTACACTGTCTGCAGCAAATAAAAGCTGCATTTTTTATTAATACATATGAGGGTGCAAGTTGAAAACAATAAATTGGATTTTTGATGCCCTTTTATCCAATGTAAATGTACTGTCTTCTGCTTAACTAGAAATGTTGTCTGTGTGATCCACCATGCACTTGTTGATTCATGCAAATTAGCTATGTCCCTCAATTAACAGAGCACTTTTTGCATCTTTTAAAGATTTACACACCAAATCTCACCCGTGGCCTCATCTATTGGGACAGAGATGACCAAAACAACATCAAGACTCCACCAAGACATCAACAAAACCTAAACTGCTTTTTTCCACTATTATGGGAAATGCACATTGTCTGCGACTGCTTTGCTACTGTTATTTAGGTTTAGTTTTGAGCATAAAATAAAGGATAACTTGTTTTTGATGACTAGTTTTTTATGGTCAAATGGAGAAAAATCAAGTAAAATTGTAAATTGTCTGAAAAATGTATGTATTTTCTTCGCCATATAGCACAGCTCTACTTCCAGGACCCCCGGGATGAGGGGACCACTTGCTGAACCCAAAAACCCTGGTCCCAAAAATGAGAAAAAGCCTTACAGCATACAAAAACTGGATTTCCAAAGCTCTGTGCCTAAAACATCTCAAAGTCAGATTTTTTAAAACAAGAGCTGTGCCAAGGACTCTATAAATCAGTCATAAATCACAGAGGACCTTTCATTATTTCTGCTACCGAACACTCTGTCCACTTTGCTGTTGCCTTTGGGCTTCACTGACAGTGGGGTTTCACGGACCGCCAAGGGGGAAAGCTAAGAAGTCTGATGGTTTCTGGCGTCGTGCTGGAAGCCCAAAAATACTAGCTCACTTAACATCACCGCGGGGTAATGAAGGCACTGGACCAAAAAAGAAGAGAATACTGAAGTTGAGCAAAACTTAGTGAAAATGATGGAAAACAAGCATGGTCTGACAAATTAGAGGGAGTGAGGTTCCACCTGTTAAGACGGCTGCGGAGGAGAGTGGTTGGCTATCATCATAACCATCTGTTGCTGTTGTTAGCAACATGCAACAATAAACAAGGCAGGCCCTCTTGCACAAACCATCGTCTGGGTTGAATTAAGCAAATAAACACACAAACACTTTACATTATATTAACATTTTGGATAGTGGTCTCAATCATCAACAACATTTCAGAAATCTACAGAGTAAAGTGTGTTCATTATATTACCATAGCCATTTTAAACAGGCCTAAGATCAGTTCCACATTCAGTAAAATTGGCACATCTGGAGGGAGGGATAAACTCTGTCTGGTTCTTTCCACTGTTCAAAAATACATTTCCCAGAACCTCTGACTTCATTAACACTTCTTTTGTTTGTTTCATCAATAAAACAAAACTGAGAAAAAACCAACTGCATTTTGAATTAATTTGTGTATTGTATTCTAATGTTGCCATACATTACATGTATAGTGATGATGAAAGAAATTCATATTTTAGCCACTGATAACCATTTTTTTAGGCTTTCACTTTAAAGATGCAGTGTGTTGTTTTTGGCAGCCTCTATTGGCGACTTTGCAGGTTGCAATTCCACAGATCACATTTCTCCTTGCTACAGCTCTTGAGCACCTACAGAAGCCCAACTGCTGCCTATAAACATAGCCAGAAAAAAAAATTCTGAGGCTATATTGATTTTAGTTATTTATATTTAATATTTGCAAAATGAGCAAGTAAAAGGGGGTGTGTATGGTTATGTTTTAGTATCAAACCAAATGTATGGTGTGACCATTCCAAAGAAATTCCACAATGGGCTGACAGGATGTACAATTTATTGCTTGCATCTTATTGGAAAGCAGAATGGTTTGGCAGATTTCAGTGACGGTTCTGCTGACCTGAGCAAACATGATGAGACAGAATAAATAAATATTAGGGATGTAACAGTACACGTGGTTGTAGTGTATCGTTTTGGTACGGTCTTTTCGGTCCACTTGTGTACCGTTGCAGTAATATTTTGTAATTAAAATGCAGAAAAAGTTTCACACAGAGTTTCCGCACGGACACTATTAACTGACAGACTGTAGTCAAGTATGGTATGGGCTGTGTCCGAATCCACTCCCTAATCCCTAAACCCTCAATCCCTATATAGTGCTGCACTACATAGAGGAGTATGTAGTGCACTCAATTAGAGAACAGTTTCGGACACGGCATGTTTTCTGTAGCCGATAGTCACGTGACTCTGGCGTACATGTAAAAGACACTCAGCTGACATTTGCTGATAATGGACTTTTGAAATTAACTCTGGAAAGACTTTAGTGATAGAAATATTTATAATAATGTACCTATGTGTTTTATTCAACAAGCCTTGTCCTATTAATGACCAAAACTGATTGGATTATTGCAGCTATTTTATGCCTCAAAAGGCAAGCTCTCATATCTGCATCTGTGAGGTCAGGTAAGCTAATGTTACTGATTTTGTTTTCAGTTCCAACAACTTAATATTTTAATTTAATTTTTGGCAAGATAATTGTTACAGGGGTGTATGTTAGTGTAGGGTGCAATTTAAGATTATTTATCTAATAGATCACTAAAATTGGTTGCTTTTATTTATTTATTTATTTATTTATTCTGTTTACCTGATGTGTATCTTTTATGAATTTTTAGCTTTTTTTGTAACAAAAATGTACCAAGTACTGAACCGAGCCCTCCAAAAAACTGAACCCAGCCGAAATGTGATTTTATTGTATCATTACACCCCTATTAAATAGCTGCTTTGATTTCTGAGAAAGCCGTACAAACTCTGGGAATGAGTCACAATTTACTGTCACCAGATGAGTCACAGTGCTACAATGGACAAAATATTAACATTCTATGGGTTGGTCCTTTAAAATTTTCCATGAGATCTGCTTTAAAACTTGTGACAACATTTCTAATGATGCACTCTTTCACTTGACAAATCTTGGGCATAAGAAGTGATCACTTGCGTTTCGGTTTGGCACTGTATCTTGATCTATCTTGTTATATTTTTCTTTAAAGATCTGTGCTTTTTACAATGTCAAGTCTGTAAATGAACTTAGAGAAGCCTTGGCACTCCTTTTGGCCAGCACGCTGCCAACACAAGTTTTATATCACCCCTCCCTGTCTCATCGGGTGGTGAAGCATTTGAGGACCCATATAACTAAACTGTCAATTCCACTCCGTTAGCCAAAGACATCATCCACGGTGTGAATTTAATGTCTTCTCCATTCGTCCTGACAACACTATCACCACTTAGATAAATATTGAAGGCAGAAAGAATAATTAGCTCTGTAAAAAAGAACATCCACATAGTGACGGAACCAGACAGATACTGAACCGCAGCCCTCGATCTGTTTTTTGCTTCTTTTGATTCTTTCTACCCAGCATGTGACACACTGCTTTGGCTGTGGTCACACAGATAACAAAATCCAGCATTGAAGATTCCACTTTGTACTTTACTAGATGGAGGAATAATAACAATCTATCAGATGTGCCAGTTTGTCATTGTGTTTACGAGTATCAGTAAACAGAAAAAGGGTGTAATCAAACTAAATGAGAAGAGCGTCTCGACCAAGGGCTAAATACAAGAAGAGAGCGTCTTCTCCATGTGGATGGGTGTACGCTTACTGCCAGGGTGTTGCAAACAAACTAAAAAAGAACTAACATCATCATTACGAGTGCAGATTAGTCTGTGGGAATGAAGATTGCTGAGTGACTCAACATGGACCAGAATGACACAAAATAAGGTTACAGAGAAGAGTTGACTTCATTTGTGCAGCTTCTAATGATAAACACATGGGATTATAAATACAGCTTTGACAGAACAGGTATATTGACAGAATAAATCCCTCACTACTGACAAAAGAATGAGTCAAAAATAACTATAAGTAAATAAATAAAGCCAGCTATAGCGCTGCGTCTTTGTCAAGTGTGTACCTAAATAAGTGTTGGCTCACATTAACAGACATACTACACTGACAACTTACATGTTATTGCTGGGAACAACAATGAAATTAAGACATTTGTCCATAGTACTTTGATGCCATCCATATTTGTCCAAAAGGATGTAAACGTGACAGAGCCACAAAATGCTTTTTAGCATCTGAATATGTGTGTAGTAGTGTTGTTGTGAGGTATAAAGAACCAATAGCAAGTCTTGGTTGTGGCCATAAGACCAACCAAGATTAAGAGATTGAAAGACTGAGATCAATGCAAGCCCAAGACTGTGGTGACACATAGTCAAGAGTGGGTCATGTTTCACAGGTTCCAGTTCTGACAGTGAAATAATGCTAGTCTCGGACTGCTAAAAATGAGCAGACTTAAAGTTTTGCATATCAAGTGGGAAGTGAGGTTCGTTCATTCAGACCACAAAAATGACTGAAAAGAGTCAAGCTGGCCGCTTGTGATCACACAATATGATATACGATATTAATATGCAAGGTCTAAGAGTGGGTGACTCACTTGTGATGTTGCAAGATTGCTTTCCCTTTTTCTAGCTTTGACATCACAAGGCATTACCCTGACCCTTAGTGCTAATGTGGTCGGTGGTGGCATAGTTGTAACAGTAACAGTGTAAATATGTCTTCTTTCAAATTTCTATATTTGGAAAGCTCTGACTGTTTTCCAAATATGGTAATCACTTCTGGCTCCGCGAACTCTCTCCCTGCCGACAGTCCCATTTTGGTTTTACACTGGTGACATCACAGTTTATTGTATTCTTCCACTGTCTATGTTCTCCACTAAGATCCTTGGGCTGCTGTCTGCGGTGCACATTAGAGAAAAAGACACAAGCCACAAGTAAACATTATTCAAATTTGTAAGTGTTTTCTTCTGCCCAAATATATCCATTTTGGGAGCTGAAGGCCAAATGATATGTTTGTGCTAAACTCACTACATCATTATGTTGCAATTCTTCACAGTGGTAGGTTAAACTAGCCTCTTACAATCTTGAGTGTATGTGTCCTCACCTCGGTTCTCTTATTAAAGTGCCTTTTTCCATCCCGTGGGAACAAAGGCCGCCTATTGTTCCAGACACGGCAAAATGAAAACAATTTGTGTTTTATATGGACCAGGGCAGTCCCAATTCAATTTCCCTTACTAGGCATGCAGCTGTGAATCTGCATCTGATTGTGTGTCCAGAAATGTCTGTCGATGATTTAAAAACGATCAGGTTGAGAGGGCTCATTATTCCAGTTCTATGTTAGGAAGTGCGTATAAACAGTCTTTGCTGATGTTTGTCTGTTAACACTTCTCCACAGAATGATCACTGTCTGACTGCCGCTGTCCTCAGTTTAGTGGTCGGAAGCCAACATCCCATCTTCCAATGAAAGAGGGCTTTTTTTTCTTTCCCATTTTCTTTCTTTTTCTTTTCATCCACCTTTCCATTTGCATGCACCACAGTTTAATGCCAGGATTATACCTCGCTCTGCCAACTCCCAGTTGTTCCCACTGTTGCACCAGCCACACCCGGACCCTTTATAGACATCACTGAAAACTCTGAACAGTCATTTAATAGGAGCATTGTAGTACAAAAGAGTTCAGGGTCAGGTAACACGGCATGTACTTAAGAATGGCTGAAAAGAAGAGTAAAGTCAATGTCTAGACCAATTCAATGTACAGGGACCTTAAGAGAAATGTGCGTAAGTGAATTAATTTTTAATTAATTTAAATAATGTCTTAAAGAAAATTGTGACAAAATTCCACCTTGACAATGTGAGAGAGTCATACACAACACTATTACTTCCAAGTGGCTGTTTAAGATGAAAGAACTAGCTAATGAATTATGAGAGATTACATGGTATAAGGACAAAGTTACATGTTGTCTGTCTGACATTAAATATACCAAATACCAAGACGTGCTACAGTTTTGTTTTTTTTTACCTCTAATTTTAGGGGACAGGCTGATGAGTTCTCATTTGACAAAAAATCACTTGGTATAGCGATGGGAGCTACTGAACAATAAAACACAATGCCTTTTACACTGTGGACGGGTCAGGTTGTTACTTCAAAAAAGATCTTGGAGGATAAATTAAGGTAAGGTAATTAACTGGAGAGAAATGGAGCGCGTAGTACAATTTCTCTTACGGCAACTCAATGCCACAGTCACTTAATTAAGCAAAGCCTTTCCAACTGTCCTCCTCTCTCTATCTTTGAAAACAGCTATAAATATACATGATGTGCTCACTACTTCCAGCCACAATGTGGCTCTGTCCAGAACCATTTACTTGTCCCTAGAACCACTCAATCACTATAAAGAATCTAGTGAACGGTAGAGATTAGTATAGTGACTGTTTCTTCTGTCGCTGCTAGTGATGAGCACTAGTGCATAGAAAAAAACAGCTGATAGTGTCCAAGTGTGTCAAGTTTATACTGATAAATATGACGTAACACACAATTATAACAATATGTGGGTGCACCATCTGAGTGGTTAGCACTTTTGCTTCAACTAGAAGTGTTGAGAAATTGTGGGATGAATACCTGGACCAGTTTCCAAAGACATAGGTGATTCTAAACTGCCCACACTTGCTCATAATGCGATTGTGGCAGTCTAAATATTAACTTTGCCAGTCTCTCTAAATAAATAAATGAATGAATAAATAAATGAATAAAAAAATAAATAGATAGATATACAGTGTTCCATTTTTACTGCAATTTTGCAACAAACCATGATTGTCTACTTTTTCCATCTAGTGCAAACTGTGAAAGACTACTCCTGATGCATTCCGAGAAACAGTGCACAACTTTTGAGTTTGCTAGAAATGTGGACAATATTACAAAAGGGCATATTGTGGACTATAGCAACTAGGGAGTGGTTTTGGACACACTGCGTCTCTTAGTCACTGCCACCATGCTGTCTTTCTTTTCCCAGCAGGCCCCTGCTCGTAAAACTCCTCGTTTGATTTGGAACAAGTGTGACTTCCACCTCAAGTCATTGTTTGGTTCTCAAGCCCAACCTGGGTCAGATGAGTCTTGGCAAAAGCTGCCTTGTCCTTATTTTGGAAAGACATGATCATTGCTCACTCTGGATTCCTGACATGTTGATTCCCAATACAGCATACTTTGGGAGTGGTTCATTGTCTGTCCTGTTGCTCTGTGATGTGAACTACATGGCCTTAAATCAGACACCACTTCTGGCATTTTTTAACATGGCTGCCATATAAATCATCACAACAGGGTTTCTACTTGGACACAAGAGATATTACTTAAGTCAAGGAAATCCACTCTATCTTGTTAGTCTGAAATATGAAAACAGCAGTGATAGACATCTTTCTTTATCATAACTGACCATCAGATTTGTCTTACCTTTATACAGTAAGACAAGAAATCAAAACATTGGCTTTTTTTTCATATTAAAATTACTTTTCCTCGGTTCACCTGGACATCTCCACAGTCCCTTAAGTGCCACTAAACTCTCCAAGATTCAATAACTGTCTGGCGTATTCTTTGACCCAATTTGAAAGGTCTTAGGATCTCAGCAGCTGCCGTCAAGCACTGTTGTTTTGGTTGAATCGAATTCTGAGAAGACTATGTGTTAAACATTGCCCTTGCTAGAAATAAGTCACTTTAATGCTGTGAGATGAAGGTGACTTCACTGCATTGTGCAGCCAAAAACAGCAGATAATGGTGGACGGGGAATGAAATGTAGTAACAGGCAAATATTTGGGCAAATTAAACTGCATTTGAAATGAGTCTGGGAGAAGCAAAGAATTAAAGTGACTCAAAAACCTTTACTATCTGCTTTAAATCTGGTGATTTTCAGAGCTCCGTAAAAATCCAGCCATTGGAAAAATGTTCTTTTTTGTACTTACTCTTTGCTATTTATGTGTTTTCCAAATCAGTTAAACTCTTTAGTGGAAGACGTATTCAAATTATTTATTTAAAAAGATGTACTATTTTGTATTGTAGTAGTAAATCAAACTAAAAATACAAAAATAATACAAATAGTGTTTTTAGTATATAAAAAAATTCTAAAAATCTTCAAGGTGGGATCTGCAGAAAACATTCATTTTTACTTTTATTTATAATTTTTTTACAGCTCTAGACTTTGGGAGGTTGTGGAAGCAAAATATTTCAATGGAGTATTGAAATGCATATTAAAAAAACAAAACAAAACTATACAATATATACATTTCAATGCATTAAGGCCATAGATTTGACTTGTTTTATTTTGTCTGCTGCATTGAAATAGTCAATTATAAATATAACAGTAATTCTAACTACGCAGGGAAGGGAAAAATGTAGTGGATTAGAGATGTTTGTATAATGTGTATGAATATAAATGTTTGTTCTAAAGTGTACAAGAGTCTACAAATAACATTTGAATGTAGTTAAATAAAATACAGATACCTGTATTTTGAATTGTATTCCATAAAACACTGGTAGATTCTGTGCTCACTGTACTCATCTGCAAGCAGGGGCTATAATGGAGAGGAACTACGAAAAGTGCCACGTTCGGCATCACATTCAATAAAATGTCTGATTGAAATCGCTAAGGCCTCGTCCACAGAAATGCTTAAAGTTATTTGGTGCATAATGATCGATATGATATTAGACGGGCCAAAATCTGGTACGGAGCAAGAAGAAAAACACTGAGCCAGATTCCTGCCATTTAATATCCCATTAAAGGGTAATTTGGCATGAAACCCCTGGCATGTGTGATGGAATTCTCCTGCTCCTTGTGTTCAATGAAATTCCCCACGGGCTTTGGTCTGTGGAGGTGTGTGCCTATGTGTTTGGACTGGATGTACGGCCGCTGGATGTGGACTGTGAATACATTTGTGAGTGCTTTCAAAAGCGGTAGAAGTTTCCACTCGGGGTAAATCTACACTCTCCATCTCCTGCCACGTCTGACTGCCCTCTGTAGCCCCAGATAACAACGGCCCAGCGACCCATTAGTGGACATGGAGCCAATGGGGTCACGGTTGCCAGGCATGCCCTTATGACTTTGGCCAATCCTGACCGTTCCAAAGAGAAAAGTTTGCAAAGGAATGTGCAAAGAGACACTGTTTGTCCTATAAATAATGTTTGTCATTGCATACTGAAGCATAAGAAAGCTGTGAAAAAGTGGAAGCCTATGCTTTATTTAAATTCTGTGGTTGTTGTAGTGTGGGTAGATAAAAAAGACTCCTGAAAAGTTTCACTGCACATGTGTTCACTGGCTGTTTGTCTTATCTGATTCATTGTATAGATTAACAATGTGGTATTCATGACTACCATATGCAAAACTACACATGCTTTTGATTGTCTCCCACAGTGAATTCTCTTTCCTATTTCATATCACTCCTGTGTAAGCCTCAAAATTATTAAGATGCAGTCTGTCATTTGTGTCTGTGTCTCTGTGAAATGCTTTCAAAGCGTATGACAGTAATACATTCATAGGCAGTTAATTAATGCATTAAAGCTCCCACATGAGCAGTGCTGTCACTTAAAAAATCCTTAAAAGAGACATGAGATCAGAGAGGAAGGCCTGTTGCCAGAAATTTGTTATATTTGTTATTGACTATTTGTTTGGCAGGCTTGGGGGGCTCCCAGTCTGATTACATAGTCAGTAATGTGGGGGCGCCAGAGGGGACTGTCCTGTCTCCATTTCTGTTCACTCTGTATACCTCAGATTTCCAGTACAGCTCTGGGTTCCTACCACCAGCCTGGTGTATTAGAGATGGACGGGGATCGCAGTATAGGACATTAGCACACTGAGTGCACACTTTGTGGAGTGGTCCCAGGTACACCACTCCTGAATGTTGGCAAGATCAAGGACTTGGTGATGGACTTCAGGAAGAAGACACCAATGAAGAGCACTCCAATTTCTTACACTTTTAATATTTTCTCCTTGTATTGTTGTATTGTTTTTACTCTTATTTTATTTCATTTATCTCTATTTTTTAAATATTACTTTTAAGAGTATTTTGTGTGAAATTAAGCAACTGTAATTAAGTAATTTCCCTTATGGATAAATTCACTTTATTTTATCTTATATTTGGTGTAGGCTACATGTTCATATTGAGCAACTCTATGTTTGGATGACTGTGTGTCACAGTTCAGGGATATCTGGTGAAATGGGTGGGTGCACTGTGTTTATGAGAAGGGTTTGTTCATGTTCTTTTTTATATCCATAAAATGATTTTGAAAATATACATGTTAAAGTTTTCATATTACATTTTATGGTACAAAGTTGTCTAGGGTTAGTATGGATGTATATCTAAATTAAGTTTGGAATTGTAGAATAAATAGGTCAAATTATGACACATAAAAAAAGGTTGGTAAAAAAATAAAAAGAAGAATGAGTTCAGGATAAAAATATCTGGAACGTGCAACCCGCTTTAGAGGAAATGATGTCAACCCGAGTACATAATTACTGTGTTCGGTCTGCGTCGGCGAGATCACATATGAAACTGAGTTTTCACTTTCTCCACTTAGCTTTGTTCGTTTTTGCCTGAGTGCATGGGTGAGCGGATCAGAGGGCCCCAGCAGGTGTTCTTTCCCATGAGTCAACACCGCCTCGGAGAACTTTCCACGTGTGGATGTAACAGAGTAACACTTCTGTGAAAGTGCCAGAGCCCTCGAAATCCAAGAGAGAGACTCAGTGCCAAGAAATTATATTAACCATAGAGATAAAATAGTTGCTCTCGATTAGAAACAGAAGGCCAGTCAGGTACATGGATCCTTTTTGGGTTTAAGGTTATTAAATTGTGGCAAAAAAGGGAGTTATAAGTCTCTTTTGGTCTATCCATCTCTTGGTTTCGTCACCATCTGTGAGTCCCAGCAGGTGCTTTGCTGTGAAAATATGTCTCAGGTCACAGAGTTTGAAGAGTTTTGATCCTGAGGACTGTAATTGCCGCAGTCTGTGAAGCAAAGAAGACTTTTGGCTCTGATAATGTGAAACATATTTGTCGTTCCATCACCTACACATGAATCTGTCCTCTTTTGGTCCTGACACACAAAGAAAACAATTCGGAAGTCTTCTAAACAAAGGTCCAGTGTTTGTTGCTGAAGAAGAGCTTGAACAAATCTGACCTCAGTTGTTCAAAGCAAAAATGTTTCCTTGTAAATGGTGCATTGAGAGACATTAGAGAACAAATTGTGCACATGTGAGCAAACTGAAGGAGTATTATAAAAGAAAACGGTAGCAGCCAAACAGAGATATGTAGTATCTGTTTTTCTTAGTTGTGGGGTGTTACATATACTTTTAATTTAAAAGTATATGTAAGAAAATAAAAATACATTTTTATATGTATGTAACAAAATAAAAACTTTATTGTGCAATCAACAGAGGGGGGCAGCCTTTAACCAGAATGGGTAGAGCTGGGGAAATAATAGTGTCATAGAGATGCAACATAAAATAAAAAAAACACACACACACACACACACACACACAAAAAAAGAATCACGTCACTGTGGAGACTTATTTAGAAAAGTGTGTCTGGTACCAAGTATGATTCTGGCACTGAAGATCCAGTTTTCCTACAAGTGCATTGTGTAAAATGAACAAAATTATCTCTCAACCATTTTTACTGGGTTTGTTTACAGAACAGCATCTTTCTGCAGGGCTCCCTTAGGTGTTCACATGGAATAGAAATAAGGGATGTGCTTTTGCTACCATATGTGCAAAAAACAAGACACCCTACCTTTGACAAAACTTAAGTGTTGAACTTCAAATACATTCTGAAATTTCAAACACTAAATAGTGCCAAGCCATCATTTTCATATTAAACAAAGGGCACTATAACATTATGTAACCATATAAAACACACAGTATTCACCTGTTTAATATTATCTGCATTATGATTGACAGAACTATTTTTTTCAAGTCAAAGTACTATCCTCAAAAAAGTAGAAAAAGTCTCACCCAAAAAAATCTGGGTTTGCTTTGACATAACATGCACATGGTGCTCCGGCACACAAACACAGGCTTCTCACAGCAGGACCTCATGGCAGGATCAAAGGCATGCCAACAGTAGTCTGAAAGTGAGCATGTTCCACATGGCCTTGTTGTGTCTGGACGCTTAGAGCCTGGTCAGAGGAGCTGGCTGGGGGGAATTCCTCCATTAACCAGTGTGCTTGTGTGGTGGTGTAATAGAACATTTTCTGGGCTTTCGGTAGTCACAAGAATCACATTTAGCAACACAAACAGCTTATTAAATCAAAGTAGTGAGGTGGGAGGGAACAGTGGGAGCTGGCAGCAAAGGTGTAATATAAAGACAGGCAGAGAGGCTGACAGCTGGAAATAATGGAGCAGAAAGAGGAATTAAAACAAAATGTGCAGATGGAGGGGACCAAACAGAGTATAAGTGAAGTATGTTGTGTGTTTTTAAAGTTGACTCTTGAAGGGAAATGAATTCAAAAAATGTTGCGCCTTACCAGCCCGATAAACAAAGTTTGCCTCAGCCTCAGAGGAAGACGGGGAGAGGAGCTCGTCATCATACTCATTCGAGCTGAAGGAGCCTGAGTGATTCCTCCTGCGAGCGTCCATGACAGCGTTGGCCACCATGACGTGGCGCAGTGAGTCGTTCAGGTAGCGGTGCAACAGGCTGCTTTTATATTTAGGTGGAGACACATAGTCCTCAGCCAGAGAAGCGGCTTCGGCAGCTGAACGTAGCCCTGCACCCATTCCCATGGCCATGCCCACCATCGAGGAGCTCTCTTTCTTGATAACACTCTGGTACATGGGTTTGTTGAGCTCTTCAGGGCCATTTTGAGTCCTCTGAGGGTTGTCCCCATCTAAAATATAATGTCAATAAAAACATTTTTAAAAAATCAGTTCATTTATAAAACTAAAAAGCAGTGGTCCTAAAATGGAGCCAAGAAGAAACCCATTTTTTATTTATACATTTGCCTTTAGAGGGATGGCTTAGTATTTTGTAAATGTGGTACTATGATATACTTTTGGATAACTCTTCCCTACAGAGGATAGCTGTCACCAGACTCCAGTTTGGAGAAGCAGACAGAGGCAACGTCACAGAGACTTATACTGGAGAAAAGCAGTCAAGTTGCAATTGTTACTTAGTTTATTGGTAAAAATCTTACAATGTTTCTTTTGTATGTAAAACTTGTATCAATTGAATAAGACAACAAGGTCAGAGTGAAAATCTAAGATAAAAACATCATTTGATTGCCAGGTTTCAAAATTATAGACGATGTGTCTTTCAAGTAAAATCTCATGATACAACTTGGGTTTTCAGAAGCAGGACTTTAATTGTATCAAAGAATTCTTTCCTTGTGCCTCTTTTTAGTCAAAGAGGAAAATAAGAAATTGGTGGAAACTGCAGTTCCTCAGTTTTTATCTACATTACCAACTTAGGTTAACTTATGGACATAATATTGTGCATTTAGCAAATTATACTGTGTACGTTATGTTTCCATGAATCACTACATCAACATTTTAAATGGATTGAAATTTAACATTATCTATAAAGTATAATTTTCACATTTCCCTTTTTAAGCAAATGCATTCCTTCTTATTTCCTAATGTATTACATGTTCATAGCTACTGAACCAGACTGTGGTTATTTTAGACTAATCACCAATCTAAATACCAGGGCAGGGAATCATCTACCAGGCACTCCTGCCCTGTTGTTGGCATTGTCTCAAGAGCAGAAAGCCTGGTTGAGACTCGAGACGCATTACCAAACCATAACGGATGGTAGTCGATTTCCTCTCCATCTAAAACGCCCTTGCAGAAATAAATAATTTCCAGGGAGCTCTGTGGCTGAAAAGATTGAATTAAAGCACGAGGCCCTACCTGATGAAAGAAAAGGGAAAGATAAAACACTGTACTGAAAAACCAGATATCCTCTGGCAGGAGGAAAAATCAGGGAGAAGTTCACTCTAGATACTGTCGCTGCCAAGTCTATAATTTTGTAATTTGGGCAGGTTGGACATCTGATTCAGTCTGGGCTGAATTAAAATTATAGCTCCCACATATCAGAACCACATGTAGGTAGCATTCTTGCTCTCCTGCTTTGCTGTTTGAGAGAGAATTCACAAAGGCTATGTCTGAACGTTGACCACATAGGCTATAATATAATAATACACCTGATCTGTCATTTAGTCATGCCGCAAAATCGAATAAAAGTAAAATAGCCCTCCTTCTGATAACACTCTGTGGTGTTTTGTGTCCTCTAAGAGATATAGTGAGTAAAAAACAGAACTTATGGGAAGCTGGGTCATTTATAACAAAAAGTAGCAGCACCAAAATGGAGCCTTGGGGGATACTATTTATAGACACTTACTAATATAGTAATGTCTGTAAAATAATAATTCTCTCCAATCAGCTCCAATATGTCTTTGTAGAAAACATAGTGAACACCTAAGAGTCAATTAAAAAATAAGTGTTAGGTCTTTTAAAAACCTCCCACCTACCTTAATTAAAAAAAAAAACATTGGCCTAAGAACAGAGCCTTGGGGAATGCCATTTTGTTGTTTGTATAGTAGTACCTGTATAATTCTAGTTTGAAAAACACTTTTTATGTCTTTATATTCGAAAAAGGTTGAGGTTTTGAAAGAGTCAGGAGGTAGTGTAGAACTTATAAACATGCAGATCATTAATAAGAACTAAACAGAACAATGGCACCTTAGGAACACCATATTGTATTTAATATATGTATTTAACATGTGTAAATTAACATACTTGCTTAAAAAAAAAAAAACAGTTTCTATATGTAATTCAAAACTATTGAAATTAGGTTCTGAGAATAAAAAAAATATATCCAATAAGAATGAGATATACCTAACTAGAATATGAATATTAACAATCATCATCTTTAGCACTTTTTCCTGTATATATATATATATATATATATATATATATATATATATATACACACACACACACATATATATATATATATATATATATATATATATATATATATATATATATATATATATATATATCAGGAAAAGAGCTAAAGATGATTCTGCATTGTTTCATTTCCTTGATCCAATGAAATCTGCATTATTTATTTAACTAACATTTTTTTTGCCTCTCTCTATTGTCACTGGCAAACACACTAGAGATTCAGGATAGTTAGAGGAATGTTTGCTGGGTCAGTGGGGTCAGCTCGGGCCCCATAAATAGCCTGTGAGACAAAAGAACAGGCTTAAAAACATAATGGAGGGCCTTTTGGCGCCCTCACAGAAGTGAGAGCAGGCTGCGGAGAGCTTCATAACCATAATGTGACAAGGAGAAGAGTCAGGCAGATATACACAGCCTCTGGTGGTACAGTGGCCTGCGGCGGACACAATGCAAACACCGTGCACACATTCCTCACTAAGCCACAAGCTCTGCTTCTTCTCCTGAAAAAATGTAATTAAAGATCGCTGACACCACAGCACTCTTCCTCTTTGTTCATCTTTCACTGCATGAGTATGTATGTTTGATATTTTTTCTCTTGCGGACCATGTTTTCTGTGCTGTCAATGAGTAGATCTAAGTCTGCCCCTCCCAAGAGAATCAGCATGTGTTCAATGTGTAGCAGTAAATACATGGCTGACAAAGCAGCCAGTCATTTCCAATTGCAGACTGCGAGACAGGGGTTGGCTCAGAGGGGTGTCCTAATGACAGCGTGTCAGCTCGCCGTCTTTCAGCTGGGCCACACACTCACCATTTTTATACACCCAGAACATGGCTCTGCTCCGCTTCAGGAGTGCTAAGCCAAGCCGTGGGACAACCTTTATCCTTATTTCAGATTATAATACTAGATTAGAATTTTAGGGCAAGAAGTATGATGTAAGAAAAAAATACAGGTCACTGCATAAAGAGCATCAGGTTCTCTTAAGCAATGCCAGGACATTCTGATGTGATACTTGAGAGGACTCATTCATCAGACATTTTTCCACTGCGCTTTGTTCATGTATGTGACTGATGCTTTAATGTAGTGTAGTTTAGTGATAAGTTTTTTTTTCTATCCAGATACAGTGTATTCAAATATAACTTTTTTTTTATTTAAAAAAAAAAAATCAATAAATATAGTTTAGCACTAGAATGGTGGCACATGGACAAACAGAAGTCCATGTCATGAAGAAGGACTGGTTAGCGCTAAAAGTCGACCAGATGCAAAACTGCAAAAAAGAAAATGACAATGTAAAGTAGATCACCTTCTGAGCAGCTGTCATCGCTGCTCACACTCAGCCTCTCAGCGTTGCCCTGAACATATTTGTTGTAGAGTTTGATCCTCAGTGCCCAGCTCAGGTCTGGCTGCCTCACTGTGTTCTTCAGCCGCCTCCTGGCATTGGCAAACCAGTTGGAGACCTGCCAAAGAGAAAACACCCAGCAAACAGGGACATATGTTATTGTTGTGTTTCCAAACACCTCCACATCCATACCAAAGCAAAGACTATCCTTTATGAAAATATCTGCTCTGGGCTTGCTTGGTCTCATTCACAAAAACCAAGAGAGACTGAAGCAAAGACACAAAATGAGTAGGGTTGCGAAGCGGCTATCTAAACAGACCTTTAAGAAACATCCCAGACGCTCCTCAGAGACGCCATGTAGAAACATTTAACACTTTCCAAATGCGACACGGCCAGCGAAGGCAACGTTTCATTAACAGACGTTCCAGCCGAGATGTACATCCCTCATGCTTATTCTGGATCCTCACTACCTCCTTGCAATAATAGATTTTTTTTCCCAAACAGTGCCTTGAAGTTGCAATAAAAAAGACACTTGAGCTGGTGCTCTCTCTTTCACTGGGAACAGAGACCATTAGATGTTATACTAGCATAACTTTTCATGCTCAATAGACTTCAAGCAGCTTATTGAGGGGCTGGGATAGGCGCCTTATGCTAAAGTACTTATTTTTCTGATCTGGATCTGCGTTTCTGTATCAGATTTCTCATTAAATAAGACCGTCCCACATCCTTTGTCTGAGACTGAGCCCAGGGGTTCACCAAGGGAAGGCGGCATCTAGAGTATATGTCTGCAACAGACAGTAGGCAAGGTAAGACCTGGAGTGGGACGCCTCTAAGGAGAAAGGTTAATATGGGAGAGAAACAAAAAAGCTAATAGTTCAAGTCGTATTTTTTAAATGGTGTCAAAATTAGCTATATTGCTAAACTAAATCTGAATACATCTATTTTTGGCATATGAAGTGACTGTGTCAAGCATGAGGCCACTGTCTGTGCCCCATAAGTGTTATAAGAATAATGTTAGGTGCTAACGCTAAAGACAACCAGAAAAAAGTAGTGAGGTGACTCTGTGATAGACATAATTTGAATAGTACAGTAAACATAAATAATTAGCCTTGTGCTGGGTTCTCACTGGGCAAATATGGGTTCTGCTTTCCTCTCAAAGAAGATCTAAATTGCTCTAAACTGTCCATGTGGACTGGATCTGTCAGTGGCTGTGTCTGGATAAGTAGATGATAATAAATAAACAAATGAAATAAATTAATACATTGAACCTCTTTTGCGATCACAGAGAAGGGAAAAAATAAAATACTATTGTACATTTTCTGAAAAACTAAAAAAGAAACTGAGTTTTGTTTTCTTTCATCAGATCGCAAAGTCCTTGGTCCAGCCCGTTCACCTGTGGCCTGTCTGTTCTGTCTATACCGTAGAATAGACTGCAGCAGCCACGGCATGACTGCCTAATGTTCAATAATGGAGAGATGGCACAGTTTATGAGCACAAACTGTAAAGAAATCATCAACACACACATGGAAGACATGGAGTGTTTTCATGAAACATGACAGATTTAGTGACTTCAAACAACTGATGCCAGGTGGAAAAAGCACAGAAACTGATGCGTTCTACAATACTGGCAGCAGTGACATGAGTGTGGCTGGATGAACCTGTGGAAGAACTGTGTGGTTTACATAGACAGTGAAGGAAAGAACATGGGGTGGGTGTTAGATTTGTCTGATGCAGGTTACATTTAAAAAAATAAATTTAAAAGAGTAAAGCAAAAAGAATAGGCCTCTACCACTAGTTCTATATAAAAGTTATTCTATATAAAAACTTCAAGAACTTTTGAACTTTTTGATTTGACTACTCCAAGCCTTTGCTAAGCCCTGCAAAATTAGAAGTGTTTTATTGAGGTTATTTATCAAAATTGATGTCTCAATTGATGTCTTCAAAAATGTAATGTGTCACTAAAAAAATTAAGCAGTATTTAATTATGTAATGAAACATGGACCATATAAATAATGGACCAAGGGACAGTGAGGTCATGTATAAAGCCGTGGACATTGACAGAATGATTTTAAAGTGCTTAAAGTGACATAAACCAATGTGATACAATGATGTCATAAAAATGTTAATGAAACACTAAGTTATGATGCAACTTAAAAAACTGCATTACTTAAGAGGTAATCTACAGTAAGATGTACATTTAGCTACATTTTTTTTATTTCCTCAAACTTAACTCTAGTCTAGTAGTTAACTTAACATTTACTTACATTTAAAACACATTTGGTGGAAGAGACTTTTCTTCTAAATCCCCAATTGGCATACTAGCTCTGTCATCATCCAATATTGTTCTATTAGACGGTGGCCTTATAAGCCCATGTTGCGATTAGTCATGGTAACAATAACACTTAAGCTCTGGCTCAATTAATTTAGTTTATTATTAAAATTGCAACTTTCACTATGACTGTTTAACTGGCTTATTAACTAACAGATACATGACATAGATTGCGTATCTGGATGTCACATTTTTTGTTGTTTGAGGTCTACTGTCTACTGACCTTATACACCTGGTTACGACTGAGGAAAAACAAAGAAAACTTTATTTAATTGAGAAACAGTTAAGTAAAGGTAAAAACACATAAAATATAGATTTTGGCAGCTTATCACCAGTTTGTAAAAATCAATCACAGCAGACCTTCTCCCGTGCCAATCCATCCTTCCACCACAAAATTAGTCATAATTATTGATGCTAATGGCCACTGAAGTGTCAGTATTAGTACTATGCATAGAGGGTCTAGCTTGGAAAAGAACCAAACCTCAGCTACAGTAGCACAGTCTAACTTCACTATTAATCATTCTCATGTTTTGTATATGTCTCAAAGATAGTGGCAGGAAGCCAGATGTCAGACTGTCATTCATCTGCCGCTCGAGCAAACGTAATTAGCCTGTTAATGATCTCCAGTTTTTGTTTAATGGAGAGACCTCCTGAAAGATGTTCAAATAAAGACAAAATATTATTGTATTAATTTGACTTGGTATAGTGTGACATTTCTAACTTCTTCCTCAGCAACAGATCCATCACTGTACTGTTTTTCTACTGTCTATAGTCAGGATTTTATTCCAGATATGTCCGTGATGATGTATGAACTAGATTGAAGATTAGATTCTAAAATAACACTAAACCTTAGAAACAGAATTGGGAATAAAACTCTTACCGCTACTGTCAATCTGAGCTCTGACCTTTAGCCCTGCTTCTGCTATTTGGGTGTCATCTTGGATATGTGCGTGTGTGCGAGGGGAGGTGAGCGTGTGTGCATGTTTTTGCAGCACGGCATCCCGGTGTCCAACACAAAGCATTCCTCTGCTCTCTGCTTGGCTCTCACCAAAACAAACAGCTCCACCGGGCCCCAAAATGAGAACCAGATTAAGCATCGTGGCCAGCAGCCTGAAAAAGCTGCCGCCGCAGACTTGCTCGGGCCATATCAGCGACCTTGTCAGCCAGATGATACTGTACACACACAGCTGCACGCGCCAGATGCAGACACTTGCAAGACTGGGATTCAAGCCTTAGTGGTCAGTTTGGGAGCACCACTGTACTTTTGCATATCAGTAGGGGGAGCAATAGCTATAACTTAAAACAAACAAGACAGCTGCTGGAACCAGAGTCTTAAGCAAACTAAGTAAAGAAACAAGGCATCACACACAAAGGATAAACGATAAAACATGTCTGTAATTACTAATTCTCAGAATTAGAGAGAATTCAATTAGAAAAGTCTATTTTTGTATATTACACAGTGAATAATATTACAACAGATTAGGCACAAGCTCATGTTCTCTGTACTCAAGTGCATACTTTGATATTAACTTAAATTCCAGTACATTTTAGAGCCAATATCTATAAATGTACTAAACATATAGTCTAATTTGAACATTGATTTATTCACTGTTGGGCCTATTTCCATTTATAGTGAGGTGGCAAAGGTGGCATCAAATAAAAATGCCACCAAAAGTATTGCAGATTTGCATTACTTCCAATTCATATAAGAAACTATAGTGAAGGTTCTCATTGTGCTTGGCTTTCACAAAAGGGTCTAAAATAAAACTATACTGTAACTACACAATAAGTTTTCTACATTTATAAAGAAATAATCCTCACCTGAACTAAGGTCATCTGTGAGCCCAGGGCCAGCAGAATCTTCTCCGTCTTGGTGGGGTAGGGGTTGTCTCGGTGCTTGTAGAGCCACTGCTTGAGCGGCCGTGCCATGTCCTGCAACGCCTGGCGCTTATGTCGCACCTTACCTCCACTCGGACGTCCCCTGTGAAGAAACAGATTAAGTAGTCTGAAATAGGGCTGAACATAATCAAATCAAATAATCTCAAAGTTATTATCTAATATTGCAATCAGTGATATATTTATTTTAGTTTAGCTTGCCATAACAAAACTGTGCAACTTTTACATACAATTAAAGTCCGCTGTACCATGGCATTGCTCTTAAAAGAATATTGTGTAAAAAGTAGTAGAACAAAAAGGGAACATATCAGTTAAATTATGGTTCAGTAGTATATAACCACAACAAAATACCACTCTGCATTTATCTCCACTCTTTCAACTGAGAAGACAAACTGAGCACTGCTAGAGGAGAAGCTCACTCGTGTTTTTATTTGTGCGGCTTTAGGATAATTATGAACAAAACTGATTTTTATTTTTTGTGTGAAATCACCACTGCGTTTATTCATAGACAACAGTGTATCCCTGCAGGGCTACCATAGATCTTCAAATGCTCTTAAAAGGAGGAGTGTGATGACAGGAATTACAATCTGCACTTTTTCAACAGATATCACCAAAAAGGCTACAAAACTATTCTCTGCTTTATTTACTGCAGCCTTGCAATAGGAATTTGGTGCTTTATCATATTGTATTGTATTACAGTATTTCAAAACTTTTCAACCAGTAAGTTTCCTGAGAATTCCATTGATTTTTTTCTTCCATTTTCAACTATACAGGCTAATGTTTTGTCATCACCTAGAGTTGACCTCTTTGCTTCAGTTTGAACTTCATTCAACTACAGTAGCCTCAGAAGGTCACACTTAAAATTCCCGATGGGTTTAAGGTTTATGATTTTTCATAAATTATCTAAAGCTCACTGACTGTCAAATTAAATGCACACCTACGCAATCTAGAAAACCCAAGAAGATACAAATATTTACATTTTCTAGGGCAATGATTACATGGTTTCCAGGACATTTTAATTAATTCCCTGCTTGTTTATTGTATATTGCAATATATTGTTAAATCCTAGTCACAACAACTCTCTTTGTCTGTTTAACTGATTCTTGTTCAGACAAAATCCCATTAAGAGCAAATGTGAAAAATACAATTCTTTTGTGATTATAGGTTCATGTTGAAAGGACAAAAACTGGCCCAGCGTGTCTTCTTGTCATTGAATTCGTTCGTTATGACACATGAAATGAGCACGGTTTAAAGTGTATAATTTTCTCACCCGGTCCTCTGCAATTAGTGCAGGAGTGGTTTTATGGAGGCAGAGGGACATAGAGACGTAGCAGTAGTGAGACAGGAGTCCAGGGAGACCGCTGACAGTTTATCTTACAATGCCTGTCCCACAGACCGCCAACACGTCGCAATGAAGCAAACAAAAACATCTTGCCCGGAGTTGGCGAGAGGCTTTTTTTTTTTTTTTTTTTGACAGATTAACATTTCACGCAGAAGAGAAGTGGAGCAAGAACAATGTAGCTGGGTCAGTGTCGGAGCCAAGGCATTCACATAAGCGATAGACAAACAGCTGAAATTATACTTCTGGGTTTCCCTTACAGAAAAGAAGAAAGACGTACTGTATGTCCAGAGGAGGCTATAAAACATCGCAAAAAGTTTCAACTAGAACACAACAGCAAGCGTAGGAGATGGAATATATATGATATATTGCACATTTATTGCAATATCAACATGTAGAATATCCATATCACAAACACTGCTTGAATGCAATTGTTCTCAAAAACGTGTAACCAAGTGAAAATATTGCAAATATAATTCATATCACAATATTAAACAACCATTTGTTTTCTGTTTTCATGCAGCCATTATTATTATTTTACTTTACTACTAACTAACTAGCTGCATTGCATAATATACAACAGAAGGTAATTTATTTATAGTAACTATAATTATTATCACTATCATATAGTTATCATGCAGTTTCCCTGCTGTGATACATTATCGTGATACGGACATTCATATTGTGATAACTGCCATTTGTCCATGCCCATTCCAGTGGATAATAATCTTTTAACAAACATCAAAACACCAGTATCACAATTATACTAAACAACCATACGATAATGCTATGATAGTGATACAGTGCAGTGGAAAATTGCTTTTTAGCAATTGTGTTAGTAAAAGGATGATTAATATTGCTATCTGTTATTGTGATGTTGCCGTGTATCTATTAACACTGCGTCCCTTTATAGAGATGATATTCTTTTTATGGGCAAAGTAATGTGTCATATTGGGAGGTACTACACTCCCATAAGATATTAGTAATGATTATTCAATTGTGTTGTCATTTTCACATATTTGTTGACTTTAAAGAAAGCTGTTGTTTGTTTAAAGCTAATTACCGATTATCAGTTTGTGTGATCCTGCCATATGAACTGCAATCATCACATACAATATACCAACTAACCAGCTCATTCACCGTGAAGCCTGAAACTACTGTAGACAGACTGGACCATATTCATTTATATTTTTCATTTACATGTCTTGTGGGGCTGCACAGCATGAAGAAAGGATTCAGTATGGTTGCCTTATACTGCGATATGATTCATTAGAATTTACCCTTGAGCACCGTTAAAGTTTCTCATTGCAAAACGTTTCTTTTAAATCTACAAATTCATATTTGAAATCAGAAGCAAAAATTCAAATCCTAGCCAAAATAATATTGCACTTTATAAGACACATAAAATAATAATATTTTATGTAACAATGGAAGTAGTTCTAGCCCATAGTGAGCTGTACAGGACCACTCCTCACCTGGTCCAGGTTCGGTGGACCTGTAGATGTCACTATGGTGCTGTGCTTATCTTCACTCCAAAACGGCTCCAGTGCAGATGTAACATATTTGAGCCTAACCTCAGCTCTGCCTGAGGTTCATGTTCTACAAATATTTTCCTTGTAATCTCAATCGCTATGAACATCCTAAAGGACATTTTACTCTGCGCTCCGAACTCTTTCTCCAAACACTAGCACACATGCACCTCTGTTTCACAATCTAATACACTCCACTATCACGCGAGACCTTCGACTCACACGTTTCATTCCTGCTAAAACTTCCTCACAAATAACAGCAGTGACATTTTTCCTACACCTGTTCCTTGTCACTAAACTGTTTAAGCGAACTCAGGGGCAGACGGACTCGACCACACAGAACGATGAAGGACAAATTATTGGAACCAGATGGAGACCTTTCCGAGCTACTGCACATTTCTGACCCACTTATTAATTTCAAAGATTAGCTGTGAACAACAACACCAAAATCAGGAGCAGGTTGGAGGGAATACTCATTGGAACCAGCTGCGAGACATGAAAACTCATGTCAGCTTTCAATTTACAGCTTGTTATTTTGAAAATTCATAAATGTGTCACTTAATGGCAAAATATTTATGCAAGAATATGACGTGGTCCTCTTTGTCTGTTTAGTTTTTCTTATCATGCTTTGCTTTTACACACAAACCAGACAGATTCCAGGAGAGCTCCCGATAACAAAGCTGACATTGTTGCTCATTCTGGATCTCCTGACCATGAAGCAAGATTCTAGCTGTAAACACAACGCTCACTGTCACAGCACCTACCCGCTGCGTCTGTGCCTTATAGCCTGGTTGTCCCTGATGCTCTGGTTGCTCGACAGCAGGTCCGGATGCTGACCGTCAATGACTTCCAGATAATTTCGGCTGCTCATTTCCACCTCTTTAGCCTTCTCCTCAAACAGGACCTGGCTGCTCAGTTTGTTAAAGACTATGGTGTTCATCTTTGCACAGATAGTCCTCTGGCTTCTCTGGTGCGCAAAAATAAAGACAAATGAAGAAAAAACAGTCCTCTGGTGTGTCAAAGTGTCCCCGAGTCGCTCCTGCAGAGAAATGAAAGACATTAACATTTTAAATCATAGAAATGCAGGTTTGTTTGTATTAGAAATGGTCTCGTTGGTGTAAGAAATAACAAAGCTGGCTTGGTTTTATTGAAGATAAACATTGTCTGCTGATGATTCACATTCAAATTCAAAAACTTGAACTCACCAATGTTTTAGACTGACTGTATTTTACACTCTGGTGATATATGCTATTACCCACTGCACACTTTGCACGCTCTGAACTCCACTGCCTCCACTGCGGTCTGTCACTATAAACTCTGAGCAGTTTATTTTGCTTGCCTCGCTTTTGCTCTTTCCCTTTTAAAGAGAAAACAAACAGGCAATGCCGGTTCCACATGTGTGCGACATTTAAACTTTTTGCTCCTTCCATTAAAAATCCCTGCAGTTGTCATTTTAAAAACTCCTGTGTACAAAAACAACCACCTAAGTCAGCTTTGAGGTCCAGAATTTAGTATTTTTTTCCAATGTGTTTATTAATAAAGGAAAGAAACGTTTTCTTTGTAGTTACGTCTGAGAAGAGGCCAGAATATTTTACAAATTTCATTGATTATGTTCAAAAATAAATAAAATTAAAAAATTAAATCCTCCAACATCCACTCAGAATGGGCATTGCAATGGTATTTTTAATACTTTTTTAATGGTATTTAATAATAAGCCATCTATATATGTGTGATATAATTTGCTAAAGAGGCTTTGGTGAAGACCTGTGACTGTTTTTTTTTCCTCCTAATTCAAGCTAGTTCAAGGCATTTTCCTTTCACTAAAGTACATTTAACGAATAAATATCCTGGTTATGTGCTTGCTGAATTCATATATACATTTTTCTCTCAAAACATCCTAAATAATAATATTCTTTTTTGAGAAAATGTATTTGTTACATCCTTAATCGCACTGACAAGCTAATTTTTGCACCTCAATTTTTCTGTGTATGGGCATAGACATGAAGGCTAATTTAACATAAAGAGGGGTTTTAGCTAATAAAATGAAAAAACACTCTGTCCCGACCACCGCTTTAAAAAGTTTATCACAACTTAAACGCAATTTTTTTTCTAGAGCAGATGAATTACGTTAATACAAGCTGCCCTGAATAACGGTGCTCTGAGTCTTACCTGTCCCGGGCCGCCCCTCTGAGTCTCGGCTGTGAGTGAGTGGAATAGCCCCGTGTGCAGTCGCCCATTCCCTGCTCACATGTTCCCGCTCTGAAGTCCTCAGCTCAAACCGCACGCGCCGCCGTCTCCTCGCGCTCTTTATGCAGCGGGCCCGCACACACCGCCCCGGACTCTGAATAAGGTAGCGCGCTCATGTTTCCTGCAGCACGGGCCCAGGCTGCGAACATACCGCGGATGAGTTACACCGCTTCAGGGGCGGGCCCGGAGAGAGCAAGAGGCAGACGGACAGGAGAGAGGGAGGAGGCTGGTTCAGTGAGGTTGGGAAGTTAAAGGGACAATTTGAATATATGCTAACAAGTAAGGCTACATGCTAATGACAGGTGAAGCTAATACGTTTCGAAAGGTGACTCCTTCCATTACATTTTCTATTTTTCAAGTGAATGAAACGTTACAAAATATATCAAAGGTGGCTTATATTAAGCAGGGTTTTCATGTCAATTTTAAATTTAACATGTAATTCTACCATGTTCTCTAAAACAATATGGACGCTAATTGTATGTCAACTTGCCAAATGCTAACAAATAAGCCACATGCAAGGTGATGTTACAGAGCAATTCTTATTAAGCAAATGCACATTTTGTACATGTCCTACATAAATAAATCTCTTTAAATTAAATTCAATCTCTAACAGAACATTAAGGCCACAAAAAAAGGGGAACATTGATCATTTATTCTTATAAGATTGAAAAACTTCAACAATGCTGGAAGTATACAACTCAACAGTGATTGTATATATATATATATATATATATATATATATATATATATATATATATATATATATATATATATATATGCTACGTTTAATTGTACATACTGTTATACTAAAGGTAAGCTACAGTCTGCAGAGGTCAAAAGATGTTATAATTGTTCATTATTCCACAACAAATAACTGTCTGACCTACTAATTTTCTTCTGGTAATATCACTTCACAGAGGGTCATGGGTTTGATTCCCTGGCTGTGTGGATGTCCTCCCAAGACATGCATCTATGGGTAAATTTATTTCCTTGTAGTAAATAAGAGTAAATGATCGTCTGTGAGCATATGTCTCTAAGTGTTAGACCTGTGATTGTTCAGAAACAGGCTCCAGTCAGCCGAAGTCCGCAAATGATAAGCTAGAAAAATTATTAATAAATGTTACAAAAGAAAGGGAAATGCATTTTTGATCATTTAACATTTCTTTTCTGAATGAATGGACACAGAGAAATGCCTTTGTTTTCAAAAACCTCCACAAATCCAACAAGCTGGATTTAATAAGTGAGATTTAATAATGCGTGTCGGGATTTCCACAGCCAGACAACCCAAATACAGCTGTTATTCCCAACATAATCACTCTGAAGCTGCATAAAATCACATAATAATCTTTTAATTCCTCAGAAGCATTTAGTAACATTTTGACTCTTACCGACAAGGTGTTCTCAGAAAGTATGGCAATGTATCTGGCAATGGACACAGACAACAACAGAAAAGCAATAGTTGACCCTGTCGGTAAATAGTGGGTTTCTTTGTAAATGAAATGTTATGTGACCACAAATTAAGAATCAGAGTAAAACAGGACAGTGAAGTCATAAGCCCTTCTTGCATGGTTATTGGGTAATACATTTTCTCATATGGTTGCACTTAAATTATTAAATATATTGTTTGCCTTTACAGATGGAAGACCCCGGAGCAAGAAATCAGTTTTATCTTACATGGATGAAGGTAAACAAAGGCAATAAAAGCTTGCATCTGTAATATATTTTATGTTTATGAAAGCGTTAATGGTTGCCCCTTAAGTTGCAAATCTATAATGAGAAACTGGAAAATTGAAAGTCCCTAGAATGTTTGTTTGAATTAAATTATCTACAAACTGAAATGATATAAACTGGAGGTCCTTTGCTTACAACAAAGTAACACAATTAATATCAGTAAAAGTGTTTTTCTGAAAGCTATGTTTTCATGAGTCACTTAGCTGGTGTTTGTCCTGAGTGGATCCAGTGTTGGATGTTGTGATCTCTAAGCCCTCAATCAGCACTGCATTAAAACAGGCACGATTCTGTTCTGCAAATTACTGCATTGATCCAGAAGTCATTTTTTTGTGTGCCCTACAAACTGCAGAGAACAGGGACCATCAGCTTGTTTTTGAGCTTGAGTACAAAAGCTCTCTAAAGGCATGGGTTTGCATTTGAACCTGTGGCCTGGGCAGCTCACACCTGGAAAGGCACTATCATCTGAAAAGTATAGAGAGGTTTTAGAGCAACATATGCTCCCATTCAGACAATGTCTCTTTGCATGTTTCAGCGAGACAATGCTAAACCACACACTGTTTCCATCACAACAGCATGCAGTAGAAGAGTCCTGGTGCGGTACTGGACTGCAGTTCAGACCTTTCACTAGAAAGCACATGATAAAACAAAATTTGTCAAAGAAGACCCAGGACTTTAGACAAGAATGGGACAACATTCCCCTCCAAAAACCCCCAGCAGCTGCTCTCCTCACTTCAGATGTTTACAGACTGTTGTTAATAGAAGAGATTCTACACAATGATACACATCATCCCAGCTTTTTTCAGATGGGTTGCTGCCATCAAATTAAACAATGGCTATTATTTTTCGCCAAGTAGCATATTGTCTGTTTCCACACCAAATTCTTTTATGAGATTTGCAAATTGTTGCATTCTGTTTTTATTTACATTTTACACAGTGTCCCAACTTTGAAATTAGGTTTGTATTAAAATCCTACATAATATAAACTATAAACTAAGATGACATCTTCAGCTATTTTTTTTTCACAGATTCCCATGACATATTGCTATTAGATTAAATGATGTGAATATCATAGTTGCCTGTTATTAGGAAGTTTCACAGAAATTATGGAAATTTCAAGTTTTTGTCTGGTTTGTGTCATGAGGCCTGGTTGTTCCTCAGTGGGAAACCATATGAAATGCGTAAATCAGATATGAGTAAAAACATACAATTTAAGGCTTTACCTTCCAATATTTCCAATCATATCCAATTATAACCAAAATTAATGCTAAACATGATGAAAATCCTTATTTTATCCTGCCATGGCCAAGGAATACAGAATACTGGTGTTTTGGCTTTCTATGAATCACACAAGGATGTCAATTTGCTGAAGGGGTCACCATAGAGGTCAGTGGGGGAAGGGCAATTTTGTGATTGACTTTATTTTTACAAAAAATGATGAAGTTTGTTGCAGAGAAATGGAAAATTATAGGCTAAAAATTCCAAAATTCCTTCAAAAACACACATGCTTACCAATTTTCATGGCTAGGGAACAACACTGTAAAAATTATCCCAGAAAAGCACCTCACAAATTTCTTTAAGATGTCTTTTTCGATAAAATGCTGTTATTTCAATGATCATAAAAACTCAGATTTAAACAGAAAGTCAGAGGTGATAAAAAATGGGCCAATTCTCTTTAATTTTACAAAATTGCATGGAGTTTGATTGTAGAAAAATCAAACGCAAAAGCTTTTTTTCCACTTTAATTTAAATGGGATGTCTTTGTTTATAATGCAAGTCTGTGGTACAAATCTTGTAGTTGCAGTCCCAACTTACCTTTTGTGTTTAATTTGACATTATACAAAATGTCATAATGCACCAAAATCAATCATCTCTACTATTATTCAGATGGGTCTGCTGGTGATACTTATAATAATCAAAGTCAAATTTGTTGATTTATAGTTAATTTTATAGTAAATTGAATTATAGTGCTGCCTTTGTCAAAAAAGCAGTTAGTATTATAGGAACAAAACTGGCATCTAAAGGGTTCATTTTTAATTGTGACTAATTAAATTATGATAATTTTAATCTTTCATTGTTTTATTGCAGTTTAAAGGTCAAAATACAAATAAAAAATGTAGTTAATCCCAGCGTAACCTTTTCTTAACATGGCATGAGTGGTTACGATGTATTAGATGATACTATAGCTGTCAGGTGGAAAGCAAGAGGAACAAAACATCTCTATCACCTGTCTGTTTGTCCTGACTCTTAGCATTTGCATGTACTCTTGTTTTCCAACCAAAGGCTTAAATTTGCGTTCCAGTGTGTCTTCTACCCCCCAGCACTTAAACCATTGTAGAATCGTGCCAAAGCTGAAGTTGGTATCACAAACAAGGCTGTTGTATCCTGTCCTCCAACAATTATCCCATCAGAACCGAAACCAAAACGACCAAACACAATCCTCTCTGGTTTGGGCCTTCTTCAGAATAAGAGGATCTTTTCCTGGATATAGTCGTGCCACAGCTGATTACCTCTGATGAACCCTGTCATTGCCTCGTTGTATAAAAGCTGTCACATTATGGCCTGGTGAGTCATATGTTCTAAGGATGTCAGCTGGGGTTTATCCAAGGTAGTGATTCGCAGGACGTGACTAAGCAGAGAGACCCATATGAAGGGTTTGAGACGTGTGTAATTATTGTTTATTTGTGCTTATTTTCATTTAAAAGGGGAAGTTCACTTTTACTAACAGCTTGTGCAAACATGCTATGAATGGCACAGTCATGTAATCACTTTAATTAAGGTTAGGGAGGGTTTATTTGCTTAAGTTATATACAATATGTAACTTTTCCCTCTGGACTTCTCTGAACTTGTGTTACCCGTCGTGACCTCTCTGCTGTCACCGATACTTGTGGGTCAGTGTGGTCTTCCCTAGAGATGTGTTTTTAAAGGTCACTTACATTTTTCCAAGTGCCAGTATTGTTTTTTAGTCAACTAAAATAGGTTTACATGTTACAGTTATGGAATGTTCAAACTATTTCTTTTTTTCTTTTTAAGATTATTTTTGGGGCTTTTTGGCCTTTATTGATAGTGTAGTAGCTTGACAGGAAATGGGGTGAAGGAGAGTGGGAAGTGAAACTGGGCAAATGACCGGACTGAGACTCAATCCTGGGTCTCCCGCGTGCCAGGCACATGCTCTACCTGAGCTGCCAGGGGTGCCCAGCGTTATTCTATTTTAAAAGTATATGGCGACTAGAGCTACTTATAGCTAACATAATCCATCAGTAAACAACTATGAAAGCCCTTTGCTGTTTTGGACCTTTCCTGCCATGCATATTACAATTTTATACCTTGTTTTTACACCAATGCTCAGAACTACACAAAACAGTACAATTCTCGCTATGTCACATGGGTTTAGGATTGTTTAACATTTGACCAAATACCAGACATTTGCATACTTTGTATATCCATTAGAGCAATGAAAAGGGAACAGCATAGACATGTGTTTCCATTAAGTTAAAGCTCCACTACCCGATTTTATGTTATTTGAGTTGGTCTCAACTTCACCACCCGCCTCCAATAGTAGCATAGGGACCCTTGCTTCTTTACTATTTACTTAATGACCACAGTGCGTTGACACAGGTCAGCCGTGGACTTTTTTTTTTTTTTGCATACCTCATTGCATATGTATTTTTGGGAGTTTATGTTAACAGGGCAAAATCTACAGTGGAGAAAATTTAGACTCACAAAAGGGGGTGAATATCACCAAGACATTGCATTGCATGTGGATGTATTTGCATTCATCTGGGTGTAACCTCAGATTTATTAAAATGTATCAAATGCTACTTTTAACCAGGCTTAAAAATTTCTTGACATTTTTGAGGCATTGATGATAAATAAAAAATGTAGAAGAGCGGCAGAAAAAGGGCTGTGTAAGTGAAAGGCAGACTTTCATAGGGGAAGGACCCACCATCTTTCACTGTGCATTAAAAGATCTGCCTTTGAAATGGGCCATTACTTACAGTCAGCAATAGTTCCATGTCAGCACCTCTCCCCATTACAATCCAAATTATTTTTCAAAACCCCAGCCACAATAATTGTCGCTCGTTTAACTCAATGTTTTCACTCCGGTGCGGGCCCTAATCCTGCCATGTAAACCAAGTCGGAATTATACTCCGTGGCATATTTGTAAAGCCACAGACATATTTGTTCAATGCGTTGCCAGTTTTGGTGGAAAATGTGACGGAGAGAAAATTTGCAGGTTGTTTAAAATGACCCAATTACTGCTTTTCGGGGGGTTGTTTTAAACATTTTCGACGCTAATCATTGAGCTGTGTTCTGTCTGCTCAATGTAATCAAGTACCATTAAGAATCACTGAGGCTGTTCCTTTAAATTACAGTGGGCAATAATTGGGAGTTGGAATCCTCACTGCTCTTTAACTATCTCATCCTTCGCTGTCCAAGTATGGCTTTCTAAGAATACACAGATGACTGGTAAACAGGGACTTGGGGGATATTACACCAAACATGGGTTAAAATTAGAGAGGTCTAAAGGTTGACCAAGTCCAGTCGAAATAGCAAGAATTGAGTACACAGTTTTGACTTTGTCAGAGGGCAGAACCCAAAGGCAATTTGCAGTGTGAAGCCTTGTTTCCACTGGAGCACTTTGGTATGGGTTGGGTTAGTACAGGTCACTTTCCATTGACAAAAGTGGTACAAAGTATCCCAAAAAAGCGCACTGTGGCGGTACAGTTTCGGTAACCCTGCAGCTTTTAAACCCTTTCATTTTCTCAAATGAAGCATGTCCTGTTCTTGTGATAGACCGTCAGCTCATTTCATCAATTAAGAAACTGTGTATTTGGTTCACACATGGGGATAAACACAAGCAGTAGTATTTATTAAATAGTAAGTCCCTTAAAAGTATGTAAGCAACTAGTGCAGCTTCTGAATTTCAAGTTCAGAAGGCTTGGAATAAAAATCAACATCTTCTACTGCTTCACAATACAGCATTTACATTTTATTCTTTGGAGTAAAAGGATCTTAGAAAAAAAATTATGGAATGCTCAAACTGACCTGGGGAATGACATGTGGTATGTACTCTTCCAGTGAGCCACCAAGGCACCCTGCAGACTGAAAAAAATTGAACTGTCTTGTTTGTTGCTGTAGGTTTCAAAACCAATCTCAGGTGTCCACAGTGAGACATGGTCCAGACTGGTGTGCTGCATATTTACAAAGAGTCCCAGAAAAAAAAGACATGAAAACAGTAATCTAAATGTTGTGGAAGCCTTAATAGTTTTATTGCAAAATATAGACAAAATCTCTGTTAGAAAACCCTCAGGTCAGTGGAGGTTATAGACCTCCACCTCACTGTGCTGTTTTAAAGTCAGTGGCAATCGTTCTGCTCACTGCTTTAGGTGTGAAAACACATTAGATTTGCCAGAACTACTCTGTCATGTAAGAATAACAAAGAGCCACACGGGTGATTTATACTGCCAGTGTGAATGTTTCAGTGATCCGTGTGCCAGCGCCTGTATAACTCTGCTCCGACTATCTCTGAGGCTGTGGCTAAAGACAGTTGTGTAGCTCTAAAGTATTTGAAAAAGTTTGGGCAAAGTGACAGACAGCAGTGAGCTAGACTGGAACAGAGGGATAGTTCTGCACAGTTCTGGGGGAAACGTCATATATTATTGTTAGGATAAAACAAACCAAAAAATAATACTGGGAGTTTTTTTATTTAGCTTTTTTATAGTATGGGTTGTTGACATTTAGTGTGAAATTTGCATGTTGTCACTGTGTCTGGTTGGCATCCTGGACGAGCCCCCATTTTATGACAACTTGACACAGGGCCAAGGCAAAAGTCGACCCCAGACAGATTAAAAAAAATATATATAACACAGTAATTCTTTGTTTACTCTTTGCTATAAGGTTCAAAGCTGATTTGTGGCATCAAGAGCGAGCCAATAAAATATATGGATGAAAACTCTGTGCATCTATTTCCTATAACAGGTGTGTAGGAGATGATGGAGCAGACTGCACACACATACAAAAACACCGACTCCTGCACACTGCCCAACTCCAAACATGATATTTTTAATTTACTTGGACAAATGGCTTGATGAAAGCCTAGTGCCAGAACGTTGTTTGTTTGAAAAATCTCACTTTTGCAAGTTGGACAGTGTGCAGGAGTCTGTGTATTTTAATGTGTATTGGTGCTAATAGTGAGGCCAGTCCAGGGCAATGTGCTATTTATTTTCATATGCTTTGGTAAACTAAGAAAAGAACAGACAAAAAGCAGCAAGGCAAGAAGTGCATCAAAAATCTGTTTCAGCCTCCACTGTGAAAAAGAAAAATAAAGAAACAAAAAAGACAGGAGTTTTATGTGTCTCTATTTGCAAGACTAAATTTCATGTTTTGTCTTTGCACAAGCACAAGGAATTGAAAACTTGTGGCGTATAATGTGCAAATGATGTGATAAATGCATTGAAGTGATTTGCAAAAATTTAAAATCTATAATTCCAATGGACATATGTGCTGCCACAGCATAATGTAATATTTTACGTACAACCTTGCAGGCTGACAGTAAAAGATTATTTCATCAGAAATATATTGCGTTGGTAGCTTCCCTGAACACTTTGCCACTAATTTATACTCTGCTGTTCTCTGGATTACTATGTTGTCATTACATTGGTTAAAAAGTACCTCTTAGAAGTGAGTGCATCTAACTATATGGAACAAACTTTATCTTACTTGATTCCAGCTTTGACTTTGTACTGAGCTTTTTATGGGATACAATATGTTGAGCTGACAGATACCAGCTGACAGATTACCCCCCATTTGTGTTCACAGTTAAATGAATGTACTCTAAAAGTATATGGTATGTTTGTAAAGAAAGTATAGTCTTGAATATTTGTATATAATTACATTACATGATGAAGCTAGTTACCTTTACAAAAACAAAACAAAACACCCTGTTATGTAAAAAAGAAAGAGAACCCTTATTTTGAAAAGGTAAGTTCAAATTTGAATTTATTCCAACACTGCAGCAGAAACATACAAAATACAATTCATTTAACAAGTGAATGCAGAGTATTTTTATGTTCCTATAACAGAAGAAACCTCTTCTTCCCACCTGTGCTTCAAACAATTAATTGTCGACTTTGAATTCTACAGAAACTCAATCCTACAGCATAGACTCTCGCAGCTTGCAATCAGCCACAAATTGAAATAGGACGTCCCATAATGCCTTGCTGATGATTTGTTGATTTGCTGCTATTCCCCTCAGCTGCACGTCTCCCCTCAGGTCCGCACTTGTGATAACTTGATGAAAAGGGCTTGATGAAAACTCTGGGATAATATCATTTTTGGTGCGGCGCCATGTGGAGCTCTCAGGTTGGTTCTGGGTCCAGAGCAGGGAAAACCCGGCCCGACTTCTGGCTCACAGCTGTGCAGAACTGAGCGTGTGCCAATTCATCACTGTCTGCCGGGTTAGCCACTTGGCATTTCTTAGCATCTTTACTAGACATTATCCTTTGTCTGCAATTGAACCTAACCGACTGTTGGCTATCACTTGGTCTCATTTCCAGTGTAGTGTAACGGTGTAGGGAACGGTCTAGAAAGACGAGGTCGTGTGAAAAATCCTGTGAACACAACATTATTATGTTATAAAAGTGTACCTTGAATAAAAATCAGGGAAAAAAAGCATCCCGGACGAGCCCCAGTTTTTAACAGTTACTATTAAAATACTATTAATAAGATTGCCACTGACTTCTTTCTTTTAATTTTGCTAAAACTCAGTCCTACAAAGCTAACTCTTATCGAGTCTCACAGTTTGTGAAAATATTATAATAAAAGATGTAGTAGAGAAAAGCTAACTATACAGTATGAAAAAAGCATAAAAAAATCAGGAAAAATGCTTGCTAATCAGTGTAATTTTTGAGCTAATCGAGTCATCCCTTCCGCATTTCATCGAAAATCACAGCAGAGTGGCTAAAATTTCACAATTTGCTCGATTTCAAGGGAAAACAAATGGAGGATCTGTTAATGTCTCTGACAGGCATAGCCCAGAGCCGAGCCCCTGTCGTTCTGATGTCTGTTCACTACAGCGCACGTGCAGGAGACAGATCCGGTGAGTTCGCATTGTTTCATTAGGAACGCTCTGATGTTGAGAGGCGTAACAGTTCAAGATGAGCCAGGATGAGTAATCAAGAGAAGGTCCTGCTTACGATCTAACCTCGCTTATTCATGGCAGAGGAATGCAGCGCTATATAACTTCATGAAATAATGACTGCATCTTTACAGTAAATAGTCAGGTTATATTGTTAACCAAATGACTATATTATGTTTGTTTGATAAATATCTTGTGGTGTGTGGTTTAAGAAAGTTGCTTTAAAGCCTCTATTACAATAAAATGAGAGGAAAGTTAAATTAGATGATTGAGATTACATGTAACAACAGTGTGCAAAATTTGCTTGCTAAATGAGCTAAAACATAAAGTTCAGATGATGGATTCTAAATAAACCGTTTACATATCATTGGGGAAACAACACACAGATTTTGTCTGTCTACGTAATTCCATGTACAGAGCTGGCAAAGTGTTGTTGAAGAAGTTATCAAATCAATTCCTGCTGTTCAAACCTTGAATTTTACACAAAGGGATGGAAAGTGAAGGTGTTATTTTCGGTGCAAGTAATGCAGGGCTGTCCAAACCTTTTTGAAGCAGAGCCAGGTCTGATCATACTAACATGCTGCTTTAATTCTCTAAGCTACAGTTCCAAGACATTGGCAAAGTCTTGCTTTTTCTTAGGGCACTTCCCATCAGTTTGATCACTCATCTTTCAGAAAAGGTTCGACATGTTTAGAAATTAACATGATGCTCGCTTTAGTATATTCATTTGACACCCAGGCCTGCATGATAAAGCACTCCAGCTCCAGTTGTTTGATGTTTTTTAGCACGAGCACGAGTCTTGTAGTGTTTTAGGTCGGTGAACACAGGCGAAGGAATTATCTCTCATGGATGGCCCTCCTGAGCCATATGAAAT
Organism: Rhyacichthys aspro; assembly: GCA_036850595.1. Lineage (NCBI taxonomy): Eukaryota > Metazoa > Chordata > Actinopteri > Gobiiformes > Rhyacichthyidae > Rhyacichthys > Rhyacichthys aspro. Next base: position 3,505,257 of record CM072167.1, read on the forward strand.
CTCAGACTTTAGAAACGTCTTGCTTACCTTTATTTTTATTTGATATCAAGTAAACCTTAGTCACAAGTTTATTAGCATATACAGCAGGAAGTGAGATCTCTCCTACTGATGCCATTTGTTTACTGAGAATGTTTTTTTTTTTAGTCCCACTAAATCTCCATGTGTTGGTATGGCTGCCCTTTCAAATCTTAATCTAAACAGAGCTCACGCAGCTCAAAGAAGGTGTAAAGCTTTTCATTAGATGTGGTCAAACAAGCTAACTTACTTCAAAGCATTAGAAGATCTTAAGTTTCCAGTGAAATCCTAATGCGTTTAAGCAACATACACAAGCCACAGCGACCACGAGCGCTTCAGGTATTTAAACTTCTGTAATATTCCTCTAATATTCCACTTGCACAATGAGCTACATGCCAGTTTGCATTTGCCCTGTATGAAATGAGTCTGTCAACATTAATGAGTCCTCTGAAAAAATATCCCCCAAACACCAAGGCAGGGGGTGTCGCGAGGACAGGAAGTGGATTTGGAGACGCAGGCGGCTGAGCAAACACGAGGGGAGCTGGACATGCAAGACGGGCTTCCACTGCGCCGGCTGTAACCAAATGAAAGCTCAATAACCCTGGGCGAACAGAAGCCGTGTTCAGGCCTGTGAGGAGCCGTTGTGTACAAGCGTGTTTTTAATGGCAACGTCGCAAGCAAACCACGCTGCTGCGGCAAGATTTTATATTAAAAAGTCCTTCTTTACACACACTAGGGGACGGAAAGCCACTTCTAATATTTGGAAACAACTTTTACTGTTCATTAGTTTGCTTTTATGAAATATCGCCACAGTAAGCCTGGGAACACTTCAAACGGACAATTCAATTAATATCACAACACAGCTGTCACTATGAAGGCCGTCACACTGTAAAATAAGTGAGATATATATTTATGGCTCAGACTGTCCACCCAAAACACTCACAAGACCAGTTTCGCATGTGTGTTTTTTTTTTCCACACACTGCGGCCTTGTGTAATCTGTAATAAAGCGGCAGTGTGGTCACATCTATCAGCAGGACCTGGGGACACGTCTGAGTTGGGACAGGGTGAAGGTCAGGCCAAAGGGGAACACCGGTTTACGTCCAGTGGGTGTGCCGTCGACTCCAAACAGGGACATCAGGAGGGATATCCCGTCGCTATTCCCGTCCCTTTCCGTTAAGTGATGAGAAGCATGCCATGTTGACTGGTCACCAAGGCTGGACTTAATTGCCGCCTGTAGCGAGGCGTACACGCAGAACCTCTAATTTCCCATGAATAATGTCCCCGGGTCGGACGGCGGGCCAAAGAAAGTGGCAGTTGCTTTTCTCAGAGGGTTTGTGGCCCGACTAATACGCTTGGCCGTGGCTTTATGAGCAGTGGGCCTGAGGGCTAGTCTACACTTCCTCAGCCGCTCCCAGCGCTGCGCCAGGTTCACCAACAGGTCCACAATCAGCAACAGCAATAGCTTTGTAGGTTTAATAATGTATGCATTTCTATTACCTATGTGTCAAACAATTGGATGTGACCTCATGTGACTTTCTTGGCAGACCATAACAGATTTATAGCTTTATGTAAATGACTTCTTTCCATAAGAATAAAAGGGTGTAATGTTTAATGTGCTCCTCGACATACCAACAGTATGTGGAACAAGTTGTCATCAACTTAGGGGCCGTTAACATGACCACATTGCTCGAGAAAATAAAAAAAAAATGTTCCCTAGAATGTTCTCAATGACACAAGTATGCTTTTGTACAGGCTGTAGTGTGTCTGCCAGGCCAGTAGAGGCGCTCTGAACACCACAATCACCCAAGAAACAGTGATTAAAGTACGCACTGTGATGCACTCTGGAGGCCATTTTTACATTTATAGGGATTGATAAAAGAATGGTCAAAATGCAGTTGAACTGTAATAATATTAAGTTGTAAGAATGTCAGATTAATGGAAAATTTACGCACAAACGACTGCATTAGCTCTGGTACTACAACTATTTATCAGCAGCTCCCAGTGTTAGCTTAGTACAGATGATAGGACAAGGTTTCATGGTATATCGTGGTTTTTAACGGCAAAAGTATCCATATTATTAAAAAAGACTTACAGGTATTAATAAATAAATGCAGACAGACAGAGCCTGGAGCCTGGGATCAGTTAAAGAGTTTTTGGAGAGTTTCTTCTGGAGAATGTCTGTGCCATTTACTGAGTAATTAGAAGAGTGAGCTTATTAATCAAAATAAATTCAAGCAGCAGTAAAAGCCTGTATAAGCAATTTAAAAGTGAGAGCTAATGTGACCTGTTGATGTGTCCAAATAAACAGAGCACAAACACAGCAGCTAAAGCCCAGCCTTAACTGCCGTCATTTATTCTGAAGAATTAATTTATTTGAATTCATTTATTTATTTGGAATTATGTAGCAACGATAATATTCATTTTATTGTATGACTGAATAAAAACATTTGACTTTGCCCAGTTTACTTGGTAAATAATAGCATTTCAAGCTTTAACCAACACCATGATACCGTGATATTTTTTCTCACGGTTATCATACTGTAGAATCTCATACCATCCCATCACTACAGCTTCGCAATCAAAATTTTGAGTGAAGAGAGCAGGAATTAGTGAGAGGTTGATAGTGACTCACATTTGTAGCATATATACATATATTTCTAGTCTCTTGCACTTCAAGAAATGCGGTGGATGACAAAATAATGAATGACAAAGGAGGACACCTGATAGAAATTTAAACAAAATCAGGAGATGAATGGTGTAAATACACAATGGAAGCATGACACTGAGCTTGTTGTGAGAAGCATCCAGCCAAAACCAACCAGGATGTTGATGTAGAGTGTTGAATCATCTCGTCTGAATCCGTTTTGACGTTGTGCGTGATGCAGAAGCCATGAAGCTCTCAGCGTAGAATTAAGCCGCTATTAATCTTGCTGAATTGACTTTCTCTGAACAGATTTGAGATGCTGGATTCCTCTGGCTTCCAGTTTTGTTATTTTGGAAGTCTTCTGAGTAATCAAGTTAGTGTTCGCCCTGCTATCCTCCATCCGTGCTCTCCCGCTGACCCCCGCTAACAGCTGGGAGCGTTTAAACTTCAAACGCCGATGCAGATTTTCAACCGCATATTTTCAGTGTTTTGCTAATTTTCTCTTTTAGCACGTGGCAGATATTAATGATGAAAGTCCCCAGAGATTTTGTGGCAGTCTCTGTGGTTGAGCACTGAGCATCTAAGCTAACGAAGACCAGGAGAGCGGGATCAGAGATATATAAAGCTTGTCAGAGGAAGACTGCCAACAGGCTCTCACTGAAATGTGCTGGGCATGAGTCTGACATGGTCTGTTTGTGATAAACAAGAACAGAAGACAAAGGATTAGACAAGTCCAAATCAGCTGCAAGAGGCCAACTTCACTTATGACTCTCTCTGAATACTTCATAACAGTGATTGCCTGGTATTCATGAATAAGGAGAAGTGAAGGTGTATGTCGTCTGGCTACATCACAAATCCCACCACAGGCTACTCACGGTACTGCAATGGAAAAACTTTTGACTATTGTAACTAATTGGTTCTTTTTTGTGATCTGTGGAGTCATAATGTTTACAAGTCTCATGAAAAAAGATGTTTTTACGAAGCTTTTACAGTTTTCAATTGCACCAAAGCAAAAGAGAGACCGTATTTTTTAAAGAAACATGTAAACGAAAAAAATGCTTTTAATGTTTTATTTGGCTTTTATCAAGAGTATCGTAACCTTTTACAGCATCTTTTGGTTTGGCAATGCCATAGAGGCTCAAAAAAGTGCTTCAGGAGAAGAGTGACCACAGCCGGTAAACTGCTGGGCATCTCTCTAGCAAGCCTGGAACAAATCTACACAGACAGAGTGGTAAAAAAGGCTAAAAAAAACCCCATTGTGGCTGACATTAGACATCCACTTAACCCCTCCTTTGAGGTATTGCCTCCTTTCCAAAAAAGTTTTCTTTTGTCCCGTACATACCAATCCAACTGGTAGTGGTTAGCTCAGTAGTTCTCAAACTTTTTCTGCCATTAAATTCATTTGATTGAAGCCATGTTTATCATGTTAATGTGAACCCTACCCGTAAGCTACAAAATTTTAAGTAATTTATCACAGATTGTTTGTTGCACTACATTGTACTTTTAATGACTGCTGCTAAACGGAGATAAACAAGGCGTGCTTAGGCTATATGTAGCCTACTATGAGTAATTACTTACCGTCTAAACCCAAAGTTATGGCTGTTGAGCCCCACGCCTGCTCCTTCTTTACATTGTCCTTGGTGTTTGGTGTTGAAATTAAATTACTCCACTTTCTCCACTTGAAAAAATTAACTTGTCATCATCCATGGTGCAACATTCACTGGGTCATCACTGGGTGCGATGAGCAATGTTTACATCACCAATATGTTTTTAGTGAGCCTATTAGCTTGGTGCGTATTTCCAGTGTTTCCCCAGCTGTAGGTCGGTAGATTGTCGCGGAGCCAGTTGAAAAATATAACTCCAACCTATCTCGAGTGGAGCAGCGAGTCGTTGCTGAGACACGCAAGTTTTCTTAGTTTACACAGGTGACGCAACAGTGTTGTTCCACTGTATAGTTGTTGTAAATTGGGGGTTAAAACAAAGCGTCAGCTGTGAAGAGCAACTGAAAGAGGCCAGGGGAGTGGCAGCAGCACAAATCCAAAGGAAATATAGAATATGATGCACAAAAACACCTTAAGTCTTGAATTTGGCTTAAACAAGATTAAAATACAGCCACAAGCAGATATGATCGGCATGCGTCTGTAGATATCTGGTGCTGGTGCCGGGTTTCAAGTGTATCGTCCCCTTTGCCTGGCCAGTATATTTGAAACATCACAATAGCAATATGATAACAAATAGCTCAATTTTATTTTTTTTATTTTTTTTCGAGTTGCCAAATTCTGACTGTCAGATATATATGGCTAAAATTTGCGAAGTGCGAGTGGCAAAAAATTAAGCAGGGTGGCTTTAATGGAGTGGAATGGAGAAGTATGATTTTTCAGATTTCTCCAAACCTTTGGTTCAGAGCAGAGCTTTATCACAAGATAAACAGCATTTTACAAAGTCAATCTCGAGAGTGCAGTTTTCACTTTCATGGCAGATATATATAACACAGAACCTGGAAGTACTTTTATTTGGCGCATGTGCCAATGACCTTGTCTTTTTTTTCTTTTTTAATGGCAGACATGTTTGTGGCTGGCATATATTGCAGTGGAAGAAAAATAATGATCAACATTAAATAATATTTCATACAAAAAGGTAATTTTAAAATTCTAAAATGCCTATCCAATACACAACCCTTTAATATGAACAAGCTGCCATTCCAGGTACTTTGCAGAAAAAACACATCTATAAAAAATAATGTTAAACTTATTTACAAAATATATTTTAGTATGACTGAATAAATGTACCTACTTAATGTAAAAGCATTGTAAAACCTGACCTTTGTGGAAACTGTTTATTTAATTCATGGAGACAGTGACCTGGGAGACTTCTATATTTCCACAAAAGGCTCCTGTCTTTATTCGAGAGCTTTACAGCAGGTTTTCTTCTTAAGTTTAGAGATCTTACAAATATTCATAAAAGCATGTCATACACAAACTGTAGAGGCAGCCCGAGCAGATAAGGTTCTTGTTTAGAAATTGTGGTTAAGTTTGGATTTCTGACAGAATGTTCCTGCAAACGAAGGTGGCTCTGAGCGGTTTAGGCCCAGAGTGTTTGGCTCAGGATCAAACACAAACAAGGAGAATTTATTTAGATCCGCGTCACATCGCAGTGGAGACGCTCAGGAAGAGACGGCCTTCCTCGGATGTTTGGAGCAACTCCTGATGAGGTAATTGACGTGGGGGCTCAGTATCGGGGTGAAAGCTACAACGGAAGTCAGGAAAAATAAATATCCTTTATTTGCACACTTCTTAAAAATCCAAAACATTACAGGAACATGATAGGGTGTTGAATTGTGTTAGTCAAACAGGCCGGCGTTCTTGTTGGCGTTGGCTAGAAATCGGATGTTGCGCACACAGCCGGCCGCCATGTAGGCCACATCCTCGTCTTTGGCGCCCATCAGCTCAATCAGAGGCTGTGGAAAGACAAAGAACACGGGTTACAACATGAAGACTGCTGGATATGACAAGCTATAACTGAAACGACATCAAAATACTAACATAAAAGACTGACACAGAAAAGACTCACAAATTGTTAGGGTGTGCTCATTTCTTTTGTTTTAAATTTGGACCAAAACCATTTAATTTGGGTTGGTCATTAAATGTCCTGGTCACCTTTTTCACAGAGCTAATAAATGAAATAATGCATTATTAGTCTTTTCCAGTGAAAGATTTTGAAGTTGGTAGCTGCTGTTAGAGCTGTAGAGTGACATTTCACTTCATAGAGTGGAGTGATAAAAATGAGTGGAGTTGCTGCAGTCCAAGTGTCTTCTGATATTTTTTTGGTGAAATCAGTTTAAGTGTAGCTTTGGGAACCACCACAAAGGTGACAGCAATAACTTGTATAAACACAAAATATGTACCATAGTGCAATCGGATCAGCAAGGAGCCCTTATTCAGGGCAAATAAACAACCATTTGTGTTGGGCTCCAGTATGTCACTAAAAGGTTGCTCCAAGAAGCAAATACAACAACAAAATGGTTTGGTAACGTTTTTTACTTTCAATCACAAAATCTTCCACAACCTAATCTCCCACTTTTTGTAAACCCACAACGTTTTCCAGACTGTGTGTTAAATGTGATGACTAATGCACCTTTGATAAAACATAGCAGGGCTGCAGCACACTTCCCAGCGCAAACACATACGTGGGTCACGTGCCTCTGGTGTCTCCGTGTATGTCGTTCTTTGCCCGTCCAAACCATGCCTCAGCAAAGGGCTTACAGCTGCGCGCACACATGCTTCACTCAAGTCACGCAGAGCAGCCCCGACATTAAAAACCTGAGCATGAACCGCACCACTCCACAACCCTTTTCCGCCGCTTCCAAAGGTCGCATTATATCCCTCTATTAGTGGCTTGTGTAATGGTCCCCGTTAGATCTTGTTGCAGAACACGTTTACAGAAAACCCCCAGCTTTGTGAGTTTGCTTTTTGGTTACAGAGAAAGTAGAGATTTAAAAGATTTTCAAAAGTTTGTGAACATAAGCAAAAAGTAACCCAGCGGACACATGGAATGCCTGGTTGTTCTTTTTCCCCCCGACTTTATCTCAGTCTAAATCACTCCATCATGTTTGTGGGCGACTGTGAATCAAAATAAGTTAATGCAAGAATAAATACTCTGGTGCAAGGGATGGATCTAAATTTGTTCAATGTGTGCTCTGTAAAAACACAATGGTGTGCCACTGAGGTTTCCCCGAGCCGCATTTGCAATTATTCTGGATAGTCTTGTTTACATCTATAATGAAGCAACGGCAACATTACATCCCTCAGCTAAGCACTTAGGCTGCTCCTAAACTTTGTGCAGCCTTGATAATCGCTGGGACATCGAGGCTACTTTTAAAACCCGCAGACGTGGTTCTCTGGATGAAAAAAGGTTTCCAAAGACAGATTTGACAACGAGGTAGTTGGCTGATAAGCAGTCTTTAAGTTGTTTTCTCTTGTTACAGTGAAGCAATGTGGCGTCTTTGTCCATCATTTGAGTAATATATAACATGGAAGGATAAGAAATTTCTCATTTCAGCTGCATCAGTCAGGAACCATTCAGAAGCCATGCCTTAACACTGCCTAATTAAACCGTGTTTCAGCTATGTTTCGTGAACGGTTTTATTGAAGTACTGAAAACATAATTTCACCTAATAAATTGCCTCCGGTCCTTCTCTTGTGCTTTGTGCTCCTTAAAGTTATATCTGTTTAAGTCACATGACTAAAGTTTCTTGACCAAAGGAAATGCATAATGACTGTGCACAATATTGCAAAAGGAGTACCAAGGAGACCACAGCACCACATGGAAGATCACCATTAAAGACAAGCACTTCCTGACTTCCGTTAGTTACTGTGTTGCTGAGACAGAGACCATTCAAAAAATAGCGAAGACAGAGAACAAACTCCAAACAGTCTATGTGCTGTTGGGACGTTGTCAAGCTGTGCATCTGTCAAGTTGTCGTCTTTTTTCTGGTTTTGGTCTGTTCAGATGACGGTGGTCCAGGCACTGTTCAACTGGAAGCAGTTAGAGGCTTCCATTTTCGCCGGTAAAATAAGGGCCTTTCTGGTAAAGAATAATGTCATACTGTAAATAAATAAGGACTAGGTTGATAAAACATTTTGATATAATTAATGCATAGAGCAGAGCCCCAAAAGCTATTGGTCTAAGTCACCAATGTACCTAAACACGCACATCTCTGGAACGTAGCAGGAGACAGAGAACAAACTTCAACTTTGTCATAGTTCATCTTTTCATTACCATTCCAACAGAAAGACTCTCTATTTTGAAACGTCTGTCCCTCCTGGGTCTTGTTCCAAACTCTTGCATCCTGTTCTGCAGCAGGTCGTTCAACGGAGGAAATGATGTGATCCTTCAGTCTGTCTCTCAAGTGTCACATCTTTCCATTAGCGCCGTCTAGACTCACTAACATTTACACACTTCCAAATTCTTCCAAATATAAAACAGCTGAGCAGGACTTTGACTTTGTTGACTCCTCGGGTCTTGTCTTGAGCAGTGCAACGGCTGACCCTGACCTACGTCCTCGTTTGTGTGGTTAGCGAACAGGCCAAGAAGGAGACATTCCCAGGATTGTCAGCGTGAAGATAAACACAAAAGATGAGGTGAGCTAATGTCTGTCTGTATGACGCTTTGGACATATAGCAGAGAAAATTACATCTCTCCTCTTGAATATAATCACATCATTTAGAGGAAAAAGCGCAGCCCCGCCAAGGTGTCAGCTCTTCTCAATGAACCAGTGTCAGCGAGTCTATGTGAACCATTTGCCCTGGGGTTTTTATACGACTTTAAAATAGCATCCAAAACACCTCTGAGAGCAAACCTACATGCACACGATGTAGCAACCATGCCGCTCGCTAAACAAGTGTCTTTTGTGAAAAGAGAGGATGCCTGAGAAGTGCCAGGGGCGGCCTTTTTGCCAACCTCATAGCATGTTATTCAGCCGTCGCCAAAGCGTGCAGCTAGGCTAAGATAAGCGTGTCTCTTTCTGACGGCGCTTTTTCTCTTTTTTTCAAGCGTTTCCCTCCCAGCTGGCATCGGGAAGAATATAATACGCCGCTTGTTGGATATTCCCTGAGTGTGGTAATGTGAACACTTGCCCCACGTTTGAAAAGCGCAGGGTGAGTTTTTGAGGTTTTTTGCACTTCAGAGAACTCCAGTGATTCCTGACCTCCGAGAAGGGAGCTGTGGGAATGTAAGTGAACAGTGTGGGAGGCCTTTACAGATCTGTGACATCCTTTTAAATGTAAAAGTGTAACTGTGTTAAGTATGGGGTTATTATTAGAGCTACCTGTGAATCTATATTAGATAAGTGTGAAATAAGTGTAAATAATATGTGCATGCAAGTAAAGATATGAGTGCAAAGAATAAAACAAAAATATAACAATATATCAGGTATTTAAACTAAGACGTTTTACCATTTCATGAATAATAATTGCACTTTTTGATACTGATGGCACAGCTGAAAGAGTATTTTGCAACTAATTAGGAGTAAGGGGTATAAAAAGGAGTATTTTTGAAAGTGGGCAGAGGTTCACCAATGTGCAGAAAAATCTTATCTAAAAATTGTTTTAGAAAAATGTTACTCAATGTAAAGTTCCTTGACCATTCCTCCATCTACAGAACTAAAGATTCAGAGAATCTGGAGAAATGTCTGTGAAAGGGACAAGGTCAAAGGTCACTACTGGATGCCTGTGATCTTCAGGCTTAAGCAGCACTACATTTAAATCAGGGCTGATTCTGTTCTGATATCACTGCATGGATCAAGAACACTTGTAGAAGTCACTGTCTGTATCAGGCAAAGAAGAAGCCTTATGTGAACACCATCCAAAAACAGAACTGTCTTCTTTGGGACAAAACTTATGGACTGAGGGAAAATTGATCTGTTGAAACTGTTCTATGGTCAAATTAATCAAATGGAGACTATGTCCTCTGTACTAAAGAGGACAGGGTTAAGGCACCATCAGTTGAAAAGTATAGAAAGGTTTTAGATGTTGGTGGAGGTTCTCAGTCAACCAGGACATTTTCAAGAAAAGGTTTTCTGACAAGGCATCTGGACGTAGGTTTCAGGTGAAGACGTTTCATCCCTCATCCAAGGTACTTGGAAACTGGAAAAAGAGCAGAGATATTTATCCCTCAGAGGGAGGGATTTAACCTGAGACTACTGTGATTGGACAGGAATAGTCTGGTTTCATAGTCGTTAAGAGTTGAATGGTGAGTGTGGGAGCTGGTGGGGGAGTCGTTAGGCTCATGTGACACTTTAGCATACCTGCTAACTCCAGGTGTTAGTTTCATATTAGAGTGAAACCGTTTTGATTTGGGCTTCAAAACACTGTTGTAAATGGAGGGGAGGATGTATTTGAGTCCACATTCTCTGTTCAAAGAGGGCTTCTCCATTTTAACAAAGATGGCTTCCTATACTCCTCTTTCAAACCACCTGTCCTTGGCCAAGATTCAGACATTGCTGTCCTCAATGGAATGCCCTTTCTCTTTGAGATGGAGGTGGACTGCAGACTCAGACCCACCAGGATTGGCCCTTCTGTTGATACATCCTTTTGTAAAGCAGCTGACAAGTCTCTCCAATATAACCATCACTGCACTCCTCATTACACTGAACAGCATACACCACATTGCTCTGTTTGTGGCTGGGATCTTGTCCTTGGGGTGGACCAGTTTCTGACGGAGAGGATTGCATGGTTTGAAATGAACAGGAATGTTGTGTTTGTAGAAAATCCTTTTTAGCTTTTCAGATAAACCAGCTCTATAAGGAATAACTACGCTCTTACCTTTTGTCACTGGTTCCTGAATGTTACATTTCTGTGTCCTTAGAGGTTTTAGAGCAACATATACCATCCAGACAACAACCCTTTGCAAAGTTCGACGAGACAATACTAAACCTCACACCGCATCTATCACAACAGCATGGCTTCACAGTAGAAGAGTCTGGGTGCTGAACTGGCTCTGCGATTGTGGAAGCTGGAATAACATGGAGTTATGTATCATCACCTGCCTGACCTGCCTCTGTTGAAAGCCAAGCTAAAAATTCATTTATTCAGAAAGGCATTTGACAATTAGTAGCACTGTGACACTACCTCATTTTAAACAGTTTTTCTTTGCATTTGCCTTCTATTAATTTCAGTATTATTATTGTGTATTATTTGTCATTTTTAATGTTGTAAAACATTTTGGTAAACTTTGGTTGTTGTGAAGTGCTATATAAATAAATAAAGGTGAATGTTTTTAGATTTGTGCAAGCATTAAGATTTCTTAATACGTGTGCATAAATCTTAACACACAAACAAATCTCAACACCAATTGACAAAGAGTTTCATTATAAAACCTGCCCCATAATTAAGTGTGTTATGTCAGGCTGTGTCCATCTCCTGGAGTGTCACTGAACTGTGACAGGTGTGGCGGCCATTACAGCTCCATTGACATGTTTCAGGCGTGCGGCTCAGACAGGCAGCAGTGTTTGACAGAGTGTGTGTAGGTAAACAACATTCCCTACAGCCTCCAGAGAGTGTAGAGCTGTTTTCTAAGTGTCTCTGAAGAGGAACAGCAAGGCAGGCAGCTCTCAGACTGAGAGGACGACTTCAGGCTCAACCTCTAAGCCCCTTAAGCCTTTAACCTTATAAAAGAGATGGACACAGCCCCGGTGACGTCACTGATGGTTTGCCATTTTCGAACCTCAACTTTCAGTTACTCATTGTGGTATTATGGAAGTAAAAACTGACTGTGTATATGTGTGGAACAGGAAAACACAGCCAAGAACATCAGAAAAACACCTGCTAAATGGGGTCTTTTTTTTGTTAGTGCAGCCAAGTAATTACAGTTTTGCATAATGTATGAACTCATAGTGGCAGTTCAGTCAGCCTAATTAGCAAGCAAAATAACATACTGCCATAGGCTAAGTAGTGTTAATAGGCCACTTATTGTATTAAGGTTGCAGGAAATCAACTTTTTCTCCTGACCCAGAGGTAATTATATATATATATAAAAACCTGACCAAACTTGACCTCTACTGATGACCCTTTGCATTTCTCTGTCTATGCTCTAGTTTTGCATTTAGCCCCCTTTACATGGTACAATTTCACCTGTTGCAGCTGAATCATCAAATCGTGTATAGAGCACGCCGCAGTTTTTGACCAATTAGTCGAACAAAGCGACATGTAATAAATTTTGAAAAAAGTTCATAGGACAGTAAACTGAGACGAGGGGATGTACACGCTCAGATCTGAGATGCTGTTATACAGAGGTCAGACTACAGGTGGCGTCCTACTGCTCTAGGTAAGATGACAAAACCTGTTTAAACCAGCTGACAGGCCACGTCACAGTAACATCACTATCTGCCTTCTGAGACAGACTACAGGAATTTGTCAAGGTACGATACTCTTATACAGTACATTGGTCTTTTAATTGTAAAGTTTAGAAAACGTGTCCATATATAGGGAAAAATAGGTGATAGGGAAAAATGGTGCATTCATGTGCTTATAGAATATACATTAATAAAGTGTTTAACTTCCAGAAATACCGACCAGTCACTGATACAAGTGGCCATTAGGGGAACTGCAGTCAGTATCCCGCTCATACCAGCACAATTGAGAAACTGGAGCATCAGCCGCATCACAAGACTTCGAGATTTACTGGCATCATGTTTGCAGGGGAGGTAAGAAAAGTTACACTTGGGTGCTAGCTAATGTCGCTCACTGTCATGGCTGCCATGCAGAGAAGTAAGACCAAGTAGACAAGAACGCCCTCAGGTTTCTCTTTTTCCCCAACTGGGTTTTTTGAGTTATTTCTTACCCTGATGGAGGGTATAAGGACAGGGAATGTTGTCCTGCTCAACCTGTTTGCATATTTACTGTCTGTTTTGTGAAGCCCCTTGAGGCCATTGTTGTTGTGATACTGGGCTATACGAATTGAATTGAATTGAATGGAATGATCCTGGCAATTGGGAAACGACCATGGGTTGTGTCTGAATCAACCCTTACCCCTCAGTCACAATATAGTGTTGCACTGTATAGAGGACTACTTACTTTGTGAACAGCTTTGAACACTACAGTGTGTTTTCTCTTGCCGATAGTCACGTGACTCTGGCGTACATGTAAAAAAACTTAGCTAAACTCCGCTGACAATGGACTTTTGTAATACACTATGACTTTAGTGATATAAATACTTATAATAATGGGGCTATGTGTTTTATTCAACAAGCCTTGTCCTGTTAATGACCAAAATGGATTGGATTATTGCAGCTATTTTATACCTCAGGAGGGACGCTCTCATATCTGCATATGTATGAGGTCAGGTAAGCTAACATTAGTGATTTAGTTTTCAGTTCCAACAACTTAATATTTGAATTTTATTTTTTGACAAAGGGTTTAATTGTTACAGGGGTGTATTTAAGTTATTTAATATATCACCAAAATGTTTTACTTTTATTTTTTATTTTTATAAAAGTCCTTATGTTTACCTGATGTGTATCTTTTATTATAAATACGTTTTGCAACACATTTTTCAGCTTTTTTTTTTGTATCGAAAAAGTACTGAACCGCGCCCTCCAAAAAACTGAACCGAAATGTGATTTTAGTGTATTGTATCGTTACACTCCTAATATATGGGCAAATAAAAACGTTACTAAAAAATGTTACTAGTTCTTAAAAAAGTTACACAGAGCACCTTTAAAACACATGTAAAATTACTAAAATCACTATTTACCACTGCTAAAACAAACAACAGTTTTAGCTGTCAAGGCAAAATACTAATAAAGACCTAAATATACCTCTCTAGGTAAGCCATATTTGAAGGATAATAGATAAATACAGTACCATTGTTAGCATCTCTCTTTCCTAACAAGTCTAGATCCCTCTTATGACTAATACTAATGATTATCATCACATATGATTGTGAGGTGCACTGTGGCAAAGTGGTTAGTGCTTTTGCTTCTCCAGCTGCCTCCCACCATCCAAAGACACAAATACAAAGGTCAATTGGTAAAACAATGTGAGAGTGAATCTGTCAGTCAGTGTATGTCTCTAAGTGTTACACCTGCGATTAACTGGCCATTGCCCTAGGTGTACCTTGCAAAAGACCAAATTAAGACAGTAGCACTAAGTACAGCGCAGTATCACAGACAGTACTCTGCTGCCATTGTGGTTGTAGTTGCATCAAGACATCAAACTGTTCAAATAATTTTAACCCAAGTTAATGCTTCTCTAAGTTGTGCGGGGAATCATGTTTTTCAGCTTATCTTTTCATTCTAAAAAACTCATGAATGCACCATAAGACTGGGCTCAGTTAACTTGAGCAAGCATTAGCGGTCCTGTTACACTTGCCCAGTGTAAAGACATGACTGTTACCCTTTGGTCAAACTCTAAAGTGTCAAAGTGTTGAACGTGAGGAAAATTTCTTGGCATTTTAAGTCTGGGTGTGAAGGAGGGAGAGAGCGAGGCTTAAGTCAAAGGTTGTGTTACATGGTACAGCATGGATGTCAAAAACACGGTAGTCATAACAAAGCCGGCTGGATCATCTGCTTCCCACACTCCTAACCTGAAATCATGTTTCACACAGCCCACAGGAAGCTCCCAGTAAACCTGCCATGCTCGGCCTCCCTTACATCCAGCCAGCCTCTCTGTAAACACTCACTCCTGAACATGTTCGAAAGACACAGTTCAAACAAACACCAACAGCTTCAGGACTCAAGAGCTTCTGGCAACAAAAGTACAGACATTTTTCTTATTTAGATTAACCTACAATTCACAGAACCTGGCTAAATTCTAGAATACCTTCACTTGGAAATTACAAGTAATTACCAAACGCATTTAGTAATTTTCATCAATTTGCTTCACATAGGCTTTTGAAAAAACAAATAGCTGGCTGAAGCAGTCTACAAGGATTTATGGTTTGAGCAAACAATCCCCAGTGGTAGTGGTTTGGAAGAAAAGTAACATGGATAGAGCCATGTTGACATAGTACATGACATAAGAGAAGTACATCCGTAAAACTGTGAGATACCAAGACTACTAGTCAAATTAGACGTCGAGGGCTATTTATCTTGTAGGCTGAAATTCTCTCTCTTCTCTGGTGTGTATATGAGTTGACATCTGAAAAATGGGCTTATTCAAAGAAATATATGCCCAAGAACTGACTAAATGCACTTGATAATGAAAGTATTCAAGGCCCGTGATCAAGAGTCTTCTCAAAGAGCTTTAAGTTTTTGTTGCTAGGAGTGACACATCATTTTGGAGGCTGTGATTGGTTGGAGAGAAATGAAATGCACAGCAAGATCGGAATTGGAAAATTGAAACTAACAGTACAACATAATTTTTACTGTATAGTTAAATTCTATAATTATGACCTCTCTTTCTTTTCTTTCTTTCTTTCGCATGATTTGAGGGTGCAGTACAGTCTTTTTTGTGGGTGGCAGTAGAGAGCCAGTATCCTGGTTGGACAGCAGGAACTGTTAGAATGGCCCATTTGAGTGGTAAAACGCCAAAGTGAAGTATTTTTCTATCTAGTATGACTGCTCCAAGCAGCTGGTGAGTAATTGACATGCTGTTAACGATAAATATATTTATACCTCTACTCTATGGACAGCTGTAATGGTGTGAAAAGTGTGTTTTGTCAGAAAAACTTTCCCACTTTAATGTTACCATTAGTTTTCCTTCAGACATTGTCCATGATTTATTTAAAAGAATAGTTCCTTTTGAAATAGGTCTCTGTTTGACAACCTGTCCTGCACCTATGCATCTAGGAAAAAGATAGGGGGGAACGCTCACAAAAACTAGTCTTTACTAAAGTTTCTCCCTCTGCTATTTGGACAGAAAGTGCCTTCTGATGAACCCAGCCTGGCAACTCCTCGGTGACTTGAAGGATATTTTGGATATTGTTGTTTCTCCTGTGCAAACAAAGGAATCAATTGGCTTTTTATGCTATAAGATCTCTGAGCAGAGAGTTAAATTTAAAAAGGTCTTTCCTGAGTCAAACATTCTGCTTAAGCACCATTTCTTAGAACATTACCCACATTTAATCTGAGAGTTTGGACCCTTGGTTGCTCTATCGACTATGCACTTTGAAGCGAAGCACAGCTTCTTTAAAAGAGTTGTGCAGCACACAACCTGCTTTAAAAATGTGCTGCTGTCCTTAGCACAAACACAGCAGTTTTTCATGGCACATCAGCTTTACATTTGGAGCGTTCCGAATTCGCCTCTGGAAGTAGCAAATGTTTCCAATGTTCCCACTTATGTTTTGAAATAGGACCTTGCATTTGTCATTAGGAGGAGACTTCCAGATTTGGATAATGTGTGTTTGGCTAAAAATGCGACATACAGTGGCCTAAACTATGTCCTACAAATGAGCCTTACTCAAGGCTCATTTGTAGGACTCCCTGAATTTACAGAAATAATCCAGATGCTTGTTGTCTAGGACAAACTGTTTTTTATTGTCAAAAAGCTGAGGGCATGGTACTGAGAACATCACAGGGCGTATGAACTGAAAAGATTCCCTGCAAATTAGCTGGAACTCCTTGAACCACATGAACTGGCTAACCCATACCCCCTGGTTGACTAAGGCGGGCATTGGGGACAATTTAGCTCATTACTCTAAAAACATACATCCATGTGTAAGATAAAAGTAAGTGTATAAGTGTTTTTATAACTTGCAAAACAATTAAACATGATTCAAAACACTACCAAACAATGAAATGAAAATGACACATTTCCATTTCTTATTCTGGTTGGTGTTGTTACTTGTTTTATAGTTTATTTATATGTGTTTACCTTTCGAAAAAATGGCTACATCTTTCTTATTCCTTTCTTATTTTCAAACTTAAGCTCTCCTCTAAATAAAGAGGCTTTAGAGGCACTGTACAGTATTTTCAAAGCAAACTTGGATATTTAAAACGTTAATGTGTTCTCTCTCTCTTTGCCAGGTCTTTTTGTAGAAGTCAAGCATTCAAGTGGGATGGGGGTGCACAAGGCTCAAGGATGCAGATTTTGGGAAAGTCTTTGTAAATTTGACATCTACAGCTGCCATTAAGGATCTTACAGTTATCAAAGTTGTCCAGTTAGATACTGATAACACAGGTGTTGTCTTGTTTACAGTTGATACCCCAGTGTGTAGCACCCCTTTAAGTAGTGTGAACCGTGAAGACTCCTGTAGCTCTTCAAACACAGATGACACTATACTGCTCTCCAGCTCCTCTTCTGACTCCTTAAGAACTCAGCAGAGGCCAAAGTAATTTCCAATATCAACCTTTTCCTACGATACACAGTACATGAGAAGCCAGTCCAGACTGACAGTTGGCTTGAGAATGCTGTCCAACATACTAGAAAAAGTGGCTGAGTTTGCCTGGCCGGCCCGGCCGGCCCTCCCCTTGGTTTGGCCGCCGGGGGGGGGGGGGGGGGGGGGGGGGGGGGGAAGGGGGGGGGGAGGGGGGGGGCGGGGGGGGGGGCCCGGGGGGCGGGGGGGGCGGGGGGGGCCGGGGGGGGGGGGGGGGGGGGGGCCCCCCCCCCCGCCGGTCGCCCCCCCCCCCCCCCCCCCCCCCGGGGGGGGGGGGGGGGGGCCGGGGGGGGGGGGGGGGGTCGGGGTTTGTTTGTTTGTGTGGGGGGGGGGGGGGGGGTTTTTTCCCCCGCGTTTTCTTTCCCCCCCCCTTTTTTTTCCCCCCCCCCCCCCCCCCCCCCCCCCCCCGGTTTTTTTTTTTTTTTTTTTGCTGAAAGTATCTATGCATATAAAGTATATCATACAGATGCAGATTTCAGTGATGTTGCTGAGGCACTTACAAGGAAGCACCCCTGCCTAAGAGAACCAGGGTCCTTTAATGAGAGTAATTGATGGAAACAAAAAACCAAGATAAAAATGGCAAACTACCGGACTCTGCTTAAGGCACATCAGCTCTCTGTGAATTCTTTAAAATCTAAGCCTCGAGAGGAGGCATATCTCGCCAAGAATTTGAAGAGGACTAGGCGAGGTAAGGCTAACCATTTACCAACATTACCAAGGGGAGAGACTCCAGAAAGCCTAGAACAAGAGAGGATTTCTCTTTTGGCAGAATTACAGAAAAGAAACAACCGGCAAATGATAAAAGAGATGGCAAAGAAAGTTGGATACAGAAGACAAGTAGTAGACAAATAGCGCATAAGCAGCCCAATATTGAAGACATTCTGGAAAGATGGCCTGCACTTTTTCAAATGGAAGAGGTCTTAACAATCATTCTTTGATAACCACTACTGGTACTTTTGATATTATTTGGTAGAAACATGAGACTACATTAAACAATTCAAATCAAACAAGTCTTTAAACCAAATCTGGACTAGGCTTGAACGTGAACATGTTTCAAGAGCAGAAAATCTCTTTGAAATATGGTTGCAATTATACAAAAGGCACCTTTGTGTTTTACAGTGTCATAAATTAGAAACTCCAGACTGGACCCATATTGGCGCGTATTGTTTTTACACATTCCATAATGGCTGAGATTGACAAGCTCTTATTTTGTAATGTTTCCTCAGAGCTAAAGGAGGTAAGAGTCAGCTCCGTGGCACAGCAGCTGAAGCACGAGCCAGAGCGAACAATGAGGCTGCCTGTGTGCGTTTCCACATCTGAGATTAAGAACAAATGAAACAGTGCAGTTGCGTGGCCTTGGGTATAATTAAGCTCTTTAAAAGTCCAAAAATACATGACGGAGGAGTGTTGCAACTCTTAACTGCTACATTAATAAGGCCAAACGCAGACACAGATTAAAAGGGTGGCATGTTGTGCTCTCGAACACGCACAACAGTGAGCTTGACAGTTTTTTGTCGTGGCTCGGACTACACAAAGCAATGGGCTTAACGACTTTTGCAAATTGAACATAACTCTCTCGGAACACCCAGTGCTCGGTCCAGCTGCCAATTATGGCCAGTGTTGAACCACATTCGCTCTAACAGCAGATCAAGCACTATTTAATGAACATGGGAGAAAAAATATCTGGCTGCGATGTAATGACCACTTTATAATTTATATTGCAGTTGTTACTGAGGGAAAAAAGAGAGTTTGACTGTTCAAATGGCTTTTTTTGTCAGAATATTACACCATTGAAAATTCGAAAATAGTGGTTTTAGTTTTTAAGACATTCTGTGTTTCTGGTTTCAGAAAATGATGGCAGATTTGTGTAGGAAGGACTAAGTAACGTATTGGAACAGTAATATTTAATGTAAACCAAAAAATTAAAACAAAGTTTTAGACTACAAAAAAGAGCAAGCAGGAGTCAGCCCCATATAACTACAATTATTCCATTTCTCATTAGGCTGCAGTGAAATCAAACTGCAACCTTCAATCTCTGACAAAGTTTTTTTCTGTAAGTAACTAATAAGACAGAAATGATTATGAAATGTAGCCACATGATTATTTGTGACAAGTACAACTACAGAGCACCGTGGAGACAAAACCTCTGTGTCACCATCTAAGACAAACATAAACAGTTTCTGGTGCGGATCATGGAAAGAGCCCGACAGGCTAAACCAGACAAAACAATGCTTGTTTCATTTTGGAAGAACACACAGCCTCCATCATGAAGACGACTGGCGGATGTAAGAAACAAACATTGTTTCTTTTGAGTTTGTGACCCTGCTCTTTGGCCCGAACCGTGGCTGCTGCATTCTAGCCTCGTGTCCGGGGACAGCCCTTAGCAACAGTTACCAGCAGCTACGGCCCTTTGACTCGTGCTGTAAAGGCATCTAGGGTCTACTGGAGAAATGGCCATCCGCACACACTGAGCTGTTTGCTTTTGTGAATTCCCATGACGGCTTGAAAGTGGAGTCATGTTTCCGCCGTTGAATAAAACCCCACTTTGTTTCTGCCTCATCGGTCAAAGGCTCTGAAAATAGTCTCAGCTTTTCAAACTTTATTACTCAGTGTTTTTCACACATCACTAAAACAAGGGCGGTGGGAGGCCAAAATGCTTTTTCCCTCCAATGCAATTATACCAGACTTGGCCTCAGAAACACCGAATAAAATCAACAAAATGACTACTTTATGTATGATTGGGAAAATACACTAGTAATTAGCGAGCATGGTGCGGACAAACCTTAACCACTCCGTTCGAATGCAGGGTGATGCAGTTGTTGACGTCCTTGGACAGCTGGTACAGGGCGACCACAGTGGTCTCGTGCACTGCACTGTTGTTTGATTTGACGTAGCGCACAAGAGGGGCAACCACTCCGGCTTCACCGAACGCCGCTCTGTTCTTGCCCCACATGCAGCAGCAAGCTATGGCCTCTGCCAGATGGCGCCGGAGCCTGTCGTCAGTCTGCACAAGAGAACATGAACTGCAGTTTTACAATGTAGAGTAAAGGACTAAAGACAACTAAGCAAATAAAACAAAAAGTTGCTTGGTCACTGTCATGAAATAAAAAGAATAAGAAGAAGGCTCTATCTAGTGTAGCTTATGTTGTGTTCATGTATTCAATGTATGGTGCAATAAGATGAACAATAAGATCAGAATAAAAACAGAGTTGAAACATTAACATAATCTATAAATGAAATGGGAGCCAATGGAAGTAATGTTTCATTCAGCTGACTCTGACGTGCTTACAGAGTCGCTCTTATTTACAGACAGTATAACAGGCTCCACTACAGCTCTGTAAGAGACTTTTGGCTGTTTCTACCAGTGACATTGGCAATGCTTTTCTCATTACCTGAATTTATGCTGCAATAAGCAGGAAAAGAGCAAGTAAACGCCATTGTAAAGACAGTAATTTGTATCATGACAGTAAGTGCAGTGTTGTTTGTCTCCAGCAGTGTCTTAGACTTACTGTGTTTGTCAGATTGGCCAGCAAGCGGACAACCCCATAATCAGTGAGTAGTGCCAAGTTCTCCTTGTCTTTGGCGATTTTGGCGACGACGGCACAAATGCTTGCCAGCACCTCGTTGTTTGTTGACTTCAGCAATTTAATAATGAGATGAAATCCACCGATGAGACACCGCACAGATTCAGCAGCGTCCTGAGGCAATGGGAGATTGTTGTTAGCTGATGCACAGGAAGATGGAGAACAGGGGGGCATTTGGGGAAGGAGGATAAAACAAGCATAAAAACAGTACAAACTGTGTTTTCATCAGACCTGGTAACAATCAACGTCCTCCTGATTGTCTTGATTGTTCTGATTGGTGAGTCATGGATTACCTCAGAAATCCACACAGTTAACAACAACAAACATGAAATAAATTGGACAAAAAAAAAAAAAATCAACGTCGAACAGCAAGTATAACATATAAAATCCCTCAATAAATATACATATACAAATCATCAAAATCATGATACTTTTATTGTACAGTTGGTTATGTTTGTGTGTGCTATGTTATTTTTAATTAACCAGCAAACCAGTGATGTCCCATGTTATGTTACTTTCCTGGATATGGATATATTTTTGGGATCTACTAAAACAGTTTCCATGTTTTAAATAAATTAAAACACACACACACACACACACACATGCATGCATACACACACATTCTTACATTCTCAGGGGCTCACAGCAGAGCCTCTAGTCCTCATCCCACCTCAAGATACATTTTTACTAGTAGATGTATGTGCAAAACTGGATCAATAGACCCTTTACCAAGTGATGGCATCAAAAAGATACTCCCACCACAGCAACAAAAGCAGCTGTATTTCCCAGTCCTGTATGAACTTGCCTAAATGGTAAAGCCTTAATGCTAGCTGAAATTTGAGTCACTTACTCACTCACTGTTCTCTACCCACTCACCTACAGCACACATATGCAGTCCACTGTCAAAATCATCTTATTTATGCAGGATTTGTTATGTTTGGTGGCTGATACCAATTTAGTCAATTGAAGTTCATTTTGGTCTATTTAGCTACTGTTGCTTGAATGTTTAAACAACTCATGAAAGGGTCTATAATGTGTGCCTTTAGGTGGAAATCATTTGTGGCCTCACAAAATCATTAAATTCAGTAAAGAAATCTACCATCCTTAGCAGAAAAATGCTCTTTGGTCTTTGGACTTGAACACCTTTTTTTTTTTAAAGATTTTTTTTTTTCGGGGTTTTGGCCTTTACTGATTGTATACAGTAGCTGGACAGGAAATGGGGTGAGAGAGAATGGGGAATGACATTGGGCAAATGACCTGACCGAGGCTCGAACAAATATACATTAATAACAATTTAAAGTACCACCGTGTGACTTCTTATATGAGGGATTGGTAGAATGATGCCTATCTCACTGACAGAGTACCCAGAGCTGGACTGAAACCTCCAATGTAACTTTCCTGTCCCATGAGAGATTACCACAATACCCATATAATAAAGAAATTAGGCCAATTTGGGCCTCTATTTTTTAAACAAGGCAAATAAAAAAGTGTTCTTTTGAGCCAGTTACACAGCATTGAAAAAATAGTCTTAACCAATAGTAGTATTAACAACCTAATTTTAACATAGTATTGACTATGTGTTCTATTCTGTAACTTTATACTACAAAACTATAAAAACACAGGGTGCTAAAAACATCTAAATGAAATAATAGAAAAATGTCTGAATGAAAATAGTTGCAACACCCATTCACACACTCAGACTGTGTTTTGACTACCAACATGAATGATATCTTTATCACCATCTTAAAACACTCCCTTTAGCTTGTCATAAGAAGGACAAAACATAGTATTTAGGGCTAAGGAGGGACATCTGAACCGCTGGCTTGAGGCTAACACACAGTCTAGAGAGAAGGATTTATGGTTTGAGTTCATGGCACCAGTGCCACCACAGGACGTTCACACACTTCAGGGGACCGGGATGTACCGAATCAAGAGACTGGTGGAGACTGCAGAGTGAGCCACAGCATGGGAGCTGGCATCAACACAGACTTTTGGTAGAGCTTGGCAAATCAGGTCACTGTTTAAAGTCACAACTTACTCCACCGCCAGCCACGAAAGAATACATGAAGGTGGACGGCCTGTAATGGTCACTGCTTTGAAAATAGAAGCAAAATTTCTCAAAACACATGCAATTATGGACGACTGGATGCAAATCAGACAGAACGCCTAATTTAAGTTCATTTCAACATCAATCTAAATGTCCAGAGTTGATGTATGGCATAGCACTGCCGACTGTATCAGTGCAATCACTGAATTTATAATGAATGCCGAATGGCCGTTCTCATTCAAAAAAAAGGACAGGATTTAATCTAATTCAGCGTTGACGAGAAGCAGAAGCCAATGTACAGTTTTAGTGCGGCTGCTTGGGGAGAGCTGGATGTGCTGTTGTGTATTCCTCACAGCTGAGATGAAGCCAGCCTGCAGTGTGTGAGAGCCTGTGATGCTGTGCCAGAGGATGAGCTGAGTGCGTGAGGGGAAGGAGGGGGGTGGAGGGCTCCAGGAGCTGACCCCCGACACACACAGGAAGCCCTACCTCAGGAATACTGATGACGGCTGGCTGGGAGTCCTACGACAGAGGAAGCTCTCTCAAGCCACCAGCTGCGGTAGACTAGGCCCAATCTCTTTCATGGCCCGGACGAGCCCCCATATCTGAAAACCACAGCATTAGGAGGCCGCGCACGGAAAGGCCTTTCTCGCTATCCCAGCCCTCCCCTTGTCTTAGCCTGGGATGAAGTGAAATAGAAAACACATTATCTGCTCTGCGTGATTTGAGGCGCAGGAAAGTGAGCCAAGCCGAGAATGGCAGACCATGACCCTTCATGAGGGCAATCAGGAACCCACAACCTACAAGGCTGAAATGTAAAGGAAAAATAAATCTAGCAGCTAAATGTGTCTGGGGTAATTAATGATACACTCCATTAGGTGGGACGGGGAGTGTGCTACTTCCTTGATTAAAAAACAAAAATAACTTGATGACTCATACAGTACAAAATGGAGGTGCCATTCAGAATAACTTTATCTGTTTAATTCAAAGTATTTTTTACTGAAAGAACAGAGAAACTTAAATGTAACACTGTAAGTGCAAGTGCAAGTTCTGTGGGATGCTGGGTGGACATTTTAATGATATATGTTCACAACTGAACCATGTCATGCTGATAAATGTAATGACAACAACTACAAACATACAGAAATGTCTGTCCAATTGGTAGATGTCTTTTTCAGCTGTTGACTTCTTTCAGTCCTAGTCTTTCACCAAAAAAAAGACCCTTAAAAAAACAAAAACAAAACACACACATTTAAAATTAGGACCCATCAAATTAGGGTCCATCAAAGTGCCTAAATAAAGTTAGTACCTATTCAAGTTTTCGGCCAATGAACAGATAACCGATTGTATTATTTACATTATGCTGTTTGTCCAGGTCCTAATGGCCCCACAGCACATTTCATCCAGTGTCTTAAGAGGACAATCCAGCAAAGGCACTTATACCGTGCCTTTCTCATAAATGCACTGTGGAGCTGCTAACTTGAACCACATGGGGTCTTTATCTCTCTAACAACTACATTCAAGCAGCTGTGTCAGGTTTCCACACTCACCAGGCAAAAATCACCATTTAGCTCTTGTCATTGCCTCAGTCTCTGAAAAATGACTCCAAAAGCATGTTCATGAACTTCCCTCAGAGTTGGCGCACTGACATCCAGACAAACATTGTCAAACTTTGTTAACACTCAACAGTGGGTTCATAGTGCCCCTATTACTCCATATGGTGACCATGCATCACTTTCGCTGGTCCAGAGAAATTCCAGCCCCCAACCCACCTGTCTAGGCCAAATATATCTGTTTAAACCTAAGCAGACTGTGCAACTGACAGCTGTTTACCTTAATCACAGTGATAATCTAATAGAACAACATTACATGGAGATCAAAGGCCAACACATGTCCAAGTGCAGTTCAAGTTGATTGACAACACTGCTGTGTAATTCTAGCCTAAAGACCTGCAACAATGGCATAGGGGAGCACCTCATGATTTCAACAAAACATATGTTACAGTGTTATACGTTTACATGTACACCAACTGTTCCATTATAGCTCAGGTTTTCCAGAAGATGTTGAATTCCAGTTTTGTTTCTATAAAATCTAATGCAAATTTAAAATGGGTTTTTAAAAAATGTGAATTTGTTGCATTTCCATGAAGTGAAACTTTGAATAATGTCAGAAACCTATGGTTTTAAATGCCCTTTACAGTAGCCTAAGAAAAACTGGATCTAGCTTTAAAGGGAGTTTGATCAAGTCTTAACATTTGTAACACTATCCAGAAAGATACACAGCATTGTCTTTAAATCAGGCTGAGTGGCTTATACCACAGAGGTAGGACTCACACATCTCTGTACATCTCTATTCTAATATTTGACAGAAAAAAAGATAAAAACCACCCAGCACGTGCCATTCCCTGAAGAGGGCCTGGTGGCCTGTCATACTCTAATTTAATTTTGTCTACAAGTAAACCAAAAACAGACTGTAATGTTGCATTTTTTGCCGGGAATCTTACGGTCTGCTGCATTGACCTGAGCCTGTGTTACATGAGTTTCATAACTGCACTCTCAATAGCTACATAGACTCAGTAGCAGATGCTGCTGAGTGTCAGAGGACAGGTTTTTTTTACACCAACTGCTAAGTGATACTTTAGCAGTTATTTGCCAGAGAGAGACAAAATGCCAGATTTGTAGTAAATGCTACAACTCCACAGAAAATCAGCATTGTCTCAGCCCATCTAATTTATTAATGTGTTTATGGAAACACAACTTTTGAGGCATGTCACATTGGTATCTTTTGGTTCAAGGTTCAAAAAGCAATTTGGCCTAATGCTTTGTGAAATACTACTGCCTGCTTTGTGTGTGTTTCTAACAAGTAGCATGTTGAAAGAGGATTTTCAGCTGGGAAATCAGAAACCGTGCCACAGGATATTACTCAGTCTTTCTCTCTGCCTGCTTCCCAACTCACCAGGCCTACTTTGCCGGGGAGGCTCCTCTGCTTCATATTAGGCTGAGGTTCATGTAAGCCTCCTCTGACAGAGCGCTGCCCTTGCTAACCTCTCAGCAGCAGGTTCAGGGAGAGCTTCGGAGACAAGGCGGCGATAAAAGCAAGCTTCTTGTGTCGTGAGGGAAATCTTACACACATAATCCTTTATTTCTCAAACAACATGAGGCAGACAGGCCTTTTTGATTTACAGACTCACTATAAGACTCCCTCTGTTCTCCATTCTCACAGACAGAGGCCAGGAGTACAAGACAAGAGTGGAAGACAAATGTGCAATATGGCAAAAGAGTCTGATGATAAAGGTGGTACCTTTGCCTTCTCAATGATGGGACAAAGAGCCCAGGCTGCGCTGGCCTGAACGTCTGGACTGGGGTTCTTCAGTAGTGACCACACCAGGCGGAGTCCCTCAAGCTGGTCAATGATTCTGTCGGAGGAGACAACAGAGAAAAGACAATGACTGATTTTGTTTTTCTTAAAGCTATTTCATTATCCATTCTTTTATGCCATCTATGTATTTTTTGACGTTAGCATCTTCTTTGTGTAAGAACTGATAAACCAGATTTAATGTTTCTATATAATGTTTCCAAATATGTGGCCATGTAAAGCCCTATGTAGGAGACATTAGCCCCAGCTCCCCCTGACGATCTCCTGGAGCTTGGGTCTGCAGAGGTTTCTTATCCCTTTAAAGGAGTTTTTCCTCGACACTGTTGCCAAATGGAGTTTAAGGAAGATCTGGTTGGAGAGCACCTTGAGATGACTTGATAGTTTATAACAAAAATTTTATTGAAGTCACACAGCGATGATTACCAAGAATTGCCTACAATAAATATCTGACACAGCCAGGGCGCTATAATATTGATAGTTAGATATTATTTTGCACATTTTAAATGCAGTATGAAAATATATATCACAATATTAAGATGTCATGTCACAATATTAACTATGTCACCGATGTCCCTGCATACTGGTGGAGAATAACAACTAACACATGGAAAAGAAAGTGAGCCGGGTTTGTTCCAGACTTCATTTCCATCAGCGGTATGGTCTAGTTCAATATGGCATGGTTTGGAAGGGTAACTCTTGATGTGTTGTATTCTTGCAATGTCAAGACTTATCACAATATTAAGACACATCGCAATGTTGATATATAGCACAATATTGAGATTTGTAGTAATTCTAAGCCTTAAACAAACAGATATGATCAAATACAAATGGGAACAGTGGGGACAGTGAAATTATGTTCAGACCCTTGCATAAATATTTGTAGGAATTCACCTTTATCCAAAAGAGATATTCCAATATCACAGATCACACTGTATTGTATTACCAGTCAATGTAGTAATTACATAGCACATGTTTTCCTAATACTCTCCCCGCTTGCTTTTTAAAACTATTACCTGGCTATGCAAACAAACCCTGGCATGTCAGGTTGTCCTCTTTTTTGTTGCCACAGACTTTCCCTTTAGTTTTCTCTTTTTCTAAGGACTTGGACACCACTCAAGATGACACACAAACTTTTTTTTTTTTTTTGGAGCACACTACAAATGTAAAACAGTAACAAAAATTCAACATTGAGATTGATGTTACTACTGCCCAGTGCAACAAATCAATCAGTTTTATCAGTTTATTTCACAACATGCTTTCACAGCCGCTCTGTTCCTCTCCAGACCTGAAAACCACCTTACTCTAACCTCCAGTGAAAAGCTCAGGGATGAAAAGCTTAACCCTCATGCTACTGTATGTATGCTGCTTCATACGCCGATGTATAAATAGCAACCGAGACAAACTTACACTGTATGCTGGTGGCTTGTTTTTCATGGCCCGGCCAAAAAGAGGACCTCTTTCCAAATCAAACACAGCCAGAGACAGGTCGCTCTATATTTCATTGGGTCTGAGTGAAGTTTATTTAAGCGTGAGCTGTATTTCATGTCGTATACATGACTGTAGTCAAAACTGAACTGAGGGTCTGGGAACCTGAAAGAATTACAACACAGTGCGTCTGTTGTCTGGAATAAATAACATGCAAACGTGTTCCCCATGTGTGCTTCCACCAACAAGGCGGACAGTGAACGCTGTCATAATTGCTTAAACACTCTCTAATCAGAGTATCTCCGTGACTGGCAATGGGCGAAAACTCATCAGGGACGTCCACGTGCCATCTGTCTTCCGTTTGCTCATAAATCAGTCTGGGGAGGATCATAACATCATTGTAGTCTACGGGGCCTCTTAAATCTAGGTGCAAAACAAAAGTAGAGCATCACATCGGCCGCCAAAACTGCTCCTTCTTCTCATGGAACAGGTTTGAAACGGATTAGACATGAAACTGTAGTCGACAGTGATGGATTGAAGGAGGAGACCACAAACCCTTGAGGCAGTGTTTCTTCGTGTAGCAGGATTAATTGGAGGAAGTGTGATGTCATTAACAGAGCACTGCATACTGGTGGCAAATAAAAACACATTTGTTTTTAATCTCCTTTTCTTTGGTAACTTAAGTAACTGCTACCTTATTAGATGATAAACAAAGTAGAGTTTTCCAGATTAAAGTAATTTTTTGCCAATGAGAAAAATGTTAGATTGTGAATGAAAGATTTAGCATATGACTGAATCAGTCATTTTTGTAGTGTGAAACCGGGATCTGTGGTTCATTTGTTTTGGTGTTGTGCTATTGTGTCCTTCTTTTCGAGTGACTTTCAAAAAAATATGTAAAAAGATTAATTTTAGTTTTAATTTAGATATTGCTTGTTCATGTTAATGAAACTGCCCTGTTAATTTTATTTTAATAATTTATTTTATTAGGCAAACATTTTTTTAAAGCCAAAAACATATTATTATTATATATATTAGTTAGGAATATTAGTTATTTTAAATAATCTTTCCCATTTTATTCACCAGGAGGGGAGCTTTACCGTGAAGACGACATAACTAGCCTTGCAAATATAGTATCGTATAAGCACTGAACATGGTCCTGGTATTTATATAAGAGATATCTCATCTCTTTGTTTCTGAAATTATCACAGACCACACACACATATTGTCTTATTAGAGGCTGGTGGAGGTTGAAGGAAACGCACTTTCTTGCAAAGTCCTTAAAGACTTTCAGGAACATCTCAGCTCAAATTTACACATGCTTATTGTTGCTTTGTGTGAGCAAGCACATGCTGTATCTTTGCTAACAGCATAAACAGTAATGGCAGCTGTGTTATTGGGTTTTAGGACATTACAATGTTCAGTTCTCTATCAAAACTGGGTTAAGAATACATCCACATATCACTTTCTAATCACTGCAAATGTGAAAAACAGACATGGCTGTGTTGGCCTGCAGCAGCCAACGATCAAATGTGAATTATGTTAATTGCTTTGCAAACTAGTGTACGCATACATCTCAAA
The DNA here is from genome assembly GCA_036850595.1 of Rhyacichthys aspro. Taxonomy (NCBI): domain Eukaryota; kingdom Metazoa; phylum Chordata; class Actinopteri; order Gobiiformes; family Rhyacichthyidae; genus Rhyacichthys; species Rhyacichthys aspro. Next base: position 3,534,735 of record CM072167.1, read on the forward strand.
ATAAACCCTGAACCACAAAACATACTAAAAAACAGCCTGTTGAAATGGAAGCATTCAGTTTACAGCTAAGTGTGAAGGCTGAAAGATTACAAGGTCTGGCCTAAATATACATTCTGTGAGAAAACACACTGCTGAACATGATGAACCTCTTGTGTTAAGTTCACCACAGTTAGCGGCTTAGTTTTAACACCACTTGCTTTTACAGCTTGAGATTTTGCACAGTGGTTAGTGCTGTCGCCTCAGAGCAAGAAGGTTCAGAGTTCAACTCCTGAGCTGGATTGGGCCTTTCTTTGTGGGGTTTGCATGTTCTCCCTGTGAGTGACTTTTCTCTGGGTACTCCAGTTTCCTCCACCAACATAAAAAATATGCTGGGTGCCCCCTGGTGGCGCCTGGCGACAATGAATTTTCCCACAGGTTGAAAAAGGGATAATTATTATCATTAAATTGACAGCTTAGAAACAATACAAACTCAGACTTCATGTCCAGTACTCGGTAACGGCTTCATAAATTTCGACGGAGCACACATGGCAGCAGCACAGTGTTTAGCCCCAGTGTTAAATGAACAAAGGCCTGCTCTGGGCTGTGGTCTACTATACTTTCCCAGCCTCGTACTTCTGGACAGTGAAAGGTTTGAGGAATGCTCATTTGACCAGTAACCACAAAACTATAGTAAAACAGAGGGAATTAAACCACATCCCTATTTAACACAGCAGGTACAATAAACAAAGCTCTAAACATCGTGGAGGATGAAAGGAAACTCTACCTTTATAATCACAAATTAAAAAGACATAAAGCATCAGGCTCTGACAGGCTTAATGATACTGTGTCGTTCTCTTGTCTAAGCATGTGACATCAGAGCATGGGCCAATGTGTGTGGAGCTAATTCCATGATGACAGTGAGGCAGCCACTGAGCACATTACAGAGGCACCTCACAGAGCCCTGGTGTAAACTGTACAGGAAATGTCATGTTGAATACTTACTCCATGTTCTGCTTGTCAGTGGCACACATGCCCAAAGTCTTGGTTACATTGACAAGCAGTGGCTGGGAAACAGAAAACATGGATAAACAATTACAAGTAATGATCATAAGAACATATTTGTCATATGTACACTGAACAAAAATATAAACATAGCACAATGCCACAGATGTCGCAAGTTCTGAGAGAGCATGCAATTGGCATGCTGACTGCACAGGTGCATTTTATTGATGGCATTTTGAATGCACAGAGATACTGTATACCCACAGCTTACAACAAATTAGTAGTATTAATGCATTTACTGTAAATGTTTGTCTTATAAATGGTCTTAAATGAATGGCCAGACCTATAATGTATTTACAAGTGATCTATTAATATCTAGTAAAAGCTAATAGAAATCATTTTTTGTGAATTATTTGATAAATTGTTTCTGTCCAACTGCCCAGAGCTTGTCAAACAGAGCACTGCTGGGGGAGAGGCACATTAAAGTAATTTTTGGACACACAATCTTGCATTTAGTGTAAGTACCTTCACAACCTGAGGGGATGTTGTTTCTAAATTTTGAAACTGAGCTCACCATCAGACCTATTTCCAAATGTTTTTCTCTTTTTAACAACAGTGTGTCTGTTCTACACATTGGCCCTTGTGACATGGAAAATCTATATACTATACATTGGTTTGTATTCAAATTGTGCTGAATATGTGTGATCCTGTTATTTGCAGTTTATCATGATTAACACGACTGCTCTGAACCATTCATCGGTCCCTTCAGGACTTGGTGGCCATTTTTTGTGATTGTTGCGGTCTTAAAAACTTGATTTTGCGGGGCATATTTTCAAAAGTTGCAATGAAAAATGATTTTGAGTTTTGTTTTTGTTTTTTTTACAAACAAAAAATCACATAAAAATCAGCCTATCAATACAGGCTGTATGTCCATTTATCATCTTCAATAAATGGCTTTATCCAGCCTTTAGATTTTGCAGAGTTTGGTTGATTTTGCCTTAACAGTTGCGATTGCAACATCGCAAAATCCTGGAGGGACTGATTCATATGATACATACGCTGGAAACTTCCATAGATTTGATTTGAACACATGCCTGATTGTCTCCCGTGAGCAGGTTGACCAGCTGCTGGATGCCTCCACACTGTCGGATGATGCTCTTGTTTGCAGGTATTTGAGCAAATTCACCCAGAGCTCCCACTATATTCACCAGAACTTCTTCAGGCTGATCTGTCATCAGTTTCACCAGGTTCTCCAGTACTCTGTACTTCTGAAACCTATCAGAAGTAAAGGAGAGCAAAAGCAATATATTCATTAACACAAGGGGGGTGGCCACGGGCACTAATGAATGCAGAGTAAAACCTGACCAAAAGTGCAAAATCTCCATCCCACTGACTTTGACCCGCTGCATCTTGTCACATTTTAGAAGAGAGATTCCCCAAGGTATGATGGTGTACAAGTCATAGAGTCACAAAGATTAGATCGGACCCACGTATTTACTCTAATGACTGATATCTGATCCAACTTTCTTGTCGATATCTGGCCGGTCAGGTTCTAGTATCGGATCGGTGCATCCCTAATTTTGATGGTCATAATGTTTAAAATATGATGACAGCCCTACTGTTTATTACAATATGTATAAATACAAATGCATGACAAAATAAAGACATCAATGACAAAGAAAGCTGTCAATGGCTCTGGGCATTCCTAGTACAGCCAGTTTTCCCACGGCCACTCACAGTTGTCCCTAGTGCTTACTGTACTCAGCACGACCAGCCCTTTGCTGTGGCTTGGAAGGCCTGTCTGTCATTTTGCTGTGATTTAGTCTTGTTTGCCAGTGGTACAGAGTGAGTAAACTATAGTAAACATCTAAAAGGGATATAGTGTGGTTAGAAAAGACCTCAACAAACCTCTGATGTACAGTTAAGTTCTCTGACTGTTTTTATTCACAGTTACGGTTGCTGGCACTGTAGTCCTATTGTCGGTGGCCAAGGTCATCTGGTTTTTGGTCAGGGTCCTCTGACACACGGCCTATTCTTGCAAGTGAAAACACTGCTAATGAACAGAGAAGCTGCCAAAGTTAACTCCAGTGAAATACGGCATAAAGAAAAACAATGTTTTTCCTTTGCCATCATTGAAGTGTCATCTGCAGTGGACTACGGTAGAATTATCTTGTAATCACAGACATAACTTTTGATAAATGATCAGTAAGTCATGTCTATTTTTGTAAAGCCAAGCCCAGATGAGGTAATTACGTGATGGAAGGAGTAACATTACACAAGGCAGCCCGAAGCAAAGACTGGGCTTTGCTTGACTGGAAGCTTATTGAAGCCTGTCAGAAGACACAGGAACCACAGTGAGACTTCTGTGCAACAGATTCTCATGATTGATTGAGCTTCTTTTCCTTTCTTCATTTATCCGCAGTAGTCACAAATCCAACTAAGTGCGGAAAGCTTAAACGTTGCCTTGTATAAAATTAGGAAAACCTCTGTAAAATAAGCTGTTTTTGTGACTATATGTGCCATCTAGAAATTAAAGCCAGAGTGGGAACACATACAGTAACATTGCCATTATTAAGTCTTGCAATCGGGAATGTTTCAGTTGAGACTCAAGAACATTGGTGTGTTACTGATGAAGAAAAGAGGAGGATGTAACAGAAGAGTGACAGAAATAATGTGTAAGTGTGAAGTAATGATGTCAATCTACTGGTCCATTGTTCTGAAAAAGAATCTTGAGGGATTGGTTGATCTACATTGCTACCCTCAACTCTGGTTATGATCTATGAGTTATATCACGGATACAAGTGACAAAAATGAGATTCAGCCCCTGCACTATCCTCCTGACTTGGCTCCACAAAGCTGGACAAGAAGAATGAATAAATGGGATATTTTAATGTTTTGAAACACACATACAGTAGATTTTAGCGCCAATGAAAATTATTGTTATGTATGGATGTCACTGCTTTGGGTGTGCTGCATCTGATTGGCCAAATTATACCCAACATTTATTCCAATTCAGGTTGACTTTTGTGCATTCTATAGTGCACATGTTGATTGTGCAATGGGTAGCATGATAATTTAAAGTCTAATGTGTAGAAGCGAGTATGCTGTCCTCATCATGAACAGAACACAAGTCGACAGAGAGAAAGGGAAGCCAACCCATTAAGTTTTACCCCAAACATTATTACATTGGCAAATACCGCTCCAGTCTTGGCAGCAGGGACTAAATATTTTGTTGGAGCTTTTTATGGCATTTTTCTGTGTCTATAACATCTCCGTAAACAAGCCACATATCGGTGCATCCATAAACCTGCACAAAGCCACATTATAGTGTTTCCAATCCTTTCCCTTATAAAACCTCGGCCTGGTTTTACCCTGCTCTGTAATACCGGCAGCGCTGTGTAAAATACAAGCTTATGACAATGCGGTCTTTAAACAAACAGGCAAATGTTATGAATGCAATTATATTTTCAGGGATCAATCATTAATCATGTCGATGAACCATTCATTTAGAAAATGGCTTACACATGGTGCTACTTGTCCTAAGAGGGGGTCTTTTTTTGACATCCGATACTGTCCAGAGAAGGCAAAACATTAGTCACAAGCAGCAGGCCACAAGCTTGGGTTTGATTTGACTGTGTACTGCCGCGGCAAAATATATTCCACAATCATTATCATTTCTGTGCAGTGCTTGGGCTATGATTGATTCTGAAATGAGCGCATGCCCCTAAACCCTGTTACCATTAAGGGCCTTTCCTTTTTTTGACAGTAATGGCTGGGTTGTTCTGTTCCAAAGCTTTCTGCCCGACCTAGACGTTTTAAGTGATTCAAATAAGCCCCGGAGAGTATGAGAAAACAAATCCACTTACAATTTTAAGTGCGCGTTAAAAACATTTGGCATGAAATACATAGCTGCTTTCCTGTCGGAGAGAGAGAAAAAGGTGGCTGCGTGGCACGTTCATTCACACCCGATGTCGGCCAAATAAGGGAATAAAAACGGAACACCGAAACCGCTAAATGGGTAGGTGTATTAGCCTGACCACACACTAGACGATTTTTTTATTTGTATGATTCTAAGTTTAGCAGCTGCCAGTAAAAGCGAGCGGGCAGGTTTTATGGGCTATCAAGAGACAGTGAGTAGCACCTTAGATTGTCTTGCTGTTATTCCCAACAAATCCTAGGATCTCTAGCTGTCCTCAGATTTAAGTGAACTGCCAAAAGTCCAAAAAGATGCTGTTTCATATGAGCACAGTGCAGATAAACAAGTCTCGGCTGGCTGATTTAAAAAAAAAAGAAAAAAAGACAGGGCCTAGTGTTAGAGAATAAACAAAGAAAAAAGTTAAAAAGCCTTTTTTTAAATGTGGAACAAATACAATCTGGACCTTCTGCTTATGTGTTGCTTGTTTAATAGTTTAGGTTAAAGAGGCTTGGACACATACATGGTTAAACAAAAAGGCCAGCAAATACTTTTTGGGTTTTTAATAGGCCTACAATATATTGGCCATGAGGTCTCATTTTTTGAGATGTTACAAAATGGTTACAAAATGTAATAACAAGCATCATTATTGCTATCTTACATATTACCTTGTCACACACATTCATATGCCAAAAAAAAAAATATTCTGAACACAATTTTTTAGAATAAACTAAAATCAAAAATAGAGGCATGTATCAATGGCTGTTTGAGATTTTAGAATTAGTCTCTTAAACATATAGAACTGTTTGAGTTTATGAAATCTAGAAAAATTGATCCAGTCTCTTGCATCACTCTAATATAATCTAAGTATTGCCAATTGGAATTATTGGCTCAAAGTTACAAATAGTCCGGAGTGTATCTCAAAATACAAACCAATGTTAGCCTTACCGCATATCTATTTTGTATTATTTCATACAGCTATTATTAGTGCCTTATATTTTTTATCAGAAAGCGGAAGTTCGTTGTGCATAATGTCTATTAAACACATATTTCCATATCAAACCATGCCACACCTGCACTATACCAGTTGGTCAAACTGTGATGTGTTATGTGCACTCTTTATTCATTCACGTTCAAATAGAATAGAACAGGTACAACTGTGTGGACTCCTATGTTTTTAAATATATTGAAAAGTGATCTAATGTGTTCCAGCCTTACACTGCTTCGCCGCTTTTACTTAAATACCTCTGTGACATGATAAATTTAGAGTTAGCAACCTGAGTGTTTTCCAGTGTTTGTAAATGAACTGTCACTTAAAGCACTTTACATGTGATTAATAGCGTCATTATAATTATTATCAGTAGGAGTGTTAACTGTTAAACATAGCAACACTGTGTTGTGAAGTTATTTTACATGGCACACAGCCTGTTCTGTACTGGCAGTGGTGGCTATATTACTCATGGCAGTAAAATTGTTTACTGCCATACCAAGCTGCAGCCAGAGGGGCTTTTGACAACTTTTTGAAATGTCAATGAACACATATTTAAGAGAAGCATCTTCGCTTCTAAATAACGTTTCGATTATTTTTTGCTAAATGATTTTCGCTACAGAGACAGTGAGCAGCTCATCTTCCTTTTAAACAATCGTATCGTCTTACTTTTGCCTCTGCGCAGTGACTCCATACTTAACTCGATGTGGCAGCTCCAGTTGGAAAGACTTAAATGCAGGATATCTGTGTGTCAGTTCAGATTTATGAAGTGAAGAGAGATCGGCTACTGCTACTTTTATTTTTAGCATTCCGCTGCAACACAAACTATCCCGACACAAAGAAAAGTAAGGCACGTCACTCATTATTGTAAACATAACTCATCAGCATCCATTCGTTTTGGTATCAACCAAAGTGAATGGAAAAAAAAACTATAGTGTAAGTTGGTTGCACTCTAGCATACAGAATCAAAAATAAATACATTTAAATCAATTTCATGGGAGTCCCTGTAGAAATGTCTCAGTCTGTCAGGGCATGACTTGTGGGCATTATTTATTTAAAAGTTAAAATTACTAATTTAAAAATCATCTGACGCTAAAGTGCCGAGGCAAAAGCTATTCCAAAAATGTCAGTGTCGAGGGAAAGCGGAGTGAACGGCACTCAAATAAACATCTGTCGTACATAAGAAATGATTAAAGGCCCCATCAGCCTGCCTCAGCCTGTTTCATACTTCCAGGCCTTTAGCTACACATCACTGAAGGCTATAAAATCAACACGCTGACTTCATCGTTTGTTAGCGGCAGAAGAGAGCAAATTGAAGCAGCCAATGTCACATAAAAGATCAGAGCTAATAGAGTCCTTCGAAAAACTTTACATTTTGACCAAATAATCACTTTACCCAGACATAATAGTAAAAAAAGAATGGGACATATGAGCATATGGAAAACTGCCTGTCATGAATGATTAAGTGTTCTTATAAAAGTGACATATGTGATAATGCTATGACAGAATTCAAGAAGTCATTTTCAAGGACTTTTTCTTGACATTTTAGGACAGCAGTTTCTCATTAAACGTCATATAATTTACGTCAGACAACGTTTCCTTGGACAACAGCAGAGGGTCAATAATAACAGGGGTCTCAAAAGGTCAAAACTCGAACTAGAGAAGGCCCAGTGGGTCAAAACTCAAACAAGAGCAGCCCCAGAGGGTCAAAACCCAAACAACAGCAGCCCCAGAGGGTCAAAAGTCAAAATACAACAGCCCCATAGTGTCAAAATATAAACCACAAAAGCCTCAAAATTCAAACTACAGCAGCCTTAGAGGGTCAAAAATCAAACTACAGCAGCCCCCTGAGGGTCAAAATTCAAACTACAGAACATTTTGAGAATCAAAACCCAAAACTCATGTTACAGTAGCCTCAAAACTCAAATTCACACTACAGATGTATCGGAGGGTCGAAGCTCACACTACAAAAACCTTAGAGGGTGAAAACTCAACTGACAGAAGTCTCTGAGAGTCAACATCCCAAACTCAAGTTACATTAGCCTCCAAATTCAAACACACACACTCACAAAAGATTTATGGATTTATCCACACCAAAGTTTACAAAAACGGCCTTGAAAAAATGAGGGGTTTTTTAAATACAGTTCAGACTGCCCAGTACATTATGATTTTTTTCCACCAAATTCAGATATTGAAAATATCTTTCAGATCTTGAAAATATCTTTCAGATCATTTACATGGCTGGGAGACTCAGTTTACAAGTTTACCAGGGCACATGGAAACCCTGTGAATTAATTCAATTAAACTCTGTATTTCCTGCTGTTATTAGTCCCCAATAAATGCTCTGCAAATATGAGCAAAACAACCTGTTCTTAACCTAAGACTAACTAGCCTGCTTTTGCTATGACTAGTTTGTGATTTGTCAAACTCTCACTAATCTATTAGTGTAAACACATAATCATAGATGTTAGGTGGTTTGGTTACAATGCTTTCTTTATGTGAGGTATTCTAGATATGTGTTTGTGGGGTTCATGTTCTGTTGATGAGAGGTAATGAGAGACCCTGCATACTTTGTCACGTTTTTCTGGCTGAGGGAACACTTCCAGATGGCCCCGGTGGCGGCGGCCAGGAGCTGCTTGTTGTCCACCTTGCTCAGCAGTAGAGCCAGTCGTTGTGGACCTTTGTACTGGTGAATCAGGTCACGGGTCTTCTCGTCCTCTGCGCACTAGAAAGAAAAAGAAACAGCTCAAACCTATGGAGCTCAGGATGTCTCCTGAATTATTTTGTTCAGTCCTCCATATGGAGCTTTGGACATCTTGTGACTAAATGCGTTATATCAGCCATAGTGGCAGGAAAAAAGGGAGAAAGATATGACCAGCGCCAGTGTAGATCTAAAACAGACAGATTTAATTTAGCACTGTAATTCCATAGTTATTGAGCTAAACTTAATTACATCAATATCCTGACCCTTATCATGCACCCGGCGTGCGTTTATTAAAAGAGACTTGAGCACTTACATAAACCTTCAACACATTTGTTATATCTGCTTATTGCTACTGGGACTCCAAAGTCACTAAAACAGTAAGACATGTTAAAATGTATAAGGTGCATACGTCTATAAAGGTAAAATAAAGAGATAACAAACCAAAGGAGTTGTTTTTATTTGAAGTTACTTCAGTCTGAAGTGGTTCTACAGTGAGTTAAGGTAAGATCCAATCACTCTTTGGTTTGTCTAAATAGCCTCTTTAGTAACATGATAAAAAAAAATGTTTTCACTTTTCTTTGTCAGTTACTGTATTCTACAATGTTTTATACAGTTCATTATGTGCTTGTCTGCTCTTATTACTGATGCTGGTCGCAAAATAAAAGCTAACATCAATCGTGCAGTACACTGAACTATAGTTCAGTGTACTGCTGCTCTGTCCTGGCAGGAGCTCTATTGTCAGGTAAAAGCAAGCAAAAAAATGGATAGCCTAAACAATAAATGATAGGCTTTCATATTATTGAGCTGTCATGTCCCAGAGCAGTAGTGACAGAAACAGGTCCTGTACCTTGAAGATTGCGCTGGCTGAATGCATCTGCAGCTCATCGTTGTCACTGCTAAGATTTTTCACCAAATCCTTGATCATGCCTTCACTTCTAATAGCATTTCTGTAGCTCTCCTGTGGGGGAAAAATAAATGCAAATGCAAATCCAAGCTTATAGCCAAAAAGTAAAAAAAAAAAAAAAAATCTGAGAAAGTCAACCTAATAATGTGTCAAACGTGTAAATGTCTTTTGCTGGATATTAGCAAAAATGTGTTTGTAGAACATAGGCCTTAGCTGGATTTTTACTCTTTGTAAAATGTAAACATGCCTTTTCCTGGTGACATGAACGAGTAGGTTGTGTATTGACAGCAAGTGTGACACTGGGTTGTTGAAAACGGACTCAGTCAAACACTGCTGTCAATCCTGCATGTGGGTCAGTTACCCGATTTTCATCAATCATGCTAGGCTGTTAGCAGTATTAACTTTGTTTTATCTGCAGGACGTAGTTTAATAAGTTCCTTTCAATGTTCTTGCTGCTAAAAGCACCACACCATTTTACAGCTTTATCGTGACCTAAAGCCATGTAAAAGGCTGTATGTGCTGAAATCCTTCAAACCAAACAAAGGTTGATTTTAAGTTAATTTTCATTCTACATTTTTTCCTAAGATTCCTCAGCTGTGTTACATGCCTCCAAAGACATCCAGTGTATATTTAGTTAAGATATTGTAAGTGTAAAATAGAGTGGACATCAAAAATTGTTTCTCAGTGGTGCTGCCGTAACAATATGGCAGTCCATGACATGTGCGCATCTAGAGGGTCTAAGCGCTGACCCAAATTCAATAATGACACTGCTAAGGACTGCTCTGTCTGATGGAGTGGATGTAGACCACTGCTGCTGTTGGTTTTTAAATTTCCACTGATTAGAATTTTTAAATAAATTGCTATCAAATGTATTATTAATGACACTCAACCTGCTATGTCAAAAACAGGGCTAAAACAACTCTAAAAGGATGGTAAAGGGACATCAAGAAAGTATAAAACACCACTGAAAAGCACATTAAATTTGATCTAAAAGGACTGAAAAAACTAAAAACACAAACAGTGACATGGTTTCTACACAGACCTCTGAGGCACACTCCTGCAGCGTGTTGATGACAGGGACGAGCATGTTTACATGTGGAGACTTGAGCAGTTGCCCCAGCAGAGGGATGCCCCCTGCTTTACGAATGGCCTCTTTGTTCCTGGTGCTCTTGCTACAGCTCCACAGAGCCAGAGCCCCACAGCGGGCCACCTCCACGTCCAGCTCCTGTTGAGAAGTGAGGTTGGGCGAGTTTGGGACACAGTCCAGCAGCTTGACCTGTTCAGGGAGAGACAACACACATGCATGTACAGTAGATAAACATAAACACGCTCCTACTTAAAATGTACAGACAAGTCCAGACAGACCACACATGTTTAATTTAAAAACCTTCACAGATTACAACAACTCTGTAAACTTGACATAAATTCAAGGACTCTGAAAACTGAATTGAGGTGATAATAGATGGCTCCAGATGGAAATAGCAAGATGCTGGTTGTGATTAAAGGTGTAATTAAAATTCTATTACCACGGGGTATAAGAGATGAAAAAGCCAGAGATGCTAGAGAGTGGAAAAACTGTTGGGATGAATGTTGACGTTAGGCCTGAAAAGCCCAGTGTGACGTTTTATGGCCATCATTCAGTGTTTTGAATCCATAGTTCCTGGCTGCTGAGACAGAGCAGGCAAAGCTATTATGCTGCGCATGGTTCAAAGGTGGTCTCATGCCGTAGCATGAAATTAATCTGCTTCAGCTTCAGCGACTTGCACATGAGAACATCCGATTGAGGGCTGAGGAAAATATACAAGGTATGGAGGCTTTAATCATAGGTCGCTCTGTCAACAAACATGAAAGCAGGTCAGAGGATGGAAGGGGACATTCTGTCTGTTTTACTGCTCTGCTGTTTGCAAAGTCAAGGTAAAAACAGGATAGATTGGCCACTGTTGAGCAACTATATAGTTTAAACTGTTAACCGTTTTACTTCACTATTATGTGCCATTTATTACTCACCTAGTTGTTGAATAGAGTCATTGAGATATGCACCTAATAAGGCAACAAAAGCAGTGGTATTTCCCCTTCCTATATATTAGAAGCAAGTCGAATTTTGCAAGTTATATGCACTAAATGAGGCACTTTAGAAGCCCTGGTTTTCACATGTCTTTACAACAGTTGTTGGCTGCTGTGTGGTTTACCATTAGCAGATGGACTCCTTAGGGGTACGTGTGCAGATGAGCATTTCATGTAGGTTTTGCTGCTTTATCAAAATGAAAGGTAATCTCAGTCTTTTATGTGGAAGTACATAGTCCTAAGCATCCAGTAACTTGTAGCTTAGAGTCTTGATTTAGTATAGCTTAATTACTCAAATATACTGTAGAAAAAACAGTCACTGTTCATTCACCAAAATTATAAAGTTTATGGAGAATTAGCTTTTTGTGTTAGTCCCTTTGTGTACTGGGATACGCTTGATATGGGTAACATACATATTGTTAATGCTGTAAAACTTTCAAACTATTAAAGGTGGAATAGAAGATGTTTGCGAACATTCAGACAGCAGCGACTGTTAGCCAGTTTTTGAATAATGCGCATGCGCAAGACTAGCCGACTCGTTTCAGTTCTTTCCGAGGTCCTATCTCCAAAACAACACGCACGCGCCAAAGACTAACAGACGGCGCTTCACAGCTGACTGGCCCCGATTCTCTCCATACAATGTCACAAACACCAGATAATACTCCCAACTAGCACTTTTTAATATGACAACAAAACATTGAGCCTAAAACTTACCTGTCGAGCAGCGTATTCCTCGCTGTGCCTTCAGCGCTGGCTATCGCTCAAACGATGCACCAAGAACAACTCTGGTTTTGGTGCTTTCATCTGCCATCTTTTTCCTTTTCGCAGCCACCTCAAACATAGTCTTTCTTTTACAGTTACCTTCATCAGTGTTCTTCGCAGCCATTGTGTAAAACCTTGCTAACGACAAAAAATCTTAACTAGATATAAATGTAGCCTGAAGCTAACGAGGAGTAGCTAGATGAACAAACTAAAGCTAACGGATGGAGCTAACGCTAGTTAAACAGACTGTCCCCCATCTACACAAATAAATAAAGAGAAAAAGAAAAAAAGGGAAATAAATGACTATGTGGTCCTGACAATGGAGCTGCACGAAGGAGCAGTCTGTGCCTGACAGTGAAGCTGCACGGTGAGGCTGTTCAACGGTAGCAACGCAAAAGCAGCTGTAAACAGAATACGGGAACGCGCACGCTTCCGGCCTCACGTAGCAGGAGTGATTGACAGGCTGATTGACCAATAGAACACGCGATGAGAGCGTTTTTGATTGGTTAATGTTTTTAAGGCACCACTTCTACAATTGACATGTAATAAATTTTATTTTTCAAGACCTCTTATTTTCCGATGTCTTATATGCAAGTAAAAACAAATTTATAAAATATAACAAAAAATGTATACAAAAACATCTTCTATTCCACCTTTAAGTGAAGTAAGATCACAGCTTTAGACAAGTAAGTAACACACACTTACGGATTGAGGACTCTGCATCTACATATATGCGAATGCACCAGCTTCTTAACATTCTTGCTACATGTACTAGTAAAAATCCACACAGCAGCCGATACACACAGAATTGTAACTCTGTTAAACAAAAAAGAGACTGTAACAAAGCTTTATCCTGTCTCTAAAGTGTCTTGCACTTACATGCTCAGATTAATGCAAACTTGTTGTGGTGGTAGGTGTGTTATTTTTTTGATGATGTTGCTCTTATAAGGGGCTAAAAGGGTTTTAACTCATTTTCACCTGCTTCAGGAATCAGCTTTTACCAAACACCACCTATATTTGTTGAGTCCCTCTACTCACCAGTTTCTCAATGCCCCCACAGTGCCTGACGGTCCTCCTTGCTTTGCGAAACTTGGCCACGTTGGCAATGGTCTCAGCTGCCAAGGCCTTTAACTCCTGCATCTGTATGTCCAGCAGCGGCACAAGGCTCTGCACTCCTCGCATTTCCACAATGAATCGTTGGATTTGCACATTGTGGCTAATTATTCTCAGGATTTTAAGGGATCCAATCTAGAGCAACCAAGAGAGAGTAGTATGGTTACTAAAATGTGAAAGTAAATACTAAAAATGCTGATTGGTTGTGAAAAATGAAAAACAGCAACACTTTCTCAAAGAAATGATGTCCTCTACCAAGCGAAACATAAGCCAACCAATTCTAACACCCTGAGCTCATCAGTTGTGGGCCCTGACCAGATCTAGGGTCAGTTGGGTGAACCTCAAAGCAGAGCTGCTGCTCCTCCACAACGAGAGAAGTCGCAGCTCTGGCATCTGCTCTGGAGGGAGGCCCATCACCAGACCCTGAACATGCTGGAGGAACAGTATCTCATAGCTGGTCTCGGTTTTTCCCAGCAAAAGTTGGAGGAGGTGTCTAGGGAGTGGGATGTCTGGCACCTGTACTTAAGACTGCTGCCGCTGCGACTCAGCCTTGTATAAACATTACACTAACATCATAAAGCTGGCATTGTAAGGCACTTGCTTGCTACTGTAAATTAAAGTTTCTCTCTCTGCAGTAATAGTGTAGTTGCTTTTTTGGTTTGGATTACGTTATAAGCAATAGGCCTACATTAAACGAGAACCTAATTCTCTGCCACTGCATGTTAAACGGATGATGGTGCATGTAACATGGTGGAGAAACTGTTTGTAGTACCAGGCCTAGCTCCAGTTCTTGGATCTCTAAACCTGAGAATTTAATTCGGTCAATGGTAGCACAATAACATATTAAAGTTTCAGTTAGAAACTATTTGTGTCTTTTAGAATAAGTAGAACGCCACTATCCAGTGCCCACACACATCCTTAGACACGGTGCTGAATAATTGCTACCCTGTGTCTTTAAAGCCGCGCACTAATGTTTCTGTAACTCAAACAGAAGCTGTCTCACACACAGGGCCGGCTCCATTCATGCCTGCAGGACATCCAGGCCCAGCTTTGGCACAGTTACTCACTATGCATCTGATTTCCTTTGTATCCAGAATGTTAAGAAGGACTTTAAGGCCACCTAAGTCCCGTAGGGCCAACTGGCGTGATTCCTGCGTCAAATCCAACTCCCTCAGAGCGCACATAGTGAGCACTGTAACCGTCTGGTCACCCTCCTGAGGAAAAAAAAAAACACACACACACACACACACAAAAGACAAATGTGTGAACCAGGATGCGTTAAACAGGGAGGAGAAAGTAAAAAAGGAAACATTTAACATTGAATAACATCCTTCCACTCCCTCTGTGCGTGGGGTTGTTTTGTTTATGCCGCAGCCTGGTGAGAGTTCAGCTTTGTGGTGGTAAACACTTACAGAAAGGAATTAACTAACAGAGGGTCATGCTCCAATGCAGCGTCAAGGCAAGAAACCAAATGAATGATGCTTACCAGATGATTAACAAGAACACTGTTAGCAATGGACTTTTATTTCAGTTGTGTATGTTATATTAGGGACCTTGTTGGAGTGTGTTTCAAAGCACTACAGTATGAGCCTTATCCAGGTTATGACAACATTCAGAATATGAGTTTACATCCACACAGAGAAGCCTGGTTATTAATATCCCTGTTACATGACAAAATGATAGACTGATGACTGAATGGGACAAAAAACAAAGCAAATTTAATGCTGTTTAACAGCAAAGTAACACATACATGGCTTATTTACCACATTTCCAACAACAGAAGTCTACCAGACCATCAGACTCTGGCACAAAAACAGCAGTGTTACTGGACTTATATGTACTTTAGTAGATGTAAACACACTCTGAGACAAATCCGATGCTGTGTTTCCCACTTGTTCATCTGAGAGTCTGATTTTACTGATGTCCTGATACAATAGGCAATTTGTCAATATGTAAATAATGCAATTAAATTCTTTCTGTCAAATATATCATGTGCCACTGTTAAGACACAGCAAAATCTTTACCTTAAACTTGTATAAACCTATAAACTATGCCACATCTTAACAAAGCAACAACTTTACAAAGCAGCTTATCAAAGACATGTTCGCAATAATTGAAATCATCAAAGCCACTCTTCACTTTTACTGAGCCGTTATTTGGAGCAGATTAGCCATTCAGTTCATATGAAGATCTAGATTGGTTAATTTAGGATTAGAATTTGCTACTTGAGTGGATAGTAGGCCTTTGTTTCCTTCATAGACCCTAAAAGAATCTTCCATAATAAATAATATATTATCTTATAATATATACAGTTCTTTTTGTTTTAAGGCCTTTGTGCTCTTAGTTGAAAGCGATAGAGCAGATACACATGCGATGGGACATAAAAGGGAATGACAAATAGCAGTATGTGTGCATGTGTATTCAGTTTATAGGAAATCTGTTTTATTGTTTACTGTTTTCCTAAATTTAGTCTGTAAACACTCTCTTTATGACATCCCATCCCAAAGTACCAGTCTTTGGGTTGGTGCCCTTAAAAGTTCTGACCAGAAAATGAGCTTTGAGGCTTTTTAGACCAAAATTAGAGTGTATCTTTTGTATTTGCATGACAAGTTTTCTTGACATGCAATAGTAGCAACAGTTGTTTTGCTGTAATACAAGATGGCTTTGAAATGAGGGGCTGAATGGCCCAGTCCAAATCTGTTGGCAAGTGAACAATCAGATGTTCTTACTCTTTCGCAGAGGTTTGGAAGTGCCACAGATAGATTTCTTATTTAGTGGCTTCAAGGCTGCGTCTACCGTTCCAGCCTCATGACATTTTATTATTTGCACACTTCGCAAACAATTTGAGGCTTCAGGACCATCCTAAATAGATTATCGCAGGCAAATATAAGAATGTAACATGTCGCACTTTCTGCGCCGCATATACTGAAGAGAAAATGATCAGTCAGCGTACAGAAGGTCAGGCTCTGTTCTGGGCTAAGAAGTTGGCTCATCAGTGTCGGCCTATACCACAGTCTCAAGTGGTGTTTGATCATATCTCCCTCACAAAGTGCGGCTCTGACACAGCAGGAGAACGAGCACATGTGTTCCCCATATCATGACGCTGGCCCAAATGTAAAACATTTGCCCATTAACAGCAGTGGATCTACTGCTTCCTTTGTCTCCTCCGTTCTCACTCTTCAAAGGAGTCGGCACGCTCGGTTCGTACCTTGTAAAAACAGCAGAAAAAAAATGTTTAGCAGTGATAGCTGAGAGAACAGAAAGCAGATCATGTGCTTCCATTTTGTTAGCTTTGGTCTTGAAGTATTAGAGACATTCTTTAAAACATTGACAACATCTGACAATTTTTTACGATGAAAGATCTCAGACTCTTTTTGAACATGATCGGAACAGATGCTGAGAGTGGAATAGGGTTCACTAATACTCAAACTCTGAACAAGAACCTCCATTACTGTTTAAAAGTGGTACTATTACTAGTTTGGTATGGTCTTGGTATGGTCCTTTCCTGAGCTGCACAAAATCAGTAAACCTCAGTAGATTAGATATTTTATTGATCCTGAAGGAAATTCAGGATTTTCTGTGCTACTATAATCACCGGTACATTGCTACCATCAGTTTAGCGCCAGTATAACAATATTCACTGAACTAGGATTTGTGGGAAATTATTAAACCATTTGAATTTGTTGAATGAATGATTGAATGCATATGCATGCATGCAATATGCACTTGAATACTAACTATATCATTCAGCCCTGATAAAAGTCCTCAATCATCTTGCTAGCTGCTAGGTAGCTTAAACATGACTCCAGTGTAAAGGAAAGAAACCGTAGTTAATCAGTAAAGTTTGTTCATTAAACCAAGTAAGGAAGATTTTTACTGGCTTTCCCTCCAAATCTTTCTTTGGTGTAGATTAAGATAGATAGATTGAGATAAATTCAGCAAATACACCATCCCAAGACGAACAAAAAATTATACTGTGGCCACGCAATGACGAACAGGAAGTCCGCTATATTGGATTAATCATGTGACCACCTGATTCGCAGCCTTCATACTTTTTGGAGATTTGACCAAACAACTTCAAAAGTGGTGAACGTGATCTAAAGGTGTCAAACACAAGGTGTTGCCGGGCAGAGGCTGCTTGTGGCTATACTGTATACATTTCATATTCATATTTATTTTCATATTCTTTTTTTTTAGTTTACATCAGCAACATGGAGCGTTTTTAAAAAAATCAGGTCCTGACATCTGTTATACAAACTGGTGCTAGAAAAGATTTTTTTCATTCATTTTTTAATGACTACAAACACAAACTCTTACCTAATTGCTGTGTTTTTTGTAAATAATGTGCAACCACTGTGCACTTAAATGAATAATAAATAAATTAGTAATAATTGAAGGCAATTATGCATGAATGATTTACTCGAAAGATTAGCATCACATATGGGTTAAGCAGGGATTAAGGATCAGATTCACTGAATGATGTGAATCTGATACAAGCCTGTAAGAGATCTGTGAGTGTCTTCCTTTACTGCAGGTGTCTGGGGCTGAGCTGAGTCCCACTGAATAGAGGTTTTATTCCAGTCTGGAGCAGCAGACTCCATTCCGCAGACAGTCCAAGTCCAGGCCTATAAATCACTGCTTTAAGCATGTGGGAGCAGAGACGAGGTTAATAGAGCTGCCACTGATACCCTGTCGACCCGGTTGGCCTTTTGCTAAAAGCTGGGCTGCTGTGAGTGCGGTTGTGGCTTGAGCCGACTCACATCATTGGACACTGACAGTAGTCGCTCAGCTGTGGAAGTACATATGGTTGTACTGCTAGAGGGGTGACAGCCAGGTTCTGTTGCTGCCAGGGCTTTACTCAGTAAAACACAATTATTAGGAGGTTTTATACTTAAATGTTGCTACAGCAAAGGGAATGCATACAATGCCACTTGAAACTCGGACAGGTTATTTAATGGTCAAAATGACAAACTTACTAACCCTTTAATATTGTAGGTCAGTAAAGTTATGGATTTCTGTGATACATTCTAACAAGACTTACACTATAGAATGAATAGGGAGTGGTTTCAAGAACAGGCCAGTGTACTGTGTAGCTGCTCATCATCACAGCTGCTGTAGCTGAGTGAAGTAATGCACCAATTTCCTATTATTTAGGGACTCAATATTTGAGGCACTGGTTTTGCGTGTGTTTAATGCGGTATAGAAAATAAATAAAATATTCAAATTTATTAAGGGAGAATATGTTGGAATGTGAGTGTCACAAAAATGAGATGCAATTTTTTGGAAAAACACTTTGTTTAATGTTTTTCCATTCCATTTTCGTTTTCACTCAAGTGAGGATTATCTATTGTCCAATCAGCTGACTGCAGTGTTAAATTCTACCCCTTACAAAGCTTACCACAGACCCAGGTGGGACCCCAAGCCGAGGCGTCCCCAAAGTGGTACAGCATGGTACCCCCTTTGGCAATTGAAATGCACCAAAACCGACCTAACCCACAATGTACCATCCCAGTGGAGGCTTTTGGGCGTTATTTGTCAGAAACCGGTAGCTAAGTAAAAAAATCCAACACCTGCACTACAATATAGTGCCAATACAGTGACAATAAAGTTTTGCATATTGAATGAAGGGTGTGTAGCAAGACGAGCAACACAATGATCTCAAAATACCTGTTTTTTGACAAAATAAAGCATACGTGGTTAGTATGCAACAAAGTTTGCATTAGTAATTATCACAATGTCTCTCATGATGGCAGCGCAGGACAGTAGTACTATGACTGCCCAGCAGAGGGGGGCCACTAATGAGGTCTAAGCACAAAAGCACGTGTCCACTCACAGCTCACTTGTTAGACCAGATTACTTTCACACTTTTGTTCTTGTTATGGAACATTGCTTCTCTTCTGTGTGCTCCAAAAGGTAAAGAACACAATTAAAACTGTAAATAAGACCAATATTTACATGAAAACAGTTTAACAGTAAGTAACAGGCAACAGCTGATGAATGCTAATCTTATCATGTGGAGTTATTTTGATTCAGTTACCTGATCTGTTGTGCATCAAAAGCTCACATACAGTAGCTCTGATGCAGTCCAGAGGGGAATCAAAGGCTGAATTATGCTAATGCTACTTTTCCATGTAAGTGCTGCATGTTTGAAAAATGTCTGTTTTACACACATATTCAAACACATGCTGGATGATGCAGAGGTCTGTGCGAGCCTTTTTACAAGAACAGATTTCCAGTCATACATTTATAAAAACAAACATGGCAAAACTCCTCAGCAAATACCCCAGCGTAAATATCATTAAAACACAAAACAGAACATCCGCTTTATGAAAGTGTTGAACTTCCTCAAGTACAAATGTCGGTCTATAACGTGAGGCAAGCAGAAGGGGGGAAAAAAACGCTCCTAAAATAAAACAGATATTTAACTTGGCTCCTGGTTATGTTTCAGCGTCTGATGGTAATGATATTATAAAATGACTACTGGACAAACCCCATAAATAACTGCGCTGTGTGGTTTCCAGACAGATAGAACGCCGGGACATGTTGGTTACTGCAGAGCTGCATCTTTGTTGAAACAGAAAACTTACACAGGCCTCCAGCTCAAATATAAAGTATATAAACCGCTGAATATGCCTCTTTCGTATCGTTCTCATCTCTTTTTTTCCTTGCTTAAAAGCAGCAGCAAACTACTTTTAGAGTGGGAATTTCCTTCCATTATATTCTGTTTGGCTAAGCTAAATATATCTGCAAAGACTGTTCAGCAGTCATTTGTAGAGCTGAATTTAGCAATGAGGCACACAGCTTGCTTTGGAACTACTTCTATTTCAAATAAGTATATTGTCTTTAAAGTATATCTGTCTTGTATCAGCGCTTTGTATGTCAAAAAACAATTCTTTAACAGTCTCTTAACAGATTCATTGCAAGGGCATGAGATTACAACAAGTCACACTGTGTAATTCGAGTCTGTTACGACTGTCGTTCATGAACACAGAGCGTCATTGGCTAAATTTAACTCAAAAAAGTCAGTCAAATGTCAACTAGAATTGCATTAAAAAAATCTTAACAATAGAGATAGAAAAAGACTACTGGGTTTTAGTGTTAGCATATGTCAGTAATTAGCATACGTTTGTGTACATAACCATGTAGCTAACTGCTATAGAGTTGCAGCAGGACTCTCCCTGATAGTTCTTAATGACACTGTTACATACATGTATGTATCAAAGAGAATCTTTTGACAGTTTCAAGGGGAGATTCAACAATTGCAAATAAAATTGTTATTGCATGTTAATTTTTTTTTTCCTGGCACTAGTAATAGTAGTAATGGCAAAAGTATTTGCTTTTATCACAACCCTATGCTTGTGAACAAATATACAAACAATGTGTACAAATGCATTCTGTCTATAAATAACAGCTCCAAGTGCACCAAGAGACCTTTAGCTCGTTCATCTAAACACTATGGTGCTGCTATGTTTTGCAACAAAACTTAAGATTTCTGTTAGAATAAAGCCAAAACTGTCATCTTTACTATAATGGTGTCCAGCTAAATCGATAAAGTCCCCTGAGAGAGGTATCCCCAGCCAGTCTGGACCAAAGGTGTATCTGCCCTCCTTTCTCTTCCCTCTATGTTTTGACACATTAATATTCACCATATGCTCTGTCAGACCTATTAGAGGCGCGCTTCATTTTCATGCTTCTGCAGTGTGGGCAAACAGTGCATACAGCTGCTGCCGTCAGACAGCTCTTTCCCCTGAGCCTTGGCTCGTGTCTGCAACCAAACAGGCCTGTGTCAGAAAGAAGGAATCCATGACAGTGGCCAACCACTTTAGTGAGCAGCTTCCTGCAAAGCACCACTTCAAACGAGACACACTTCTAACACTAAATTTCTACCTCCTTGACAAAACAGACCAGTGACAGGGAAAACTGTCATCAAATGTTGGATTAATTCTCATTCGCGTGATTGCAATTAACTCAATTTCCTTTTCTGCCTTTTCTTTGTACAGATACATGCTTTGACTGCCAGCTGCAGAGCTTGCACTACATTTACATGCTAAGTTGTGTCAGACTTATGCTCTTTAGCAAACTTTATAAATTGCAGCACTTTACAAATTGCTGCACTAAAAATGATTTGTAACATCAACTACAACTTGGTTTTCAGTGACCTTTGAGATGTAGCGAGTAGATTACAGCTGTCATCCAATAAGGATGCAGTAGTTCCAAACATGGAATATTAAAAGTAGGAAAACACATTTAAACAAAAGTATTCTAATATAAATATAAAGTATGCAAGTATTGGCCACTTTCACAGAGCACTTGTCTTTATATTTCAGTTTTTAAAAACTGACAAAAACATTATCAAAAGTAAAGCATTCATACTTCTGAGAGTGAAAAGACAAGAATAATGTTTTTAATTACTGTCTGAACTTTGACAGTAATAGTGGCTCTAATGACTATATATTATATATATTATGCTCAAAGTGACACTCAGTTATGGTCAGGGGGTCAAGCATTTTATTCCAAGTGAGCCTATGCTAACTTCAATCTTCTGATATAACAGTTTTGTTTTAATAATATCATGTTTTTTGTCATTGTGGCTCTAACAAATGGTTTCTCTTTCTTTTGTGTTATTTTTTCTCTGTACAAACAAACAAAAAAAAGTCATATTTTGTGGGGCTGACAGCCTCTGGACGACCTATCAATTAATTAGTCAATGAGGTCACAGTTTACTCAAATATCATTGGTCGAATAGTAGTTGTTGTTTTTTTTGTTTTTTTTTAGCAGAGTTACAGTGAATGCACCACAGCTCCAGCTCTGAAGCTGAATGTCCCTCACTCACTGCACTGGTTTACTAATCAACAACCAGCTGTGGATGAATAGGCTTGTGTGCATCAAATGCAGAGAGAACCTGTGCATATCTAACAAACAGTCCTTTCATCATTGTCCCACAATATTTTCATTAAAACAAGAGTCTCCTTCTGTTTATTTGTTGTTTGGCATGCTGGCAATTCTCCACTGTAAAGTAACCATGGACTGTATATGTAAATGATAATCTAGCTTTCATTAAAAGCAAAAATAAAATGAAATAAAATCACTTACTGTTTTGTACGTTAACAAATATTACATAATTTTATGGAGTTTTGAGGGACAAATTTACTCATGACTTATTTGCTGGCTGACTACAGAAAAAAAAAGAACTGAAACTTTGGAAAATCAGTCCAGTATGTGAATCTATGAGAGAATGAAAGAGGTAGTGTGCACATACCAGCAGATATTTGACCAGTTTCTGCATCCGCCAGTATTCAGAAGGCAGAGCAGCGTTAAACTCTGGACGCCACTCCACCTCTTCCTCACTTTCAGGTGAACTCTCACTGAGAGTTTCCTTTGGAGCAGCTCCGGATGGGGTCTTACTGAACAGAGAGAGCAGAGCGAGAAGAACTTTACAAACTTGAGAAAATAATAGACATTCAAAAAGCAATTGGAGTATAATATCACAAATCGCTTTTCCTGTGTTGAAAATTGAAATAAGGCCTGGTTGTCCCACACATGGAGATCCATTAAGGGTGTTTTTTTACTGAAAGTGTCAAGGTTGAACTTCCGCGCAAATGAACAGGAGGGAAATTGGAAACATGTCAGTGATAGAGAACTGGAGTGGTCATCATCGACAGAACAAAGACCGTTGACGCAAAAAAGAAATGCAGATGTCTTTTTAGAGCTGCTTGGGACGCTCTGCCTGCAGGACGCAAATTAGGCACTGTGGAGCAATGAAATTTGGTACGCATTCAAATCTGAGCCGCCAAGAGACAGTTCCCATGTAAATACAGATTGCATTTCCAGGGGACAGCATTATCATCAGAGGACAGCAGATAGGAGAGAGGCCTGAGAGAGGGAAGCCACGCGGTAAACACCTAGTGAGGCCTCCTTAAAGCTGTCCCGGTGCAGAGGATATCAGTGAAGCTGGGATCTACGAGCATGCATCTGAAGTGAACTGTTTGCACACTGCTCTGAAATTCCAGTAGTCAGAGCAAGTGTCCAACTAAATGGGCCCTACTTAAAGACAGGCTTTTTATGAATGAGTTCTTTAGAGGACTTAACAAGTTAATATTTCCTACAGTAGATAGTTGGCAGTGCACATATTCTGCCCAGAAAAAAACATTTTAATATTCTATTAAAATCTGACATGGAAAGAAATAGAGAATAGAGAAAAACAGAGAGGGCTTGTTCGACTAAAGGTATTATTTTGGAGACTCTGCTTGATGTAGTGGAGCAGCACACACAACAGGTTGATATACTGAACAACATGGACCATCTCCTGCGTTCGGCTTTTGAGCAACAGCAAGAGGTCAGTGGACGTCTGAGATCAGTGAGGCACAGGACAGAACAGAATTTTCTTAATGGAGCAAAGGATATGTGATTTAAATTAACTAAATGCAATAGACTTTACATAGCTTTTGAGTGTCCAAAACATAACCAGAAATAGAACCAGAACTTCTACAAAGCCAGGCAAGTGTAAAAAAAAAAAGCTTTACTTTAGATTGTTGTTAGTATTAATTGACTTCTCTATTTTTCGCTGTTGTGTGCTTAAAATACATCTTTGCTGACCTACTTTACAGGACTGTTCAAATTAAGTACTGTGTCTTAGCTCCTGTCTGCTTCCTAAAACTCAGTTGGTGCTGTTATTGTTAGAAAAACCCAACTTTATTGGTTTTGAGTGACACGGGACCACAAATTAAGGACACTTACCTCTTTTGGGATGAACGACGTCCAGGTAAAGAGGATTCCGAAAAGTCTGCTTTTATCTTGGACTTGGGCTCCGTTTCTGGCATTTTCTCCTCCTGTTTACCAGACCTTTTATCTCTAGAATTCATACTGGTTCTTTTTTCCTCCATTTTGCTATAATGGTATGAAATAAGTATCATTATGCCTGCTTCTATTTTCAAAAACTAGTTTATTCTTACTTATGTCTGACTATTATGTGGTTTGAGTCCACTAACTAGCACTGGTGTGGGCTATACAAATCCTGTGCTTATTGTTACACAGGCTGTTTTAAAGTTGTAAGACTTTAACATTTAAAGACCTTTCAGGCAGCAAAAAAGTGTCTGTCATTGTTTTTTAAAGTCTTGTCTGTCCACACAACAATGTAATGCTGGTGTTATAAAAACTAAAATGTGCCCACCACATGAAAAAAAACATTATGCATCTAGTCTATGGTTTAAAGCCTCCAGAACAGAACCAGAGCTAGAACCAGGACTAGTACGGTGCTTGGTC
The DNA here is from genome assembly GCA_036850595.1 of Rhyacichthys aspro. Classification (NCBI taxonomy): domain Eukaryota; kingdom Metazoa; phylum Chordata; class Actinopteri; order Gobiiformes; family Rhyacichthyidae; genus Rhyacichthys; species Rhyacichthys aspro. The sequence continues at coordinate 3,559,426 of CM072167.1, forward strand.
TTCTTTTGTTGGTCCTTTTTATTTGTACACGAGTGTATAGATGAGCCACTTTTGACAACTGTGTCCTATGTCATGATCATTTCTAAAAATGTCAGTTTAGGTTTGTCCAGATGACAACACAGGACCAGAGCTTTTAAGATAAAACACAGTCTGTGGAATTTTCATGTACTTAAAACACCAGACTAAGGTGGAGTTTGGGTGTAAATGTAGCAAAAGTTATGTGCTCTGAAATGAAATCCATCAGGACAAAGGAGAGTCAAAAAAGCTATCTGCAACTTTAGTTTGTTATTAGTATTAACTGACTTCTCTATTTTTCGCTGTTGTGTGCTGAAAATACACATTAGTTGGCCCACTTTACAGGACTGTCTAGATTAAGTACTGTGTCTTAGCTCCTGTCTGCTTCCTAAAACTACAGTTGGTGATGTGTAATGTAAGAAAAACACAGCTTTATTGGTTCTGACACTGGACAACTAATTACGGAAACTTACCTCTTTTGGGGTGAACAACGTCCAGGTAAAGAGGATGCCGAAAAGTCTGCTTTTATCTTGGACTTGGGCCCCATTTCTGGCATTTTCTCCTCCTGTTTACCAGACCTTTTCTCTCTAGAATTCATGCTGTTTCTCTTTTCCTCCGTTTTGCTATAATGATATGAAATAAGTGTCATTATGCCTGCTTCTATTTTCAAAATGGCTATTTTTCTAACATAATCATTATTTAATAATCCAAGACAAGGGTTCAGTGGGCATAGTTTTTTTCAGTTTTTCCAAAGCAATTTAGGTGCTTTTATCATGAGCCAGTTTTCCTCAAATGGGTACAGTTATCACAAGGTACAGCTGCAACAGTTCAATGTTAGATCTATTTATCAATCAAAGACCAGATGTGAAAGATCTTGGGTTTTTGTCCCAGTTTTCTGTTTGTAATTGGGCAGAAATATTTCCATACAGAATTTATTAACTTAGATTTTGTGTAATCTGGAATATTTGCAGTTGCCCTAAAATGTATAAACCATATAACCATGTCTTTATAATGTGTGACTGCTGGCAGACATTATGAGCACATGTGGCAAGAGGCTGGACTGCATTGCTCACAGTCATGTGTAGCTCATCTTCACAGTAAAGAGCAAACCACAGTCCGTTCTCTGCCTAGTAGTGCTGACCATATTTCAGGACAACATCTTACGGCAGAAATTATCACGTACCCACCACCAGACAGGATTTCCCTCCAAGTAATTACCGGCTCTCTTTTTTTGTAGGTGGGCTGTTTCCACTTTCCAAACTGTATAAACAAAAGCATCTGTCAGTGAGTGGGCAGAGGACATTAGTGACAATAACACTAGTGGCATTTGCATATGTCTATAATTCAGCATGATGGCTGTTAACTAAGTACACATGTGTGCTGTAAGTGGGTGGGTAGAACATTAGCAACATTAACACTTTCTCCGCTGTTAATGACATTAGCAAATGTTAACAGTTTTGTAACAAATTTAGTTAGGAAATAGCACATAACTACATGTGTGTGCTGCCAGTTAGTAGGTAGAGAAGATTAGCGACATTAACACTGTCTTCTATGTTAATGACATTAGCATGCTGTCAGTGAGTGGGTAGAGAACATTAACAAGTGGTTGTTAGGATTCAAAAAGCTACAGTGTGATAGCCTAATTCTGCCAGATAGAACTGCTCCACAGAACCACCTGGGAGGGCTCCAAGTTAAGCTCACCACAATACATTTTAAAAAGAGGAAAGGGCATTACCCTCCAAAAAACATCATTTCTGCATTAATAAATTGGTTCAGGAAAATAGCACTTGACCAACTGCATGTGTGTGCTGTCAGTGAGTGGACAGCTAATATTAGCAAAAAGCTGTTAGGATAACAGCTACAGATGATGATGAACTGTTATTAGTAAAACCATGCGTGTTTTAGTCCCACAATACATTTTAATAGACAAAAGGGCTTTGGCCACCAAACCATACACAATTTAGTTTTAGCAAATGACAGCTTACCAACCATGAGTGTGCTGTCAAGGGGTGGGTAGAGAACATCAGTGAAGCGAATTGTTCTTGAGCTGGTCTTATTTATAGAAGCATTTAGGCTAAACCAGCAAAATGCAACAACCTACATGTCACTTAATGGTAGGATTATGTTCTACTGGATTACAGAAGGCCAAACATAACACAGAGTTGCACAGATGGTTTTAGGACCTGTGCTTCCTCTTCAAAGACTGCCAAACTATGATCTGCCTGACACGAATAGCATACAGATCATGCCACAAAACCTAAAATGCAGACATTGTCTGCCATTGCAGACATAGAGATGGGACAAATGCATATTAATTAAGGGTTTTTAAACTGCATGCTTAATTATATGAAAAAGAAATGATGCTGCTTTGAGTATATTGTGTGTAACTACTGTGTTTGAAGTAATTTCCCTTTTGGAAGTTTATCTAAGTTTTGTTTTTTGTTTTGCTTTTTCAAAAATCTTCCGTATTGAAACAGGAGTATCATATTTTCCACTGCACAATCACCCCGAGTGTCATGTCACTACGCATTAAATATTATAGTCTGACAAAAGCTTGGCAAATTTACTCAGTATAAAGACTAAAGATGAATAAAGATTTTAGAGTTGTGCCAATCACACATAACATACATAAACTTAACATAAAAGCACTCAGAATAATGTGTAGCACTGAAACATCACAGCACATTCTCCATGCTCACAAGAGGTCCCTTTCTGTTAATTGGCTGAACAATATCAAAACGTTTATTGTTCCTGTACGTTCCCAGCCTAAAGCTCTGTACTTGGCTCACACTAAGTACTGCCTTTGTGTCACTGTTATTCAGTTGCAGTTGAAGTTTTGAAGGTCTTTTCACAAACTTTACAACCTCTATATGAATGCCAATGAGACACATATGAAAGGTTCTGAGGCAGTTTAATCACAGACACCTGCACTGCATGAATAGCCCAGGCTGTCACTGGTTGTTAGAGGCTGGACTTTTTGTGCAGGGAAAAAGAATTAAGATGTATTTCTGTGGGTTGTGTTCATACATGCGCTGAGCCAAGCATGCCCAATCACTTTTCCAAAGACTTGTTTTTCATAAAACACAAAGTGACCTACTATTGGAAACATACAAGTCAATTGGCCCGACCGCAGACCTACAGTCTGACTTTATTAGGCTGACCAAGCTTCTTTAATTCTATTATACGTAAAATGGACAAAGTCCATGTGCTAATGCCGAGGGGAGGGAACATGCCACAATAAAACCATTACAGGTGCCTTTGTAAATCTGAGGAGAGCTCAGGCCACCAGTCAAGAGCTGTGTCACATACATTTATTAGATTAGATTATTAGAGTGCAACTCCTCAGTGATATTCAAATTTAAACTCTTAGTTTAAGTCATATATATATATATATATATATATATATATATATATATATATATATATATATATATATATATATAAAATCTGTATAAATAAATTAAGTGGATCAACCATAAACCACATGAGTGTTTAGATTTACTCAGACTCTTGTAACTGATTACGACAGTGGAGTGGTCCACATTAATCTGCACTGGTTTGTCTTTTTGAGTGAGAGTGATGCACAGACAAACACAACAGCATGTCCAATTTCCAATCATGTCGCCTTGTCAAAATGAATCTCCAACATTGCAGGATGAAGCCCAGTCTGCTTTCTCTCTCCATCTCCTCTGGCTGCCGCTGCCACTGCCACTGCTGCAGAGATCGAGGCTGTCTAATCTAATCGGAGTGTTAGAATAGACCTGCTTCCTCACCAGTGGAAATGAGCAGATATGTTTGGAGATGAGGTGTTGTTATCTTTGGCTATCACCTTCCGAGTTTGGGCTGCAAGCCGGGGAAGTGAGCCAAATCTGAGTGAGAGATTATATTTTGGACGGCCGCTGCTTCTTTCAAAATTAAAAATTGAATGGATTATGTCGGCAAGACTGAGCGCAATTACTTCATAGATACTAGAGGCCTGTTTGATTACTGTTGTCAACAATCAATCATTTCAAAGTGAGTTGACTGCATCCAAAAAGGCCAGATATGTTAATTTGTCCTTTGTTTCAAAATATTTAGCTGTAAGAGAGAAACAAAAGTGATACGTCAAAGGAGTTAAGGAATCCAAGAACTTTGACAATGATTTGTAAATCAGTAGACAGATTCATGACAGTTTTTACTGTGGCTGTCCATCACTTTTATATCACTGTGAGTGAGAGCTTTAAAACATAATGTTCAATCTAACACTGCGGATTGTTTTAAGTCTAAACCAACCCAATTAACTAACTTCAAAATTCTATGACATATTACTATTCTTGTATGTAAAGTAGTGCTAAAGGCTGTCAAGGGCTACACAATGCCCCTTTATTTAAGTTCCTGATGCAATTCTAATGCAGAACAGTTTTTCAAAATAAAATCTTCTAAACTCAACTGAAACAGATTACTAATTGTTCCAAAGAGATAGAACTAAACGTGGCAAAGTTTTTAAGAGTTTATTTATATTGTATATTTTTATAGTAATCTAGTGTTTTGTATTGATTGTAATGTCTTCTTGTGTAAAACAGGTCTCCCTTGAAAATGAGACCTTGAGTCTCAACGAGACTAACCTGTATAAATAAAGGAATAATAATAAGGATGATAATAGTAATGATAGTAAAAGTCTCTTTTTCCTGCTTATTATGGAAAACGCAGACTGGAACAAGGCTGTAACCTGCTTTAAAGTCAATATTCCATATTATCCAATGTCAAACTCAACAGGTGCCCTCTTCCATTGAGGCTGCGGTAGCAAGTGGCCACAGAGAGGCCACTGCATCTCCAGTACCATGTTTTTAAACCCACCTGACTTTTCAACTTTTTACCTTAAATAAAGAATTTCGGTTATATTCAAACCTATGCTGTTTCATGCTACACATCATCACAAATGTATTCAACAAAAGCCCTTCGTCTAACTTTTTGTACAAAGAAAGCATAACATTTCTCTCTTTGAGCTTTTATTTGTCATTTTCTACTCAGAGAAGTGCCTTTTTGCCATATTTTGGGCCTCCACATTGTAAATTGGCAAGCTCAGACAATAATTAGGGGCCTGTCATTCAAATCAGGTTTGTTTTCATTTGCTTGATTTACCAGAAGTCAGTTGTGCGTACGCTGAGCGTCACTGACTTTACCTTGTATATTAAAGGTGCTTTAGAAAAAAATAATACTGTCTTGTCATGTTTTTCAATTGAATAGATTACACAAAGTAAGGAAAATAGGCATCATTGCCTGAGTTATTAGCCCATTCCATCCCTTAACTGATCAATATTTGATAATGCTAAAGTTCAATAGCTATACTCTACAATCTGTAACAGAATGAAGAGTGGAAAGATCACTCATACTAAAATTAAAACAGGAGATGACATTCTTTTCATTGCCTCTGTGAATAAAGTGTGTCTAAAGCCTATAGATGACGATGATGATGCCACTTTTTCCTACAAAACAGCGGTGCAAATGAGAAAAATAGCATATTTCTAACAGATTTCTGGCTGCAGCTGGGACCTATTATTGAGGTGATTTGTTTTGTCGTCTAATTACTAGAGCAGGAAATAGCCCTACTGAACAAATCACATGTTTCTGGAAATAAGTGCGTGGACGTTGAGCGGGAGGCGGTGGGCTGGGGCCGTTCTGTTTTTGATGTCGAGAGGAGGCTCTTTTCAGAAAATGTTTCGGTGCAGTGACAAGCAGACACTAGCTCACGGCGCAGATGCTGATTACACAATTCCCCGACTCTGTTTACGCATGAATCATGCAGCACGGGCCGTGGAAGGGCAGAGGACAAAAAGCTTTTTCACAGTGCATCTTTACCTCTGGTCTGTGGATGTTCTCAGCGAAATGATGAGACTTGCTTTTCACAAGGGTCAACAGGTCTTCATATGTGTCACTCATTTGCTTGTACTCCTTCTCATCCTCTTCGTACTGCTTTACTCCCTGTGAAAACAAAACAAACAAACAAGCAAAAACAATAATTAAAACCAAGGTATAATGTCTGCTAAGGTATGGTAAGACTGTGAATGTCTCCAGGAATCCTCAAAAGGGAAATGTAAACCACTAAATTAGCTTTAAGACACAGCTACTTTTATGCTTGAGGTGTTTTGTTATTTTTTTTACCTTGGCTGAACCATTCCCAGGTGAAGAAACAGAGACAGGAAACATAAGAGTGAAAGGTGCTGCCATGTGCAAAAACTCCTTCGAGGAATGATTGCAAACACACAGAGAAAGGCACTCCTGACGTGTGCAGTATAATATGTATGACAAGTCTGAGTAGGTATGAACTTCTGTGTAGTGTAGTATAAAACTAAAATGTCTTTGCGTTTGAAATGGGGTGTTTTAAGGCAAATTATTCAGCAGAGTGACAGAGGACATGGAGCTTCTAAAGTGTATTATTGGAGGCTGATTTATATACAATATGTCCAGTCAAACATGGGGAGGATTGTCATTTATACCAAAGCTAGTCTAACAGATGAGAGTGAAAGATGAACACATTCAATACAGAAGAAAACATTTTTATTCGACTTTACACTGTAACCTATTGATGTGTTAAGACAAAGATAGACAGCTGTCTGGCCAAATATCTAAATATTTATATTCAGTATTCAGTACATTTAAAGAAGTGAATATGGGGAACAAAGATGACAAAAAACGACATTATTTTGGTTTTATTGCTGTTTTACTGAAGCATCAAAGAGGACAGCATTTCATTAAAACTTTCCTGAAATAATGTGGACACAGCATTTGGTGATGGGTCAATAGCCTAAAGGATTGTGTCAACAGCATAGAAGTGAATGGATGAGTTATTTGTAAATTGAAAATTGTCTAGGCCCTAGAATTGACCCCTGGGGGACACCCTTGTTAACAGAGATAGGCTTGGAAGTAAAAAGGTCTGATTTAAGATACATATGCCAATGTTGGCCAGTTTGTTGGAGAGAATGAAATGATTGATGGCGTCGAAGGCCTTTGCAAGTTCATTGAAAACACCTGCACAGTACTGTTTGTTATCCAGGGCAGAAGTGATCATTCAGGACTTTCAGTGCTGCTGTGACACAGAAGCCAAATTGAAAAACATAGAGAATGTAGAGTCTAAGGAATGTTGTGAGTTGCTTATTTACAGTCTGTTGAATTATTTCTGAGATGCAGGGTAGTATAGACATAGGTTTATATCATAAAATGGGTGCACAACAGCTATTTTCCATCCTTGTGGGATTTCAGCTGTGGCAAAGGACAGATTTGTCATTTGAGGTATGTGCTTACCTTGTTGAGAAAAACTCCAGAGTTGCTGCAGGTGACATACAGGGTCTCCGTGTCAAAAGGTTCTACCACGAGATAACACATCTCTCCCAGCAGCTGTCTGTGCGGAGGGGCTCGGCAGCCATTTGCAAACACAAATTCTGAAATAGCAAAATCAATTTACAGCATTCAAAGTCAAACATTCTGAATAATCATTGCAGTTATGTCCAATTTCTTGTCATTTGTGGTGAGTGAGCAGGGTTTTTTGTGGATATATTTAGTGTATGCAGTAATTATGTTAATCCCATGTTGCAGTTAAATGACAGTGATAACTCAAACCTGATGTGTATCGCAGTGACTTCAGCAGAGTGTTTTTCCCTCCACCGCTCAACCACTGCAACAACTCCACTTCATTTTTCACAGCAGAGGGGTAAAGATGGACGTGCCTTTGAAAAAAACAAAAAAAACCCACATCCAGCTCATCTCACTCGTTCAGTCACTTTTCCAAAAACAATGCAGAACACGTGCCTCTTCGTTTACAAGGATGTGACTGAAAGAGTAGGTCAACTGTGTCACAGGAAGAAGAAAAAGAGAAAATAGTAGCACCTACTCTGAAATCTGTCGGAGGGCTTTGTTTAGGAGCTGCTTGTCCAGGTTTTGAAGCAAGAGGAAAAGATCAACTTTAGCCCCTGAGTCCTTTCCTTGGTGTTCTTGTTTTACTTTTTCCAGTTCTCGATCATCATTAGATTCCAAGATGGCTGCCAACCTGGGACCCACGATCTTTAAAGCTGCATTTCTGTTTTCTGAAAGGTCAATGAGATTAAATATGAACAAGAAAGCATATGTCTTCAGGATAATTACAAAATGAAAATGAGTGAATTTCCAGTGATGCTAGTCCTCACAAAAACCTATTTATATATTTATATACTTCACTGTCCAAAAAAAAGTAATGTTGACTCAATTTCATATAAAAATACCTAATTCATACAAAAAGCCAAACCTTTTTTTCATAAAAACTATATGTGCCTTTGCCTTGCACACATGAGTAGGTATATTTGTACTACAAATAATGTTTATATTTGGCCTTTAACGGGGTGGCCCAATTTTGCTTTCTCTTGCATTTGTGAAAAAGTGTTTCTAGACTTTCTATTTGTGTTATTTGGTTTTTGGACATTTTATTTTATTTACTGTTCATTTCTACATTGTATTTAATATAATATGCACTGTAAAGTGTTGCAAATTAGCCTGGGCTATAAACACTATAATACATGCATTGGATTACATAAAGGAGATAATCTATGTTTGTTGTATCTGTCCCTATTAAATAAACTATAAATAAAAAATAAATAACAAACTCAAACTCAAGGCCCGGGGGCCAAATGTGGCCCTTTCCAATGTTTTGTGTGGCCCTCCAATGTATTTAGTAGGTGATATTTTTGGCACTGTTTTAACTGGAATCCAAATAAATCTGTTCAAATCCATCTAAAACCAGTTCAAATCCAAATAAAACCTGTCCAAATCCATCTAAAACCTGTTCAAATCCATTTAAAGTGTGTTCAAATCCATCTCAAACCTGTTCAAATCCAAATAAAACATGTTCAAATCCAATTAAAACCTGTTCAAATCCAAATAAAACCTGTTCAAATCCATCTAAAAACCTGTTTAAATCCAACTAAAACCAGTTTTCATAAAAGATATGAAAATGAAACCTGATATTTAAAATTTGTGTGTCACCATCTTCGGCCCCTGAAAGGATTCTTATTAACTATCGCGGCCACTCACCACTTTGAGTTTGACAGAACTGTCTTAAGACATCCTCCAGACTTCTTTATCTGAGATTTTAATAGATGAGAATAATCAGGACAAACTGGGTCTTTGTGTAGTGGAGCTTTAATACATCTGGGGGTTTTTTTTAGTGTTTTTGGATAAACAGCCTCTTACTTTTGTATACTTTTTTGTGATATGACAAACTTAACAAAAAGAAAAAATGGCCTCAGAACTAACACAAAAAAACCTCTCTCCGACAAAACAAAACTTTTATATCTCCTTTGCAGCCTGTATCTGTAAAGCATTTCAGATGGGAACATAATTGGATGGTTGTGAGAGAATAAGACTGCGCACAAACAAGTCTGTGGTTTATGAAGGTATGCCGATAATGCGTTACTTAGAATGCAAATGTAATTCAAACTATGTCCTGCGGTCAACGCTCCTACCTTCAAGACATGCTCGGACCTCCCCCAGCTTATCGCTCGCCAGATAAACTAGTTTAGAAAGATGGAGGAAGTTGCGGATGTAAATGGTTGGTGGCGAGAGCTGCAACAATGGACGTCCTTCACCATCCTTCTCCTGAGACTGAACAACGGAGTCACTGAAAGGAAAAGGAAAATAGATGGTGAATATACCAGTATAAAGTATACCAATGGTGAACATGACAGCAAACACCTACCACTCTACCTACTATTCGGTATATGCTGCATGAAATATTATTTAGCCTGTTTATATTTAGCACAGTTCATAATGTATTAATCTTATTGTATTGCATTTTGTGTTGGGACATTTGCACAGGTTAGATTATTGAAACAGTCAGAAGATTAGTAAGTCTTTTGTGTTGATGACTATGAAGACTCCAGAAGAAATCCTGAGTCTTGATGTTACTTGTGGAAAAGAATGGATTTGGGATTACACACTTGTCTTCAGCAGTTTTAAATGTTCCTTGTTGTGGTAAAAGGTAAGTAATTTTAAACTATATTACTATCAAATGTCTCTTTCTGAGGCTGATTTCCAATGAAATATTACACAGCACACATAGTTTGACGTTAGCATCTCGCATAATCACTGACAAGACGTTTATTATTAGACTATGGCACTGGTCTTAATTATGGCAGACTTTGTGATGAGCATAGATTTGTTTTATGTTAAAACTACAAGGGTAGACAGCACCAGTATCATATCCCATTCAGAGATCTAATACTAAAAACAGAAACCAGCCCAGTGGCTGCCTCATGATTGGACCAACCTGACTTCATAACCTGTTTGGAAATCAGATGCCACCAGAGCCGTACTCCACTGCAGCGGCTCCTCAAACACGTGCTCTTCCTGCAGTGGGTGCTGGGAGCTGAAGTCCTCCACCAAGTGCAGGATTTCTGTCAACAAGGTCTCATTCATGGGTGTGAGGGCAAGTGTGCCAGTCTCAGCACTGGCTGTGGTCCACTGGGCTGCCCTGGTCAGCGCTAAACCCATCTTAATAGCTTTTACACAACCTAAACATAAACACAGTTCTATGTTAGTAGGAAACGTGCATGATTTAGGAGAAATTTTATTTTATCCAATAATAAACGTACACTTCTCTGAATAAACTGATTCAGCAAGAAGCCTTGAAAGGCATTAAAGTATATTAAAAGAACTCTCATGGGTATTGTATTTTCTAGTTTTTTCTAAAAATATTATAAATTAATGATGTGTTTGAATGTGTGTGATTGTGCTGGCGTGTTCGGTGCTGGTCGGAGAGGCCGTTGGCGTCGTCTCTCAGTCAGTCTGCCCAGGGCAGCTGTAACTACAGTAGTTAACCACCACCACCACCACCACCGGTGTGTGCTTGTGTGGGTGAATGGGTGTGAATGGGTGAATGGATGCATGACGTAAAGCGCTTTGGTTGCCCAAGAAGGGTGCAAAAAGCGCTATATACTGTAAATGCATACCATTTACCATTTTTCAGCAACTAGCTAGTTAACTACAAAGCTACTGAATTAGGTCTTAATGCATCATTGGTGAAAATAATAGGTGTAGATTCTAGAGGTAAAACGAATTTAAGCACAATAATGCTAGAAATGTATCATATGACTTAGAAATAAAACCACACTCCAACGCACAACAACAGCTAACAATGGCAGAAAATATTTTTTTCCAGTCAGCATTTAACATAAAACTCTTAAAAACTTAGCGGTAAACTTGCTAACTGACAAAACGTTAGCAAACACGTTTTGCAATGAAGCTCCTATTACTGCCAGTTAGCAAGCTACACTTGTAATACACAGTTATTCTCTATTGTTAGCCTCAACCTACAACGAGAAACCGGACTACGTAATATTTATGGAAAAAACAAAAAGAAAACTTACCTAGAGTTTCAAGTATCCTTGTAAACTTTCAGCAACAGAAAAACCTGCACATTCGGTGTCCATGGAAACTGTACGCTCCTTCCCACACTCCGCCCCTCCCCTCTTCCTTTCCGTTGCTATGATACGTTAGACAGGCACATCCGGGTACTTACAAACACTCGTTACAGCCGAAACAAACAAACAAAAAAAAAAGGAAAATCCCATTACTATTACCATTACTTAAAACTCAGTTGCCCAGTTCGTAAGTGTCCACGTCTCCTTTAAAAAAAACCTTCGAGAAGAGATAATTGCAATTGTAAAGGTAATTTTATAGCTTACAGCTCAATTAATGTCCCTAATCAACTAGAGCAGATAACCACGTTAACATAAGCGACACATGGCGTTGGCGAAAGAAAAAAACGAAAGATTTTGTAAATTTTTTTTTTTTTCTTTCATTCTGTTACTTTAACAAAGTACTCTTCAGAGCTCAATCAAATCAAATACTTCTAATGCTAGAGGTTCCCCCCCTTTCCCAAAAAAACCCCACCATACCTTTTATGTCAATTTCAAAGCCGTCAATTACACATATAACTGTCAGACATTATTTAAAATAAAATATAATAAAATCTTAAAACAGTACAGTACATAACAGTTAATACAGTATTAGTAGTTTGAATGTTACTGTTAATATTTTTTGTGTCCCAAGACATTTTTTGTTCAATATTTGATACTGCTTTGTCCCACCTCACTCTAATTGCATTACTCAGTTCAAGTGGAGACAGACTATGATGGCCTGGAATACATAGGATAGCTATGTAGGTTTTTTTTTCCAACTCATGAGGTTTTATTTATTGCATAGCTTTGTGTGTATGTAACCGGCAGACTCCACTGTAACATGGTCAGGGAGCAAAAATGTCTAGTCAAATGTTGTTCTAATAATAAAATATGTGCATCCACGCGACCACATATTTGAGAGCTTATTTCCTCCTTCACTACTGGTTTGGCAGTGTCGCTGAAACAAACATTAGGATGTGAAAAGGCTCTGTTTGGATGGATACCCTCTACTCAGCCACAGCAAATACATAAACTCAAATTCAGGTTTTCGAATGACAGCTTTTAGGCCTATATTAAGCCCTGTCCCAACCACAGAGAGCTTTTAAGCCTGCCCATTAACTCAAGTATGCACTATAATACGCATAGTTTTTATGTTATATCGGCTTGTTGAGCTCTCTTGTGAACAGAATGAGCTTAGGTTGTTAAAGTTTAGACTATGTTGTGACAGCTTCTGCGAATATATCCAATCACAGTTTTGGCTCAAATAAAGTCAGGTCTGGACTTTTGTCACACATAGGCTACTCATTTGGGGCAACAATATAGACCTAGGTAGAGAAATGAGGGAATTATGGTACATTTGGTCTTTGGGATTGTTGGATTATTATTTATCTTTATGTTTATCTTATACTCTTCGTACTGTAACAGTCCGGCTCATATCCTGTGGCAAAAATGAGGGGACACAGACAACAGGGATAGGCCAATCAAAGGTTTGCTTTATTGTAAACCAAAATTATTAACTTTAAAGAAAAGAAATAAGAATGAGGTGTGAGTATGTTGTTAAAATAATTATCCACTTATTTAATAATTGATTAATCTCTGTGTGGGGTATTCATAGACTCTGAAACATGTGCATGTGCTGAGAGAAGAAGTTTTATTACCAAGACAGAGAGAAACAGTAAAAGAGCTGCACATTTTATGTGTTTGATAAAAAATACATCTTTATGTATATGTGCTCTATCCATAACTATAAGTCCTCTTGCATATTTGTTGCTTCATCTGGTTCAGATTTTGTAAAAATGTATGTGTATGTTTGTATCAGTTTTAAACAGGAACAATAAAACACCAAGTTCCATACACCAGGTCCCCACGAATTTACACAAACTTCACTATCCAATTATTAATAGAAAAAATAATTGTCAGATTAATCAATTATAGAAATAATCGTTAGTTGCAGCCCTACTGTTGATATACTGAGATGATGGTCTGCTGATCTCCTCTGTTGGATGTAGTCAGACAAATACAGCGGAAGCAAACCTAAGATGGTTTTATAAATAAGAGGATGCCAGTGTTTCAGTCTGCGCAGAGACAAAGAGAACCAACCAACTCTTTCATACAACAGACAGTGATGAGTGAGGGTTTTTAAGTTAGTGATGAACCTCAACACTCCATGGTAAACAGTATCAAGAGCATGTAAGCTCTGAGATCAAGCACGCATGTACAAAACATCGCCATAATCAAGCACTGGCAAAAAGGTAGTAAAAACTAGCCTCTTTTTGGCTTTAAAAGAAAGACAAGATTTTATTCTAAAGTAAAAACCCAACTTCAATTTCAACCTTTTCGCCAGCTGCTGAATATGTTGTTATTTATAGTTAGAAACACGTTCAATTTGTGATCCATGTAATGTAGTAACAAGAGGCAAATTGGCAGGCTTTGATTTAGTGTTTGAGAACAACATAAATTTAGTCTTCTCAGCATTTAAAACTAATTTTAGACGATAAAAATGATTGTTGTAGCTTGTTGTAATTGGAAATTGTACAAGCATTTTACTAAAAGCAAAATGCTAGTACATCTTAAAATATAGCTTTAGCTCACACTGACTATTAAGGGTTGAACTTTTTGTTTTGAGTGACTTGTGGCCTTTAGTTGGTGTTGCCCAAATGTTCTTATAGAGCATCTAAATATCGCTAGTGTATTCAGGATTCCCCAAATATGTTCACACTTAATTACTGCTGTTTCAACTGTAAGACAGGCAGTCTCTGTGGGTGTTACTGAAGGCCTGTAGTTCTGACAGGATTGATTGCACGGGGGTTGTCATGGGAAAGCAGTATGGCAACTTTGACAACCTGTAATTTTTGTTAAACATAGAATAGTAACATGAAAAAGTGCTCATTAAAATCTATTGGCCTCATTTGTAAAACATTTTATTTTATTTTTTTTTTTTTATTCTACAATGCAGATATTAAACCATTCAAGAATGACTGGACCTCTGCATTGGAGGCAAATGGAGACCCAGCGCTTAATGAACTGACGTAAGTATGTGCCTCTGTCTCCGGTCACCCAAAAAAAGACGGAAAAAGGAAGAATAACTGGTGTCTTAAAACATCTAACCCTGGGTCTCATTAGTGAGCCTAATTGCTGCTCTTTAAAAGTGATTAAATGAAAGGTTCTGCTCAGCCCAGTTCTTTTCCAAAGTAAAACAAATAGGCTCAGTGCGCAGAAGCACCTGCTCAGTAGATGTATAAAACCTTATACAACATAATAAACAAAACTGCTCTCCGTGTCATTTCCCCACCGGTTCGCTTAAGTCGCTGATGGAAATGCCTGGAAATTCACCGATGACACACACAGGGGTAGAGCGGCCTGGGTTTTTCAAACACTGTGATTACTTCCGCATCCACCACACTCCATTAACGCTCGAATTAAACATACACAAAGTCCTGCGTGAGTTACAAGAGCGATGATGAGGAGGACTACTGTTACTGTTTGTGCTTTAAAGCAGCTAAAAAGTATAACTCCAGTACATTTTGTTTGAAACTAGCTTTAGATAAACATCTGGTGTTGCCCTTTTTAAAATCAATAAAGTTTGAGTTTTGACCCTCTGGGCTGTTAACATATATTGCATACCACGGATGCAACTGATTATTATTTTGGTAGTCGACCAATATATTCTTTTTCTGGATTACTTACAATTATTATGATTTGCTTTAAAAGTAGCTCAGAAAACTTGAATGTGTGGTTTACAAAAACCAGCAGCAACTGGCAGCAGCCCTGGTTGTAAATATCTGTGAATAATTGTCATTATCATTTGGCCATAATTTAAGTAAAATTGATTTGTTTAACTATGTGTAACTTTTAGCCAGTAGCCTTGTGTAACTTTTAACTCCAAAAAATATATTCTCATTATCATATTATGGTTCTTAGACATGAGATCTGTAAAATCATGCCTACCTCACTGACACATTACCCTCAGCTGGACAGAAACCTCTGCATAATGCTAACACAAATATATATTTATAATAATATTAATAATATTCTTTTCCAAGAGAAAGAAAAGACTTGATCCCTGATGAAAGTATGTGAATAATGACTGTGAAACTGCAAATGTAATCTTTTGACTTAAGTTTAATGATTCTTCGCTGCTCCTTGCTAAACTGAGTTTGTGCTAAATTATACGACCATTAATGAGAAAATGCTTTCATGAATTGTCAAAAATGTCCTGGAAATGATTTCTTAAAAAGATTTAGAGCCTGTTTGTGTCACAAACAATTTCAGCTCACAGACATGTGGTTTTAAACAGCTCTGGAGCACAACTCACAATGGTCATTGTAATGAGCACCTGGGACATGTTTCGCTCTAATCCAGGCCACATCTGAAAATAGCAAACAGTTAAAGTAACTATAACAAGCATCATTTTCCCTGGTTGTAAAAAACGCCTGCTTCATGTCTACCCATTCCCCGTAACTGTAACTTTTTTGGGCTTCAGGAGAATGGGTCAAAGACTTTTAAAGTGGATTCAGCGTGTTTGATCGACAAGATGACTTTGTGACCTGCTGTATAACTTTATTCTGAGGAGGGTTTATGGCGAACATTTGGCAGGACTACTTTGGATCACTGCAGATAACGTTATCATTCATTTTTTTAGATCAGGAGACAATGATGAGATCACTAATTGCCCAGTTTATGGACTGTTTGAGCAGGCACTAATACAAGAAGCACATGGAAAATGACTTGATGCAAGCCGTATGAGTGCCAAGAAGACATGAATTCATCACTTTCATATTAACCACTCACAAGCATGTGATCTCACCGTCAGGGCTGCATCACATCTGAGCTTCATCGATGGAAAACAATTAAAAACAAACTCTCTTTCTCAACAACAGCATCTTCTTTTTTAAATCGAGCTTCCTATGGACCTGCAATTGTGGTTTGCAAATACGCTGTACATATGTATCTCAAGTGGCGACTGCTTAGTGCCAGTGCTTTCTTTGGACCGGACCAGTGCTTGTCAAATATAGCAGTAACACTAGATTTATGTCTGCGAGGCATTTAGGGAAAACCAATGACAAAGTCGACATCTACGGTCCGTAAAACACATTCTGTTTATTTTGGTTGCAATTCTGCAAAGTGATATTTGGCTGCTGTTTGCGAAATCACTCACAAACTTAACAAGCTTTTATGTGTTTCCAGAAAAGCTGAATAAGCATATGGAACCACAAAACATATCTTTTAGAAAATTATATCATAAAATTCCCAGCTCCTAGATCTGGACCATGTGCGTATAGTGTTTTCTTTAAGTTTGCAACTTGTCATTTAACTTCATACATGTCTTGAGCAGATATAACCCATGGGAAAGGCACTGCTGTAACACGACTTCTTATATACCAGTTTTGTTTATAATTGCCTGGTTAGTTATGTAATTTAAATGCAGCCAAATGTATGTACAATATGTGACCAGTCAAGCTGTGACTAGCTTTGCAGTACTAGAGACGGGTGTTGGTCTTAAGGGCTACACACCAGGATTTACTCTCTTTTTATATTAATAAAAAAATATTGATATTGCAAGTTTCAACACATCCTTTTTAAATTTTTATGTCTCAAACAGAGACACGACTTTTGTGGCACTTGTCAATGTTTGGGTTTTGTTTTTTGTTTGGGGGAGGGGCAGGAAACAGGGTAAGAGAGAGGGGGTGACATTCTGTAAATAACCCGACCAGGGATCAAATCCGGGTTTCCCAATTAGACGTCTCTCTTCTGGACCCAGCAGAGTGGAAACAGGTGTTACCCGTACCAAACCGTCCTGAACTGACCCGATCCCACAGTGGAAACGGTCTAGCAAAGTTACACAATAGCCATCTTAGCTATAATAACACCACAGTTATAGTTTTATTTTAAAAATAACTGGCCTATTGACTGTAGCACTGACTAAGGGAGATGAGGCCTTTTCTGGATTATGCTTCTGTTAGTGCTCCAGCCTTACACGTACGTCTGTTTTTATATCTTTGATCAAACAGACAGTTTGAGTTTGCCCAGAGTCCTTTGTTACCCATCTTTGGTCTTTTCTCTGCCCAGATTAAAAAAAGCAAATGTGAACAGAGTCCTTGGTCTGGTTCATGTGAGGATATTCGTCCCTACCTTGACCTGTTTACTGGATACATACTCTTGAGCCAGTGAGAGCAGATCAGCTAGAACGACCGCTCTTGCCTTGTCTTGTCTTGGCCTCGAGATAGCAGCTGGTTCTACTCTTCCAAGACATTGGGTCTTAAGTAAAAACACATCTCTTCCTTCTTTACTTTTCTCTGTGCCTCACCTCTTCGTTCCTGTCTCTACTGCTTCATCTCTAACAGTGTAATTATTATTTGGAAAGTGCAGTCTGAGAGGCCGTCCACATTTGGCACTGACTCACTCGCTAACGTCGGCAGAGCGCTAATATAGTTTGACTTGTGCTTTCGAACCTCTCCAGGAAGACATCAGGGCCCCTTTGTTCCTGCTCTTGACTGTCTTGGGATGAAGGCCCTGCTGAGGCGGGACAGACCGAAGGTAATGCCGAGAAAAGAGGGAGTGGGTGATGAGCCAAAGAGGTGAGGAAGATTCAGTCCTGTCTCAAATTTTTAAGGTACATTTATACATTTATTGATTAAAAAAAAAAAAAATGTCAGTAATGTGTCAGTATTTGAGTGTAGTCATAGCCATAATATACAGTGTTACCCAAGTGTGTATTGGTAAATTCTTGCCAGAAAAAAACTGATCTATCCCAATTACATTTGAGAAACTGTCCATTTTTGCAGTTTGAGATGCAGGGGGAAAAGGGAAAGTTATATGAAGTTACATTTGGTCTTTTTTTAGTCCTGATACTCAACAACAACATTTTCCCAGTGGAAATACTGTCACCTCATTCTGTTGATACGTGCCAGTCATGGGTAGTGTTTTGCTGCTGTAGACCACCCTGATACTGATCTGAACATAAACCTCCTGAAACCTAAATCTCCTGCTGTGCCTTCATGTTACTGCACAGTGTGGGGTCATCTGTACATCCTGAAAGAATAAAAGCCTATTGGTTTAGGGCTGGGATGAGGTCAGGGGTCACTAACAGTAAGAGAGTATAGCCTTTCATTTATCACATAATATTATGAAGGCAACTTATAGCAAACGCTATCAGTATCTACCAAACAATCCAATATGGGGGAAAAACAAAGTACCCTTCATCATTTATTTGGTTGTGGAGCCACATTGACGGACTGGGAGGAAGTAAAGAAGAACTAGCGAACACTGTAATGCCTGGATACAGCATCATGGAGGTATGGCTTAGAGATCAGTGCAGTTTTGTAGACGCATTCTTCTGTAAATTATATTTGTCTGTTTTAAGGAAATGTCTCTCACAGAGATGCGTCAGTATTTCCAGGAGCATTATGCCTCTCTCAGATTGGAGCAGCGGCTCCAACACTGGAGCTACACCAACACAAAGGATTCAGGCAGCACCTCCGTGTGTCTAATGTGGGGCAGACAAGGGCATCCCTCTATCATTTAAATCTCAGCACTCTCCTCTGTCTGTTCTCACTCCCTCTTAGCAGCCCCACCTTTTCCATGGTTCATCTCAGCTGACTCGCATTAGACATGTGTTCTTCCAGTCTCTATGAATATCTGTCCCCATTTTCCACTATTCTTCAAGCATGTGAAAAAATAACAAATCCAGCAGATAATTAGGTGTAGATTTGAAAATGACACCAATTTATTCCTTGTTTTGGAGGCTTCTCAGTGGGCCAACATGCGTATCACATATGTGAAGTGACCCAAGTTCAAATACTGGCCTGGGTCTTTTTAGGTCTTTATGTCTTTCATCTTTTTCTTACCTGGATTCATGTCTGACTACAGTATCTTTTAGGGCTGGGCATTATATCGATATTCTCTACTCTACCAGCGCATGCATTCCCTCTCTCTCGTGTGTGTTGACTCGGCCACCCTGGCGGCGACAACAGCAAGCATGAAGAGCTCAAGTGTGGAGAGCAATTCAGAGGAGGAGCTAGTTGGCAAAAAGATTTATGAGGGTTTTGGGCCTGGGCATCTCCTCACTTTATACAACACACCAAACTGGCCATGGTGAAAGAGACTAGCACTTGCTCCGCAAATCTTGCTTTTGCCCATCTTTGTCTCACAGCCTCTGCAGGACACCTGACACCGCTGCACAATTCAGTTTGCAGAGTTTTCGGCTTTTGTGCGGTATTCCTTTTGGATAATTAGCCTCACTTTACATCACAACCCAAACTAGCAACAGCTAATAAAATTCGCATCTGTGCGTCTTATTCCACATGGTCTGTTTCCAAACTATCTTGTATCTAAGATCAGATTTCTGTTGACGGACAAAATTAGAGTTGGTAAATTCTTCAAAAAAGACAGTATCTGGAACCCTTGGTGTGTGCAACAAGCTTCAGGAGATGTTTTATTAGTGAGTAAAGTAAATATATTGTACTTTGCAATTGTCCAGAAAGTTGCATCAACAGACTGAACAAGCTGATCAGGAAGGCAAAATTTGTTGTTGGACTGGAAATGGACAGTCTAGAGGCTCTCACAGAGAAAATGATCGTTTCCATCTTAGAAAGGGCCAGTTGAACATTGAGAATTAGTCTTGGGAATCTCAGTGAGACAGTGCCACAACACCTGTTGGATCGATTCTATATGAACAACATAGTGGTCTTCACACTGTAATAGAGCAGCTAATGCCCAGTTTAGAATCAATATATGGCAAGAAGGAGCACCAGAGAAACATTTAAATCTCTGATGCCACAACATGTAGAACACTTCTGACTGTCCTCAATGGGATTAATCAGTTGTTGCAATCAGTATAAATATCAGTAACACAGTATAGAAATAAAATGGCAAATAAAATGATGGACTGTTTTATAGACGCTAATATTCAAACCATTCAAAGCTCTCAGTGCATATCAGATTTTAATCGACATGTGTATTCACCCTTTGGGATTCATACCAGTTTTTGGAAGGAATTCCTTCTTCCAACACGAATAGTATGCTGCTCGAGTAATCCCTATCAATCATTCGCCAAGACCGTTGTGACAATATTAATGGCTTTGGTTCCCAAACAGTAGTCTGCCTCTTTCTCTGTCTCTCAGGGAGTACTCAGGATTTTGTGATTGAAATGGAAGAATTTTTGGAAACACGGTATGTTTTTCTACAAGTGTTAATAAGCCAAGACAAGGCTGTAAGAATGTTCCAATGGTAATACTGTAGTATAATCACAAAGCTCGGAGGAATAATCAGTGTGTCTGTGGACTGCATGTGAGCTGCGCTGCTGCAAAAGGCTTAGACGGGAAGGGTCTGTTTAAGTCTCTATGGAGGACTTTGGATTTAAATGGCAGGACATCAGTCTGTTAGACTTCAACCTGTGGACATTTTCTCTCTTCATGTGGTTCCAGTTAAACAGGGTGCGCCATTCTTCTGTAAAGTGCTGTCTGTGGAGCGTCACTCATTAGGGTCCTCTGCTCACAGCCAAAAGCACTCTCAGGCATCAACACTGGCTCACATGTGACACACAAACTCCAACTGCTCCATGGAAGAACTCCCTTTGCGCCGCTGGTATGGGCTAACAAGGCGTTAAATAACAATATGGCGATGTTAGTAGCATTTTTCTTGTGTTGCAATTTGAAATTTAATGTGCAATTGTTTTATTTCGAAGGTGAATAGTGAAAAGAGAGCTACTCTTTTCTCATTCCTTTTTAATATTTATGATTTGAGTCGGTGGTTGTGCGATTTTAAAGTAGGTTTTCCATTGACCAGACCAGCCATGTTTTCTGTGGGAAAAAAACTTTATTGCAGTGTCAACAGTCTGTGTCCAAACTCAACTGCTGAGAACGCTGCAATTTGCTAGGCCATTAGGGGTGTGTTGAATCCCGCTGCTGCTGATGTTATTGTTATTAGACATAACAAAAAGCAATGGGGAACGCGGGCACTTCAAAACTTTTAAAAATTGGATGTTTAGCCAAGTGAGAAATGGCCAAAAGGCAACAGCAGCCTGTGTGCGAAAACGTTTTATTCTTACATAGTGATTTTTTTATTTTATTTAGATGCATCAACGATAGTTGAAAGAAAGTGTAAGTATGGTTTGCCATATTTTGCTTTAAGTTCATTTTATATTGTAAATAAATTACTTTATTTACGGATGTAATTATTTATAAGCAGAAGACGTGTATTCGTGAAATAATAGTTAGAATGGTCACCATATCTGCCATCATTCTTTTTTTTTAAATGGCTTTTAAAATCTTTTTTTTTTTTTTAAATGTCCTAATCATAGTTTACCTTGCTTAACAGTTGGATTCTCTCGAGATTTGTGAGTTTACAAACTCACCAAAATCCATTTTGTACTGCTCCAACCAAAGTATCTGCGTACTGACTGGCTGTAGTTTGGCCAATGATATGGCAATACTATGTATATTAGTATGGGTGTGTTTTAGGTTTGAAGATGTAGCGACCGTTTATTGTTATTGCGGAGTTAAATCACAGTTACTGTTGGATTTTGACCTCAAAAGACATCTAAGCTAAGAGTAAAACTTACTGTTATTAGTCACCAAAAGTGAACCGTGTCCTAGTTTGTTAGTTTAAGAGCCCTGCTGCGTATGTTTAACATGAGCCATTTGACAGCATTCACAAATCTGTCGTCTGCCCATGAGGTCTGGCCTGGCCTGAACCTGCGGCCCAGTTAATCTCATAACACACTGGCATCGTCAGCGGACCTGGTCTTTTTATTGGAAATGAAGTCAGCTCATAAAGGGACATGACCCGTTACCGAATTATATTGTTCCGTCGAAAAGAGTCTGTTCTCTTTCCACTTTCTCTCATTTGGTGGCCTTTAGATTCCTTCAACCTTGATTTTGTTTGTTTTTCATTTCTTCTCCGGGTCACATGAGTTCCCGTTGTACCTCCCTGCTTGGACTGCTTGATTAGAAACACCAATGTGAATGAAAGCACCTCATACTCTTCATAGCCTTCCGGAAGACAAGGTGTCAAAACACACAGAGCACGCTGTTGCTTTAAGGCTCCAAGAACAAGTCGAGGATACATCTGTGATTGTCATGTGCAGGGTCAAGACCCAATAGACCTGCAGAGTGTTGATACAGAGATGCCAGAAGTTCCTAACATGTCACCTTGTTTCCCAGAACATGGCTGTAACTGTGAGACGTGTTTCAAGATATACATTCAGTCAACCTCCTGGGCTTCACGAGAGCTGCGTCATAAAGTGATGATATGTAGCCAATGTACATTTTTATGTTCGTCTAACCCTCTGGAGTAAACATCTATGTATATTGTGTTTTGTTTGGCAATCAGGGATGTAGTGCAAAAGTCGTAATGGCTGTGCAGCTGTATGTGACAGACTGTCTTGTTAAAAAGATGCTCATAGATCCATAGTTGCATCCTGTCTGGGACAAACACCTGGTTCTCAAACCAGTAAACATTTTTAGCTCAGCTTAAATAAGTTTAAATAAGCATTTTCCCATACACCAGAATGTATAAAGGACCACCTGCTAGCAACATATGGACAAGCACTTAGAATTGCATTTTCAGAAATCAGCATCAAAGCTGCAATATACACTGTCAAACCAAAGGCATGACTGCTTGTTGCTGCAGATACTAGTGAAATATTAATGATATACAAGTTGATTTATATATAGAAAAAAATAAATGAAAAAAGTGACGTAAAAACGCTTATGCAGAGCAACAGCAAGCTAGTACAAGTGAGTTGGATTGGCCTTTCTACCCTCTATTATCCTTATTTATGGGCTTCATTGTCCACAAACTGAAGGACCTATTATGAGGTCAGCAGGTGAAAGCAACTCCCAAAAGAAAAAGAGATTTCAATGGAACAGTATCAAGAACATTGTGTGCATCAGGTCAAACTGTGTTTATCATCTGTGGTTTCAACTGACATTACACTTTCAGCTTCACAAACTCACCAGAAGACCTTGAGTCCACTCCCTTAAATGTAAAGACTTCAAGGACATTATCATTCAATAGTAAAGTTTAGCTATCTTAGCGTTTATAGCAATGATAGCCTGATGCTGCTCATTTGCTTTGTTAAAGGGAGATCTCTCACCTCCTCCTCATTCAAGTGTCCTTGTCTTGTCCTCTGTAGCTCTCTAGAGCCTATAACTACTTATTATTATTAGGTGAATGTAAATGTTAATATTATCCTTTGTGTCCACAGTTAGGCCATGGTCTGGACCAGTGGCTGTTGATTTTTCAAATGTGGTGGTAAACTAAACTCTCCACTTTGGCTTTAATTAAATTCCCTTTCCCCTGCCATCAAGTTGATCTGTTGAAGCTATTTACATAGTTTCATTGGAAACTTTATGTTGGAAAGGGCCATGACTTTGGCATGGTAAAGGATCCTATAGCTGTCTCCTTGGCTTGGTCTTTTGGCCCTAAACCTCTCCTTAATTTCTTGATTTTCTTCATTCTTTGTAACCATACAGCCTTACTTGGTAAAAGGGTTAAGGTGAAGGGGTCTAGAGACAGATTGAGTACATCATTTGGTCCGAACTTTCAGAGTTTCCCGTTTGGCGCAACTCAAAAGCATATGATGATACTTTAATGCAGGAAGTGACAGACAACAAAACAGAGAATTGGATTTAAAAATTGTAGTCTGAAATCTAGTGTCAGTGAACCAAACAAACACTTTTAAGAGAGCATTTTTTTTACGAAGGCCATTTGAAAAACTTTTGGAGCTCAGGGAAGTGGACTTTTTCTGGTTTCTTGGAGGTCCTGGGCCCTATTTTTTGGGCTGGAGCTGCCACAGTGAGGTAACACTTGTGGATTTTGTATCAGCCCAGTGACCTCCTTGTAATCCGCTTAGTGTCATTACGGCAGGTCAGGAGGGCTGCTGCTGCTGGGCTCATACTCTGACTGGACTCTGCCATACATTCCACTGTAGTGCTGTAGAGACTGCTGTAGAGAAACATTGTTTTGTTACTTAGATTTGCATGTTGGGCTCGCACATCAATTGCTTATTCATAATCAATCAGGATACAATAGAACTTTCAAACATACGTGATGGAAAGAGACAGGTTTGGATCGAGAGACATTTTCTTCATTCACCGGAAGCAGAGAATATTTGGCAGTACGGCCAATGGGTTAATTTGTAGCACACTTAAAGAAGGTCCTGACGTCCAAAATGCTTTAACTTTAAGGACAACAGCTCAGAGTCGACGTAATTAAACCTGCGTCGAGCAAGGCCAACAAGGCTCAGGGGAAGGCCACAGCCAAAGTTTAAGAAAATACAGGTGGACAGCTCTGTAGTGCTTTAACATAGTCCCCGTCCCCCTGCTCTAGCTCCACATGTGTCAGAGGAATTCTCTGCACACTTTATGAACTTTTACCCTTCGGGCTCATTTTCAGAGAGCACAAACAGAGTGGGGCTGACCCGAGCGGACTGCCAGGCAATGTGTACACTCGCCACATTCACCACACAGCCTTAATGAGGAACTGCGCCACGGCTATTAGACCAAACGTGTTATGATTTGAAAAGGGGTGAAAAGGCAGGCCAAGCACAACTGAAGGGTCACCAGTCACTATATGGAACATTTCAACAGGTTACAGAGACCTAATAATATACTGGTTCTCACAGCCAATACCAATAGGAACAAAATAACTCACCCTTCATATGTATATATTTAAAAGGCAGGAGAACATGGTTATGTGTGAGGTGTTCATGAGGACAAGGTAAGGTCACATCTATGAAGTATTTTCAGTTTGGGACAGAAACCTCAGGGACAACCTAGACTCAAAACAACAACGTACTGGTTATAAGATTTTAGTTGTGTTTTAATATTTAGTGAAACAAGTGTTATCTTTTGCAGCAGTCTAAGCAGAGATCCTCTGACCTCCTTCTCCCCCAACACCTCCTCCAGCTCCTCCAGTGGAGTAATGAGGCAGCCAAAAGAAAAAAATCCCTCTAGAGTAGAGTCTATGATTAGTTTTTCTCAGAATTGACTTTCCATTCAACTTATACCAATGAGAAGCAACCAAAATGTCACGTGACCTCCTCCAGACATCTTTTTGGCATGCTTACTTTAAGTTTAGTTGGAAAAGTATGACACTTGAAAACAACAGGGCCCTCCTCTCCTCATCTGACATTTTAAATTCCTTAATTTTTCTCATTTTTTGTAAAATGATATTCTTTCATTCATGATGCTTGATTATAATTGACTTCTATTTCATAGGCCTGGTTTCTCACACGTTTCCCCTGGACAAGGGACTATTTTCTTAAGTCTTGTATTTGAGGAAGACAGCTCGAGGTATAGCACACCCTGAAGCCTCCTCGTCTACAGACATGAGGTAATGCAGGGTTTAATCAGGCTGAGGAGACAGGCCGAGAGGAAGCTGCTGGTCTAAAGGCCCATTAGTCTCGGGTCCATGTCCCTGCGGCGGAGGGTAGTCAGCGTGGATAGAGAAAACAGAGCGGCACCGCGACCTGGCTCCTGGCCTCGGTGATGAACTGAGTCACCACATTAAAGCTCAGGCAAAGTCAGGACGGCAGAACGGCAACCCAGACTCCCAAAAGAAAGCCTTATTGGAGAACAAGATGACAAACCCAGCCCCCGCCTCGATGATCATGATGTACAATTTGTCATGTTCTAGAGGCAGGACTTATCACACTGTTCAGGATATTGTCCCTGACGTCATTTAAATGCAGTAAATCTCAGTGATTGCAGCATATTCTGGAGCCGGTTAATGCTTTCCAAGCTGCGTCAGGGGGTAAGTTGTAGGAAGGAAACACTGTGACATGTCGCCGAGAAGCTTTTCCACTGGCTCCCAAAACAATGGCTTCACTTTACGCACGGATTTACGAGCACGAAAATAAATACATCAAAAGGGTAAGAAGAAGAGAGCAACAGGGGCAACATTCATCTTCGGGATCGGAGATAAAAGCTGAACTTTAGCAGCAATAAATCGTGGCGAGTCCTAATGCGCTCTGTTAAACTGTTATAAAAGGAATGATGGAGGAATAGACGCAGAGCTTCTCTTTGATTTGGTGGGTGATTGGGCTTCGTATCAGAGCTGGAGAAACAATCGTGGGCAGTTTCAGACGTGACAGAGACAGATGAACTCGAAGGAGGGAGATTTGTTATTGTAACTCAGTCAGGGGTCGCAGGCAGGCAGGGCTTTATAGAACTATATGGTGAATTATGAAAGAGAAGTGTGCGCTATTACTTATACAGCAGACCTATTTAATGACAGCGAGAAGGAAACTTAAGAACACGCGCAGAGTATTTTACAATGTTAGATCATTATTTAAACAAAGCAACTTCATGAGGCATATACTTGATCTTGGTGAAAAGTCTGTGCCCTTCTGTTAAATGAAAGTGCAGGAGAAAACCACAGAGATGTGAATTAAAGATATACCTGGCTTTGTTTTCAATTCGCTTTAACTGAACTGGACTGTCAGTTAGATATTTAATAGTTGCTGAATGGCACTGACATATATATATATAATGATTTACACATTAAAAACCTAAATGTGGAGTAATTAGTCTGAACTGGATTTCATTTTAAATCTGACAGCACTAGCTCATCCAGGGCTGTGAGGCAGACACTGTAAAGGACTGAAGTTTTACAAGTGCACTGTTCCAACATTTGTTCAAAGATAATAAAAGCAGACAGCAGTCCATATCCGATACATCTCCTTCTGTCTCTCTCTGATACTTTTCTCTGGGGTTAACAGGGCTGGATCTTTAGGACACACCCCCGGCTCTGTGTGGTCACAGTGAGGCTAGTCATGGCTGGGTCTGGGACTTGGTGCTCGGTCTGAGGCTTTGTCTGGAAGAGTCTGGGGCCGTGGGCCGGCTGTCCAGCTCATTACGGTTTAGCATGCTTTAACACACTGCCAATATCTGGATGTTTAGCAGCACTGCATGAGCGATCAGCGCTGCTATAAACATTAAAAACGTCATTACTTAAGATGAATATTTGCAGATATTTTATAACAAACATATTCGTACATTTGAACGCGCAAAAGGATTACAAACGGATTGTTTAAAAATGTGCTGCATGTGTGTTCATTTGTGTTTTACTCATGACATGATTGACTTATGGCTGTATTCCAGGATGCTGCCCTTAAAATGTGTGGAGTCTGTAGCAAATGCAGTCCTCACACTGATGTTTAGGAAAAGCCCATACAGGAATGTTTTTCGACTTTCGACTAAAAAGACATACCTGGAGTTTATACCGGAGTTTATAACACAAAATAACAGCCCAAATGAGAAATAACCTACACTTCTCATAAAGCTCATAAAACTTATTGTTCATTGAGCAGTGGCCCTAACATTTGTCCTTCAGTGTTGTCAGTTCAAACTCACTTAACCAAACTCCAACTGGAGATCTGATCTAAGCTTGTATTTCTGTTCTACTTACTCTATAAGACAATCTGAGGTGACATTAGTCTGTTGAACATGTGATAGTTTTCATAATTGACCTGAGCTCAGAGGTCACTGTACAGCAGCGGCCTGTGTTTCCATTTTGTAAAACAAACCAGCTGAGAAAGACGTAATAACATCGAGTCCTGGACGTGTGACCTCTGAATGACCTCTCTGCCACCTCAAGTGCTTCTCACTGCATCCTTTGATTGCGACCCCCTCCTCTGCTCCCACTGCCATCAAAGTGTGCTCTGTGGAGGAGATGAAATGTGAAGTTGGGCTGACCCTACGAGCGGTGGGAAATTTATTTGGCGGAAATCCTCAGGTGGGTCACCTGGAGTCGAAGGCCCAGACCACTCCAGAGTCTACCCACTTTAAGTTCCAGAATTAAAATAAGTCCTGTCCACATCTGACTTAGTGATTTGGAGCAGGACACTGGGTTTTAATCGAGCCACATTTTTTAGTGTGACTTCAGCCACAGTTTCTTCAGTTTTTAGTGAGATTACAGTCCATTTGTTTTTAAGGAGAGCTGGATGTATACATTATTTTATTGTTTTAGTTTAGGGGATGTTGTAGGCTTGTGATAATATAAAAAAAAAAAAAACACTGTATAATGTTTGTTTTTTTCCTCACTTGAACAACTGCAGAAGTGTTTAACATCAAATCTTCACTGGCCACATTTACAGCTGTAAATTTAGTTTCTGATGTTGCTCCTGTCTGCTTCTCCAAATCAGGAGTGTGCTGACCACTATCTACTGTAGGTCCTTGTTGCTAAATGATGCTAAGATGCTAAATAATAGGTAAGATTCCATCCATTCCATCCATTTTCCTCTACTTATCTGGGTTGGGTCTTGTGACCGACAGTCTAAGCAGAGATGCCCTGACACTTCCTTCAGCTTCTCTGGGAGAATACTCAGGCGTTCCCAGGTCAGTTGACCCAGGTCTTCCCGGGAACTCCTCCCAGTGGGATATGCCGTGAACACCTCCCCAAGAAGGTGTCCAGGAGACATGCGTGCTAGTTCAGCTGGCTCCTCTCGATGTGGAGGAGCAGCGGCTCTACTCAGAGCTCCTCCTGAGTGACTGAGCTCCTCACCCTATCTCTAACAGAGTGCCCAGCCACCCTGCAGAGAGAGAACTCATTTCTCTAATCCTTTTTTTTATCCATCTTATCCTTTTGGTTATGACCCACAGCTCATGACTGTAGGTGAGAGTAGAAACGTAGATCGAGAGCTTCCCCTTGCAGCTCAGCTCCTTCTTTACCACAACAAACCAGTACATTGACTGTATTACTGCAGGAGCTGCATTGATCAACCTCCCGTTCCATCCTTCCCTCATACAAGACCCCAAGATGCTTATTCTCCTCCACTTGAGGCAGGCACTCTCCACCAACCTGAAGAGGACAAGCCACATTTTTCCCGCTGAGAACCATGGGAGGTGCTGAATCTCATCCTGGCCACTTCACACTTGGCTGCAAACCATCCCAGTACACCCTAAAAGGTCTGGTTTTATGAAGCCAACAGGACAACACTATCTTAAAAAGCTGAGACAAGATCTTGTGCTCCCAAAAGCAGACTCCCTTCGGCCCCTGACTGCGACATAAAATGCACAACAAGCACTGGGAAAAAGTCTGACATACTGCCGGCAATGCGAACCGAGCTCCTGCTCTGCTCGTACAGGGACTAGACAGCCCCTAGCACAGGCCCTGGACCCCCTCAAAGGGTGCCACAAGGGATATGGTTGAATGCCTTTCTCCAAATCCACAAAGCACACATGGACTGGTTGGGCAAACTCCCATGAACTTAACAGCACCCTGGAGAGAGTATAGAGCAGTGTTCCACGACTGGTACAAAACCCACACATCCTCCTGTGTCTGAGGTTCGATTATAGACCGGATTCTCCCTCCCAATAAGAAAGCCCACAGCGGAGTAGTAGAGATTCCAGCCTCTCTCAAGGACCTGGGTTCCAGAGCCCAAGCAGCACGGTGAGCTCAACTATCTATCTCTCAACGATGGGTGTTCATGGTTAACCAATAATCGATTGTCATTAAGAACTTGACCAATTAAAATGTCATTAATTGATTAATCAATATGCTGTATACTTTACACACTTCATCTATAGAACTTCGCATAAGTTAGGTATCTACACAGGTTTGTTTAAATGCACAGCTGATGGAAAATCAGCTGTTGCCCTCATTTGGTGCTTTTTTTTTAAATTAATTCGAGCGCATTTATTCGAGTTGCTTCAACTGCTGTGTCTGCCAAAGGAAAGTGCAGAGACTAAGGAGCCAGTCCTGTTGAGGATTTTTAGAGAGTTTGGCGTGTAATACACTGTGAGAGTCTGTTCTGACCTGTCTCTGTGGTTTAACTGTCGCGCTGAACATGCCCGTCCCTTCTGCTGCCATGAGCATCCATGTTTATTATAGACGACTGTGTAGCTGATCTACACTACAACAACATGTAAAAGGCAGCAACAAAATGCTAATAAACTGTTTGGAAACATGGCAGATCTGCCCACAGGAAGATACTTGTAAAAAAACTGCCATTTGCTGAATAAAGGTGGAGCGTGGCCGTCATCTCCACTGCATCTGGAGCATAAATTTTATGCATGAGAAACAGCAAAGATTTCTTAGTTTATAATACAGGCTGCAGTGTAGCAAAACTGCCTTAGTAGCGCCAGGTGATGTGTAAAAAGAAGGCTGTCATATGTTCTCCGTGCCTTCATATCTAAGCAACAGCTTAATGATGAATTTAAAAAAGGCATTCGTTTGAAAAAAAAAAAGTTTTTTCTTTATTCTATTTGTTGTTAATGATTCATATTTGACACCTAAAAAACAGTTTTTGTGCATTAATTCTAGTAAAACGTAAACATCAGGTGATGGACTCATCTGTGGACTTTGGATTCACACTAAGAGCAGATAGAGATGTCCCAAGTGGAAGGAGTGAGGAAAGAGGGCCTGCTCTGTATGTGAACAACCAATGGTGCTAAAGAGATGTGTGTCAGGATGTGGCGCTTTTAGTTCTGGGTCCGAGGCTGTCCTATGTAACAAGAGTTTTCACATGTCGTTGTGGTTACATTTTATTTCATTTTTTCAGGTTTTTTCTTCACTTAAATTAATTTTTTGCTGGTCTTGAATTTTGGTGCATGTTCACCAGGCGAAATTTGCAGTCAAAGAGCCAAAAAAAGTGGAATAATAACAGACGATAACGGTTTTAATAGGCCCTGCCAGCCCATTGCCGGCTCGAGCCCTAAAAAAAAAACACATTTCCCCCTAGGGGTCCTGTCACTCCTGGATCAAAAAACAGCGGGCGTGTATAAACTCTGAAGGCAACGGTAGGATTAAGACGTTCGTCTGTCGCCTCCAGCAGCATGTGGCATGCTTCCTTTTTGGTTCTACACTTTACAACACTGCACATACACTTTTCATTCACATTCACATACAGCTAATTTGGTTCGATTTGGTTTGATTTGGTTTAATTGATTGATTAATAAAGATTATTTTTGTATTAAACCTATTTCTGCTTGGTGTCCCCTTATTGTTTACGATCCCTTGTGCCAGGGTCGTAACAAGCATTGTCAGAAATGTGCTGATTAAAAATAACACTTCTAAAGGCCATTCACCATCAACATTTTTCTGGAATTTTGTAAAAAACATTGTCAAATACCTATATTAGCAGACATATCAAAGGAGAATTATATA
This sequence comes from Rhyacichthys aspro, assembly GCA_036850595.1. Taxonomy (NCBI): domain Eukaryota; kingdom Metazoa; phylum Chordata; class Actinopteri; order Gobiiformes; family Rhyacichthyidae; genus Rhyacichthys; species Rhyacichthys aspro. The sequence continues at coordinate 3,590,958 of CM072167.1, forward strand.
AAAGCCCATGAGGAGAGAATAATGAAAAGAAAGTCTAGGCTCTGTTGACTTAAGTGCACAGTGATTCTCTTCGGGCAAGTTTCTCCCCTAATTTTTCTCCAAACTAAGGATATGTGAATGGCACTCCAGGGCATGGCTCCCAGAAACACTGGAAGTGGCTCCTCATACCGTTCCACCTCACATCGCAACACTTGGCCGACTCCAGACGTCAATTACCATCAACTCAACACCTTGGAAACAGTTTAGTTAGAGTTTCTTTAATAAAAAACATAGACGTTATCAACAATATGTAACTTCATACACCTGTCCTCAAACAAATTTACAGTAAATATTTCTGCAGCCTGTACAAAACTGATTGGGACTAATAATACAGCAGAGGTGTAAGATAAAGAGCTAAAACCTTTTTAAAACATAATCAGTGACAAGATCAAATGCAATTTTAAAGCTTCACTATCAGTTGACAAGCACAACATTCATATAAATGTCAAGCTCACATAAACCTAATTTAGTCCAATTTGTCCAGTCTCTGTCTGGTATAGTTCAGGTCTTGATCTGGTCCCACTCTTGGTCCTGGTTCAGTTGTTGTCTGGTCCTGGTCTTGGTCTGGTTGTGCTCCAGGCCTTGGTCTTGGTCTGTTCCTGGACATGGTCGTTTCCTGGTCTGGTGTTGGTCCTGTTCTTGGTCCAGGTCTTGGTCTGGTCATTGTCCGGGTCTTGGGCCAGGTTTGGCTCGGTCCTGGCCTGGTCTTGGGTCTTGGCCTTGGTATGGTCTTGGTGCAGGTCTAGATCTGGTATTGTTCCTGTTTAGTCTTGGTCTTGGTCCTGGTCTTTGTCTGGTCCTAGTCCCTGTCTGGTCTTGGTGTGGTCTGGACTGGATCTGGTCTTGTCCTGGATCCAGTTCTAGCTGGAGTAAAAATGTTTCTTATTGTCAAGGGTGGGACTCTTTGACAATGGTGTTAACTCTCTGTTAACTGAGCTGAATATATGATCCTCAACATTAATGTCAGGATAAAAGGATGATGTGAGGCCAACTGCCAACAGCACACACCTGCTCACAGACAGACACTATAACAGAGTTGGCCTTGAGTGAAGCCTTTAAACTGCTGCATCTTATTCAAAAATGATGAGCAGTAGAGAGAAACCGTTGACATTGTGAGCATCAGGAGACTCTGCTGAACGCATGGATATGAGATTAAATAGGTTTGATAAAAGTAAGACGTAAAACGTAAGACTTCTGTGTTTGAGAAGAAAAGTTTAGACATCTTTAACAGTCAATAGGAACATCGAATGGACCAGCTGACACTTCTGTTCAGTTGATTCAAATTCTGTAAATGATACAGCTTTAAGGACAAAAATCTCTAGATTTTAATATATGTGTACATGAGCAAAATTTGTGGGCCTGAAAAAGGCTTTAAAAGGCTGAAAGAGGCAAAAACGGAAGAAGGCAAGCTTGAGTGTACACTCCAGCAATGCCCCCCTAGCAAACATGACAACGCATTATACCCAGGGGAACGTCCAAAGTTACACAACCAATATCGAAAAACCATACAAGCTACAAAAAAGTTATTTAGTATGCATAAAGCCCAGATTCTTGGAATTTGTTTGAACAGTGCAAAAAGGTTAATGTAGGCAGATATAAAGGGTAGAAGAAGCAGAATATAAGGCAGAAAAGCAGAATTTGGCAGAAGTCCCATAAGAAATGACTGAGCCAAAAATGGCATAAAGGCCAAAATACTACAAAAAGTATAAAAGGCAGAATTACCAAAATAACAACAATGTCCTTGAAGAGCCGACACAAGCTGAACCAACCACAGAATGAAATAAATGTTACTTTACACAGAGCCAATGTAATACAATCACATTAAAATATTTCTGTGTGAAATTGAAGGTGAATTACTTTCCTGTGAATTTGCATAAGAATGAAAGCTCAGGGGAAGAAAAAAACAAAAACAGAGAAATGTTAATAATCACTCCAGCTAATGGTTTCTGATTTACTCTGTATTTTATGCAAAGCTCACCCTACGCTTGTTAAACTGGAGTGCCACATAATTATTATGAGCATTTCTCGAAAGTGGGATCTGGACGTGAGCGACGGACCCTCTATTAGCCGCCGTACCAAAGCTATTTCATGTGAGTAAAAATAAAGACCCCACCCTAATAAAACACAATTGTGAACATTTTCTTCACACCGACTGCCAAACGTGTCTCCATCTGAGGGACTTTAACAGCAGAGCTGTTATCCTGGGCACCTTCATACGAGCAGTGGCTTTTCAAATGGAATATAAAACACCTAAATAAAACAGCTGTGTGTGTGGAGGGAGTAGTAGATGAATTAAAAACACTGAAGTGTAAACCTCTTGAGAGGTGGCAACAGTCGGGATTGGGTTACTCTAAAGTGGAAACATGATTAAAAATTAGAAAATATATTAATTTCTCCTAAATAAAAATCTCAATGCCCTTTGTTTGAAGTGTACCTGACAGTATTTTGTTTGGAAGTAACAGCCATGGAAGCATTTGGAAGAGCAGAAATATGGTAAGACACATGGCAGAAGCATTCTCTCTGCTGCCCATTTTCCTCCTCACAAGTTGTTTTGTGTTACGAGCTCGTGTGCCATGAAGAAATATATCAATCCCATCGGTTTCTAATGGTCTAAAGGTGTAAACAGACAGAGTGAGTCCTGCTTGGCGCTGGTTGATGTACTGGCAGAGGCGCTCATGCGGCTGCTGGGACGGTCCAGACTCGTTCCACATTCTGGTTTGGACTAAACAAATCCATATTGTGACCCGGATCAATGTCGTAGGCCTTGATTGTGGATTGTGTGTCAACCCAAAGTGATCCAGTTCAGCTTCGGCGTCCTTATCCAGCACTCTGGCACCATCCTGTTTCATTCCCTTTTTTCCCACCGTCACCTACAGCCGACACAGTGATATGAACCTGCAGAGTCACCCAAGTCTTGCTTCAGTCTGTGTGGGCCTCAGGAGTGAGTCCAGCTGACTGGGACCCAGTGAGTCTCCACCTCCACTTTCTTCAACGCCAGACGCAGCTCGCTGAAGGCCGCCGACAGGTCATCGTTCACTATGACTTTCTCAAAGAGATGTCCGTACTGTGTCTCCATCAGCTGGGCCGTCCTCACCATCTCCTGCAAGTCCTCTTCCTGCAGAGACAAGACAAAAAGTGGCTTTTACAAAAGTGTCACTCAGGACTCTAGACAATTTTAGGATCCTTTTCTAGTTGGGAATTTGTCACACCATTATCCAGTCTCAAGACAGACAGAAAAAAAGCTGCTATAGGCGAGCACAAAACAACAGCAGTTTGCATTGCCCTCAGAGTGGAAATAAAGCAGTTAGCATTTAGGTTGGAAACCTTTCACTTTGATCCTTCTCTGTCTCCATAGACCAGACACGCATTTAAATCAAAGCACATGGCTTTACATAAATCAACAAAGTATTACACTGTTCTTTTTTCCTGCCACTTCACTTCAGCTGCTCTGGACACTAGCTGCAGCATTAAACATAACACAGTGTAAAACACATGGGTTGCAGGACATTTTGTTTTGGTTATTGTTTTCAAAGCTCAGCAAGTTGTTTCTGAAGGTCTGTGTGCAAACACCTGTGAACACCATTTCTTCTATAGCACCTGTAACAGAGAAAAACACACAGTGAAAGCCTGCAACAAAAAGTGCTTTGATCTCAGAAGCAATGTATATTTTGCAAGTCGCTATTGAGAACTAGAGTAGTGGTGTGTTGTTACCATACACAGAGTGCACTGCTGCAGAGACTGTCCACACCTTTAAGTAGGGCTATGCTTAAAAATCGATACATAGATATATATTGAAATTTTAAGAAAAAAAATAAAATATTGATATTCTGGCTTTTAATAACGCTACTCCTCCCAGCCGTTAGGGGGCAGTATAGCACCACGTCTTTTGTTTTCAACAGCGATGGAGCATGCTCAGTGCACTATGTCCAACCTTAACCAGACTAATCCATGTACATGCAGCAATATCTGTATATATCTGACTGATCTTCAACTTCCACTTGATACGTTTGGTTGCCCTTTTAGTGTGGAGAGGGTGGTCCATGTTGTTTAAAATAGCACCCATCCTTTAATTTCACCCAGATTGATTGATTTAAATAGCATTCGTATGTATCCAAATCTTGAATTAAGACTGATCTAAATCACCTTTGTGAACTTGACCAAAGCAGTGACTAGAAAGAAAAGCAGGCCCTTTGGTCTGATTTGGACTCTGTATGTAACACTGAGAGAAAAGTGGCCACAGTAAACAAGGGCAGAGATAAATTCACATAGTGTAAACACAAATTACATGGCCTTGAACACACAAATAAACACTGCAGTCCTGAACGGAGCCTGTTATAATGTCCCGACACATAGTACCCACACATGAACCCTGGCACTGACCGCCAACTCAGGCGTCCCTGTACCAAGCCAGCCTCAAGGAATTTTCATCATTTCCTGCTCCGAATACACGCACTTATCCAATTCACAAGAAAAATAAAACAGTCCTCAAAATAAGCAGCACGACAAAACATAACCATCATTTTCAAAACACAGAAAAGTAAAACATATAATACTGACAGTCTGGGTTTTATATGAGCTTATAATGAGAAAGAGAAGTCCAGCCGTGTGAATGTGCTGCTGCTGAGATACAGTTCAGTCTGCAAACAATACAGTCAACGATGAGTTCAAACTAATCACTTGTTAATGATCTCTAATGGAAAAGAAAGTATTAAATATTTTGACAAAACCAAAAGTAACATTTTTGAAGGAAAAAAAAAGCAAAATAATTAAAGTAACTTGTTTAATCAGTGATCAATCTTCTGGTCACTTACAGCATTTTGGTTCTAAGCTCCAAACTACACTTTAGCAACGCAATACATATGGTTTTATTTATCTTCAAAGGTAATTCAGATTCTATAAAAGCTCTTTCCTCTCTTTTTTGTCGCCATCTGCCAAAGTAAGGTGGTATAAAGAGAGAAAAAGTAGAGACTAATAAGTTCTGGTAATGCTTTGTCCTACAGCGGTCTTATCGTAAATGTTACACTATGGAGAGGATGGTCCATGTTGTTTAGTATAGCATCCATACTATTAACTCACCCAGATTCTCAAAATATTTCCCCATTGTCATCTCGCTGTCCCTGTCATTTCATCAAGCAGTCTTCTATCCCCTTTTTCACGTGACCTCCAGCATAATAAATATGCAGCAGTGTAGTTGGGCTTTTAAAATCTAGCTGACCCTTGCCCTTCCTGAAAAGTGCATGTGTATGTCCCAAGTTGTTCTCCGGATGCACTCCCATTTATATGTCTAATCTACTGATGATCATTGTTTGAAAACAAAAAAAAACCAAGTCATCTCTTTTGTCACAGTGGGATTTATTTGGAGACTAGGAGAGGTTTCTTTTTTGTGTTAGACTCAAGGTTACATTCTACCTCCTGCTCAGTTTTATTACAAGCCAATATAGCACTATCAATAATGAATGCAGCAGGACCTACAGTTAAAGTAGTGTTAACTCCTATGCTTCTAATTACAGTCCCAGAACCCCCTTTAATGCCTCTTTCCATGTTATTGGAATTTTGTCACTCTTGTGCCCCATTACACACTACACTAACAACACTGTGAAAAGATGCCCCTTTTTATGCTGCATTCTGTAAAAAAGCTGACCTGTTTCTAGTGTGACGTGTAATGTACATGGCAGACAGAAGAAGCCTTATGTGAAATCAAAAACAAAAGCACATTGGTAATTTGCTAATTTGCATAAATAAGCTTAAACTAAGCATCTTATAAAACATGATTGTTGTTTTTGTGCATATGCTGCTACTGCAAACTGATTAGTTACTGATTTTACTGAATTAACTCCCACCATTTATGCTACAGTTGGATATCATTGATCCAAGTAATGACGAATCTATTGAGGAATCCACTGACATCTAACCTCCATCCATCCCAGAGCTCATGACCATAGGTGAGAGTAGATGGACTGGTAAATCGAGAGCTTTTAGCTTCTAGCATCATTCGGACACTCAAACCCCTCCTCTCAGATAAGTTGGCAGTTCAGGGAGGGGTACATTTAATCTATTTCTTAATAATAGGTTGTTTGGACACTACAAACACTGGCAAACCACCTGATGCTTGCTGTTATTACAGGTTCATTTTGGTGAAAAGAGGAAATAAGGATGCACTGAGGGGCTAAACTCTTAAACTCTTACATAACGGTATGGACTGCACACTCAGATGGTCAGCTGAACAGTCTCCCAGTTCACTATGCAAATGAGCTGGTCAGTAAAAAAGCAAAACCACAGTGGCGCATGAGGAGAAACCAGCAGCCATATTTGTATCTGAGGCTGCTGTATTCTTAGAGTTCTCAGAAGTGGTCTGGTATCTCTGAGTGGTCGTCTGAGCATTGTGGTCCTGGCTCACTATTGAGTGTATCAACAACCACTGCACTTATTTAGCCTTGTGTTTTTACTGGGAACCCTCCACTTCAGATTTCTGGTTGGATATAGTCTTCATAGTGACTTCTTTGCCAAACACACAAATATAAATAGACTCATTCAGCCCATAAACACAACCTTGTTCAAATTCAATACTCAGTTTGTAGAGACGCTCTTCTAGCCAGGAGTTACTGTACACTCTTTCTGGGGGTTTTCCACTTCGTAGTGGATTAGTCGCGGAGGTAAATATAAACACTCACTCACTGGGACACTTTCTCTGAGATCTCTTTCCGTTATTTTCTGTTGGACAGTAATTTCTCACCAAAGTTTTATACAGTGCATTGAAACAACTGGGTTAAAAGACAGCACTAAAAATAAGGCTGCACAAGTTTTATAGGGGACTTTGTAATTGTACTCCTGCAAAGTCTCATGGGAAAGTGATATGTCAGATTTTATCCTGGGTCATTCTTCCTTTTTTATTTCATTTATTTTTTATTTTTATATTTTATATGCACGTGGATGTAATGCAAACATGAAAGTTTTGCTCAGCATTTATATTTTACACATTTACTTTCCTGAAGCCTTACACCATGTGATGGCTTTATCAGAGCAAAAAGTCAGACTGAAGGCAACTCTGGGAAGGTTTGTAGATCTGTGGAGGGAATACTTCCACTGAGGGACTATATTCTGTCATCTGGCCCTGGACTCTCTCTCGTTTGCTTGAGTGCACTTGGACAAGGAATCGCAGATGACCACAGAGCCCAGCGCCAGCAGCACAACCCCTCTGACCTGTCCTGGAAACTAAATAAACCTGCTTTTCGTGCAAGAGATGTGGGGCCATTCCAGGTAAGAGAACATTCAAAACAGCAGGATGCCGCTGAGGGGACACGACATGGAAAGAGAATCAGAGAGGATTAGAAGATCGATGTTAGATGAGAGGTGGAGATGGGAGCAGAGTGAGTCGAGTGGAAACAGACTGGATATTCTTTGGGCTGGCCATCGGCGCTGGATCGCTCTGCTTGAGGGCAGTTTGAGCTTGTGCCACCTCTGGAAGGCCAAATCTGAGAAGAAAAGCACCAGAGACTGATTTATCCACACACTGCCACTTGATTGCTTCGTTTCCGAGTGAGATGATGTAGTGTCGCCAGCTTAAATACTTTGTCCTAATGCTAAATTAGCATTTTCTCAGTGTGATACGAGCCTGGTTTAGCCTTTAGTACTTTTTAATTTGAATTATTTTATCTTATGTTTCATCAAAGGCATTTGATAGAAATAAGGAAAGCTCCAAACCTGCACATGGACATGTACTACTGTACACAACCTTGAGTTCACACAATTTCATGTGTATGTGTGGTAACATGTCCAATCAATAGCCCTCTTTGCAAATTTTGGAGCTCACAAAGAGAAGGTTTCGACAAGGCATAATAGTATTCATGCCTGTGTGCTGTAGGTTTATGTGATCATCTGAGCAGACGCCTGATGCAAGGCAAATGTTAGGAATAGTCAATTATGTTTTGTGACATATAGCTCAGAATATCAGCTACAGAATTAAAGTCCTTACTACTTTTGAAATGTAGATATTTAAGCTGGCACTGCTTATTTTTGGCTCGCTTTCTCCTGCCGTTATGGCAAATAGTATACACTGAGTCATGTGATGTCCAGAGCTCTATTCAAGATTCCAAAAAACCTAGCTCCACTTATTTCCTCCTTTATTGCTCCCCAGTTGGCAAAAGTCATATTCTGGTTTACAAACCAACTCAACACTGCTTCTCTCTTCTGGCAGTTGTGATTGGTTGAGGTCTATACATCCAAAAAACGACTCCATATATGTAAACAGGAAATTGTGAATTCAAAGCAAAGGTCCTAGGTGTGGGATATTACAGATTTAGGGCCCTGAAAAATGTCGTCATTAGAACCAACACAAGAGTTTTTACATCACGTAGAGCTTTGGCTAGCATCAATACACAGTAAATTAGCAAAGATATTCTGTAAAAAGTCAAATTTCTGCCATTTCATAGTCTGTTTACAACTGTTGCCAATTCCCATTTTGAGTTGGCACCAAGCAGCACATACAACAGAGATCTCCAGGTGTATCATAACACTAGGATACACACTGAAGTCGTTTTTTGAAGTCGACTATAAAACACAACTGTCATTGACTCTGCTCATGTGGTCTCTGTGCTGTCACCACATTAAGACCTGTACTCACTGTTATTGTGCACTATGTTCCTGAAAAATCCTTCCCAGTCAAAACAATAGGCTTTAATTCCAGCTGCTCTGCTCTAACAATGCGACGACTGTTCCTCTGTTATATCATTAAAGCAGACCTGTCTTAGAGGAATACAGCCGGCGGTGAATGTGGTGGAGTCGTCCGCAGATTCTCTTACGTCCTGTCAATGTACGAGAACGTAACCACAGAACAAGCTTTGTTAGCTGGCTCAAACATGGCTGCAGTGTTTTATAGAGGTGCATTTGTATGACTTAGGAGAGCTAATAAAGAGACGGTGAGCACTAACAGCTACACTCATGGGCTGTTAGTGATCCTGTTTCTGACAAACTGAAGAGCATTGTTCTGGAGACTCCCACAGAGAGACACTCTTCATTTCACTGTCATGAACACAAATGCCTTTAGAGTAGTAAATGTTTGACAGTTAAGTTCAATTTTCACCTGAGAGGGTTCTGTGAGAGGGTTGTGTGTCAATATATAAAGACATTTTTAAGAAGCACATGATAATTCATATTAGTTTGCTTTATGAATAACTGGAATGGGGCCTGCTTGTTTTACAGCATAACATTTTTTCCCTTTTAAGTATGAGTATGATTTTACAAAATATATGTTAAAATTAAATGAATGGAAATACACCTAAAATATAAATTTAACTTATTTGTCTTGTCTTGTGTTTAGTGTTCGCCAAATAATCAATGCAGTGCTGTCAATGTCAAGTGCTGTCTCAAAATGCCTGTTATATTGTTTGCATTATGCTACATAACTGTGTTTTTAAAGGTATTTTTGTTTTTTATAAAATTGAAGTTAGATACACAAGTTCTTACATCCGAGTATCCTTTAAGTACTATATGGTACAAGTCGAGTTCATAAGATGTTTCCAGTGTCAAGGGGTCTCAAATAATGTACTATACCTGTTTTGGCACACCTCCTCTTTAACAATAAAGCTTATCTTATTCATGGGGACATACAGCCATATGCTGAGACTAAGGAATAGTAAATGCTATACCCTTTTCATAGAGAAAGAAAGCTCAATATCATACAGTTCTTACACTGCATTCACTGTTTACATGGTCTTAAACAACAAAAGCAGAATCTGAAATCAAAGAATAAGTCCCTTCAATGTGAAAAAACATAATCAACAACATCCATTATACAAAATCATCTGCATTCAGAGGAAGTAGAAAAAGAAGAGAAGGTGCAGCTACAGCATGGATGAGCAATAGTGAAACACCACAAGGAAGCATTTAAAAGTATGGGAACACTGGCTGTAGACTGTGCAAATCAAAACTGACATTTCATGCACGAACACCTTAGACGTAATCACCCAGGAGCCGTATCTAGTCCTCCTCCTCGTCCACACAGGTTTTTATGCCAATTTATCATAGGATGTTCTGGCAGTATGGTGAATTCCACTGGTGAGCTTGTGGAGGTGAGTCAATAGGCACGGCAACTCAAGGTCATGTAAGCACTAAAACACAATAAATATAATCGTTTGACTAGTCGACTAATCATAAAAATAATCGATGACTACTCGACTACCAAAATAATCATAAGTGACAGTCTTACACCAAACCATGCAATACTGTACCATACCACTCAGAGAAAATGTGCAATAAAGACAATTAATGGATTAAACATGGGGGGTTAGGTTTTAAAGCCTCAGCTGTAGACATGACCTGCTGGTGTCTATTTGTTTCTTACTCGTGCACTTTAACCGGAGGTGGAGCTTGGAGGACAGGGTACAAGCAGACAGACCCAAAGTGGAAAATGTGTTGTTGCCAGCACTTGTCAAATCCCCAGCTCTGAGCATATGTTCTTAATAAAGACAAACACGGTACAAAACCCAAGTTACAGCCAAACCGTAGGACTCTTGCCTCTTCTCTGACACGTGTGAGAGCAGGTTTGAGGTGCAACTCTGACAGGCCTCCGTCGGTCAGTGATGTCTCAGGTCGTGGCTCTTGGAGAAGTTGACCAGCGAATGCAGGACGACACAGATGGACTGGAAAAACTATTACTGCTTCTATTTGGGCTCACAGCAGCTCAAATCCACACTTTCTAATTGGATTCATGTGTGTCCCCCGTTGGGCAGCTGTGACCTCATCACACTGTTCAGATAGTATTTCTGTTATTCCCATGTTTTTAATCTACAAAGCCAAACCGAGACCACCTCATCCTTGACACTTTATGAAGACGCTGCTGTGAAAACTTAAGTCACTGTTTGGATTATCTTCGGTGTTGTAAATTAGCAAGTGTTTACTATAGCCTCACACTTGTACTTGATCTACAGCCACCGCTGCAATTACTTCACTGGTGACATTAAACTTCCATCTAGACGCATTGAATCTAAACAGAATTAACACATATTCCAGTTCCAGTTTAACAGAACCTCTTTTATGGTCTAATTCACAGCTGAACTGTGAGTGTGGGACTGCCGTGAACTCACCGTGAACGTCCTGCCGTTGGCCTTGTCTTCCTTACCCGATTTGAATGTGGCGTGCTTCCTCGTCTCCCTCAGCCTCTCGATGGACGGGAGCTTGACGAACAACACGAAGGGTTTGAACTTGGCTGTTCTCAAGTGTTTTATCGACTGAAGAGACAGGAAGATAAACCGTCAGTTGGAAGAAGAGGAACAAAGTAATTCTGAACATCTCAACAAATGTGACCAAATATACAGGAGTAAGAAGTAAAGAAGTTGCACTGAGTATTATCTAGTTTAAATTTATAAAATAATGTATAAAAAATCTAATGGCAGATTGTTGTTTCCAGAATATTTAAGAATAGGCAGTGCATTTACTGGATGTAGTTTGTAATTAACAAAAATAATTATGTATGTTTAGGTAATGTATAGGAGCATATTTATGACAAAATTTTGGGTATAATATAAGAAGAAGAGATATAATTATGCAGATGGGATGCAGACCAGTACTGGGCCAGGATCATAAGGTACTGGACCACACAGAAAGAATGAAAGGTAAATACTTTATTCTATTGTTTAGATCATAGCAATTTTCCAGGTGTTCTACTTTAAAAATACTTTCGCTAAACTTGGCAAAAATGATTAAAAAACAATTATTACTAAAGAGAAAAAGACCCAATACAAAAGATAAGACTGTGAACAAAAAGAAAAATGTATTTCAAGGAAAATGCCAGAGCCCAACACGTAATTCACATGCCCCAACTACTTTTTATGAAAAATCACGGTGGCCTCAAAAATATTTTCACACACTACTCTGGATTAAAGTCAAGGCACAATATCCTGATATCCTGATATCACTACAGAACCATTAAAAACCCTGCTTCCAATTCCAACATCTTACCTATCCATGTTTTTTTTACATACACACATACATTTACACCATTGACACCCACGCTGATCCATGAAAAAAAATAAAAAATAAAAAAATTTAATATTTTTGCATGAAAGTGGTACGTGGTGCAAAAAATCACCAGGACCACTGTGTGAGTTGAATAAATATACATTTATATGCAATGTTGACCTTTTACCTTTACAATTGCATTAGATGAGAAATGTGCCATCACATAATCACCATTGTGTGCTGATTATTACACATAACTTTTTTTCTCTTTTTTGCCCTATATTTTACTGTATTTGAGTTAAAGCAGGCCTTGGCAGACTCTTGGACGTACAGTTTTCTCACACTGCTTTCTGGACTTTCCTCATGAGGTGACAAATCCGCCCCAAGGCTTTGGGTTGTCTAAGACTAGACATTCTTTTTCATTTGTCAAAAATGTCCATTGTTGTGGTCTGTCTTCTTTTTGCTCTAAATTTGGCCACCAACACAAATCTGTAGCTCGTTCTGAACCAATACACTTTGCTAAAAATGCAACAAAGTGTGCATTTCAAAAGCCATGTCTGTTGGGAAAATGGGTGTTAGCCAAATAGTTGGACAAAAAGTCTATTTCTGGCGCGAGGGTGGGTTAGTGCATTTAAAAGGTCTTGAACCAAAACACTTGAGAGCTTCTGGTTAATGTATGGGTAGGTGCATATGAACAGATTCATATGTTAAAGACATATTTTGTTGTTTTTCTTTGGTGACAGTTGCTTAAAACATCTATGGTCCTGATTTTAGGGGGCAAAAAGGAGGTCAGAGGTGGTTAGTGGTGGGGTCAGTCTTCAGTCCCTCCTCTGAATTTGGTTTGGGGATGAGGGGTTCATCATTGTGCTAAGAGACAGGGGTTCAAGGCCACAAGTAATAGCAGCATGGATAGGAACCCATAGAGAAGCACTGCAAGCACTCAGAGCAGCTTTCATAATCATCTTCTGGAGCTGGCTGAGGTATTCTATTGTATTCAGTTGTTTTGAAAGAGTTTAGTAACATTTTGTTAATGGAACCATGTTTGGGAAAAACAAAGTCTTTATAGAAGTTTAGAATGAGTAAGAATAAGTAAGCTAGCTAAAAATACTAATGGACAAATGGTAAGAAGGCTACTGCAGAAACACTGGAGAATCTGGAAAACCTTCTAAATACATTTCATATTCTTATTTAATGTTGAAGAAGCAGGTTAATTAACACAGATGTTTGCATTAGGTAATTTTAATTGTTGTATCCTGTTCATGTCAGTGTGAAGAATATGTTGTTTTTAGTATAAATGTGAAAAAGAAATGTTTTTAGTTGACAACCAAACCCCTTCTGATGCTTAAATATAAAAAATAAGTTTGATGTGTAAATTTGATAGAGAAAGCATAGAGGTATATATAACAGCTCTTATTTGAAGGAAAAAATGGTGAATCCTAATAATGATAGCACGTTAAACAACATACCACTGGAGATAGAGCCATACCGGAGCCAACTGTCCACGACTGAGCCCTACACGCAGCAGTTGGTATCTGCACTGCAATTCAGGTTCAGTGGAGGCAGCGAGGTGTACCTGCTGGTTACTCTACTTATTACAATGAATACACTTGCTTAATGGTTTTGTGTTTTGTTGCCCTGTTGCAATGAACGTTTTCCACAAGAGAAGAGAAAAAATAAACTGCTCCGTTCCAGAGTATAGCATAAAGCCTACATGCAAACGCTGTTGCTGCTGTGGGTTCAGTCTTTAGCCACACTTTCATCGGTATTAGCTCCACACCGCCTTTAAGCTCCTGCAGCCAGCCTCAGCAAACTTCTGTGTTAACTGTATGCTGCTGTATTGATCGTACAGCCTATAAAACACAAAAGGTCACGCAAGAGATAAAATTAATAAAAGGTCCAAAAAGTAGACTAAATAAATTTCAATTATTGTTATAAAGAACTATAACATGGAATGTTTTTAAAAGTGCCAATGCATTGTCTGTTCTGAATAACTGTTTAGTTCTGCAGCTCAGAGCTGACTTCAAACATGTATAAATGTCGACCAGCCTCTGACCTGACGTGGGATTTGAGTGAACCGTACTTCCCAGTTCATATTAATAAAGGCCAAAGTTGCGTGAAAATGGGCTCTGTTTGACACTATGATAACAGCTGCACCAAGTTAACAAAGGTACAGTTCGCCTGATGGTGTATCGCGTCTCCCTCTCCCTCTAATCATCACATTTAAATGGAGCCTGTATTACAATTTAGCTGCTTTCACATTAGTCATGTAATAATAACACGTAATAAAGGCCTAGTAATTTCATAATTTTATTTTAATGTTTAGGTTTAACATTTATCTACTTCAGTTTTCACTGTGCCTCAGCCTATTGTTGTAATGCATCTTAAAATATTTCTTAATGCCAGTTATCAATGCAGCCTCTCACCAATTGCCACAATTGCAGCACATGCAATTGGCCATATATTGTAATTTGTTGACAGTGGCACACTGATGAACTGGATTTTTTTAAAAGTGGCACTTCATAACAAAAAGGTTGCCAACCCTGTCTGGATAGTGATTCAAGTACTTAATATTACTATAGTGGGTTGAAAAAAGTATTGGGAAATCAAAGGCGAACAACAAGGAATACTAGAATAAAATGGACCAGCTGTCCACACTGAATGGAACAATCAGCCAACTGTAATATAATACTTACGTAACATGTAACTGGTATCAATACATTTTTGGTTCCACTCTGGCTCTGACTGTCAACAGCTTATACATTTGCCAAAAACACTGATTTCACATGTGAACTTACTACACCCACTTGATCCTCCACAGACTTTCTCCCAGGCCTTATCCAAGGGCCCTGAGGTCACTCCCAGCACTCCCCAGGCCAGGGCGGTTTGACAGCATGCCAGGGCAATCTATATAATGGTGCATTTGTGCCTGTGTCATTATCCACTGAGTGAAAACAAACAGGCCGGCGTTTAGGACACAGGCTGACCGGTATGAGGCCGAGCACTGGTAATGGGAAGGGCGCTTGGGGTTTTGTTGGGGCTTAACGACAAGCCGCTGACCGTTTGAGCAGTGCCTCGATGGCCGCCACCAACCCAAGACACATAAGCCAAAGAGGAAATCTTCAAATAGAGGAAATTAGCAGTAATTGCTGCTTCGAAACGCTCCCTTTTAACCTGGCTTTGGTAACTTAGTAAGCAGCCAAGGCCTCCTGAATGGAGATGTGTGAGATACCAGAAAACACACATATAGAAGGCAAGTGGAGAATATACAAACTTACGTTTGTTTGATGGAGATGTCATCAATATAAAATTACAGTTGGCCTGTGAATCTGTTTAGCCACTCAAGTAAATTAATTGTTATGGGTCTGAATTGGAAAAGAAACCAACAAATGAACTGCAGCCAAAGTCGTTTTTTGTTGTGTACAGTTTCTTAAGTCTTTTGACTTTGTGCATCCTGATCCCAAATCTAATTTAAAATTCTATGACAAACTTTCAGTTCTGATGTTGAAAATGTTGAAAATCTTGCTAATGAGCAACTTTTTCATTCCACATACCAAACCTCTGCAAAAGGACAATTTCTGCAGCTTAAGGTGAATTTTTATTTTTTATTCATTCATAAACTATAAGACTAACAAATGAGATTAAATTAATTGTTTGTTTAATCAATACAATCTTGTCTAATTAGGTGTATGTGTACTGGGGCCCCCAGCATCACTAGAATCACCTCTGCATGCTATTTACAATTACATTACATATAACTGTTCATTCATTTATCATATTACAACTATAAATAATAGCAAACAAAGTGCTATTAAAGAAACTACTGTGATTATACATAGTGTTTGTGGTTAACAAGGTCTTCTTTTTACCTTAAAGGACCTATGCGTAACTTTCATAAATTTCTATCAGTTACTTACACCAGTGGCTGTTGGGGGAACTGCATTCAGTATCATGCTTGTACGAGCACGACTGAGAAACAAAAGCTAACATTAGGTAACAAGCTATATCAATAACTCACTTAGCTTTCACCGAGGCCCTGCAGTGTTTGCACAGAAGTCTAAGCAGGATAACAGCAAAGTTATATAAAGTTAGTGAACTCAGCTATATCAGAGCAGATACTAATATATATATATATATATATATATATATATATATATATATATATATATATATATATATATATATATATATATATATATATATATATATATATATATAGTACAGTATTACTGTTATTTTGCCAAGTGCACAAATGTTGGTGCACTTCATTATTTATATGATCAACTAAAGGTCTAAACAGCTGCACTGCTCCTAAACCTTGTGTAAGACATCAGTGACAAGCACCAAAATAACACTCAATGACCTCTTATTTATTGTAGAGAAAAGAAAAATACATGTGTACATACAGAATACATGTATGCATATACAAGTAGTAGTTTTGCTTGTGTTTTGGTACCACTTCTGCACTAAAATGGTCTTAGGTTGAGACAACAGAAATGTAACCCTGCTACGTCATTTCAGCTTATCCTTGTTTATTTCACTGTTAGTGTCATTCAGAATATCTCCAACATAAAATTTAGCACAATAAAAGTACAGATATGTCATTTATTTATACTGTTTTCTTCTCAGGACTCCAGCTTTGGAGTTTCTGGCTCCTGTGGAGGAGAGCACTGACAGTGACTCAAGAAGGGGGAGGGAGAGAGGGAGAGGAAGAGCTGGATCTGTCAGTGAGGAGGACAGACTCAGGGTGGACCAGCTGACTACTGCCAGGACAGCAGAGATGCAGGTGGTAATATAATATATATAATATAATAATCTAGAAATGATGACACACCCAAATCAACTTATATGATCTAAACAATGTTTGTTGCTCCATTTTCAGGCACGGTTACAACAGCAGGAGAAAGATGAAGTGCTTCAGATGGCTGTAGCTCGTCTGTGAGGGCTTTTTCTGGATGTGATGGAGCACCAACGAGCCACACCAGGACCAGCCGAACCAAACAGGGGTCAGCCAGCTTGGTTCAAGTCCCTGAACCACCGAGTCATCAGCTCTAGAAAAGAAATGCTGCCAAAAGGATCCAACAGGGCGTCTCAGCACACCACATGGAGCTGTTTTTATTTTAGAAAACTAGATTTATCAAATTGCTTTATCTTTGTTTTAGTAATTACATGTTTTATACAGTGTTTATATACAGGCCGAAGGCAGAAATAAATATGTTTTTATAGATTCTTTCCAGCACATATTTATAGTAAAGAAATGTAGCATTGAACCACTGTCTCTTTTTATTGCTACCCTTCTTGCTGCCCTTCATTTTTATGGCCGTAGTCATATCCTAGAGAGAGAGAGAGAGAGAGAGACAGACAGAAAGCAAGAGAAAGAATAAGCATTGGTGTCCTTTTGACAGTAATGACATTCATGTATTGACTTTATAATGGCATACAATACACAGACATAGAGTTTGACAAGTAACAAACATATCTACAGCATTGTAAATAAGTGCACCTTGATATTATGATATAAAGCTGATGAATAACAAAACAGGCAGGACTTCTCCAATGGAGCAAGATACCTGAACATAACAGTTCCTTGTGAGAGACAGGTAAGGACTGTGGGCATGTGGCTGACATACCTGTCCTCTGCAGAGTTGTGTCTGGGCCAATTCACCTGTAGTTGGGGACACAACCCCAGGGAGAAGACCAAGGGCTCAAGGGTCATCTGGCCTATAACCTCTTTGTCAGAGTTTCCCACATCCAGAGGTGCATGCTGGATCTGCTGAGTGCCCACTCATGCTTGCCACTGACGTGGTGCAGTAAACCTCACCACAGAGCCTAAAATATATTGCATTTAGAGTCTAAGTTAAAATGGAATGGACTACACCCTGATCAAATCTGAGTTAAATTTTAATCTAAAATAATAACTGAAAACAAACTTACCTGTCAGATTCCCCTGCAGTTATTGATTCAGGATGGTGTGGCAATTCTGTCACTTTTCTTGGTGTCTTCCACTATTCTCTTAGCTGTGAACAATTCAACCATTGTGAGAATGCAGGGAGATATAATATGATTGCATTTACAACAACGTTACTATTAAAAGTGTCCCTACATTTTAATGAATTCTCCATGTTACTAACCACCTTTCCCTACTTTTCTCACCTCACTCTATTGTATGTCATACTGTGTATCAGAACTGAGAGACAAGCGGATGTGATTTTCGTTACAATAAACAGTCGGACCTGTAAATAAGCATGAGATGAAAACAACGAGGTAACCACTGAAAGATGTGTGGCAGAGTTACAGTTAGCTTGGCAACTGTAGCTTGACAATTACATTCTGGCTTTTTAGACAGTTATAATGTTAGTGTAATGGTTTGCGTTATCTAGCGGTTACTTAGCAAAACGAGCCAATGTTAGTGTAACTCCAAAATGCCACACTCAGTTAGCATCTGTGATGATGTCTTACCTTCTGAATAAAAAGAAAGCCAACTCGGGGTGTTTTTTTCCCCAGAGCAGATTTTCGCTTTCGCTGCCGACTCTGTTAACTCGTCTTCCACTGGTGCCAGTCACACTACCGTTTGGCTCTTTGGGCCTCGCTTGATAAAACGTTTGTCGTTGATGCCATGTCCATAGGCCATCTAGCTAAAAGCTAATTTGCAGATGTTACAGCATATTAAAACATGAGGTACATATAATATAGAATATTTGCTTTAAAACTCTATCAAATGTTGCTCTAGTGTAGACTTGATTAGATTCAAGCCATTGTTTTATTTTAAGATTTAACAGTCTCAGAATGTGGCTCACTGTCATGGCTGCCTTGTAGGGACGTCCAAAATCAAGTAGACGAGGATGCGGACGACGTCACATCCAGCTTGATTTGTGGAAAATCCAATCCGAATACTGCTCAATGACATATGCCAACAGGCTCATAGAGGCAACTGTGGTGAACACTTAAGATCTCATTCTTCTAATCACATTATGGGCAGCGCTTATATGGGCAAATAAAAGCATTATTTGTTCTTAAAAAGTTACACACAGCCCATTTAATTTCTATTATATTCCACAGCCTATTAGTATTTTAAGCTAACTTAATTCATACAGTCCATACTCGATGAACCTGTGAAGAAGTCAGACAGACCCAGATGCAGAGATTGTTAAGCAAGAAAACGCCTCTGATCGAGATTAGATCTAATGTAAGACTAATGGCCCCTGGGAGTAACATTAGAGTCTTCAGCCCACTGCAAAGAACCATCTGAGGAATAATGACATAGAAAAATCCGACAAACCCACAGAGACAGGGGGATTATTCTTTCAACCACTGACGGATCTCGAGATAGCATTCGTTAGCACAACTTAAAAACCAGACGTTTTGGCTGAGCATTTTTTATATAATCTGCTACGTTACTGTTTCAATCAGTAACACCTGTTTGTTCCAGAGAGACCACAAAGTTGCCTGAAAGCCAGAACCTTCCTCAGGAGGATTTAAGTCCAGCGAGCAAGCAAACAAACACTTTTCCACACACATAATCTCCCTCTTGAGCCATCGGTACATTCAAATAAGAGTGGGGTATTTTTAGCTGAAACAAGGAGAAAAAAGGCGAGTGGGGAGTGGAGTAGGGACGTGGAAAGAATTTGGTCCTAATAAGAGGCAGTATGCTACATGACGGTGTCAGACAGACTAATGCCATGTAAAGCGGGTTTTATGGTAATTGCCCATGTAGGAACGGGTTGACTGTGTTTTGTAAATGGGAGCCTGAAATCTTTATGAAAGTTGGATTTCGTTATGGAACATTATCTAAGGGGTGTTTGTGGCCAGATTTTTAAGTCACACTTTAGGATTACAGATTGCCAACAGTAGTGTGAAGCATTTGTCATCTACTCAATATTCTAAACCTTCTAAATTTTGACCACAATTTTTGCTTGAACTTTTAGCTTAAAATTTCTTATCTCTGTAACTTGGGGCCTTACCTGGCAGGGGCTATTAGATGCATCTAACATTTATGCAACAGCCTGGCTCTGATTCTCCTCTCAGGCCTCTCTGTTCCATGTGATGCATTTGCTCGTTTGCATCACTACCATCCTAATCTATCCTAAGGGTAATATTTTTTATTGAACTTTTTTGGGCCTATAACCTTTATCAACTGAACAACTGTTTGAAGTTTGTATGTATTTACTCCCCTTGTTCCTGGGCTAAAATGACCCACCTACACAAAATGAAGCCAGATCATTTGTGTCATTAGTATGGCCTGTTTTACTTTTCAACACTATTTTTTGTCTATTACCTGTTTTAGATATTTACGCAGCATTTTGTCCTTTGTTTTGTCTAAATCAGGAAGTTGAATCAGTGTTACTTTGTTTTGTTGTTGAATGTTGAATGTGGTGACCAGGTCAATTTGACCCCAAGATCAGAAGCAGGGGGACTTATCCTCCAACTTAGCTTTACTTTGTAGCTACATAGCTTTTCAGGATGTACACGTAAGGACTAACTTTTCCTTAAACAGGCCTATTATTAATTTCTTAAACGTGTGAAAAGTGTTGATTTAGCAGCGTATGACTCTGTCAACATGGCTCTTTGGCTACATATTTTAATACATTTGAGGCATTGTGTTTAATGTTAAAAAGTTACATCACATTACTATAATTTTAACTAAATTAAGAGATTCTAGATTGCAGTAAGGCAGACCAGTGAAGGCTTCTGGACAGTAGCCATTTTAGACTGAGGCTTCCCTTGGGAAAGTTGTTCATGCTAAACACATGTTGTGGCCTTAGCTCCAGCAGACTTTTTACGTACTGTTTGTGCATTGTTTCTGCTGCATGCAATGAGGCATAACGCAAACACGTTCATCTCGCTCCTCATCGTCTCCACTGCCTTGTAATTTGACTGTCGAGTGTCTCACGCATGCACCCCACATCACAGTCCAGCTGCTCCCCCCTCTGACTCCACCAAAAACATTGCATGCCTCAGACGGGCACCGCAGTGTGGCCTAAATATACAACCTCCCCTCCCCCGATGTCCCACCTCGACCTCTCTCAGGGTTACCACTCTTTTCTACAGGACATTATACATAATACAGATATACACACACAATATGACCAAATGCACTAAAAAGACCTCAATGACAGTGAAAGGAAACAATGTAAAGATGGACAGAACAACAGTATTAAAAATGGGCTATAACATCACTATAAACAAGCAAACTCTGGTCCACCTAAAAACAAAGGTCTCAGTGCACTTGGTGTGGATAAAATTTAGGTAAGAAGGCATATCAAAAAATGAACCAAAAGCAGGATATAAATGAAAGTGCTGTGCACCAGTGGCAATAAATAAATAAATAAATAGACACAAACAAACATGCATTTATTGTGAAAATGCTGAATAGTGACTGAATTTGACCTGGGTGGTTTGACAGAGAGTATGTGAAAAAGAACCAGATTTGTTGTTGATCTAATTTTAAAACTGTAACAATTGTGCAAAGCCACAATTCTGTTTTGTGTTTTTTTTTTTTCATTTTTATAGCTCACAATCGGACTCAATATTCATTCTTTTAGCAGAGAAGATTAGACTAGAGTTTGGATTGGACGAACTGGTTTATGTTCTCATTTGCAGTACATGATTACATGATAATATGATTACGTGACTATTAATACCAGATCTAAGTTTGATATGAAAATGTTTCATTCAGTAGTTCAGTATTCAGTATATTCCATTTTTTTCCAGGGCATGTGAGAATGCAGCCTCTATCCACACTGCAGCCTGGACTCCCTCTGCTTCTGTATGTGTTTGTGTGTGACCTCACTGTATATCTCTTCCTAAAGCTCATGTGAGACCAGCAGAGAAGGCATCAATCATTCCCCAGACTATTACAACTTGCATTTCAATTTGTTGTCCGCAAATGTGGAGGCGAGCCGTGATGTGGCTGGACGAGCCCAGAGTGCCCCGGGGTAGGCAGGAAGCACAGGCAGGAGAGCAGGGGCCACTGTCTGGAGATGTGTTACCAGCTCTGGGCTGGGCCTGTCAACACTAGCTCACACTGTCACACACACACTGCACCCTACAGAAGTGAGGAGGAGTCTGGACTGTGAGGCTGGACAGTAAACAAGCACAAGCATTGCCCCTAGTGGTAGAGCTGGACCATATGACCTCAACAGGTCAACTGGCTTACACTGGTCTAACCTCCATTTACACTGGTAAAAAATGTCAACGCTTACACACAATTTGTTCAAACTAACCTTTTTTCTTAAAAAGCCTCCTCTGTACAGGTGCTGAAATTATCATGTGTGCTATAACACTCTATGCATCTGGTTTAGTCCAATGTATGTGTGTTGTCCATATTAAATAAATAAATAAATAAATAAATAACAGTAATAAATTAATAAAAAATAATATGATTCCTCAATTACAATTATCTCATCTTTTTGTCTTTATAGTCAACTATCAAGATTTAAAAGGGAGATTTGGGGAGTTGTGGAAACTACAGAGGTATTAAGCAGATGAGCCATACAATTAAGTTGTGGGAAAGAGTAGTGGAAGCTAGGCTAAAGAGAAAAGTGAGCCTTTGCAAGCAGTAGTATGGTTTCAGGCCAAGAAAGAGCATTACAAATGCAATATCTGCTTTGAGAATGTTAATGGAGAAGTACAGAGAGGGTCAGAAGGAGCTGCATTGTGTCTTTGTAGATTTAGAGAAAGCATAGAGCTGGGAACAGGTGGAGGAGAGTCTAGAAAGGTGGAGGTTTACTCTAGAGAGATGAGGAATGAAGGTTTGTCGCACCAAGACAGAATACATGTGTGTAAATGAGAAGGATCTGAGTGGAACAGTGAGGTTATAGGGAGAAGAGGTATCAGGGTGCAGAGTTTTAAGTACTCAGGGTAAACAGTACAGAGCAATGCAGTGTGTGGAAAAGAGGTGAAGAAGTGTGTGCAGGTATGTTGGAATGGGTGGAGAAAAGTGTTGTGTAATTAAAGAACAGCAGAAATGGAAGAAAGGTCTAATGGACAGTGGTGAGAGCAGTGATGTTGTATGGTTTGAAATAGTGGCTCTAAGGAAAAGACACAAGGAAGAGTTAGAGGTAGCAGAGCTGAAGATGTTGAGGTTCTCTTTAGGAGTGATGAGGATGGATCAGGAATGAGTCCATCAGGATCAGCTCATATTTGGAGATAAAGTTAGAGAGGCCAGGATGAGATGGTTTGGACATGTTCAGAGGAGAGATAGCGAATGTATCAGTCAAAGGATGCTGAGGTTAGAGCTGCTGGCAGAAGGCCGAGAGGAAGACCAAAGAGAAGGTTTGTGGATGTAGTGAAGGGGGACATGAAGGTGGTTGGTTTGAGAGAAGAGGATGCAGGGGATAGGGCTGGAGGAGGCAGTGGATTCCCTGTGGTGCCTTAGAAAGGAATACCCCACTGTGTATGTGCTAAATGGTTTGTATTTATTGTTAACCAAGCCAGTAACATTAAGTAGTGGCTTGTTTACTTCAAAGAAGAACATTCAAGAAAATCCATTCACCAAACCTAACGTACTGAGCTAACAAACATCAAATGGCTACTGAAGAGTCACATCCAGCTCTGTACATGATGCACATGCACAATTAAAAGGGTATTCAGTTCTGACAGGATACCAGAAGGTAAATTCTGTTTGTCGGAAAGCAGAGGGACTGAGACAGAATTAGTTACTGAGAGACCATTCTAAAAGTATGTTTTGTTTTGTTTTTGTTTGTTTGTTTGTTTCAACAATTTCAATATAGCAACACTTTTTAGCAAAAACTATAGTCAACTTCTCCTTGCATCCAAAGCATCTTCTTTTTCTGGCGCACTGGACAAATCTTTTGCAATGACTTGTCAGAACTTTCACGGTGTCACAAGTATTTTTTGTAGTATAACTGGTCCAAGAGCCAGTCACATTTAATAAGGCCTGCTGAAATATATGTAATAGAGTTTAGATTCATTTAATTTGATGATTTTTGGGTGGCATGATCTCTGTTTCATTGCCATTTAAATAAGTCATGATTGTGTGCAATTGGAAATACAACCATTGTTTCAGTAGTGTTGTTAAAGTGATAACAAACAGGTCATTGAGCATTATCAAGCAACTGTTTCTGCTGTACTAAATAAAATACATTAAACTATGTAATGTGCTTGAAAAGATTATACATCGTCTCAGTAAAGCTCCTCCACCAGTACTGATTTAACCAATGTTTTATCTGGACTAAACTCTAATTTATAGGTTTTTATGATGTATAAAATGTGAGACCTATATAAATAAGATAAAAAATAAAAAAATAAAAATAATAAAACACCTATTACCTATTATCACCCAACTGGTTTTCCTTTTTTTTCTTTTTTTTTTCTTTTTGGTTAGGATCTTTCAAGGGAACTTTAATTGTTATTCTGATTTTGGTGTATGTATTTGTCATTGTTGTGCTGTAAGGTGGAATTGTACTTGTTTCAACAGAATTAAACCCAGTAGAAAAATTTTGGATGAAATTAGGGCTAAACCAGTACAAGATGTGTCATAAGTTCATACCAATACAAGTAAAAAAAAAACCTCAGGGATATCAAAATATAACGCAGCCCTCTAACAGACAGTGATATCATCTTTCCATCAGGCCATTTTCCACTCTTTCTTATACAAGATAATTATTTTTTATGTGATGGGAGAAGTATAATATAAATCCGGGCAAGAATCACAGCTTGTGTCAGTGCGTCCTGCCCATAGCTATATCAGTAACTCTTTTTCCCGCCGCCACACGTGTTCTTACTTGTTATTGTGGATGTCCGTCTCAAAGAGGTGCTTGGCGATGAAGTGGTACTCCACTCCGTCCGTCTCCTGGTTCTTTTTGGGCCGACTCGTGTCTGGACAAAAGAGAGAGAGAGAGGAGTGATTAGCTCAAACCCAGACTGTCTGACTCACTGTTGGGGCAGAACCATGTGAACTAAGCCCCTATTAAGATCAGTGCAGTCTGCAGCAGCATGCCAACCCTTGTATATGTGATTGTGTAATAGCTCCATAAAACACAACCTGCAGCGCTAGACTCTGAACTGACTTTAGCTGGAGGTTTTACAATGTGGACAAGTAGCACTAGCCGTCATGTTCGCTATGGGGTAATAGAGTTTGGGAGCTCTCATTAACATCAAGCTACTTTGCCTATAAAGCACAAAGTCTGTGTAAAATGAGTAGTAAGCCAGCACGTGCTGGGAACGTGTGAGGAAGTGCTAGTAGCAAAAAAGGGCAAGACTTAAACTTCATAAGGTCAAAAGTCAGAGGTGTAAACCCATTGGACAGTACAACCAGGCCAAAACAAACTGTTTTATCACTTGCAACCCAAACCACCAAGTTAATCATGTCTGAGTGGTTTGTTAGCCGTGCCTTTGCTGTGGATTTTGGCCTCAGTACTGCAAAATCTGTACTAACCATATTTGACAGGTCTGCATTTCACACTGTGCAACTAAAATTGATTATAACCAGCAGTCTGATGTATGTCACATAATACCATAAAATATGTTAATTTAAGGCCAACAATGCTAATTCTAACTCTTTCTAATTCCATACATCATGGAATCATGTAGTTTCTTTACATTCTTGGTCTTCATATGCTTTGACAAAAAGCTATTTTCCATCAAGGAACATTACTGAGTGACATACTTTCTTTCCTTTCATTCTTTAAGCTAAAAGCTTTAATTTCAAGACAGTCTAGTTTTGGTCATGATTTTTGGTTGCACAAAATTACTGGACAATGAGTTGTGAATGGGCAAATAAAACACCATAGTAGATTTGGTCAAAAGTAAGAGGTCACCATTTGGACAGTGCGGCCAGGCCAAAGCAGACTCTTTCATCTGATGCAAAGAAAACCACCAAGCAGGACCTTCTCTTCTTTGAGTGGTTCATTTCGTTGAGTTGATGCCTTGCCCTGGCTCTGGACTGCTGCGTTTCCTTCCATCGCTCCAGACTGATCCTACGGGGTTCATGGAAAACCAATGGAGTGATTTATACAACGTGTCACTCGCTTGAGAAGGAGAGACGGCCGTAAATCTAAATGTTGTGGAGAAGACACTGAAGAAGATCAATGGTTTTCTGTCATCGGCTCCAGACAACAGTAGGAAAAACACCACGGCAAGGCCCGAACGGCTTGTCATGAGATAATGTATACTTATGCCTTCCATTTAGAAATGTGGACCATGCTGTGCCAAGTAGCCTCCAGGGAAGAACATTGGCTAATGGGTTAAAAGACCATGATACATAATAACATTTCAAGCACCCATGAAAGTTGCATGTTTTCTAGCATTGGAAATAATTGCGCTACAACAATAGAACCATATTTTGTGAATCATGGAAAAGATAAGTCATTTTGGACCAGACTCCAAATGTTGAAAGACTCCTCGAGTTCCTCAGATGACTGTTTAACGTTTGACAGTGACAAGCAAAAGGACGTATGGTAACCACGGCCACAAACTGGTGGTCTCTCCAGACTCTGATTTTCAAATGAACAGGACGCATTCAGCTTAATATGAAACAACAGCAAGCGTTAAACACATCCATGTGGCCATTGGCAGTAGTCAAAGGCTTAACAGAGAGAGACGGGAGAGTTTCCGATACAGGATCTGTACCATGTGTATTCTACACTGTAAAATGTGTATGAGTTTTACTGAAGAGAATTCATAAAATGTCTGTTATGGCATATTTAAAAATATCAATTCACGAAAACAATGAATTAAAGTCAGAGTTAATTGCGTCCATTTAGTCATACTGTTCCTTTAGCCGTTTCTATTTCCATATCTGGGATGCTAACCCAAACTAACTCTATAATTTAATCTTGAAGTAATCTGTATATTATTTTTTTAACAAAAATCTGCACATGTTGGATATATGTCTGGCCAGAACGCCAGAGCAACACACATGTTGGTTCTGGCCTTGTTTACCATCACTTTCAAAATAGACAGCCACTGGTCTGGACCATGGTCTTGCTGAAGACCCCTGCAATCAGCTGTTAGCATCCAACAACACTGGCATTTCACAGTGTCAAGACACAGAAGTTATAAGTGCTGGTAAGATCTCTTGCTATTAGAGAATTATCAGCGCTGAGCAGCATCAAGAGCTACCATAGCTATTGTGGCTAATATGGCCCATTATGCTTATGTCCTGGACTAGATTTTGTGTTTCACAATTCCTTTGTCTTTTTTTTCAGTGTATATTGGTCTGAATATGTCTGGGCTGCATTAAACGCTGCATCACAGGTCACATTTGAAAACAATTAACAATCCCTGTGGAAAAAGTCTGCTACAGATTGGATTTTAATAAAAGCGACATTTCAAGTGTCAGGACTTTGAATAGGACACATCCATTATAGCACATGGCATGTAACAAACACAGCAGTTAATATCAGTGGGTCCAGTATTTCCTCAAACCCTTATGCCGTTTGACTCAAAGCCCCAGATGGCAACTCTGCAATTACTAGTGCCACTGCCTGGTTTCAACATGTAACTCAAAAAGATTTATTTGTCTTAACGTGTTGGCCGGAGCAGCTGCTGTGAAAATGTAAAACGCAGCCTGCGGGGATTGAAGGGGCAGTCGTTGGAGGAATATTCAGGCTTATGGTAAGATGAAGAAAATCAAGAACGAGGGGAGTGTGCTGCCAATGAATGAAGCAGTGGAATGGCAAAGAAATCCGATCCGTCGATCACTCAGAGGAGGACAGGGAGACTTGAAAAACAGACAATTATGGAACAAGAAAGTAGCCTCGCCGAATGTGGGACTAGGGCAGACCTTCATCACTCACACCCTGAAAACGTCACTAGAACGTTGAGGTTTAACATTCTTCAGCTAAAGTGCTTTGGTTGATTTGTTGTGAAAAGCTTACACTGGGCTGCTGTGCAGTTGGAATCTAATCTGGCATCTACAGCACTTTTTTGGGAATGTGGTTCAAGTGTCTCAGAGGACAGTTGTAGTGGAGAGTGTGAACAGACGCAGACAAGGAGGCAGTAAGCAGTGTATCCCTTAGCCTTATGCAACACTCCTAGAAGAAGACTCCAGAGAATTACATGGGACAAGACAGAGAGTCTGAGAGTGCTAGGCAGCATCAACTAAGCTAGCCAACTTGGTAAGATGGCTAACCAATGATGCTAATTTTCTAGAATGTTTCAGCTGTTCAACTAAATGAAGGTAGAGACAGGAGTACACATGATAACAGTAATAT
Source organism: Rhyacichthys aspro (assembly GCA_036850595.1). NCBI lineage: Eukaryota > Metazoa > Chordata > Actinopteri > Gobiiformes > Rhyacichthyidae > Rhyacichthys > Rhyacichthys aspro. The sequence goes on from CM072167.1 coordinate 3,619,127, forward strand.
GACACCTGTTCTTGTGAGATGGCTGACTCTGCAGAACTTTAAGAGTCTACCTGTCACGACTTGGCTAACATTGCTACACACAGATGCTATGATTTTCCACAAAATTAATACAAACACAAGTCACAAGCCACGTTGAGGCCTGATCCCAAATCTACCTCTTACCTCTTACCCCTACCCCTCAGTTTTTTGCATTCACAGAAGGCAGAGAGGTGTCCCAATTCTCATTTGGATCTAGGGGAAGGCCTAGGGGGAAGGGCTTTCCAAATAAAGATATTCGGTTGATAAATTTCCAGCCTGCAGTGTGTTCACTAGCACCACGGCTACGAGAGAAGTGGAAAAAGTAACTAATTTAGTCATTAATAAAGCTTTAAATTACAACAATCCTGTTTTATGTTTCTTAAATCTTTAACTTGTTTATTTACTAATGCGTCTTCTCCTCGGAAGTTTCTGAAATCGCTGTTTGCTTATGTTATGTTATGCATTACATCGAGAGAATGTTTTAATTTTTCATTAGCTAAAGCATAACAAGTCATATATTCATATAGGTGTAGCGGTGTCTCATTTGTTAGTTGTTTTATCATAGCCCTACACCAGAGGTGTCAAACTCAAAGTGGTGAGGGGCCGCAATAGTCAATAATAATCCTTCCAGGGGCCGAAGATGGAGATTAAATTTTGAGAGATTGTATCTTGAACAGGTTTTAGTTGGATTTGAACAGATTTGAATTGGATTCAAACAAGTTTTAATTGGATTTGAACAGGTTTTAGTTGGATTTGAACTGATTTTAGTTGGATTTGAACAGGATTTAGACAGATTTGAACAGGTTTTAGTCATATTTGGACAGGATTTAGTTGGATTTAAACAGGTTGTAATAGGTAGCGGTAGGTTAATCTTTGTAGCAAAAATCAAAACCATCTAAAACCTGTTCAAATCTATCTAAAACCTGTTTGAATTTAACCTAGTGCCAAAAATGTAAACTACTAAATGTATTGAAGGGCCACATAAAACAGTGCAAAGGGCCGCATTTGGCCCCTGGGCCTTGAGTTTGACATGTGTGCCCTACACCTTACCCCTTCCATTGGAGAGCCAAGGGGTAGAGCTAAGGGTAAGGTGTAAGTTGGAGAGTTGGAATTAGGCCTAAGTTGTGTCTTTCCCTATAAACAACAGGGTACAGTCTCTTTAGCTAAAGCTGCTGACACTGATTAAAACATGGCCAATGTTTTCTGAACCTGGGTGATGTGGGATGGTCATGCTGAAGTGTTGTGGGTCGATTAACAGCTTCCTCTTTGGTGCAGTCATGCCAACTCCAGTGGGGCCTACAAACACACAAGATGACAATCAGACAGTGCCAGTTCAGAATACATATGAGTCACAGAGAGACATAAAAAGTATGATCCAGATATAATGATATTTTGTAAAAGTGGTGTTTGTAATCAGAATGGATGTTCTTGTAACAAGTGTCAGATTCAAGTCAAATTTGAGTTTTTTTTATCAATTTATTTTTTTTTACAATTCAGTTATTAAGATGTGATATTTAAATTTGAGTTAAAGAAAGTGCAGATGCTGGCATTATGTATTGGTAGTACATGTGGTTTCTGACTATTCTTTATTTCTAACACAAATCATTAACAACACTCAAGTGCCTTTCTACCTGTTATTTTTACAGTGCGACCAGTGTTTAGAACATCTGCCATATTCTGATCTATCCACCACAGTGTACAGTTCATTAAATGTACTATTAAACAACTGGCAACACTGTTAAAGGCCTCTTGCACAAAGAATCGATTAAAGCTTTTTCTCTTCTTTTTTTCCACTCGAAGTGAACTGTACAGTGTGTACAGACTCATGTCACTTACAAACCCAGCATCTGGCTTTCACATCAGCCAGAAGACTATTGACTATAGATGAGCGGCTGCTTTAAACTCTGGAGTCGTATTGAGAATGATTCGGTCCATAGACAGCACCAGATAAACATGTCAGTCTGTGTTACTTTGTTCAGATTAGAACATCTCTCAAAGCCAGTGTTTGGTGTTTGTTACCCGGGCGCTACATCATGCTAATCTGAAGAGACTGGCATCAGTATCTCAGTCTGAAGAGTGCAGAGATGGTTAGGCCTTGCAGTGTTTCACCGGACCTGTGCAGTAAGAGACAAAAGCTGATCTGAGCTGAGATTCCTCGCATGCCTTACGTTCTGGGCAGGCACTACAATCACATCAAACTCTACTGGAAAGTCATCTCTCCAGGCAAATGTGTTTAGCAGGCCGCTGGGCTAAAACAAACGGACAATGAGTTCACTCAGCAATGTGGATTAGCTGGAAAGAGAGATGCACAGAAGGGAAAGGTTGGAATAGAGAAAGGTGCTGTAGTTCCCTTTCGTGATATCGGTGCAGTTTCTCAACATTTCATCAGGTTTGTTTCAGTCATCCACAAAGTGATGGACAAGTTCAACTCTTCAACATTTGGAGTCCCTTTTATGTTGTCTTTTTTACACCTGTATTTGCCTAGGTGTATGCATGGGCATCCAGAGTGTGTAGCTTGTAGCCTTTACCTGATGTAGCATTAATGCTTGTATAAATACAGCAGCTGTATATTAAGCAACACAATAATGTTGAAGAGTTGCAATTACTTCTGTTCACAATTTATGTAGAACAGGACCCAGAAATTAGGTTACACAGAGGTGGGAGTATTGTGAAGTTTAAAATCAAATCTGAAAAGTGTAGCTTCCTCCTGAACAGTATGGTTCCTTTTTATCAGATTTTATTCTCTATTTGTAGGCTCCAGACAAATTCACACCCTGTTCCGAGTCCTCCTGTGCACACATGTTCAGAACTTCTGTGCGACTGCTGGAAGCGATAAAACCCACTCTCTACTGTAAAAGAGGAAAAGCCCTCTCGACCCTCTTTGGGCCGACAGCGCAGAGCATTCTGTGGTTCAGTCTCACATAAACAAGCACATGGCCAAGTGAAGACAGCCATCAATCTCAGCTGTGGAGAAGGAGTTTTTCAGTGAGTGGAGGAGAAAGTAGTAGTGAGAGAATGCGGGGGCTGGGAGCTGTGTGATTTATTAAGACCAGGAAATGGACTTCATTCTGTTTGGGAGCAGGAGGAATGTGGCGGCGCTGTTTGAACAAGAACTGTAGGGGCTGGAGGTGGCAGAGCGTGGTAATACAGGGGTTTTTATGAGGCTTAACAGTGCGGCCTGTGCGGCAGGTCCAACACGGGCTGGTTCTCTTGATCCTGAGTGGGACATCGGTGCAGTATGCGTTCACTGGAGACCAGTAAGGGCCATGTGGACTCCCCTCTGAGCGACTAACGACCCGCTCCTGTGGCTTGTAAAACCATCATTTCACCTCGTACAGGGCCCCACTCAACACTGGTGATATCAGTGAGGCAAGGCGGCGGTATTCTTCAAAATAACTCAGACCAACATTAATCAAACAATTCTGGATCTGCACTGAGCAAAGTTGTCTCTTTATGCTGGATATGATTTTCCAGGGCCTTCCAGAGATGAGATTTCAGAAAAAGAAGCTAAAACAGAACAAAATATAGGTGACAATCATTAAAATGATCTGAACTCTTTCGATTTTTCCGGCCAAGTCCAAAGTTTTGGGGTTGTCTCCTTTTTTCCATTTTCTTCCTAACTTAAAAAACTGGTCAACAAAACTAGCTTTGACCCTAGATTACCTTCTGATAAATCTAGATTTAGTCATGGTTTAGTCTTAGTTTAGACTAGTTTACTTGTTTAGTCTTTACTCAGTTAGTCCTAGTTTGGTCCTTGGTTAGTTTTAGTCTAGCTCTGATTTAGTCCTGGTCTAGTCCTGGTGTAGTCTTGTTTTAGTCCTGGTTCAAAACTGGTTTAGGCTCTGGTCTAAACTTGGTTTAGTCTCGGTTTAGTTCTGAACTAGTTATGATTTAGTCCAGGGTTAGTATGGTTCAGTTCTGGTTTTGTCCCAGGTTCAGACCTCAGTAAGTCCTGGTTTAATTCTGGTTTAGCCTTGATTTAATATTGTTCTTAAATTAAATGTTATATGTGGATTAGTCATGTTTATCCCCTCTTATTTCTGGTTTATTCTCATTTTAATTCAACATTAGTCTCATTGTTGTTCCTGGCTTAGTTCTGGGTTAAATCCTGTCAAAACATTGTTAAACTCCCTATAATGTTTGACATGATAATAAAGACAACAGTCCTTTAATGAAGGCCTTTAGCAGCCTGGATCTGGCCGGCAGCCCACCTGCTGGAAACCCCTGTATTGTATTTTATTGTATCTATACTGTATGTAGTTTGAAGTACTTTCCATCATATATATTATTCTAGATTTAAGTAGATGCTCTAGCCTCTTATTTTTGTTTTCTGCATGCACTGAACATCAGAACATTCGTATTCGTATTGCAGAAATAGTGGGCAATAAACCAATAGTGAGCCAGGACTGTTCCAGCTGCAGACCCCTCCAGGTCTTTACAAGCAGTGCCTCGGTCCACTTCGACCGTCTGACCCGCACAGTGCCACACTCTGTGCATTGTTTGTTTTTAACAATGCTCCGATACAACAGCAACTTCATAAATGTGTTCGGCACAATAAAACACAGCCATAACTCCACTGGATTTTGGACGAAGCTGCAAAATTTACATGGTGTTGTGTGTATTCACTCTCTCTGTCTGTTTCTCTGACTCTCCCATTAAAAGTGTCAGAATGCATTAGCACATTCATTAAAGTGGCAGTGTGTGGTTTTCAGCACCATCTTAAGGCTACTGGGGGTACTACATGCAACTGTTCATCATAGACAGAGTGGAAAGCATCTATTTGGGTATATAAGCTGAGCTGACGACAAAAACAAAAGCTAAAAAGTAATTCCCTATTTCTGTGCCTATTATATATTAACTGTAATAGCATCTCATATTACAATTTAACTGTACCATCTTAGACCTTGCCCACCCTCTGAAACGGACTAAGGGGCAGCCTTCAGCTGTACACTTTTTCATTGAGCTCAAGACAACGGCCTGTGATTATTTTTATATCAACCCTCTGCCTTTCAAAGCTTTTCTGGAATAACTCCAACCATTAATGTTTTCAATGTTCCCTCTAATGAGTGACCCACTACCCATGTTCTTTGCTCAGACCCTTTCAAAAACAATCAAGATGCTTATCCAGGCCCTTTAGCCATACTAAATCAGACATCCAATAAAAATATATTTATACACTGAGTAAATGGCATGCATAGTTTGAGTAAACCACTAAAATCTGATTATTTAACCTGACAACATTTCACATTTTTAGTGTGGAGTGAGCTCAGCTCTGATACCCTGATAACCTGATACACTGAACACAGAGTACTGTGATGAAATAGAAGTAAGGGATCAGTGGTAATATATTTAAAAATGCGTATGTGAACGTGTATGTGGGATCTAAATATACATCTCTTGTATAAAAACCTACAGCAGCATTGAGGAGTAGGTGTGTGTTACAACACTGTAGGACAGTCATCTTGACATGCAGCACTGTACTTGGTGCTGTACTGCTCTCGACCCTTGAAACAAAATCGAGTTTGTGGAGGAAATCTACCAGGAAACAACGCAATGCACCATTTTTATCTTTAAAGGTCCCATATTATGCTAAATCGACTTTTCTGAGCTTTTAACCATGTTATAACGTTGTTTCTACCTCAAACACATACCCAAAGTTGTGTTTTGTTTCATTCGCGCATGTTTGAGTAATTTATTTAGTTTGAGCTACAGTCCTTTCAACGAGCTGTTTCACGCAATGACGTCAAAATGTGAAATAAACCACTCCTCTCCAGGAAGTGCTCCTCCACACTCCTCCAGCCCCTCTCTCCTGCACTGTCAACAAGCGCCGTGCTCTGCAGCTCAGACGCACAAAGAAGCATCGCTGCTACTGTGTTAGCTTACTTACTGTCAGCAACATGTATTACTAACAAGTATTACTGCATAGCTCTACATATTTCTAAGCTACTTTATTATAGTTCTTTCAATACACTGCACAACAGCTACCTTAGGAGTCTCCAGGCAGCATACATTCTCAACTTCAGTAGGCATTGTACGGCCATTTCCACATGTGCACCGATAAACAGAAGCAGTTAACACGCGCTATGCTACGGGCTACACCATAGAAACATACACAATAAATAGTTTCTCATTTACCAAGCAGAAACGTCTTGTAGAAGCCTTCGAGGTCTTTGTGTTTGCTCATGTTCTTCAAACTCAGAGTCAGACTCTGGGTCGAAGATATACGGCTCAGTTACTCTCAAAGCCATTGCTGAAAAAGTTATTACTACGATGTACCGTGTTTACTTCAGTCCGTTTCCAGCGCAGTGCTAGCGTGACGTCATGAGTGGGCGGAGCCAACACGGAAGAGCTGAGCCTTAAAGTGACAGCGCCAAATCAGACCGTTCACTTTGGACTCATGATGAGAGCTCATCCAAACTGCTTGTATAAGATAATTATTGTGTGTTTCATGTTGCAAAACATGATATGGTAACCTAAATGTATCCAAAATACACTGTATAATGTTCACAATAGTATAATATAGGACCTTTAAAGTAATATTGGGTCCTCCAGCTAGCCAATTACTTCACTATGTAACTTTGGTTCCCAAATGACATAACTTCATGGCAATGGCATCCATTCATGAGATTGAATGATGAGAAAAGCTCACGGTGAAAAAAACAAAAAACAAAACTTCATAATGCATGCTACTTAATCATTTTAATGTTGTTTCAGTGATGTTCAAAATTTGTGCTGGTGTGATAAATTTGGACAAGAAACATATTGCTATGAGATGGGAGTGTCTCACATCACTCACAGTTAGATTGCAGTATATGACCCAAACAGTGAGTCTAAGAAAAACTTTAACTTTCTTCTCTTGTCAGAGAAAAAGTGTTTTGAGTCTTTTTATTTCAAGTTAAAGGGGAAGCGCATAACGTTGTGCCCAAAAATATATATTCTCAAAATCATTTTGATGGTTTTTAGACATTTAGACATGAACTTGGTAGAATCATACCTTTCTCACTGACACTGTACCCTCAGCTGGAGAGAAACCTCCAATGTAACTTTCCTGTCCTACAGTTTCAGAAGACATGTTTTTTTCTTCCAAACTTGCCACTAGATTGTTTTCATGTGTAAACAAATGACGTCTGTGAATATGGCATCACTGTCATAAGAACAAAGGGAGTCTGTAGAAGGATCTGCCTGTGATTGGTTAAAAGCCAAACACCCATGACACCTAAATCTAGCCTGTTTATACCTGCGCCACCTAAAGCATCTGCACTCAGATAACAGGAAAAAATTGTTTGTGAAATGCCCCTCAGTGTACTTCCATTCCTGTCTCTGCCTGTGTTAAGATCAGGAAGATATGGTCCTGGTGTTATAGTTGAGCCATTTGTCTAGCAGCAATGCTAAAAGTCAGACATGTCTTTCCCTAATATCTGTGTCTGTGTTTGCTCTGAGCACTCTGGTTTCTTCCAGATATTCAAAGTCATGCGATATTTTACAGGATAATATTGTAGGTGTGTTCATGATAACAATACTGAATATAACAATTGCACACATTTAATCCAACCCAGGTACGGTAAATAGAATAACCCAGGTAGAATCTTTTGGCCTGACTAGATTTTTTTCTTTTCTTTCTGACAAATATTCCATCTATTCCTTTCACTGACTGACTGCACTTCCCAGTGAAGGCCTTCATTGTATTTGGTTTGGACATACAGTATATAAACATATTCTACATTTTCTCTATATAAAATAGATAGCTGCCTTGGTTAAGTAAGTCATAGGTAGAGCTGCAGTGGAGTTTGAGAACAATGATTTGTAAAGAAACCCACAAGAGAAGGTAAAGTGAAGTTTGAGAATGAGGAACATAAAACAGATCCGTCCCTGGCCCTCTGGTTCGTTCTCTGTGAAACTACACAAGTTGTCCTCCAAATTATGCAAGATAATTGAAAATATTTACATTAGGCTGACAGGTAGGAGAGGCTCGGCGTCCTGCGTAGAAGCCTGGATAATTAGCAACGCGCCTGATGAAGTCCATGCTCGCTGTGGCGTTTTTTAAGTCCACCAAGGTCGACCAGAGCAGAGCCGCCTGTGATTTACATTTATGGACTTGTTTAAATCGCAGAATATGCAACACGGCTTTCTCCTTGACAGCTTCTCAGTTCTTGATTAATGGAAATAGATTGGACGGAACTGAGCTGAAAATATGGGGAATTTTTCCATTTGTCTTCCATCGGAGTCTGGGACATTCTCGACATTGTTTTTGTCACGAATCTAAGATTATGTGGAAACCCTTGTATTACTGAGAAAGATCTAAGTTTGTACTATTGCACCTGGCTCAGAGAGACGGTTCCAGTGCTCACTGGCAAAGCTAACCACAAATAAAGAAAGAAAAAGCTGCTAAATTCATTTCAAGACCTTGGCAGGTTATAAAGCCATGTGCCGGCTTTGTAACCTCCCCTCCAGGCAAGTGTTAACAATTTTATCAGCTATGAATATTAAAAGAACATGGAGAAATGAAAAAGTGACTGATTAATATGAGGTCTGCTCTGTTGAAAATGAAAACCTAAATAAAGGATTTGGAAGTGTACTGGGGGCTTATTTTTGGGATGGGGGTCGGAGCAGGGCAAGGCCGGGCCACCTGAGGCTGCAGCACTTTGAAACACAGATGAAATTCTATGTCAGGGCAGTGGAAACGGAGAACTTTTATTAAAATCTATGCACCGTGAGGGCCAAGTCTGACAGTTGCAGTGTTCCAAAGTTGCTGCAGAGAGCCGTGTGTGTGGTAGAAGGTGATACAATATGAAGCATTGGTTTTGACAGTAAAAAGGAAAGGCCAAAATATAGACTGATGTCACCGACAGAAAGCCTCGGAAGCTTGTGTTCTTGGAAACTCATTTTTGAAGCTCTGATTTTTGTTGACTTATAGAGGTGTAATTTCAGAATTTTAAAAAAATTATTAATAACAAACTCATCAGAAAATTCAGTCATGAAATTGGATGCGTGGAAAAAAAAAATTTAGAAATTGATTTGTCACTAGAAGAGTGAGTTTTACCACTGGAACAAATTACATATTTACTGAGAGGGAAAAAAGACTTAAGAAAATATCTGGAGACCTTTTATAACTTATTTGGAAGGTTTTATCTGAAGACGAAGAAGACTTCCCCATATGTCTATAAGACTGTGACCTGTTTGAAAGACTGGGATATACTTAAGTGTCTGAATACTTGTATTTTGTATTGCTTGTCAAAACGGTATAGACTGGTGTCTGAGAGCGTGTGTTGGCTGTGCTTTTTGTTCTTGTTTAAAAAACTTAAAACAATAAACATGATGGTCTTCCCTATGATGGACATTTACTTTTTGGCTTTTTGTCAAAATGATTGGCTATAATAAGCCTAAATCACAGTGTGGTGCATCTAAACAAACAAAAGTCATGGCTTAGACCTGGTTCATTAGAACTGTTAAGTCCTGCTTCAGTCTTGAATATTGATTTATTTTCTGCTTTGACAAGTTGAAATTAGTCCAGAGCCTTGTATTTCTTTATATTTCCTAAATCAGTTGAACTTCATACTCAGTTAGGACAATATAAATATTGCAGGTTATATTGTTATCAAATAGTTAAATAAGTTATTGCAGCCCAATGGTACTGTGCAGGTGACTTTGTCTCACCTACGAGTACGACTAGCCTGTGTTTGGCTCCACTCTGCCTCCGGTACGGCGTGACCTCCTCATACGTGGGGACGTCGGCCGTGTCGTACAGGTCGCTCTTCTTACACTCGTACATGGACTTGTTGGTTTTCTTGTCTCTCCTGCTCAGACGGAAGCTCCTCCTGAAACCAGCTGGAGATAAAATAAAGGAGAAAAAGAAAGCCATTAATCTACAATACCATATGTGTGAAACCCCACACAATAGTACAGAGCACACACGTAAGCCCACAGCTGTGGATGAGATTTATGGTGGTTTCAGCATCTTGGCAAACACCTCAGTAGCTCTATGTGCAGTGCCTCATATCACAAAGGCCAGAGCTGCTTTATGACAGCTATCTGTGCTGTAGGTGAGAGAACAACACTAGGGCTCAAGTCGGTGAAGTTTCCAATACTTTACTCACATTTTCCTCCAGAGACATGGAGCAAATTTCAATTTTAAGGGCAAACAGAAATGTTACAAAGCATGTTTTTAAAATTTGTGAAATGTGTATGCACTTAACTTTGTATCAGTTTTATTACTTTTTTAATCAAGTTCAAAGTTTGGTGCTAAATTAAAACTACAACCACAACCCCCTGGCTGTATGCCTTGGCAATTTGTTCTAAATCAAGTATCTTTTTACTACAATACATATAGACAAGGTCCTGTGCTGCTCTTGGTGTAACAATTCAGCAGTAAGCATTGCACCAAATAAAACTGATGCAGGAGTCATGATGTAATGTCCAAGCTCCATGTGTTTTATTGAGCACCACACACGTGTACACTTAATTACACTTACGGAGTCAAACTTTGAAATAAAAAGAGAAAGCTTTTAAAGAGAAAATTAGCTACACATAGCTGCTGGCCAATGAATATTCAATAAGCCATTTGTTAATACAAAATAAAGACTGTATTATTTTTTGCTAATGAAGTGTAAATAATATATGATCTTCATGTCTAACTCATACTTACGAATAATTCAACAAAAGGACAGATGTTGGCCACCTTTTCAGTCAACACTAAACCAAAATAAAATAGTAATTGTAAAGTCTTTTTTCATTACTACCCGTGTCTCTGGGCTTCAAACAAGAATCAGCCCAGACACTTGAGTATAGTTATAACTAAGCAGTTGGACCGAACTATCTACCCCAATTTCAACAATATCCAGCACACTTTTATAGTGAGACCAATGACTGATCAGCTCTCTGGTGTACAATCTACTGAAACTTTCATTTCCACATGAAAATAGAGTATACAATAGCCTTCCATACAGTACATAATGCAGTACACAATAGTTACATCTTTGGTTACATCTTTATAATAGTTTTACAGTAAGAATCTGAAGGTTGTGATTACACAATGCTACACTCAAAGACAAACTTGCACTCCTGTTTAATTTTCAGATAAATGCAAGCCCTGGTTTTCTTATTGGCCACTTGTTGCCTTCTATGCCCATTGTATGTGGTCACACCCTCAAAAGACTTTATTACTGTGGGATATTACTGATTCTAAACCACTATGAAGACCTAAAAGGGACCATTTCACAATATAAGTTAGTAACAGAGAGGAGACAAAGGCCAGATTGTGAGACTCATGTAATGGAAAAGATTTACCAGGTGTGGGCAGAGCTTTATAGGGACTTTGATTTAATTTTGCATTGCACTTTTGCACTGTTTATTAGTTCTGTCTCAGTGAATAAAGACCTCTAGTGGTGTGCTTATTATACATCAATGGACAATGTTCTTTTTTACTCAATGCCAGGACATTACCTAAAAGAGGACAGTGGCGGTCTTGTTTATTTAATCTAAATGGGACACAAGGCTGGTAAAAATCGTTGTAACCAACTTCATAACAAAAAAGCAAGTCGCATTTGTTTCGGTATTTCCTGGTTTAGCTTCACACAACTCTTACCCTCTTTAATTAAGGCAAAATGAAAACACTCTTTCCCTTACTTTTTAATGAGTTATTAATGAAGTAATGACACACTTAGAAATATGATAGTAGGCGCCCTCTTGGATAAAGGAAACATGTAAATTATCGACTTGAGATGAATCAGACGCTGATAACTATTTTCCACAAAGCATGTATGATTGCAGAGGCTTGGCTTTCCAAAGAGCTGTAATAAGCAGCAGCCCATTGCAGGGTTACAAATGCAACTCCTGGTGAAGTGAGTGGAGCAGGATCTGAATGTTTTTGCATATGACACTGTTTACATATACGCACGCTCCGTCAGATAATGTTACATCGTACATTCAGGCCAAACTTTGTTCCACTGTGGGCATGCTGCGGCTCACGGTGTCTGTGCCCTTTCAGCTGTAGTTAATCCTCTCATTCAGCAGCTCACCTCCTCACAGTGGAAAACCCACACCGTTCATCTGTATTTCTCCATCAAGACATCAAACTGTAACCAATATCCTCCAGCTCTGACATCATTATGATAAACATTAAGAGGATAGCGCTAATGATATCCCAATGAAACCATAATAACAATGTGGTTGGTCATTTATCACAAGACAAACACAACACAAGTGGCTAATTAGACATTATTAATACTACAGAGGTCATTTATTCTATCTGTCTGGAGTCAGCCATATTGGATGATAATTTTCTTTACTGAGTGAACAGGTGCTGAGGTGCTTTCTTGGACTTGAAAATATGCCACACATTTTTTGTTGGGAATAGGTCAAATTATCAGGCAGACCACTTGAGCGCTAGCACTCTTTCCTTCCTCTTCGTACGTAATTGAGACTATGCAAGGCTGGTTGAAAAATGCAGTGGCAGCGCAACACAATTGAGCAGCATACAGGATGACTTACTGAACCTTGAGCGCACCAAACCTCCACACTGAGACCCCTTCAATTGGCAAGTCTTGGCTGTCTACCAACCGACCTCTGGCACATGGACCAGAGTCGTCTAAAGAGACAAACAAGAAGAGGATAACAAGATGAAAAACTTGTGACTTGAGTCACAGACTTCTAGAGATATGGGGAAATGAGGAGGTAAAAGGCCCTGTTTGTGTCTGTTGCAAAAGGCTAAAGTAAAGTTTATAGAGAAAAGTTACGTGCATTAGGCACTGCCGCCATAACTGTTTTGATTTAATGTCAGTCCAATCAAACCGAGCCCTTATCCACACACTCTCTTCTGACAGTGCCATCTAGTGTCCATAGAAAAACTCAGTCATTGTTTTCTCCGAACACTTTATTCTGAATTAAGCAGATTACAGAGTGAGATACCTCAGCCACATTTGTACTCCTTTATAAGCTATTTGCAAGTTATAGTATCCCATATCATTTAGACAGTTGTCAGAAAAAAATGTGCAAAGTAGATCATTATGATACATGCTCCATTTTGAGAAAGGATTTACCAACACTGGTAAACTCAGATTAAATGTATAAGTATTTAAAATCAAGAGCCAAGAACAAGGAAGCCTGTATTGAAGAGTCAGGATTAATTTACTCCAGAAAGACAGCATGATTCATGGCCTGTTTGTATAAAGGCAGCATGTTGTTTGCTGTAAAAAGCCTGACCTGTTGGCACTAAGATGTTGGATGATTCAGATACACGGTTCACTACAAGAGAGCATGATATGTGCGTCACAAAGCTCCAAACCTTTATTGAGATGACAGGTTCAATCAGATCTGTGCACAACAGCTCTGTTTTGAATTTAAGCAGTGGCAGTATGTCTTGCTTTATAGAATGGATTTAAAAGTTTTTTGGGATCCCAAACACGCACATCTTAATGTTGTGCACCAGGCCATGACACAGAAATGGCCAGAAATGCAGCTAGCACATTGACTTCATTTTTTAACGCAACCTTATAAATTTAACCTTTAATATGTGTAATATATTTTCCAGGATATTTTCCTTTGGACACTCCTTTTTCCATGACTGGAATACTGGTCAACTTTTTGTCCAGAATATTGTTACTCACTACACTGGACTATGGTCATTGTTGAAAGGTTTTGGACAGCACCCATTTTTATCTGTCACTGTTATGAATGTAGCACTAACGACCTCAGGAAGAATTTAAGTATTTAATACAAATAAACACCAAACTATTCGGGAGGACTATTAAAGAAAGAGTTTGCAAAGGGCAGGCACTTTCCAATGAATACCTGGCAGGTGATTAGGAGAACAAGCTGATAGTAACTGCCTATGACAACGTACTTTTATCCAAAAGTTAAATGAGTAAAATACAATAATTGCTGGAGAGCTAATTTGTAAAGTATGAAATAAGACACCAGAAGTCTAGACTGTCAACAAAAACAAAAATGATATTTTAAAGAGAATACCATGAGCCCTACTTAAATGACGGCTCTGTCACAAAGGTGATTTATAAACCCCGAATGCTTTTTATTGCAAAAAGTGGGCATGGTAATATGTTGGAGAGAACTTAAAATCTCACAACATTCTGGATTGAAGTCAAGGCGTAAATCTTACAGTCACAGCTCCTACGGCCACTTTAACAATGGAGGTGAAACATTGTCCACTCAGACTCAATGTCCCCAGTCTCCCTCAGGATCTGGTCGAAGACCTGTCTGACACAGGACTAAGCCAAACATTGATGGGGATCAATGTGTTAAGTAGGGTCTGGTAAGTCCACAATAATGGCTTTTATGTTTTATTATCAATGTCATTAATGAAAACCATTAATCTATTATATTATCCTTCTGCTTCATGCTCATTACATTTCAAGATGTGTTGTAGGAAGCTTTAAGTGCACAACACAGTCCACTTCACATTCAGACACCACTACAAAATGGTGTAATCACTACACAGTGCACAGAGGCTTCAGGGAGTGGTTTGGGAAACAGTCCTGAACTATTGAATGAGCTTTTAGTAAAACATATGAGTGTATTAAACCGAGTGTAAACACATGCTGTTACAACACATGCCCCCTCATTTGCCTGGAAATCAGCAGTGCTCCTGCTAGTTCACTTTCCAATGTGATAATGTCTTACAGTCACATAGGAAGTTCAACATGTGTGAAGAGAAAGCACCCTGAGGCCTGTGCAAACCGGGAGCACAAACTGCCCACTAACATCCTGCGATTACAGTCTGACCCCAGACCATAAAAAGAACAGTAAAGACAAAATACAGTACAGTAAGACAAATGTTAATAAAAAAACAAAAAAAAAAAACAGATGAGTGCAGTAGAAAGAGGAGAAGCCTGAGAACAATACACACATCAGGACTTCCAGACGTCACGCGTAGGCGATCAGTCAGATGACAGAGCAAGAATAAAAAATGACTGCCATTTTCTCTCCAATCACAGTTGATTTGTGCACAGTGGGAAAGATGGATGTCCTGCAGAGCTGAGGGAAGGCTTCATAGTCAAACCACCTGTTTCCAGTAGGCGCCTGAGTGGGTCAGACCCTGTGCCTATATTAGTATAATGAATAGTAAAGTAGGTGTATTCCATTCGGCTGTAGATACTACAGCTCTAGATGTTAGATTTTGGTAAACAGACACTTTGGTCTCCTGGCAAATGGTTGAAATGCAACAGTAAATAAAAATAAACATTAGAATAAAAATGTTGCTAGATAATTGGAAAACACACTTCATAAGTGTTCACTCTGCATTCAAACATTAAATAAAGACAACAGTGGTCTAGACCATGAGCTAATTGTAGACACCAGGAGTCTACTGTAGCGTTCATGATGTTTTCAGAGAGCTACAGACGACAACACATAGAGGCTGAGTTCTGGAAAATACACTAGCAACAAAAACAAAAGCTGTTTTACTTAATTGCCATTTGGTTCATCTTTCATTTGCCACAACTGTTCTCCACTTGAATAGGGTTCTGGAAAAAATCTTGACTTGATGTACATGCTAGGTGCCTCCCGTCCTCACAGCTTGGCCCTCACCTCAGAACTAATGAAACAACTTCTGCGGAATTAAGCGTTGATGCAAGCTGCGGATTAGATGAGCCTCACGTTCTGGACTCTATATTGCGGTTTGTTGGTGGGCACAGACTGTGGGAAGCATTACCCGCGCTCAGCCTTATTATACATGCCCATTACACAGGCATGAACAGGAGTAGCACACAGTAAGGAGGAGTGCACTTTCCACACTGTCAGCCGTTATACCTCAAACTGAACTTAAAGGAGAGAAGGAATTTTAAAGCCTGGGGTAGACAGGAGATTGACTAAACTTAACTGATGATCTCATGTTCTTCACATTTAACTGTGTAAAGGTTTATAGTCAGATTTTTTTGGGGAAAAAAGACTGAGACACTTTAAATCCACACAAGTGCTGTAGTGCTTGCCACCTCGCTAATGCTGCACCTCAATGTGTCAATATTCCAAACAGTTGGAGAGTTTTGAACATGATAAATAGAGAAGTTATTTTATAAATTTGTGTTTTCTGCTCTTGTCTCAGTAGCACATGTTAAAAGAACAGTATGAACAGTATGTGTACCTTCAAAATGGTCATGTTTCCATTTCCATTTTGCTCAACGCTGCAGACAATGGCCGAGCACCTGGTGATGAATGTATAATTACACAATATGCTATTTGGTATTCATAAAAAGGATGATTTAAAAGCTTCAAAACAAAACATATCTCATGTCTCCTAAGGTAAACACCAGAGTTGGTGGATATGCATTCTACCACATTCTAGCTCAATGTCATTAGATTTTCGTAAATGCAATGGTTTTAAAAAAAAGTCAAAACCACATTATGTCCTCCTAAGGTGGACACGAGAATTATAGTGAATTGTGATTTGGATATTCATAAATATGATTTCCAAACATCCCATATGATTCTCCTGAAGCAGATGCCAGAGGATGTTATAATAGAATTAAACATTTATTGTCTTATGTCTGCTAATTCCAGCCTTACCATTTTAAACGACTGAAAATGGACCATAAGCATTCATGATGTACTGCTCCATTCAACAGGCAACTTCTCTGTCTATTCTCAGCTTCTTTATATGTAGTAAGAGTTGTGTAAGATGCACATAAACACCTATGTCTCATGGGTGTAACCTTAGCCTGGAGATGTCATCAGGTAGTACCCAACCTTCATTGCGTGTTTTTACCCTTAACCACAACACTGTCCAGTTGGCAGTGACCAGCTCACTACACATCTCCTCCCGGCTTCCATCTTGTGTCTTACTACAGGTCCAACAGGAGGCTCTTTCTGCCGCATCTTCCAGCCTCTGAGCTGCTGCTTTCTTCATGTGGCCTCTCATTCCCACTTTGGTCAACGGATCCCACACTGACTGCACTGGGAATCCCTCACACTCCACTTCCATTGTTAACAGGTTGTCCACCATTTGTCCCTACAGTCAACAGAACAAGTTGTTCGTATTTTTGTTTCTTTCTATCTGCAGCTTCCTCACAGCCCACCTCCCACAGGACTATTAATTCCCCAATGATGGTCTTCTTTCCCTCTTGAGGTCACATTACAATATCTGGTCTCAGAGTTGTGGACAGCACGGCTTCTGGGAACAGGAATTTCCTCCTCAGTTCAACCCTCATTTTCCATCCCTGGGTTGACTGCAAGAGATTTGGATTAACTCAGCCCCAAACAAGGTATCTAACCTATCTTTCACAAAGGTGATCGTGCTGTTTTTTCAGATAGGATGTGCACCATAGTTTCTTTACCTCCACACAACCTACACAAGGTGTCTTGCCTCATCCCCCACCTGTGCAAGTTGACTGGGTTAGCAAAGTGTCGTACACTGCTATGAGCATAAAGGAAATCCAAAATGGCTCCATCCTCCACAGTTCTTTCTATGTGATGGTTATCTTAGGGAGGTTAAATTTTGTCCAGGCACCTTGACATGCAAGCTCAGTGGACGTTGCTCTCCTTTACTCCTTGACCACTGCTGGAATTGGGATGTCCCTAGGTCTTGTCTTCCATCACAGGGATTGCCAATGATGTCTCTGGTCCTTAATATTCTGCCAGGCTGACTGCATGTCTGGCAACCCACTTCAGCCCAGTCATTGTTGTTACCCCTGCTTCCTTGACAAGTTGGTCTTCCAAGTCTCAATGTGTGAGAGAGTCTGCACTTTGAACTCCTCTACAACTGAGGATAAGAGGAGCTGGAGCTGTCCAAACCTTATGTAGAGTCCCACAGATGTAAAACCTGGGGGTACTCCCAACCATCTACGAAGGTGCTTGTTGATCCTCTGCTCCATTCCTTCAACTGATTAGTTAATGGCATTTTGTAGATGGTGAGCAGTCACATAAGTCTCTGGAGCAAGCTGTGCTGGTAAATCTAGCACTTGTATTTCCCAGGTAGACCAGACTTTTCTTTGTTCTTTAACAATATTTCTACTCTCTATCAGTCAGGGTCACGTCAAACCACTTCCCAAGGTTTTTGATGGAGTTCCCTTGAATGTTTGGAATGACTTCCCCCTGAACAAGCAGCTTTAACTCTTCCATTTTACTGTTTTGGCCACTTTGTAGTAAAACTGGCAGACTAAAATCACAGCTTGATATCACCTAGTCTGGATGGTAACCAAGGTTGGTGACACTGGAAAGATAGCTGACCTCCAGGAAAGAATGCTACTGAACACAAACAAGCAATATCCCCAGAGTCTCACGCAAACACAAGCAGAAAACCTCAAAACACCCCACAGAGCCCAGCCCAGCCACTGACTGTTTGTCTGTTTAGTAGGATGCTTGGTGCCCTCTTGTGATTACTTCTTCAGGGCTTGCTAGCCCCCATTTCCCATGTCAGTCTTTCCTGGAGGTCAGCTGTCTTTCTAGCATCATCAACCTTCCTTGGTTACCATCCAGACTTTCCTGGAAGTCACTGGTCTCCCAGTTAGTTCAGTTATACTATATCTAAGATGCATATAAACACCCATCTCTCATGGATAACATAAATAGTCTGTTGCAGACGCAGATTTGTTCAGACTCACATTTGAACATGTCCACATTGGAGGACTCTCTGTCATCTCTGGAGAACACATCCTCACAGTAGTTTCCACACTGTGCTGGAAAGTGGTACCCAAACCAAGTGTTACAGGCTTATACGATGGAACAGTGCTCTGAACCTTT
Source organism: Rhyacichthys aspro (assembly GCA_036850595.1). NCBI lineage: Eukaryota > Metazoa > Chordata > Actinopteri > Gobiiformes > Rhyacichthyidae > Rhyacichthys > Rhyacichthys aspro. The sequence goes on from CM072167.1 coordinate 3,637,829, forward strand.
GGCTGCGAGAGGTCCATTTGTGTCGAGAGCTATTTGTTTTTCCCCTCCGTCTTATCCCACAGCTCTCTGGGCTCAGGAATGTCTTGAGTCCAAATGGTGCCTGATGCCTCATGTGTTGGTGAAAAAGCCACCAAACATGTACACACTGTTCTTCCACCAAAGTCCTTGAAGCTACTACCAACATGCCAAGAGCCCTTTATGAGCCAGGATTTGTGAGGCTAAGTGCTGGCTTTCCTGGTTGTCTCATCAGCCTACGAGAATGCTCTTAAAACAGTGCCAAAGTCAAGTTTCCAAAATTTTTCTGACTCTGTAAAGGCTGCTTAAAAAGCTGATGAGCACATATTAGAAATATTATCTGCAATTACAGCATGCAAATATAGAATCTAGCAACATATCAAAATGCACAGATTCTTGTAAAAATGTAATAATTTAAATTGGGGATCACTTTATTACGTAGAATACAAACTGTGGTCTGATGAAACCATGCTGGAGCTTTTTATGTCACTTCTCTTTTCATTTTTCCATCATTTGGATGTTACTGGTTGTGAACAGATGATCGATATTCCAGCTGCCTTCTCTTCAACATTAACTGAGTTGGAGTTTCTTGTTTGCTCTTTATTTTTCACTTCTTATTGGATTTTACATTTAAGGTGTTCCTTCTAGACATTTGTGTAAAATTGAAACCATACTGGGGTTAAGATTTAGTCATATTACCATCAAGAATTGGATTTTGTCTTTTATGTAACAAGATTAATCCCCTAATGGTGTTGGATATGGTTTAATGTCTAAATTTTGTAGTTTTGTTTTTGATTTGAGCTGATCCGATAAAGAACTCATTTCTTAGAACTACTTTTTTATGCACTTTGTTGTTACGTAAGACCTAAGGTGTGGTATTGAATGAGCATAACATCATAGTCTAGGGTTCATTTATTCATTTTATATGGCTTTTCCGTTATGGGTCAAGTGGGGCAGAGCCTCTTAGCAGCTTTAGTCATGAAGGGTATATACATTCACTGGACATTCAGCAGAACCTGGCATTTGTGTGACATGACAGGTATTACCTGAGGAGCTGTCAATGCTGCAGCACTCATATTAAATTGTAAATACTGTTTGGCTAACTAAACAGTACCTAAAAACTGATGTCTGGGCACAAACACAAGTCAGGCTCAAGGTTAGCTCCTGGCAGCAGCTCCTGTAGACATTGCATCACTAAGAGAGGCATGAAGGGAAAACAAACCAAAGACGAAGGACAACAGCAGCCTCCCCCACCTCCCGCCTGCTTTATTTCCCCTGCAACCTCAGTTGCATTGCAAAAGCATCTGCAGCCTCTAAGGTTTCAAACTTTTTATGGACGGCCAACTTTAAATCATACAACCACATCCAACAGGCTGAAAAGCCATGCAGCAAGTACTTATACACAAGATGTCATTATAACTCTGAGTTTTTTCTTCCTCCTAAGGTTCTCTTGTTTCATGTTAATCCTGTTCTGAACTGCCAAAGTCAAAAACTGCTCTATGCTGCTGGACATTAGGACAGTTAGGGGCAGCGTCAGGAAGAAGAGGCTGAGGTGAATGGCCCACTAGGTGACAGGGAGGTCAGGCCTAAAGGCGGATGAAAAACCACACCGTACCTGGCTGACAAGCAAGTCAGGGCTCACACTTTCTCCAGGACTTTTTAAATTACATTGGTAGTATTTGTGTTTCCATAAATGGGTTTGACCATAACCATAGCATGTATTTTCAAGAATGGCATTCCAAAGTGGTATGGACCTAATAAAAGTTATAGAACCTCTCCAAAGTTTTCATGGTCTTTTCAATGGCCTGGATAATGTGAACCATGCAGGGTCATGTTGTTGTCTGTATGAATATATTCTGTGGCAATAGATCGGATAATAAGTTTACAGTAAACATTTTGAAACTTTATCTATTTACTTTATCTAACTGTATCTATTAACTTTATCTATTTCTTGAGGCAAAAAAGTTCATATAAAAATCATTAATACAAAGGGTCTGACTTTCTAAGATCTCTAATAACTAAATTGCGAGTAGATTTCTTTTAAAAAGTGAGTGCAGATTGTGAGCGTGTCATTTACAGTGAGAATTTTGTGTATATGAATATAATAGAGATTATCAGGAAAACATGCTGCACTTTTAGGGGGAGCCTGTGCTATTTTATGTAGCAGAGCACTGTTGTCTAAGCCGAGCAGATAACGAATGGCTACAAGATGAGTGCATTTGTGCCTCTGTGATATTGCTAGGATGTTTCAAGACTTGGAACAGAGACATAAACACACTTTCAGAGACAACAGCTGCAAAAAGCTAAATTTCACTGGAATACGGGCAGTAAGTGTTAGCAGGCAGGGAAAATGTGGTTCTTTGTTGAGACCAGCTTCAACTGAGCTGATTGTTTGTTTCAAATGCACCTTATTTAAATCATTACAATGCCTCATCTCTGACGCACTCTTCATTCCACTAAAGGATTGCATCTCAAACATCTTTGAGATCTGAGATTTGAAATCTCAAACATGCTAAATGTACACATGATTTAACCTCCTGCAGACAAATGACACTGCGGGCACTAAATAAATTTATTAGCATTTTCTCCAAATTTTTGTGCTTCTCAGAAAACACACAATTTAAATATTCATTAACGCATAGGAGCACAATCAGCATTGCACCCATTCTGATGCTAAACTCAGGAGCTTATGTTCAGTAACTTACTTTGCCACATTTTTTTGTGCATAGGTTGCTCTTTAATGTGTTTTAGTACAGAGCTTTAGTAAGACAGCCTAAATGTCTCAAGCTTTCATGGAAGATTGTATTTAAAGTGCTTGTCTCTCAGCAGTGCTCAGTTTTGTCTGCTCTGCCTTCTCTGGCCAGCTTAAAACGTTTAAAGTTTCGTAGACAAGTGTGTTCTTTTGAGACAATTATTCAGACAACAAAATAGATTTTACACTGTCTCAGAGTTTCCATGACTTTACCCAGTTTGTAAAAATGGCTCAATGTATTCCAGGTATTTCAAGACATGTGGAAACCTCTGCTGCAGTGAACCTGATTGAGCTTGGCAGATGTGGCTCAAAGTCAGTCTGTATAAACCTGCAGAGCTGGATATCCTGTAGTGGAAGCGGTGTAGTGTGCGAGCAGGCCTCACCTCCCGACCTTTATGTCTGAATATAGACAGAAAGACAAAGACAGACACACAAAGAAACAGCAACTGAGATGGACACACACAGGACTTGTCTGAAAGCCAGTTCAGACAGATTGTGGTCTTCCAATGGGACCATACCTTATGATTTGTCAGGAAAATGACAGTGGTAATAAAAACATCATGGGAAACCTTTTCTGTACAAGACATGGAACTGGAAGCCGCTCTTTGGACTGGGCCTCAGAGCCAAAGCGGGAACGGTAATTGTCATTAAGTCTGACCAAAACCACATCAATGAGACCTTCGCTCAGCTGGACCTTCAGAACAAAGCGAGAAAAACAAGCCGTCCGTTCAACCAAAATCTACACATGACCATTCTCCACAATGTCCCAGGACCCACAGCAGAGGCACAGCAGGATAAGTAGTACATTTAGCAAATCCATGACATGATGTGCCAGGACGTACAGTCTGTCAGCAAGCAGCAGAAATAGCCCATGGGAGGTTGTAGTGGAACCTTAGTGAACCAGTTTTCAAATGAGAGCCCAAATAAAACCAAACACTTATACAATACATCAAGAATATTATAGAAATGTGAAGGTGAATACTAGCACAGACTAAAAAGGATAGGATGGGGAATAACAATGAAGGGTCAAGGAGAGAAGACACAATATCGGATAGAATCTATGGATGAAACAACAAGAAAAGACAAGAAGACAACAAGTAGACTCTCTCACCTCCCACCTGGAATCCATTAGAGTCAGTCACCATCCGTTGGTGATGAGCAGTGAAAAAAGAAGCCTGAACAAAGGCACATAGAGAATATTTAGACCCCTCTACATACCAGACCGGAGAAATAGAAAAATATATATAAGGACAAGTCAACCACAGTAGAAGAATAGTGGACCCTGTCACTGGCTGACAGAAAACGAGGGAAATGACAGCTGGCTCCATGTAGCCTAGCTCAAACTAAGTTATGTTAAAAAAAAACTTAATTATATTAAATGCTGCTGGTTATGCCAGATGTTCATGATTTTTTTTAAACCGATTAATCTGACGATTATTTTTTTGAATAATCAATTAATAATCGGATAGAAAAGCGCATGTAATTGCGTGGGGACCTGTGGTGGAAGAAAAACAAGTGGTCAAAAACTTTAAACTTAAGTTTAAAACTGATAATAAAAAAAAAATTACATACATTTTTTTTAGAAAATCTGAACCCGATGAAGCTACAAATACAGGAAATCACAGGACTTGTGGATAAAGAATATACACATAAAGATGTATTCTTATCAAAAACATAAACATCTCGTTTCCTGTTTCTGTGGATTTACTGCTCTGTCTTGGTAATAAAACCTCTTCTCTCAGCACGTCTAAGTCTATGAATACCCCAGATAGCGATTAATCAATTATTAAATTAGTTGATGATTATTTTAATAATCTATTTTTAATCGATTAATCTGATTAGTTCTTGCAGCCCTAATAAAGTTCACTAACTATGGTAGCAACATATACACTGCTTGATTTGCAAGATGCAATGTAATGCTATGTTTATAAAATATTGCACATCCCTACACATATTGTCATTCCAACATTCAACAGCCATATATTGTCTATTCCAAAAATTTGGTATCTTCACCATTAGCATCACTAGCTACACCAGTCACTGCTTTTCTATTCCAAAACTGTGTGAACCTTTCTTGGTCCAATATTCTTCTATTGTCTCCACATTTCCCAACTGACCATTGCCTTTTGTATTCAGATAAACACCATTAATACATTTGGTTTATTGAAGACACATGTGAAGTGGGGACATTCTGAACTGATGTAAATGACAGATTATCTGAAGAGACATGAAGTATTGGACAACGAAAGAGCCAATAATCGACTCCTTCAGATCTCTCCAGCGATTTATTGGAGAAGCTGACAGCAATGTCTGATGTCCTCTTTTGTGAGTGATTAGCTCTGACGTGAGAAGAGAAGCCAAATGAAAACAGGAAGTATGGAGGACAAGGGTGAGAGGTAGACTGTCGAATACACACACACACACACCCCCACACGTTAGGAAGGGAAAGCAACAGGGCTTTAATGTGAGCCAGTGATCAATGGGAGATGAGTGTACCTTCAATCTCCTCAGCTGGGAGCGCCAAAAACAAAGTATAAGTCCAGGTTAGCAAGAATTAATAAGTTATGGGGGGTAAAACAAGAGAAGAGACCTACCAATCTCAACTTCTACACCATCTTTAGAAAAGCAAAAGACAAAACATGACAAGAACAATTACATTTCATATATATTTTGAAACAAAATTCATCACATTCAACACTGAATCTACATAGACAGACTAGAAACAGAAACTTCCTCTTCAGGTCACTTCATTATGCTTACAATTAAATAAAACACAATTTCAGTTCTGTCAAATCTTGTGTCTGGTCAATGGGCCAAATGATGCCTAAATTTTACAGTCCACTTGTGGAATTTGTAATCTATAGCCCACCTGCACAATCATAAATATAATAATAAAAATAAAATAATCAGTCCGCTGACGTGCACCTACCCAAAACCACAATGTATTCACTTTGGACTTTGGGCAATGGGCTTAAAAGACCACACACTGCTTTGACTAAGACCAGCTCACCTGCATGGGCCATGCCACGCCTCGTTTTTAGACCACCACACCTCATAGCGCTGGTAGAGACACATATGGGCACAAGGTGGCTGTGCCATGTGCAAGATAATATACCACTGTACCAACATTCCACAAGATATGGCCGTTGGTGTTAATAGAAAATGACATAAGGCAAATAGAATCCAAAAGTATCTTTGCTGCTTTCATGTCTTGCTTATCTACATGGTGGTATGCACTTACTAATGGCCTTGTAGCCTTGCCCACCATCATCATGGTCTCATGAAACACTAAGGGGATTTCCTTGTGACAAACGTTGAAAACAGTGAGTTTAATGTCTTGCTGAGACACCTAAAAAAACTCCAGACCTGAGATGCCATTTGTGTATAAAACAAGTGAAAGTCTCATCTGTGTTGCGTCCGTTCTAGCTGATCGCTGATCACACTATTTTTAGCCATTATCGGCCGATCATGATCGCTTGATGGCCAATCGATTGGAGCACTCCTAGTTAGACCCATTGGTATGAATATACAGAGTAACACAAGGGTTAGAGTTAGTTTTATGATTTTCCAAAAGTGTGAAGCAAAAGAATGTTACCTCAATAGCAGGATGCTTTGCTTACCACAACACTTGAAACTGTGAAAATAAATAATAAACTTGAGATTGAGCAAAATCAAGTGCTATTGCTAACATAAATGTCAGGGCTAACATGTCTAATCTGACAAAAAAGGGCCACATTGAGAATCTTGAATTTCTGCACAGCACTTTTTCTTACTGTTAATAAAATGGCTTCACTATCCAGACCTGACGATGTCTAATAATCATTTTCATTCCTTGGGTATTTTGGAAGAACCATTCCCTTATGTCTGGCCCACAGAGACAATGGCAGATAAGTCTATCTATTCAATTATATTTATATTATATAATCTATTTAACAATAGCAAACAGACATGGCTACCCAAAACATGGCTGCCCAGAAAGTGGCAGCACAAAATGTGTCCACAGACTATCTTAGACATCTTCTAGTCAGCCCGTCACTATCCAGCCTGACAGGAGGCTTCATGGCCAACTTTAGCCCTGGAATATGACGCACACTCAGGGGCATATCATATGTCAGACGCACACCAAAGACACACCACAGAGAATGACAGAAGAGGTGAGATGAGAGAAGTGCTGGAATCTGGACAGAGAATGGACGGCATAGACAGAAATATGAGTGCATGTACTGTTTGTTCAGAATCAGAATCATTTTGGTTTGTTACAAAGTGGGTCCACTTTCAGAGTCTGGCTTGCTTTTGATAGGACTATACTTATAAAAATCTGTTCAAAGATGACAGATGATGACGTTGGCTGGAAACATGAGCAGACGATCAGATGATTGGTAAACATACCTGCAGAATTAGTCAAATTATCTCCTTTTAGTTGGGAAAAATAGGACAAAAGGAGGGCAGTTTGTGTAATGGTATGTTATTTCTGTGTAAATTGAGTAGCATGAGTAGCAGCTGGAGAACATAAAGATGACTACCAAGAAACTCTGAGACGTATAGACATGCAGTACAACCACAAATCAGGAAAATAGTGGTGATTTGTAAATCATCAGTTGTCAATTTTCCACTAAATATTCTGTATTCAAAAATAACATTATATTTGATTCTGATGGCTGCAACAATTTTCCAAAAAGTTGGCACAGCATAGGATTTAGTGTGCTGTAACCTTTTAGCTGGCCAGCTTGGGTTTGATTTCTAGGAGGTGGAACATATTGAACATAGAACCAATCAGAATTCTGGGGATAGTACAATTATTAATGGGGACCAACAAAATAAAAAAAAAAAGTAAAAAAAAGTAAATCAGAAACAACGGTTAAAGCCCGCCCAATTTAAAAAACATAAATAGTTATGGTTGGTCAGGTACCCTTGAACTCAGTAGAAGCCCTGGTCAATAGGAGAGGTTCCAGACCCACCTGATGCCACTAAGGGTGAATTCACACCAAAAGCAACAAAATCACCTGTCTCAGCTCAGCTCACTCTTTTCACTGATGGCTGTTACATTGGCAATATTGCTCATCATTTACATAAAGTTATTGCTTAACTGAAATCAACGTTTGTATTGTTGGATTTGTTATTCTCACCTTGCTAATGAATAAGGTAATGAATGGGCACCTGTCGCTTTAGTTGCTTGTGTCACTTTTGGTGTAAATTTATCTAATTTAATTAATTCTACGATTAATTCAAGACAGAGTGAAGTGTAGTCAGGCTAGTAACGTTTTTTTCAACACTTTTTTAAAGTATTAAATACATGTGTCCACGGTTGGTATGGCACGGATTAGTCTGAGTACACCACAAAATTCTAGTTTCTAGTCAATTGTGAGAACATACTGTACTTTGATACAGATATGAATCACATTTGGAGTGAACTTTTTCAATCTAGTTGCGTTCACTTCTAGAACCAACACAGCTGCAAACACAAGCTGCTCATCTTGAGTACATTACATTCTTTCTTGAGACAGGTTACTGTTAACCCAAAAAACCCTCCCAAGTCTGTCGGCATTCTTTGGGCATTTTAGTTTTTTGTTTGTTTGTTTGTTTTGTGTGTGTATTATTGCTTATGAAACATCATCTTGCAATGCACAATACAAGCAAAATATTCATCTTTTTTTTCAGGACAACCTGGGCTTTCATAATATTTTTGCTGTGATAGTGTCATATTAATGTAATTCAAGCTACATGATTAGAAATAGAAAGGAGAAAAACAAACGGAAAATAAAGTTCACAAACATTTATTGGGAAAAAAAAGCAAACAGAAATAAACAACTTAACAGACATTACATAACTGCTGTTTGGGGTCTTTGTGATAAGTGGGAAAACTATAATACAAATATTATTTACAATATGTACAAAAATGTCCAGTCATTTTATTGTTGTTGATGCCACTTAAAAAAACACTTTCTATCTGTAATGAGGCAAACAGCTACATCACAGACTTGATATTTTCAAGGAGTAGCTTGTTTCTTTTGGAGTCTGTTCCTGCTGTGAACACAGTCTCTCCTTCCATATGAAGCCTGCTTGCTCGTCTCTGCCTGCTCACTTATTCGCACTGCTAGTTGTTGCTCAGGAGCCTTGGCAGGACGGACTGTTACAGTCACTCCAATCAGCTGTGCGTCATTGAATTTTGTGAGTTTTTTGTGAGTTTTCATTGAGTTTTTCTTGGTATAACTCCTTGTGCAGGTTGTATGCGTGGTGGCAGCAATGTCCAGAAAATGATATGAATGAATGGTCCGGTACCTGCACATAATGGTATGATGTGTTGAGTAGTAATGTATCAATTGAACAGAAAGATCCGCCCCTCATATATGTTTGTTGTATTTAGTGACTGGGTTTGGGCTCTGATGATGGGAAGATGAAGGAGCTGGGACACTTTCCTCTGGCTCACCACTATAAAATAAATGAAATGGAAAAAATACATAATGTTACCAAACAAGTGTTTCACATATAATACATACGTCACACAATGTTTTAAGAGAGGCAAAACTGACTTGATAATAATGTACCATCCTCCCAGCCTAAAAGTGTGAGGCAAATTATCCCCAGATAAGAATTCCCCCAATTACCAAGTAAAACACAGACCAAACAAAAACAAACATAATCAAATAAAGCAAATAATTAAAAAAAAGAAAAAAAGAAAAAAAAGAAAAACAAAAGAAAAACAAACTTGTTTATATTTTTCTATATTATTCTTACTCTATTTATTCTTAGTATAAAAATTTGCCACTTACTCTTCTGTCCAATCCAGGTAATCCAAGTCTTCATGTGTAAAAAAAAACGTACTGCCCCAGACTCCAAATCCCTTTTTTTTAGAGCTTGCTGCACTGTAAACTACTCTTTTGCTATTGTAGCAATTGTATTTCAAAAGTTGAAAAATCAAAATGCGCTCTATCCACAGACGTCTGTCCTCTGTTTACTGAGAATACCAAATGTCGAAGCGCCGAGAGAGGCATCTCCTTCTGGTTCACTCTGAGTGTCATTTCCTGTTAGGCATTATTAAATAAAGTCAAATAAAAGGTTTTCAATAAAAATATTAATATATATGTGGTAGGCACAATTACGCTTTATCCTTTTTTGATGTCCCTTTATACTCTCACTCTCTGATGACCAATAATATTAAAAGTGTGTCATACCAACCCATACTGTACCACTCATATCCAAAACAGGTATAGTTCTTAGCTGATGTGTTTTTAACTTGTGACACATTTACTTTTTGGACAGACCAAATTATGTAAAATCAGAATCAGAAAGATATTGCTTTCACACTATCTGCAATTTTATTCATTCATGTAATTAATTTCAAATCTCTATCCAAGTTAACGGTTGTGCATTTCTAATGGGATCTTAGATGAAAAGATATAAGGAAAAGTCAGGAATGACTTAGAGATGATGACCTAATGGTTGGCTTCGGTTCTGGCAAAGTTTATAAAATCTGCTTCATTTGTCCGATTGCACTGTCCATAAAGACTGGATGATAAGACATATTCAATATGACCTAACCTTAGATATCTCTGTATTTTACATGCTCTCTGGGTCTTTTCAGCCTGCACCTGGCTTTTTGTAGATGACACCTGACACAGAGCTCCTGCCGCACTGCAGGGATGATGCTAAAGCAAACTCGGCTCTATCTCCCTGAGCTTTAAAGACAGACGTCGGACTGAACCCTACTCAGCAGCCTGTAAATGGGAGTGAGTTATGGGATGATGTCAGTGCGGTGGACCCGTTACATACAGCTGGACGCCACTTTATCTTTGACTTGTGATCTCTCTTTTTAAACAGGCGTCCTGGGACCTATAGATATTCCGCATGACACCGAGTGAGATCTCTGTCATGCATCTTCTGGAACTCAAAATGGACTTGATTATTTCAAGCATGGACTGAATGGTCAATGTGTAAGGTCTGGATTATGAAGAATTCTGCTTTAGCACATGCAAATGCACAAATGAAAGACATGCAAGAATCCCCGTCTGTATGATTTGAAAATTAATTTGATTGCTTTAAGTCAAAATTGAGGTTATAACTGAATGAGAAATGAAAAAAGTGATTTAAGTAGTCAAGTAATCAAATTATATCACATGCACAAAATGGTGATGGGAAAATAATACATTAAACTAAACAGAAAGCAGCATTGATTGATTGATAAAAGTTTAATTTAGATAGACTGGAGGATGTTTAGTTAAGTTCTTTGTACTTTCTACTTCACTACATTTTTACATTGGCTTTACAAGAACAAGTAAATTTGCATTTGTAAATTGTTGTAAATGTGCAACCCCTTAAATTCAATGTCACTATTTACCTAAACCCCTAGCACTGAGGCATCTCTCTCTGATATGTCAAACTATTAAACAGACACATAATTAATAGCATAATGATTTCATGAGATCTTCTGCCACCAATGTCTTATAGTATAATCAGAATATACCAAGTTAATGTGGAGCGATGTAGAGGGTGTACAGCTTTTCGCCACACACCACAATGGAAACATTATTAAACACTGTGGCTGAGGATCTTATGAAAAATGTGTGTGTTTAGCTTTTGCATAAGTTCTTTGACATACAGGGATCAGACTGATAAGGGAACAATACTTTTACTCTTTTTTTGTCGAGGTACAAGGATACAGTTCTCATGACTCTGATTAATGTTTTTGATACTTCATATTATCAAATACTTATTATTATTATTCAACAAACCTTTTTATGAATAGAATACATCAATTTTATATTGATTAGTTGTTAAAACTGAGTCAAATAATTTTACTTTTATACTTTAAAGTACATTGAAAAGGAAGTACTTTAATAATTTCACTTAAGTAAGAATTTCAATGTGATACGTAGACAGCAGAGCATACTGTCAAATTCAATGGTAAATATTTAACACAGTAACTCCTGTGACAGGAGTGTACCTGAGGTACAGTAAAGGAAAGTAGAATGCAAATCACCCCAAAATAGAAGACCAAAGTTCTTTTCTGAAGAAAAAATAGAAATGGAAGCAAAGTTTTGTAGGAAGTTTAACCTTTTGTTTCATTGTTTCTAATGCAATATAATTTAATGATATATAATGGGATTGCTTCTAAGGTAATCTAGACATAACCTTTGTAACTCTAATGGAAAACATCAAATCGACCCCAGTCTGTAAGCATAGTTAAATTAAAATTCAAACGGATGAATAAATTGAACACAGGGTTAGGTTCAGGGCCACTTAAAACCAATTTTGGGGCCTTTTTCCAAATGGGTCAGTTATTTGATAGACATGGAGAGAGGCTTTGTCATAATGTATGGAGTAAGTGACCAAGGGAGACCCCAAGGTGAGAGATAAGTGTGTCCATGTGTTAAGAAGGGGTTGGACCAAACCAAACAATCAGACGTGTTGCATGTTAAGCAGATGAACTGACAGGCCAGAGAGCTGAAAAGGGGTCACACTCTTTACTGGATTGACACTGACTTTATTGCTGAAGACCCAGAAGAATTGTGACTAAATATACTGTTAGTTTGGTTATTTTTTTTTAGAACCAAACCTGCCTCAATAAACCCTGAAGAAGACAAAAAGAAAAAAAAGTAGAGAGATTCCAGCTTGTTTATTGAGCAGGAGAAATTTTGAATGGAAGTCACTTGGGAGCAGCAAAATATTTTGATTCTCTTTTCCCATTCCCTTTTCATCTCTATTCACAGATATATTTAAGACAAAACATTTCAGAGGCTCTAACCAGGAAATGGCAACATAATTCAGCAGTGCAAAATACTAACTTTTGCTTTGGTCAATATAGATGTGTTTGTTATTTCAGGACTTATATTATATCGGAAAAGTCCCGCCAAAGCCGCCAAATGTATTTGAGGTATGTAGAGAAATAGACTGAATTCTGCAATGTTTAGCTGATGAACAATTGGCTCACAAAAAGAAACCGATGGCACTTTAAATGTGCATTCCTTAACCCACAGAATGTTGCTGGAATTCGGCGGCGATGGCAACCGTAAGGAAAGATATTATTTATATTTAGCGAGCGTTCGGCGTAAATGGACACGCTTAAGCAACACGCGCCGTAGCCACGCGCCAAGACCAATATTGTTGCAGCCGACAGAGCTCCCGGGCTGGAAAGAAAGAAAGTCAGAGGGAGACACAGATGGAACAGGACCCCCAACTCAATCACCACCTCGCTCAGCCGCACGGGAACAGCAGCAGGGGTCTCCACGGTATCCCTCAATTTGACTGTAGTTTATGGCCCTGGGGCTGAGTCGAGTGGGATCCAAGCCTTGTCTCCCTCCATCGCTCTTGACCCAGTCATGGCCGCTCCAGAGGGCCACATCTGCTACTGAATATGACCTCCATACATCCATAACTTCTCCCCTCCCAATCGTTTCCTGACCAACATTTTGTCTAATTGAGTTTTTTGAGTACAGAGGGTGAATTGTTATCATACTGCAGTTATTCGTCAAGTCTGTGTCGAGGGACTTCCTTCTACAGCGGCTAATCCTTACAGTATGGACGACAAAGTATCGCTCAGACTCAAAAGACTTATGTTCGGGGGGCTGTAACACACGACATATTACACCTGTCCTAAGCGCTCAAGTGGAGACTCCTAAAAGGAACTGGCCCATTAGAGTGAAATACTACCAGAACAGTAGAGCACTGTCTTTGTAGCAGGTTATTTTTGGCCATAGACATGTATGCCAGTATGCGGTTGAACATAACCAGGAAATGACAACATCCATAATTCAGCAGGGCATAATGCTAACTTTAGCGGTGGTCAGCATAGATGTGTTGGTTATTTTAGGGCTTTTTATTGGAAAAGTCACATTACATTAAAGGCTCGTTGCAATGTTGGGGGAAAACCGTCAAATGGATGGACATGTCCACCTCAAAGTAGTAATCTACAGTCAAAATATGGACCAAATTAAAATGGTTTTGGTTCAATGGGGTTATTGTATGTGTGGGCCAAGTACATGTGTAGTGTAGTGTGCTAAGATGAGGGTTTATATGTATGAGGAAATCCAAAATGAAAGAGTAAGGGAAGCTGTAAAGTTGAGGTTTGAAACGTACATACATCTTGGTTAAATGTTGAAACAAAACCTGAGATTTGTAAAAAAAACAACAACAAAAAACACAGCACGTTCATTTAGTTTATTTTTTGATATTTCGCCTGATTAGAGACATACTAAAGTCAATTACAATTCATATGTATGTAGTGTTGAACAGCTTTCTCAGTTCAGACAGACTGGTGGTGAGCTAAACACTGCCTGAAATACAGCTCAAATCTTTATGACTATGTCTTAACATATGTCTTAACTTAAGTTTTACACAATTAAGAAAGAGAAAGAGAGAATGCATAGTGTCATTTCAAAGCTTTTTAATTTTTCATGTCAACAAATGGCTGAATACAACCATTTTAACAACACCCTAGTCTTTGGAAGTGTAACTAAATATGACAAATATGTTGCGTTCTTTCCTTTTCAGATTTTGAATACATTACGCTTAGTTTGTAAAACCCCTCATAACTCAAAGCAGTTTTTTAGTTTTTTTGTAGTTGATTCTAAGCTAAACCATGAGAATATATTTGATGGTTTTAAATTGAACACTGGAATATTTTCAACTAATTTCCGGTAGAAAGCAGGCCAGTAGCTAAATCAAACACATACACCAAAGTTGTGTTTTGTTTCATTCGCGCATGTTTAAGTAATTTATTTAGTTTGAGCTACAGTCCTTTCAAAAAGCTGTTTCACGCAATGACGTCAATATGTGAAATAAACCACTCCTCTCCAGGAAGTGCTCCTCCACACTCCTCCAGCCCCTCTCTCCTGCACTGTCAACAAGTGCCGTGCTCTGCAGCTCAGACACAGAGAAGCATCGCTGCTACTGTGTTAGCTTACTTACCGTCAGCAACATGTATTACTAACAAGTATTTATGCATAGCTCTACATATTGCTAGGCTACTTTATTATAGTTCTTTCAATACACAGCACAACAGCTACCTTAGGAGTCTCCAGGCAGAATACATTCTCAACTTCAGTAGGCATTGTACGGCCATTTCCACATGTGCACCGATAAACAGAAGCAGTTAACACGTGCTATGCTACGGGCTACACCATAGAAACATACACAATACATAGTTTCTCATTTACCAAGCAGAAACGTCTTGTAGAAGCCTTCGAGGTTTTTGTGTTTGCTCATGTTCTTCGAACTCAGAGTCAGACTCTGGGTCGAAGATATACGGCTCAGTTACTCTCAAAGCCATTGCTGAAAAAGTTATTACTACAATGTACCGTGTTTACTTCAGTCTGTTTCCAGCGTAGCTCTAGCGTGACGTCATGAGTGGGCGGAGCCAACACGGGAGAGCTGAGCCTTAAAGTGACAGCGCCAAATCAGACCGTTCACTTTGGACTCATGATGAGAGCTCATCCAAACCACTTGTATAAGATAATTATTGTGTGTTTCATGTTGCAAAACGTGATGTGGTAACCTAAATGTATCCAAAATACACTGTAAAATGTTCAAAATAGTATAATATAGGACCTTTAAACAAAAAAAAAATCAGCTTTTAGTTTCAAAGAAAATTTTATGCACCAAATGTAACCTGCTACAAGATTGCTGAAATATAACTACTACTGTTATGACAGTTGACACAGTAATCAGAGGGACCCAGAGGTATTGCATGTCACACAATAACAACGTTTCAAAAGTTGTCAAAAATACGTTCCAATTGGAATACATTTCTTACTATCAGTCAGATATAATGAAGAGTTTGAAAAAATTAATTCAACTTCATTCAGACACTTATACCTAGATGGGTGAGAATCTTACAGCCCTAAACTTTTATTCCAAGTTTTTAAAGTTGAACGTGTAAGAAAAGGAAAAAGTTGTGGAGGACTAAAGAGCGTGTGGCCCTACATCACATAACTGGCAGCTCTCCTTCACCGCTTCAGGCACTTGATCATATTGTGATTCAGTGTTGGTGCCAGCTTCCTCAGTGCACTCTGTCTTCCATATACACAACGTGAAGTAGTGTTTGGCAGGAGTTTGTAAATTAGACCACAAGTCTGCATCAAGTTAAAGCAGAATGTCAGCTCATTTTGAACAGACTTCTCAGTCAGGTGCAGCAGCGAACAGTTGTGGCATAAACGACAGCGGGGCCAGATGTTTACTGCACACTCCCCGACCAGCCATTCTCTGTGGCAGCTGCTTGGAATCAGTTCACCACAGTCGGGTGAGATTGACATTTTTATTCTGATGGATATCACAGATGCTCACAATCTTTGACACAAATTGTAAAGCAGGTTTATCTCCATATTATTCCCTGTACTCTGTATTGGAACCTCTATCATTCTACTCTTACTCATTTGGTCTGGAGTGTCGTTTTCTAAGTTTCTAATAAAATCTGCAAATGATAATCTGTGTAATAATATAAATATAAATAAAATAATGTGTCTAGGTACACAAAAAGTTTGTCCTGATAAATCAGCAGAGTGTTGGGACAGATTGAAACAGAGACTGAAACATGGAGCAGATGGAGAAAAAAAACAGACCACACTTCCTCCGATGATAGGCGTGAAGCACAGCAAGAGATCTGTTTGAGTCAGCGTCAGCCACTAACACAGTCTAACATCCCAGTGACTGTTATGAATTATTAGCTTCAATAAAAATGCTACAATGGATGGACCCAAGCAATTTAAAAAGATAAAACCTACAAACCTTAAATTACCAAAAAACTGAGATGGAAAAAATGAAATTGTCACGGCCCTATCATGGCAGATAAAATATGCTTACATGATCGGCAGACAGAGCTCCTGAGGGATGGAAGAGTCTCTACAGGTCGCCGCAGTGCAAATCTCCTGCAGGAAAGACAGGAAAAGAGAACAGAGAGACACAATAAAACCATCAGATTTTATGGCTGCAAGGGGAATTATAAACACTGAGTGCTGTGCTTGAGAGGAGCCGCATTCTAATGTCAGCCAACTTCAGCTGAAAGTACGCAGTGACATGAAGGCATTAAAGAAAAATGCTGCTGACAAACTGGAGAATGTTTGTAAAATAAATGGTGATTTGCTGGCAATAAAAAGGCTAATACAGTCTGACTTCATATTGCTTTGAGCAGAGGGCCTTCTCATCCTCATTTTTGTCACAATGGTAATGTACAGAGCTAAAAGTGAACATAATTCTCCAGGAAGGAGAAAGTTTGGAAAGCGCTGACAAAGGGTGTAAAGGTACAGGTGCATGAGCTTGAGAGCTGAGTACTGGTGTGTTGGAAACTGTTTTCTAGGGAAACTGTCCAAGTTCAATTTTTAAGAAAGCAGAAACTATATTTTCGTCTTACTACAACTCATGTTAAGCTAATAGTGAGTCAGCAAGCTAATACTAAAGCAGTGTGTTTTTAGCCTTTCAACTGCATTTAGCCAAGCTCAGCGGTTGATTATTAGAAAAGACATGCCTTAGTCTGCAGTTGTTCCTGGTTGAAGTTAAGCTTTTATGTTTATCAAGAGATTGTCATTTATAGTTTGTTTTATAAGAATCAAAAAATGAAATGTTAATTGTAGGTTACATATTTTTAAAAATGATCACCATTTGTTACTCTTCGTTAATGTTTTCATGATAACGCCAAGGAGTTGCCCAAACACTCATTTTGGTGCATTACGTCTTTTGATTATTTGTGTTTAATGTGGATCGGTAACAGCACTATCATTTTTACTAATTTGGAGCCAGTCATGTTGTGGAATGATTTAATATTTAAACAGAAACAGAAAGACAGTAAGGTTGTTGATTGTAACAACGCTAGTGGATGTGGGAGGAGAACCCTAACTTTGAATTAGTGTTGTACCTCTCCTGGAACTGTTTCGACAGGATTAGGCCAGCACGGGGATTGGCCTCCACTTCATGTCCTGCCTGCCACCAGGTTGCATCATCTTGGCTCACTATGTGAAGGATGGCGCCTTTCTTGAAAGGCAGGCCGGCTTTTTTACATGGGATGGCTTCCTCAGGGTTGAAGTCAAAGAGGGCCTTCATAAAGACCTGCACACACAATAGGGAAAGGTACAGGACTTAGAGCATAACAGGAAAAAGCAACGGTGTGTGGTGTGTGAACTCCTCAGGGTATTTACTGTAGAAAGGTCACCGCAATCAGAATTTGGAACCCCCAAATGTTTGCCACTGTTGGTCTGACTCATTTCATCTGACCTTCAACTAAGCCCTGTCGACACCTTCCAGAAACATACATCTCCTCAGTCTCCAATTGGAAGTGTGGTGTTCTGCAAACCAGAAAGAAAAAGAGGTTTTGGAAGTGCTAGTGGTTTTGGAAGAATGGATGGAACTCATTGTTGGATCTGGTGTTTTGGCAGCTTTACCAACAACTATATGCTAACACAGTTTATTTATGTATTTGTTAGTTTGTTTACTCATTGTCCTTGGATATAAGGGATGAGTTGGCAGCGCCATCAAGCAAAAATAGATACCACGTGGCTGTTGTAACAAATACCTCTTGGTACAAGTTAAAGCAGTTTCACATCCCCTGCTTCTGCACTCACTTGCCAGCTCTTCCTACTTGGCCCTCTTCCTCTCAAAGGCGTCCTCTGTACGGTCTTCCCAGGGAAGAGTCAAATCCAGCAGGATCACTTGCCTTGTTGTTTCAGACACAATGACTATGTTTGGTCTGAGTGTGGTCACTGCAATGTTCTCTGGAAATTTGAGCTGTCTCCCTACATTGACCTTCAGCTGCCAGTCCTTTGCTGTTGTCCCCCTGCTGGGCTTGGGCACTGCTGTGGCTTCTCCCTGGTTTGACAAAGGTGATGGAATGCTTTGCTGGTTGTTGCTGTCTGCTGCTGGAGATGTCTATGCTGATGACCTCTGCAATCACTCTCAGCACCTGGTCATGGCGCCAACAGTAGCGTACCTCTTCCAGGGCTCTTGGGCAACAGCTCAAGACGTGCTCCAGCGAGCCCCCTTTCTGGCAGAGTGGGCACTGTGGAGTATCTCCCAGGCCCCGGTGGAAGAGGTTGGATTGACTAGGAAGGATGTCGTAGAGTGACTGAATTAGGAACTTGATCCGGTGTGGCTCGGAGTTCCAAGGGCCCGTCCACGAAATGTTCACTGTGTCTCAGCTGTGCTTCACTCTGGTCAACTGCCCCGAAAACTAGCTGCCAGTCCTTACTTCTATGCCAACTGAGGAGACTTGAATGTCACCGGAGTCTCAGCATAGCTGCCCCTCTCTTACCCAGGTAACCATTAACTCTTTCGTCAGACTACTGAAGGGCAGTTTCAGCTTGTTCTTCTCCCATACAAGTTAATGCTGGGCATTACAGCAGGCCCAGCCACTTCCGCAGGAAAGAGCTGACCATCCTCTGATAGCCCTCAATGAAAGTGAGTCGCACGTCGTAGACCAGCAGTGGCAAAAAAGGTAGAGCCAGGCTTTGAATTTGCCTGGTAGCCCTCACTTATCCACGACTGTCAGCCAGGTTCTCAAATGGTCAGAGGTTGCCATCTTCTCTTCAAATGATGGAATCTGGATGCCTCCTAGAGAGAAGTGGAATTGGTTTGTAACCTTCCCCTTCCTCACTTCCTCACTTAAAATGAGATATGACTCTTAAGACAGCTTAGTATGTGGTAAGTAAAGAAAGACGAGTGTGAGAAACAAACTAAGGAGAGAGCAATTCTGAATTCCACCGATTTGAAATCACCTGTGTGCCATATACTAGAAACACACTTCCCACAGAGATGTTTCGTTGAGGAAACTTTGGCTGCTAAACTGGCTCAATTTGCTCACGTATTTCTACTATTTCAACTTGCCTTGAATTTTGTAGCCACATAACTGCCTGAAAGTGTCAACATAACAAGTGTCAGGCTAAAAGGTGTAAGTGGCTGTAGTGCATGTAGTTCTCTGTGTTGTTAAAAATGAACCAGTGCCGTTGACCTTAGAGCTTAAAACAGGGACTGGATGCAGTCTGTGTCTGCTACTGATTGATGACGAACGTCAAATAGTGTGTCAGCAGCACAGTGGGTGAGAGTGATGGTATGCTGTTTCAGTGACAGTAAAACCCCCTTGAAAATGAATGGTTACAAGCTGAAAACTAGGTCTGTGCATAGAATTAAGACAAACAAAAGATTTTTAACTTGTGTATAGTTCAGCAAAATAACAAACAATTCAAACAATTACAGGGCCCCCTAAACTAATAATACCACAGTCACAAATCCAGGTTAATGATGTGACAACTTTAATTAATTTCATCAGATATGTTGTTTAGATAATTTTTAATAGGTCTAAAAATAAATATAAAATAAAGGCTAATGTTTGTATTTATGTATAATAGCGTTCTTACTGAAAAATAAAGAAAATATAGGTGAGACAGAGCCTGCTAATAGTAGTTTCCATTGCATTTTATGATAAACATAATATTGTATCACAGTGGCAGGGTTCTTGTTTTAAACATGGGCGCACTCACACCAGGGCCAATTGAACCATTCTGTGCCTGGAGGGGGGGGTCTCTGCCCCTCACTAAGCCACACTTACACATGCAAAAAGAATCCGTGCCTGGGCCCAATAACGTCATCGCGTCGGGTGTCGCGGGACTCCTACGTCACCATGCGCCGTTTGTTTACAAGAAGTATGGAACCGCTAAACAGCTCAACGGACGTCGCTCAAACGGTAAAATGGAGAACGTAAACCAATACACATTTGAGTTTGATTTGGAGCCGTATTGGGTCCATCAGACCTCCGTGAACCTTTGCTGCCATTGTTTAACTTGACTGTGAGACGAATTGCCGCACAAATCACATCATGTACATGGCTCCTAGCAGCGCTAGAGCGTGTTCTGAGCAACTGTTCCGTGCCTCAGCACACCTCTTCCAACCGCGCTGAAACTTGGAAGCGTTCTGTTCTCAAGCACGGATGGGAGCATTCACATCAGCCAAACGAACCAGACTTTAGGGGTGTTTCGGGCCTTGGCACGGAACAGTTTGTCTGGTGTGAGTATGCCCTCAGATACAATATAAAGTAAAATGTATTATTAAGTATATGGATCATACTTAAGAAAATTATTAGCAAAATATGTTTCAGTGAATTTGACAAAGTATTTGATTAAATATGTTGACTTAAGTTATATTCCAGAAATTGAGAGACTAGTTGGATTGGATACACTTTAGGCAACACTTATTCCTTATGTAAAGATAAAGATGATTGTGCAAGTATCCTAAAATATCTTATATCCATTGCTGGAGGAATATTAAAAGCCATTTAACACAAACTGACAGTCCATACCTTAGGCTCCTTGGCTGATACCTCCTCCTTGGCTCCAGGGACAACTATAAAGGTAATGGCACCTTGTGACTGGGCCTGGATTTGAGTGAAGACGGGATAAAGTTAGTGGGTGGAGTTGAGGTGGAAGGAAACAGCAATCTTCTGCACTGAAAATATCTCATACAGCACCTAATCCAATATAAGACCCATAATGCTTAGCACTGTTTGATATTTCAACAAAGGAAGGACTATGAGGATTGTCTGACTCTGGCTGGCAGGAACAGTGTGTGCACAGGGGGAAAGGGGAGAAGTGATGAGAGCTGTCATCTACTGCTGAGGCTGCTGCATCTAAGAAGGCCTCTGGAAGATTTTTATTCTCTACTACTTGTTCCCTCTGAAATGTAGTCTAGCCTAGTGCACTAAAATGTCAAACTGGCTATTTCAGTAACAGTGTATTGTTCAGACGTCTGCTGGCGACTGAAATCAGCCCCAATTTGGTCTGGTTAGCTCCAAAGTGCTTCTCTTAATAAACTTTGAATAAGAAGAAGTGTGTTGCTCATTACTTTGTTTGTTTGTTTTTTAAGTTGGACAACATCTTAAGGCGTAAGCTTAAGGCTTATCCTTGGTCAGGTTATTGAAAAACAAAATGTTAATCGACAATCCGTACAGCCCAACTAAAAAGAAGGACATTTTTTTAAAAAGATGCATGAAGCAAGAAGCATGTACTAAGGCTCAAAGAAGGCAGAATTGATCCCCATTCTAAAGCAAAACTTAAAAACTACTGTGAATGTAAATATTCAGTGGAGGTGTGTAGGCTCCTGAGAGACCACCTACATCAATCAGGTTTATTCAGCTAAATCACTGCACATTAGAGCAGCAGACTATTGTAATTAAGCTCTAAATTACGTTGGTATTAACTGTCTGCACATAATATGCAAACCACTGAACATTGATGAACCATAAAAAAGGGATTGCTATGCATCTCTACAGTAATGGATGCTACAAACTGAGAAATTAACTCCTTCTCAATAAGATATGGTAAAGAAATAACTGTTGAGAAAAGCTTTAGGCAGTCAGAAGCCACTGCAGTTGCTAATGTGCCCATCAGATGATAATGTTGAGTGCTGTCTCTATAGACAATAAATGTAATATAAAGTCATATCTTGTAGGCCTCCTAGTTTTCTGGATGTACTTTAAAGAAATACTATTTATTGATCTCTGAGAAACTGGACCAGACTACTCTCTCTCTCTCTCGCGCTCTCTCTCTCGTGCTCTCACGCGCTCTCGCTCTATATATATATATATATATATATATTTATGTTCATTACTTTTTTAAACACATTTCCTCACTTCCTTTAGCATTCCTTTCAAAAAACACTTGTAATTTTTCTAAAAATAGCGAGGTATTTTGTTGCCATTGATTGAACTTCCACTGCTCCAATTGTGGCCATATATATATATATATATATATATATATATTATATATATATATATATATATATATATATATATATATATATATATATATATATATATATATTATAAGCGGCCGGTGCTGGATAAGTGCTGGATAAATGATGGGAGGTTTCTGCCATCACAAACAGAGGATTATAGTTTTGCTAAAGGGGGTGGAACACTGGAGAACTTCTTGGACAATTCAAGCACAAACAGATGGAGCCCACCAGAATATGAATGATCTCCTCCAGCTTCTTATCGTCCATTGACCTCCTTGAGTTCATCTCCAACATGAATCAGCCCTAGGACACAAAACAGAAATCACCATAAAATGTAATTTTTCCAATAAAGAGAAACTTCATGAGATAAAACCCAAAGTAATCAGTAAATCTGTGTGCTACTGTGTAAAGCCTATTGCTGAAGAAGCCTGGGGTTGTGTACAATAGAACAGATTAGTGTTTATCGTCATGGTGGAATACCGGATTGAGAAGGAACCCAAATGTTATTGTTGACACATGTGGAAATGTGCCTTTGGCGTAACTGTACCATAGCAGCAAAACAGGCTGGACACAATAAACATGTATAAAAAGGCAGTGGACCAGAGCAGGCTTTTCATGTAGTCTTTGTATTTACAGTAACAAGAAGAATACATCCAGATTGCTGATACTGCAGAACTGAAAACATCTTGCCCAATATTTTTAGTTTTAAAATGCATAGCATCTCAGTAACTTTTACTGACCAGCATAATATACTGCAATTATGTATCATCATTTAGCATGAACTACACTATTGCAAAGGAAGTCACTGTGCCAGGCATTAAGAATATGTATATTGAATTAATTGGCAAACCATACATACAGTTATTTACTGACATCATTTGTAAAATTGTCAAGGGTGTACCCCGCCCCGAAATGGTACTAACCATTTCTGTTAGTGCCCCTCCTCTCATGATCCCAGCGATGATTATGGCTCCTGTATCATCATTGGGTCTTATTGCCACTCCCTGCAAGTAAAAAAGACAGTAGATTTAGAATCTGACACAAATAAAATTCCAACTGCTTTATGTTCATGACTTTTTTAAACACATTTCCTCACTTCCTTTAGCATTCCTTTCAAAAAACACTTGTAATTTTTCTAAAAATAGCGAGGTATTTTGTTGCCATTGATTGAACTTCCACTGCTCCAATTGTGGCACATGGCATAAATACACAAGGCCAAAGTCTAGACAGAGAGGGTTGAGATAAATGGAACGAGACCCAAAACACACAGTCACTTGAGCCTTTCCTGTCTTCACTTACGGTCTTGGTGTGTAGCCAGAAAGACGCGCTGAGACCAGGATAGTGTTTCCACTTCCACCGCTTATACGAGGCAACAGCAATGATGCATTTAACAGTAAACTCAAATAGTCTTTCCCTTCGCAATAAAACAAGTGACTTAATGGGTGCCAACCTGTCATTGCGCTCCCACAAACACCATTTAGGGACCATTTGGAATTTGGACTAGAGCGGGATAGTGCAACCAAACATGGCGTCACATCCCAGCTTTGGCAGGACGACCCAAAACCAGACAGAAGTCGATGTCTGGCCGGCACATAGTTTGTCGCAACTGCTACTCATCCTTCCACCTTTTTCGTACCTGCTTTTCTCATTATCCTCCCAAGACTGTTTTCTTTTCTGGTGTGAAAAAACAAGTGAGGAGACATGCTTTATTTCAACTGTCCAAGCCCATTGCTGCCCAGGTCTAATGGGGTAACGCCTCATCATGTGTCACTTTCCTGTTTGCTTTTCTCCGACAAGTTCTGCTGATGAAAAGTGCTAGAGAGCCCCTTTAAAAGAACAAAGTGTCTCGAGATTGTGCCACTTAGTACGTCATCCCAGTTGTTTTCTGTCCGCACCTGATGGTTTTTATTTCAAGATAATGGCTTCCTTAAGGCCTTTGGAGAAGGTTTAAGGATAGAAACGAGGAGTGACATTACGATAAGTCAGTGGCCAGGTCTCTGGAGAGGTCATAGAATAATTAGGCTCATTAGAGAAACCTGAGAAGAAGCAGTGGGAGAGAAATCGGTGAGGCAGGTCAGAGAGAGGGGAAGGCACTGTCAGACCATCGTCATGACCCAAGAGTGACTTAAAACAGTTGTGGGGGATAAAACGCCCTCAGACAGACAACGCTTTTTAAGTGTCCATCTTAAAGAATTTACTAGAAAGTAAAAGCAGTAGTTGTACTGTATTCAAATGGCATACGGAAATGGCCATGGCACCCAAGTATAAAGAAATTCAAAGTTAAATTCTGAACTGTCACAAAAATGATAAAAAAAAAAGACGGTACATTGCAACTGTTCCTTCCAGTTGTTTCTAAAATAACAAGTGAACTAGGTCCCACAATTTAGCCTGGTTATTTATCAAGCAGAGAACAGATGTGGTCCCAAGCTGTACCTCTGAGGTACTCCACAAATGTTTACTATTCAGTAAAATTGTCATTATAAAAGGCCCTTTAAGTTCTGTAAAGTATCAGTGTAACCCATATGAACTATAGGGCTACGAAGCCTATTTATGTAATCTAAATGTAATTATATCTTTTGCCCACGAGATAAACTCGCTATTTATGACAAGATACATTCCATAAAAAACAATCAGGAGTTTATGAGACTATTATCTAATGTTTTACTCACTTTGGTACATGTTGTAACGTTGCAATTTTTCAAAAATAGATGCTAATCCTAAGCACACTAGCCGCTAATGCTAAGCGCTAGCTTTTTAAATGTATTTTCCAAGACCAAGTTTAGCATTGAAATAGTGTAAATACCAGGTGTTATTAGCACTGGTAATGATTTGGTTTTCATACAAATACTGTTATTTGATAGTTAAAAATATTCTCAAAGCCTTATTAAGTTGATTTTGGTAACTAAAAAGTACATTTTGTAAAATAAATAAATTATTTAAAAAAAGTTATAATTCATATTAATATCAGAGTAAAACATTTCTAAAATTGGCTTGGTTTATGGCAATCTGCGTCTGAAAGAAAACCTCTTACTCATACATGTACTCATTTATGTCCCACTAGTTGTTTTTCTGTGTAGACGAAGTGGTTTTAATCATCTCCTGTGGGGGTCCCTTGTGGCTGGTGGAAGTCTAGAGGGTATCTAAACAAAGAGCCAGCCTTGGATTTCAGGCCTTTTAAGACAATAAGCTGTCTGCACATACTCCACATACAGCATGGCCACCAATACCTATGGAATCTGCTCTTTATGGAACAGTGATATAAATCCTGTTTTGACAAATATAGCTCAAATCACACACCGAAACTTCGATGCCATTTAAAACAGTACCTCAACAACTTTTATTACAAGTGGCTAAGGCGATTATGGAGCTGCACATTTAGCACACAAACGTGAAGAGCTCAGGTTGTGATCCTGAGGAGTACAGCATTTTATGCCAACTCAAAACGAGCTCTTGGCCTGCGGTATAATTTTTTCAGTTCTATACAGAATATTTTGAATAGTTTTTGCATTACCCAAAGGGCTTAAATGATCTCAAAATAAGCATACTGTGTTCAATGGTTTTTGCTGCCTTTATTACCATTAAAGTAAAAAACTAGAAACAGAAGAGGTCTCAAGCAGCCTCACTGGGGTACTCCAAAACCAAGTGAAACTTTGGCTGTTGAAGTGAGTTTGATGCCGTTTTCCAGCTTTTCTTGTTTGTTGCAGTTCAAAAGAAATCCGGTGCTGTTCCTGTTAGTGCAGTATATTTGGACAAGTGGTGATGCTGCAAATACATTTTGGTAGGGTTCCATTGAAATGTAAATTCAACTTAACAATGTGTTGACTAACAAGGCTTAATTCACATGATGATGAGATTGCTTCTAAAAAGTGAAAAAAGGTATATCTTGAAGTTTTATTTACTATTGAGATGAACTAGATACATTTTTGAACTTTCAACTGAAAAAGCAGGTTACAAATTTGAACGCACAAGAAAAAAAAGCATCTCTATTCTTTTGAAGATGGAGAAGGGTGCACATTCACTAGGCCCAGGAATCAACGGCTGATTCTACTTTAGAATCAGCTTCTTATGGCTCTTGAATTAAAAGCACGGCATATGTTGACCATGATGTATAAACACAACCATGAGTTGTGACACAGTAGATTGTAATATAAGTTTTGGATCCCACTCACACTTACTAATCAGTCACTTGAACCTGAAGTCATTTGAACCCATTTATAAACCACAGCCCTTAAATGTGATAGCACCAAGTGGACCAGCCAAGTCAGCAGCAGGAGGGAAAGAGAGAGCTTTTTTATAATCTGGCCAGCCTCAAGTTGAACTCCATAATGGCACAGTAGCCAAATGAGCTCTGTCTGATAAGAAAAACGGAGAGAGGCCAAAACCTAGAGGCAGCATGAGCTACAGTAAGTCAGGACTGATAAGTTCAAGCAGTGGCTTCTGGACTGCATTTATAAATATGTTCTGTAAATGTAATATGCCAAATGCTAGACTGCCGATTAATGCAAGGCATGGGACAAAATCTCTTGAATAGTTCTGCAGAAATGTTTTCATATTTCTGAGTTTTTCAGGGATCATTTCCTTTTGCAAATAATAAAGAACAGGCCTTGACTACTAAAATCCATCATAGTGAGTGTGCACAGTAAGTTATTAACTTATATTCAAAAGTTCAATCAATTCTTATTGGCCAAGTTTCATCCCTACTACTTTTACAAAGCTCATGTATGTTGTACAAACACAACAAATGGGATTATATATATATAAATGCTTACCCTTAGTTGGACGCTTTCTTCTTAAAAAATACTGAGGGAGTTTGAGTTGTAGCCACCGCTTCTTAAGAAAAGCCATTGAGTAGTGTGCAAGTTTTGAGATACTCCATTCAATTCCTACCCCGCCTTGATGGTTTGCCCTACCACTTTACATATATAACTCCACTGCACAGGCATTCTCTCTTAGGCGCCATTTACATGAGATGCGAAAACGTTACTATGGCTCACATGGAGCCACCTAAAGAACCCAAAAGGATATGATACATATGCCAGACCAGTTGGGGCTGGATTTCTTTTCCTACTTCTGCTACCCTCTCTTCTGCAGTTGGTTGCGCATGCCTGTTGCATCTATGTCATTATCATTTTCATTGGCGCTTCACAGATAACACGAGATCGGAGCAGCAGCAAAAAAATAAAAACTTCAATCATATTTACTGGCCTTGTGTAAACAAGAGACCTATCTTTTTTCTGCAAAACGCGTTGTATTGTAAATGGCCCTTAATGACAATGTGGAAATAACAAACAGCTCATGAACTACATCCAATGAAACAAGAGAGTCCTGGCCATCCAGTTTATGCAGTCAAATATATTTAGGTTGTTAATGTGTTACCTTCATTATTCATATTTCCCTGTGCTAGAAAGCTAATGTCTCTTACTAGCTTACTGGCTACTTTGAAGGTTTAAAGACTTTCTCCATAGCATAAGTCAACTCTAAGCGAGCTTGGCACAGTGATGATTATGTAATACTTATAGGCAAAAAGGCCAAGACAAGGCTAAGCAAAATGCACTCTAGAAAACAATCATAAGTGTTGGCCTATTAGCCTTCTGTGAACCAAAACACAGGTGCTTTAAAGAACTGTTATAAGCAACAATCTCACTCAAATCATCGTGGCACTGACTTCATCAAAGACCTGTGGCTGTAGACAATCACAAGATACTTTGTGAAAGCAAAAGCAAGTCTTTTTTCTTTTTTTTTTTGTTAATTCCCAGGTTTGTTATTTTGAGCCACTGCTACACTACACTTTGCCCTTTAGCTCATTACAATGTGCAGACTCCGCTCTCCCAGTCCTTTGGGGGTATATCAGCCTCTACTGGAGGCCTTATGAAATTCTTTGGACACACTAAAAGTAGGCTGGAACAAGTGGAGCAAATCCAGCCTGGTGACCCCAGCATCACCTTCCTCTGAGGCTGGATACCCCACGGCTGCTATCATCAGCACCCAGCCAAGCATGAGTACTAATGAGGAGTCCCTGCTCTACTGCGCAAATACATAAACAGTTGAGATAGAGGCTAAATAAGTGGAGTGTGATGAGGAGGGGGTACTGAATGAGAGCTCCCCAGGATGTACTAAAACTTTTTCAGCACAGAATTACAGATGTTGAGAGCCACCAAGGTGCCCCAGATGTTGTGAACATTTGAACATATGTCACATACATTATTCAGATCTGGTGATTGATGAGGTTTTTCTTGATAGACAGAAGGTAGGCTGGGGTAGTGGAAAAAAAACGTAAAACATTTTTTCCCAGTAGACGTGCTCTTGTCCTGACACAGAGTTCGCATTTGAGTCTTGAGTTTGTAAAGTAAGCATTCTTATAAAAAAAAAATGTAATCTTAACAGGATAGATTTTTTTTATCCTTATTTTTTACTTCTGGAGACATTCCATAGTTACATTAAATTTGGATCAGGTTGAGGTAAAAACATGGAAGGGTAGATAAAGACCCACATACATACATGCATGTAGGTGGAACTTTACATAAGCACAACAAGACGGCTGGGTTGACACTGAGGCTTCATCGCCTGCTGGCACATGGAAGCCATTTGGGCCTTTTCCTTCTGCATGGAAACAGTGCAGGAAGTCAGACGGTGAATGTGTGCATCTGTCAGAGAGCACACATGCATGAACGACAGCACGGGTATGTGTGTGTGTTACGATCAGAGCTTGTACTGGGAGCTTGTACCTGAAGTCAGGCCAAACAGGCCAGAGAGAAACCTCAAAAGGCTGGATGATTGATGCTGGACAGTGGCTAAGCCTGATGAATGAGCTACACTATGTTAACAATTAGAGATGAGGCGCCACTTAACCATCAAGTGGCTCCACTCCACTATTTGCATGGAAAATGGGATGATGAAAAGTCCTATATGCTGTTAGGGGTGGTTCTTCTTCTTGTTGTCAGCTATAACTGCAGTTACCATCTGCTATGCTGTCATCTAGATTGAATATAACCACTTACAGAAACATTTTTCAGTGAATTATAAATGTTTCGGTAAAAAAAACTTACAGATACATAGTACATAATGTTCTGGTTTAAATACTTTTGGGCATTTTAGAAGAAAAAGAAAAAAACTCACAGAGAATAAGGTTGTCCCATTTAAATAGAATTTTTATGGTTATGTTTAGACACAAACCTTAGCTGATGAAGGTTGGGGAAAGACAGTTGGGTTTTACGTAGCATAGAAAGTCTGCAATATATGAAAGAGGGGAATGACATCAAATGAGATCAAATAGACCCAACAATCATTTGAACCCAAGTGTCACTTTGTCGCAAACCTCCTGTAAACTATAAAGGAAAACCTCAGCGTGCTCCAAACCTGTGCACCATCTCATCTTAAATCAATCCAATTTTATTTGTGAATGGAAAAAAAAAATCACAAAACAGTCTCAGTCCATTTTCAACAGACCACAGCTACTAGAAACAGGAAGAACATGACAAAATGCAATATTAAACAGTGCTATATAGTTACTCTAGAGTGAAAAGAGCCAATCTCTGTTGGAATAAACCAAGACAAGCAAACAAGGCCAAATGTGGAGTGGTGAGGAAATAAAAAGCCTAATTTGTATTTTCAACTACCAACCACCAAATTGTCCTCTACTTAACATAAGCAAAACTCTAACCAGGAAATCCAACATGTAAATACACAAGACTAAAGCCTTAGATTAAGAGTTTTTAAACATAACCTTCTTGTGAATTTTTACATGTTATTGTGACTGACCTTGGACCTTGATCTTGGGACACGAACTCAATTGTAAAACAATATCATCAAATGATCTCCATCCACATTACAGCTTTTAAAAAAATAATCAAAGTACATTCTAATATGGTTGGATTTTAAGGAGAACAAAAACTTGTGTCTGTGTGACGTTTTAAATCCATGCTTTTGTGCATCCAGTCCACAGCTGTCATTTCCAAACTTTGTATCAGTCAGTATCAGTGTTGATTATCTGTGCACTATCTTTAGATCTCTCTTTTAAAAAAGTCCTACATTTAGAGAACAAATCAAACAACAAAGTGTACAAATTAGAGAAAGTCTGACCAGAAATAGGTGGTTATTGGAAATAGTCAAAAGAGAAACAACAAGAATAGGGTCATCTTGGACTAAGCAGGACCTTCTAGCTGCGGTCAATTAGTCGTCAGTAAGGCGATCTGAGCCCCTCATTCTGACCTGATCAGCTCCATATGCAGCGCTCCCTGCTTTATACTTCTATTTCTAGCACATAAAAGCCTCTGATTGTTATTGTTGGGTTGGCTCAGGCAAAATGGTCCTGGTCTGCTCTGTGATGACGAGTGTCCATATCGCGCCATCGCCCCTGGAGCACACATGGCCGCCGCAGTAAGTATGTGATGACAAATGGCTCACACCTCATAGAGTGCAGAGACTGTTGCCGGAGATTTGGATCTGCTTGCGTATAAGGGTGTGTGTAGATTAAACAGAATGTAATGGAAAAAAGACCATCCAGGGAACTGTCAGCGAATGGTAGTGCCATGAAACTTTAGCAGATAAGAAACTAGTGCGATGTTAATGTCTCGTTAGCTTGGATGGAATTAGCTGCAATGAGCATCTGGCAAGCTTCACGGGGCAATTAAGAGTGCCCTCTGGCTGATGGACTGGATGGATGGCTGGATGACATGACGGAGGCTGGCTGGCTCGTAGTCTGCTTGTACGGATGACGAGAAGGCTGGCGGCTCGTCTTGGCTCGGCTGGTGCACGTCTCAAGGCCAGGGCAGGCGCTGTGTGGCCCGTCCTGCCACAGTGGAACTCTAGACTGTGTGTTATTGATAGTCACCATGTCAGGTCTGGAATATGCAGCAGTTTTGACTTGATCGCCCCCAGCTGCCCGGTTGCAGTAAACGTCATTAGCACTCCCTCACTGTTTTTTCCTACGAGACCAGATCAAAAGAAGAAAAAAATACTTTGATGATGAATTCTTCTCTTTGTCTTTCTGTGTAGATTTTTCCTCACAAGTGACTTTGCCTAAAAATAATTTCAGAACATGAGTGGTTTGTGGCACTACTGTCTGTCTTTCTGTCTAAGGGTGGACCCACAATCGGAAATTCATACATTGCTGAATTATAATTGAGGCCTTAAGTACAATTTATTTACTACTGTGAGTGTTATTTGCAGTTTACTTTTAACTAGGGATGCCCTAATTTCAAAGCAGAGACTAATATATATCTGGGTCTCTGCTAGTATTAGTAGTCATTTTTGTTTTAAGTAAAATAAATCTAAACAGTGCTATACAGAACAGGGGATCAAACCAAGTAGGCCAACAAGTCCTGGTATTGGTATGTGGTATCTAAAAGGTCAGTTTCAGCCACTTATGCAGACATCCATTTGCAACTCAAAAGATGGTTAGCTGCAAATATTCAATGTAGAAATAAGCCATCACGACTGTAACACTCAATGACATTCTATGGTCAGTCCAAAGCAGCACAAGCGTTATTACGAGTGGAACACAAGTACCCTAATCTTCTTCCTTCAGGCATGGCAAAAACCGAAGCCTTAACCCTATTCTGCCAGGCAAAACAAGCACCCAGCTCCATTTCAAACTCGCTTCTCAGCTTGAAGCGACTACTCAAAACATGGCCCCTGAACCGAACCGAACGCTGTGGCATTTGACAAACATTATTTCACCCTTCGAATTGAGAGTGACAAGGGAAAACAAACCTGTACGTCGAGGGCAGAGAGGCCGAAGTGTTTTGACATGATGTCACTTAACAGCCAAAGTGTAACGGTGACAATAAACTCCTGCTGGCTGCTGTGTTGACTGCTGTGTTTAGAGCCCTAAATACAAGTGTAGTGAAAACACATGCTGGCCTTCTTCACACCAGATGTCGACCGTGGAAAAGGCAAATACAAAAGTGGGAACAGGCCTCCTGGACATTAAAATACAATTACCTCCAATCATATTTGGTGTTGGAGTGTGTCATTTCATCTGACCTCACCATGATGTCTACGAGCCCTAAACATATGATGTTTCATGCAATAAATCAAGGATCTTTATGACATGCTTCCTAAAGATCCCAGTATAATATAAAACAGTGTGGGACGGATTAGAAAATCTATTAAGTCTTATAGTTGCTTATACAAGGTGAATACAGTGCTGGAGAATTACAATTGCCTTGGACTGAACTCATTTAAGAGAGAATTTAAAAGCACAGATAAGGAAAGAATTTGGGTTAACAGTAGTGTTAAAGTCAAAATCAAGCCCTTATCTTACTGTGACACTGTGAATTACAAAACTAGTTTGATGCAACAGCCCCATACGCCTCTGTGTTTCCTGCTGTGCGCCTTTTCACCTGTTTTATTAAGTCACATGATTGCAACTCATAAAAGTGACTCCGCCAGCTTCCTCATTCCAACTCTCTGTCTAAAGCAGGCTCTGGTTTCTTGTTTTATTTCCTTAACCTCGGTCTTGACCCTCCAGCCGTAATTAACAAGTAAACTGAGAAAAAGGAAAATTGTGGGTCATTATTGTAATGATTACGGAGGATTCCAAGAGAAGCTGCCAGGTAGTGTAAAGCAGAGGGGTCTTGTGACGGGACAGCACACCTTCATTTATCTTCTCCACCCACTCTTCCGCCTTCAGAGCTAAACGCTGGAGTAAGTCATTACCTAGTGACTGTGAAAACACACTTAAAGCCCGCCTCAGGACTTCAGACAGGTGGATATGGTGTGAATCTGCGCCGCTGTCTCACAACTGTGTATTTATTTCCACATTGCGCGCATGAATCACCGTGTTGACTGCCGTCTCGTTGCTAGAAGCTGGACAGTGCCAGAGATGTAGTCATTATGTAGTGAGTGTGTCTGGGAGCCTGTACAAAGAGACAGTTGTGTCACGGCAAAGAGTCCATCTCTGCGCAGGGATTGTTTAGTGTTAGCCTTGTCGTTAGCCTGAGCAAAGAAAACACCACTTTCACATGTCACTTCTCATTTCCAAAAAGTGCTGGGAAGCGAGGCCACAGAGGAGCGCCTGGGCCGGCGGGCAACAATGCCGACATTGAGCTCCCAACTTCCCTGGCTCTGGGAGCACTCGCAGGGAAAGAGCAGCACAGCCGGGGTGTGTGTCCACGTTTATGATTACACATGATGAGAGGAAGATGTTTTATTTAAGAGGGCTGTGAGATTAGGATCTGGGAAGGACTCAGATGTGGCTTTGGAAACCGAGCGTGTTTTCACATTCACAACTCGACAGGCTGAAGGGATGTGAAGCAGCTCAGTGTGTTGAACAAGAAATCAGCCTGACACACCAGACATATGTCTTCAGAACTGTAACACACTGTCAGTCTGATGTTCAGTGAAGACTGTAACAAATAAAGTTATGTTTCAGCAGTACCACGGCAATTAATCATGAATAAATTTCAGTCGTAGCTCTCTCCTCCAAAATGTTGGCAAAGTATACCACAATGGGGAAAACGAAATAAATGTTACTCAAACAACAATGTGGACCTTGATATAAATATATAAAATGTGTTGCTTAATTGCTGTTAATTTTAGCTGTAGCCGTAGAAAACTGTGGCTGTTAATTAAAAACTTAAAGTCATCACTGACTTAAATTGCTCACACAAAGCACAATGTTGCATACAATAAAAATATGTAACAGGTTGCTCCCTTTAAAGAAAAATACTGTGTTTACCAATACATGGTAATTTTGGTGCTAAACAATTCATAAATCAATTTAAAGAATTCTGGTATTTGCTGTTACATTATACAGCTTTTCGTCAACTGGAAGAGCCTTATTTATTTCAGAATGCGGAAGGTGGGTTTGCATAATGTCTATTACAAAAGTGAAAAGCAATTGTATTTTCCATTTTTTAACTGTTGAACCCAGGCCTATGGATGCACACAGACAGACAGCACAGCTCTCTCCACTTGTCCTCATGTTTTACAGTGCAGTGCTCCATCTTTCCCTGCTCTACTCCCAAGACGCTGCAGCCTAATCCATCAAGTGAAAGATGTATTGACTTTAAAGCACATGGGCCTATGTGTAAAAGACTAACATGTGTGCTGTCTGCTCTAATCTCATTAGACGCTCCATTAATTCCCTTCTCTCTCCACTTTCTGATGTAAACAGACAATAGAAAAGTCACTTTTAACATATTGAGCCATCTGTTTTCCTTGAGTGAAGAGGTTTTCAGCCGTACACAACATGGTTTATCAAAGTAACAATATGCTACATGTTTAGTCTGACTAGAATCATTTTAGTCATTGCAAACAGAACCAGCCCTGCCCCAAACTGACTGTCCTAATTGTGTCAGGGACTGTCTGCTGAAGATGAGAAAAGCATGGCAAGTCCAACTGCCAATAGCTCATTCCAGTGACCGTCGTCCATGGAAAAGTACGCTGGTCAAAACCAAATCTATCACAAGACTTTCCTGTCTCTTTGCAATTATCAGCTCAGTTGTTAAGAAAATCCTGCAGCATCAATCACTCACTTGGAGCTTTTACAAAAATAATGTTGGACATGCCATCTGTCTTTGTATGTTTGGTAGGTGCTGTCGCTGTGATGTTGTCCTGGTGCTATTTTGAGATGACTAATGAGAAGACCAGGCAGTGTGGTGCTATCCAGCAGCAGGGACGTCTGGGTGGCCGTGCCCAGCGGTGGTATGGCTGTATTGATCTTATTCAACTGGTGCCAAGGAGGACGTTATGTACTGTAGATGTTATTGCAGAGGGAAGGGCACAGACCCGAAAGTATAGAGTTTCCACTTAAGTGTACTCAATGGCAGCCAGTCAGAATGGAGGAAGGACATTTAAACAGAGCAAAGGGAAGAGAACTAGACATTGATCAGCTCCCCTCACATTCCTTGCACATGGCTGGATGTCAAAGATGCTTTAGGTGGCACTAGGTTTTATGCACCATCTAAAGGCCACTTGGTACAAAGCTTAAATGGAACCGTTTGCTAGACATGGAAGAGAGCCCTTTATGGGTTTTCCTGATTTTTATTCTGGCAGTGGTAATATTAGCATGGTTTTGATGTGCAGTGGTACAATGATACGGACCCTGGCTAAATAGCTAAAATTAAATTGGAGTGAGTGGGTAGATAATAGTGAAAATAAAGGTGAAATAAATGACAAGCCAGATTATTACACACTGTGAGGGGTATCTTGTTAGTACAGTAGTAAGCAGCCCCATAGTACCCTTGTCAAACTCCCAAGCTCAGATAAATGGAAAAGGTTGTGTCAGGAAGGGCATCCAATGTAAAATCTGTGCCAAATTGAAAATTTGGGCAGCAGCCGAAAGAAATGAAGAAAGTTTGTATCACAAGCCACACTGTGTCACAACTTGAATCAGGTACAACCAGAATCTTATGCATGTATCAAATTAGTGATAAAAGATGCTTATGAATCATACAATCAAAGCATCAGGCATCTGTATGCTTAGGAAAAAAAGAAAGAAAAAAGAGGAATAAAGTGTGGATAGAGGTTTGTCTGGAGTTGAAAAAAATAAACAATGAAGTTAGAGTTAGCATATATTTGTTTATGTCTATCTAGCTAACCAATTTAAAAGAGTTTAATTACAGTCATTGTGACTCTCACATACTGTCAACAACTGTGATATCCATCTTGTTACACTATTATGACATTTTATTTCTCACTGCACAACTTCATTTTAATGCCATGAGTGAGTCTGCCGCTAGTTTGAGTGTCAAAATCACAAAATGTAAAAGAAGTTCAAAGTAAATCTAAAAATCAGTGTATAGAAAACTGGTTTTGATACAGTCTTATAAATCTTATAGTGGGATGGATGGAGTGTCAACATTTCACTGAAACTAAAGGAACTCTAAAGAAACTGACTCAGAATCAAAAAGGAAATCAGTTCAGATATGCAACAATTTCAATTAAGAATTAATACATCTAATACAAAATGAAAAGCTCACAGTTGTTAGATTTGAGCAAGAACACTGGTATTGTAGGGAAATCACTGATTTTAATGTACCTCTACTCACAACATGATCTGAAATGGGCTTTTTTCCCACAGCGTCAAACTAGGCCTTTCAAATTATTCAAAGGAAGTTGTAATCTTGTAAAAGCATTACTGCCTTAATAAATCCTACGTTACACATTATACAATAACAGAAATTGGGATTAATGGCATAAGCAGATGTTAGCTGTTGTAAGAGGACGTAAAGATGAACTGAGTAAAAGTAAATAACAGAATGTAGACAGCACTGAGAGAGTGCTATTGAGCAAGAGGAGATGTGATGGAGAAAAGGAAACAGCGGGTTGTACGCAGTGAGCATCCGAGTCTGCTATTGACATCTGCATCAGAGCGTCCAAATGAGAGGAGCAGAGTTGGCCGCAGTGGCAGGCAGGCCCTAATGTTCTCACATCATACCACGGTCACCCTCACAGGCTGCGGTCAACCCTCTGTGGGCGCCATCTTTAGAGACTGGATACGAAGTGTGGAAGAGCATTTCCAGAATTCTGTTCAATAATACTGTAGTACAAAAACTGATGTAAAAATGCTTTTAAAATGTTTTATTATTTAAGTCAAGTTAAGGTTGGATTAAAACCAATATATCACAAGTGACTAAAGAGACCAGTGACCAACATTTTTCCTATGCACGACATCACCAGATCAATGATGGGACAAACTCCTGGAGAGGGTGGTTCCTGCCTAAAAAAGGAGAAGGGGGAGTTGTGGTTTCAACAATAATCTATTGTTGAACATAAAGCGCTAACATAGCTTTACAATTACCAAAACTTCTTGTGGCCATTATCTAGGGCTGCACAAGATATTTCAAATTTATAGTTAATGCAATATGTGCATCGAAAAGAATGCACAATAACTTTATAGTCTTCTATTGAATAGACTTACTATTTTCCTGTCAAAATCATTGTCCAGACTAAGCTCTAAATCAACTGTGTTGCAACCAAATGAAAAAGTTGTGATTTAGTCCTGGTTCAGTTTTTAACATTGATTTAGCTCTTGTTTTGATGAGTGGAAATTAGTCCAGGGCCTTGTTCTTCCTTCTACATTCTTATTCCCTTTTTACAATATCAAGAATATTAATATTGCAGGTCATATTTTTGTTATCACAATATTTGAAATAGTTATTGGATATCACACACAGCCCTACAATTTTCACACACACTTAAATAAGTCCTTTCAAACAGGCAATGTCTTGAGTGTCTTTTGGAATGTACAAGCTAGATACATATCCCAAACTGCAATCAGTTGTGATTGTTAGTTACATCTTTTACCATATATGCCTTTTTTTTATTTATTGCTATATTACGTTTATTCATTCATTTTCTACCACTTAGTCCCGTTGGGGGTCTTGGGTAGCTGGAGCCTATCCCAGCAGCTTTGGGCCTTAGGCGGGGTACACCAGTTGGCCAGTTGGTTGCAGGGCTGACACTTAGAGACAAAGACGTCTTAATGACTTCTTTGGGTGGTGGGAGGAAGCCAGAGTACCCGGAGAGAACCCATGGTGACATGGGGAGGACATGCAGACTCCTCACAGAAAGACCAGAGTTCAGCCACAATCAGCCAAGGATGATTGAGTCTTTATGTCCTTTCCCTCACTCCTTCATAGGGCTTGTATTTTTGGTTGGGGGACATAATTTGTGTAACACCAGTGCACTGGGGCTTCCATTCAGATTTTTGTCTCTTATTAGTGAGTCTGCACTTGCGCCCTTTAACACCAGAGACCTCACGATTGAGTCAGTCCTGACGCAAACCCTTTCTGCTCAAATTCAGACCCCCACTACAACGGTTTGGTAACTTGATCCAAAATAACACATTCTTTCAATAAAAGGACACGGCTGGGCCGAAGTCTCTGTGTGGCGCTTTCCAAACCTAATTATTTCATTGTCCCGACACTTGAGCTAATAAATCAGTGGGTTCAGGAGAGCTGCAGGAGAGCACTGTTAAAAACTCTGTGTTTACGGTGAAATACTGTTCAACAGCAACAGTAAATACACACAAGTCAAAATTGTATATTACCCAAATGGACAAATTAGCTTAAATTAAAAAAATATATAGCTTGGAATATGAATAAAAAATAAAATAATATATATAATAATAATAAATCAAATTGAAATAGTTCAAGTAATATAAACTTAAGAGTAGTAGGTGTAACATTTACAGAATAAATTGTTACAAGAGATTACAGTGATATTTGCAAGAAGAAAACGTGATGAATTATTTCATTGCAGTAAAAAAGTTACTATGAATTACTAATAATAATTACTAATTTCTTGTCACGCAGTATTTGTACCGTAATGTTTGTACAGCTTCCATTATTTTTTTTAACTGTTGACATTGGGGACCTACTGCAGTACGGGACAACTGCATAAGTAAGACAAAGTTAAGTTTTGGGTTTTTTATAAAATGTATGGTGATAATATGGTGTATGTGCTGTAATATCTGTTTTACAGTCAAGGACTAGCAATATACAGATTTTTTTGGTATTTTTTTCGGTGTGGAAGTTCTGCACAAAAAGCAAAGAGAGTGTTGCAGTTTCAGTTTACAGTTGAAAAATTATAGCAATTAATCAGAGCTACTAAAAAGTCTCGCTTCACAAATATCGATATAACAATATCAACATATGAGTCACAGTGAAAAGGGGTCTATGTGCTGTAACCCACAAGTTTGCAACTTCAAGACAAGGCACACAAAGAGAATAATGCACTACAAAAAGAGAAAATCAGATATTTTACAGTGCTCTTGTTATTTTAACTTTGAGCAGTTCGGGCTGATTGTTTGAAATTGTGAGTTAAATGGCACTTCCAAATCAATTCGGTGCAGCATTAGATTTGCAGCACGCACAATTACAAGGGTTTGATTGACATCACTGTGAGCAGCTGACCTAGGGACCACTTTCTCTATGTTCACTCTAGGATCGGTTTTCACTTTAAGGCAAACCGGACGACAGTGTGTGCCATGTTTAGGAGCCAGAGGCAGAACGAGCTGAGTAGAATGGACTAGACAAACCTCAATGGAACAAAAGTTGACTCACTACACTCTTCAATACCAGTTATATCAATGTCAATGTTGTTCCATTACAGTAAAGTATTGACTAAAACAAGTATTGTTTTCCACACTACTTAAAAATACGGTGTACCCTTTTTTAGTGCAAAAAATATGGTGGTGCGTTGTAGCGTAGACAATTTATACATCAGGCATCACTTACTGGACAAAGTTTCCCTTTTACAGAGGGAGACTATTTTCATCCTAAATCTGCTGCATGACTTGTGAGCTTCCATTTTGAGGGATTTCCCGGCAACAATTCTCTGTTTCATTTCCTAAACAGTTAAACTTCCAATAATAAAGCATAAATTAGCTTGCGCTTCTGTAAAAGAGCCACACAGCAGTCACACCTCCACTTCATATAGTCTATGGCAGCTGTTGTAAAAGTCCCACAGTCACCAACCTTGCTCCATTCCCAGAGGAACTAACTATAGAAATACAAGTGTTAGTTTCTTAGTGCATTACATGTGGTTAAAACAGAGGTGTTAATAGAAAAGTTTTGGGTTGTGAGCATAAGCAAGGGAAAAGAAAGAAAGGAAAGGGCCATATGTTTGCGTTTCAGAGGTCTGTGTTATTAAATGAGGCCAGAAATTGTCCTAATTGCAGTCCTCGTGTGTGCAGTGTAATTATAGCCTCATCACACATATTGCTTTCCCACAGTAGCAATACGACTGTATGTCTGTGGATGCACGCTGTTTACACAAAACGTAAAAGGAGACAAGAAAAACAACGCCAAACGTAACAAAGACAAACGTATGGAAGACGTCCCGCTGCTGTCCACACCAGAGTCAAACCTCAATTATAGCCACAAGGCATTGTGGGCCGCGGCGCTGACCTGTGGGTTGTTGGGGCAGTGGCAGTGTCCAACAGAAAGGAGTAAACGTAGCTTTGTAGCATTTGTGTATTTACATCCTACATAGCTTTGTCTCTAGAGTGAATCAAACTGATGAAAATGTCAGCTTATTGTGACTTGATTGGCTGAATGTGAAGATTCAGCGCATGAAAAAACAAAAGGGAGCCATAAACGCTTGTGGAGCGCATACCATATCCAAGGAATAAGTGCCCTCACAAACTTAAGAGCCATGTGGATTTTTTGTATATTAATTGACATTTGCAGAGTGGTTAGTGCACCTACATTTTTGTTGAAAAGGGCTTGATTTTGCAGACATGTTCTTGCATGTTGTTTTTAATATTGTCCATACTGTTTCTTTGTCAGAAATTGCAAAATTGGAGGAGAAATTCTCCAGCTGACCTGGTGTTGACCCTAACAGAACACAGCAGCACAACATCTCTTTATAGGTCTGGGGACTGTGCACACACAATAAGCAGCTTGTGCCCTCAACCAATGAAGAAAAATATATAGCAGTGCACTATAGTATTACAAAAACATACATCTATAATTAACACCTTGACTGTGGTGCAATGATACACCATCTCGCACATCGTAAATGTGCCTGTTATTGAGAGCCAGATCACTAAATGTGCTCAGTTGCGTCATGAACCAACACCAGCCAAATGATTAAGCTGACCAGACCAGACCAGAGTGTAAATCACATCATGGTTTTAGTAAAAGTGATCCAGAGCTGGACTCGGGAGAGGCCAGACCAGGAAGCGCCCTCGACAATGTGCAGAATTCCTCTAAGCCACATTAAGCCACACGTTGTGTAGTTCCACTGAACATGCAACAAACGGGCAAAGACCCAAAAATGGCTTAGGTGTGTTCATGCTTCCCCCCGGGTGTGGTGTGGAAGGACTGCGCCGGCCTGGAGCCAACATGGCGGTCGGTTCGAAAACCACAGAGTGAAAATAGACACGTCCGGCGCTGATCAAAGAGAGGCGGGGCGTCAGCACACAACAAAGCGTGCTGATGACAGACGGAGGAGGTCTCTGACAGGACATCGAGGAATGGACTGGTGTTTATGTCACGGGACGCTGAGGTCACTCTGGAAAACGGGAGCATTACGACTGAGATAATCACGCAACTAAGCTGAAAATAATTAAAGGTATGTGGTGTAGGGCCCAACCGACAACAATCAGGTTTGGTGTGGTCATGCAGTTGACACGACTCGGGGAATGTGTGGAATGGCAGCTACTGGACAGGGCAGAGAAGGGTGGGGTGAAAATGAGCCAAAATGTCGCTGGGGCTCGAGACAGAGCAGTGGTTGTTGATGTCTGGGACCTCGGACATGAGAGGGAGACCGGCGCTGACCAGGATAGAACGGAGGAAGCCGTTTGTACGCACCAAGCCTTGACTGGCTCAAAATACTCATGGCCAAGAACATGGTCATTGTGGTCGGGTTTGGTGCACTTACAACTTCAAGGTTGTGGGTTAGATTCCCACAAAGCAAGTACCTCTGAAGCATGTGGGTTTAGAATGTGTGACTAATACAAGAGGTATGTGGGAATTTTGGAATTAGACGACACCATCGGGGCATGTTCTACTGGCATGGTCTAATAAAGCCATGTACAGCAACATGTTCAACACAAGGAGAGTTCATCCATCTCGAAAGTTTTACACTCCACACTCCACTATATTCCTCCATTCTTGGTTTTCTTTGCAGCTCTATTGAAACCAAAACTTAACAAAATGAAATCTTTATGCTAACTCTCTAAGACTCCTATAAAAGGGTCCATCCTGGATTTCCTTGATGTAATTACTGTACATGTGTGCAAAATATCTTGTTTAGTTTGGAAGATTTTTTTTGTTTAAAAGGTGAATGTCAGTCTTGAAGGAAGGCTGCTTGAATATTATATTATGTAAAAATAAATATAATAGGCATAACTCTGAATTGGGTTAGGGTTAAAAAAAATAGTCTTGTATAGCTTCTATAGCCACAACATATGGTTCCTGTTACTACAGTTGCCTAGAGAGGACAAACTGAGCACTGCTGTAGGAAAAGAACAGTCTTTGATGAGCACACATGAGCATTCAATCTTGCATGAAGTTAGATTTTGAAATAAACTGATTTAGCTCCAAATATTTGAAGTGAAATCACCATCAGACCTATTTGACTGAGATTGATCAAAGATCAAAGATCAAAGATGATAGCATATCTGTGCAGGGCTGCAAAAGCTGTTCACATGCTCTAAAACAAAAGAAGATGAGGTACCATCGTGAAAGAAAAAAGGAATATTGCTGGACTGACCAAAGTCAACTCCAAAAAGAAAATTGAACATCCGCTTTCTGACTGAAGTGTGTCCAATGGTGACATCTGGGCCTTAGAAAAAGATCTATGCCAACAACAAGATGAATCAGTGACTGTTATAGTACACTTTGGATGAAAACGTTATGTTTAATGTTCTAAATCTGTTAACTATAAATAATAAAGAGGCTAAGGAGGAGCTGCTGGAAACAACTGAGCACAAATCACACCTGTCCGAGGAGAACTTACCAGAGGCTCCTTGTTCTTAACCAGTCGGATGATCTTGACAGAATCCTCATCCTCATCAAGGTCCTCGGGCAGCGGAGGTAGTTCAGGGTCGTAATTCTTTAGGGCAACAGTGTCGTGGACTGACGAAAGGCTCTAGGAACATAAGTTTTACCTTTAGCTTCATCTTAAATATAGCAATTCAATCTTTTAATTTATGTGGTGGGGCAGAGAAAAGGCAGACTGAAGGGAGGATGGTAATGATCTGGGGTGTCTCCAGAAAATTCTGGGTGATGAATTTGACCGAGTTTAGGGCCAGTACTTGCAGCAACATGCGTTAATTGTCATTAGGCCTCTGTTCTCAGTCCATACATCTCTCTGATTAAAGCCAGCCACCACCCGACCTTGGCCCATTGCTCATACACAGCCTGACTTTGGGAAGGTGGGGGTTTGGGGCAAAGTAGGCTACTGTTTCTAAAGCTTTCCAGGATATGATAGAACCCTCAGAAGTGATGTTGTAGTGTATCGCGGCAAAGTAATGGAGTTCTCAGCCTGCTCAGATATTTCACAAGTTCACAAGCAGACATTAAAAAGAGACCAAGACGAGAATGATGCCATTGAGACATTCATTTTTCAAAACTATTTAACGGCTCTGTGTCCGGACAGAGATGCAGCTGGACACGTGCA
Source organism: Rhyacichthys aspro (assembly GCA_036850595.1). Taxonomy (NCBI): domain Eukaryota; kingdom Metazoa; phylum Chordata; class Actinopteri; order Gobiiformes; family Rhyacichthyidae; genus Rhyacichthys; species Rhyacichthys aspro. The sequence continues at coordinate 3,681,378 of CM072167.1, forward strand.
GCTTTTTCCGTGGTTTGTGGAGGGGAGGGAGAAGTGAGAAAAACATCTTCCACCCGGTGAGCCAGACGAAAGGAGAGGGGGGAGAGAGGCGTACAGAGGGATATGGTGCGATGAGCGCTGTGTTTTATGACAGGGGAGCATGCAGAGCTACAGCGTTCAAGATGTGGCTAACTGGGAGCAGATGAGGAGGAGGAGACACAGCCCACATACAGACGTTATTGTATACAGCAGTGAAGACGTCGCCAACTGCAGACTTCAACTATGGCTTTTTATCTAAGGCTATGTTTCCACTGGGAGGTACTGTGTACACTGTGTACATAATCCAAATGCTGTGGAATCTGTTTCTATTTCAGATGTAAATTTGAATCTTAAGAAAGGTGTGCTGCAATTAACTAAATTAATAAGAAGAATACCGAAAATGAAATAAGTCCTAGTGGGCAATCCATGAGACTACAGGTATAGCTGTATAATGCTTCAATAAACTGTCTGTGCTTGCAGTTGAGGCTGCAGTTGATTGTTTTTTTTCGAACAAACTCAAGAATAATTTTGGCATACTTTCTTTTTGGCGAATGAATTTTCAAGATATGCATTGTTTGGGAGATTTTCCACTGTTGAGCTCCAGCTTTTAATAACTTGAGTGGTAGCCCGAGTGGTAGCCTGACCAAATAGCGACAGAACAATATGCTTTGGGGAACCATCCATACCCTCTTTGACAATGAAGAACCTCTGGAAAGCTCCTCAATACACTCCTGTAAAAATGTGACTTAATACAATTTATGCTTTAGTTTGTAATTAGCAAGTTTTGTTGTGTTTGTTGTTTGTTGTATGTGAATGATCTGAGGAAGACATGTTGCAATATCCACTTAAAAAACACAACAGCATGTGTTTATTATCTAGTCAAATCTGTTAAAAATTTGTATATTGAGACCAAATTTTGACACTTTAGAAGAACATTATATATTATAGCTTTTTCACCTCTATTGGTGTGTAAAGAAAAAAATACTCTAACTCTACTAACTCTTGCACTACTGAAGGAGATCAAACAAATGTTAGTACAAGAGACCCAAATACCATTGAGTATCTGTACAAACATAGATATTTCATAGAGAGTTATGAACTGGCAGAGGTATAAAAATATATTGTGATAAACTCAAACCCCCTTGAGTTGTTTTGTCTATGGTTTTATCTTCATAGGACAAAAGCTTCAAAGTTGATCAATAATAATAATGGACTGTGCTGATTCTTGGAAAACCTTCAGCTCTGCATTTGTCCTTTTTTACTCTTTTATTCATTTTGTCAGCTTGATAGTTTAGAAAACATCATGAATCATCTCTTTATACTTTTTATGCAAACAATTTTGAAAATCTTCAGGGCACATTTCTCAGAACAGGCCTAACACTGTGCTTCTGGCTTTTATCTGTGCCGTACATAAACACACACTTTGTATTATCTTGTATGTCTGGAGATGTTGTCAATATGACATTGAAATATTCTCTTGGAAAGCTCAAAACCAAAACTGTTTGCAGATGAGAGGGATTAAAACAATTGGAACGAGATCCCAAACCTGTGCTGAATGGAACATATAAAATCGTCTTTGACATGGATGGATCTTCTGCAGTGTAGTGATCTGTTATGTTGTATTTGAAGACTTTCACCTTCATATGTGGACAGAAATGACCAATGTTATAGATACTAAATAGGGGCAGCTACACTTTCAAAACAGAAGCACGTATTTACAGAGGAGGAATTTTTTCACTTTTATTTCAAAGGGGTTGGAGACGATATATATTTTAATTTAGCTCTGTTTTTAACACATGGGTCAGCCAGCCATCCATCTGACTTCAGCAGGACATCTACGGGACGTGGATGTGGCTGAAAGGCATTAGAAGACAGTTAGCAAATGTTGAGGCACTTCAAAGAATTTACTGGATAATAATTGATATTTGATTCTTCTTCAGTCATTAGTATTTGTACTTAGCAATGTTGCCATGTCACAACTGCAGGACTCTTTTTATACAATACTGATTCTTCAGAACTGGGACAAAACATGTCCTTAACACAAAAAATATGTAATGTCTAAATATTACAATATTTACTACTCTTTAAGACTCTAAAGGTTTTACTATGGAACACTGTAGTACAATGATCACATTAAATTCAATGAATTGTACTTTTTATCACAGTAATGCACCTTTTTGTTTTCCAATTTCCCTAAAATAGGTATGTCCTAGGATAGAATTCATTCATTTATGTTGGAAAGATAAATAAAAAAAAGCTTTTAATATTTTAAAAAGATACATTTTGGAAAATAAGCACTTAACATGTCAAAGCAGACTTGTTTTTCATTGACATATGCACCCTACATTTTGTCAGCACCATTAGACAATTGTTTTAAAGTAATAAAATCTGGAAATATTAAGGGGGGCAGGAAATTTGAAGTACTCCTTCACTGTAAAATCTGACATTACATGAAATAACATGCATACCAAGATTTTGTTCTACTTACTACGTTTTCTCAAGCATAGATTAATTTTAAGCCCAAAAAAATGGCTAATTGTTCTTTTCTTTTATAAAAACTTTGTGTTATAATTTACACAAACTAGCTTACAGTAAATATTTCTTAATGTTCCTTAATGCTTTTAACTTTAACTTTTTATAATTTTACTGTTGTGTTAACTTGTTGTTGTGTTGTGAACTTGCTTAGACCAAGTATTAACCAATGCTGCCTAGCTACAGTGTAGGTCACTTGAGCGCATGCGCAGTATACACCAATGACTTGGCCCTTGAATCATATGAAGTTCAAGGAGCCGAGCTGTCTAGGAGCAACCTTTCTTTTTAAAACAATAAGGTAAGTTTTTGACAAAGCCTGTATTTTTTTCTGACTGAATGTACAGTTTACTTGCTAGCTTACAGCAAAATAGGTTCAGGACACGATTTCACGTGATTTGGCAGCTTTCTACTTTCTCAATCTGTGCTAAGCGATTTGAAAATGTAGGTTGAAGTGACCCTCAGTAAAATAGTGGATTAGAATTGGTTTAAATTGATATGTGCTTATTGACTTAATCTAACTTCACATTGATCAGCAAGCTAAGCTAAATGTGCTTACACAGCTCTCATTCTGTTGCACGTTTTTCTTTACCATTGCAGTGGAAGAGCAAAACTTTGCTCTCAAACCTGAAATGCCGTCCACTCTCATAGGTACTAGTTTGCCAAATTGTGTTTTTATTTCTCTATTGATAACTCAAGTCAGTTAAAACACTGAAGGTAAGAGAGGAGTATTATATTGTATTTTATATATTTTTTGTTTATTTTAGGGTAATTACCATTTTAACCCTTAGATGCATGAGCATGCATGATTTCCTGATAGTCACAATTGATAAGAATTAAAAGTTCCCATGAAATTCCATAGGAAATAAATGCGGGCCATGGCCACAATGGAAGCTTGGGTTAGTAATACAAAAACAAAACTATATATATTTGCAATATTGATCCATCAAAAAAAAAATTTACCGCTGAGGAGGACAGTTGTTAAAACGTCATTAATCATGAAGTGTTTCTCTTGGCATCAGCTGTGCACAAATAACTTCATGTGCTTCATGTGTCTTTTCCTCACTTTACGTTGCTTTGTCTATTTTTGCATGGTAATTGTCTAATATTTATTTGTAGTTCATAGACACGTGATGTTACCAAAATGCGCACCCTTATACTTCAAGGTCTTCCCAATCTACTTGGTGATGGCTCAACTAACTTCTACAACACATCTTTTTAAGTTCTTACATCTTTAAGAGATGTTCTATCTAGTCTTTATTTAGTCCTGGGTCTGGTCTTTTTTAGTCCTGGGTCTGGTCTTTTTAAGTCCTGGGTCTTGTCTTGTCTAGTCCTTAGTCTTGTCTGTTCATTCCTTGGTCTGGACTTGTTTAGTCCTGGACCTGGTCTTTGTTTAGTCCTGGGTCTGGTCTTGTTTAGTCCTGGGTTTGGTCTTTGTTTAGTCCTGGGTCTGGTCTTGTTTAGTCCTGGGTTTGGTCTTTGTTTAGTCCTGGGTTTGGTCTTTGTTTAGTCCTGGGTCTGGTCCTCTTTTAGTCCTGGGTCTGGTTTTGTTTAGTCCTGGGTCTGGTCTTGTTTAGTTCTGGGTCTAGTCTTAGTTTAGTCCTGGGTGTAGTCTTATTTAGTCTTGGGTCTGGTCCTCTTTTAGTATTTGGTCTGGTCTTGTTTAGTCCTGGGTCTGGTCTTGTTTAGTCCTGGGTCTGGTCTTTGTTTAGGCCTTGGTCTGGTCTTCATTTTCCTTCACCTGTCATAGAATCCTCTGTCATAGAATTCTCCTTTTATCATATTTAAATTCTTACCATTAACTTGTAAGATTGGTCTATTTGCAAACATCTGTGGAAAAATTGAGAGATTTGTTTTTAAAAGTTAATAAACTGTTTTAACCACATGGTTGTGAAATTATCTTTATTTTAATAAAGATTTTATTTAACTTTGGAATATCGGAGCAGGAATGAATGAGTAAAAACAGAAATGTGTGTAAAGTGTAAATACAAACATGGAAAATGTCCAGGTACATCTTATATGACATATTTGAAATAGGAAGTTAAAACTTTCTATACTAAACAAATAGTACATCCAAAGTACATTTTCAGTAACACAATAATAGTATGAAAATGTCATTTTGAGGGGTAAATTCTCTTATGAACTGTTTTTCTAAACTTGTTGCAAGAAAAAGTAATTCTGAGTCAAGTCATGAGAACAGGTCTAATTTAGTTACATTTACTTACGGTGTAAGTACCCCACACTGAAACAACCTTGTCAGTAGTTGGATTTTACAGTGTTAAAGGATTTAATTTTTGATTAGTGTCCTCAAGTCAGACAGGATTAATATTTTTAAGTATTTTGAATCTTATTGTTAGAAATTACTTTGTCCAACCATACTACATCAACACAGTTTTCAAATTTCTGGTTTTGACCAGGTTTTGTGAACAAATAACCTGGTCATGGATGAATGGCACAACACTGGGCCTCAGGATCTAGTCACCGTATCTCTGTGCATTCAAAATGCCATCAATAAAATACACCTGTGTTCTTTGTCCATAACATACGCCTGCCCATACCATAACCCCACCTATTTCCCCATTCAACTGCAGTCAGGTTGAGACCCTGATGAGGACGACGAGCATGCAGATGAGCTTCCCTGAGACGGTTTCTGACAGTTTGTGCAGAAATTCTTTGGTTACACAAACCGATTGTTGCAGCAGCTGTCCTGGTGTCAGATGATCTTGGAGGTGAAGATTCTGGATGTGGAGATCCTGGGCTGGTGTGGTTGCACGTGGTCTGCAGTTGTGAGGCTGGTTGGATGTACTGCCAAATTCTCAAATGCATTTGGAGACAACTCATGGTAGAGAAATGAACATTCAATTCTGCAGTCAGCATGCCAATTGCACGCTTCCTCAAAACTTGCGACATCTGTGGCATTGTGCTTTGTGATAAAACTGCACATTTTAGAGTGGCCTTTTATTGTGGCCAGCCTAAGGCACACCTGTGCAATAATCATGTTGTATAATCAGCATCTTGATATACACGTGTGAGGTGGAGGGATTATCTCAGCAAAGGAGAAGTGCTCACTAACACAGATTTAGACAGATTTGAGGAAAAAAAGAATACATAGAAAGTGTCTTACATCTTTGAGTTCGGCTCATGAAAAATGGAAGCAAAAACAAAAATGCTGCGTTTTTATTTTTGTTCAGTGTATGTGATGTGATTCCACCAACTTGACAGAACTGAAGAACTTTTTTTTGTTCATGTTTAACATAGTAAGACTACATGTACTTCACAAATGTCAAAACAGGGCACCTTCTCTTTTATATCACCAGCTTTGGTTGTGTTTGATGAAATGTCAAAATCTAAGTTCTAAGATATGGGTTTGGCGCACACTTGGGTAAACACATCTGATATTTTGAAAATAGGTTTCATCTTACTGTCAAAGTACAGCCAAGCCCAACATTTCCTGCTCCTCTTTACTTTAACCCACTTTTCCTTCTGCTCTCAGCTGACCCTTCATTCCTTTAACCTGCCTTTAACAGTTTCCTCTCAGCTCCATCCATCAGACTAATGTCCTGACCTGTGGCTGTCCTCTCATCCATGGCACTTGCTTAAATCTGGCATCAGCCCCCTCTTCCACTACAAACCCCCATGTCTGTGCCTAACTACCCGTAACAGGACCACAGCTAATTCCTTCTAAAAACTTAGGAAGTAGCACTACCAGCTGCATGCTAATGGGTAGCACATGGTACGAGCAGTTACTCAGGTACAAATGTATGCATATGGGGCTTACTTCCTGAGGTAATATGAGTCAGTGGGTTATGTTATGCATGCCCTGAGGCTAAGGCCTGGCAAGAAAAATCTTATAAGCCTATAGAGTTGATATGTACTAAAAATTATATACTATACATTGTTCCTTTAGTAGCCTAAGCTGATCATTCAAAGACACAACCTTTTTTTTTTTTTTAATTTTCTTTTATAAAGACACAACCTTTTAATACCACAAAAAGGAAACATGTATTTTGTTTTGAGAAGTATGCTAAAGACAATGGTTCAAGTACACCATTGTGTGTAAATAATCAAAATGTCAGATACCAACAGTGAACCCTACAGCAGTGAAGTAACCTTTCCTGCTACTTTTATTTTTAAAAAAAGGGAAAACAGGAGGATTTTTTTTTAACACAAAATACTAATACATTACGTTAAATTTAAGTTTTGGGCTAACCTGAAACTTTTAGCTTTCGAGTTTATGGCTGTAGACTGTATTGATCCTGTAATTATCTCTGCCTCAAAGCATTGGCAACATTTATCCATGGTTAATCTTTTTCAGTGTAAATTAAGGCGTATTTTGCAACGGAATAACCCATTTCCTTGGTTTATTTCCTTAGTCCTTACTTGTTGACATCAGTGTCAACCAATGGAAGTGCTCCTTTCTCCTGGAAGTTAACTGTGATTGGCCAAAATCCTGCTGAGGGCTGATAATTCTCATCTATAAAAATCCTTAATTATAAAGCCTAGATCACATCTTAAAGTCTAATTTTTTCACATATGATTCCTATTACAAAAGCTGTAAAGCTAAATGCAACAGCAAAAAAATCAGGTAATGGACTTTCAACATTCTGAATCATTAGTATTAGTATTATATTTATAGTTTCAGAAGCATAATATTTTCCCATGAAAACCACAACTAGGGTAAGAATTAAGTATTTGATTTTCAGACTAAGACATCGGGTGATCACAGTGACAACAGTAAATAATTTTTAGCACAAATCCTGGATAATTCAAATGGACAAACAATAAGGTTTTATTGTGAAATCAGAAAATGTAGGCATTGATGTCGTTTGATGCAAAAGCTGTTACCACAGGTGGCATTACTGTTGTTGCTATACACACAAGTTAAGTGACATCAACACGTAGTGAAATAACTTAATATTCATGCATGTGTACCATGTCCAGAGATTCTCAAAATCTTTGCTCTTAAAGTCTAAAAACTGCATTTGTGTTGATGGGGTGCCCAAGCATGAAAGAAAAGGCTCATTCACAAAAATATCTGTACATGTGTAGACCCGGCCAAAGAGAGGCAACGCCGGCCTTTCCATTCATTCATTCTCGGTCGGTGTGTTTGTGTTCATTAAGCCATAATAAGGTTTCTAGATAAACAGATCACTGAGGTTGACTAAATAAACCTCGTCTTTACATTCCTGGCACCAGTCTCTCATTAAAGCCCCCAGCCCTGACACTGGGCCGCTCGGTTTTCAGTTTGCGGTGTTCCCTCCTTGGCGGGCGGGACCCTGCTGTGAGCGCCCTGCCTCAGAGACTCCGCTGTAGACCAACTGGGACACAACTTTTTTTAAAGCCTTGAACCTCTATATGCATTGCCTGGAGTGGAACACGTCCGCACACAAAGCTACACTACCTCCAAACACGCCGCAGGAAACAGACGGCCATCATAATTGGCACTTTCATCACTGTCAATATTAGTCTTTGTGAGAAGGTGGGCTAATATGGGTAAAGCTGTTTATTCACGTGTAAATTGTAAAGTTTTAAGAAAGAGTTTAGTGTAAAGAGGTTAATTTATATCCGCAGCCAAGGAATGGATCATTTCAGACATAATTAAGAGTGATACAGTTACTATCGCACAGAGACGCCATTCAAAAGCAACACCAGCCATCTGCTTGTGTTTTAGAGCCATTTACACTAGGCCTGGCTGGTACAGGATCAAGTGCCATAGAGAACACATCCTCAAGGAATAGAGCAGAGTATAAAGTTCACATACATACAGATGCCAAAGAGAATCCACTGCGCAAACAGTCAAAGAACCACCAGAAGAGCTGTGGACAAGATGCAGACCTTTACCAATATAGAAAACATAATTTCAAAAGCACATATGAAAAAAAGTTAAAGATTAATTTGAACACCTTTGTCCATCTGTGGGTAGCAATAATAGCAACATCTCAACACTACAGGCTGTAGCCTCAATGTACTGTGAACCCTCCATCTCGTCTGGATGTGGTCTCATATTCTTGCAGTCATGTATCGTTGAACAGATTGAGTGTTGACTTATCTGACACTTCAGATGTAGTTCCAGATGTAGTTATTCAAGTAAAGGAATATTTCACCATTTTTACGTCTTTGTAGCCCCTTGCAAATATCAGCGGTGCTAACCTTGGTGTCTACAATGACAATGGTTCAGATCAGTGGCTGGTAATTTTCCAATGTGGTGATAATAACATGCATAGAAATCAAATACACTCCTACTTTTACCATAACTTCAAACTAATACAAGCAGTCTATACAAATTTCAATTGTTTGGTGTGAAATAGTTCCGAAATGCTTTCCATGAAGTAAGCTGTTGGATATGGTTGGTTTGGACACACTGATTTGTAATTTTTGCCTTAATCAAATCAATGCAGTTTCCAGATAGTGTTATCAGAGGACTCTGGACATGGCTAGGTTGTGGGAATCTTAGGTTGTGGTTGTGGGAATCTTAACTTTGTGGATCTTTTTAACTTGAAACCATCACCGACGGCAGAAATAGCTTTTATATAATACCACATTGATACTGGTTTGTGAAAGAAGCTGCAGCCATAAAATCAAAATATTAGAGGGTTTTTTTTTTGTTTTTGTTTTTTGCCAGTGTGTTTTAATGAACAGCAGTGTTCATGTGGTGTTGTTTTTACCTACATTACCTTGATAGGTTGTTGAAAAATTTCTACACAGAATTTAATTTAGTCATTACAGGAAGTCAAGTCAAAAGCATGGCTCAGCGGTTCAGAGCTTTAGGTTCAGGAGATGTCCAATAACTGGAAGGTTGATGGTTCGATTCCCGCTGGTTGCCCCCTTGCTACAGGACTGGTGCGTGATTGTGGTTAAAGCCATGAGCGCTGTGTGTATGACAGCCAGTCTCGGTCAGTCTGTCCCGGGTGTGAATGGAAGCATGATTTAAAGTGCTTTGGGTACCCAAGAAGGGTACAAAAAGAGCTATACAAATGCATGCCATTTACTATTTACCATCAGTTTCTTCAAAACACAGCTTTATTTAGGAACCTCTACAAGAATGGCTGATCGCTATGACCCCATATTATTGGTAAATGTTTGCCATCTTTTGCAATGTCTGCAATGCATGTAAATATATGACAAGCAGCTATTATCAATATCTTATGCAGGATGCTTAAATTCTTGTTTTATCATTATACACGGTTGAAAAATGACTGTCCTTCTTTATTCTTCCCTTAATCACAGAAATATCTTGTTACACTTTGACCTTTTGTTTTTGTTTTTTTGTTATATAGTTGGAGTCACTCGTCTACAGTTTAAGTATTGTAACATGGAGAGAATGTGGAGAGAACGTGGAGAAAACTCAATTTTTTTTATTCCCTAGGAGCATCAGTTAATATGTAATAAACAATGAATTCATGAGCATAAAGATATTATTTATGTTATGATTCATTAGTGTTTTATTCAACACGAAAACAAAATCAATGTTTACAGCTTCATTGTAATAATAATCAATAATAATGTGTAGTTATGTTATCATTCCAGTTAGAATATTTTTCTTTGATTTTAGAGGCTGCATCAACAGAGACTATTAAAAAAATGGTTGAGATATTACGCTAACATGGACAGCCATTTAAAGAATGGGGATACCCATCCATCTGGCGCCTTTTCTCCATGTGTTGACGGTGCTGAGCTTTCTGATCAATGACTGAGTTGTGATGAATTGACCTTCACCGAGCCAAATACTTTCAGTGCATGTGTTATTACAATAATACAATTCTGACACAGTTGATGATGGGTGAATGTGGCATTGGACTTTGGCCTTGACAAGACAAAAGAGGCTGCAGAGTCTCCACAGAGAAAACAGGAGAGCGGACTCTAAAGGGATTTGTCAAGTCTGCCTTTCTGCTGTAATGAGGCACTGAGTGTTAAACTAAGGTGAACTTATGTTCTCACCTCTCTGAGTTTTTATTTCTGTCTATTTTAGACAGAATAGTATACTCACTAATGTCACTGGGAAAAGGTCTGACATTCCTTTAATGATGTGTAGTAAAGCAGACTCATCCCAGAGGCATTTGTCCAGAACTTTAGCATTATCTTTACTCATGCTAGTCATAATAGCTACATTGCCACCGTGGGCTCCACAGTGCAAAATAGTTAGCACAGCAAGACTAGATAGCACCATAAAAAGCACTAAAATTATTTATTTAATTAATTGTTTGGATACTACCAACTCAACAACTGTATCGCAGCTCAGTGTGGGTAAAAGTATTTTTATAATACTATATATATTTGTTCATGTAGCCTATAATGAATTATAGTCAAGTGGCCACCTCAACTATAGAGTGCTGCATGAAACAGTGTGTGTGTAATGCAGTGAGTGAGGATTAAACTGAGCAGCTGTTTCTGGCAAAGTCTAAACAAGCATGATGTTGGCAGATCAAAAAAGAAACTCGTTCAGCTGTGTTTCGATCCCCCGTCACATCTTGCTCAGACACCTGTGGTCCTGATAGACGGCCAGATTTATGCTTTTGAAAATACAAATGTGTAAATTCATTTTGTAGCTGTCTGCGTCTGGCTAACAAGCCCTGAGAAAGCAGCCAAGAGAAAGTAAGATCTGGATCTGAATGGTGGATGTAAAGCATGATGAGGTCCCTGATAAGTATGCGGTTTTTAGTTGCTCCCACTTCGACATAAATTCAATAAAGACAGTAAAAAGAATTGGAAGCGCTCACCTTCACATGGGGTTTGGACAGCAGCTGAAGCAGCTCTTTGATTTCTCCATTGGATGACTTCCCTTGGAGCTCCTCAGACAACTACAGAAAAGAAAAGACAAATTGGTAACAAGGATTGATCATTTGAAATAATCACTTGAATAAAAGAAATTATGAAAAAAAAAATTTCCACATGACAAAATTCCTCCTACATCGTGATGCTCAGTGGTTTTATAAATATGAGGTTAAAATGGCAGCCAGAGGTAAACTAAGTAATGTTGCCAATACAGACTTTTTCAAATACTAACTGAAACCTTGTTGTCCTTAAAGAAACTTCTTAGACATCTACAGTACAGCACACATATATTTTTCTAAAGCCTTCCTTTACCTGAAAGGCACCAATCTAATCTCTCACAAAGAACAGTACCATAAGCATAGCAGAGGAGAGACAATGATGATTACGTGTGTGTTAGCAGCATTGCAATTTGTGGTCTTCAATGTTTCTTATGCCTCACTTACATCTAAAGTGATCATTAACCAGAAAATTCACACTAAGATAAGCATTGTTACAGAGAACTGATGATGCCTTAGGTACGTGTCTAGCTGCAGAAAACAAGACAACAAACAACAACAAACAATTTTCATATATGTGCTTTGCAAAGCTCTGCTCTTGCCCTACACTCTCTGCTTTTCATTTAAAGAGCTTGTCCGTCAAATATCACACTATATGTGGCTATGTGTTTTTCTCCAGAAACACCAGGACACTTATGAACACCTATGAAACGTTCCAGTGACTCATGTTTCTGCTTTCTCGTTCATTTAACCTAAATGGGACACGCAAGACCCGAAACATACTGGTGGGATACATTTCCACACCTTTCACACAAAAATGCATAACATAGGTTTCAAAAATAGCCATATGCAGTTACATTTCGTTTTTACAGAATGCTTCTTCAACCTGTTTGTTTCTGTTTGTATGGTGTCTGTCATCTTTTTCATGGGATACCTGTAAACTCTGTAAAGCATACTAAATATGAAAGACTAATTATGTTTCCATTCAAAGTAGCCTCTGCATACATCTAATAAACACATGGATGCAACCAAGTGTTTAGTGCAGTAAAGTACAATAAGTCTTATTAGAAAGCAGGCTCACAAGTTCTCCATTAGTCACAGCTGTTTTTTGCTTCTATTACTGTTCAATCAGGAGCTAAAGAAAGCAGTCCATTGCCCTTGGACAGAGTCTGGGCTGTTGTAGACTGGGTTAGACCGGTGAATGATAAATCTCTGGTAGCTGTGCGAGCGGTGACTGTGATTCTAAAGCACAGGCCACGCTCCACGTCTGCACTCTGATTTATGAAACAACCTCCAGGACAGCGCTAGACTGTGGTGTGAAAGTGGAAAAAAGTAGTCCCACACACACCTGCAGCTGCTCTCACAAAGGTGTTTTAGACTGTCTGTCTGTAGGTCTGTAGTGTTAGACCACTTGTACTTAACATACTTTATTTACACAACTAAAAACCTGGGAACATCCAAGGGAGCACAAGGATGGATGTTCTGAAAAGGTCTAGCCAACCAGAAATATGGAATAAAGCCACAAAAATGAATGGTATTTTAGTTCTTAAGTGATTCTTAACCAATTGGTAACTGTAAATTCTGTGAGCAATGCACAGTCACAGGATAGACTTTACTGGTTTCGCACAACTTTTTTAGATACATCATCAGAGAAGTAAAAATTCTACCAGAAATTATGGGTCTTGTATGCACCTGTGTGAAACTTTGTACACTGTTTCAGTCAGGATCAGTCCTAGTTATTTGTCTATGAAAATGATGGAAACAATAGAGATGTGAATGACATGAAAATGCAACACAATAAAATACGTTTTTTTGTATTCTTTTGGGGTGGAGAGGACTGCAGCAGAAATACTTTTTATGGTTTTATACGACTAGCTTTTATCCATTTTACTCATGTATTGCACCTTTTTAGCAGTCTAACTTATTTTAAAAAGACTGTACCTAATATTTTTTTTCTTCTAGCTGGGGAAAATGATGTAAACCCCAATTGGCATATTCTGAAAGCAACAATTTGTATTTGTATATATACAGTTTATCATTGACTTTGGAAATATGTTAGATTTATAGAACAAAACAGTGTATTCTCCTTAAAATAAATAATACATTCAAATCCATAAATAAATAGTTTAAAAAATAAACAGAAAAAATAATTCAATCATGTAATGTTTAACAAGGAGGAGATAATTGCTAATCTGCCACTGAAATCACACCACTTGGTTATTTTAACAAGAGCAAAAGGTCTGTTATTTGCAAGTATGATGCTAACTCTATAAAAAAAAACAAAAAACACTACAGTCCCTGTCAGGCAGTGCACAGTGAGTGGTTAGCGCAGCTGCCTTGCAGCTAGAGGGTCGTGGATATGAACACTGATCCAGCCTGAAGTCTGCATGTCCTTTCCACATACTATGCCAAGACATGCGTAAAATCATGTAATTGTGTTGGCCATGCTATTAACTGGCCATTGTCCAAGATAAGCAACAAAAGAAGAATGTATAGCTTTAGTCAATTTGACAACCATCATTTTCATAATTTGAAAACATAATTGGATTTGAATGGAAGTTTTGACTTTAACTGGTGGTAAACTGGAGTTTTCATTTCTGACCTGTTTCTTTGTATCTCTTCTCAAATAGTATAATTCATTGAAGTTGGTCCACACTGGTCTATGTTATGCATTGGTATCGATATCTGACCTTGGTTACAGTGTTATTGACTACAACTCTCTCCTGTACACATCTACTGCATCCACAACCGTACACAAAGATGCTTTGGTGGTTTACGGCGCAACACCTTGTCCATGTTAAAAGTGTAGCATAAAGCATGGAGAAACACATGAATCACAGCTGGCCTATGTTGTCATCACATCACAAATAAACCCAACAGGAAAATCCACCCAAAGTGCTTTAAGTGTGACGCTCTGGCGCACGATGACAGAGGTTGGAAAAAGCAAGCGTTTGTTTGAATAACGACTCCTGCGGTGCAACAAAAGTGAGGCAGAGGTAAAGCCTGGGGGCCGGGGGTTACACTGGGGTTACACAGGGGTTACGCAGGGGTTAGGGAGGACAGTATGTCACTACAGCCTGACACAGGAACATGTGCTCTGGGCCAGGGGAGGTCTTTTTTATTATTTGAAGTAGTTTTGGGCTCTCGGGGGACAAGGAGGACTCCAATGAATAGTCAGTGGTCAGGGTTACTTCAGTGTGAATGCCAGTCAACCCAGCACAAGTGGATTTTATTAGTGCACAAGATATTTGAATGGAAAGAACAACTAGCTCCCATACATAATGAATGTATTGTTTCCAGGTGGATAAGTAATAGCTGACTCACAACATTCATATTTAACAATTGCATCAACACTCATCTCTGCATAATGCATTAGTCATTTTTTAAATGAAAGCATTTCCTTATTCTTATTATATTATATATAAAATACTGCAAGTGCATCTGTAATAAATCATTAACTTTGTGTTCCAATATAAACTCAGGGATGCAGTGGGAAAGTCCTGAGTTTTGTGTAGCCATCCACTGCCCAAACCTCATATATAGTGGTTTCTTGTGATATATTTGGTGATCTACATATTGTTCTACATTATTTATGGTATATCCATAGGAATACTCAAAATAGATTCTCAGAGACTGGGCTGAGGACGAGACAGTGTGGGAGAGAAGCAGAAGAAGAGGAGACAGGAAGTGAAGGATGAGTCGGGGTCAAAGTCTTTAGTGAGGGAACATCTCCTCCTGTGATTGGAGTCGTCCATCATCTCCTCTCTTTACAGCAGGGGCTGCTGGGACAGTCCCGACACAGACCTGTAAATTTCCAGCCGCTCATACTGTCCTATTACAGCACCTTGTCCCATAACTCAGGCCTGAGGACAGATGGCTCATGTTTGACAATGGCTTTCTAACTTCGTGCTTTGCTTTTGAAATCACATTTTCCATCTCCAGACCTTTGCTAAGAGAAAACCAGGGAGGAGGTGGTGTAGGTTTCATTTGTTAAACGTCACAACGGGAGCTTTTGAACTTTTGTTTGGATAAGTTGGATCCCGCCATGTCAGTTTATGGTACTCATTTGACCCTTGGCAAAATTATGATATATGGCAGAATATACATGACATAAAAAAAAATATAGAGAAATCAGATCACAGCCAGCCATCCATCAGACTTGGATACAGAGCAATTAGGGCTGATTTATTGTGTAAGCCATCGCTAATACATCCAGCATGCTGCCCACAGTAACGTTTTAACCTGGAGTTAATATTATGGAGCATTCTATTTGATTTTACACAGAAACACATGGGGATGTTTCCCCATTATTAGACTTTATAGAGTGTTGTAAAGATTTTAAAGAGTCATGGCTTAAAACTGGCACTTACTCTAAAATAACATTTTAAAGGAAATAATGACTCGCAACATGCAAAACTTACAAGCATGCTAAAGTAATATACAACCACCACTTCATACAGGTCATAGAAAACAATATGTGCATGAAGAGGTTTACACTCTTACACCTCACATGTTCTGCTTCTGGCTCTTCTGTTTAAACAGAACATAACATCTCTGAGCAACAGCTCAGCAAAACAGAGACAATAAAAATATCTCTACTTTTATTTTTCAGACAATTCACGACTTTAGTCAATTTGTTTCTCTCTTCCCCTACTTTTTAGCCTTACAGAAAAAAAACATTTTGTTTATTGTCTTTTATTGTTGAAACTCTCAAAAGTCAAGTTAAAAGATGCAAAACAGTTAAACCAAAGCACATGACTAAATTGTATGAAGATACAAATTAAAACCAAGACCATTTCTAGCTGCTCTGGGTGCTAGCATTAACATTAGCCTTCACACTGTGGTTGTAGGTGTGACATCATTCAAAAATTAAAAAATATTTAATTTATCACCAAACCCCTGCAATACGCTTTTAAAAAGAATGGAAGAAAGCCTTGTGAGTATCTGTCAAATGCCCCAGGTGTCCCTTACCCCATCTTAAGTATATTCCATGATTTGATACTAAAAGGCCACATGGGGATTGATATTTGGACAGTACTGTTAAGTGTAGGCTGGTTCTTTCTCATTTACTTTGTGTTGTGCATAATCTGTGCTGCACATGCTGCTGCCTGACACTAATGAACCTTTAGGTGCACTCCAGTGCTCTTTGTTGGCCCCAAGTGGTGTTTTATCGTAACAGCAAGCAGCAAGTTGAAGAGATAGACATGAATGTGGGCCAGAGGGGTCACACAACCGGTGGATTTTGACCTGGAATGTGCTGGTGTGATTTTTTTAGCTTTAAAGTAAACCAGTTTATTGGTTGTATCAATGCTGTTTTATGAGCAGCATCAGTTGCTTTAACTGCTTTAATATCCATTGTCCACAGTTTAAAAAGTTATCTCAAAAATGGTTGCTGTCACCATTGACCAAGATGTAACTGACATTTTTGTTTTACATAAGTAATGAGAACATAATGTAGTATATACTGTAGAACCTCCAGTTAACCCAGTTATTTTCTCCCCGTCTCACACACTCACACACCTTCTCTTTGAGCATCTCCCTGACACTTTTTCAAGCATCCTGCACCTATGTGTTATAAGATCTCTTCCTTGCATATGTAAACAATGCACATCAGATCCGTCTAAATCAGTCTTTTCCAGATCTGCGTCTCCTTCACTGTATATACCATATTAAGAGAACTAACATTATGGGCCTTTTGAACCAGGATAGTAATGTTGCAATCACAACACAGGGACTTTAAATGCCAGTGCCATGTTTTTTCGTCCCATGGCTGTCACAGGACTGTCCCAAGGATAATGGGATGGGATTAGTCTCAAGGCTTAACCTCTTAGGGATCTGTCATACAATGCAAAGTAAGGGGGAGCTATAGAAATACTTAATGATTCAGTCTGGGCAATTTAGTGAATGCGATCATTTACTACTGGCAGTTTAGAGTTGTTGTCACCAGAAAAGGGTTTTTTAACATTTGGAGGAAGTTGGGGTACATAGGGGTATGACATGCAGACATGTGGATGACATACAGACTCCACTATTATGACTATCATGACTATTATGACTATTCATGGCCTTGACTTTTCTATTTCAAATAACACCACAGCATTCTAACATGAGCCAGTGCTTCTTTTTCACAGCTAACGACTTGTGAAAGTTTAAGTGTCAGTACATCCGTAATAGTGTTTGCAGTCACCACAGACACGTCTTTATATGTTCTCTATGTAACTCCGATCTGTCAGGCGGAGCTGCGGTTGGTTGTGTTTCAGCCGGTGTTGGTGCAGTGGCAGTCACCTGCTGTGTGCACTAGACAGTGCAGCGGGGGCAGACGGGGGTTCAAGTGTTATTTAACGTTCACCAATACATTAAACCTCCATTACCGAAACTCAAGCCCAAAATGAATTTCATCTCGACTGTAGATCTCTCCCTGTTGCATTTATTCTGGAGCCACCACTTCAATAGTGTTCATTTGGAGCGGTGACATGGCTGAAAACCAATCTGTTTTAAAAACACACTGCGGCGTCCTGACTTGGAAGGTTTGCTTTTCCTGACTGGACGAATCAGGGGTACTGGGATTGTGGTGTGTGCAGAGACTCTTTGATACAGCGTCTGTGGGACTTATAGCGATACCTGATAATCCCGCTGAGACGCTTGGCAGGGCATTTAGCAGGAAGCATAAATTTAAAAGTCTGTAATTTGACAAAAAGAATGAGAAAGAGTATCCACAAGTGGGAGGGAAGCTGGAGGTTGGGGGTCTATTCAACAGTCTGCTGCCTCTTGTCACAACCTACAGTAGCCAAGCAAGCAGAGAATGGAGTGAGGAGACAAATAAGTAAGTGAAGCAGGCCTGCCCACAGTGATATCCCCTGCTGGTTTGTGGAGTACTGTTGCATGACTGTATTTTATTAGTTAAAAGGCCATTTATATTGAAACAAGCATTAAAATCTTGTCTGTCATTGACTGGTTTATAGAGGTAAACAGACGGAACTATTTTTGGGCAACAAAGCTGAACTGACAAGATGTATAGACTTGAATGTATGGAATGTACTGATCTGATGACACTAGTATCCAGTTATGAAATGTAACAAGGTAAAAATACTCAAGTATCTGTACTTTACTTAAGTTTACTCCTCTACATTTTGGACCAAACTCTACTTTTTACTTCACTACATTTTTTTACATTGGCTTTACAAGTACATTTGCATTTGTAAATTGTTGTAAATGTGCAACAACTTCAATTAAACGTTAAAGTGCTACATATTTAGTTTTACAAAGCACACTTGAACAAGGTATCCATCTTTGATCTGTCAAACTATAAAACAGACACATACAGGAGAACTTCACCTTAATTAGTAACATAATTGTTTATACGATCTTCAACCAGATCATAAAGGATGCTCTGAACATGCCAAAGTCTGCAGTTGTTAAAGTCAAATATTTTTACTTTTATACTTTGAAGTATATTTAAAAGCAAGTACTTTAATACTTTTTACGTAAGTAATAATTTTAATGTGATACATTTTCTTTTGCTTGAGTACATTTCTGCCCCTTTATCTGTATCTGTGTAAAAGTAAAATATTAATCATATGTGGGGCTTCATGAATCAGGAGCAGGCACCACATTGTTCAGTGTCACTCACTTCAACACGCTGCACATGAAGTGGGCAAACTTTCATCAACAATGTTAATAGTAAGTGGTACAGCAACTACAACAATCTGGACTGACACTGACAGACAACCATTCACTCTCGCATTCATTCACTAGGGACAATTTAGATTCCCCAGTTCAACTTTACATTAGGGGTGTTCATGGTTAACCGATAATCGATTGTCATCTGTCAACGATTTCATTAACTGATTAATCGCTGTATACTTCATACACTTTCTGAGCTTATGACAGAGATACACTACACAAAAGTAATATGTCAGCACAGGTTTGTTTAAATGCACAGCTGATAGAAAATCAGCGCTTGCCCTTAATTGGTGCACATTCTTAATTAATTAGTGCACGTTTATTCATGTCGATTTACCTGTCGTGTGGGTGGGCTAACATTAGCTGCTAACATAAGATGTGAAGCAAGAGCGCAAACCACTCTGCCATAAATTTATTGTATATAATACACTAAAATGCAGCAAGTAACATCATGTTTTAGGATGCAACAGCTGATGACTCCAAGGATGAATCGTTTAGGGCTGTATGATGTGAATACAACATGTGATACAGCTGTTAACTATAGTAAAGACTATTTAACAAAATCTAATTTTTTACTTGAGCAGCGTTCAAGTTTTTTGGCTCTAGACTGACTTATTTTGGTCACAATGGTGCCACATATCTGTGTACTTAACTTTAATTTCTGATTGGCCAGACTATTTCACAGAACGCATATAAAGTTCATGGCACAATCAATAGAAAAAAAGCCGTCTTTGCAGCACATCATCATTATTAGGCAACAACTTTAAAAACAAGCAGCCTACATGCTAATGGAGGTTCTAACAGTATTGTTGTCTGTATTCCTGTTTAGTGACAGTAGTACTTTTTCAAGTAGTTGAGCTTCAAACAATATTTAGTCTGACTTTTGTTTTAGTGTTGTTCATCTGCAGAATATATTAAACTAATGAGTGCACAAAGACTTGCACATGTCCTGCCTACAATCATATGTCCACACACACCTGTATAAACCCACCAGGCAGCCTGGCATAGCCGTCAAAACGAGGAAAAGTCATTTTACCGCTGTGTGGTTTTGTTTGAAATCCTCCGCTCTGTTTATTGTAATCAAAGTGCGTCCGACTCTTCCATCCCCTTCTAAAAGCCCACAGCCATACATCATCCTAATTAGTAGTGAGTCCGAGGCAGGGAGAAAAAGGGGCTGGTTGGGGTAAAGTCTGAGGCAGAGAGAGTCTGGAGTGTCCTGAGATTGTCACGAGAGGAAGCCTGTCTTGTGGTCCAGGCTGTTTTTACTGACCTTTACCGGCCACAAGTGTTACGGTACAGCCCAGTGTTGCTCTATATCCTGCGACTTTGAGACACAACAGTAACAATGTCACAACTACCATAATTCCTTGCAACCATACAAGGACAACTGAGCCTAAATCTGAGGAGACATTAACCCAAAATAGACCTTTATTGCTCCCTTTTTGCATGTTGTTATTCCTGGCAAAGAAAATAACTGACTAGATCACCAAGTGGAACCGACCACAGCTTGGAAATGACGCCAGTGCACATGCATCTAGAATGGGTAATATAACTGACAGCTGCCCTGCGGTGGCTTCCTAACATTGGCAAACACTTTGTCATATTATATGTTCTAATTGTCCATGTTTTGATCTTCAGATGGTAGCCCAAATGAGTCATCTGAACATTCTGATGTGGGCATAGATTAACAACTGTGATTGATTTCACTAATTCCAAGCCAATTTGCTTTACAAGGTTTGCACTACTCGGCTAATTCATGTTTAATACAGTACGCAAAGTTGGTCATTCTAAATGGTCTACAGTGATGTTTGTGTCTTAACTTCTATATTCTGCCATTTAGAAAATGTGATAAAGCGATTGCAATTGAGTCATCTGGTCCTCTTCTGATGCTGAAGGTGCCCTTAAGGGTGTGTTAACTTCATTTTCCGCTTCATTTAGTTTGCACCAAAACAAAAAACAATCTATTTAGTTAGGTCCGCTTCAAACATTGCTGGTCCACTGAGTGTTCACAACTGGGTTTTTAAACTGCACCAAACAACAACAACAACAAAAAAACCCTTTCTCAAGAAACACACTAGATGGTGCTGTTGGCCCAAATGCTGATAATGTTATGATAATGGACACTTTTGTTTTGGTTTGTTTATTTTTGCTTTTACGAATGGTAAAAGTTACGTGAGGTTTTTCTCGCCAATTTCTATTCCTCTTCCTGTTTGGGCTCATTTAGATGTCTGCGGTCCGCTTAAGTTCACATTTTAAACGAACCCTACCAGGGGTTAGTAGAAAGTAAACAGGTCTCAGGGTATGTTTGTTGGCACTGAGGTTTGCATGGAAGCATTCACACTTATCCAAGTGAACCACACTAACTGAGCAACCACACCAAAGTTTGTTTTAACCACAACAAACACAGCAAGTGTCAACACACCCTTAGTGTTAGATGTTAACCGGTTTTGCATAGTTCACGTTATATTCTTGGCATTTTATTCAGGGTTAGCAAAATGTCAAAATAGTGCCTGACAGAGGTGGTCAAATGTAAGAGACAATGAAGGGCAAGAGCAATATGGGTGACCCTAGGAGACCCCAGGGCTTGACCAAGGAGATACATTTTTTGATCATTTTCTAGTAAATTGATTATAAACAAGAAAAACTTATCTGCTATATGCCTACGTGGATCTGAGTGGAAATAAATGTTAGATTGTAAATTAATAAAATGTATAACAACACAGTAAAAAAGATGCAATACGACGCAGTCCCCTGAAGACTCTTTAAGCTCTTTAGTATCCTTGTTATGGATCAAAACAACTAAGACTCTATTTTTTTTCTCTAATTTATCACTTGTTACTTTTATATAAAGACTTACTTGACAGGCCAGAGTGGAGACACTGTCCAACACAGGGACGGGTTTGCTATCTTCATAGTGCTGCAGCCGTTCATGAATCTGAAATCACAAAGGTCATCAGTAAGTGACGGACACAAATTAAGAGGTCAAATCCACAAACACCCATTTTGTGACATGATGTTATGGCTTTTTAATTAGTTTTTTACATTCCACCTTTACCTAAAAGGACTGTCCAAGAATACAGACATTTAAATACCATGCACAGCATTAGTTCATGGTCTGTAACAGTGCTTTATGCTATAAGACAGTCATTACAATAGTTATTTTATAAGTGTACTGTATGAACTTGACATTTTTTATACAATGAAACCAGGTGGGGTTGTCTTGTTGTGTATTACCAAATTATGTATTGTTACAGGTCATTACAAAGTATAGGAACAGCCTGTGACTCAGACAGGTCAACAGTGACACATTCATTCACACAAACGGCCTCCTGTGAACACAACAGACTGTTCTAAGTGTTTCAGCTGCTCAGCCTCTGTACAAACAATCCAGTTTTCCACATTGCATTTGATATACCCAAGAGGCCTGCGAAGACTTCCAAATCATTTCAACAGTCTGGTTAAATTGGCTAAACATTTCCTTATCAGTTTTAGAACTGCAACTGCTCAATGTTGAGAGACAGAGCAGCATCTCCAGAGATTTTCTAAAATGGAAAAGTTGCTTTCACGTTTACTCATTTACACACACAAAAACAATCCATCACTTCTAAACTGATATGCAAAGCAGAGATGAAATATTTTATACAAAACGGCTGTCTGATTCACCCACGCACATACATGAACATGAGAGCCATCCCGCTTGTGATTTAGTGCAGGACTGTGATGACGGCGGCTGTCACGTCCCATCAGAGAAGAGACAAGAAACTGTCTTCCCAGCAGCCACCAGGAGGATCTCCACAGCTCAACACAGTGAGGATGAGCTGGGTCCAGGAAGGCTTTTGAGCAGAGTGGCTGAAATGAAGACGCACTTGCTGAGTGAAAGTGACAGAGAAGCACCTGGGCCAACATGAGGTCTGCTGAGCCAAGTCTTACATTTGGAGCACACACAAATACGATTGGTAACAACACAGAATCACTCAAGTGCATGCAAAGTGACAGTTAGAGCAGTTTGTTGTTCGAACAGCTACAGACGCTGAGTGTAATTAAACCATATGTTTAAAAGGTGTCATTTGGTTCAACAGTGCTTTCTTTTTTTCCCTACAGAGATCAAGAATGTTGGGAAATGTGATGGGAAAAAAGAGGTAATGTGTCTCACTTCATTGACACTAGGTTTAATCCATGTTTACAACCAGCTTACAATGTTTACGAGTTGTTCTAAACATGAGTAGAGTGTAGGTTAGTGTGTAGTAAGCACGTCATATATTAATATGGTTGAACACAGGGTGGCTGTGAACAGGTTTTTATGGTTGTTGCTTCAGTCTTCATCATCATTTTATGATGTTAAAGACAATTAACAGCAGATGCCCAAGATTTAAAGAGAAAGAAGGCTATCCCCTTTCTACCAGCGGCTGTAAAAAAAAAAAATACAAAGAAGAAAAATTGTTGGATCAAAGGAGATGTCTAACAGCATTATTATCTGCAGTTGAACAAATACATTACATGTATTTACAAGTATTTACAACATAAAATTATTGTTTATTTTCAGTCCAGATTACTAGGTGCAAAGAAATATTTTTTCCCTGGGGTGTTAGGTCTGGCATGTTTTATCAAACACTTTAAAACAATGGCGTTAGGAGGAATGCAGACAGAGAGTTGTGATAAATCATGGCCTGTTAGGGACAGCGTGTTGCTCAAGACAGCAGCCACGTCTTCAGGGTCTGCTTAGAGGTTCAAATCCTGGTGTAAAGCCTCCATTACTGGCCTATAAAACACAGAGCATTAGGTGTGTCATGGAGGTAATCTGCTGAAGGCCTGAGCGAGGCCAGAGTGAGGCTGGAGACCACCGCCATGAGTCAGAGAAAAAAGACAGAAACAGGATACACTGGGAGTAAAGGTAAGAGATGGAGGGTTACAAGCAAAAGACTAAGCAGACTATTATGCTTGTTTTAATAATATTTGCTGAAAATTATCCAAACAACTGATATGCATTCTTGGTCAGTCTTGTGTCCCGAAAAGAGGAGCCACTTGGACATAGTAAGTCTTGCATTTGGAACCCAACACCAAAAAGCATATTGGAGCACAACACCGGAAAAGTAGCAAACTTAAGCCCCTTTTATAGTCCCTTTTTATCCACCTTCACCAAAGATCTCACTCTAAATTCAGTCTGAAGCTGTCCCAACTTTCTTTCATAAAGAGAGGAATACGTGTGTAACTAAAGTTAGATAGCTCATATATAAAAGGGATTGTTGGAGCTATTTGTACTATTTGTCTATTTCTGTTGTTTTTGTTTACAAGTATTTGGATATTGTCTACTTGCATTACCTAAGTAGTATTATTCATATTTTTGTGTTATTTAGAATATATTTGCATGTTTTACTTTTATAATCCTTTCTTTAATTTAAGTATTTCTTTTCATGGTTAAGCACTTTAGAGAAGCTTTGTAGTATTTCTCTTTGTCATTTGGGCACCGAAGGTATATGGGTATGGTGCATAGCCACAGGACCAGAACTAGCAACTAGCAGGAGATCCAAAAGTTTGTTTGTTTGCCTACAAAACTGGAATAAACTCGCAAAACACATTCTCTGGCATGGACAATGGATTATTTGTACTGTGTAAACCACAACCCATGGTGCATCTTAGTGATTATTTGAGTTGTGTTTAAGTTAGGTTTGATTAATTTTGATTTCATTTATTTTTTGACAAATAGTCACCACAGGGATTTAAGGGATTTAATCATGACCTAATCCATGTGCATGTAACAAAAGGCCTAGAATTAGACATTTGATGTTTAGTTTTGATTTCACACAGCACTTGATTTTGGCTTGTTATCTAAAGATCTTATGTGGTGTTTTTATTATTTGTCACAGCAGAAAGCAGTTGATAATTTTTACAATGTTCCAATATACAATAAATGACTCCATCAGTATTCCTACACTGGCAGACTGTGGTGGCAGCAAATATCAAGGTAAAAAGTAAAAAGTGGACTTAAATTTCAGGTTTTCCAGGATCTAGGGGAATCTGGACTGTCTTTTTTATAGCATTAAGTTAGGACTATGACATACTTGAACTGTTACTGTTTGCCGTTCTTTGAAGCCCTATTACAGTATTAGACTGTAAAAGGACAGGCAGGCTGCTCTGGTTACTACAACTGTCCTCATCTTCTTTGTACAAAAACGGCTGCCAGTGATTTGGTTTTTCCAACATACCACAATCCTGGTTACATCTGCTTAGGTACTTGCTCCACCACGTCGACTTACTTAGTGACTGTGGAATTTGTGCTCAGTTCGACGAGCAAATGACGCGAGATTGAAATGCTTTTATTTACAGTTTGGGACAGTGTCCAAGCGGCTGTCCGTGACGCAGTAATGTGTTTTAAAGTCATTACCCGCCGTTTTGCATAGCGCCTTCTCTGTCCTTTTGCCGCTCCTGGCACACGACACGAGTGGCCTGGTGGAAATAAAAAATACAAAACAGAAAGAGACAGTGTGCTAAAGCCAAGGAGGGCTTAGTGCAAACTCGAACGGGACACAACTGAAGCAAAGACTGGTATTCTCTAACTTCACCGATGAGGAATGTGGTGGTACTTCTAAATAAGCCAGACTCAAAATGCCCAAAATTCACAAGCAGAAAAGATGTATGAATGTGCACTTTCACCAAGTCTCTGCCACAAAGAAGTAGTGTGTGTCGTCGCTCCTCCGAGGATCAGGCTAAGTTGTATTTGCTTCCAGAAATACCCTGTGGGCTTTAAACACACACAGCAACACATATGAAGAACAGTCGCCAAAGGAAAACACAGGTGAATGAGAATGGACTGGAACCAAAACACAACATCCATCTTCATCTTTCGGCAGACAACACTTGGAGCCACTGCTATGGATCACTGTGGAGGTCGAAGGTCAAACACATCAGAGGTCTTAGAGTAAACAGTGCTAATGCTCTCTTCACGCTCAAAGCACACAACAACAGCACAGTATAACAAATGACTGCCCCAAGCTACAACTTTGTTTAGGAACAGCGCTGGAAAAAAACAAGCTTTACAAGCACTTATGCAGAATCCTGTTGCAGTGGTTTTATTTGTGTTTGATGAATATAACCACAAGTGCCGCTGTGAGAGGGAATTTTGGATGACTTAACAAAATCCTATTTAACTTGCTAATGTCTTTAATATCTATATATTATAGTTTAAAGTGATGCTACGTAAGTGATTCTCACATAAAACAACTTTAGACAGAAGCTCTGGGCTAAGAAACAATATGCACAGATAAATTAAAGGTGTAGTCAGAAGTTGGAAATAGTCCCAATAGGTGTTAAGAAAATTAAAAATGAAATGCATTGAAGACACAAACTAAAGCCTGTTGATCATCAAGTAGAATTTATAATTATCTTCCTGTTTTGAAGACGAAATAAGCAGTGATGGCAAACCTGACATTCCAAACGTGTTTCTAATGAAGTGGCATTGTAAGGGTCAGCAGGCCACTGTTATTGTCAAACAGTACAAAGGGGGGTCCCAAAAAAAGCACACTTTATCATTCAACATTGGTCAGCATTCTTTTGGGACCAAGATGGGTGCATTTAGAGATAAAGCCAAACACTGCAGTCTTAACAGAGGAATCCTCACTCCAGTGAAAACAGCTACAGAGTTAATGGCATTTTATGGCTCTAGCTCCAAACACTGCATTTATTTTCTACATTACATTAACATGTCTTGGGAAGTAAAAACAGGTTTCCACATTTTCTGTATAAATTTTACAAAGTTGCATATGAACCAGAACTATACTTCCAGCCTTCTGGATTTACAAAGTACTAAATTAAAGACAACATAATTACTAGACCTTTTTAAAAAATTTAAAGTAATCTCAAATAGAAACATTTACCACTTGTATGACTTTACTGTCTGAGTAGCCTCAACACTCAGAAACTGTCTACTCTTTGTTTAACTTTAAATGTCCATTCCCAAGTTTCAAGCTAAGCAACGCATCAGATGTGCATTCTTTCAATTTCAACACACTTTAATTTTAAGATGACATTTGTGTCACCTACAGAAGATAGTTTTACATACA
This sequence comes from Rhyacichthys aspro, assembly GCA_036850595.1. Classification (NCBI taxonomy): domain Eukaryota; kingdom Metazoa; phylum Chordata; class Actinopteri; order Gobiiformes; family Rhyacichthyidae; genus Rhyacichthys; species Rhyacichthys aspro. The sequence continues at coordinate 3,708,433 of CM072167.1, forward strand.
CAGTTTTGAATTTTAATTGTAAATGTTTAGTGCTCAGCAAAGGGAGTAAGCAGAGTCTGACAGATGGAGAGGTGGTCTAATTGAAGGAGAAGGAAAGCTCTGGGATCACAAAGCCAGATAGTGTTTCTGTTCCTGTGTCTCTGGTTAATGTTCACTGTTCAGAGGTAGCACAGGTTAGAGCTGGCAATTACTCTCGGAATATACAAAGACATGAAAAACATATAAAGCTACTGTACTGAAATCAATAACGACACAATAATATTTCCTGTGGCTCTAATACATTTAACACACAGTAGCATTGAGCCTGTTATCTCATCTGTACAAAGAAGACTGCTGATTTAATGCAAAGAAGATATATGAAAAATCTGAAAGCTTCCAACAATTATGATACGACTATTGGACAGGTATAGCATGATAAATACATTGCAAATAATCTACACCTTCCTGGTTTCTGGCATTTGGGGTAATGGTGGTCAATGTCTTTCCAGGGACACTTTGACAAAGTAAAAAGAAAGAACTGGGGCTAAACCTTATAGTCCACAGACAACCCACTCAGCCTCCTGATGCATTTGAACAAACAGAAATCCCAGAGTCCCCATTGACAAACAGCTCATCCAGAGTGGGCGGGTGCCTGAGACTTTTGAGGAGGTGGTTGTGGAAAAGGCCTGGAGAGTGTTACACTTTATTAGCGACTGGCTGTGGATCCATTAAGCCAGTCCAATGTCTGTAAAAATCTTATTGTAACCAACTGCTGTATCTTGTAAATAATCATGTCAATGTATAGGCAAAACAATGCACCACTTTATGAGATTCTGTTCCCATGATGCTTGGCAGTTAGGCTCTCTTACCAACTACAACAAGCTTTTGTCTATTTTTAATCCCTTAGAGAGTCACATAAAAAAACAGCACAGTGGTCTGGACTAGGGGTGTTCATGGTTAACCGATAATCAATTAACTGTCATTAAGAACTTGACCAATTAAAATTTCATTAACCGATTAATAAGCGTGCTGTAAAATTCATACTTTTTATCCACACTGTACAGCTTCTGAGCCCACTGTTATGATAGAGTAGCACTGAACACAAGTAATGTATCTACACAGGTTTGTTGAAATGCACGGTTCACAGAAAATCAGCTACTGCCCTTAATTGGTGCGTGTTCTTAATTAATTAGTGCGTGTTTATGCGGGTCGCTTTAACTGCCGTGTGCATGGGTTGTCGTTAGCCGCTAACACAAGCGCCGAGGGAAAAGTGCAAGAGACTAAGGACCACGTCCTGTTGAGGATTCTTAGAGATTTGGAGGGTATTACACTTTGAGGGCGCTAAGGTCTCAACACTGGACATGCGTGAGTCTAATTCCATTAGTTTTTTTCTTACCTGCATCTGTGGTTGAACTGTAAGTGTGCCCCTATCTCCACTGCGTCTCGAGCGTCTATTTTACTCATCAGAAACAGCAAAGAATGAAGCTGAGAGAATTAAACTAAAAGAAATACCTAAAGGCAAGCAAGAAAATGCTGATAAAGTCTGGCACCAGGTGATGCATAAAAGAAGGCTGTCGTATCTTCGTGAAGAAAGGGCAGTGTTAAGGGATTTACATTAAAGCTCCAGTACCTGATTGTCTTTTTCAGAACCGAGAGAGAGAGACAGTTGAGTTTCAAACGGAAGCCCCGCCCTTAGCTCCGTACTCACTCTCACAAACCCCTCCCGGGCTTTTCTCTCGTCTCGTGCGTGAATTCATGTGCGCATCATATACGCGTGCAACTCGAGACGGACATGCTCACTGTTTATAGACCGCTAATCCTGTCCCAACACAAATCATGACAGTACTAGGAAACTGGTGTTAGTAGGTGAGAACACCTAGCTATGAGAAAGCTGAGCGTGTGGAGCACTGAAATTATGGGTCTCAAGAGCGATAAGTCCCGGAGACTACAGCGCTAGCAATATTAGTATTAGCAACATAAGGCTAAGCCCTAGCAACGTAAGGATTCTGTTTACAATTCGTTTAAAATGTCACGAGACAAGAGAAACTGACCACAATGCTAATAAATATAGTAGTATATAGTGAATAGAAAGTTAGTTACCAGTCTAGAAGAGTCCAATTTTAGACCAATGCAGTCGCATAGTTCTCTCCATCTTTGGAATGCGGTTCCAATATTTATTCACGTTTTATTTCTTTTATCGTCCCATTTGCGCTTTTCTGGTCTCTTTACTCCTTCTGTTTTCCTTTGTTTATGACGTTTAGCAGTGTATGCAGTAACAGCTAATGCAGGAATAGCTACCATGCCCTCTGAGACCCATGTTGTCTCTGTTTACCAATTATGCACGCACAGACCATGGCAAAGACATTGTACAGCAACAGCCAATTTTGCCCCCCCCTAGGTTCTCTGTTAGATTTTTTTCAAAAAGATTGCCAATCTGCCAATTTTCCAATATACTATATGGGGTCTAAACCATTTTTTTCAACTAGATTAAAAAAAAATATTAGGTACTGGAGTTTTAAGGCGTTCAATTATCGGTTAAAGAAAATGCACAAAATTTGCATCCCTAGTCTGGACCACAGTCTTACTGTTTGGTCAAAGACAATTCAGTCAGACAATTTGGGATTTCTTGGTAGCATCAGGAGGCCGTAGCCAACAGGGATAACACAAAGTTTATGAAGTGAAAATACAACAGGCAGTCAGGATGGCACGCTGATTTCAACGAGCCAAGAAGGATTAACCACAGTCCAGTTCCACATATAGACAGACAAACAATCATGAAATTTCTTTAGTGAGAAAGAGATTCAAGTATTTGTAAAATACTGGCTAAAATAAATTTTCTTTTAAAAGGCTGCAGACAGACTAATGACCTCTCAATACACATTTTTACTTTAAGATATAATAAGACTGCACACAAAAATCATAAAAGGCTGTTCTTGTAATGTATAGCCACTTTTCAGTTAGGAAACTTTGTTATAATTGATTAAGGCATGAAACCAGGGCAAATGCATCTGACTTACAGAATCTGATTCCACTTCTTTAAGGATGTTGATTCGATTTTTACATTTATTGTGACCATCTTTAAAAGCCCCAGGTGAGCCCATGCTGTCTCCAGGCAGTTCTCAGTTCAAGTGGGAGCCATAAAGACACTCCATGGCATTGTGAACCTAATTTTCCATTTTGTGCATTGCTCTTATGCTTCATGTCCAATTAAGACTAACTTTGTCTTATGACGACCTTCTGGTTTTAGTTTAAGAGTCGAGCACAACAAAATGGGGGTCAACCAAAGTGACCTGGAATAATGGCTGTAGGATCACTCCAGAGATTTCCTTGATTACCTGGACAGACATGTGACTGATAGAACGTGGATTAGAGGCCCCTTACTTTCACTGTTCCCTTTGGACACCACATATGTTTCTAGACAATAAGAATTTAGGTGTATTAAGGCAAATCAGCAGGTCGTTTGAAAGGTTTCTAAAGGTGATTGTCACAGCAGAGCATTTTTAGTGTCCAGTTGTAATGCAGTGCAGCTCATTTGAAAAAAACGAACTTTTGACTTCACGTTGGAGTCTATGACACTGTAAAAATATCTGGAAACAAGCAGATGACATATTTTAGAGGTTTAACAACCACATGGCCTGTGCCAATTTATTTTCTTGCACTTGAACTGGGATTATGAATAGACAATAACAACCTTCCTCCTAATTTCTAATTAATAGTCATCAAAATACCACTGTGAAAAGCTATGATGATACAATAGCAGTGTAATTTGATGATTAACAAAATAAAATGAAATGAATTGAAAATTTTGCCCCAATCCAGCTTTTTCAGTACAGTTGCAGATCCTGATCCAGGGGATTTGAATATCTGCAGGTATCAGATACCGATCCAATCCAACTGGTATTTTAATATATATATCATATAAATTAACATGACAGATGGGGGATTTAAAAAAAGTACTGTGCAACATGTTATAGTAATGAGAAGACTTGAGAAAACTATCTCTTTTACCATTATGCAAACATAAAATGTCAACTTAGTAGATAGTAATTCATTTTATTTATAAATCAATTTTTATGATTCTTGTGGTAGCTATTATAACCCAGAGGTCAGCACTGACAGCAAAGGGAAGAGAATAATCCTCAGGTGGAAGACACGCACAGTGGGAGGGACTGTGAAACTCCAGTGTAAGTGTAAGCTACAAACAGTTAGCTTTCATTTAGCACGCTGCTAACAGCTGCAGTCTGAACAACAGTTAATAACAGATCCAGTTAATAACAACTGTGGACAAAGTGGATGGATATATTGCGCTCCTACGTTTCTAACCCCATGGCTGACACTGCTTCATCTTTGTGCCTGCAGCAAATGCTCGAGGTGCAGCACATGTACTCACTGTTTATAATAAAAGTACATCTCCACACCGCTGATTTGACTCGCTCCATCTTATCATCTTCCCCCAAGACCTGACGGTGTAGTGCCACAGACATAGAGCTACACATTATAGATCGTACTCATGTATTTACTCCTACCACCAGCATCCAATCCAGCTTTTTTCAGAGGAAAAAAGCTCCCAACATCAACGTAGGACTAAGGTGAAGCAAACAATCCCTGGGACTAGAAAAGTAGTCCAGTTAAACAGAAAGCCATGCTCAGGGTTGTTCTGGGGCAGTGAGGGACTGGAATATGGGAATAATATAATCTTGAGTGTTACCTTAAGACTGATCCAGGTATTCATAGGATACAAAGTCTGTTCCTGGAGAATTACCATCCATTTTGTCTAAAAATGAGCTCATTTGTCAAAACAGCCAACGCTTTCCATTTGAATACAAGTTGCACCGTTTACATGTCATTAAAAGCTTGTAGGCCCCATGAAAAAACTTGCAAGGCACATCATATTTCTGTGTAACAAGTGTAGCGCCAACCCTATTAGCTACTAACAGCTGAAGAATTTAGTGACCACAAACTAATGGATCTTAGTGGCTGGCTAAAGGCCTGCTGACAGAAAGCTGGTCTAAAAGGAGCGCCCCACCTGACGCAGGTGGATATTAAATATTCTATTATATTTCCTGTGGTTTTTATTGAAGGGAATGTGGTACTGAAGAGTCAGAGCAGTGGAATTATAGAAAGCATACTGACTTTACTTGTTGATTTAGCTACACTAGTCATTCAAGTCAGTGGTTAGGTTTCAGAGGTGAGTAGAGGAGCCAAAAATGTATTTTGTCTGGTAATTGTGACATAATAAGATTAGGGGGCACACATGTGTCTCTACCAATCACCTGATGAATGCAGCTTAAAGGAAAACAAAACAAAGAATTAATGTCTGGTTTGGACTATTTGTTGAGTCTTCCCATCTGTGTCTGACACCTCCTCTCTGGACTGATCAGTAACTGATGCTTCAGAAAGAGCCAGGTGAAGCCTGAGCTTTTCCATAATGCGACAGGGGTTTCTGAGCCTGTCAGATTAACATGAGTGTGTGTTTCCTTTCTGTCGTTTTTGAAAATAAAGGTGGAGATCTGCTGGTGGAGCTTTAGAGGAAGATGACAATTAAGGCTTTTATTGATGGTGTGCCACTGACGCTAGCCATGTTTCAGCTGAATGTAGCTGGGCTCTGCTGTAAGGTGAGATGGTTGTTGTGTCCATTTGTCTGGCTTTATGCCTGACAGGCTGGCTCACAGTGTAGTACCAAGCAGAAAGCAGAGGAAATACAGTTCTGCTTGTCTGGAAAGAGACACTTTCCACTTATGTCTCTTTGCTAACAATATGCGACATTAAAAGCAGCTCAGTTTCCCTCCTTTCTAAAACAGAAGAACAGGAAAACAGGTATAATAGGCTCCTTTTAGTGGAAAGTGCTTTGATGGAACAGTGATGGATTTTCCCAGCTCTGAGGGCAGGGACGTATATGCTTAAGATACACACTAGATCCTACTTAGTAGTAGTATTGTATATAATTATATTAAAGACTTTGACTAAGACTTACTAAATTATACTGACATGGCCTTTAAAGTCAGAGCCACTCAGGATTTTGCTGGCATAGGAACAAAGTCAAACTCATTCATGGCTTTCTAGCTAATGTTACCATTAAGCCCAGATATTTAAAAACAAAAGTCACCTCATAATATTTTGGGAGTATAATCAGTCCCTTGATCAGATCAAATGATGGATTTCATGATGTTACAGCCTTATACCATTACAGCGCTAGTTATCACAAAAACATCTATATCTGGTATTGGCATCAGCGATTGCAGTTCATATTTATTCCCCTTTTTGACATCTAAGGGTAATAAGCTATACACTGAATCCTAAAAGCTACCTTTTGGCATTAGTGATTGATTTGGTCAATCATTTAAGCTTCAGAACATTTTAAAGGCATTATGGAGAGTTCACACCAAACGCAAATTGCGTGAATAAGTCAGCTCTAGTTGCAAAACACATCACCAAAACACCACACCAGCCCAGAACCTCCACATCCAGCATCTTCACCTCCAAGATCGTCTGCCACCTGGACAGCTGCTGCAATAATCGGTTTGCATAACCAAACAATTTCTGCACAAACTGTCAGAAACCGTCTCAGGGAAGCTCATCTGCATGCTCATGTTCTCTACCGTCTCACAGAGAACACAAGTAGTCAACTTTTTTTGGTAGAAAGGAGATCAAAACACACCAAAATGACAGGCCTTACAGCTGAACAAGACTCTCATCTAAACATTGCTGACACTCTGCCCTCTGAATTCCACTGGTACGATTAAGTTCATAAAATCAGCAGTGGTTAGAGAGTTAGGTGAGTCTGGGGGCACCACCCTAATGCCTGGAGAAAAATTACAGAAATAGCCCCTTCATTAGCATCATTTTATCTGCCCCACACTACACACTGTTTTCTTTGGGGCCTGAACATGTACAGGCCCTGCCCATCATTATCCATGTTCAACATGCCTTATTCTTTAGCCATCCATAACAATCCAGACAAGTGAGACCCTTTTGGTTTCCTCAAGTCCAGACATCTGAGGTATTCCTGAAGTTGTGATGATATGTTATACAACCAGGACCCTGAACCAACATGTACTGAACAGGGAAGGGTGGATATTCTGTCCATTTTTCTTTTAAATCACCTCAATGACATAAATTCTTCTGAGCTGAGCGAGAGACCACCAAATAGGGTTACTACATAATTACAGTTTAGGTTTCTTTCACAATGGATGCAGTAAAGTGATATATGGCACATAACCCAGACTGGACATTGCAGCTTATCAATTGTAAATAAACTGCATAATACATTTATAGATAAAAATATAAATAAATAAAAAGACCTGGACTCGAGTCATTTGTCCAATGTCATTTCCCACTTTCTATCACCCCATTTCCTGTTCAGCTACTGTCAATCTATCAATATTGGCCAAAAAGCCCAAAAAAGAAAAAAAAAGTTCAAAATACAGTACATGTCTTGCTGTTCCAGTGGAGCATTTAAAGACAACTGCTGCAGACTGACCACCCTGAGATGAACACAGTCCAGACAGACACAATGTGTTTCATTCATTACCTCCTACCTGTCTGTCTGCTGGAGAATATTAACTGTGCTCATCCTCAGCTCAAACAAAGCAGCTATCTGATTCAGCAGCAGTGAGCTAACTGGCACAGAGGCCGTCAGAGGATCTGGGTGGAGAGATTCCACTGGAATGACAATAAACTCTCTGGTGTAAAGTAGGAATTAGACTAGAATGAAGGAGGCTGAATGGAAAGCTTTTGCAAAGGTTTTGTTTATTCAGGTTCTTTTTTTTTTTGCTTTTGAGCAAAGGTGCTAGAGATTGCTTCTGTGTGACCTGAAATGATGAGAAATGGGGTGTTGGTTCATTCCCTACATGTTGTGGTTAGAACCACAACATGTAGGGAATGTATGGGTATTAAAAGAGTACATGAGTAATTCCCTCTCCATTTATTTTTGCAATACATCCGGAAACTTGATCTACAACAATGGGCAAGAAGAGTTAGCCACGTTTCTCCTCAGATAAATGGAACCCCTTCCATAAAGAATGAACTATAAACAACGGGAGGACAAATGCATGTATATTTATTGTAAAATAACAGATGAAGCTAAAAAAAAAAAGGGGGTTTGCATATGTCCATTATTAAACTAAGGGTGATCTGATCACCGATCATGGGTTCTATTTTATCATGTACCTTAATAAATTCACTATTCTTAAAAACACAGAAGGCAATTTTAAATATTAATTATGAGGGCGTGGTAAAAGGGTATTCAACTGAAAGCACAGCAAGAACAGTATGCTTTGCTCACAGTAACCACACACAACAAAATGCAAATTCCCACACAACAAAAAACAATTATGGCTACACCCAGCTATCCAAAGTCAGCCCTCGGCTTAACTTCACAGAACCGTAACTTAGGGATCAATAACAGGCACAAACTAGAGTGCTACATAAACCAGAAAACCAATGCAATTGAGATGCAATTTGTGTATTAAACTAGTAAAAGCCTCGCATGTGTTACATCATTTGATCAGAGCTGCTGAACAGCTGTTTTGGCCGATCGTCAATCACTCTGTTTTTAGTCATTATTGGCTGATCATAATCGGTGGCCCATCGATCGGCACACCCTCTACATTTAACCTGTTTTTATGATGACTCTTACATAGAGCTGTATGTCACAATATTGTCTCATACAGCTCACAGTTGAGATCCAGCAGTATTGCTGTTGCATATTACAACTTGGGTATTATTTTGCTGCTTCAACTTTGCGTGCAATCACACAAACAATGCTGTGTACTGGACTTAGAAAAACTCTTAATCAATACTCATTGGCCAATTCCAAATGTATGGTATGATGAGTGACTTGATGATTGATAAATATTTTAATAGGATATTCCAATGGGAATTTAATGGGATGTTCCAGGCTGCTAGTGTTAACTTACCGAGTGAACCTGTTCAGGAGGAAGGTGTTGTCCTCCGGGTGGATGACATGGGGCTGCAGCTGTGAGGGCAGAGATGCCAGCAGATCACACAGACCTGGACAGAAGAAAAAAGGATGAGAGCATTTGTACAGTTCAGGACACAATTAAAAAAACAATTCCTTCATTATAGTTGCTACTTTCCACATTTGTCCAGGCTTGTGGAAAGGAAAACTGTATACTTTTAAAACTAGAACAAATTTGACTAACAACATGCACTGCAGAATCTCTGGTTTTAATCCACTTACTTAAAGCTGTTTTTAATACACAAACAGCAGATAGTGTATGAGTGTGGAAGACTGCCATGATGGCCATTTTGTAAAAAATCATTCTTTGAAATATTGTGTGCTGGCAAAAGCTGTTTTGGAAGAGACTTTTGAGATGGTTGTCTTTGTGGTCACTGGCTTTCATTTCTAAAAGACATATTTAACACAAAACGGAACTATTCTGACTCAGAAAAATAAAAAAATTACATTAGACACCAATTACAGGTCATGAGAAACTGAGAGAAACCTTGCAAAGAAATGGAAGGAACTGCAATATTTGTTTCTGGATTTAACTTCCTACTGAAAAGCGTACTGAAAAGTAATGTTGTAGTGAATACAAAATTGAATGCTAGCTACATAGTTCCTGTCTGTCTTTCGAAGCACCAAGTGAGATGGATTATGAAAGTTATAACACAGCACTCCACATTAGAATAAAACAGATGAGTTTGGAGGTAGTTCTTCTACTAGAAATAGCTCACGTCTTGTCTCTTTTGTGACTTTCCTCAAAACTTTAAAAGTAAAAGCACACTTTGATAACGTTACAATGCTAAGAGACCGAAACCACTCCCTAGCCTCTAACCCCTCAATCACTATATGCAGCTGCAAAATATTCTGAACTATAAAGTAGACTCACAGTTTTGGGCACTAAGCGGCTATTTTCATTATATATCATTCTATTATTTTCAGGAGTGACTGGCTGATCAAAATTACCCCAAGAGCATAGCGACAACTCATCCAACTGCAGGCCTCGTTTGCCTCAGTAAAGATCAGTGTTCATGACTCAACCATAAGAGAGAGACTGGGCAAAAATGGCATCCATGGCAGAGTTCCAAGACAAAAACCATAGAACATAAAACATTTCTGCAAGTGGTGGGTGAGTGGGCCAACGAGGTTCCTCCCCAACGATGTGAAAGACTTACTGCCTGTTATCTCGAACACTTGACTGCAGTTGTTGCTGCTGAGGGTTGCACAACCAGTTATTAGGTTAAGAGAGCAATTACTTTTTTACTTGGGGCCATGTACGTTCAGATAGCTTTTTTCCCCTTAATACATTTAAAAAAACTACACTTTGTGTTAACTAATATTTAAATTTGTTTGATGATCTAAAAGATTGAAGTATGACAAATATGCAAATGCGAATAAATCAGGAGCACTGTAGTGCACTAAAAAGTGACTAGTGAGTGACTTTAGGACAAGGCCTGTGTTTGATCTTGAAGTCCTGGGTCTGTTAAACTAGTGTAGGGCTCATGTCATCTCCAAGCACCGTTTATTGGTGACTGTGAGTAAAACAGATTATTTGGATCAATGTGAAACCCTTCAGAAATCCACAAGGCCTTTGGAGGTTTACTAAAGCAGCATAAAACAGAGAACCAAACTGAAGAGCTGATGGTTTCAAGATTAAGCTGAGGGAATTTGAATCACCAAACCAGTCGCTGAGCGGGGTCCTTTCCAAAGACAACAGTAGCGTAACCCAACTGTGGGAGAGCAGTAGCAGGTATTTGAAGGTTACTGTGTTCTGGGCTTGAATCTGCCCAGGGAATATGTTAGAGGTCAGACACATACAGACAGAAAGCAGCAGAGTCAAGCAGAGAAATGTGCATCAACCTCAGCAACCCTCACCAAGCTACGCCGAAAGGCTTTGAACTAACAGTGATCATGTGAAGAAACTCTAAACACATTCGCGGCGCAGTTATCGAGACGTCAAAACAAACTGAAGCAGCTTGGCTACCTTTCTGGGAGCGTCTTCCAGCAGAGGACAAGGAGGAGAAAGAATCCACACAGACGCAAGTGCGGCAAATTCAGAGCTGAAAAAGAGTGATGGAAAACAATAGCTGACGTCATGTGCTGGATGACAGACGGACCAACTGAAGCAGCGGTCTGGCAGATTGGTTTAGAAGAAGCGTGTGCTGGCAAAGAAGAAAATTTGGCAGGAGAGCAAGGTGGACTGAGCTCATGACATGGGTTGTTGCTGCTGTTGGACAGTCAGAAGGATGGAGTATCGTCTGCCACTCTCAGAGCTCTGTTTCCCATTTGGAGGCTGTTCTTCACTTGTTCTAGAACAGTGTTTCAGTGAATGGGTAGCTCCTCACTTGTACAAAAGGTCTGTGGTAAAGGAAGATACAGGAAAATAGAGCTCTGCCCACACTACGGGATAATGGGAAAAGCAATGACAATGGCTTTTTTTTGTGAGTTTTTCAGGGTAGATTATATGCACTAAAACAAAGATTCAGTTTGGCAACATTCAAACATACACAGTTTTTTTGTAATACAGTACAACTCCAATGCTCATCACCAGACCCCTAGGCGCATACCAACAAAACGCTAGTGCCAGAGTTAACTGAACTACAGTACCCCAGTGAGTTCACACTTTTAATCATATTACATTAAATTAAATGTTTGTAAAATAAATAGGTTACACATCATTATCTGTGACATAAGAATTGTATGGCCTAAAATAGTTACACTGCACTTTTACTATGAGATAATACAATGTAAAACTGCTCAATGTAACATATAAGTGGCTGGATATTAATTTGTTTAGGGCTGCTGTTGTTTGACTTTTCAAAATACGTCGATGTCCACACATCCTTAAAATATCCAGGTGCAGGTCAGGCTTACCTTCAGAACAGTACTTACTTCCTGTTCTCCAAATTCCTGGCCACTCTATCTTTGTGTGAGAGATTTTAAAACTGGGTTGAATTTTAACAATCACAGAACAAGAGCGAGAACACAAGTATTATTTAAACACCTCCGGGGGTTTGGCTCTGGCGTGGTGTAAGATACTGTCTTGGTATGCATTCATCTGATGCAACAGTCCTGGGGTCCTCATCAGCAGAGACAAGCCCACCAGAGGGCGGGCGGCCGGCCTTCTCAAACATTTACAACCCGGAGCTCCCGGCAGAACATCTCACATAATGTATATAAAAGATGATTTAGAGAGACAAGGGATGAGGTGGAGGGCGATGAGAGTCAGGGGGGTGAGGATATGGAAATGTCATTATGCTGAGCAGTCAAACAATACCAGTAGGTGGAGATGAAGTGAGCTGGGGTTAAAATGGAGAGAACAAAGCCCCAAAGTATAATTCTTTCAAGGTAGGGTCTCTTCAGTCATGATCACAGCTCATGTTATAAAAACAGGTTTGGGAAACAGGATCTCAAAAAGCATCAAAAGCTAATTTATAAAATAAAGTGTGTCCGGGAAAACTGTTCAGATTTCTTAACATGTCTTGGCCAAATCTGACAACAGTATTTACATAATAAAAGTTGCCATGACTAATGAAAATAGTTTAGATCTAGCCAAGCACTGGACTCAACAGAGCAGACATGATAAGAGTTTTCACATGGCTATCATTTCATCTCTGTCTCACACTGTCAAAAAGAAAATCAGAAGAATCTCAATATTTGTAGTTCATATTTCAGCCATGTTGGCAACAAAGCACCACATATGTATGTGGATCTGTACTATTGAAAACAGTATGTGTAAACTGTGATTGTCTTTCACGTGAAGCAAAAACTGAGATGACCAATGTACGGCCAACATCAGTAATACAAGCCGACTGGTCATGCGTGTTTGTTAGAGCTGTGCTTAATCAATATTGTAAAAAACAATGTAACATCGATATTCTGGCTTTTAATATCAATAATCCTCCCAGCCATTAGGGGGCAGTATATCACCACGTCTTTCCTTTTCAACAGCGAGGGAATGCAAGTGCAGTGTTGCCAACTTAGCGACTTTGTTGCTTTATTTAGCCACTATTCAGACCCGTCTAGCAACTCTCTTTAAAAAAAGCAACAAGTGACAAACCAAGCGACTTTTCCTGGTGTTACTGGAAACTGTAGGGAGACTCGTTTTTACTTTTCTCAATAAGCAGCGGGTGCAGCTGTGTGCCACTCCCCTGTCCCAGAGCGCTCACAGACGGTCCAGTCAGCGTGTTGCAGTCCCGCGGCATCAGAGCAGGAGATGTTCACCTCTGCGTCCAGAGCAGGAATGTATCATTAGGGCAGTATTGTTCTACAGCTTCCAAGCAGCTCACTGTTGATAGGCCTAAATTTATTGTTATTGCGGTAGAATAAAAAATGTGATGAAAAATGTTGGTCTGCAACTGAATGTATATGATTAAAACTAGAGGTCAACCGATGTGGGTTTTTTAAAGGCCAATGCTGCTGCTGCTGCTGATATTTTCAGAATCTGATAAGCCGATGTTTTTTATTTACAGATTATCTTTTCACTCCCAACCAACTAGTATAAATTGTAATAAAAAACAGGCAAATATGGAAATAAACCATAAATAACAACTTCTTTTGGGTGGAACTGTATAAGGCTTAGCCTTCTGAGTTTTCATGTGTGTTCTCCAATTAATGTCTTCAAACATCCTTTAGATTCAGGGTTTGATTCCCACTGCTTTCTGTATTTTTGAATGTAGGTACCTGGATAGATATTTAGCTTATGTCACAGAGAGGCACAGACACAATGGACGATTCGAGTAAGTGACTGAAGCTGTGTGAGTCTCTGGTTTAATGATAGGATACATCCATGCTCAGGATGGTGAACATCTCCTGCTGACTGCAGCTGAGAGGGACTGCTGCGAGCAGACTGGGCCGTTTGTGAGTGCTTTGTATGGGGGAGGGGCGCATGGCAGCACCTGCTACTTGTTGAGAAGAGTAAGAAAGAGTCTCCTAAAGTCTCCAATAACACCAGGAAAAGTTGCTTTTTTGAAAAAGAGCCACTAGAGGGGTTGGCAACACTGGTGCTAGTGCTGTGCACCCAGGGACAGTCAAATGGTGCGGCCGCAGCTGGGGGTCATTCAGTCTTGTGGTCAGTAGTTGTTCAAAAAACTGCCTGACTGAAAATCGGCCTGTATGACAATATTTTGAGCCAATGGCCAATCTCTAAAAAATTTGCAAAAATCAGCCTGATATATTGGTCAACCTCTAATTAATACATGTACAAAATAATAATAAAAAAGATCTTTGCTAGACTTGCTAATCACAGTTGAAAAACACTGCCATTGAGTCCACTTTTCAGGTCAGTGTGTCAAACTGAACCCTCTGACCTTGTCTCAAACAACAACAGAAAGAGTTGTAGAGCAGCCAGAAGCTAAACAAGGTCCACTCAAAGCTGAAATTAAATATAAGAATGCATGTGTGGACAAGCAAAGAAAGACAGAGCGAGAGAGAAGCGGAGACGGACGGAGGAAATGAGCCAACACACAACCACAGTGGTGGTCAAATCACTGTGTGTGGACAGTCAAGAGTGGAGTTAGGAGTGGATGTACAGCCAGATGAATGGACACAAGTAAAGATGTCAGGAAAGGATCCAACATGGACAGTCAAACAAAGAGAGAGGAGGGGAAGAAAACGGGGGCTCGGCCAACTCTGCACCGCTAAAGGGTGGACGACTTGCTTGGCAGAGCTGGACCGGCTTCATGTGATTTGTTTTGGCTGGGTTATTCTGGCCCCTCTCGTGCTGCGGCCTGTGTGTAGTGGACCTGGCAGTATCTTGCAATGGACCACTGAGGTTCTGTTGTGGCTAGCCGTGGACCGGCCCAGCCCAGAGGTCCCGTAGAGCGGCGTGATGTTACGCAGGGTAGCGAAACCGGTCATTCGAAGCCTCCAAAGCTTCCCGTAAAGAGGAAGTAAGCACTTTAAAATTGTCAAAGAGAGCTTTTCCTCTCACGCCCACACCTCCATAGTGGTTTGGGAAAATAACAGCGTTTTTAACGGTGCCTTTTTATGTTAATTACCAAAAAGTCCCAGACAATGAAATGCATTAAACATGATACGCGTCAAATTGCTAGTCGCTTAGGTCAACAACCTCAGAGAGTTTTGTAAGACAAGTAAATTACAAGGAATGGGCTTACAACACAACTCAGCTATGATCCTGGCCATGACTCCAGTGTTGTTTACTTACAAATCACTTCTGGGGGAAAATGGCCCGCTGTGAGAAATTTTTCAGACTGCCCTTAACTTACTTAAGGCATAGCTTTAATTTATAGTCAGACTGTACAGTCTACTTCCGTCTTGTAACCAAAGCACATACAGGAAGACAAACTGTCAGCCGGTCGGCTAAAAATTAACTTGTTCAAACCGAGGACATGAACTCTGAGATTCTACTCCATTTCCTCACAGTTGTACTGCAGCCAGGTGATGAATGAGTTACTGATCTCCCTCATTTAGGAAAATGCAGACACCCCAATGTTCTGAACTTAGTAAAATTACTGAGGTTTAATCATTTATTAAACCCACTAAATATTAGAAAAAGAAAGCAGCATGCTATTGTGTAATATAATATAAACACTTAAATCACTTGTGACATAAGTAAAGGTTGGTGTGTGAATCTTTGGTGGTTCACCTGGTAGCATGCATACCATATACTTGGGAGACCCAGGTTCAATTCCCACTCAGGTCATTTGTTGAATGTCATTCCCCTCTCTCTCACTCTTTTGCCTGTCTACTCCTATGAAATAAAGGAAAAAGAGCAAATAACAGGCAGCTCTGATTTATTTGTTGTCCAATGAAGATGGAACAGAAGGCACATTTAAAAAATAAGGATTATTTATGTTTAATACAGTTTCATCACTTTATATCACACAGGAAACAAATACCTAAATACATATATTTATTTACATATATACCTAAAAATGTTTAAATGTTGATTTTACACGTGTGTAAAATTGCTTCTGTAAAGACGTGTACAGAACTTCAGTAGAGAATAATACTTTAGAAGAAAGAACATTTACACTCACAGTAAATAATACATGTTAACCGGTGTCAATACTTTGCTGCCATCATGTTGGTCATGTTGGTACCATTCACTTTGACTACATGCTAAAACATTCACAGGAACATGGAGAGGATTCTGAAAAAGTAAAAATAGTGACTGGATTGGCTTGATGAAACGACATCTGAAAAGCACATAGACCTTAATAACACCTTATTAAGACAAAGACAACAAGAAACACGTTAAGCAGTTAGTGATGGCTTTATGAAGCAAGTATAAAGGAATAACAGTTCCAACGATGATGGTTCCTGCATTACTACACAGGTTCTGGTCCGAAGGGAGAAACCTCAGACAAAGAGTGAGGGGGATGAAAGATTTGAACTAAGAGTGTGCCAAAGTAAAGGAGACGTGTTTCAGTTTGAACATGTTCTCGGCCAAAACAGGACCAGACAGAATACGTCATGGATCCACTGCCCCCCTGTGACCACATTACTTTTTACTACAGTAGCAGACAGCAGCCGGGATAACAAGATTAAGCGAGTGTATGACTGGTTCATGATGGCCTATATCAGGCATAAAATTATACAGTATTACAAAATATATTAGCCGAGCAGATGCTCTGACCTTAAAATATGATTTTCAATACAGCGTTCTACTTGAGATAGCAGTGGTGGACCGTGAAGATAAGTAATATAGTGTGGAAGGTTGGTCTGAGAATATAACAGCGGTAGTCTGTTTGCCATTCACACTGAAAAAGACAGCAGACTCTTATATCAACCTTCTATTGTTTGTGTGCAACATGAGCTGCGTGCATTTTGGAAATTACACAGACCACAAAACATTTTTATGGACCTAAGAGCTTTAGGTCACAATCTTATTAAAAGTTGGTTTTGGCCAAAGGGAAATGATTGACTACATTTGAGTACTGTGAGTAAGTGGGTAGAGAACACTAGCAAGTGACGAGGTATTTGGTTGCATTTAAGCTACACCAGCTAAAGGCTACAAGCTACAAGTTTTAGGCCATGTGCTTCAACATCAAAGACAAAGCAGACACGCAGCTAAGTGAAATAAGGCTACTTTCTTAGTATTCTTGCTTGATCCGCTAATGGCAAACAAAACATGAGCCAAAGTACTGGCAGAGCGGACAGAGTTCTCACCGAGGGAGGTAAGGCCCAATGGCGGGGTGACTTTGTGTGCCAATCAGAAGCTGTGGCTGTCAGGGGAGGTCTACAGGCTCCTGAGGGATTGGAATGGTGCCTTCAGAGCTAGAGATGAGGTGGGCTTGAGGACAGCCAGGGCCAGCCTGTCCCACGGCATTAGAGAGGCTAAGAGGCAGTACTCCAAGAGAATAGCCCATTGCTTCAGGGACAGCAGAGACACTCAGAGCCTGTGGCAGGGAATACAGCCTACCACACACTATAGGCCCCCTCCACAGACCTGCTGAACGAGCTGAATGACTTCTTCGCTCACTTCGAAGCACTCAACAGCACTCCTAAGACCCCACCCCTTCAGGGCGACCAGGTAATGACACAATCCCCGGACAGTGTGAGGAGATCTCCTAGCAGGATCAAGGCACGCAAAGCCCTTCTGGCCCCTGTACACACAAACTCTGGTTTCTGGCCACTTCAATCATCTGTATGTGCTGAACATGTAACAGAATCGGCAGTAAAGTAGATGTCATAATCATGATCATGATTATGACTTTGCACAATTATGCCAAGAAAATTATCACATAACAATTGTTGTTCCCCATGCTGTGGCAGCTGCTGCAGACACTACAAACCTACCACAAAACATGCACTGCATTCACTACAGCAGCAGGAAATGGGCTGTGCAGGGCCAGTTCATGTTTGTTTGGATGTTGTGTGGACCAGCTATATTTCTCCAGTGAGTGATTATAGCTTCAGCAGAATTAGCCTGTCTCCAAATTAACTTGAACTTCCACTGTCATCTCTCTGCGCACTGCTTAAATGTGCTTCTGCTCCAAGACAACTCTGAATCAAAAAAGTATGTTGTTGGAAATGGACCGTTATTTCAACACGATACATTGTTAGCAAAGTGGCTAAACATAGTCTTTGAGCACAGAATGCCCTATCACTGCTAAACCAAAGTGAACAAAGGCAAGCATATCTGATTTCTGTTTTGAATGGCTACAAAGAGCAAATGTGTGAATAAATAAGTAGCCCTGGTTGTAAAAAGCCATAGGCTACTCACTGGGCATTTATTTTGAGGAATATTTGGGTAAAAAAAAAACAACACAATGCCACGGCGGATGAATAAAAATTTCTGTTAGGTGTAAGGGGATGAAAAATGACTAAAGAGGTGCAGGCCCGTCCAGGTGGAATCAACTATCACTCTGAGATCATGGTTAAATCAGAGGAGTGAAGCTATTCCAGGTTGTAGGACCTGTGGATGTTGCATGTGAAAAGTAGAAGAGGCCAGGCTTTTCAGGAGGGTTTGACTGAATTTCATTCTTTGCCTTTGAATATGACGTGCTTCACCTATCCCTTCCTTCATACTTCGTCACACCTTTGTACTTCAAAGACCTGTCATCACAATGAAAACAGAGCTGCAGACTAAAGTACAGGTCTAATCAACATAATTGGACACATATTATCTGTTGGCAAGATTCTTCCAGTATTTGAGAGAAAAGTTTGCAGCTACTTCTAACAATCACGATGAAGACAAGTGAGGTCTGAGAGGAAGCACCTGCAACAAGTCTGGAAAAAGTCAGTTAAAATAAAACAGGTATCTTGTCCAAGTACTTAGACTGGCCTTGTAAGCTTGTAAAAGATATATAATGTAAGGAAAGACAAAAAGGGAGCAAAAGTAAACACGGAGAAAGTCAAGAGGTTATGAATACCTGGGCATGGACTTAGCTGTTGACAGAAACGGTGTTATATAGACAGATATATGAGATGTGAAAAGGAGGAGTGTAGAACAGTGCCAGCCTAGTGTTTTTTGAATGCCGAGATTAGATGACCAGGAGCATATGGGAAGGTCTGCTTTGGCAGTAGCCATCCAGCACTATTCCCAAGATCGAGATGAAAGGCTGCAGTTTGGCCATGTCCGCTCTGATTGATTTTTACATGGTAGACAAAACACAGGAGCCACAACAAGCCGGCCAGCTTCAAATGACCTGCCACCTCTGCTTACTGCGGCAATGGAACAGCAGCAGACTTTCTGGAGTGGGCCTGAGTGCTCTGGCCGTAGCTACAGCCAAGTTCTCACAAGAGTTGTACATTCAAATATCATCCAAAAGCTACATTAACAAGAGCACTTAAGAAAAGTTGCTTCATTTTGCACTCCATGGTTAGTGAAAACTATATTTGACATTCTTTCACCTGGTTGTCCAACAGGAATAAAGATTTTTTAACAAGCATTTGAGCATGTCCTTCCTACAAATGAGCAATTTAAGCCATTTCCACTGGAGTATGGGTCAAGTCAGTACAGGGCAGTTCACATTGGTAAAGGGTACAAGGCGTCCCAAAAAACTGTACCATACTACTTTGATAACAGAGCTACTGGCCATGAAAAATGGCTGGAAGCTTCAAGAGGCATCACACCAGTCCTACATAATCCTCCCTAAACTACCACAACTCAAAGACCAAGGCCACATGCTCAGAATTTTTTACATCCAGATGAAAAATTTATCCATGAGTGAAAAAACTATATATCCCTAAAGGTCGTATTTTGTGGAGTTGTGTATCTTAATCTAATCGACATCTTTGTGTGTTATTCAAGCAGATGCCTAATCCATAATGCAGTGGATCTCATTATTCAAAATCCAACCATCAGCTTCTATCACTAGAGAGAATCACTTGTCTATCTCACACAAACATGCACACACTCAGCCAATAAGTTATTAGCTGATCTGGTAAAATCGTTGTCCTGTTGAAAGATTTCCATGTGTAGTCTTTCATGCAAGTATTGTCGCCCACCTCCTCCACAGCTGCGCTCGGCCGGACTAACCTTATCTTTAAATGCTGTCCGGGGGCAGTAAACCTTGATAGAACATGCAGGTACAGTTTGGAATAACACTGTAAACTTTAATGAGGTTAATAAAAGTGCATGCAGGCTTTAGAAGTGCCGCTTTAAAAACATGTGTGCACGGCTCGGGACCGGTCTAGAGTCTATAGTATAGGTGGGACTGTGCTAAGATGGTAATGTTTGGAGAAGGAGAATGGCTTGTCGGTAAAGTAATGGTGTTAGTGCTAAAGACTTAACACAGACAGCTGCTTTGAAACACGGTTTGTCTTCATCTAAACTTTACAAACACAACATCTGTGTCCTCTGTTAGACGTAAAAATTTTAATTATAATCTACTGCTTCCTGGTGAACTGGACAACTTTACAACAATCACATAACTGCAGAAACAGGGAGAAAATGAGACTACAAGGAGCAAACGCCCACTCTCACTCCAGGAGGCTGACTGACCTACAAATGTAGTGTGTCTGAGGCACTGTGCTCAGGGAGCTCAAACATTAGTAGCAATGCAAAACAATATGGCAAATAAATTGATTCGAAAACTTATGTGATGTGAACATTAACACCAAGATAATTCAAATAAGTACATTAAGCCCTTAATTAAATTTATACTACTGCAATGGATAAAATTAGTTTGTGTGAAGCTTTATCAAAGTTCTAATAGCTCTTGCTAGTAATTATTTTTTTAATTTAATGGTTCACAAAAAGCGTCAATTTTACAGGGAAGTCAGGCAAGGGGTGATCAACCTGGGGTCATGAAGGTCAAACAGAAGGGTTTTTGGGATGTAAATACCAGGCATCTCTGCTTAGGGCTGAAAAAATATCTTCCCCTTGAAATTATAATGTTCTACCTGAGATTTTTGTCCAAACAAAATGACTGACATTCTTGGATAACCTATTAACATTACATATGGTGTACTTTAAAGTTTTATGCATTTTTAGACTTTTTATTAGAAAAAACTGGCTCCACATGTCGTTGTCTTTAAAAACTGCTCAGAACCTTTAGTTGAGTTAACCTTGAGTTAAATATTAGTACAAAATTTCACTTTGTGATGATCATGCCATATCATTCTGCTTACCCCAGCTTGAGCAAGCCAGGAGTCTAAAAGTTGCTCAGTACAGGTGAGTGACTCCCCAGATTCTCAAACTGCACTGTTTTTCCCAAGGTTAGAGGACACTGCGGGATAATTCTGACTAGTAAAGGCAGGCTAGAAAAATGTTTTTATTTATTATTTATACAATATTCAGGCGTCCCAGTTGTATTGTTATATAGTCAACAAAGTAGTCACGTTGGTTTATCTATTCAAGATGTATTAGTGCCAGTTAGTAATTTCGTCACTGTAAGATTATAAACCATGCACTGCAGTAAAGGTTGATAGTGCATAAAAGCAGTAAAACAAACAATCCCATACAGTGATAGAAAATGAATAGGTTCTCTAGATGTAACCTTGCAGCTAGTGTACTTTGGTGGGTGATAAATGGTGTGCAGCAGACGGAGCAGTGGGCTGGCCCTGTCTGCCTGACGATCCCTGAGTGGGAGCTGACATAAAACGAGATGAGCCAAGCCGAGCGGAGGTGGAATGGTTATCTGTTCCCGACCGAGCCCACAACAAAAGTCCATCACGGATGAGCGCGAGGGAGAAGTCTCTGAACAGCAGCCGTCTGGCGGAAAGAGCAGCTGTATAGTTTGTCAGCTGTGGGAGGAGGAAGAGGAGGAGGGGGTTACTGAGTGTTTAGATTAATCGAGCAAAACCCTGACTTATTGTTTGAAAATCACTCCCCACTCCCTGCCCTGTTAAGTGTTTGGCCAATTAAAAGATCATTTGTCTGTTCTCGGCCTCAATTTCTTTTATCTATTAGATAAAGAAAAGTAGTCACTTCATTACATGAATGAAAATTCAAATTGTTTTAAATGATTCTTTTACAAGTAGTATGACTCGAATTACACACCTACAGAATGCAGAAAGTTAGGCAAAGACTGCATGAATAATTCTTAGTCAAAAGCTGCATGGTAACACAATACAGCATGTCTTTGGACACTGAATATTCCTGAGATACTCATACTACAAAACAATGTTTACCACATATCTAACAAATGAAGATTTACACCATTGAAACCCAAATAAATCTAAAAATGTATTCAATTCAATTTAACTTCATGATTCTCAAGGGCAAATTCAGTTGTTAAGTCTGTTCAAATAAGTTGATTCAGACTTCATCTAGAAGGAGTTCTTGTGGTGTTCCGTCCTGCAGCTCACTGATCTCAGATGTCCACTGGCTGCTCTCTGTTGAAAAATCCAATGTAAGGGATGGGCCATGTTGTTTAGTATAACATGCATCCTGTTGCTGCACTGCTTCAACCAGAGTCTCTAATACCTGATATGATGGAGAGGGCATGTTGGGTCTGTGACCTCCTCTTCCTGTTCCTGGAACCAGATGACCAACACAACAGATGCTCCTTCCTTCAATTCCTTTTCCTTTGTAATTGAAACTGGTAGTATTATCCATTTAAAATTGGGTAAAAACTTGAGATGCACCAATTACCGATCACTGAAATTGTGATCGGCCAATACCGATCACAGCCGATCACATTAAATATGTATTTAATGGCTAAATTAAGAATGCAATAAAACAAAAATGAACCACTGAATTAAAGTGTTTAACTGTTCTTTTATTTAATAATTTTGTAATTTATCTAAAAGGTATTATTTCAAGTAACAGCCAGGTTTCCCCAAAACAAATATAGATGTAAACCATTAAAAAATCTCTGCCAATCCACAGGTAGCGCTCAACGCTGCACCTTACTTAGTAAAGGTTTTCCAGTTTCTAACATTGTCCACAAGCAATTACTGGTCATTCAACAACAAACAAAAAACATCTATTGTTGCTATTAGCAAAACATATTGCCACAGTTTTTATAAGTGCAAAAACAAAAAGCAAGCACTAACCTGTGTATTTTTTTTAATTTACGAACCAAATAACAATCTACTATAGTAGGCTATTTAAGGTAGGTATTCAACAACATGGCTTGCCTTTGAATGTCTAATAAGGTTTGTCATGTTGTGTTTTTTTAGTTGCTTCCCTCCACGAGGAATATTCTTGTTGCAGATGTTGCAAATAGCTACTTTAGAGTCCGTCTTTGACACCTCGAAAAACCGCCAGATCGAAGAAGCCATTTTGAGTTAAACTTAAGGACAAATCTCGCTTGTTCTGCGCATGCACATGATTGGTTTTTCTAATCGGCCATTTGCCAAGCACCGATCACACTATTTATAGCCATGATCAGCCGATCGTAATCAGTGACCGATCAATCGGCGCACATGGTAAAAACCCAACAAATATAACAAAAAATGATGAAAAAAATGAAAAGTAGAACAGGCCAGATGAAAAAAATGAAAGAAAATGAAGAGGTCTGATTATTGATTATTTGTTCTGTAATGTTGAAGGAGAACCGGTTCACTTTACTGTTACTGCATGTGAATGTGCTTCAGTAAATTGATTCTCCAGTCTTTGAATGTAAACTCAGGCAAGGGCACAAGTCTAGTTAAATGGTCAATGACTGTAGCTTGACTACACTGTAAACATACTTAATGTCGTACATCACAGCAGCACTTTTCGGACTGTGAAAAAGAATCCTACCAAGACAAAACATCCAGAAGGATTAACTAAAGCGTCACCATTTATTTTTCTCCAAAGCGTGTCTAAAAATCTAAAAGTTACACTTCGTAACCGAATCAGTACAACAGCCTCTCTGCAGTCCCTGTGGTCATATCTGACAGCCAGCTTTCCAACACTTTTATTGTTTTTCGGGTTGATTTTCTCACTATTTGGTTTCATTTATTAGCCTCTAATTCACACAGAGGCCTGCTGTTTATTTGGGCTGAGAACAAGCATGAGAGAACCGGTATGATTTCACATTTGTCTGCCCGTGTGTTTGCTCACTAAACACTCCAATAATGAGCACTTCATATTCAGTCAGACACTCCTCTGCACAAGTCCTGTTGAAATATGAGAGCACTGTATAAAGAACCGTTATATTAATGATAACATTTAGCCCATTATGTTAAAAGCCTAAGTGCCGCACTCCATCTCGGGCCTGTGTGTGGTGAGGTGTCTGCTGACAGGCGGTAGAGACACTGACAACATGCCGTAATGTCTCTGTAATTGTTGGCAGACAGCACACGGAGGAGGTGTTGTTGTGGTCTCTGGGGATTTATGTTCTCAAGTCAAGGTGCTACCGACAAGCCGAGACTCCAGCCAAAGCAGAGGCTCCTGCTAAAGACAGTATAGAGTAGAAATCAAACTCTCCCTTGGACATTACTGCAATACATTTACGTTATAATAATACTACAAGTCATTTGGAAGAGTTGTAAGCAAAGACTTTTTTTTTTTTTTTTTACAAAAGTAGGATTAGAGGACCTCTTGTTTAAACAAGGGGGTGTTCTTGTTACGCTGGAACTGCCGCTCCGCTCTCATGTATAGATTGTTATATAGCAGCTATGGTCGACATGTGTTCATCCACAGGGTTTCTCCTATTCAACTCTCGTTTTATCACTCTGAAAGAACTGAAGACTTACGTCACTTTTTTGTTACTTTTTGGCTGGAAATTGAAACCAAACGCAGTGCAGTGAGGCATTGTTTCCAACTAACGAAGAGAAAAAAAGCCCCAAACACAGTAACTTTTCCTTAAAGTTTGTCTCAGGTAAAAACGAATTGCGTCATCGGCCGAGAATGCATTGCATAGGTAAAATAATGGCGCCTTCTGTAGGTCAAAAAAGGAAGTAAACATATACGATTTTTAAAGTAGTTAGGAGTTTTGCTGATAATATAATAACAATAATGTCAAATATCTAATAACATATTGCAAATTGCTACACCATTTGTGTGAAGACATGCAGCACATAAATGGCCTTCATAATATAGAAACTGGATGTAGTAAACAGATTCTGCTGCTGCATTTACTCATCTCCTGGACTTCAGTAAACCCACCCAGACTTCTCCCTGACACGTCATGACTCATGTCCTGTATGAAAACACAGGGGAGCTGGAGGAGGTGTCTGGGGAGGAGAAAGTCTGAGCATCTCAGCTGCTTATTCTTTATTGTGGAAACAGTTACAGTTTGTTGGGGATCAGTTTTCCTATTGAGCACATAGGAAGTCTTAAAATCCAATGTTGAATCCTTGACATTTACATGGGTTTGATTTACTCTGCGTCTTCTCATAATGTCAAATAAACTAGAGCCAAAAAGTTTTACAGTGAGAATACGAGTTACATTGAGAAAGTAAAGTACTGAACTGAGGGATAATCACAGGCTTTAAGACCTATTACTTGGTTCTGATCTTAAGTGAACACTTTGACTTCATTCAAACCTCATATTTGCTCATTATTGCACATTTCAAAGTTGTAGTGATGTTGTAGTGTTACAAATGTAGCTCAAATGCCTGACTCACAGCTCAGGACAAATTATTCATATTTTCCATGCTCCTTATGGCTATTTATCTGTCCCGATACCAGTGGAATACTAGCAGAGTTCTGGTACAAATCCATTTGGTGCCGGTTCCAGCCCAGCCGCAAGTATCTGTGACCTCACCAAGCCTGAAGAGTCCGTTTGTAGCGTTCATCTTGTTTCACCTGCATAGCTTCACAGGACCATCAAGCAGGAAGCAGAGGAGATGGGCCGGAGGAGTGTTTTATTTGGAAACCCGAGCCATCGCCGGTAATTGCCCCAAATGACTCTAATCGTAATTGACGGTCTGGCTTTCTACTTTGTCTGTGCAAATTTCCAGGACGACTGCTGAAAGTCTGGATGCTAAAGTGCACACACTCTTTATCCATCAGAGCAGATTTAATGGCTGTCCTTTTGTCCTTTAGTTGTCCTGTGGAGGTCCGGGACCGGTGCGTCTGTTATAATGTAGGCAGCCATTAAGCCCTGGCCTTAGACAGAGAGTGTTCCTTGGGGGAGAGTTGGTGATTTCAGGCAGATGTCCTGGTGCTGACAAGTGTAGCTCACTTAGACATCACTTGCACACTCCCCAGAACAATGCAGAATACAAGACATCAGGTAAAAATATTTCACTCTCTGTTGTTCAGCTGTAAATTTGAAATGGCGTCTTTTTTAATTTGGATGACACAGATATGAGGTGTAAAAAGTGTTATTTTTTGACCACTCTTTTAATAGTTGCAGGTAAAAATAGCTCTTAAACATTCCAGAAAACTCACAACATCCAAACTACTGCAAAGATTGTTTTTTGTCAACTTCGACTTTGAGCCTAAAGTCATCATAATGTTTCAGGTAATGTCTTAACTGAGACTGTAATTTTATATATTTCATTCATCACCTGCTGTTAGTGTCTTTGTATTTCTTATATTATCTTTTAAAAAACGTTATTGCCTTTTGTTGTACCATGACACCTATTAATCTGATACAATTAAACTTTGATCTTGGTTTAATATTACTTTAACTGCACAAAAATGAATTGCACCAACCCTATTTTATATTCATGACAGACTTAGAGCAAAACACCTATTCACATAATCATCAATGCATCTATATGGGATCAGCTCTCAAATACTCAATCTATACGCGAAAAAACATGATTTAGATAAATTGTGTAAAAAAGTCCAAATACTATCGATTTTTTACATACTTATTCGTATTGGGGAATAAAGTTATTCAAGAGAAAATGGAAAATGTCAAAAGCAATGTTAATGGGGAGTTTGAGATAAAAAGGATACTGATACGAAGTACTGGTATTGGAATCAGGCCCTCCCCATAAAAAGAGTTCTTTCTACTTCCAACTTAATACTGGGAGAAATAAATGACTTTCCTTGTAGAAATTGTAGAAAAGCATTTCGAGGACAGCTCTGTGGCAATCCAGTGTCAATATTTAAGTGTGCTTATGAACAAGTGTTCTTTTGGGGTATTCTGTATTTCTGATTATGCTTAAAGAGGTAGATCATCACACACAAACATATCTCAAACATTCAAGGGTCATCCAAGAAGTCAGATAAGTCAGTCCTCCTTCCAAGTCACAGTCCAAAGTTAGGTTGTAGTCCTGGATTAGCCTTGGTTTCATGCTGTTTTAAACCTGGATTAACCTTAGTCAAGTTATAGAAATTTTTAATCATGGTTTATTGTTTTTTTAGGCCTGGGTTTGTTGTTTAGCCCTTTTTTAGTCCATGTTTTCCTCTTAGTGTTGGTTTTACACATGATTTACGCCCTGATTAAAAGCATTGTTATGTTAACCTCATGGCTTTATTACTGTTAATAATAACTGTATCGAAAGGGTTCTAGGGGTTGGGGTCCTTTTGCCTATATTTTGTGCTTGCTGCTTTTGTGTGAGGGCTCAGTACCTGGTTCTTGACCCGCTCCAGTGGCCAGGGCTGGCATGGCCTGTGTCGGCTGCTTCCTGTTCTCCCTCAGGCTGTGGAAAATAGCAGGCGGGCGTTAGAGAGGTGGGCCGCTCTCCCTGAACGACCAGCTCAATCATCAAGTCCTACGAGAGAACCAGATTTTAGAGAATACTTGTCAAATGGCAGAACAGCCACGTACACGTGTGTGTCAGACTGCTGCTGTAAAATGTGGGGCTCTGTTTGAGGAATGTTTTGGGATATCAGAGCTACAGGTTACCACAGAAACAGGGAGCTTCCATACTAGCAGATGTATGTATTTGAGTGTAGGCGAGCCAACTCCTGACAGTTCTCTGTTGACAGTCAGCTAACAGTTGACTGAGTGCGTTTACAACCCGACACTCTTCTCCTAAATGCTCAAACATCTTGCTTTATATCTGAGCCAAAATCACCTGGTCTGTTATAAACACCCTCTGAAACTAATATTGCAGCGGAAACAAGGGGAACTTTATCCACTGAGGGAAAGTAAGCAGACAAACGCAGCAGACCTGTGAAAATTCAAACAGGCGTGGAAAAGCATTGCTCCGTAAATAAAGGTGCTCAACTAGAAAACCAGATAGGGCAAGAACAGGAAGCAAGGTGATGTAAAACGCAAATAAAAAGTCTATTGCTCATTTAAATGTCCCTTAGAAGTGGATTCATGCACAGGACGCACACAGTAGATTACAATAAAGTATTAGAAGGATAGTCAAGAATGCTTTCAAGACAGGCTTTTTCAAAATTTGATGATGAATGCCTGCGTACCAACAGTCACAAAACTACAGTAGCTGGTCCAGCAGATTAACATGGTTGGCTCACCATTAGTTCATTAAATCCAATCCATGCACAGTCTTGAGTAACCACAGAATCCAGTTAAGAGACTGGTCTGTCATAGTATTCAAACTCTCACACTACTATCTTTTTGAGTGTAGATTAGCTTGAACAATTCAAATTAACAATTTCAGATAAAATAAAATATTCGTTAGTCTTATACAGTGTCTTTAAAGATTGGTCAAAATTCACATCTTAAATGTACAATAGAACAATATGACTTAAGATGTAAGCAAAATAGAACCAAAAAAAGAACATTACTCTTTCAATAACACTCTAAATAGCTCTTGGTTTTAAGCTTAATAGCTTAACATTCAATATTGTTAGCCTAATAGCATAATTTCCTAAGTCATTTTTTGGCCAAGTTGAGATATCTACCTTACTCTGCTCTGCTGCTTCACTATGTATCATTGGCTGTGTCCTCAGCCTTATCAGAGAGCTTTTAATTATTATTTTTTTTCTATTAAAGCATAAATAAAAAGTTCTTATGTATTTGCTGAAAAAAAATATTATTTTTTTTTACCCAAAAACCTTAAAATATCATTTAGGCAATTATGCTATTAGACTAATGATATGTTGTTGTGTAAACAAACAAATTCAACAAATAAAATGGGCTAAAACAGTAGCCTATTATATAATTTCAGGAGAGGCAGGTGGAACAAAAAAATAAAATGGTGGTGCCTTGAAGCCACTAGTTTCTACAACCAAGAAAATATAGGACCAAATAATACTTCATTTTAGCTAATATTGCATTTTTTTGCTTTTGAGTGTAATATTAAAAAAACTGCATTCACCGTTGGCTCAAACCAGCTTTAAGTGGCTCTATTACCTTGTGCATGTAGCAATGTGACTTTGACTCTGAGGAAATCCTATGGGAAATCCTGCTAGGGAGGGAGATAGCCACCAAGCTAACCTCAATTTCAGTTGAACGGCAGTCGCAGGTATTGAGCTTCATTTCATTCAATTTTCAGTTAACAGTTAACACTTCTCATTTTCTTACTTTTTTCTCAGTGTTTTTCACTCTTCAGGCGACGTGTGTTGGTGCTTCCAAGCTCCACTCGGCGGGAAAAAGAAAGAGACGAGTGGGCAACTATGCCTCTAATCTCCGGAAAGTGGGCGGGGCTATGCGCCGTTTTCTAGCAGCTGATTGGTCGAGGGCAACGTGTCAGTCTCTCAGGTATATTGCCCAGTAATACTTCCATGAGCAAACATTAATTCTGTTTGCTGGACAATATTCACTATAAGCAAAAATAGTGGCTGGATCAAAGTAGTTTCTCAACTTTTCTGCTTTAGCACCTGTTTTATGGAAGCCATTCAATAACCTGGGTTACAGACTGGAATGAAAATAACTGCATGCAATCTGTTAAAATTAATCAAATCAGTTTCCATTTAGTAGTTGACAGTTGAGCCATTAGCCAAGAAGTGTACAGCTGCGGATCCACTGTAGTACGTTTTCAGCAATAAACCGAGCCTGTGTTTTTGATGGGCCCCAGTAAACACCTCTGATCCCTGGATCGTCTTCCTTCACAGGCCTTAATTTAGACCAAACCCGTCTTAACACCTGCCACCTCTGGGACTGCATCTGCAATACACAGTAAACCTCACATCTTAATGACCCATATTATATCTGCCCCCGTGTACTATGGCCCAATCAAAGTCAATTACCTAAACAGTGAGGCCTCAGGGTCCTGTTAGCTGTTCACTTCAGTGGAAGATGTAAACACGAGCAGTGACATAAACTACATTCTCTACCTCCCAAGTTAATAAGAGTGCTGAAAGGCCAGCTCTGGGTCTATGTCTGACTCAGAGTTTCTTGTTGAGAGGTTGAGAGGACGGCCAATGCACCTGTACTTCCAGCTCATTGGGACCCCCATGGAGGATTGGGTGGTGCTGGACATGCATGTGAAAACTGTGACTTCATCTGACTAAAAAGAACACTAAGTAAGAAATTCATTACAAATGTCAGTGTACAATCTAAGGGGGCTTTGTGTACTTTTGGACTCTCCAGTTTGTCAGGTGTTTGAAATGCTAACGCACCATGGTCCGGGTCAAACAGCTGTTCTTTGGTCTGCAAAAAGAGAGGTGGTCTTGATCCGGACCAGTTGTTTATAAAAGAGCTGTTAACAATAGTTTGGACCTTTGGACCAAATGCAGGAAGACAATAAAACACATGATGAAGAGCAAATGGAGGAGGTAAAAGGGCAAAATAAATATCAGGTTTAAAAATACATAAGACTCAGATTTTGCTGGTTTCTGTTTTAATGACACTATTCTTATAGCTACACTGCAGCAGATGGCCCCTGTGAAGCCAACTGTATCTAAATGAGTATTAATGTGATTTAAAATTGTCTTCAACATTGCATTTGAAGTTTCTTCTGTTTGTATTAATATATTTTTTACAAATCCTCAAATAAAACAGTGTTAACATTTCTAGCAAAACAAATACCAAGATAATTAACATAATTTACTAAATTATTCTATAAAGGTAATCTGTGCAGTCATACAAAATCAGACTGCAAAAGTAGGCAAAGTGCTTAATGAATGTGAGAGGGAATAGCTGTCTCTAAAATTATTCTGCAGTTCATAGTTGTCCAGAGTGCACCGTGCCTCACACCTAAAACAGATGAACTGCCAGACCGAAAGAAAACCACCAGAAAACCTAAAGTAAAAATTACACTTAAATGTTCAAAGGGTAAGTTTCTTAAAAGTAACAGCTTTAGTATTATTCTTTTCCTCACAGTTCAATCTTCTCTAGTAGTAATGTGAATGTCAGACAAAAACTCTCTCTCTGTAGTGTGAATGAGGCCATAAACTCTGCCCCCGTGGTGACAGCAGCACAGGAGTGAACATTTCCTGACTTTTGGCCTTTACATTCAAAAGCGTGCAGAGTGGAGATTTGAAAACATTGAGCCAAACCAGCCCACGTAGAAAAACTCCACCACGCCTGTCTAACATACTGTGATGTGAACTCACCTCTGGGCCTCGCGGACCCCAGATGGACCACAGTGGAAAAACCATATTGATCTGAGTCTCCATGAGATGCCTGAGTGAACAGGTAAGCACGTTGCTATCATTCTTCTGGATTCAGATGTACGAAATATGGTTCGTTCATCAAACAGTGCATAGAAATGAATCGATTTTCCTAAGAACGTGGATGTAGAAATCCAAAATCTTAAGCCAATTCTGAGGCCAGATTTGTCAGTCATTTGAAATCTGATAAAATTGGAGTTCGGGAACGTCGTAACCTTTGTGTACCTCCATAAAATAGGTTAAGAGGAGCAGTAGAGAAGGGCAGTGGCGCCTCAAGTCACGACCACAAAATCTCTCCAGCAGACCTGTTCGAACAGACCTGAACCCAAAAGCCACTGAGCTCACGCCAAGAGAAGTGACCCATGCTAAAACAGTTCAGTGTTTCACAGAGTACGGTTTTGTCATAAGAAATAGTGATTGGAATGACAGGCTAAACGAAAGACAAGGGAGTGAGCAACGGACACTCTGAAGGTATGCCATGCTGTAATATCAGTTGTCTGCTTTTTGTCGCAACAGGAATGAGCACATATTCCCCAATTTGAACAAGTATCCATCTTTCCATTCACTTTCGGAGGGCCAGGAAGCATGTTGCAGCCCCAAAAACACCTGGGACCTTTTACAAGTCCTTAGAGCGTTGTAATAGACAGTCTTTAAGAAACATTCCCCGCTGTCAGGATCCTTTAACTGTGTCTGCTCACATCACACAATATCAAATGGACACAGAAGGGAGGAAACTTACACTTGCCAATAGGACAAGAGATAGGACCTTAGTCATTGCAAAGAGCAGTTTTTTCTTCATCCACTAAAGACTTACATCTGCGAAGGCATCTGGCACCATCTAGTGGACAACAGGGGGAAGTTCTTTGAAAATTATAAACAACTCAAGATCTACTCCTTTGAAAGATGAAGGTTTCTTTCATTTTGATGGAAAAATATGTATATGATAAAAAAGGATGACTGCTAATGAGGATTTTTAATTTCATTACTGAGATAGTAAGCCAGTATTTTTACTTACCAAGAAATTTCAAGATAAAAGCAATGACCAAGTCATTATTTTGAGAAAGATTTTGAAAAGGTTTTGAGATACCATGTCTATTTGAGAAACAAAGTAAAATTTCTGTAAGTCACTAAATCAATATTTTGGAGTTAATTTTACTTAGTCAAAATTATGAGATATAGAGTTACAATTTCTAAATAGTAAATAATTTTTTAGGGAATCCTTGACATTTTGTTGAACTAGGTCCAACTTCAAGCTACTGGTCATTATATTTTGGAACCAAGGCATAATTTAAATTTCCTTATTTTGAGACACACAGTCAATATTTGTACTTACAAAGTCAGGTGGGATCATTATTTAAAGAGAAAACAGCTCAAGGTGATGGATGGAAAGATGGAAATGAGGAAGTGTAGACGACTGTTATTCTTCCTCTCTTTTTAAAAATAAGCCTGTCCAACAAGCCACAATGGCACGGTTGGAGCTGTCCGATTCACAGCTGGATGTTGATGAAGTTAGTTAGAGCAATAACAGAGTCTGGAAGTGAATGACTGACAATCAGCCAAAAGACATGATCCTGAGAAGAGACATGTAGGAAAACACATCACACTTCAAAGTGTTAATATCTATTCTTCAGGCAAAATGGCTTCCAGTGGGACAAAACAACGACTAATCACATAATTACCTGCATAAAAGATTGAGAAAAATAACACAACAAACTACTGCATATTGCATCTGTGGGTTTTTGGTCTATTAAGACTTAAGCATCTGGGTGTTCTCAATATCAGCACCAATTTGTTTAAAGGATGAAACATGTACAATAGAACTGTTCTTTTTTCTTGGTTGACTCTTCTCATATAAACAGTTAATGATGATCAGGTATTAGCCTCAATCTCATATTCTGCCTCAATCCCAACCTTACAGTTCTTAGCACTCTTGAAGTATCAGGTGTGCACCATGATCCTGACCAGTTCATGTTGTGTTTAAATATGCTCGTAAACCAAGCAGAAGAAAATGTAAAAAAATAAATAAATAAATAAATTGTTCCATGACTTTTCCAGGACATCGCAATAATTAAAAAAAAATGATTGACAGGAAGAGAAGCACAGAAGAGGAATACAGGAGCCTCATTAAGAGCTTTTAAAGATGGAGCCAAGAAAATTGTCCCATTTTAAATACGTCCAAAACTAGAAACTAGAGAAATTTTACTCCCCCAGTTCAAACTGCAACCATCAGTCGGACAGATACTAAAATAGTTCTCACCTACAATATAAATACCTGGGAGTGCATCTGGACCAAACTGGACTGGTCCATAAATACAGATGTACTTAATAGAAAAAGAGTTTAAAGCTGGGTATATTTTCGAACAAACCTAAAGTCTTTTATTGTAACAATGAACTGCCGGAAATGATTTATTATGCAGTAATGGCTACTTCA
The DNA here is from genome assembly GCA_036850595.1 of Rhyacichthys aspro. Classification (NCBI taxonomy): domain Eukaryota; kingdom Metazoa; phylum Chordata; class Actinopteri; order Gobiiformes; family Rhyacichthyidae; genus Rhyacichthys; species Rhyacichthys aspro. The sequence goes on from CM072167.1 coordinate 3,742,021, forward strand.
GTTGGTTTATGCAGTAGTCTGTTGGGGGCAGTCTCAGAAAGAGAGATCCAGGTGTCTTGAAACTAATAGAGAGGCCTGGTTCAATTATAGTTATTAGTTTGTTGACTCTGGTTGAAGCAGTGGAGCAACAGACACACAACAGGTCAGATGCTATACTGAACAACATGGATCATTGGGCTTTTGAACAACAGACACCAACATCAGTGAGCTACAGGACGAACACCACAGGAACTACTTCTTCCTGACTGCCATAAGACTGTACAATCAATGAGTTTATGGGACATGAAGACTGGATAAATTAATTTGAAGAAAGTTAAAAACTGAATTTTCCCTCAGGGATTGACAATGCACCACAGATGCATTATAATAGGATTAAATATCTAAAAGCAAGGACAAAAGCTTGAAAACTGTTGAGGTGCTAGCTTTACTGTTCTCATTCATCTCACATCGTGTGACAGGAAAGCCAACTGCAGGGTTTTACAAGGCCACCATGAATGACACTGATCTTGTCTGTCTCGTGAGCTCCAAAGCCACCTCTGTCACACCTCCTCTGGTTACAGCTCTAAAGGCCAGCTCGCCCCAAAACTATCCACCAGCCCCTGGTCTGCAGATGCACTTCCCTCAAAGCAGTTTATCTACTCTGATCCAGAGTTAGAGGAGAGAAGATCTACAGGGAGACCATGTGACTCCTGCTCCAGTTACAATTAGTGAGAGTTCTTTTTAAAGCTTTGGTTCGTGCACTTATCTGAACCTTCTGTAAATTGAAGGAGATCGGGTTTTATGGTTTCTGCTGCTGGTTTTGTCGTATGATTCCTGGCCTTTTGGTCTGAGAGCTTTATTGTTCTCAGAATCTTAATCCCAATGCAATCCTCTAAAAGAAAAAGTATTGGATTAAATAATATCTTTGTCCAGCCACAAGTGGTCACAGATTAAGTATTAATCCTCATCTTATTTAAATTCAAAAACATTAGATGAAGTCTGACACTCATGTTGATTGGGTGTACGATTTTGAATTACCAGTCATCATGGAAATCATGTTGTTTTTCTTTGCAGAAAAAAGACGACCACGTGAGAAACACAGAGGGTAAAAGTGTCAATTTTTCATGTTCAAATGGACAAATAAAAATATAGATATTACATGAATGAAAAGGAGCAGAAAGAAGCACATATAAACCTGTAATGTGTACCTCAATTTACATAAGCAAAACTCTATTATTTTAAACAACTCACAAAAGCTCTAACACAGCCACTTTTCTTATTTCAGACATAACACAATCAGTCAGTTCCAGTATCAGTATTACTCAACAGTCTCATTGTTCATCAGCATACTAGCCTTGAACATTTAAAAAAAAAAAAACATTAACAGATTTTGAGTTGTAGTTTCACTGTGGGGATTGTTCCATAAACCGACTCCTTTCACTAAAATGCATCAATCCATTATTGAGGATCTAAATCTCACTTCCTTTAAGTTATAATTGCTTTCTCTTATGGTAAATCTTTTTGAATGTTGGCTGGTAGAGCTTTGAGGTGAGCTTTATACACAATTTTCAAATGATTATAATCTACTAATTCATTAAAATTAACAAACGTATTTAATGAATCCTTACACTTATGTAACACAGCAATAGTTTTATATATTCTTACCTTTACATCATTCGTGCTTTCCACATCAAGTTTTCATCAGTTAAAACACCAAAAATAGTATTTGTTTGTTCTTTACATTTCAACTCCTCCAATATTGAACAAAGCGTCATCATATGCAAATAAAATAGCTTTTTAGAGATTTAGAGACCTGAACAAAATAATTAATATACGTCAAAAACAGTATTGGACCAAGGAGTGAACCTTATAATATAACTAATAATGATCCTTAACTTCAATATTTACGTATTTAAGGATGTTAAAGAATGGTAGCAGTTTTTTATGTTTGAAGTCAATATTTTAGACACAGAATGGAGAAGCCATCTTAATAACATCATGGGAACTCAAGCCCAACATAATTTAAGTTGTATGGACAAGAAAATGCAAAAAAAATGTTTAAAATGAGATATTGGGCAAACAATGTGTACAGTGTATTCAGACCAGGCGTACAAGATGATTGGTCACTTTAAAAGCCTTTCATTCTTGGTCTGAACTAAACGCCTTATTCTAATTGTACTCAGAACTGGCAATTGCTGTACAAAAAGCATTCAAAAACAATGTTTGCCTTATTCCCAAACACAGGGGCCCAAAAGCAGATCACCAAACTTTTTGTTTCTGTCGCCAATATTTTTCTAAGAATCATCAAATGGACAAAGACATACCCAATAGCATAAAAGATTAATTAACAGGAAGAAATTGGGCTCAAAATAATTACAACACTAAGAAGACCAATGGAAACTGACCAGATTATGCTAAACTAGAGCAGGAAGTTGTGTCATAATCATTTTTGCCTGTATGTCAAACCAAAACAGTTTAAGTCATGGTATGAAAAATCGAGCTGCAGCATTTTACTGCCAGCTGCTTGTGGTTGTAGTGGAACACTGTCTCTTGTATTTTAATGCTTCCTAAGGTTAGAAAAGGCCATACAAAGCCCACAGTCTTTCAACAAATAGAAAAAAAATGATGGAAAACTATTTCCCGACTTCTTCTTCAAGCCTCATTGGTGAGCGTCTTCTTTGGGGGGTGTCATTATGGGGCAGTTGTGAAGACAGATGGGATCTAAAATCAATTTGTATCTCGACCTCTCTACTTCATGTTGGCTTGTAGGCACCACAAAGTGCGAAGTCAGACAGACAGAGGAAGATAGAGTTACAGCCACATGCAAAGAACCAAATCTGACACAGTGTAAGAGAATAATTGCAGTGTATCCGACGGTAAAGTTGAATTTTCATTTACACAGAGGGCACACATATCAGTGGGCTGTGCATAATTATAGTGTACTGAACAGTGGTCGAGGCAAACGATTGTCCACACGACATGTTCAAATGGAAACAGTGTTTTGAGTAAAAAGAAATAAATCAAAGTTGGCCCTGATGCCAGCGCTGCACAGACAGCCCTCTGCCTTTTCTGTTAGTCTTATGGAAAAACACATTGTTGGATTCAGTACAAGCTGCCAAAATGTCACTGCGTCGGGTGCTATTAGGAGTGAGGTGCGTGAAGGCCGAGGACAAAGCTGTGTTTTAAAATGCGTGCCATACCACTTCTCGTTAGCAGTCGTTAGTTTTACGAGGGGCTCAGAGCAGCTTAAATTAGGGCTCAGTTGGAACTGGCACCGATGCCACGTGGATGACTGACACCTGAGGAGGAGAATGGATGTGGCTGTGGATAGGAACACTTTAAACATATACAAATGTGGAATATCAATAAATAATGGTAATTCACTCAGAAAGGAAAAGGCATATTAACAAAATGGGTCTCATTTAGTGTAGTGTTGTATAGAGCAATTAGCAAACATGCACTTGGCTGGATTTTATTAAATACTGTGATGACATAATGATCTGCATTATTTAAATCCAATTTGTTTTACCACACTGTCCCCACGTTTTACAATTTAACATGAAAAATTAAATTTGACATAAAGTCACATGATTTATTTAATGATGATAGCTTTTTAATATATTAGTGCAGAAGTGTGTAGCCAAGACCACACTGAGACTAAGGTGAGAGTAATCACACTGGGAATGGCTGACCTAAATCATTCAACTGTATCTCCACCTTCAGTTAATAGTTTCAATGGAAAAACAAACAAACACACAAAAAAAACCCCAACAAAAAGTATTAAGTGAAGGTGGAGTGAGTAATTTTGACGACATGAGGGAGTAAAATTGCAGATTGCCCTTTTCTTCTACAGTTGCCCAGAAGGGACATGTTCTCTACAAACAAGGAAAATAAATCCCTTTTGTTCATAAAAGCCCTCCAAGTGATTGTGTGATGTTGATGCCAGTCAGCGCCACCAACTCGTCAAACTTGTATGAGGACAATTCTCACATTCTCCTCAATCACTCAGTGGTGTGAAAAAGTGTTTGCCCCCTTCTTGATTTCTTATTTTTGTCACACTTAAATGTTTGAGATCATCAAACAAATTTAAATAGTAGGCAAAGACAACGCGAGTAAACACAAAATGCAGTTTTTAGGTGATTATTTTATTACATATAAACCTACCAAGACCTATGTGAGAAAATAGTTGCCCCCCTTGTTAAATCATAAATTAACAGATGAGAAACTAAGTAATTGACATCTATCAGTCTGGAAAGGGTTACAGAGCCATTTCTAAAGCTTTTGGACTCCATCCAACCACAGTAATGGTGAACCTTCTCAGGAGTGGCCGGCCTACCAAAATTACCACAAGAACACAGCAACAACTTACACAAGAGGTCAACAAGACTAGAACTGCAGGTCTCACTTGTCTCAGTTAAGGTCAGAGTTCATGCCTCAATTATGAGAAAGAGATGGGGCAAAAATGGCATCTATGGGAGGGTTCCAAAGGCAAAAACCACTGCTGACCTAAAAGAACATAAAGGCTCGTCTTACTTTTGCCAAAAAACATCTTGATGATCCTCAAGACTTTGAGGAAAATATTCTGTGGACTGACAAGACAAAAGTTGAACTTTTTGGAAGGTGTGTGTCCCGTTACATCTGGTGTAAAAATAACACAGCATTTTAGAAAAAGAACATCATACCAAGAGTCAAATATGGTGAAGGTAGTGTGATGGTCTGGGGCTGCTTTGATGCTTCAAGACCTGGATGACTTGTTGTGATTGATGGAACCATGAATTCTGCTCTCCAAAAAATCCTGAAGGAGAATGTCCATCCATCACTTCATGACCTCAAGCTGAAGAGCACTTGAGTTCTGCAGCAGGACAGTGATCCAAAACACACCAGCAAGTCCACCTCTGAATGGCTTAAAATAAACAAACAAAAAAAGGTTTTGGATTGGCCTAGTCACAGTCAGGACTTGAATCTGATTCAAATGTTAAGACATGACCTTAATTCATGCTCAAAAACCCTCCAATGTGGCTGAATTAAAACAATTGTGCAAAGAAGAGTGGACCCATGTTCCTCCACATCGATGTGATCAACTCATTTGTTATTGCAAACATTTGAGACTGGCACAACCAGTTATTAGGTTTAGGGGGCAACTACTTTTTCATACTTTTTTTTTATTTTTGCTTAATAATAAAAACCTTCATTTAATAATTGCATTTTGTGTTTACTTGTGTTGTCTTTGACTAATATTTAAATTTGTTTGACGATCTGAAACATTTAAGTGTGGCAAACATGCAAAACAATAAGAAATCGGGAAGGGGGCAAACACTTTTTCCGCACCGCTGACTGTCTTATCCTCCTCAGCTCTCTGTAAATATTAGGTAATGTCTAGACTCCACAGTGTACAGGATATCATGATGTTGATATCCTGTTTGATCTGGTGCCTGTTTATGTCTTCAACTGTATACTACACTGCAGTACAAGTTTGACATAATTTGTACCATATCTAATAAAGGCATAGAGTTTTGGTCAGCAACTTAGATGCACACAACTGCCACTTGTCTGCATCACCAAGGCCACCAATCCAGGTGAAAACTGCCATTTAACATCAATCACAATAGCTTTATCTGATTCATATTGATATGTCACACATCGATCTACAATATATTGCTCCACTTCTAGAACTTATGAAAAATTTACCTTCTGGTGTTAAAAATTCACTTTGTCTTGGGGAGAATAGACTTACAAAATTGGATTGCATGGTAAGCATTTTTACAAACCTTTGTAAACTGGTCTGGACTGGGCTCTAGACAAATAGGAAAAACTAAGCTCTTTTCTCTTGGTCTCAGGTGGGACTCTTTGACGGATCAGTATCGGGCCCTTTCCACATGTTCCTCATAAGCTTTCCACATAAAATAATCCATCTGCTCATGCATATGTACGCAGATATCAATCTATGTTTGTGTCAAGCTCTCTTTCCAGACAAACTGAAACATCTGAAGTCATTTAGACGCCACCAGACACAACCTGCTCAAGCATTTCATTACTGCATTTGAGAGCCATTTGTTTCATTTATAAGAGAAATGGAAAGATCGATCTCAAGAAGTCAAGAATGGCTGATATGGAAAAATCAAGATAACTTTTCTGTAGGAATCAAATGTGACACACAATGGGTCAGTACTACTATAGCATTGGATGTTCAACAAAGACTGGTGTTTAGGATTGCAAGTATATATTGCCAGCTTCACTTTAAATGTTACATACAGACTCTGTTTGTTTTGTGATATATTCTGAAATCATTCAAGTTTCATCATATCATCCTCCTCAAACAAAAGCTTTACTCCATTTTAAAACTAAGCAATTAACAACATTTTGAAAAGAAAATTAAAAATGAGAAAGAGAGTTTATTGTAAAACACACTGTTGATCCATGGTGTAGGAAAGGGGCCCATCAAGAAAATAGTGAGAACCTGAACAGGGTTTGAGGGGCTGAGACTAGAATAATGAACAAGACCAGTGCATGGCCAATGGGAATATGCACTTGCATAGTATGTGTAAATGAAACAGCATTAAACTTGGTTATTTTGAGTACATGTACACGTTTAATAAGTCTTAATAAGAGGCAACAAGGTTTGTTTTCTGTGTTAATATTCTGTTTTTACTCTTACTTTACAAATTTTTTGTCAATGCGCTAGCATGATGTGGCTATGAAGACTGCTATGAAAGTTAACTAAGTGTCAGAACATATTGATGATGTGCTTCAAAGGTTTAATGCAGTAATGTAATTGTGTATCCTAAGTACAATATATTATATATGGTCATATAATTTACATTTATGGTAAAGATAAACGAGTTAAAATACTATTGCTTATAGCGCTCCATTGGAATTTGTCTGTATATTGTAGATGAGAAAAGCATTAGTTTAATAGGTCATAGTAAAACATATGAGACCATTGTAAGAGACCATTTTACTGTAGTAACTGTGAGATCATTGGATGTTCACAAAGGCTTTCAATAAACATCCAAGTGAACCATAAGATCCACAGTCTATCAGCTGGGGCTGCTACAGATGAGTTGGTAGTGTCAAGTAACTAACTCAGGATGCTGAGTTTGATCTGAGCACTAAATCAAGCTGCTATTCCAAATGATAAGACTTCTACATGGTGGTGATGTATAATCTCTTAAAAACTGCAATGACTGGGTTCAGTTCAGCACACATTCAACTGTAGAAGCAGTCAGTGTAAAAATAACAATTGAAGAAATTCTTTCATGATATCATAATTGTAAGTTGGCAATTAAAAGACCATATGGTCATCATGTTTGAAGGTGGAATCCAAAGGACTTTGGCAGTTTTTTTGTTTTGTTTTTTGTTTTATTAAAAGAATGATTCACATCTGATGCTGCAGACAGGACCCAACATACATGATCATGTGCTTTGTAACAGGACTGTGAGACTTTGGCTCCATTTCTAACCACAGACACCAAAGACTGTTCCAACTGATACAGTAGACTGTGTGGAACGCTGCTGCTGTTGAATTTCCAATTGGGCATAAGTTAAACTGTAGCTTCTGCCTCACAGAAGCTACGAGGCAGCACTTCAGGCCACTTCTGCTTCTTCACTCTACAATACAACAGAAAACACAGACAAAACAGAGAGTGCCATGTAATGAACAGCTATAAACATATAATATATGTAAAGATCTGAATAAAATAATGAAACTGGAAATGGATGTTCTGATGGATGTTCAAATGTAATCCTATTGCGAGCTATTTTGTCTGATATACATCATACATACATGCATTTGCATATCATCATTCATTCATCTTCTAACACTTAGTCCCTGTTGGGGGTCACAGGTCTTGGGTGGCTGAAGCCTATCCCAGCAGCTTTGGGCCTGAGGTGGGGTACACCATGGACAATGGCCCGTTAGTTGCAGGGTTGACATTAAGACACAGACATTGAGAGACAACCATTCACTGTAACAGTCATTCACTAGAGGCAATTTAGAGTGTTCAATTGACCTATACATGCATGTCTTTGGATGGTGGGAGGAAGCCATAGCACCCAGAGAGAACCCACGTTAACACAGGGAGGATAGCAGACTCCTCAGAGAAAAACGTGATCAAACCCATGACTTGCTGTGAGGCAGAAACACTAATCACTAATCAGCCACCTTTGCCACACTTAAAAATGCTCAGGTGAATAAAAAAATGTACAAATATTAAGGAAAAAAGGCCAGTGGGTGAGTTGATGTATGGCCTTCAAATTGCAAGTCATACAGCGCTATCAAAGTGCCTGTGTATAGAGAATGTTCATGAAGATATAGTGGCAGTAGATGTCCACTAGATGGAGGAACTGTTGTATTGTCCAACTCCAGCTGACTCACAGGCCATTTCCCGTCCTTCCATCAGAGGCGGCACATCCAGAGTTGGCTCCTCCGAAGCCAAGGGTAGAGTCCTGGGAACTCCTAATGAGTTTTATTGAACAGGCTTCAAAGTGGTCGAGCTGCAGCTTCAAAAGCCGTCTCAGAGTTTTGCCGTTGTTTTATATTCTATAAATAAAACACTTAAGAATTTTGTTATTGGGATGTATGCTTCATTAAATCTTTGACTACTGTGATATAAAATCCAGTATGGAGAAAGAAAACAAACAAATAAATCCTTCATAAAAAATTAATAACAATGAAAAACCCAGCAAATTATATTTGACAGTCTGATGTTAGTGAGGGTCTGAAACTGATCCATGGCTCATGAAAAAAGGGCAAAAAACATTTGTGAAGCTTGTTAGTTAATTACATTAGATGAACTTTACTTAGTTTATTTATAACATATGTATTTTCTGAGATAGAAGAGCTGCTGAAGGTGATATTTTCTTCATCAGCTCATATCATACACACTGAAGTGACACAGTGAACAGTGACAAAATCTCATAAGGGCAAAATAAAACTGAAATGTGCAGTTTATTGGTGAATACAGCAAATATACACTTGTATTTAAACTGAAAATAACTCTGCTTTAAGCTGCACTTCCTCTTCTACCGATGTTTTGTTTAAAAAAAAACAAAAACTTGCAGTGCACTGTGGGTAATTTGGAATAAGGCAAAGCCATGTAGGATTCACAGACACATCCTTGGTATTTTTGACAAACGGAGGACTCAGTCCTTTGGAGGAGCTGGGGTTTGGAACCATACCTTCAGCAGCTGGTTTCCTCCAAAGGAAGGATGCTGGGGATTGAGAAACGGCCAAAGAAGAGAAGCCAGAGAAGTCTCCATGGCTGCCTCAGAGTGTGATTGAACTTGTGTTGTCTGTGCCCTTTCAGTGACCCCTGATGGGCCTTGGAGTGCCAGGAAATCTTTTCACCCAGTGTCTGCCAAGGCTCCATTAATGAATTCAAGGGGAGTTGCGCAGGCTGCCAAATACTATTCGAATTGGTCTCAATTAAGTCCAGAGGTAGTGTGGGTCTGACTAAATCACTTTGGGCTTTGCAGTAAAGTTGGCATTACAAGCAGTGATGCAGATTTTGCCTCACATGTTTCTAGAAGCATGAAAACAGTTAGTGCAGTTGAACAAGTGTTGAGTGCTGGAGAATGGCCAGACTGGGTTGAGATAACAACAGAAACTCAACCAATTGCTACAACCAAGGTCTGATGAAGAATTTGCTGATACCTGATACCGAGCCAATTTATGTGTTAAGAATTACATTTCATATGTCCATCTTCTCCCGTCAGGGGTACACCCTGGACAATAACCAGTTAGTTGCAGGGCACATATTTATGTATGTTGCAGTCCAAAAAAAAAAAACCCCAGTAACACAAGGTTTTAAACTTTCTGAAGCACAAAATGACACATTTTTATCAACATTGACTATTCAAAAGGTACTTAATGTCTACAATCTTAATCTTAAAAAAAATGTTTATCACTGGATTTGAAGGCCACATGGATGATATCTCAGACTGCTACTAACTAGAGCTTTTTCTAGCTCACTACAGCCCTTGGGCACTTTCGAGGCCAACGATTAATTGTCTTTTTGCCTCCTTTTTACCACCGTATTTAACCAGCCACTGTTCTGGACCATGGGCTCACTGTAGACACCAATTACAATTTCATTTCCTAGCAATGACTTATCAAGTTGACCCTGTTATGACTCCTATGAATCCTCATTTTGAAAAGATAAGTTCAAACATAACTTGTTCAAACACAGCAGTAGAAACACTCTTACACAATACAAATACAAAATACAGTTAATTTAACAAGGTAATACAGAATATTAACTTGTTCCCATAATAGAGGTGCCTCAAACAATTGTCGACTTTGAATTTTACAGTAACTAAATCCTACAGCATAGACTCTCGCAGCTTGCAATCAGCCACAGATTGTAATAGGACGTCCCATAATGCCTTGCTGATGATTTGTTGATTTGCTGCTATTCCCCTCAGCTGCACGTCTCCCCTCAGGTCCGCACTTGTGATAACTTGATGAAAAGGGCTTGATGAAAACTCTGGGATAATATCATTTTTGGTGCGGCGCCATGTGGAGCTCTCAGGTTGGTTCTGGGTCCAGAGCAGGGAAAACCCGGCCCGACTTCTGGCTCACAGCTGTGCAGAACTGAGCGTGTGCCAATTCATCACTGTCTGCCGTGTTAGCCACTTGGCATTTCTTAGCATCTTTACTATTATCACATTGTTTGCAATTGAACCTAATGTATCACTTGGTCTCATTTCCAGTGTAGTGTAACGGTGTAGGGAACGGTCTAGAAAGACAAGGTCGTGTGAAAAATCCTGTGAACACTCCTTATACAAGTTATACCGTTATAAAAGGGTAGCCTGAATAAAATCTGAAAAAAGCATCCCGGACAAGCCCCCAATTTTTCCGTTACTATTAAAATACTATTGTAATTAAATAAGATTGCCACTGACTTCTTTTAATTTTGCTAAAACTCAGTCCTACAGAGCTAACTCTTATTGAGTCTCACAGTTTGTGAAAGTATCGTAATAAAAGACGTAGTGGAGAAAAGCTAACTATACTGTATGAAAAAAAAAAGAAAAAAAAAGAGGATTCCAAATTTCATAAAAACTGTTCCTCCTTTCCTCTAACCAGAAAGGTTCATTGTAGTGCCAGGGTAGAGGAAAGCTCGTTAATCCATTGTTTACAATTAGGTCTCCCGATGTCTTTCCATATTATAATCAATAATCAAATGCAGATAACTTGAGTTCACTTGTCTGAATTTGTGAAAACATAAAATTCCTTATTTGGAAGTATTAAAAAAAGTATTTTTTGGGAAACTTGTTGTTGGAAGGCCATCAAACTACCCAGTGGAGGATCTGTTAATGTGTCAGACAGGCATTGCCCAGAGCCGAGCGCCTGTCGTTCTACTGTCTACTTTTTTGCACCTGAATGACAGGGATCATGTGGTTTTTTTTCACCATCCATGCTCTTTGACTTGACAATAGAACCTCTGGCAATAGCGCTCTGCAATTTTGAGGACATGTGGGATTTGGAGTACAGAAGCTGATTGAGGGGCAGGTATCAAGGGGCAGTACTAAAGTTGGTGCAAATATAAAGGGGCTGGATTTAAGTGTCACAGGTTTTTGGATTTTAACCAATCACAGGACTTTCCTTCAGTGCTGCACTGATTATTATTAAATTTCATTACTTTTATTAATTACATTTATTTGAGAGTCATTCATCTGTGATGGAATGCAAAAGTTTATTAGATAATTTCTTTTATTGTTTAATTTATTGTACAACATTTTATATTGTATTTAAAAGAAGATAATTTTAGAGTAGCCTACTTTCCACTTATATGAAGATTAGAACAATAAATAGTGTTTTTATCATTAACTTGGCAGAATTATGAATTTTATATACGTTTTTATGTGTGATCATTTTAATTGTGCAAATCCTCACCCACAACATTTCTTCAAAGAAACACACTATATGTGTCTGGACATGCTCTGTATCAACACGGAGCATTTTATACAAACTGCCAGCGTTTTTAGACATTTTAATTTGGTATCAAAGTGAAATAAAGACAGAAAAACTTTACTTATGTCATGTAAAGCCGTCCGCGTTCATGTTTCCCAGTTCGCGACCTAGTTGGCCTCAATCACACGGACACCGAACGATCACATTCTGATCACCTTCAGCACTGAAAACAAGCTGTTTTTTCCCCATAGTGCACAGACAGGAGTTGGACCTGCCAGAACTTGGTCCAGGCCCGCCTCAGTTATAATATGTATATTTTTATTTAGCGATACACTGTCCTGGCTGCAGCACAGTAATTTTTTTTTTACTCACTGTGCTTCTATGAATCTGTGGATGGTTGTAAATAATGTGATAGATAAGTAATTTTACTGTTATCTGTAAATAATTCACATAAAATCACATTGCAGTGGAGACGCTCAGGAAGAGACGGCCTTCCTCGGATGTTTGGAGCAACTCCTGATGAGGTCATTTATGTAGGAGAAATGTAATGGAGAAAAAGCTACCAAAGAAGTCGGGAAAAATAAATATCCTTTATTTGCAAATTTTTCAAGAATTAAAACATTTCAGAATGCTGAGAACATGTTAGGGAGTTGAATTGTGTTAGTCAAACAGGCCAGCGTTCTTGTTGGCGTTGGCTAGAAATCGGATGTTGCGCACACAGCCGGCCGCCATGTAGGCCACATCCTCGTCTTTGGAGCCCATCAGCTCAATCAGGGGCTGTGGAAAGACAAAGAACACAGGTTACAACATGAATAACTGAAACGACATGAAAAGACCAAGATATCACAGAAAATGTATTAAACTTATTAAAGTTTGCTCAAACTTTTTTATTATTAGTTAAAAAAAAATTTGGACCAATGCCATTTCGTTTTGGTTTTTAGTTAAACATTCTGGTCAGCTTTGCAATCACAGAGACATTGTTAAATTGTTTTGTTGCATGGGAGAGAGGCACAGATGAACTTCTCAGCTGCTCTCACAATGTGCTGGAGGCTCCTGCAGCAGGATGCAGTGCAGGCACCGTACCACACAGTTATGATGGTCAGGATGATCTTGATGGGTTCCTTTTGTAGAAGGTGCACATGATGAGAGAGGGGTTCTGGCTCTTCTCCATTTGGGGAGGGAGTAGAGACGCTGTTGTGCTTTCTTAGCCAGTGATGTCTGTGGGCCAGGAGAGATCCTCAGTGACATGCACACCCAAAAACTTGCTGTGCTGCTCACCCTCTCCACAACAGCACCACTGATGGGCAAAGGAGTGTCCTGGGGGCCCTTCCTGAAGTCCATAACAATCTCTTTGGTCTTCTCCACATTCAGAGAGATAGTTTGTAGTATTTTGTTTGGTTTGTCTCATCTCTGTTGCTAATAAGACTTAACACAGTCATTTCATTCACAAATTTGATGAAGAGGTTGGAGCTGTGGGTCAGAGTGCAACTGTGGGTGAGCAGGGTGAAGAGAAGGGGGCTCAGCACATATGCTTGGGGGGGGACCCTGTGTTCAGTGTGAAGGTGGTAGATGTGTTGGTGGTCTCCCCGTCAGGAAGTCCAGCGGCCAGTTGCACAGTGACGTGTTGAGCCCCAGGTGGCCAGTTTGTGAATGAGCTGCTGGGGGATGATGGTGTTGAATGCTGATCTAAAGTCTATGAACAGCATTCTGATGTGCACAACTTATTTGATGTGGCGCATGACTAATGGGAGAAAGTGCAACCGGATAGAAGTCACTGAAGCAGGAGGGGGATGACTTGGGACCTGGATGATGGTGGTAGCTTTGAAGCACGTGGGGGCAACAGCCTGCTTCAACGAGATGTTAAATATGTCTGTGAAGACATCCGTGAGTTCCTCAGCAGAGTCTTTCAGTACACATCCAGGTATGTTGTCAGGACCTAGGGCTTTGCGGGCTTTGATCCTGCTGAGGGCTCTCTGCACACTGTCCGGGGACAGTGTCATCACCCGGTCACCTGGAAGGGGTGGGGTCTTCTTTGTAGGAGTGCTGTTGTGTGCTTCAAAGCAAGCAAAGAAGTCATTCAGCTTTGAGAGCAGATGCCTTCTTTTTAACCATTTCATGCAAGATGACCTGGATGACTGAGAACCTACACAAACATATCGCAAAGAGACAGCAAGAACTTGTTCAAGCGCAAAATATGTACCATAACAAAATTAGGGTACAAAATACTCAAAGAAACAACAAACACAACAAATGTACATATGAATATGCTCCGTGTTAATGAGCTCTATTTCTGACCACAAAAAAGAGCACACAGACGCCAACAGACAACACACACAGTGACCTATAATATGGACTGCAGCGAGAGCTTTTACCTTTATCCTTCATAAAGTGTAGGCTTTAGTTTCAACCAGCCTCTGGAGCTGCTACAGAATAACCCCAGCTGATCATGTATCAGACGCACACGCAAGAAGACGCAAGTGGCACAGACTCTCAGGGTCAGTTCACTGGTGAGAATGTGTGAGGAATGGACTTATTGACTGAATGCGTCTGAATGTAGTAAAAAAGGGCAAAATATGTAGTCACATTTAATTAACACATTAATATTGTAAAAAAACCTTCCTACCGTCCCTACCCATTTTATGCCTTATTGGGACGGACATTTTAGACACTTTCAAATGTTGGAAGGCACATGTCCCTTGTGGGATAATAAGATAAATTAACTTACTCTAACAGTAATATTCAATGTAAACCAAAAATTAAAAGTCATTTTTATACAGCAAGAAAGAGCAAGTAAGAGTCAGCCCCATAAAACTATAATTATTCTATTTCTCATGAGGCTGGAGTAAAATCAAATCTGCGACCTTCAATCTCTATCAAAGTTTCTGGAAGCACAACTAATAAGACTTTCCAAATGTAGCCACATGATTATTTGTGACAGGTGCAACTACAGCGCACCATGGACACAAAACCTCTGTGTCACCATCTAAGACAAACATAAACAGTGGATCATGAAAAGAACAAAACCGTTCGACAAAACAATGCTTGCTTCATTTTGGGAGAACACACAGCTTCCATCATGAAGACGACTGGCGGATGTAAGAAAAACAAATATTGTTCCTTTTAAGTTTGTGCATGGTGCGGACAAACCTTAACCACTCCGTTCGAATGCAGGGTGATGCAGTTGTTGACGTCCTTGGACAGCTGGTACAGGGCGACCACAGTGGTCTCGTGCACTGCGCTGTTGTTTGATTTGACGTAGCGCACGAGAGGGGCAACCACTCCGGCTTCACCGAACGCCGCTCTGTTCTTGCCCCACATGCAGCAGCAAGCTATGGCCTCTGCCAGATGGCGCCGGAGCCTGTCGTCAGTCTGCACAAGAGAACATGAACTGCAGTTTTACAATGTAGAGTAAACGACGGTTTCTATGTTTGCATCACGCTACAACATTTTAAATGAATATCTTTCTATTACTGGATTTTAAAATGCCTTAGTCTGACAGAAATTTCAGTAATGTTGCTCTTCCTAGATAATGCAGTTCATACTGCCCCATGTAAAGAGATTACATGGGCTAAGGTTAGATTAAGAGCTCTGCACTTCCTACAAAGACACTAAGCAAATAAAACAAAAAAAGTTGCTTGGTCACTGTCATGACATAAAAATAATAAAAAGGATCTATCTGGTGTAGCTTATGTTGTTAAATGGGAGCCAATCGGAGCAATGTTTCATTCAGCTGACTCTGACGTTGTGACTGCTTACAGAGTTGCTCTTATTTACAGACAGTATAACAGGCTCCACTACAGCTCTGTAAGAGACTTTTGGCTGCAATAAGCAGGAAAAGAGCAAGTACACGCCATTGTAAAGACAGTAATTTGTATCATGACAGTAAGTGCAGTGTTGTTTGTCTCCAGCAGTGTCTTAGACTTACTGTGTTTGTCAGATTGGCCAGCAAGCGGACAACCCTATAATCAGTGAGTATTGCCAAGTTGTCCTTGTCTTTGGCGATTTTGGCGACGACGGCACAAATGCTTGCCAGCACCTCGTTGTTTGTTGACTTCAGCAATTTAATAATGAGATGAAATCCACCGATGAGACGGCGCACAGATTCTGCAACGTCCTGTGTGTGAAAAGAAAAATCCTCTTTGAGCTTTGGATTTTGTAAACCTTTGATATGAACCAAAATGATATCAATGACTGGATGCAAATCAGACAGAACGCCTAATTTAAGTTCATTTCAACATCAATCTAAATGTCCAGAGTTGATGTATGGCACAGCACTGCCGACTGTAGCAATCACTGAATTTATAATGAATGCCGAATGGCCGTTCTCATTCAAAAAAAAGGACAGGATTTAATCTAATTCAGCGTTGACGAGAAGCAGAAGCCGATGTACAGTTTTAGTGCGGCTGCTTGGGGAGAGCTGGATGTGCTGTTGTGTATTCCTCACAGCTGAGATGAAGCCAGCCTGCAGTGTGTGAGAGCCTGTGATGCTGTGCCAGAGGATGAGCTGAGTGCGTGAGGGGAAGGAGGGGGGTGGAGGGCTCCAGGAGCTGACCCCCGACACACACAGGAAGCCCTACCTCAGGAATACTGATGACGGCTGGCTGGGAGTCCTACGACAGAGGAAGCTCTCTCAAGCCACCAGCTGCGGTAGACTAGGCCCAATCTCTTTCATGGCCCGGACGAGCCCCCATATCTGAAAACCACAGCATTAGGAGGCCGCGCACGGAAAGGCCTTTCTCGCTATCCCAGCCCTCCCCTTGTCTTAGCCTGGGATGAAGTGAAATAGAAAACACATTATCTGCTCTGCGTGATTTGAGGCGCAGGAAAGTGAGCCAAGCCGAGAATGGCAGACCATGACCCTTCATGAGGGCAATCAGGAACCCACAACCTACAAGGCTGAAATGTAAAGGAAAAATAGATCTAGCAGCTAAATGTGTCTGGGGTAATTAATGATACACTCCATTAGATGGGACGGGGAGTGTGCTACTTCCTTGATTAAAAAACAAAAATAACGACTCATACAGTACAAAATGGAGGTGCCATTCAGTCAGAATAACTTTATACTTTTACTTAAAAGTATCTTTTTACTGAAAGAACAGAGGAACTTAAATATCACACTGTAAAGTTTGTGCAAGTGCAGCTGAGCCATGTCATGCTGATAAATGGAATGACAACAACTGATAGATGTGTTTTTCAGCAGTTGACTTCTTTCAAGCTTTGTCTTTCACCAAAAAAACCCCAACAAAACAATGAACTAATGTGTTTATGGAAACACAACTTTTGAGGCATGTCACATTGGTATCTTCTGGTTCAAGGTTCAAAAAGCAATTTGGCCTAATGCTTTGTGAAATACTACTGCCTGATTTGTGTGTGTTTCTAAAAAGTAGCATGTTGAAAGAGGATTTTCAGCTGGGAAATCAGAAACCGTCATATTAGGCTGAGGTTCATGTAAGCCTCCTGTGTTTAAATGTTAGCCCTGTGACTAACTGGCCATTGTCCAGGGTGTACCCTGCCACCCAGTCCCTCTAATGGGGACCAAGTGGTAGAAATTGGCAGTTGAGCTTTTTGATTTACAGACTCACTATAAGACTCCCTCTGTTCTCCATTCTCACAGACAGAGGCCAGGAGTACAAGACAAGAGTGGAAGACAAATGTGCAATATGGCAAAAGAGTCTGATGATAAAGGTGGTACCTTTGCCTTCTCAATGATGGGACAAAGAGCCCAGGCTGCGCTGGCCTGAACGTCTGGACTGGGGTTCTTCAGTAGTGACCACACCAGGCGGAGTCCCTCAAGCTGGTCAATGATTCTGTCGGAGGAGACAACAGTGATGTGAGACTGAAGAGAAAAGACAACGGCAATGATAATTTTATGCTTTAAATATGTGGGATTTTCTTTGTCTAAGAACTGATGAATGATGTTTGTCCAAAATTTTATGTTTCTATATGTTTCTAAATATTTGGTCATGTAAAGCCTTATGTAGCGGACATTAGCCCCAGCTCCCCCTAATGATCTACTGGAGCTTGGGTCTGCAGAGGTTTCTTATCCCTTTAAAGGAGTTTTTTAATGGAGTTTAAGGAAGATCTGGTTGGAAAGCACCTTGAGATGACTTTTGAAATGAATTGATGGTTTAAAGAGATATTTGAACAAAATTTAAATGAAGTTACACAGTGCTGATTTACCAAGGATTGTCTGCAATAAATATCTCACTTTATATATACTGAATATTAACCAAGGTGCTGTAATGTTGATAGTTTTTATTTTGCACATTTATAATGCAATATGAAGCTATATCGGAACATCAGGGTGTATTGCAATATCAAGATATATCAGAATATTAACTGCGCCCAGCCTACTGGTGGAGAATCAAAACTAACACATGGAAAAGAAAGTGAGCTGGATTTGTTCCGGACTTCGTTGCCACCAGCGATATGGTTTAGTTCAGTATGGCTTGGCTTGGAAGGTTAACTCTTGATGTGTTGTATTCTCTAGGTAGGTCGCATAGCTATCTATGTAAATATAGTATTATATGAGCACTGAGCAAGGTCCAGAGTTTGAATAGGGCAGGGCGTTTCTGCGTGGAGTTTGCATGTTCTCCCTGTGCTGGGATGGTACTCACTAAAGGGATACTAAAGGGATAATTACTATTATTAAATTATTATTAATTCATTATTATTATTATTCCTTGTACTTCTGGACAGTTTCAGGTTTGAGGAATGCTCATTTGACCAGTAACCACAAAGCTATAGTAAAACAGAGGGAATTAAACCACATCCCTATTTAACACAGCAGGTACAATGAACAAACAAGCTAATTCAGTGATGACAGTGAGGACATTGAGTACATTAAAGACACCTCACAGAGCCCTGGTGTAAACTGTACAGGAAATGTCATGTTGAATACTTACTCCATGTTCTCCTTGTCAGTGGCACACATGCCCAAAGTCTTGGTTACATTGACAAGCAGTGGCTGGGAAACAGAAAACATGGATAAACAATTAAGTAATGATCATAAGAGCATGTTTTAAAACAGTTCATATATTTAACATCAACATCAAACCCACAGCTTAAAACAAACCGTAAATGTGTGTCTTATAAATAACTTATTGTCTTGTAAATGGCTTGTTAAGAAACCTATGGACCGATCTCATATGTTGTAATACAATGACGTTGCGCTGCCACAGAAAATCATTTGGCCCATTTACAGTTTTTTACATTGTGTGCCTGTAACCACAACAAAACACTGTGGATCTAAACAACCCCACTTTAATCACAGTGTAGTGAAACAGTTAAACTAACATGGATAATTCATTCCGCTATTTTGTTTTATTTCTCTGAACTGGCCGCTATTTTCTGTGTGGTGAAGTGCAATAAATTTAGAGTTTTAGTTATGATCCTGCATGTTCTCTCTCATTTCACTTAAGCTTACATTTGCTCTTTAGTCATATTTGTCTCGTTTCTGATGAAAAAATGTAAATAGGTTACAGCAACAAACATTAAATTAGCATGGTTAGCCCTGATAAGTGAGTGTTTCAAGTAAATTAGCCGTAAGTTGATGATAGAATAAAAAATTCCTCTATTACTATCAAAGTGTGGGGAACTCGTTTTGAAAAGGGAATACTTAAATTATTATAAATTAATCAATCTTCAGTAAACCTCAGCAATCTTGACTCCGAGTGTATTAGCTAACTAACAGCCTATAAAACATTTAGCCTAGACTTTATACTGACCTACCTTTATTGACATTTTCAGCAGCTGCAGCCCCACTAATCACATATTTATTAGGAATGTCGGTGATTTAAGAGAAACAAATTTGTGTTGGTGCTTGTATCTTCATTATAGATTGACTTAATTACACGGTTTTACAGAGACTTTATGCCAACCAAAGTTATTTTCGGACACACAACCTTGCATGAAGTCTAAGTACCTTCATGACCCGAGGGATTTTGTTGCTAAATTTTGAAAGGAAGTTCACAATCAAACCTGTTTCCACCGAAACAACAGCATGTCCCAGTAGAGCCACCTGATGTAGAACGGAGTAGTGCAAGAAGTGCATACAACTTGCTGCATTCAGATGCTGCCCAAAACTATAAATTGCACCTTTTAAAGTCAAACTATTTTGGGTTTTCTGGGAAATGTTAGAAAACAAACTCTTTGGTGTTTTCTACTTGATATTGATATTCCATGCATTTTCTGCTATTTTGCCATAATTTTTTGTTTATTCTCACATCTTTTCTGTGACTGGTTCATACACTGGAAACTTCCATAGACAGATTTGATTTGAACACATGCCTGATTGTCTCCCGTGAGCAGGTTGACCAGCTGCTGGACGCCTCCACACTGTCGGATGATGCTCCTGTTTGCAGGTATTTGAGCAAATTCACCAAGAGCTCCCACTATATTCACCAGAACTTCTTCAGGCTGATCTGTCATCAGTTTCACCAGGTTCTCCAGAACTCTGTACTCCTGAAACCTTCCAGAAGTAAAGAAGAGAAAAAGCATTACAGTCATTAACACAAATGAATGCAGCGTAAACCCTGACCAAAAGTGCAAAATCTCCACACCACTGACTTTGACCTGCTTTGAAAGAGAGTGCTACTGGGCATTCCTCACACAGAGTAGATCGGACCCATGTATTTACGCAAATGACCGATATCTGATCCAGCTTTCTTATCTATATCTGGCCGGTCAGATACTAGTATCAGATCGGTGCATCCCTAATTTTGATGATCAAGGTCATGTTTTATATATGATGTCAGCTCTACAATATATACAAATACAAATGCATGACAAAATAAAGACATCCGTGGCAGAAGAAGTTGTCAATGGCCCTAGGCATTCCTAGAACAGCAAGTTTTCTCACGGCTGCTCACAGTTGTCCCTAGTGCTTACTGTACTCAGCTTGACCAGCCCTTTGCTGTAGCTCGGAAGGCCTGTAGCCGCTTAGGTTTTGTTGCTGTCATTCCCAACATGTCCCTGAATCCCAAGCTGTCCTCAGCTTTTGACCTTTTAAAAAAAGGCAAGTACAGTTATGACGATGTGCTAAAAATTTTTTATATCAGAGGCTTTGAACTGCCAAAAAGACCAAAAAGATGCTGTTTCATATGAGCACAGAAGTGTTTCCCACACTTGAAACACAAGAAGCTTGAGCAATAATAGCAATACAATCAGTCGCTCAGTCTCATTTCCACCACAAAATACACAGCTTCCACTTCGAGCACCCTCCACGCAGCTTAGGATCTGTATCTGAACTTTAGGCTACTTGCAGAGACATGATAAAACAAAATAAACTAAATCTCAGGCTGCCCTGTTGCCCTGCAAATCAACTGGAGAAGGACAATAATGCAATTGTATTAAAGCATCTTCTGCTTATGATTAAGAACTTATGACAAGAAAGAGTGAGTCTCTAAAACACAGAAAACTGTTCCGGCTTTCTTTATGTTTTTGTTTGAGGTTTTGAAATCTAGAAAATTGGAAACAACCAACAGTGTAGAAAGATATCCTCCATCTTTTTCTACAGTGTATCCAGTCTCTTGCATCACTCTTATAAGGATTGCCGATTGGCATTAATTAAAATAAAAAAAATAATTATTTTTATTCTAAATAATGGCAATGGGCCTACATTTTTAAATATTCCCTTACAGAAAGATACTTGTGTATCTGAGATCATTTGCCCTTTTATGTGATAGTTGCTCTGCGCTATGTTCTCAAAAATATCACATTTAACATTAGCCACGTTTTGTGCCGAGAAATGATGAAAACAGTGAGTGAGTGAAATCGGCCACATATAGCACACGGCAGCACACAACAAAAATCAATATTTGGCTGCTCCATTTTAAGAAACTTTTAAGACTTTGAAAAAGATGTGTTAATTTAGGTTTTTTGACAAACGGAAAAAAAACAAAAAAAAAACCCACTGATAATTGGCCTTACCACATTATTTCATGCTGCCCTTTCAAGGAAGCTCATCTTCCTTTTAAACAATGGCATCATCTTACTTTTGCCTCTGCGTAGTGACTTAAATGCAGGATATCTCTGTGTACGTTCAGATTTAGGAAGAGAAAAGTTACTTTTTACTTTTATTTTTAGCAATCCGCTGCAACACAAACTATTCTGACACAAAGAAAAAAAACATTACTCTTAGTCGTAAACATAACTTATTAGCGTCTAACCAAAGTTAATGGAAATTTAAGTATAGTGTAAGTTGGTTGCACTCTAGCCTATAGAATCAAAAATATATACATCTAAATCAGTTTCATGGGAGCTCCAGTGGAAATGTCTCAGTCTGTCAGGGCATGACTTGTGGGTATTATTTATTTAAAAAATTTAAATTACTAATTTAAAAATCATCTGATGCTAAAGCGCAGAGGCAAAAGCTATTCCAAAAATGTCAGTGTCAAGGGAAAGCGTTATAGCTAATGTAGCATCTGTCATACGAAAAGAAAAAAGGCCCCATCAGCCTGCCTCAGCCTTTAGCTACACATCACTGAAGGCTATAAAATCAACACGCTGACTTCATTGTTTGTTAGCGGCAAAGGAGAGTGAATTGAAGCAGCCAATGTCACATAAAACATCAGAGCTAATAGAGTCTTTCGAAAAACTACATTTTGACCAAATAATCACGTCACCCAGAAATAATAAAGTAGAAAAATAATGGGACATACGAGCTATGGAAAACTGCCTTTCATGAATGATTAAGTGTTCTCATAAAAGTGACATAATGCTATGACAGAATTCAACAAGTGATTTTCAAGGAGTTTTCCTTGACATTTCACGACAGCATTTTCTCATTAAATGTCATATAATTTATGACAGACTAAGTTTTGTTCCTTGGATTACAGCAGCCTTAGAAGGTCAATAATAACAGGGGTCTCATTGGATCAAAACACAAACTAGAGAAGCCCCAGAGGGTCAAAACTCAAACAACAGAAGCCCCAGAGGACATTGCCCTCTTTCCCCTGCCACCAATATGATTAGTTGCCACTCGAGGTATTGCAACGAAAAAATCCTCTACGGCCCAAACAGGATTTTCCCCATAGACCACAAGGTATTCGGCTGATAGGACACCTACAATCCCCAAAATGTGTTTATTGTCTATATTCATATCCTGGACTCTCTGTTTAAAATCCTTACACTCGCAAAAAAATAACTTTTATTGTTTATAACTTCACCGCTCTAGCCCGCCTTCATGCCCATTGGCCAGAACGGATCACTTTTTTCGTTGGGTGGCCTTTTTTTTTTTACTCATTCAGTATGCGGTTCTAATAATACACTCATGGTCAAACCTAACACAACAGAACCCTAAGAGGGTCAAAATCAAACAACAATAGCCCCAGAAGATCAAAAATCGAACTACAGCTTAGCCTGTGTAATGTCCTCACAATTGCCATACACCTGTTGTCCTATGGGGTAAAAAATGACCCCGTCGGGTTTGACTGTTATTTAAAGGTACACTGTGTAACTTTTCTGGGCCACACGGGGGCTTCCTGAATTTGTAGTTTTTTAGTACTTTTCGTGGTCCAAGATTGCAACGCCCTTACAAAGCATTTACATTATACTACCGATAAAGAGAGAAGACAAGCGCACTGATCCCGTGAACTGAACTTTGAGACTAACACGATACAGTATTATATGGCAATATAACAGTTTATTAAAATATATCTCTGTCAGAGTCCTGTCTGAGTTCACTGTAGTGTCGCTCAATGTACAAAAGCTTCACTTTGGAAAAGAGCATTTATCATTTGCTAGAGTTATTTAAAAGTTTGTGGAGTTACGACTTTAGCTCGCTAAGAAAGAAAAAGAGAAATGTATTTGCCACAGTCTGTGTTTGTCTTTATTCATCTCAAAATGTAGAGAACTTTGATAAAAGCTAAACATGACCTGGACCTGAACAACAGGACCTGCCGTCAGTCTGTTGTAAAAAACAAGACGTAAAATACAGTACGTGGTCTGTAAAAACATTTTACAACATACATTTGAGATAAATCAGCCAGATAAAGTTAGTCCTCTTTATTTCCACCAGGGTTTGGGGTTTTAGCTTGTTTCACAATTTTTTTTTTCCAGTCTTCAAAACCATCTTCTGCTCTGTTTTTGGAGAAGAGTGAGTCATTTAAAGCATATAGTATAAATTGTAAGTCTATTCTCAGTTTCACCTTTATTCTTAATTCAATCCATTACCACAAAATTATCCCTACGTTTTGGAATTTGGGGCCAAAAGAACCTTGTTTACATAAAGTATACTCTGTTGTTGTGAAAACAAACATATTATTTGCATCAAAAGTGACCCCAAGGACAACTTAATTTAAAACTTATTATGCTGCTTTTGCTAAGACTAGTTTGTGATTTGTCTCTCATTAACTCTCACTAATCTATTAGTGTAAACACATAATCATAGATGTTAGGTGGTTTGGTTACAATGCTTTCTTTATGTGAGGTATTCTAGATATGTGTTTGTGGGGTTCATGTTCTGTTGATGAGAGGTAATGAGAGACCCTGCATACTTTGTCACGTTTTTCTGGCTGAGGGAACACTTCCAGATGGCCCCGGTGGCGGCGGCCAGGAGCTGCTTGTTGTCCACCTTGCTCAGCAGTAGAGCCAGTCGTTGTGGACCTTTGTACTGGTGAATCAGGTCACGGGTCTTCTCGTCCTCTGCGCACTAGAAAGAAAAAGAAACAGCTCAAACCTATTCCTCTGGATGTCCTCCATATAAAGCTCCAGACATCATGTGACTCAATGCATTATATCAGCCATAGTGGCAGGAAAAAGGTCTCAAGCAGACAGATTTAATTTAGCACTGTAATTCCACAGTTATTGAGCTAAACTTAATTAAATCAATATCCTGACCCTTATCATGCACCAGGCGTGCGTTTATTAAAAGAGACTTGGGCACTTACATAAACCTTCAACACACATGCATATGCTATATCTGCTTATTGCTACTGGGACCCCAAAGTCACTAAAATAGCATGAAATGTTAAAATGTATAAGGTGCATACGTCTATAAATGTAAATTAAAGAGATAACAAACCAAAGGAGTTGTTTTTATTTGAGGTTACCTCAGTCTGAAGTGGTTCTACAGTGAGTTAAGGTAGGATCCAGTCACTCTTTGGTTTGTCTTAATAGCTTCTTTAGTAACATGATTAAAAAAAAGGCTTTTCTTTGCTACATCCAGAGTCAGATACAAATCAATTCTACAATGTTTTTTTGGTTCATTATTTGCCTATCTGCTCTTATTACTGATGCTGGTTGCTAAATCAAGCTAACATCCATTGTTTTTTTCTTCAATTCAAATGTTTACAGACAGAGGGGTGTTAGTGGGACAACATGTTCCACAAATGTACTGGAAACTGCCCAGCAAATGGGCTCACTGCTTTTCTGTTAGTTTCTATTACTATAGTTCAGTGTACAGATGTAGCTCTATCCTGGCAGCAGCCTAAATTCGGGTTGTGTGATGTCATCTCCTGGAGCTCTACTCTCAGGTAAAGAAAAAAATGGATAGCCTAAACAATAAATTATAGGCTTCCACATTATCGAGCTGTCATGTCCCAGAGCAGTAGTGACAGAAACAGGTCCTGTACCTTGAAGATTGCGCTGGCTGAATGCATCTGCAGCTCATCGTTGTCACTGCTAAGATTTTTCACCAAATCCTTGATCATGCCTTCACTTCTAATAGCATTTCTGTAGCTCTCCTGTAGGTGAAAAACGAATGCACAAGCAAATCCAAGCTTATAGCCAAAAAGTTAAAAAATACATATGTTTTTCATGGTGCCTGGTGCACGGGTTACAATATCAACAGCTTCAGGGTTTGGGCCTTTTGGATACTGTCAGTTTTTGGTCTTTTTGGTGGGCTTTACACTTATTTTGGGTCAGTTTCGGACCGCATTTAAAATAAGTGGCCACCTGCCTGGACCATGGGTTAACTGTAGACACCGGGTATTAGCTGTAAGTTGGTAGTGCAAAGTGGCATTAAGCATTGTAGCTAATTTAGCTATCATGGCTAATATGGCTAAATAAAGTCCTGGACTATTGATACCTGACAGGCAGAGACAGGCCTTTTCTCTTGACAGTCATTACAAAAATGTAAACATGCCTTTTTCTGGTGAGATGAACTAGTAGGGTGTGAACTGACATCAAGTATGACACTGGGTTGTTGAAAAATGGCAAACACTGCAGACAATCCTGCATGTGGGTCAGCTGATATTCATCATGCTAGGCAATTAGCTGTATTAACTTTGCTTTTATTGCAGGAAGGATGTTCCTTTCTATGTTTTTGCTGCTAAAAGCTATTAATTAAAATCAAACAATGCTAACAAAGCACCATTTTACAGACGTTAATTCCTAAGTTTCTTCAGCAGTGTTAACATGCCTCCAAAGACATTAAGTCTATAGGTAAATGACAAAGTTAAGATACTGTAAGTGTAAAATAGAGTGGACATTGAAATGAAATTGTTTCTTTTTAGTGACATGACATGTACGCCCAGAGGGTCTAAGCCAGAGTTGCCAGTTTGTTAGTCAAAATCCACCCAACACCAACTTGAGACATGCCCAAAAACCCGTGGAATATAATAATAAGGGGTAAACACGCAGCTTGGTACGCCATTCCAGTTTTACCCCTCATTATTTCCCCAGAAAATATTAGAGTGAAGATCTATTCTGCTATGTCCGTCAACACAACAATGATTACACACATAAATTCACTGCCCCAGAGAAAAGTCAGCTGGTGTACCCGTTGCTTTGGTGAGTCTTTTTATATCTTATGCCTCTCTTACATGCATTTATTTACCCTGATTTCATATTTGAAGGGAGGAATTGGGGTTTAAATACTGTCAACTGACAATTTTTGTCACCCGTGGAAACACGCCCAATTCCGCAGCAAAACCGCGGACCTGGCAACCCTGGTCTATGCACTGATCCAAATTCAGTAATGACACAGGTGCTAAGGACTGCTCTGTCTGATGGAGTGCATGAAGACCACTGCTGCTTTTTTGAATTTCCACTGATGAGAGTTTTTAAATAATTAAAAAATAAATGAATAAACTTAACTTGCTATGTCAAAAACTAAACAGGGCTAAAACAACTCTAAAAAAATGATCAAGTGACATCAAAAAGGTATAAAACAAAAAAAGACATTAAATTTGATCTAAAAGGACTGAGAAAACTAAAAACACAAACAGTGACATGGTTTCTACACAGACCTCTGAGGCACACTCCTGCAGCGTGTTGATGACAGGGACGAGCATGTTTACATGTGGAGACTTGAGCAGTTGCCCCAGCAGAGGGATGCCCCCTGCTTTACGAATGGCCTCTTTGTTCCTGGTGCTCTTGCTACAGCTCCACAGAGCCAGAGCCCCACAGCGGGCCACCTCCACGTCCAGCTCCTGTTGAGAAGTGAGGTTGGGCGAGTTTGGGACACAGTCCAGCAGCTTGACCTGTTCAGGGAGAGACAACACACATGCATGTACAGTAGATAAACATAAACACGCTCCTACTTAAAATGTACAGACAAGTCCAGACAGACCACACATGTTTAATTTAAAAACCTTCACAGATTACAACAACTCTGTAAACTTGACATAAATTCAAGGACTCTGAAAACTGAATTGAGGTGATAATAGATGGCTCCAGATGGAAATAGCAAGATGCTGGTTGTGATTAAAGGTGTAATTAAAATTCTATTACCACGGGGTCTGAGGGATGAAAAAGCCAGAGATGCTAGAGAGTGGAAAAACTGTTGGGATGAATGTTGACGTTAGGCCTGAAAAGCCCAGTGTGACGTTTTATGGCCATCATTCAGTGTTTTGAATCCATAGTTCCTGGCTGCTGAGACAGAGCAGGCAAAGCTATTATGCTGCGCATGGTTCAAAGGTGGTCTCATGCCGTAGCATGAAATTAATCTGCTTCAGCTTCAGCGACTTGCACATGAGAACATCCGATTGAGGGCTGAGGAAAATATACAAGGTATGGAGACTTTAATCATAGGTCGCTCTGTCAACAAACATGAAAGCAGGTCAGAGGATGGAAGGGGACATTCTGTCTGTTTTACTGCTCTGCTGTTTGCAAAGTCAAGGTAAAAACAGGAGGGATTGGCCACTGTTGAGCAACTATATAGTTTAAACTGTTAACCATTTTACTTTAGTATTATGTGCCATTTATTACTCACCTAGTTGTTGAATAGAGTCTTTAATCATTATAAACACTATGTTATAGTTAAACACCATATCAGGCCTAGTATGTTAAGCCTTTTTGTAGGTGCCATTTGATCTATTTACAAGCAACATCATCAAGATACACACCTAATAAGCCAACAAAAGCAGTGGTACTTCTTGTTCATTTATATGAGAATGCAAGTAATATGCACTAAATTAGGCACTTTAGAAGCCCTGGTTTTCACGTGTCTAAGTATTAACTTAGTAGAATTTCAGTCCATTAGTAGAATTGTAAGTCTGTTAGACACAAAAGAGACTGTAACAAAGTTTTACTCTGTGTAAAGTGAAATTAAGTGACTTGTACTTACATGCTAAGATTAATGAATATTGTTGGCGTGGTAGGTGTGTTATTTTTTTGGTGACATTGAGTCCCTCTACTCACCAGTTTCTCAATGCCCCCACAGTGCCTGACGGTCCTCCTTGCTTTGCGAAACTTGGCCACGTTGGCAATGGTCTCAGCTGCCAAGGCCTTTAACTCCTGCATCTGTATGTCCAGCAGCGGCACAAGGCTCTGCACTCCTCGCATTTCCACAATGAATCGTTGGATTTGCACATTGTGGCTAATTATTCTCAGGATTTTAAGGGATCCAATCTAGAGCAACCAAGAGAGTAGTATGGTTACTAAAATGTGAAAGTAAATACTAAAAATGCTGATTGGTTGTGAAAAATGAAAAACAGCAACACTTTCTCAAAGAAATGATGTCCTCTACCAAGCGAAACATAAGCCAACCAATTCTAACACCCTGAGCTCATCAGTTGTGGGCCCTGACCAGATCTAGGGTCAGTTGGGTGAACCTCAAAGCAGAGCTGCTGCTCCTCCACAACGAGAGAAGTCGTGGCTCTGGCATCTGCTCTGGAGGGAGGCCCATCACCAGACCCTGAACATGCTGGAGGAACAGTATCTCATAGCTGGTCTCAATTTTTCCCAGCAAAGTTGGAGGAGGTGTCTAGGGAGTGGGATGTCTGGCACCTGTACTTAAGACTGCTGCTGCTGCAACTCAGCCTTGTATAAACATTGTAAGGCACTTGCTTGATACTGTAAATGATAGTTTATCATGAAGTCTAGAAAACTAGGAAACACCCGGAAATACATTAAGTTTCAGTTAATGCGGTGGAGAAACTGTTTGTAGTCCCAGGCCTAGCTCCGGTTCTTGGATCTCTAAACCTGAGAATTTAATGGCAGCACACTAACATTTTGAAGTTTAATTTAGAAAACTATTTGTGTCTTTTAGAATAAATAGAACCCCACTATCCAGTGCTCACACACATCCTTAGACACACTGCTGAATAATTGCTTCCCTGTGCCTAAAGGCATGCTCTCCGCCACGCACTAATGTTTCTATAACTAACAGAAGCTGTCTCACACACAGGGCCGGCTCCATTCATGCCTGCAGGACATCCAGGCCCAGCTTTGGCACAGTTACTCACTATGCATCTGATTTCCTTTGTATCCAAAATGTTAAGAAGGACTTTAAGGCCACCTAAGTCCCGTAGGGCCAACTGGCGTGATTCCTGCGTCAAATCCAGCTCCATCAGAGCGCACATAGTGAGCACCGTCACCGTCTGGTCACCCTCCTGAGAAAAAAAACAACAAAACAAACAAACAAACAAAAAAAACACAAATAAGTGAAACAGGGAGGAGGCAGTGAAAAGAAAACATTTAACAGGGAACATCCTATAACTCCCTCTGTGCGTTGGGTTGTTTTGTTTATCCCACAGTTTAGTGAGAGTTCAGCTTTGTTGTGGTGGTAAACACTGACAGAAAAGATTTTTTTGCTAACAGAGGGCCATGCTCCAATGTAGCATCAAGGCAAGAAACCAAATAAAGGATGCTTACCAAATGATTAACAAGAACACTGTTAGCAGTGGAGTATGAGCCTTATCCAGGTTATGACAATATTTGGGATATGAGTGTACATGTACACACAGAGAAGCCTGGTTATTTAATATCCCTGTCACATGACAAAATGATAGTATCCCAGATTCATTTTGACTGAATGGGACAAAAGTAACATACAGACATGGCTTATTTACCACATTTCCAACAACAGAAGTCTTCGGGACCAGCAGACTCTGGCACAAAAAAACAGCTGTGTTACTGTACTTATATGTACTTGTACATTGCCACTTGTTCATCTGACAGTCTGGTTTTATTGATGTCCTAATACAATTGTCAATTAGTAAGAATTAATTAGAAATGAATAAGAAAAAACAATCCATCTCAATGTAAAGAATGCAATTAAATCCTTTCTGTCAAATATATAACATGCTACTTTTTAGACACAGCAAAAATCCTCACCTTAGACTTGAATCAACCTATAAATTAAGTTACATTTTAATAGAATATCACTTTACAAAGCAAGGATACGTTCAATTAAAATCCTAAAGGCCACTCATGAAATTGCATGTATTTGCATTTTCTTAATGCAAGGGATTCAACAGTTAGCTGCTGTAATACAAGATGGCTTTGATATGCAGGGCTAAATGGTCCAGTCCAAATCTGTCAGATGTTCTTGCTCGTTCCAGAGTTTTGGAAGTGCCACAGATATATTTCTCATTTAGTGCCTTCAAGGCTGCGTCTACAGCCTCCTTTATGAGTTGCACATTTCAGAAACAATTTGAGGCTTCAGGACCATCCCAAATAGATTATCGCAGGCAAATATTTCTTCTCTTTTAACACAGATTTTTTTGCAACATCCATATCACGCTGTGCAACCCGAGTCTGTTAAAGCAGTCGTCCATGAACAATTAGAGAAGCGAAGAGTGTTGTTGGCTAAGTTTAACTCTGGTCAAAAAAGTCAATCAAGTGTCAATTAGAGTTGCATATAAAAAAATCTCAACAATAGAGATGGAAAAAGAATACTGGGATTCAGTGTTAGCATCTGTCAGTTGTTAGCATACGTTTGCATACATAACCATGTAGCTAACTGCTATAGTAGAGTTGCAGGAGGACTCTCCCTGATTGCTCTTTATGACACTGTAAGATACATGTATGTATCATAGAGAATCTTTTGACAAATGGCTTTTTTGTTACATTTTTTCCTGGCACTATGCAACAAAAGTAATTGCTTTTATCACAACCCTCTGCTTGTGAACTAATATACAACAAAAAAATGCATGCATTCTGTCTAATAATGAATACATAATGAACAGATCCAAGTGCACCAAGAGACCTTTAGCTCGTTCATCTAAACACTATGGTGCTGCTATGTTTTGCAGCAAAACAGTACATTGCTGTTAGAATAAAGCCAAAACTGTCTTCTTTACTATAATGGTGTACAGTTCAATACATATTAAAGTCTCCTGACTGAGGTATTCCCAGCCTGGATCAGAGGTGTATCTGCCCTCCTTTCTCTTCCCTCTATGTTTTGACACATTAATATTCACCATATGCCCTGTCGGACCTATTAGAGGCACGCTTCATTTTCATGCTTCTGCAGTGTGGGCAAACAGTGCATACAGCTGCTGCCGTCAGACAGCTCTTTCCCCTGAGCCTTGGCTCGTGTCTGCAACCAAACAGGCCTGTGTCAGAGAGAAGGAATCCATGACAGTGGCCAACCACTTTAGTGAGCAGCTTCCTGCAAAGCACCACTTCAAACGAGACACACTTCTAACACTAAATTTCTACCTCCTTGACAAAACAGACCAGTGACAGGGAAAACTGTCATCAAATGTTGGATTAATTCTCATTCGCGTGATTGCAATTAACTCAATTTCCTTTTCTGCCTTTTCTTGGTACAGATACATGCTTAGACTGTCAGCTGCAGAGCTTGCACTACATTTACATGCTGAGTTGTGCCAGTGAGATATATTATATATATTATGCTCAGAGTGACACTCAGTTATGGTCAGGGGGTCAAGCATTTTATTCCCAGTGAGCGTATTCTTATATTAAGACTTTAATCTTGTGATATTACAGACTTGTTTGTTGTTTAGATAATATCACATGTTTTTGTGTGGCTCTAACAAATGGTTTGTCTTTTTGTGTTATTTTCTCTCTGTAGAAACATAGTCCAGTCAAATTTTGTGGGGCTGACAGCCTCTGGATGACTTATCAATCACAAAGAGTCTCTTTCTGTTTATTTGCAGTAGCCAGTTTGGTCTGTGGTATTAAGCTAGCGTAGCACAACAGAACACTTAATTATCTAAATTATACATTGTATTAAAGCTGAAAGCTCATCTTGGACCACCTTCTCCAATGTAAAGTAACCATCACCTGTATATGTAAATGAGAATCTAGCTTTCATTTAAAATAAATATAAAATAAATAAAATCACGTACTTTTTTCTACAATGATAATAACAAATCAATAAAAAGCCTTCACAAATATTATTATGGAGTTTCGAGGGCCAAATTTACCCTCAATTTATTTGCC
This sequence comes from Rhyacichthys aspro, assembly GCA_036850595.1. Classification (NCBI taxonomy): domain Eukaryota; kingdom Metazoa; phylum Chordata; class Actinopteri; order Gobiiformes; family Rhyacichthyidae; genus Rhyacichthys; species Rhyacichthys aspro. The sequence continues at coordinate 3,774,488 of CM072167.1, forward strand.
GGAAGACTTAAAAAAAAGAAAAAAAGAATTGAAGCTTTGGACTATCAGCTAAGTGTGGTATAGTTCTGATGTGAATCTATGAGAGAATGAAAGAGGTAGTGTGCACATACCAGCAGATATTTGACCAGTTTCTGCATCCGCCAGTATTCAGAAGGCAGAGCAGCGTTAAACTCTGGACGCCACTCCACCTCTTCCTCACTTTCAGGTGAACTCTCACTGAGAGTTTCCTTTGGAGCAGCTCCGGATGGGGTCTTACTGAACAGAGAGAGCAGAGCGAGAAGAACTTTACAAACTTGAGAAAATAATAGACATTCAAAAAGCAATTGGAGTATAATATCACAAATCGCTTTTCCTGTGTTGAGAACTGAAATACAGCCCGGTCGTCACACACACGGAGATCCATTAAGAGTGTTTTTCTTTTTCAGTGTCAAGGCTGAACTTGGGTTGGGCGATATCCAATTTTTCCTATCGTTATACCGTCCCAAAATTATACCGTGGTATATAGTATTATCGTCTACTAACCTGAAGGGGGAGAGGTGTGTTTAAAACCACACTGTAACTTCTTCATTCTACATGAAATAATACGGTAATACCGCCCAACTCTATTTTCTGTACAAATGAACAGGAGGTAAATTGGAATCATGTCAGTGATAGAGAATTGGAGTGGTCATCATCGACAAAACAAAGACTGTTGTTGCAAAAAGGGAATGCAGTTGTCTTTTTAGAGCTGCTTGGGACACTCTGCCTGCAGGATTTTCTTAAAACGCCAGACTAGTGTGGATGTTGGGAAAAATGTACCAAAAGATATGAGATTTAAATAAACTAAATGCATTAGAGTGAACATAGCTTTTGAGTGTCTAAAACAGAAATAGAACCAGAACTTCTACAAAGCCAGGCCAGTGTAAAAAAAAAAAAAAGTTGAACTTTAGATTGTTGTTAGTATTAACTGACTTGTCTATTTTTGACTGTTGTGTGCTTAAAATACATCTTTGCTGACCTACTTTACAGGACTGTTCAAATTAAGTACTGTGTCTTAGCTCCTGTCTGCTTCCTAAAACTCAGTTGGTGCTGTTATTGTTAGAAAAAAAACCAGCTTTTGGTTTTTGAGTGACACAGGACACTATTTAAGGACACTTACCTCTTTTGGGATGAACGACGTCCAGGTAAAGAGGATTCTGAAAAGTTTGTTTTTATCTTGGACTTGGGCTCCGTTTCTGGCTTTTTCTCCTCTTGTTTACCAGACATTTTCTCTTCAGCACTCTTTCTATTTGTCTTTTCTTCCATTTTGCTATAATGATTTGAAAAAGATGATATTATGTTGCTTCTATTTTCAAAATGTTTATTTTTCCAACACAATCATTATTAAACTTTCTAAGACAAGGGTTCAGTTAGCATAGTTTTTTCTTTTTTTCAAAGCAATTTAGGTGCTTTTATCATGAGCCAGTTTTCCTCAAATGGGTACAGTTATCACAAGGTACAGCAGCAACAGTTCAATGTTTGATCTATTTATCAATCAAAGACCAGATGTGAAAGATCTTGGGGTTTTCTCACAATTTTCTGTTTGTAATTGGGCAGAAATGTTTCCATACAGAATTTATCAACTTACGTTATTGTGTAATCTGGAATATTTGCCGTTCCTATAAACCATATAACGATGTCTTTATAATGTGTGACTGCTGGCAGACATTATGAGCACATGTGGCAAAGGGCTAGACTGCATTGCTGTCATGTGTAGCTCATCTTCACAGGGAAAAGCAAACCACAGTCCATTCTCTGCCTGGTTGTGCTATATTTCAGGACAATATCTTGTGGCAGAAATTATCACGTACCCACCACCAGACAGGATTTCCCTCCAAGTAATTACCGGCTCTCTTTTTTTGTAGGTGGGCTGTTTCCACTTTCCACACTAACAAAAACAAAAGCATCTGTCAGTGAGTGGGCAGAGGGTGTTTCAAACAGCTAGAGTATGAATACTGTTATTTGTGAAACCTCTCTAAACAATATTAGCTGCATACGTATTTTAGCAACACAATTTAACACAATACATGTTCAATAAACAAAAGGAATTAGCCATCAAGAAATACAAATTCTGCATAAATAATATGATTTGGCAAATAGCACTGACTAATCACATGTGTGCTGTCAGAGAGTGGGTAGAGAACATTAGCAATTAACAGCTACAGTGTGAACACTATAATGATCCTTTATTAGTAAAACCAACCAATGTTTTAGTCCCACAATACATTTTTAATAGACAGAAAGGGCATTGGCCACCAAATCATAAAAATATGGTTTTAACAAATGGCAGCTTACAAACTACAAGAGTGTGAAGATGGATTAATATAAAGTGCATCTAAGTTGTTTTTTTTTTCAATTATCATATTTTCCACTGCGTAATTAAACTAAAATTTACTAAGTATTAAGACTACGAATGAAGAAAGATTTTAGAGTTGTGCCAATCACACATAAACATACATAAACTTCAAATAAAAGCACTCAGAATAATGTGCATCACTGAAACATCACAGCACATTCTCCATGCTCACAAGAGGTCCCTTTCTGTTAATTGGCTGAACAATATCAAAACGTTTATTGTTCCTGTACGTTCCCAGCCTAAAGCTCTGTACTTGGCACACACTAAGTACTGCCTTTGTGTCACTGTTATTCAGTTGCTGTTGAAGTTTTGAAGCCCTTTTTTTTTACTAATAATTTATTAATAATTAAAGACAGAATCTCTACACACAAATATTCACTGATCTATTTTATTGACCTTAATAATGATGGGATGAAAGAAAAGAAAAGTTGATAGTGTAGTGTAGAGTGCGATGTCTATACTATGGAGTATTTTTGCTTACGTTCAATCAGCAGCCTTACCTCTTACTGGCCAAGAAGTTGTTGCGGTTTTCAAAGAATACAGTATCAATACTGTACAATATCACCTGCCACTTTTTTACCAAGCATGACATATCAAGCTGGATACTAACCAGTCCAAGAAAAGGTGGCTACTACTGAGAGGTTAGCAGCCAATTTACAGGCTTTCACATGTACTTTTTTTAATGATTTTTTTATAGTTTACTGGTCTGGCCCATCTGTCAGATTTTAAAATGTTTTATGGCCCTTAAGCCAAAATGTTTGCACTCTCATGGTCTAAAGCCTGAAATGATGATGATAACACTTTTTCCTACAAAGCAGAGAACAAAAATTATGGCGCAGATGCTGATTACACAATCCCCCGACTCTGTTTACGCATGAGTCACGCAGCATGGGCGGTGGAAGGGCAGAGGACAAAAAGCTTTTTCACAGCGCATCTTTACCTCTGGTCTGTGGATGTTCTCAATGAAATGATGAGACGTGCTTTTCAAAAGAGTCGACAGGTCTTCGTATGTGTCACTCATTTGCTTGTACTCCTTCTCGTCCTCTTCGTACTGCTTTACTCCCTGTGAAAACAAAAAAACAAACAATAATAATTAAAACCACTTATACTGTAAGTTGAGACTTAAGGAAGTGATTTTTGGGAGAAAGATGACAAAAAACATACATTATTTTGGTTTATTGCTGTTTAACCTAAGCTTCAAAGAGGACAGCATTTCATTAAAACTTTCCCAAAGTAATGTGTATACAGCTTTTGAAAATGTGTCAATAGCATAAAGGATTGTGTCAACGGCATAGAAGTGAATGGATGAGTTATTTGTAAATTGAAAATTGTCTAAGCCCTAGAATTGACCCCTAGGGGACACCCTTGTTAACAGGGATAGGCTTGGAAGTAAAAAGGTCTGATTTAAGATACCAATCAGAGAGGTAGTTGATGAACTTGGTTAGTAAGTTTACAGACATGCCAATGTTGGCCAGTTTGTTGAATTGCTCACAACATTGCTCCACACCGGGACACCTCTGGCTAAGCTTTTGCACATTCAGAGCAGTACGTCAGGAACCACTGAAGTTCCCATTCCCAAGGGCAGAGAGCCCACACTGCTGTTACAGACCCAGTATTAATGTTCACATTCTGTAAAGAAGCTTTGCTAAGGGCTGTAACTTGGCTGTAAACGATTCTGGTCTCAGAATCCTTTATCAGTTTTCTTCAGTGGAATTAAAGGGTTGATTGCACCTTTTAATAATAAATCACGGCTATAGCTGAAGAATGTTACTATTATTAATCAGCTCAGTTGGGCACTACTTTTGAGTGTATCAGTGTTGCAGATATCTTAACTTAGTTTCCTGAATTACCATCAAATACTGTCAAATCTTAATATCGTTCAAATGCTTCATTAAAGATTATAAATGAAACCGTATTTACTTGAAGTTGTCAAACCGAACATTTAAAAGATCATTGCATCCCTCATCCTTTTCAAACAAGGGGTGCCAATTTGTTATCTTGCCTAGAGCATCACAACGACCAGAGCAGGCACTGGATGCAGGGCCTACACTAGTTAAGTCTGACCAACACAGCTATTTTCCATCCTTTTGTGATTTCAGCTGTGGCAAAGGACAAATATCTCACTTGCACTGGTATGTGCTTACCTTGTTGAGAAAAACTCCAGAGCTGCTGCAGGTGACATACAGGGTCTCCGTGTCAAAAGGTTCTACCACGAGGTAACACATCTCTCCCAGCAGCTGTCTGTGCGGAGGGGCTCGGCAGCCATTTGCAAACACAAATTCTGAAATAGCAATATATAAAGGATATATTTAGTGTATGCAGTAATTATTTTAATCCTGTGTTGCTGTTAAATGGCAGTGATAACTCAAACCTGATGTGTATCGCAGTGACTTCAGCAGAGTGTTTTTCCCTCCACCGCTCAACCACTGCAACAACTCCACTTCATTCTTCACAGCAGAGGGGTAAAGATGGACGTGCCTTTGAAAAAAATAAATAAAACACACATTCAGCTCATCTCACTCGTTCAGTCACTTTTCCAAAAACAATGCAGAATACGTGCCTCTTCGTTTACAAGGATGTGACTGAAAGAGTAGGTCAACTGTGTCACAGGAAGAAGAAAAAGAGAAAATAGTAGCACCTACTCTGAAATCTGTCGGAGGGCTTTGTTTAGGAGCTGCTTGTCCAGGTTGTGAAGCAAGAGGAAAAGATCAACTTTAGCCCCTGAGTCCTTTCCTTGGTGTTCTTGTTTTACTTTTTCCAGTTCTCGGTGATCATCAGCTTCCAAGATGGCTGCCAACCGGGGACCCACAATCTTCAAAGCTGCATTTCTGTTTTCTGAAAAGGTCAATGAGATTAAATATGAACAAGAAAGCACATGTCTTCAGGATAATTACAAAATGAAAATGAGTGAATTTCCAGTCTGATGCTTTAGTCCTCACAAAAAAACAATTTTGTTGGTTTTGATCCACTAAGCATTCCTGTGTTGTACATAACAGAACATGCACCTGACCATATAGTATAATAGAGCTGAGTGTAAATTCAGCATGGAAGCAACCTCAGCGTACGTTTTTTGAATAAACATTGCATATCATGTCTCCGGAGTGAATTTCTGAGGTGGCACACTGATGAACTAGAATTAAGAATTAACAAAGGCGCACAAACAAATAAAATTTGTGGGTTACAGAGGTATGTTGGTGAAGGCGCTACTTAGAATGCAAATGTGTCCTGTGGTTAACACTCCAACCTTCAAGACATGCTCGGACCTCTGCCAGCTTATCGCTCGCCAGATGAACTAGTTTAGAAAGATGGAGGAAGTTGCGGATGTAAACGGTCGGAGGCGAGAGCTGCAACAATGGACGTCCTTCACCATCCTTCTCCTGAGACTGAACAATGGAGTCACTGAGAGGAAAAAGAAAAAAAGAACAATGGATGGATATTACACCAGCAAGATATTATTATATGTGTCTGAGACTGTACATTAGTACATTAGTAGTACAGGGGATGTAATATGTATATTGTGCTTGTTATCACAATGACACAACATTTTAATTACACTGTTCCAGACAATGATGAATGATATAGAAAATGAATCACTTTGCAATATTGTGACATGACAGCAAGCACCCACCACTCAAACTACCGGTTTGGTATACAGTGGTCCCTTGTTTATCGCGGGGGTTACGTTCCAAAAATAACTCACAATAGGCGAAATCCCAGTAGGCCGTTTTTTTTTTTTTTTTTTTTTTTTTTTTTTTTAGTTTGCAAACCCCCCCCCCCCCCCCTTTTTCCTTTTTTCCCCCCAAATATTTTTTTTTTTTTCCTTTTTTTTTTTTTTTTTCCCCCCCCCCTTTCCCCACCCCCCCTTTCTTTCTTTTTTTTTGGGGGGGGGGGGGGGCCCTCTCTGTCCCCCCCCCCCCCCCCCCCGGTTTGTGGGGGGGGGGGGTTCCCCCCCCCCCCCCCCCCCCCCCCCCCCCCCCCCCCGCGGGGGGGTTTTTTTTTTTTTTTTTGGGCGCCCCCCCTTTTTCTCTTTTGGGGGGGCCGCGGGGGGGGGGGGGGGGGGGGGCCCCCCCCCCCCCCCCCCCCCCCCCCCCCCCCCCCCCCCCCCCCCCCCCCCCCCCCCCCCCCCCCCCCCCCCCCCCCCCCCCCCCCCCCCCCCCCCCCCCCCCCCCCGGGGCCCCCCCCCCCCTCTTTTTTTTTTTTTTTAAAATATAAAAAAAAATCACAAAAAAACCCCCCAAAGGGGGAGGGGGGGGGGGGGGGGGGGGGGGGGGGGGGGGACTACATTAAATATTGTTTAAAACAGTTTCTAATGTTTTAATCTTATTCTGGTGCATTTTGTGTTGGAACATTTACACAGGTTAGATTATTGAAACAATAAGAAGTTCTTTTGTGCTGACGGCTATGAAGGCTCCGGAGCAAAGTCTTGAAAATTGTAAATTTTCCAAGAGGGTTTAAATTAAGTAAATGTGGTCTTAATTAGCAAAAATTGGTGGATTTGGGATTACACACTAGTCATCAGCAGTTTTAAATGTTCCTTGTCGTGGTAAAAGGAACATCTTGATAACTATATAAGTATCAAATGACCTCCTGGGCCTCATTTGTGATGAAATATTACATAGTATTTAGACAAAGCCAAAGGCTGTGCAGCATCTTTTTGAAATTTACAATAGTTAGACATCAGCACTTCACATGATCCCTGACAACATGTCGATTAGATGACTATGGCACTGGTCTTACAGGCGCCTGTGTAAGTTTTAGCACAAAAATATATATGCTCTCTTTCTCTCTCTCATTTTGATGATTCTTAGACATGAGATCAGTAGAATCATGCCTATCTTACTGACACAGTACCAACAACTGGACAGAAACCTTCAAAAAACTCACTGGGATGGTGGCACATGGTGAGAAATTACGTACGTGAAGCGCTCTACCACACTACGTATAATAAAGAAAATAGGCCAATACATATTTTTTATTTCATTTTGTGATTCTATTACAAATGAAATATTTTGTTTATTTCTATTTTTTCAATGTTTAAAATTACAAATGACCAAAACTGCATTAAACAAGCTAAATGGAGATTAAAAAGGTTAATAATCCCTAAAGCATGAGTGTAGACAGCACCAGTAGCAAAATATCCCATACAGAGATCTAATACTAAAAACAGAAACCAGCCCAGTGGCTGCCTCATGATTGGACCAACCTGACTTCATAACCTGTTTGGAAATCAGATGCCACCAGAGCCGTACTCCACTGCAGGGGCTCCTCAAACACGTGCTCTTCCTGCAGTGGGTGCTGGGAGCTGAAGTCCTCCACCAAGTGCAGGATTTCTGTCAACAAGGTCTCATTCATGGGTGTGAGGGCAAGTGTGCCAGTCTCAGCACTGGCTGTGGTCCACTGGGCTGCCCTGGTCAGCGCTAAACCCATCTTAATAGCTTTTACACAACCTAAACATAAACACAGTTCTATGTTAGTAGTTACCGCACTTTATAGAAATTTTATTTAGGCTTCCAATAAAAGTCTTACACTTCTCCTTCAAACTGAATAAACTGATTCGGCAAGAAGCCTAGAAATTCAATGGAGGCATTGAAAGAATTTAAAAGGAATCTCATAGGTATCATTTTTATACAAAAAATTATAAATGTAGGATTATTCAACTATAACTACATACTGCATTGGGTCTTAATGCAACATAGGTAAAAAAAAATAGATGCAGCTTCAAGGGGTAAAACGAATTCAACAGCACAATAATGGTAGAAATTGATCACAGAACAACAAGGAAAAAAAAGAAGTAATATTTTTCCAGACGGGTATTGAACGTAAAACATTAACTCTAGACTGCCTAACTGGCATAACGTTAGCAAACACGTTTTGCATTAAATCTATCAATGCCAGCTAGCAAGCTACACTTGTAGTACACAGTTCTTCTCTACTGCTAACCTCAACTAAAATCCGGACTATGTAGGGTTTGTGGATAAAACAAAAAGAAAACTTACCGAGAGTTTCAACTATTGTTATGAACTCTTAGCATCAGAAAAACCTTCACCCTCGGTGTCCATGGAAACCGCACGTGCCCTCTCGTCCTCCTCCTCTCTTCCTTTCCGTTAAAACTCTACAGTTTTTAAAGTAATTAGCAATGCCAGCCGAAAAAAGAAATGGAAAATATTGTTTATATTTAACAAGTCAATTGCCCAATTCGTATGTGTTCACTTGTTCTTCAAAAACCGCCGAGATAAGATAACATTCATTTTAGGAAATGCTCAATTCATGCCCCTAATCTACTAGAGCAGTTAATTACATGAGCATAATCAACAAATGGCGTAGGCGAAGGCTAATGAAAAAACGAATGGAAAAAAAAACAGGTGAGTGAAAAACGTTTAAAATAGTTTTGAAAATGTTTTTATTTATTTAGTTATTATTCTGGCTACTTTTCTCTATAGACAATTTACTGTTGATTAGTTGCCTCCTTGAAAACGTCTGAACAGAATTTGACCAGACTACCCTACTTTTAGCAACTATCCTACTTAATCTAACGATGACAATATTTCAAATTGTGTATGTTACAGAAACAATAAATTAATTTAACACGTAGTAACCTGTTCAATTCAATTAAATACTAATTTTATTTAATTTGTGACACTTTCTGTTCTCCTAAATACCTAAATGAGCATGTCTATCGCTAAAAGATACCTTCTTTTATTCAAAATCATGGTATCTCTTTAGACATTTTTTTTGTGACAGATACATTTTTTCTTAGTATTTCAGAAACAAAGTCGAAAGGCACAAAACCAGGTTTATTCCCAGCTTGTGCACATTTGCCAAACTTGACTCTTTTATTATTTTACTTTTTTTTTTACAAGTCACATCATGTAACTTTAAGAGTGGCTAACATCTGTTACATTGATTATTTAAATACATGTCAGTTTTAAACTATTACAAGCCGGGGATACATTTAAAGTGACTTTCTTAGGGCAAACAAGATGACGGGTTTGCTCTGGTCCGTGGACCCCACTTTTGGCAGCCATGTTCTAAGGCTATACATGATGATACTGAAGCCCTAGTTTGAACGGCATGGTCTGCCACAGAAATGAATGCCTGTGTGTCTTTGTTGATTGATTGTCACAGGAAAACAACACGCCAACATTCACAACCTGTAATTTCTATTCATCATAGCTTAAAAAAAAACAATGATTCCAATTAAAATTGGAAATTATTTGTAAAACATTTTAATTATTTTACGCAGATATTTGACATGGTCCAAGCTCTAAACTGAGAATGACTGGACTTCTGCACTGGAGGCAAATGGAGACCCAGTGCTTAATGAACTCAGACAATGATGTAAGTATGTGCCTCTGTGTCCAGTTACAAAAAAAAAAGAGGAAAAAAGGAAGAACTACTGTGTTAAAACATCTAACCCTGGGTCTCATTAGTGAGCCTAATTGCTGCTCTTTAAAAGTGATTAAATGAAAGGTTCTGCTCAGCCCAGTTTTCCAAAGTAAAACAAATAGGCTCAGTGCGCAGAAGCACCTGCTCAGTAGATGTATAAAACCTTATACAACATAATAAACAAAACTTAGGTGTCATTTCCCTACCGGTTCGCTTAAGTCGCTGTTTGGTCTGCATGGAAATTCACCGGTGACACACACACTGTGATTACTTCCATGTCCACAACAATCCATTAATGCTCAGATTAAACAAACACAAAGTCCTGCGTGAGTTACAAGAGTAATGAGGAGGAGGACTACTGTTCCTGTTTGTGCTTTAAAGCGGCTAAAAAGTATAACTCCAGACCATTTTATTTGAAACTCATCTAGCTTCAGATAAACATCTGTTCAGGTATCATGCTCCAACATACAATGTTAAACAATGCTTTATAAAACATACTGTTGTCAAACATTAGTTGCCTTCTTTTTACGTATCACCTGGCACTAGAAAGGAAGTTCTACAACACTTTATCAGTGCTCGCCTTTAGGTGTTTTGTTTTAGTTTAATTCACTCATCGGCTACACTGCAGCCTAAATGATAAACAAAAAACCTTTGCTCTTTCTCATGCGTAAAATATGCTTGAGACGCAGTGGAGATGAGGGCCACGCTCTGCCTTTGTTTAGCAAAAGGCACTTTATACTTTTAACGAGTCTCATGCTTCATGGGCAGATCTGCCACATTTCCAAACAATTTAGCAGCATTTTATTTGCTCCCTTTTACATGTTTGTTTTAGTTTAGATCAGCTTGAGAATCTGCGTCTCCACGTGGTAAGACGCTGGAGATGCAGTAGAAATGAGGGGCACACGCTGCGGTCACAGTTAAACCATAGAAGCAGGTAAGAAGAGACTTACCGGAATTTAATGGTGGAACCAGTTTCAGCAAAATGTATTTTTGGCATTTTAATCTTTAGGAGATAATGTCCGTTATTGGAGGGGTTTGCAATATGGTGAAAAGTTGGCCTGCATTCAATTCAATTCAATTCAATTCAATTTTATTTGTATAGCCCAGTATCACAATGACAATTGCCTCAAAGGGCTTCACAGTAAATGAACACTCAAGACAATAAATGCACAACAGACAGAGCATGACAACATCCCCTGTCCTTAGACCCTCCATCAGGGTAAGGAAAAACTCAAAAAACCCAGCCGGGGAAAAAGAGAAACCTCAGGGAGAACCACAGAAGGAGGGATCCACCCCCAGGACGGACAGGCCGTGCAATAGATGTGTCACTGACAGATACTCAATTATATGTACAAGTGAATGAAGTTAATTAGGATAAAGTCCATAGTAATCTCAGCAGGAACAGTTCATCTGAGAGGGACTGGGTCAGGATGGGTCCATGGGTCGGGACGGGATCACCGATGGGCCACAGCTAAGGTCCAGTCATCCCTGGGACGTCTAACAGCAGCCAGACATCTGGGAAGAGTGGGAAAGAGCAACAACTTGTGAACAGTAATGAACTGAGCGGAAATGTAATTAATATATAACAGAGGATAGAAGCTCAATGTGTCCCTTCCTCATCATGAAGGCCAAGAGAAATCACAGCTAATCTATATATCCTGACCATAAGCCCTATCAAAAAAGGAAAGTCTTAAGCCTAACCTTAAATATAGAGACTGTGTCTGCCTCTTTAACGCGAGCTGGAAGTTGATTCCATAAAACAGGAGCTTGGTAACTAAAGGCTCTACCTCCCATTGTACTTTTGGAAACTCTAGGAACGACTAGTAGCCCTGCATTTTGAGAACGAAGCGCTCTATTAGGACGGTACGGCACTGTGAGGTCTCTGAGATAGGACGGGGCCTTCCCACTGAGGGCCTTATAAGTGAGGAGGAGGATTTTGAACTTAATTCTGAATTCTATTGGAAGCCAGTGAAGAGAAGCTAACACTGGAGTAATGTGCTCTCGTCTGTTTGTTCCTGTTAATATTCTAGCTGCTGCGTTTTGGACGAGCTGAAAACTTCTCAAGGAGTTATTTGGGCATCCTGCCAGCAGAGAATTACAGTAGTCTAACCTCGATGTAACAAACGCATGAATCAGTTTTTCGGCATCACTTTTAGACAAGATATTTCTAATTTTCCCTATGTTGCGCAGGTGAAAAATGCAGTTTTACAAGCTTGGCTAATGTGGGTTTTAAACGATAACTCTTCGTCAAATATTACGCCAAGATTCCTGACAGTTGAGCTCGAAGCTACACTAACACCATCTAAATTGACTATTTGGTTTGATAATGTGTCTCTTAGATTCCTGGGGCCTAGTATAATCAACTCCGTTTTTTCTGGGTTTAAAAGAAGGTAGTTTAACGTCATCCAGGTCCTTATGTCTTTCACGCACGCTTCTAATTTGTCCATAGGATTGATCTTATCGGGTTTAATCGATAGATAAAGCTGGGTGTCGTCGGCGTAACAGTGGAAGTTAATTCCATGTTTTCTTATTATACTGCCTAACGGGAGCATGTATAATGTAAAAAGAATAGGGCCTAATACAGATCCTTGTGGTACTCCATGGCTAACTTCTGTGGATGCAGATGATTCCTCATTAACTCTAACAAACTGGTATCTGTCTGTTAGATAAGATTTAAACCATTTGAGAGCTGATCCTCTGATTCCAATGTCGAACTCTAACCTCTGTAGCAGGAGACTGTGGTCTATCGTGTCGAAGGCTGCGCTGAGATCTAAGAGGACTAGGACAGAGACCAGTCCATTATCTGAAGCCACTAACAGATCATTGGCGACTTTGACTAAAGCTGTTTCTGTGCTGTGGTACGGTCTAAATCCTGACTGAAAATCTTCAAATAAGTTGTTGTCCTGCAGATGATTGCGTAGCTGTGTAGCTACAATTTTCTCGAGTATTTTTGAAATAAAAGGAAGATTAGATATAGGTCGATAGTTTTCTAAGACGCCTGGATCGAGGGTTGGTTTTTTCAACAGAGGTTTAATCACTGCTGATTTAAAAAACTGTGGGACATAGCCTGTTTCCAAGGAAGAGTTTATTATATTCAAAATAGTTTCAGTGATAAAAGGGAAGACCTCTTTAAAAAGTTTGGAAGGGATCGGGTCTAAGATACATGTGGATGTTGTAGAAGACACGACGATTGAGGCTAATTCATTTAAATCTACGGCGTTGAAGCGGTCTAACATTAAAAGAGGTTTGATTGAGGAATGAGCTTTTAGGGCACTAATCTGTTCTGAGCTAAAATTGAGGTGGATTTGGTTTATTTTATTTCTAATTGTGTTTATTTTATTATTGAAAAAATTGAGGAAGTCGTCACATCTAAGATTTGGAGGGATGCTAGGTTCTACTGAACTGTGACTGTTTGTCAGCCTGGCTACAGTGCTGAACAGAAACCTAGGGTTGTTTTTGTTTTCTTCTATCAATGTAGAATAATACGTCGTTTTAGCCTTACGCAGGGCTTGTTTATAAGTTGATAGACTGTATTTCCAGGCCTTGAGAGACTCCTCGGAGTTGGAGTGACGCCATTGTCGTTCTAATTTACGCGTGGCTTGTTTGAGGAGACGAGTTTCTGGGTTAAACCAGGGTGATTCTCTACAACTTCTGATGACCCTCGGTTTAAGCGGAGCTACACTATCCAGAGCTGTTTGCATTGAACGCATTACAGTGTTGACAAGCTGATCGGTTCCACTTGGACTGGAGCTGTGGAGGCTGGTCTCTGTATTCCTGGCTAATATTGGCTGAATTGCTTATTTAAACTCTGAGGCAGTTTTATCGGATAATACTCTTCCAATATGTTTTTTTGTAAGGAACGCGGTAGTCCTCGAGCGTGAACTGAAAGGTAATTAAAAAATGATCCGATAGGACGGGGTTATGAGGTAGGACTTTTAACTGACTGATCTCTATACCGTAGGTTAATATAAGGTCCAGGGTGTGGTTGTGCCTGTGAGTGGGTTCACTTATGTTTTGTACGAAACCGACGGAATCCAATAAGGTCATAAACGCACTGCTGAGACTATCACTGCTGTCATCAACATGAATGTTAAAATCCCCTACTATAACGATTTTATCCGAGTCTAACAGTGTACAGGATAAAAAATCAGAGAATTCATTTAGGAACTCGGAGTAAGGGCCGGGAGGACGGTAAATAATAATAAATGAAACAGGTTTTTGTTTTTTCCAGTTTCACACTGATACAATATGTTTAGCTGTTATCTAACAGCAACAGAATTTTTTGCTTTTTGTGGGTCATGCTTCTGTTGGTGCTGCAGAGAGCCCAGAGTCCTTTGTTACCGATCTTTGGTCTTTTCTCTTCCCAGATTCCCCATCACAGCAGTCCACTAAAAAAACAAATGTGAACAGAGTCCTTGGTCTGGTTCATGTGAGGATATTCGTCCCTACCTTGACCTGTTTACTGGATACATACTCTTGAGCCGGTGAGAGCAGATCAGCTAGAACGACCGCTCTTGCCTTGTCTTGTCTTGACCTCGAGATAGCAGCTGGTTCTACTCTTCCAAGACATTGGGTCTTAAGTAAAAACACATCTCTTCCTTCTTTACTTTTCTCTGTGCCTCACCTCTTCGTTCCTGTCTCTACTGCTTCATCTCTAACAGTGTAATTATTATTTGGCTGTCCACATTTGGCACTGACTCACTCGCTAATGTCGGCAGAGCATTAATATAGTTTGACTTGTGCTTTCGAACCTCTCCAGGAAGACATCAGGGCCCCTTTGTTCCTGCTCTTGACTGTCTTGGGATAAAGGCCCTGCTGAGGCGGGACAGACCAAAGGTAACTTTAAACACATCTGAGCTCAAATAGGGACACTGGGTGTTATGCTGGGTATTATTATACATTGATGTTATTTTCATATTGATGTACATAAAATACAATCCAAAGCAACTTTTTCTGTGGTTTCACTCATCCTTCAGCACATAATATCTTACCTTAGTCCTCCTACGAACCTTGTCATTGGCCCAATCTCCCAATTATCCTTAATTTCCCCTACCCTATCCTGTACAACACTACACAGCCTATAAATTGGTAAAAACACAGAGCCAAATGTCAGTGGCAGTTTTACTACAAAACTAAATAAAACACAGAAACAAGTGATTCATGAGGAAAAAACATGGTTCATCTCTGAAATCTTTTCCTCTTGCTTTTGTGTTTTCTGTTTTTATGAGTGTTAAGCGATGACAAATATCGCCAAAGCAGAGAGAAAGGCCAATACATTTCAGCCGCTACAGTGCACCACCAGGAATTTTTTCTTCCAACTAAAATACTGTAGTGCATTGAACGAGTAATCCCTATCAATCAATCGCCAAGACCGGCTTGACAATATTAATGGCTGTTGCTCTGTCTCTCCGGGAGTACTCAGGATTTTCTGATTGAAATGGAAGAAATTTTGGCAACAGTATGTTTTTCTACAAGTGTTAATAAGCCAAGACAAGGCTGTAAGAATGTTCCAATGGTACTACTGTAGTATAATCACAAAGCTCGGAGGAAGAATCAGTGTGTCTGTAAGGTGCTTAGACGGTAATGGTCTGTTTAGGTGTCTATGAAGGACTTTGGATTTAAATGGCAGGACATCAGTCTGTTAGACTTTAAACGGTGGACATTTTCTCTCTTCATGTGGTTCCAGTTAAACAGGGTGCGCCATTCTTCTGTAAAGTGCTGTCTGTGGAGCGTCACTCATCAGGGTCCTCTGCTCACAGCCAAAGGTACTCACAGACCTCAACCCACATATGATACACAAGCTCCAACTGCTCCATGGAAGAACTAGTTTGGCCAATGATGTGGCAGTATTGACAGATAAGGGCATGTCTTAGGTTTGAAGATTTTTTATTGTTACTAACATAAACAACATGGCATTGCTTTGATTGGGTAAAACTTACACATTTATTACTTACGATAAATCGAATTACCAGCCATTATTCATTGAAATTACCTGCTCTTTTGTTTGACCTCATGGTGTTTTTTCTCAAAAGACATCTAAGTTGAGAGTAAAACTAACTCTTTTAAGTTGCCAAAGGTGAACTGTGTCCTAGTTTGTTAGCTTGAGGGCCCTGCTCCATATGTTTAACATGAGCCATTTGACAGCATTCACAAATCTGTCGTCTGCCCATGAGGTCTGGCCTGGCCTGAACCTGCGGCCCAGTTAATCTCATAACACACTGGCATCGTCAGCGGACCTGGTCTTTGTGTGGCCTTTAGATTCCTTCAGCCTCTATTGTGTTTGTTTTTCATTTCTTCTCTGGGTCACACAAGTTCCCGTCGTACCTCCCGCCTGACCCGCTTAATTAGAAACACCAATGTGAATGAAAGCACCTCATACTCTTCATAGCCTTCCGGAAGACAAGGTGTCAAAACACACAGGGTACACTGTAGCTTTAAGGCTCTTGAAACAGGCCAAGGGTACATCTTTAATTGTCGTGTTCAAGGTCAAGCCCCTGTAGACCTGCAGAGTGTTGATACAGAGATGCCAGAAGTTCCTAACATGTCACCTTGTTTCCCAGAACATGTGTTAGATGTGTTTAAAGATATACATTCAGTCAACCTCCTGGGCTTCATGAGAGCTGCTGCATAAAGTGATGATATATAATTGATGTACATTTTTCTACTGTACACATATACTGATTATGTCTTTGCCTTGAGTCCACCCCTTAAATGTAAAAAGTTCAGGTACATTATCATTTAATAGCCTTTGTAGCAATGATAGCCTGATGCTGCTCATTTGCTTTGTTAAAGGGAGATCTCTCACCTCCTCCTCATTCAAGTGTCCTTGTCTTGTCCTCTGTAGCTCTCTAGAGCCTATAACTACTTATTATTATTAGGTGAATGTAAATGTTAATATTATCCTTCGTGTCCACAGTTAGGCCATGGTCTGGACCAGTGGCTGTTGATTTTTCAAATGTGGTGGTAAACTAAACTCTCCACTTTGGCTTCCATTAAATTCCCATTCCCCTGCCATCAAGTTGATCTTTTGAAACTTTTTGCTTAGCTTCACTGGAAACTTTACAGCCTTTCTTAGTAAAATGGTTAAGGCAAAAAGGGTCTGAACACGGATTGACTGCATCGTTTGGTCCGAACTTTCAGTTTCCTGTTTGGCCCAATTGAAATTGTTACTTGTGAAAGTTTGGACCAAACAACTGGTCTTGCATCCGAGGTGCAGATCAAGGTCCGTTTGTTTGTAGTTTAAAAGAACATTTGACAATACTTTGACCAAATGCAGGAAGTGACAGACAATAAGACACATGAAGAAGAGCAAATGGAGAAAGGAAAATTAGATAAAAAAATTTGTAGTTTTAAAATTAAAATCAAAGAACCAACACTTTTAAGAGAGCATTTTTCACTAAGGCCTTCGCTTTTGCCATTCTTTGTAACTTTTTTTTATTCATCCATTCATTCATTCTCACACATTTCCCCTGGACATGGGACTATTTTTTTAAGTCTTGTATTTGAGGAAGACAGCTCGAGGTGGTGTGCCCCGAAGCCTCCTCGTCTACAGACATGAGGTAATGCAGGGTTTAATCAGGCTGAGTGGACTAAAGGCCCATTAGTCTCGGGTCCATGTCCCTGCGGTGGAGGGTAGTCAGCGTGGATAGAGAAAACAGAGCAGCACCGAGACCTGGCTCCTGGCCTCGGTGATGAACTGAGTCACCACATTAAAGCTCAGGCAAAGTCAGGACGGCAGAATGGCAACCCAGAATTCCAAAAGAAGTCTTATTGAAGAGGACAAGATGGCAACCTCAATCCCCACCATGATGATCATGATGTACAATTTGTCATGTTCTAGAGGTAGGACTTATCACACTGTTCAGGATATTGTCCCTGACGTCATTTAAATGCAGTAAATCTCAGTGAGCCCGTTTACATGCACACTAAAAATTTCATCATTATCAGATTATTCAAGTGATCATGTAAACAGCATAATCTGATTTCCTTTGTCTGATAACGGCAGTTATAAGATCATGAGAAATCGGATTAACACACCAAGATTTCACCCCTCTCCTATACCCATTACTTTGATTTATTTTGTTCTTTTTTGTTCTCTTGTTTTATTTAAAGGCACACTGTACAACTTTTTTGGGCCACACAAAGGCTGCCTGAGTTTATAGTTTTTTTTAGTACTTGTCGCTTTCCAATAATCTTACCTTTGGGATTGCTATGGTACAGTATTATTTAAAAATATTACTTTTTATGCAGATATATCTCTGTTAGAGTCCTGTCTGAGGACCTCAATGTATAAATGCTTCACTTCAGAAAAGAGCATTTACCAATTGCTGTAGTCATTTGGGAGTTTGTGGAGTTACGACTTAACATTATTAACATGTAGAGAAAAAGAAAAATGTATTTGCCACAGTCTTATTTGTCTCTATTCATCTCAAAACGTAGTCAACTTTGAAGCTAAACATGGACCTGCCGTCAGTCTGTTGTAAAAAACAAGACATAAAATACAGTCAGTCATCTCTGTACTGTCTCGATTAGCCCCCAAAGATATAATAGTTACCGGGTTAGTGTTAGGGCTGCTCAGGCCAAAATAGTATTTCAGGTTTTCCGGTTCTGTGTGGTCACAGTGAGGCTAGTCATGGCTGGGTCTGGGACTTGGGGCTCTGTCTGGAAGAGTCTGGGGCTGTGGGCCGGCTGTCCAGGTCATTACGGTTTAGCATGCTTTTCAGCAGCACTGAATGAGTGATCATCATGAAACTTATTGTTCAATGAGCAGTGGGCTATGAGGTTCCCTAACATTTGTCCTTCACTGTATTTCTGTTCTGCTCACTCTATAGGACAATCTGAGCTCCCCAGCCCCCCGTGGCCTTGGAGGTGCTGATTCTCATCCTGGCCGCTTCACACTCTGCTGCAAACTATCCCAATACACACTGAAGGTCCCAGTTTGATGAAGGCAACAGGACATCATCATCTTCAAAGAACAGAGATGAGCTCCTGACCAGGTCCCCAAACCAGACTCCCTCCGGCCCCTGACTGCGCCATAAAAATAATGAACAGACTAAAAAAAAAGTCATGATTGCTATGACCAACCTTGATGGAAAAAAAGTCCACGGCGACATGTGGAATAATGAGGAATACCTGGATGCTTATAGTTGTGTTCTTCTTCTAGCTGGAGTGTACAGATTCAGCAAACTAATGGGGATGGGGATGCGTCAACAGGCAGAAATATTTTCCGGGCAACCGTGTCACTTCAGACCTTTTGAATGATATCAAGAGTCCTCAGATTTGACAGCAGCGATACAAGAGCTATATCTGACAAGCTTGCTCCCATCAGTGATGTCTGGGAGAGATGGGTGCAGCTCCTTCCACGGATGTTCAATCTAGGACCACAGGTGACAGTAGATGAGCGTTTTGTCCCTTTCCATGGAAAATGCCCCTTCCACCAATACATGCACAGTAAGCCAGGCAAATATGGCATAAAAATCTGTGCAGCCTGTGATGCAAAAACAAGCTATGCATGGAATCTACAGATTTACACAGGCAAAGCTGTGAGTGGCATCCCTGAGAAAAACTAAGGCAAATGTGTAGACCACGACATGACTACTGTAATACTGTAATATCACGTGTGACAAATATTTTTTACCAGCTATGACCTTGGACAAGAACCTCTCAGGAGGAAACTTACCATGGTGGGCACAATAATAGAAAAATAAACCCGTGCTGCCTGCTGAAAATTTGCAGATGAAGGACAGAGCTCAACTTTCTTCCAAATTTGCTTTTACACACACAACCACTGTTGTTTCATACTGTTCCCCCAAAACAGTGTGTATGTGTGTTACTTATTTCCACTTTTCACAAAGATGCAGCTGTGTCATCAGGAAGTGACAAGAAGCCCACAATTGTCCTGGACTATAATAAAAACAAAGGAGGTGTGGACAACCTGGACAAGCTGACTGCCACCTACATTTGCCAGCGAATGACCAGGAGGTGGCTAATGTTTGTGTTTTTTAACATCCTAGATGTGTCTGCATGCAATGCATTTGTGTTGTGCACCCACATCCCTCTAGGGTGGAAAAAAAAAACAAGTGGAACATGTCTCTTGAGGCGCTAAGAGGTTTCCTTGTCAAGGCGCACATTGAGCGAAGGGAACTGCTGCTCCAAGACCCAGCTGCTGCAGCCTTGGTCGGACAGCTGCAGACCTCATCTAGCTCTCTGTCCACACCATCAGCAACACAAGCATCAGCACCAGCATCCTCCTCACCTGGCCGTGCCTCAGCATCAGCCAGCACAGCCACAGCCACCACCCTACCTGATATTAAAAGGAAGAGGTGTCAGGTCTGCCCTAGCATTAAGGACAGAAAGACAAACACATTGTGCTTCTACTGCAAAAAAATATCTCTGCAAAGAAACACCAAAAATATTAAAACAAATCTTGGAGGGTAACCAAGAGGTAAGAAACAAATTTGATTATAAATAATTGTTTTGGGGGCATTTTATGACTGATTTAAGACATAAGAGATAGTAACAGAAAGCTAACACAAGAGGAAGGGAAACAGAGGGCCACTCCCAGAGTACCCCCAGCAGGACACCGGGAGGGACACGGTTGAATGCCTTCTCCAAATCCACAAAGCACATATGGACTGGTTGGGCAAACTCCCATGACCCCTGCACCCTGGTGAGCGTATAGAGCTGGTCCAGCGTTCCATCACTGGGATGAAAACTGCACTGATCTATCTCTCAACCTCTCGCACAAGCTGAGGCTCCTTCTCTGCCAGTGAGGTGACTTTCCATGAGGTGGGTCCCTGGGAGGTCAGCCAGGCCCCGTGGGATTAAACCCAGGCACAAGGCACTCGCATGGCTCCAGGTTGGGTCTGCAGTTGTGCAATACCGGGTGATGTCACAGTCCTTGATTTAACTTTATCCTTAAGCGTGCTCTGAACTGCTCTTGGTCTGGCCCATCACCTAAAGCTGTTTACGTGAAACATTGTGAGAAATGATGTGCTGCTGTAAATTGTCACTTTTAAAAGCCATTTACTGTCAAGTTTTCTGAAATTTTGTAAAGAAAAAAAAAAAGTCAAATACCTATAATAGCAGACATATCGAAGGAGAAATATATAAAAGCCCATGAGGAGAGAATAATGAAAAGATAGTCTAGGCTCTGTTGACTTAAGTGCACATTGATCCTCTTCAGGAGCTCAAGTTTCTTTCCTAATTTTTCTCCAAACTAAAGAGATATGTGAATGGCACAACTCCCAGAAACACTGGAAGTGGCTCCTCATACCGTTCTGCTTCACATCACAACACTTGGCTGATTCCAGACATCAATTACCATCAACTCAACACCTTGGAAACAGCTTAGTTGGAGTTTCTTTAATAAAAAACATAGCCATTATCAAGAATATGTCATTTCATACACTGTTCCTCAAACACATTTACAGTAAAATATTTCTGCAGCCTGTACAAAACTGATTGGGACTAATAATACAGCAGAGGTGTAAGATAAAAAGCTAAAACCTTTTTTAAACATAATCAAACTTTGACATTAAATGTACAAAAAGTGTAGCCTGGCCAGCCAGACGGCTTTCTTCATGTATTACATACAGAGAAAGTTAGTCTGGGATTGTCCAATCTGCTCCGTATTCTGCTCTTTCTTACCGGCCAATCGTAGCAAAGGAGGCGGGATTTTGGAGCGCAAGAATTTTTTCACCTAAATGCTACGCAGGTTTAAGGAGCTTACAACGATCGAAAATAAGCACTGAACTTGATATGACAGACTCAGATTTTCTGATAAAAACCCGACAGAAGTCATTCACCATCACCAAAGCATCTTCTCTCTCCAGCCATGCTGGTATACACTGTGGTTTGTTGACAACTGGAATTGAATGGTCACTTTCCTTACGTCACATCCGTGGTTTCTCTGATTGGTTTACTCAGCAAGCATTAGTTCCTGCACTACCAGACTGATGTCTCTGTATGTAATACAATTAGAAAGCTGTCAGGCTGGCCAGGCTACAAGAAGTGTCCCTTTGACAAGATCATTCTGCCCTTATTAAAATAAACTTTTTAAAGTGACAAAATCAAATGCATAATGTTGTGTCTATAAATGAAATAAAATGATAAATAGATTTGGTGAAGTAAACTCTGCCTGATGGTTTGTTTTAGGTTAGATATGGAGGTCTTGGTTAAACTGGGGCTGTTTACATTACAACAGCATTCACATAAATTTAAAAATGGTACAAATCCATTTACACAAATCCACTAAGCTTTAGTAGAAATGCTCAAATATATCTGCTGGGTCAGTAAGCTGCACTGCAAATAACTCCTGTTAACACTGCAGCAGAGGTGTCCACCAAAACAGACAACACTCACAGTGTAGCATTGCCAACAAGTGCTATTTTACCACTGGGTATCTGCATGCATGTATTTTTGTGTCTGTAATAGTGGGTCGGGGTGACGTTGGTTTATATGAATTTAGTTATTATAGCGTTATAAATGCTGATTCTCCCCAAAATTTGTGTTTTGTAAATGGGAAAAATCAGCTAGAATTTGCTGGTGTGACAGAACTGTTGTCATGTAAACAGCGTAAACACTCAAATATAATTCAGCCACTTTACTTTCTACATTGACATTTTCCAGGTCATTGTATTAGATAAGTTGTGTGTAGTAACATTTCTTCCTTTCTTTGCTATTAATGTAACTGGCTTGAATTTTGTGCAAGTAACGTACCTATTTGTCCCAAGTGCAGTATCATACAATATTTAAAGAATATATTTCACTGTTTTGTCCCATTTAGTCCAACTGTATATTTTACATTTAACACTGCACTTTTAAAGGTTCATATCAAAAGATTAACACTAATATTTATGTCAACGCTCACATAAGAATTTAGTCTAACATGTTTTTTTTGTTGTTTTTTTTAAATATCACCTTTTCATTTCTTAATTTAAAAAATGAAATGAATGTTACTTTACACAGAGTCTGTGCAATATAATCACATTAAAATATGTATGTATAAAATTGAAGCTGAATTATTTTGGTGTAAATTTGCACAAGAATGAAAGCTTAGGAAGAAAAAAAAACAGAAATGTTAATTATCACTCCATCTAATGGTTTCTTTTTTCACTCTGTATTTTATGCAAAGCTAACTCTAAGCTTGTTTAACTTGAGTGCCACATAATTATTGACCCTTATGATCCACTGTTATTTCTTACACAGGGAAATGTTTATAGCCTGATGTACAGGCTGAATGTCAACTATTTAAACTGCATTTATGTTAAGAAGTGGATGAAAAATGACATAGTTCCATATGTCATGGAATAGCCATAAACTCAGAACTCATAAAGCCTGAGTGGCTAATTGAAAGTGGGATCTGGACGTGAGCGACGGACCCTATATTAGCCGCCGTACCAAAGCTATTTCATGTGAGTAAAAATAAAGACCCACCCGAACATTTTCTTCACACCGACTGCCAAACGTGTCTCCATCTGAGGGACTTTAACAGCAGAGCTGTTATCCTGGGCACCTTCATACGAGCAGTGGCTTTTCAAATGGAATATAAAACACCTAAATAAAACAGCTGTGTGTGTGGAGGGAGTAGTAGATGAATTAAAAACACTGAAGTGTAAACCTCTTGAGAGGTGGCAACAGTCGGGATTGGGTTACTCTAAAGTGGAGACATGATTAAAAATTAGAAAATATATTAATTTCTCTTAAATAAAAATCTCAATGCCCTTTGTTTGAAGTGTACCTGACAGTATTTTGTTTGGAAGTAACAGCCATGGAAGCATTTGGAAGAGCAGAAATATGGTAAGACACATGGCAGAAGCATTCTCTCTGCTGCCCAGCACGTGTTACGAGCTTATGCGCCATGAAGAAATATAGCAATCCCTTTGGTTTCTAATGGTGTAAAAGAGTAAACAGACAGAATGAGTCCTGCTTGGCGCTGGTTGATGTACTGGCAGAGGCGCTCCTGCGGCTGCTGGTCCACGTTCTGGTTTGGACTAAACTAATCCATATTGTGACCCGGATCAATGTCATAGGCTTGGATTGTGGAAGACCTCAACCCAAAGTGATCCAGTTCAGCTTCGGCGTCCTTGTCCAGCACTCTGGCACCATCCTGTTTCATTCCCTTTTTTCCCACCGTCACCTACAGCCGACACACAGTGATATGAACCTGCAGAGTCACCCAAGTCTTGCTTCAGTCTGTGTGGGCCTCAGGAGTGAGTCCAGCTGACTGGGACCCAGTGAGTCTCCACCTCCACTTTCTTCAGCGCCAGACGCAGCTCGCTGAAGGCCGCCGACAGGTCATCGTTCACTATGACTTTCTCAAAGAGATGTCCGTACTGTGTCTCCATCAGCTGGGCCGTCCTCACCATCTCCTGCAAGTCCTCTTCCTGCAGAGACAAGACAAAAAGTGGCTTTTACAAAAGTGTCACACAGGACAATTTTAGGATCCTCTTCTAGTTTTTGTTACATCCGCAGTCTCACAGTGTACAATGCTTGGGTTTTGTTTGTTTTTTTTATTGCTCAAATTTATAAAAAATTAAGAAAACTAATCTGATTCAATGCTCAGCCCTACTTCGATGTTAAGCAAGTTGTTTTTTTTCAGTTCAAAAGAAGGTTGATAGACAATAGAATATCCAAAATAAAACCAAGCCAGTAGAACCAAAAAATTGTCAAATTTGTTATTCCAAGAAAAGGGAATATTAGGCTGTTCAAAAAAAATGGCAGTGTATACATTTTTCTTCACAAACTCAAACATTTACTGTATAACTTGAAAAATGCTTTAGATTTATCTTTTTTTCCGTGAATAACTGAACTAATATTTCACTGTATAAGCACTGGCTTTGAGAAGCTGACACATCTGTGTTGAATGGAGTCAACCAGCTTTTGGCTCCTATGAACAGCCCAGGACCACATTTCTTGCTTTGCCTCAGAAACAGCATTTTTGATGTCACTGAAGTTTTCCATTGAAATAAGGTCCGGGGGTTGTGCTAGACACTCCATAACATCAATCTTGTTGCACTGGAACCAAGATGCTGCTCACTTACTGGTGTGTTTGGGGTCGTTGTCTTGTTGAAACATCTATTTCTTTTTTTGATGTCTTTTTTATTGGAAAAAATTGGAAAGAAGCACATCCCAATTTACAACATACAATGCAATGTCTTACAATGTTTTAACTTTTAAACAACAAATAACAGTATAACTAAGAGTGGGGGAGGACCCCTTTACAAACACGATACTAACAGGAGGGTAGCACTGTAGCATTATTATTACGTTCCGTGGCAGTGTTCATGGAAAGTCAGATCTAACTGGCTTAACGTATTACAACCATTTAGATCTGATGCTATCGAAAAAAGACAGCTTTTCCATAATATAGATCTCTTGTACTACGTTAATCCAGTCCTCGTTTGTTGGTGGTTCTGCTTTAAGCCATCTCCTCGTGACGGCCTTATCTTTAGTGGACAAGTTGTCCATTGTTATATGACCCAGGTACAGTGTTTCAAATGTCATTGGAAAAACAATAGAAAATACATTTTGTGTATGTTCATGGACCTCAGACCACTGTTGATTAATTACCTGACACTCCCATAAAACATGAGAGTGGTAGGCCCCGTCCCTACCACATCTTTAACATGCATCCCCAATGCCCCGGTACCTTTTCTGAGCTGGAGTAATAAAAAATCTCATATTTTTCCAGCTGTATTCACATCGTATATTTGACCCAGTTGAAAGCCACTGCATTTGACATATATGTTCCTAATTCTCTTCTGTAATTGTTACCTTCCCCTCTTTTTCACACTTCTCTTTTACATAAAGTGTACTCTCCTTTTTACACCCCAGGATGCTGTTATATAGTCTGGATATTATTTTGTTGCATGGTCCCCAGTCTCCCAGGGTCACTTTTAGGTTCTGATTAAAATGGTGTCTGACCTGGAGATATCTAAAGAAGTCATCAGACCCCAATCAGCTTTGAAATGCCCACTTGTGGACAAATGAATAGTTATTAGTCAAGCATTTTGAAGTCCACCTGTCATATTTATTTGGAGCGAATTTTAAATCATATGCACACCATCGCAACATTTTAGAAAAGTCCCCCAAACCACAAAGTTTTATTTATTCATTCTGAGCTACTAGCATTGTATATGACATGGGCTCATTCATTATACTGAGTTCAGTTTGGAGTGTAGTGTCAGCTAGTAGCGCTGTAATTGGTACCATTTTAATTTTTGTGTGGGTTGAGATATCATTTATAATAAATCATCTGCAAATAATGCCAATTTTTGCTCTCCTCCTGTCATCAATGAACTACGGGAAGAGGAGTGGTGATATACAACATCCCTCTCTCATCCCCCTTTCTAATATAAATGCTTGGTGAGGTCCCCATTTATTTTAAGTAGTTGGCTTATTGTAATATAATATGTCAATTAAAGATGTATGAAAGCCAAATTTTGCAAGCACTTTATATAAAAAGGACCACACAGAGTATAATGCTTTTTCCGCATCTAAACTTACCACTAAAGTCTCCAGTTTTATTGAGCAACCTGTCTCATCACATGTAAAACCCTCCTGATGTTATCCTGTGTCTGTCTTTGTTTGATGAACCCTGTCTGATCCTTATGTATCAACTCTGGTAGGATCCTTTCCAGTCTTTTAGATATGATGGAGGTGAAAAGGTCTACATTTAAGACACTAATTGGGTGATAGTTACTACATTCTAGTTTATCCTTGCCTTCCTTTGGGATGATGGAAATGATCTGCTTCTCACCACGAGGGAGGGATTGTCTTCTTTTCCATCACACAGTTAAATGTCTTTAGCAGGGTTGAGGAACCAAATAATCCTCCATTATTTTATACCATTCTGGGCCAAATCCATCAGCCCCCACCATCTTCTCTCCCTTTAGCCTGTTAATTGCTGAATGAATTTCTTTTATAGTTATTGTTGACACCAACTTCTAATTTTGTCCATCTGTTACTGCAGGTAATTGTAATTGGGATAGGAAGACATTGATGTCCTGATTATCATCTTTATGGGATTGTCTATAATAATTCTAGAAGCAATGTTGGATTTTTTCCTGTTCAGTTTCTAATTTATTATTTAAGGGGTTCTTTATTTTATGTATAGTTCGCTCAGCTTGTTGCTTTCTGAGTTTATAAGAAAGCATTTTTAGTAATCTCCCCCCTACCTCCTAGTACTGTTGTTTTGTGAAAATATTTTTCTCTGTACGTCCATAGTATTCAAATAATCTATTCCTTTTTTAAAATTTTATTATATGTGATTTAGTTTCATCTTTGAGGTTAAAGAGTGTTCCTCTTTGAGTTTGGACAACTTGTCCTGTACTATCTTTTTTCTAGAAGGATGATATGCTTATTATTTTACCTCTAACCACTGCCTTCCATAGTATTGCAGGCAAAACCTTGTTATTATTATTGTGATCTAAGTAAGTCTAAGTGTAAATGTTTGTGTTTAGCCTCCAAAGAGTGGATCTATTCCTCCTATTGAAGCATATATTTGCGTAGACTGGGTTGTGGTCTGAAACAGTACTTGGACAAATCTTACAACTTCCTACCCTAAACAGATCATTCTTAAATGTGAACATGTAATCCAGCCTAAAGTAAACATTATGTGGATACAAATAGTGAGTATATTTCCAATCAGCTGGGTTGTTCTCTCTCCATACGTCAACTAATCCTGGCTCCTCCATAAGGTGTTTCATCCCTTTCCCTAACTTTCCTCTTATCACTTGTCCCATTTGAAGAGTCCAAATTAGCATTTAATCTAATGTTGAAATCCCCAGGGGATCCCATCAGGACACGCTCAGGAGACTTGTCAGTGTACCTTCAATCTTACCTGTTATCATTACATATCTACCTTCCTTAACTTTACATTCAGATATGTGTTCGTAAATTAGAGCTCCAGATATCAAAATTGCCACCCCTCTTTGCCTACCAGAACCAAGGGAAGGGTAAAACACATGTTTAAAACCCAACTTATTTAATTTTGCATGTTCACTAATAAGACGTGTTTCTTGCATAAAGACTATTTGGACTCTGTCTCTTTTAAGTTGAGACAGGGCTTTCCACCTTTTAACTGGATTATGTAAGCCATTAATGTTGATTGATACCAGTTCCACAGATCTACTACACATGTAAATTATTGTACCTTTAGCTACATCATATAGTCTGATGGGTTCTCTGCACTCCCTTAAAAACAGTGAAGATAGAACATGTATAAAACAGAACATCACAAAAGAACAATCTAAAAATTGAACATCAGTGATCTTAACTTCCAAGGTAGGGGTTTTGGAAATAGACCCTGATCCGCTACTAAAGGCGGGTTCTTCCTCAGTCCAGTGAAGGGGGTCCTCATGGCTTGGGCCTGAGAAAAGTGCACCTTAAAGAACCATAATAACTTCTCATTCCACACCCCTAAACCATGTTAACTAAGAGTCTTAACTCAGACCTAAGAGGTTGTGTTAACATCCAGCACCTGACATACAATAAGTAAACCTCAATTTTCCTGGGGCACAGGTGAAGCCCTGCTGAAGGCTCGGAGCTTTTCTTTGTAGCCAGGGTCCCGTTCCTGGTTCATCGTATTGCTGCCAGCTCCTCTGACTACTTTTCTCCAGGTCAGCTGCTTCAGTTGCTCTATGACTGATTCCGGTGGTTTGGTGACCTTCATAGTAAAGCCTCTCCTGGACGTATCTTCAGTGGCTTCCTCAACTGTATTATAGGTTTAGGTCCCATCTGTGTATTTCACCCTCAGCCTCTCTGGAAAGAGAGTCTGAAACGGAATCTGATTTTCTTTAACGTCTTACGCAGGTCTGCATATTCTCTTCATTTCCTTAAAATGAGAGGTGGATAATCGTAGTCCAGGCTAACTCGTTTGTCATTCCAGGTAAATCCTTTCCTTTGCCATGCTCTATGGAGTAAAACTTCTTTGGTCTTGAAGCTTAGGAACTTCACAATAATAGAGAATGGTGATGTAGCTGATAGTGCTAGTGTTGGAGATCATTAGCTTCAGCTGAGGCTGCTACCACTCTCAACTCAGTTTGAATACATCAAAATAGTTGAAGAAGTCACATTTGCCTTCCTAAGTGGAAATGCCCTTAAAATTGGTGTTTCAACAGGATAACTACCTCAAACACACCAGTAAGCAAGCAGCAGCTTGAATTGGCACCAAGCAGCACATAGAACAGTGAACACTAGGTGTATCATCACACTACGATGCACACTAAAGTTGTTTTTTCTGACAATAAAACACCCTCTCTGTGCTGTCACCACATTAAGACCTGTACTCACTGTTATTGTGCACTATGTTCCTGAAAAATCCTTCCCAGTCAAAACAATAGGCTTTAATTCCAGCTGCTCTGCTCTAACAATGCGACGACTGTTCCTCTGTTATATCATTAAAGCAGACCTGTCTTAGAGGAATACAGCCGGCGGTGAATGTGGTGGAGTCGTCCGTCTGCAGATTCTCTTACGTCCTGTCAATGTACAAGAACGTAACCACAGAACAAGCTTTGTTAGCTGGCTCAAACATGGCTGCAGTGTTTTATAGAGGTGCATTTGTATGACTTAGGAGAGCTAATAAAGAGACGGTGAGCACTAACAGCTACACTCATGGGCTGTTAGTGATCCTGTTTCTGACAAACTGAAGAGCGTTGTTCTGGAGACTCCCACAGACACTCTTTATTTCATTTCATATAACACAAATGCCTTTAGAGTAGTAAATGTTTGACAGTTAAGTTCATTTTTCACCTGAGAAGGTTCTGTGAGAGGGTTGTATGTCATCTATAAGAAGCACAAGATAATTCATATGTTTGTTTTATGAATAACTAGAATGAGGCATGCTAACAATCAAATTCAATAGTTTTCCTGAAGAAATTTACAAACTTATTTACATTTACACAACAGTGCTATAGGTATGGTATGAGTAGGGTTCATCAGATGTTTCCATTGTCAAAAGAGGGTCTCAGTGTACTATACTCGTCTTGGCACACCTCCATTGAGACCAAGACAGTTGTCTTTAATAATAAAGCTTGTCATACATACAGGCATACAGCCATATGCCAAGACTAAGGAATAGTAAATGGTATACACTTTTCATAGAAAATGAAAGGTGGTTCAGAGTCAATATCATACAGTTCTTACTCTGCATTTACTGTTAACATTGTCCTAAACAACACAAACAGAATCTGAAATCAAAGAGTAAATCCCTAAAATGTCAAGTTACAGCTAAACCGCAGGACTCTTGCCTCTTCTCTGACACGTGTGAGTGCAGGTTTGAGGTGCAACTCTGACAGGCCTCCGTCGGTCAGTGATGTCTCAGGTCGTGGCCCACGGAGACGTTGACCAGCGAATGCAGGACGACACAGATGGACTGGAAAAACTATTACTGCTTCTATTTGGGCTCACAGCAGCTCAAATCCACACTTTCTAATTGGATTCATGTGTGTCCCCCGTTGGGCAGCTGTGACCTCATCACACTGTTCAGATAGTGTTTCTGTTATTCCCATGTTTTTAATCTACAAAGCCAAACCGAGACCACCTCATCCTTGACACTTTATGAAGACGCTGCTGTGAAAACTTAAGTCACTGTTTGGATTATCTTCGGTTTTGTAAATTGGCTAGTGTTTACTATTACCTCACTCTTGTATTTGACCTATAGCCACCACTAAAATTACTTCACTGGTGAGATTAAACTTCCATCTAGACCAGTGGTGTCAAACTCAAAGTGGTGAGGGGCCACGATAGCTAACAAGAATCCTTTCAGGGGCTGAAGATGGTGCCATTTGGAAGCTTTTATTAAATTTTGAAAGTGAGATTTCATCATTTTAGTCTTACATAAGTTATCTTTTAACATTCATTTATTAATTTAATTTAATTTCAACAGGTTTTACTTGGATTTGAATAGGTTTTAGATGGATTTGAATTGGTTTTAGATAAATTTGAATTGGTTTTAATTGGATTTTAACAGGTTTTATTTATCTCTGTAACAAAAATCAAATCCATTAAAACCTGTTGCCAAAAATATCACTTTCTAAATGTAGTGAAGGGCCACAGAAAACACTGCAAAGGGCCACATTTGGCCCACAGGCCTTGACTTTGACACGTGTGATCTAGACCAACTGAATCTGAACAGAATTAACACATTCCAGTTCCAGTTTAACAGAACCTCTTTTATCGTCTAATTCAAAGCTGAGCTGATCAGTGTGGGACAACTGTGAACTCACCGTGAATGTCTTGCCGTTGGCTTTGTCGTCCTTGCCCGATATAAATTTGGCGTGCTTCCTCGTCTCCCTCAGCCTCTCGATGGATGGGGGCTTGACAAACACCACGAAGGGCTTGAACTCGGCTGTTCTCAAGTGTTTTATCGACTGAAGAAACAGGAAGATAAACCGTCAGTTGGGAGAAGAGAAAGTAATTCTTAACATCTCTACAAATGACCAAATATAAAGGAGTAAGAAGTAAAAAAGTTGAATAGCTTGAACTCAGTATGGTTTTATTTGAGTCAAAGTAGGCCTTGGCAGACTCTTGGACGTACAGTTTTCTCACACTGCTTTCTGGACTTTCCTCATGAGGTGACAAATCCGCCCCAAGGCTTTGGGTTGTCTAAGACTAGACATTCTTTTTCATTTGTCAAAAATGTCCATTGTTGTGGTCTGTCTTCTTTTTGCTCTAAATTTGGCCACCAACACTAATCTGTAGCTGGTTCTGAACCAATACACTTTGCTAAAAATGCAACCAAGTGTGCATTTTAACAGCTCTTTCTGTTGGGAAAATGGGTGTTGGCTAAATAGTTTGACAAAAAGTCTATTTCTGGTGCAATTGGCAAACCAAAGCAGTTGGGAGCCTGTGTTTAATGTATGGGTGGGTACAACAGAATTCATATGTTAAAGACATATTTTGTTGTTTTTGTTTTTCTTTGGCGACAGTTGCTTAAAACAACTATGGCCCTGATTTTAGAGGGTAAAGAGGAGGTCAGAGGTGGTTAGTTGTGGGGTCAAGCTTCGGGCCCTCCTCTGAATTTGGTTTGGGTATGAGGGGTTCATCATGGTGCTTAAAGAAAGTTAGAGGCCACAAGTGATAGCAGCATGGATCAGAACCCATAGAGAAGCACTGCAAGCACTCAGAGCAGCTTTCATCATCTTCTGGAGCCGGCTGAGGTATGGGCCATATGCTTTAGCCCTAACACCTACTGACACTGTTCTATATGTGCACTCAATTGTTTTGAGAGAGGTGCTTAAATATGGGATGAGGTGGCAGTTTTGTACCAGTCACTCATCTTCTAGCTCTCACAAAGACTCTCACTTTCACAGACAGCTGTTGTAGACAGAGAAGACAAGGAAACTGTGAATTAGAAGAGCCAAGTTTGAGAATTAGCATATCGATTGACTTTTGTGAAACTGTATACTCTTTGGATGGTGTACAGCGACATTACTTTAGTGGTTTGAAAATGGTGAGTACAGGGCAATCAAAGGCGAACAACAAGTAAAATCTACTGGAATAAAATAGACCAGCTGTCCACACTGAACGAAAAAAGTAACAAGACTTACTCCAGAATTTCTTCTGAAAGGCTATAGCATTTTTGTTCTAAATTGGATAGTTGACTGTATTATAAAACTTATGTAACTGGTAACAATGCATTTTTTGGTTCCACTCTGGCTCTAACTGTCAACGGCGTATAAATTTGCCAAAAACACTGATTTCACATGTGAACTTACTACACCCACTTGATCCTCCACAGACTTTCTCCCAAGGGCCCTGAGGTCACTCCCAGCATTTCTCAGGCCGGGGCGGTTTGACAACATGCCAGGGCAATCTATATAATGGTGCATTTGTGCCTGTGGCATTATCCACTGAGTGAAAACAAACAGGCCGGTGGCTAGGACACAGGTTGAGAAAGGCGCTTGGGGTTTTGTTGGGGCTTAGATACAAGCCGCTGTCTGTTTGAGCAGTGCCTCGATGGCCGCCACCAACCCAAGACACATAAGCCAAAGAGGAAATCTTCAAATAGAGGAAATTAGCAGTAATTGCTGCTTCAAAACGCTCCCTTTTAACCTGGCTTTGGTAACTTAGTAAGCAGCCAAGGCCTCCTGAATGGAGATATGTGAGATACCAGAAAACACACATATGGAAAGCAAGTGGAGAATATACAAACCCACGTTTGTTTGATAGAGATGTCATCAATATAAAATTACAGTTGGCCTGTGAATCTGTTTAGCCACTCAAGTAAATTAATTGTTATGGGTCTGAATTGGGAAAGAAATCAACAAATGAACTGCAGCCAAAGTTGTTTTTTTGTTGTGTACAGTTTCTTAAGTCTTTTGACTGCGTCCTGATCCCAAATCTAATTTAAAATTCTCTACTAAAATTTGAACTTTGATGTTGAAAATGTTGCTACTAGACTTTTGCATGTTCCATATACATAACCTTTAGGCATCTGTGCAAACTTTGATGCAGTTCAGATGTGATTTATTCAAAAGCAGAAAAAAGTTTTTGTAGCCATGCTTGCCAGAGGCATTGCAAGAGGGTTGATATACGCCTTCAGCCCCTCAGTGCTGATTACATATTAGATATTTTATTTTATTAACAAATAAACTATAAGAATAACAAATGAGAGTGAAACAATTGTTTATTTAATCAATACATTCTTGTCTAATTAGTGTACTCAGGTGAGTGTGTACTGGGGCCCCCAGCATCACTCGAGTACTATAAGTAACAGCAAACAAAGTGCTATTTACAAAAGTACTGTGATTATAAATAGTTTGTGGTTAACCAGGCCTTCTGCAAAGACTAATCTTTTTAGCTTAATTTCAATTATATTCCACATTTTGAGCTAGCTAACTTAACTTTTCGCCCCAAAAATGCTCTACAAACAGAACATGTCAACAAAAATCCTCAAAACGAGAAAGGCCTTCTGGAGCCAACCCTCAACCCTTCTAACAATAATCCCATGATCCACAATTTCTACAGTCTGTGGCTGGTGTGTGGTTGTGTCATTTACTTGAGGTTGAATGTCCAAAAGGCACACTTTGCTCTTGGCCAGGACGGAACGTATGGAGTCGAGGCTCGTCCCGTAGTAGTTCCCCTTGTACTCGCCATACTCGATGAACCTGTGAAGAAGTCAGACAGACCCAGGTGAGGAGATTGTGGAGCAAGAAAACACCTCTGATTGTCTCTGCTCGAGATTAGATCTAATGTAAGACTAAAGGCCCCTGGGAGTAACATTAGAGTCATGTTCTAATCTGGTGCACTGCTTTAGCCCACTGCAAAGAACTATCTGAGGAATAATGACATAAAAACCTGACAAACCCACAGAGACAGGGGGATTATTCTTTCAACCACTGACGGATCTCGAGATAGCATTCGTTAGCACAACTTAAAAACCGACATTTTGGCTGAGCATGTTTTCTATAATCTTCTACGTTGCTGTTTCAATCAGTAACACCTGTTTGTTCCAGAGAGACCACAAAGTTGCCTGAAAGCCAGAACCTTCCTCAGGAGGATTTAAGTCCAGCGAGCAAGCAAACAAACACTTTTCCACACACATAATCTCCCTCTTGAGCCATCGGTACATTCAAATAAGAGGGGTATTTTTAGCTGAAACAAGGAGAAAAAAGGTGAGTGGGGAGTGGAGTAGGGACGTGGAAAGAATTTGGTCCTAATAAGAGGCAGTATGCTACATGACGGTGTCAGACAGACTAATGCCATGTAAAGCGGGTTTTATGGTAATTGCCCATGTAGGAACGGGTTGACTGTTTTTTGTAAATGGAAGCCTGAAATCTTTATGAAAGTTGGATTTCGTTATGGAACATTATCTAAGGGGTGTTTGTGGCCAGATTTTTAAGTCACACTTTAGGATTACAGATTGCCGACAGTAGTTTTGCATTTGTCATCTCAAATTGGGGGGTGCCCCTGGCAGCTCAAGTAAAGCATATGCCCAGCATGTGGGAGACCGGGCCTCGAGTCTCGGTTGGGTCGTTTGCCCAATGTCATGCCTTACTTTCTTTCACCCAATTTCCTGTCCAAGTACTACACACTATCAATAAAGGCCAAAAGGACCCAAAAAAATCATACTGTTGTGTACTTGGGCAAGACACTTGGCTGTGATGGCAGTGAGTGCCGTGTGTATGGCAGCCCCCTCTCTGTCTGCCCGATGAATGTGTGTTAATGGGATAAATGGAAGCATGATGTAAAGCGCTTTGGGTGCCTGAGAAGGTTATGAAAAGCATCAAATAAATGCATGCCTTTTATACTATTTACCATAATTATAGCTTTAACTTTTAGCTTAAAATTTCTTAACTCTGTAACGTGGTGGCTTACCTGGCAGGGCTGTTAGATGCATTTAACATTTATGCAACAGCCTGGCTTTGACTTTCCACTTGGGCCTCACTGTTCCATGTGACCTGTTTGTTTGCATCACTACAATCATAATCTTAAGGGTAAAAGGGTTTAACTTTTTTGAACCTATAACTTTTATAAACTGAACATCTGTACAATTTAACAGTTTGTTTACGCTCCTTGTTCCTTGGGCCAAAATGACTCAACTCCACAAAATATAGCCAGATCATTTGTGTCATTAGTATGGCCCTTTTACTTTTCAGTACTATTTTTTGTCTAGACCCGAGTGGTGACCGGGTCAATTTGACACTAAGATTGAAAGCAGAGGGCACTGTAATGCAGAGGGGTTACTCTGAGATTTGAATTTGCAGTACATGATTATGTGACTATTAATACAAGAATTTGATATGAAAAATGGCATTAGGTATAGCAGTTTTTGTTTATACCAGTTTTTTCCAGGACATGTAAGAACGCAGTACTCTATCCACACTGCAGCCTGGACTTCGTTTGCTTCTGTATGTGTTTGTGTGTGTGACCTTGCTGTATATCTCTTCCTGAAGCTCATGTGAGACTGGTAAAGAAGGCAGCAATCATTCCCCAGACTATTAAAACTTGCATTTTAATTTGTTGGCCGCAAATGTGGAGGTGGGCCGTGGTGTGGCTGGAAGAACTCAGAGTGTTACTGAGAGACCACTTTATAATATATTTTCAATTCAATTGGGAAAATAAGAAGTATTATATAAATCTGGTCAAGAATTACAGCTTGTGTCAGTGTGTCCTGTCCATGGCTATGTCAGTAACTCTTTTTCCCGGCACCACACATGTTCTTACTTGTTATTGTGGATGTCCGTCTCGAAGAGGTGCTTGGCGATGAAGTGGTACTCCACTCCGTCCGTCTCCTGGTTCTTTTTGGGCCGACTCGTGTCTGGACGAATGAGAGAGAGAGAGGAGTGATTAGCTCAAACCCAGACTGTCTGACTCACTGTTGGGGCAGAACCATGTGAACTAAGCCACTGTTAAGATCAGTGCAGTCTGCAGCAGCATGCCAACCCTTGTATATGTGATTGTGTAATAGCTCCATAAAACACAACCTGCAGCGCTAGACTCTGAACTGACTTTAGCTGGAGGTTTTACAATGTGGACAAGTAGCACTAGCCGTCATGTTCGCTATGGGGTAATAGAGTTTGGGAGCTCTCATTAACATCAAGCTTCTGTGCCTATAAAGCACAAAGTCTGTGTAAAATGAGCAGTGAGCTGGCAAGCGTGGGGACTGTGTGAGGCAGCGCTAGTAGCAAAAAAAGGGCAAGACTTAAACTTCAAAAGGTCAAAAGTCAGAGGTGTAAACCCATTGGACAGTACAACCAGGCCAAAACAAACTGTTTTATCACTCGCAACCCAAACCACCAAGTTAATCATGTCTGAGTGGTTTGTTAGCCGTGCCTTTGCTGTGGATTTTGGCCTCAGTACTGCAAAATCTGTACTAACCATATTTGACAGTTCTGCATTTCACACTGTGCAACTAAAACTGATTATAACCAGCAGTCTGATGTATGTCACACAATACCATAAAATATGCTAATTTAAGGCCAACAATGCTAATTCTAACTCTTTTCTATTCTATACATGGTAATTATGTAGTTCATTTAGATTTGTAGGGAGCAGTACCAATAGTAATAAAATGCCTCCAGATGATCAAGTTTATGGTCCAACTGACTAATAAATAACTGTGATAGGAAGTGATTTCAGACTTATTTCAAGAAGAAGAGAATTTTTGCAAATTGAATGGACATGGCTGGTCAGCCTAGGTTACAATTCAGTTGTGGTCCACCATCTAATGTGGTGTTTATCTGCTTTGAAAAAAAAAGCTATTTTCCAACAATGAACATTACTGAGTGACTTACTACTTCTTTATTTCTGCGAGAAGCTTTAATCTTAAGACAGTCAAATTTTGGTATTGATTTGTGGTTGCACAACAGTACTGGAAAATGAGTTGTGAATGTACAAATAAAACAGCACAGTAGATAGAAAACCACAGAGCATGGCCTTCTCTTCTTTGAGTGGTTCATTTCGTCGAGTTGATGCCTTGCCCTGGCTCTGGACCACTGCTTCCTTCATTCGCTCCAGATTGATCCTATGCAGTTCAGGGAAAACCAATGGAGTGATTATACGACGTGTCACTCGCTTGAGAAGGAGAGACGGCCGTAAATCTAAATGTTGTGGAGAAGACACTGAAGAAGATCAATGGTTTTCTGTCATCGGCTCCAGACAACAGTAGGAAAAACACCACGGCAAGGCCCGAACGGCTTGTCATGAGATAATGTATACTTATGCCTTCCATTTAGAAATGTGGACCATGCTGTGCCATGCAGCTTCCAAGACAAGAACATCTAATGGGTTCAAAGACCATGATACATACCATGATACATAATAACATGGCTCTTTTGTTGTAGTGCTATTATTTCTAATGCTACAAAACATGCAACTTTCAAGGGTGCTTGACATATTTTGTGAATCATGGAAAAGATAAGTCATTTTGGACCAGACTCCAAATGTTGAAAGACTCCTCGAGTTCCTCAGATGACTGTTTAACGTTTGACAGTGCCATACAAAAGAAGGAATGGTAACCACGGCCACAAACTGGTGGTCTCTTCAGCCTCTGATTTTCAAATGAACAGGACGCATTCAGCTTAATATGAAACAACAGCAAGCGTTAAACACATCCATGTGGCCATTGGCAGGAATCAAAGGCTTAACAGAGAGAGACGGGAGAGTTTCCGATACAGGATCTGTACCATGTGTATTCTACGTTGTAAAAATTGTATGAGTTTTACTGAAGAGAATTCATAAAATGTCTGTTCACAGCTATAATGGCTAACATTGCAATGCTGATGTTCGGGACTGTTTCCAATTCAGTCCAATTCAGTTCAGTTTTATTTTTATAGCCCAGTGTCACAATAAAAATTGTCTCAGAGTGTTTCATAAAAACAGAAGGCAGCAAGTGCTAGACAACATCCCCTGTCCTTCTTGAGGAGAACCATAGAAGGTGAGATCCACTCCCAGGATGGACAGGCTGTGCAATAGATGTGTCCAGGACAATAGTTTCCAACTAATGTGGTAATGGGACAAGCAAAAAACACTACAGTATATAATTACAGGAATATGACATCTGTTCCGACTGAGGTGGACAAGCTGGTGGGGATTGTGGTGTCAAGCTGTTGAGACCTTGCTAAAAATGCAATCCGGAGATGTGGTTCAAGACTTTTCAGCAAAATTTAAATTGGTCAAAGTAACCTTCATTTGTGCAAGTCAACCAAAACAATCATAGTCATTTCCAAATAAATTATTTATGAAGTATATGAAATGTATTTTGTGCACCACAATTCCTCATTGAAATGGTAGTTGGTGTCTTTTTTGTGTATATTGTTCAGAATGTGTCTGGGCTGCATTAAATGTTGCATTACAGGTCACATTTGAAAACAATTAAGGATCCCTGTGGAAAAATTCCGCTACAGATTGGATTTTAATAAAAGCGACATTTCAAGTGTCAGGCCTTTGAATAGGACACATCGATCATAGCACATGGCATGTAACAAACACAACAGTTAATATCAGTGGGCCTAGTATTTCCTGAAACCTTTAAGCTCCGGAAACTCTGCAATTACCAGTGTCACTGGCC
The DNA here is from genome assembly GCA_036850595.1 of Rhyacichthys aspro. Lineage (NCBI taxonomy): Eukaryota > Metazoa > Chordata > Actinopteri > Gobiiformes > Rhyacichthyidae > Rhyacichthys > Rhyacichthys aspro. The sequence goes on from CM072167.1 coordinate 3,813,265, forward strand.
AATTTTGTTGTGAAAAGCTCACATGACAGTTGTAGTGGAGTGTGAATGGACGCAGACAACGCATTCAGCAGCATGTCCCCTGACAATGCAGTTGTAGGGTCGGTTATGGAGATTTTCAGTGAACTGACAAAAAACAGTAGCAGACACACTTATGTGGGTATGTAAAATAAACTGAATGCTGTCAATGGGGATTTTTTAAAAATGTCTATTTTGTCATTTTTATGTGTATGTGTATGTGTATGCTCCATAAAATGAATATGAACACAAGTACACCCATGTAAGGTTGTGTTTTTCCTCATTAACCACAGGATACAGTTTCTTAAGCTGAAGCTGCTGACACTGGTTGAAACTAGGGGTGTGCACAGATAGTTTAATATTTGAATATTCGATCTGCAATATTAATTAAAAAAAATAAAAACACTATTTGAATTTGGCAGATTTTTAAAACTGTTTTTTTTTTTTTTTTTTTTATTGGCCATAAATGAAATAAATCCACAATGAAGCCTTAACACCAACTAAAACTAGTTAAACCTATGCACTAGGTGGAGCTATGGAGCGCGCCTATTAACACCTGTTTTATTACACTTCATTTAAATAAATGAATATTCGTTTTTTCTTTTGTTTTGTTTTTTTAAGATTATTTTGTGGAGCCTTTCGGCTTTTATTCATTGTGTATTGTGGCTGGACAGGAAATGGGGTGAAAGAGAATGGGGAATGACATTGGGCAAATTACCTGACCGAGACTCGAATCTGAGTCTCCCGCGTGCTAATCGTATGCTCTAGCTGAGCCTGCCAGGGGCGCCCCCCGAATATTAGTTTTTATTAGCTTAAAAATTTGAATGTAATATATGTGGAAATTGCTCATCCCTAGTTGAAACATTGCTAATGTCTGAACCCTGGTGACGTGTGGTGTGAACTTACGTGGAATGGTCACACTGAAGTGCTGTGGGTCTGAGATCAACAGCTTCCTCTTCAGTGCATTCATGCCAACTCCAGTGGGGCCTGCAAACACACAGAGACACAACATAAGAATCAGACCTATCCAGTTAAAGATGTTGTGATATTTAAATTTTAGCTGAAGAAAGTGCAGATGCTGGCATTTGTCACTTTGCACTTTAAAGGTGGAAATGCACATCTGTAAGGACAGTATACAGTATATCAGCATTAGACATTTACATACACAAGGAGGGAAAGGTTGGAATAGAGAAAGGTGCAGTTTCCTTTCATGATATCAGTGCAACTTCCCAACATTTCATCAGATTTAGTGCAGTGATCCACAAAGAAGCCAGGTGAAGTTAGATTTAGGTTTTTTACCTGTTATTCCATTATATAAAAACACTTTGAGGCATGCTTAATATCAATCAGACAAGACCCCACTACACACTAAAAGTTTTACACTAGGAAACCATTCTGCTTCCTTATTTCCCACTGTGTAAATTGACATTGGTGATGTGCATTTTATCTTAACGTAGGTTCTGTGGCTTCAACAATATGTTTGCTAATGTCATCGACCTTTGTTTTCAGTTTAACATTTGTCTTCGAATGAGGAAGCACAGGTCCTAAAGCAATATGTGAACAACTCTAGGTCTATAATGTCATGTTATATCATGTCCTGTACAGGTACAACAGAACACAGTCTCCAGTGTGTAGCTTATAGTCTTTACCTCCAGTAGCCTAAATGCATGTATAAATACAGCAGTTGAACATTAAGTAACAAACAAAGTAATGTTCTCTACCTCTAACTGCTAGCAGATCTAGTCACTTGGTCATTTGCTTGAATCATCGTGTCTATGCAAATTTGTGGTGGTTAATGCCCTTATATTCATATAAAATAAAAAAGAAATTAAAAAAAATGCAGTCCTCTTAAATTTATTGTTTTAACTGTCAAGTAGATTCAGTTGTACTGCGCATAATGAAAAGTCACTATAAATGCTAGATATACTGTTGTGGTTTGTATGACTTGATAGAAAAGAAAGACTGCCAGCCTTTGTTTTGAACATGAACCAGGAATTAGATTAGAAGGAGGGGGAATTAATTTTGTTTAAAATCACATTTGAAAAGTGGTAAACGCCCCTTACAACAGTAAGATTTCTTTTTTATCAGATATTATTCTCTCTCTCTTCTCTCTCTATGTGTAAAGGAGGCTCCGGGCAAATTCACACCCTGTTGTCTCTGAGTCCTCCTGTGCACACATGTACAGGCCTTCTGTGCTGGAAGTGATAAAACCCACTCTCTACTGTAAAAGAGGAAAAGCCCTCTCGACCCTCTTTGGGCCGACAGCGCAGAGCATTCTGTGGTTCAGTCTCACATAAACAAGCACATGGCCAAGTGAAGACAGCCATCAATCTCAGCTGTGGAGAAGGAGTTTTTCAGTGAGTGGAGGAGAAAGTAGTAGTGAGAGAATGCGGGGGCTGGGAGCTGTGTGATTTATTAAGACCAGGAAGTGGACTTCATTCTGTTTGGGAGCAGGAGGAATGTGGCGGCGCTGTTTGAACAAGAACTGTAGGGGCTGGAGGTGGCAGAGCGTGGTAATACAGGGGTTTTTATGAGGCTTAACAGTGCGGCCTGTGCAGCAGGTCCAACACGGGCTGGTTCTCTTGATCCTGAGTGGGACATCGGTGCAGTATGCATTCACTGGAGACCAGTAAGGGCCATGTGGACTCCCCTCTGAGCGACTAACGACCCGCTCCTGTGGCTTGTAAAACCCCCCTTGTACAGGGCCCCACTCAACACTGGTGATATCAGTGAGGCAAGGTGGCGGTATTCTTCAAAATAACTCAGACCAACATTAATCAAACAATTCTGGATCTGCACTGAGCAAAGTCTCTTTATGCTGGATATGATTTTCCAGGGCCATCCAGTGACAAGATTTTAGAAAAAGAAGCAAAATCCTGCGAAATTTGCTCTGAGCACTTTGTTTTCTCCCAGATATTCATGCGATATTATCATAAGATAATATTGTAGGGGAGTTCACAATAACAACACTGATTATAATAATTGAATACATTACTACAATACATTACAACTATTGCATGTATATATATATATATATATATATATATATATATATATATATATATATATATATAAGATAGTTGCCTGGAATAAATAGATTATTATTAAATATATATATATACATTTCTGTCAGTGCTCTTACACATAGATTACAGAATATTGTATTGTATCTATTGTGGAATCCACAAATTTATTGTTATATCACAATTTCATCAATTGCAATATCCGTATAGCGAAAAGCTACTTGTATCAAAATAACAGGATGGTCTTATCTGTGATGGACATGTACTTTTCGTCTGTTAAATTGATTGGCTAAACAAAGCCCTAAATCACAGTGTGGTGCATCTAAATAAAAATATTTATTAGGTTTATTAGAACTTTTAAGTCCTGGTTTAGTCTTTAATATTGATTTATTTTCTGCTTTGATGACTTCAAATTAGCCCAGAGCCTTGTATTTCTTTATATTTCCTAAATCAGTTTTCACTTTTTACTGTTAGGGCAATCTGAATATTGCAGGTTATATTGTTCTCACAATAGTCAAATTAGTTATTGCAGCTCCACCAGCCTCATATTGAGGTGGGAAAAATGCCTCATTACAACTTAATGGTACTGTGCAGGTGACTTTGTCTCACCTACGAGTACGACTAGCCTGTGTTTGGCTCCACTCTGCCTCCGGTACGGCGTGACCTCCTCATACGTGGGGACGTCGGCCGTGTCGTACAGGTCGCTCTTCTTACACTCGTACATGGACTTGTTGGTTTTCTTGTCTCTCCTGCTCAGACGGAAGCTCCTCCTGAAACCAGCTGGAGATAAAATAAAGGAAACAAACAAAGCCATTAATCTACAATACCATATGTGTGAAACCCCAAACAATAGTACAGAGCACACACGTAAGCCCACAGCTGTGGATGAAAATTAATGGTGGTTTCAGCATCTTGGCAAACACCTCAGTAGCTCTATGTGCAGTGCCTCATATCACAAAGGCCAGAGCTGCTTTATGACAGCTATCTGTGCTGTAGGTGAGAGAACAACACTAGGGCTCAAGTCGGTGAAGTTTCCAACACTTTACTCACATTTTCCTCCAGAGACATGGAGCAAATTTCAATTTTCGGGGAAAACACAAATTTTACAAAGTGTGTTTTTAAGATTTGTGAAATGCATATGCACTTCATCAGTTTTATTACTTTGTTAATCAGTGTCAAAATTTGGTGGTAAATTAAAACTAGAACTGCAACCCCCTGGCTGTATGCCTTTCCAATTTGTCCAAATCAAGTATCTTTTTACTACAAAACAAATTAATTTCTCTTTAAAGGTTTAGACAAGGCCCTGTGCTGTCTTTGTGTAAGTGAAATACAATTCAGCAGTAAGCATCACACCACATAAAATTGATGCAGGAGTCATGATGTAACGTCCAAGCTCCATGAGCTTTATTGAGTCACACACACGTGTACACTTAATACACTTAAAATCAGTCAAACTTTGAAATATAAAGAGAAAGTTAAATTAGCAACACGCTACATCATGTCAGCAAAATACAGAATCAGACTGTACTGAATTAAGCCACATTTATGAGACCTTCGCTCAGCTGGACCTCCAGAAAAATGCGAAGAAAAGACGTCCGTTTAACCAAAATCTACACATGACCATCTCCGCGATGTCCCAGGACCCACAGCAGAGGCACAGCAGGATAAGTAGTACATTTAGCATATCTATGACATGATGTGCCAGGACGTACAGTCTGTCAGCAAGCAGCAGAAATAGCCCATGGGAGGTTGTAGTGGAACTTGAGCTTTTCACATGAGAGCCCAAATAAAACCAAACATTCATACATTCAAGAAGAAGAAAATTATGGGAATGAGTAGGATGAGGAATAACAATCAAGGGTCAAGGAGAGAAAAAGAGAATACAATATCGGAGAGGATCTATGGATGAAACGGTAACATCAGGTTTGAGGGGAGACAACAAGAAGACTCTCTCACCTCCCACCTGGAATCCACTAGGGTCAGCATCCTCTGGTGATGGGCAGAGAGAGAAGAAGCCAGAACAAAGGCACAGAGAGAATATTTAGACCCCCATATATACCACAGGTAGGAGAAATAGAAAAATATCAAGTCAGGACAAGTCAATGAAGAGTAAAGCAAAGATTTTAGATAACACCATAGACAGTAGAAGAATAGTGGACTCTGTCAATTGCTGACAGAAAATAAGAGAAATGAGGGCTGGCTCCAACTAGCCTAGCACAAACTGAGTCCTATTCAATATAACCCTATAATATTTTGTGAATACTTACTTAAACTAAATCCTGCTGGCCATAAAAGCATACTTGAAGGAGTCCTCTAAATGACTATGATAACTGATTAGCTTTATGCTATATGTTTTATAAAGCTTTGCAGCTGTTAACTATGGCTACAAAATATAACACTGCTTGAACTGCATGATACAACGTATTGCAAGCTTTCAGAATATTGCACATCTGTACATATATTGTCATTCCAACATTTAGCAGCCATATGTATTCCCGAAATCATGCAGCTTCACCATTAGCATCACTAGCTGAATCTATTGCTGCTTTGCAATTCCAAACTGTGTGAACCTTTCTTGGTCCAGTATTCTTATATTGTCTACACATTCTCCAGCTGACCATTGCCTTTTGTATTCAGATAAACACCTTAGGCATTAATACATTTGGTTTATGAAGACACATGTGAAGTGGGGACATTCTGAACTGATGTAAACGACAGATTATCTGAGGAGACATGAAGCATTGGACAACAAAAGAGCCAATAATCGACTCCTAGAGATCTCTCCAGCGATTTATTGGAGAAGCTGACAGCTATGTCTGATGTCCTCTTTTGTGAGTGATTAGATCTGATGTGAGAAGAAAAGCCAAATGAAAACAGGAAGTGTGGAGGCCAGGGATGAGAGGTAGACTGTTAATTACACACACACGTTATGAAAGGGGAAGCAACAGGGCTTTAATGTGAGCCAGTGATCAATGGAAGATGAGTGTACCTTCAATCTCCTCAGCTGGGAGCGCCAAAAATAAAGTATTAGTCCAGGTTAGCAAGAATTAATAAAAGTTATGGGGGGTAAAACAAGAGAAGAGACCTACCAAACTCAACTTCCACATCATCTTTAGAAAAGCAAAAAACAGAACATGACAAGAATTACATTTTGTATGTACTTTGAGAAACATTTTGAAACTAAATTATTCAGCACCAACTCTAGCAGGTCGCTAAAAACAGTACAGCTACGGTTACAGCAGCTAATATAGAAACAAGGCAAGAAAAACCACAATTCTACTCAACAAATACAACTTCTATGATTCTACTGTTTAAGCTCATACATACAGTTACCTAGTGACAGTACACAGTTGGTGGCACAGGTTTGTGGTGGATCAACTGCGACTTTAAACATAAATATATTTGGTTAAAGTCTTTGCTGTTCCCCTAAACGTTAAACAGTCATCATTTGATTTCTAAAAAGATGAAGATAATTTTAGCATTTGAAATAAGTCCAGCTGTGTAGGAATGCCTCCTAAACAGATGTAAGACAATGAAACAGAAGCTTATGGCATTTCTAAATGGCAAAATTAACTCAATTGCACTAGAGCGTGGGAGCATGTTGCGTTACAACTACAGCCAATAATAAGCTCAGATATAAGGCCTGATAACAGCTTGAGAGAGTAGTCTTTTGTGGAATGAAAAGTAAAAGTTTTTTATATAGATGCTTACATAAATGATGGTGCCCAGTTTTATAACACATCTGTTGTTTATAGAAAAGCAAATAAGATTTCTAAGGCATATATAATCCAAAAGTATGTTTGCTGCTTTCATGTATGGTATGCACTTAATAACGGCCTAGTAGCCTTGCCCACCAACATCATGGTCTCATGAAACACTAAGTGACAGCAATTAAATGCAGACTAACATGGCATGGTTTGATACGATGGAATGGATAGACAGAGTAACAAAAACTGAAAATAAAGCTTTTAATCTCAACCATAATTTTCTAAAAGTGATAAAATGTAAAGCAAAAGAAAGTTGCCTCAATTGCAACATGTCTTTGTCCTTCTTGCCAAATTTAAAAATAAACAGCCCCTGGTCTGGACCATAGGCTAACTGTAGACACCAACCTTTAACTGTAATAATTTTGGAACATCAGGCGTGTTGCTTAAGAACGATAAATGAGAAAATTATAGAAGATGTGAGTTCAAGGGGAATTTAAGGTTTCTCTTGATAAGATTGAGCGGCATCGAGTCATTCTTTGGGAATTTCTGAAGAACCATGCCCTTATTCCCTGGCCCACAGAGACGGCAGCAGGCAAGTCTATCATTTAACAAGAGCAAACAGACATGGCTGCCCAGAACATGTTTTACCAGAACATGGCGGCACAAAATGTGTCCACAGACTCTCTCAGACATCTTCTAGTCAGCCCGTCACTATCCAGCCTGACAGGAGGCTTCATGGCCAACTCTAGCCATGGAATATGACGCACACTCAGGGGCATCATATGTCAGACGCACACCAAAGACACACCGCAGAGAATGACAGAAGAGGTGAGATGGGGACCGAGCTGGAATCCGGACAGAGAATGGACAGCACAGACAGAAATATGAGTGCATGTACTGTTTGTTCAGAATCAGAATCATTTTGGTTTGTTACAAAGTGGGTCCACTTTCAGAGTCTGGCTTCTTTTTGATGTGACTATACTTATAAAAATCTGTTCTAAGATGACAGATGATGACGTTGGCTAGATACACGAGAAGACAGATGACCAGATGATTAATAAACATACCTACAGAATTAGTCATAATATCTTCTTTTATTTGGGAAAAACAGGACAAAATGAGGGCAGTTCGTGTAATGGTATGTTATTTCTGTGTAAATTGAGTAGCAGCTGGACAACATAAAGATGACTATCTAGAAACTCTGAGACGTATAGACATGCAGTACAACCACAAATCAGGAGTACCATCTGTTGCCAATTTTCTACTGAATATTCTGTATTCAACAATAACATTATTTTTTAATCTGATGGCTGCAACACCTTTCAAAAAAGTTGGCACTACATAGGATTTACATCAGTGTGCTGTAACCTTTTAGCCTTGCCAACCATCCTTATGCTTTTTCTATTCTATACAAAGAATTAGTCTGTTCTCTCTTGGTTTGATTAGGTGAGGTTCCAGACCCACTTGACGTCACTATGGGTGGATTTACATTTGCATAAAATTTAATTCTGCTCAATTAAAATCAACGCTAGAAACACTGGATTTATGTCGCTTGCCTTTCTCCAATGGATAGAAAATGAATGGGCACCTGTTGCTTTAGTTGTGAGTGCATATTTAGATGTTCTCTCAAATTTCTATATGAGATGTGACTCACATTTGAAGTGAACTTTTAAAATCTATTGTGTTGACTCATTTAAAACCAAACACAGTTGTAAACACAAGCCGCTTACCTTGGGTACATTGGAATTCCTTCTTGTGACAAGTTACCGTTAACCCAAAAAACAAGACAAGCTTAATTTAAGAATTTGCCATTTTTATTATGTCCCTTCATACTCTAATTTTTGCCTCTAAAGTGAGGATTCTCTGTCGACTAGTAATGTTAAAAGTGTGTCATACTTTACCACTCAAATCCAAAACAGAACTTAGTTGAAGTGATTTGCACTTGTGTGACAAATTTACTTTTGGGACAGACCAGGCCTAAAATGATTTTAAATCAACCAGACAAAAATCAGAAAGATATTGCTTTCATACCATCTGCAATGTATTTCAAGCCACTGATTAATTTCAGATCTCTATCCAAGTTAATAACTGTGCATTTCTAATGTTGGGAGCATAGATGGAAATATATAAGGAAAAGTTTGAATGAATTGGAGATGATGACCTAATGGTTGGCTTTGGTTCCTGCAAAGACACACGTTTTTAAAATCTGCTTGATTTGTCCGATTGCACTGTCCATAAAGGCTGGATGATAAGACACATCCAATATGATCTAACCTTAGATATCTCTGTATTTTACATGCTCTCTGGGTCTTTTCAGCCTGCACCTGGCTTTTTGTAGATGACACCTGACACAGAGCTCCTGCCGCACTGCAGGGATGATGCTAAAGCAGAGCTAGAGTTCGGCTCTATCTCCCTGAGCTTTACAGACAGATGTCAGACTGAACCCTACTCAGCAGCCTGTAAATGGGAGTGAGTTATGGGATGATGTCAGTGTGGTGGACCTGTTACATACAGCTGGACGCCACCTTGTCTTTGACTTGTGATCTCTCTTATAAACAGGTGTCATGGGAACTGTAGATACTGTACTCCACATGACACTGTAAGGTCTGAAATATAAAGAATTCCGCTTTAGCACACGCATGGATGAAATACATGCAAGTAGTTATTAATTTGTTAGTACTAATACGCCTATAATTCTTTCAAGACAAAATTAATGACAGAGCAGGGGTGATTGGTAATTTGAATTGCACCAATTGCTCTTTAGAGTCTAGTGAATTCATGAGTCCAATTAAATGGTGATCTAAATTTAACTGGAGCAGGGGTCACCAACCCTTTTGAAACTGAGAGCTACTTCAAGGGTACTGAGTAATACAAAGAGCTACAATTATATTACGCACCTCTGAAATAACACAAATAACACAATTAACATTAACACAAATAAGTTGTATAGCTGGGGTGCACGGTAGCGGAGTGGTTAGTGCTCCCGCTTCACAGCAAGAAGGTCGTGAGTACGAATCCCGGCCGACCCAAAAAACATCGTTGGCCGATTGTAGCCAACCCAAAAAACATCATTGGCTAACTCTGGTCTTTCTGTGAGGAGTCTGCATGTCCTCCCCGTGTCACCGTGGGTTCTCTCCGGGATCTCCGGCTTCCTCCCACCGTCCAAAGACATGCATGTATAGGTGAATTGGTGACTTTAAAGTGCCCCTAGTGGATGAATGTGAGAGTGAATGGTTGTCTGTCTAAGTGTCAGCCCTGCGACGAACTGGCCACTGTCCAGGGTGTACCCCGCCTAAGGCCCAAAGCAGCTGGGATAGGCTCCAGCCACCCGCGACCCCACAAAGTGGGATAAGCGGTAGAAGATGAAATGAAAATGAAAGTTGTATAGCTTACCTTTAATTATATAATATTATTAATAATGATTAATAATATTCATCTGTATAAAGACACTGTCGGATCACGTTAATCATTCCTCACAATAATTAATAACAATTAATTCATTAATGACTACTGCTATTTTTAGAACTTTCCTCGTGGGCACCTCATGTGGTCCATGTGGGCAACCTGGTGCCCGCGCTGGAGGATGAACTTTTAAATGGCTGCCTTTCTGAGACTAGTTAGACTCCACTTTACTAAACCCAGTTCAGTGTGATGCAACAGAACAATTGAAACTGGGGTTTACTTAACTTGTTGGTACAACTGGACCTAAAGGAGAAAGCTGCATTCACAAGAAATACATCAGCCGGTAGCTGGTAGATGCCAAACTGGATGTCATTTTACTGGATTGCAGAGGGATGACAAAATTCAAAATTAAAATCCTGTGACAGGAACTATATATAATGCAAATGCAAATCACCCCCCTCCCCCAAAAACAAAAAACAAACAAAAAATAAGACCAAGGAGGAAAGCTGCCAAACATTCTGGAGAAAACTTTCCAGAACTTTGTGATTCAATCTGAAAGATAATGTTTAGAATGCAATATAATCTAATCCCGTATAATGGGAGTCCTTTCAAGATTATCGAGACATACTGTAACCTTTGCAACTACAATGGAAAATTTCTCCCCCATCTCGACACCAGTCTGTAAGCATTTAAGTTAAAAATGAAATGGATGGATAAAGTGAGCACAGGGTTAGGTTCAGAGCCACTTAAGAACAATTTAAGGGGCTGTTTCCTACTTTTTAAGTTATTTGGTGAAGTGGGAGAGAGGCTCTGTTGTAATGTATAGAGTAAGAGACCAAGGGAAACCTCAAGGTGAGGGATAAGTGTGTCCACATGTTTGGCTGTAGCTGGACCAAACCAAACAATCAGACAGAGAAGAGGTTCCTGTGTTGAACAGACGAACTGACAGGCCAGTGAGTTGTCAGGAGGCTGGAGGGATGCCAGGGACTGAGAGAGAGTCAGGGGGAGAAGAGAGGAAGACTTTATTGCTACAGACCCAGCATAATTGGAACAAAAGATACTGCAAGTTTGGTAAAATCTCTAAGGCTCTAACCAAGAAATTACAACATCCATTATTCAGCAGGGAAAAATACTAACTTTTGTGTTGGTCAGTGTATATGTGTTGGTTATTTCAGGATTTATATTATATTGGGAAAGGGATGTTTTGGAGGTAAACATAACCTGATTACAGTACCTGAGGTACAGTAAAGTAAATAAGAATCCATATGTATGTAAGGTTAAACTGCTTCATCAGTTTTGACAGACTTTCAAAATCTATGCCAGCAATGTTTGGCTGATGAACAATTGGCCCACACAGGAAACTGATGGTACTTTAAATGTGCATTCCTTAACCCGCAGAATGCTGCTGTAATTTGGCGGCAATGAAAACATGAGGAAAGATATTATTTAAATTTAGCGAGCGTTCGGCGTAAATGGACACGCTTAAGTAACACGCGCCGTAGCCACGCGCCAAGACCAATATTGTTGCAGCCGACAGAGCTCCCGGGCTGGAAAGAAAGTAAGTCAGAGGGAGACACAGATGGAACGGGACCCCCAACTCAATCACCACCTTGCTTGACCGCACGGGAACAGCAGCAGGGGTCTCCATGGTATCCCTCAATTAGACTGTAGTTTATGGCCCTGGGGCTGAGTCGAGTGGGATCCAAGCCTTGTCTCCCTCCATCGCTTTTGACCCAGTCATGGCCGCTCCAGAGGGCCCCAGCTGCTACTGAATATGACCTCCATACATCCATAACTTCTCCCCTCCCAATCGTTTCCTGACCAACATTTTGTCTAATTGAGTTTTTTGAGTACAGAGGGTGAATTGTTATCATACTGCAGTTATTCGTCAAGTCTGTGTCGAGGGACTTCCTTCTACAGTGGCTAATCCTTACAGTATGGACGACAAAGTATCGCTCTGACTCAAAAGACTTATGTTCGGGGGGCTGTAACACACGACATATTACACCTGTCCTAAGTGCTCAAGTGGAGACTCCTAAAAGGAACTGGCCCATTAGAGTGAAATACTACCAGAACATTAGAGCACTGTCTTTGTAGCAGGTTATTTTTGGCCATAGACATGTATGCCAGTATGCGGTTGAGCATAGCCAGGAAATGACAACATCCATAATTCAGCAGGACATAATGCTAACTTTAGCGGTGGTCAGCATAGATGTGTTGGTTATTTTAGGGCTTTTTATTGGAAAAGTCATGTTACATTGAAGGTTTGTTCCAATGTTGGGGGGAAACCGTCAAATAGACATGTCCACCTCAAAGTAGTAATCTACAGTCAAAATATGGACCAAATTAAAATGGTTTTGGTTCAATGGGGTTATTGTATGTGTGGGCCAAGTACATGTATAGTGTACTAAGATGACAATTTATATGTTTGAAAGAAAATCGGTAAAGTTGAGGTTGGAAATGTACATACATCTTGGTTAAATGTTGAAATGAAACAATGAACACTGTCTGGCCAATAATACGATGCGGTTCACACGTATTTACTTACACAGCCAATCGATGTCATCAACAGCGCTTTATGTGTACATGCCGCTGTTTTGCAGGATAGCATATAGTTAACGGGGCCACGGAGTTAAGAGAAGTAAATGCTGCTAACCCCTTATTATGGCGAAACGAATGGGCAGTGGCACATCCACTCATCAAGCCAAAGTAAAAAAGAAATGCGACTCTTTTAAGATGGAATGGCTGTCGAAATATGTGCAAATAGAAAAACAACAGTTGTAACTGGGTGAGATTTTTTCGAGTGAGAGCTGCTCTGCAAAACATGCTGCGAAGCCAAAGTAGCAAGTGAGTTTGTGAAGGGAAAAGTGTGGACTGAATTGATGTTGGACTACCTCAAGCATCACATTCAGCAGAAAAGTCATGTTAGAATTGTACAAAGACACAATGGGGATCAATACATTATTGCAGAAGAGCGCAAAAGATCAAGAGAAGAGGAACGAGCTGTCACACAAAAAGACCCTCGGCCCCTAAGCAATTTAAAGTTCTCATCGACAATATTCTACTCGCCATCAAAATGAAGGCATCAATGTTGTCGGTTCAACAAATCCACATTCACATGGCAAAGTATGGGAGTATACCAGAAAGCTGGCAAAGCAAAAATGATGCCTTTGAATTTGTGAACTCAATCAATGAGACAATGTGCAATGTTAAAAATGCACCTTGGCATACCCTGATAGTAGATGAGAGCACAGACATAACAGTGCACAAAATGCAAGTCCTATATAATATATACAGGAAGGAAAATTATGTCAACTATAAAACTGTGTTAAGCAGCATAATCCAGCTGATAGCATGCACTGCTCACGATATTGTGCAGGCAATCACTCAGTTTTACACCAAGCATGGACTGGGCTTGCAGAGAATGGTGATGCTGACCTCCGATGCCATCTCAGTAATGCTAGGAAAGCACAATGGAGCTGCAGCTTTTAAAGCGGCAAATAACACACCTAAAGGAACAACACTGCGAAGCCAATAGAGAGGACTTGGGCATTGATGAAGCCTGGAAAGATGTGCCTTTGATGCGAGTGTATGCCTTGATGTGGAAACTCTTTTTAGAACTGTATATTCCACTTTCTCTTGGTCCACTGTGAGGACGGGCAAAATGAAGGTGAGGATACACTGTTATTCAGGCCTCTGAGCGAAGTGCGATGACTGCTCTAATTTGATTCTCTAATTTGATTCTTTTAATAAGCCATGTAACTTGTTGGACTAGTTTTGGACAGGTGTGATTCTAGTGTGGCCACAGTGTGCATGTCTGATGTTGCTCACAGTGATCCAAGGAATTCTTGTGTGTATGCTCTGACATAAAAAATAAGGGGGAACACTGGTGGCGACAGATTGAAACAGAGACTGAAACATGGAGCAGATGGAGGAAAAACAAACAGACAACACTTCCTACAATGATAGTGGTGAAGCAAAGCAAGGGATAAGTGTGAAACTTTATGAGTCAGCGTCAGCCATGGTTCTATCTAACATCCCAGTAACTGTTATGAATTATTAGCTAAAATAAATATGCTACAATGGATAGACCCAAACAATTTAAAAAGACAAGCCTTAAAATGACAAAAAAACAAAACAAAACTGAGGTGGAACAAAATGAGACTGTCACAGCCCTATCATGGCAGATAAAATATGCTTACATGATCGCCGGACAGAGCTCCTGAGGGATGGAAGAGTCTCTACAGGTCGCCGCACTGCAAATCTCCTGCAGGAAAGACATGAAAAGAGAACAGAGAGACACAATAAAACCATCAGATTTTATGGCTGTAAGGGGAATAATAAACACTGAGTGCAGCTGAAAGAATGCAGTAACATGAAGGGATTAAGAAAAAACTGGAGATTGTTTGTTAGATAAATGGTGGTTTGATGGCAATAAAAAGGCTTATAAAGTCTAGCTTCATACTGCTTTGAGCAGAGGGCCTTTTCATCCTCATTTTTGTCTAAATGGTAATGTATAAAGCTAGAAGTGAACATAATTCTCCAGTAAGGAGAAAGCTGGGAAAGCGTTGAGAAAGAGTGTAATGGTACAGGTGCACGAAGTTGAGAGCTGAGTACTGGTGTGTTGGAAACTGTTTTCTAGGTCAAAGTTCAAACTGTACAACAACTGAAACTATATTTTTGTCTTACTACAGCTCAGTGGGTACAACAGTGGGTCAGCAAGCTAATGCTAGAGCAGTTTAGTTTCTTCTAATGTTTAACAAGAGACTGTGATTTCTAATTTGTTTTAAATCAAAATGGCCACTAATGCTTTATGAAATAAACCTTAATAAACAATTAAGGTTTATTTCAAAAAGCATTAGTGGCATACACTGTTATACACAGACACTACAGTCATATAGTGACAAGCATAGCTAAAAAGTTAGCAGCTATGCTAGCAGTTTAAGCGTCAAGACCAGGAACTCAAACAGAAACTTCTCAGAATCTCAGTATCTTGGGAAGATTTCTTTTCGGGAAAGTAGTTCTTCTGTAAAAACATAATATAAAACTCTGCGAAAGGAGTTGCCCAAACACTCATTTTGGTGCATAACATCTTTTGTTTATTTGTGTTTAATGTGGATCGGTAACAGCACTATAATTTTTACTAATTTTGAGCCAGTCATGTTAGACATATAAAGCGGGAAGAGAAAGACTGTTGATTGTAACAATGCTAGTGGATGTGGGAGGAGAACCCTAACTTTGAATTAGTGTTGTACCTCTCCTGGAACTGTTTGGACGGGATTAGGCCAGCACGGGGGTTGGCCTCCCCTTCGTGTCTGGCCTGCCACCAGGTTGCATCATCTTGGCTCACTATGTGAAGGATGGCGCCTTTCTTGAAAGCCAGGCCGGCTTCTTTACATGGGATGGCTTTGTCCTCTGCAGGGTTGTAGTCAAAGAGGGCCTTCATAAAGACCTGTACACACAACAGGGAAAGGTACAGGACTTACAGCATAACAGGAAAAAGCAGCGGCGCGTGGTGTGTGAACTCCTCAGGGTAATTATTGTAGAAAGGTCACTGCAATCAGAAGTTGGAATATTCGCCACTGTTGGTCTGACTCATTCATCTGACCTTCAACTAACTTCAACTGTATTTTTGTTTGTTTGTGTACACATTTATTTATTCACCTATTTACTTGTTTGTGGCTCAGTTAACCACCAGCCAGAGTGACAGCCCCTGTTGTGGGCTGCAAATTGTAACCAAAAGCACCAAGCTATGACTTTGGTTTAAAGCCATCAAGATAACATGACTCTTAAGACAGCTCAGTATGTGGTAACTTTGTGCCATATACTGGAAACACTCCTCCGACAGATGTTTTGTTAAGGAAATGTTGACTGCTAAACTGGCTCCATTCACTCATATATCTCTGCTATTTCTGCCTCAGGTTTGTTTTCAGGCAAGTTTTGAGCTTAGAACAGGGATTGGATGCAGTCTGTGTCTGCTACTGATAGATAAGCAAATTTCAAATAGTGTGTCAGCAGCACAGTGGGTGAGAGTGATGTTATGCCGTTTTAGGGACAGTAAAACCCCCTTGAAAATGAATGGTTACAAGCTGAAAACTGGGCCTGTGCATAGAATGAAGACAGACATCTATCTACTGTAGGCTGAGACTGAGCCATATCTGACTCAATACCTAGATTTCCATCTGTGCATTTTATGATAAACATAGTATTTTAGGTAAATGGAGTTCGGCATGTAAACATAATATGTGAGTGGCAGGCTTCTTGTTTTAAATATAATATAAAGTAAATGTATTATTAAGTATATGGATCATATTAAAGCAAATTATTAGCAAAACATGTTTTGGAGAATTTGACAAAGTATTTGATTAAGCATATGTTGACTTACGTTAATTTCCAGAAATTGAGAGAATAGTTAGGTTACAGTTAAGGCAACACTTATTCCTAATGTAAAGATAAAGATGAGCAAGTATCCAAAAACAGAATCTTAGGGTTTTGTAAAATATCCATTACTGGAGAAGTGTTAAAAGCCATTTAACACAAGCCGACAGTCCTTACCTTAGGCTCCTTGGCTGGTGCCTCCTCCTTGGCTCCAGGGACAACTTTAAAGGTAATGGCACCTTGTGACTGGGCCTGGATTTGATAAAAGACGGGATGAAGTTAGTGGGTAGAGTTGAGGTGGAAGGAAACAGCAATCTCCTGCACTAAAAATGTCATCTACAGTACCTAATCCAATATAAGGCCCTTAATGCTTAGAGCTGTTTGATATTTCAACAACTTAATGAGGTTGGTATTCATTGTCTGTGAACATTAATAAACAGGAAAAAGTGATTGCTGTGACAATAACTCCGTAATAAGATGAATAAAAAAGTAAATGTTGAGAAAAACTTTAAGCAGTCAGGAGCCACTGTGGTTATATGTAATTCAGGAAAAAGCAAATCAGATGATAATGTTGAGCGCTGTCAGTTTCCTGGATGTACTTAAAAGAGATACTCCTCATTAATCTCTTGTTGAGAAGCTCTGTGCATGTGGTCTTAAGGCCAGACAAGAACAAACTATAGGCAGCCGGTCCTGGATAAGTGACGGACATTTTTTGCCATCACAAACAGAGGATTATAGTTTTGCTAAAGGGAGTGGAACACTGCAAAATTTCTTGGACAATTCAAGCACAAACAGACGGAGCCCACCAGAATACGAATGATCTCCTCCGGCTTCTTATCGTCCACTGGGATTCCATTGACCTCCTTGAGTTCATCTCCAACATGAATCAGCCCTAGGACACAAAACAGAAATCACTCTGATATCTAATTTTTCCAATAAAGACAAACCTAAGAAACATGAGATAAAACCTAAAATGGTAAGCCTGGGGTTGTGTTGCAAAACCCACCTTCTTGGAAATATTTAACAATCATACTGTAAACACTCCAGCCTTAATTTTCTCAAAGGCTCACCAATTTTTTAGCATTCTAACAATGCAAAAATCAGACTTGTGGAGTTTTGACAACACTGCCAGTCAATGTATTAGAACTGTACTTGGTCTCAAATACATCCCGGAAGACCAACATTTATCCAAAAGCAGAGATTGTTTCATTATTGTTTTGCAAGCATTTTAAATAAGAGATAAGATCGGAGAAGATGGATATAGTTATGCAATATGAAATGTACTTGTTGCACACTACACAAAATATGAAAATATAAAGTGTAAAATGTTAAAAAGAAGCTCTTGTTATTACTTAATGTTGTACCATATTGCGTGTGTTTCATCACGTAGACACTGTGTGTGCTATTTAAGATGCATGGTACTGTGCAGGAAGGTAACGGAATAAAATTGTACAGGGCCGAGAGGGCAGAAATACGTCTTTATTATAACACAATGGACTTGCTTAATTGTCTCTGACATTTTAGGAACTCTAAAATTTTCTGGAAATGCTGCAGGACCAGGTTCATTGCCTGCCTATTTTTATTGATGGAAAACATACAGTAGCCTTGTTAACTAATTCATTCCTATTGATATGGCGGTAAATTTTATCTTACTAGAATGTGATGACATCCTTTGTAAAATACTGTGTGTATGGAAATTCTTTTAATATAATATTTATTTCTACACCACCACATTTACACATTACTGTGGAAACACATCCTTGGAAATATAAAAATGAAATTCAATATTAACATGCATTCCAAATTATATGCAATTGTCTAAACGGTACTAACCACTTCTGTCGGCAGCCCCTCCTCTCATGATCCGAGCAATGATTATGGCTCCTGTATCATCATCGCGTCTTATCGTCGCACCCTGTAAATATAAAGATTTATGTAGATTTATGTTAATGTATTTATTTATTTTTGTACATTTACAATCTGACAGAAACAAAATTCCCACTGCTTAATGTTCATGACCTTTAGCATTCATCCTTTGGCATTCCTTTCAAAAAACGCATTTCATTTTCAATTTTTAAATTTTTCTAAAAATAGTGAGTTATTTTGTTGCCATTGATTGAACTTCCAATGCTCCACTTGTGTCACATGGCATAAATACACAAGGCCAAAGTCTAGACACAGAGGGTTGAGATATATGGAATGAGACCCAAAACACACAGTCACTCGAGCCTTTCCTATCTTCATTTATGGTCTTGGTGTGCAGCCAGAAAGTCGCGCTGAGACCAGGAACATCACAGACGATAAGCAGCTTGTGCCCTCAACCAGTTAAAAAAAAAGATATTAGTATAGTGCACTATAGTATTACAAAAACATACACCTATAATTAACACCTTGACTGTGGTGCAATGATACACCATCTCGCACATTGTAAATGTGCCTGTTATTGAGAGCCAGATCACTAAATGTGCTCAGTTGCGTCATGAACCAACACCAGCCAAATGATTAAGCTGACCAGACCAGACCAGAGTGTAAATCACATCATGGTTTTAGTAAAAGTGATCCAGAGCTGGACTCGGGAGAGGCCAGACCAGGATGCCCCTGATCAAAGAAAGGCTGACTTCTGACTGAAGTGTGTCCAATTATGACATCTGGGCCTAACAAAAGGATCTATGCCAACCGATCCTGCGCCAACATTCAATGAACAAGATGAACCAGTGACTGTTATACTGCACCTTGGATGAAAACGTTACGTTTAATGTGTTAAATCTGTTAACCATAAATAATAAAAAGGCTAAGGAGGCTGGAAACAACTGAGCACAAATCACACCTGTCCGAGGAGAACTTACCAGAGGCTCCTTGTTTTTAACCAGTCGGATGATCTTGACAGAATCCTCATCCTCATCAAGGTCCTCGGGCAGCGGAGGTAGTTCAGGGTCGTAATTCTTTAGGGCAACAGTGTCGTGGACTGACAAAAGGCTCTAGAAACGAGAAAGAACGATTTTTACCTTTAGCTTCAACTTAAATATAGGAATTCAATCTTTTAATTTCTGTGGTGGTACAGAGAAAAGGCAGACTGAAGGGAAAATGGTAATGATCTCGGGTGTCTCCAGAAAATTCTTGGTAATGAATTTGAGTTTAGGGCCAATACTTGCAGCTACATGCATTAACTGTCATTAGGCCTCAGTCCCTACATCTCTCTGATTAAAGCCAGCCACCACCCGACCTTGGCCCATTGCTCACACAGAGCCTGACTTTGGGAAGGTGGCCGGTGGCAAAGTAATGGAGTTCTCAGCCTTCTTCGATAAGACAAGTTCATTAGCAGGCATTAAATAGACCGTCATTTTTCAAAACTATTTAACAACTCGTGTCCGGACAGAGATGCAGCTGGACGCTTGAAGGTAGGGGAGAAGTGAGAAAAACATCTTCCACCCGGTGAGCCAGATGAAAGGAGAGGGGGGAGAGGCGTACAGAGGGATATGGTGCGATAAGGAGTGCTGTGTTTTATGACAGGGGAGCATGCAGAGCTACAGTGTCCAAGATGTGGCTAACTGGGAGCAGGTGAGGAAGAGGAGACACAGCCCACTATGGCTTATTATCAAAGGCTATGTTTCCACTGGGAGGTACTGCGTAAGCCGGGTCAGTAGAGCAAGGTTTGGTAGTAACCCTTGAAATGGCTGTATTTGTGTTTATGTATGCAAATTAACTATGTGCTTTTTTGTTTTGATTTTACATAGTGTTTATTACTTTTTCCTCATTGTGTAAAAAACCCTTTTGACATGTAGATATGCAACACTGGAAGCTTTTTCCAGATTGCCAGGATACAGCATTAAAGGAGACAGAGGCTTTTTGCAGCCTTGAGTTTGCAACATAAAACAAACACAGCAGACAGAGTTTCTATATCAGGTATAAATTATATACAAAGGTGTGCTGCAATAAAAAAAAATTAAGTGTCCTAGTGGGAAATCCATAAGGCAGATGTTATTTCAACGCCTTAGAATCATGGGTTAGCCATAGCTAGGTTATGCCTCTGACACTTAGCACTGCCAAATTGTCAGGGGAGAGATCTCTATCTCTGCATCATGTAGCTCTTTGGAAACATCAGATATGCAGCTGAAAGCTAATAGCTAAGCCTGGTGTCTACAATGAGCACTTTGGCCACACCATTGGCTGGTAATTTTACAATGTGGTGGTAAAAAAAACAACAAAAAAGTACAATAACGCAGTTCAAACACACATACAGCACTTGATGTCTGCGGTGGTGCCTTCATGGTAACAGAGAATTATATTTTGGTATGATGTTGGATTTTATTTGTACTTTTGAACATGACATTATACTGATATTAGTGAAGTGAGATAAGTTTGTTTAAATTTCTTTCTTTAAATAGCTTTTATAGAATATCAGACTGATTCTGGTTTGTGGAAGAAGCTGGAGCCGTTGAAATCAAAATACTTAAAAAATAAAAAAATAAAGAACCAGTGTGTTTTAATGAACAGCAGTGTTCATGTGGTGTTGGTTTTACCTACATTTGTACAGCACAGATGACCGTGACATGTTCAAGAGAATTGATTAGACCATTAGTCAACACAGAATTTAATTTAAAGATGAAGTCAAATCAAAAGCATGGCTCATTTTCTGCCAAACACATCTTTATTTAGAAACCTCTACAAGAATGGCTGATCGCTATGACCCCGTATTATTGGGAAATGTTTGCCTTCTTCTGCAAAACATGTACCCACATCATTGAGCCAGAACCACAATAGATTTCAGTTTGGACAGCACTGAGACAAATTATATGACAAGCTGCTATTATCAATTTCTTACTAAACGACTTGTTTAATGAATTATTCATGGTTGAAAAATGACCTTGTCGACAGCTGCTACACTTGTCCATTTGTAATCTATTGTCTAAAGATTCCCCTACACTTAAATATTGTAACATGCAACTAGTATTTATATTATATTTCAGCTTTATCTTTAGTGCAAGGGTTCAAATATTGTTACTAAGTGGAATAGTGGAGAGAACCCCAATATTCCCAAGGAGCTAAGGAGGAGGATGTAACTGCATATTTGCCAGATTTGCCAGACTTTTACCCAGTAGAAAAGAATCAATATGTAATTAACAATGAATTCATGAGCATAGCTGTTGAGATATTATTTATGTTATGATATATTAGCGTATTATTCAACACTAAAACTTGTGTGAGTTGTGATGAATTGATTGGTGCCACAAAGACAGTTCTACTGCACTTCATCAGCATTTTCTTGCTTGCCTTTAGGTATTTCTTTTAGTTTAATTCACTCTATCAGCTTCACTGTAGCTTATATTATAAACTAAAAAACCTTCGCTGATGAGTAAAACAGACGGTCGAGACACAGTGGAGATGAGGGGCACACTTACAGTTAAACCACAGATGCAGGTAAGAAAAAAAAACTGTAATGGACATCAACTCACGCGTGTCCAGTGTTGAGACCTGAGCGCCCTCACAGTGTACCGTATTTTCCGGACTATAAGCCGCTACTTTTTTCCCACGCTTTGAACCATGCGGCTTATACAGAGATGCGGCTTTTCTATGAATTTTTCTTCAGCCCTCAGGGGGGCGCTCTAGCAGGAAGTGCAAAAACGAGACAAACGAGGCAGCAGTAGTCAGTGCAAACAAGAAAGCGCCAGTGTTTATTCTTAGCACATGCAACCCAAGACGCACAACAGCAAAATATGGTAATATTTTCACACCCTCACCCCCTCATAATGGAAAACAAATGAAGTGACAGTAGTTTGGTGTTCAGTAGTTTCAATGCTCAGGAGGAAGATGAATAGTGACTTGTGGTTTCAGTGCATGGGAGAATGAAGCGACTTTAATAGTTGCGCAGTTGCGCTTTAACAGTGCGCAGGAAGAAAAAGTGACAGTGGTTTGGTGTTCAGTGGTTTCAGTACGCAGGAGGAAGAAAAATAAAGCAACTTGGTTTTAGTGCACAGGAGGAAGATGATTAAAACCATCAATGACTTTCCTGTTTTGTTTGATCAGCACTTTTACTGCCGTGTTACAGGCACTGTTCGGAAACAATCAGTTCAGGTATATGAATAAACACTTATGGTACAAAATCTTTCTATGTAAATATCTTATTTCTCAGCCTGGGTATCGGCGGCTTATAGTCCGGTGCGGCTTATATGTGACAAAATATATATTTCTTTTAAATTTTAGTGGGTGCGGCTTATATTTAGGTGCGCTCTATAGTCCGGAATATATGGTAATACCCTCCAAACTCTCTAAGAATCCTCAACAGGACATGGTCCTTAGTCTCTTGCACTTTTCCCTCTGTGCTTCTGTTAGCGGCTAACGTTAGCCCGCGCGCACAGCAGTGAAAGCGTCCCGAATAAACACGCACTAATTAATAAGAACGTGCACAAATTAAGGACAATAGCTGATTTTCAATAAACTGTGCATTCAAACAAACCTGTGTAGATACATTACTTGTGTTCAGTGCTACTCTGTCATAACAGTGGGCTCAGAACCTGTACTATGTAGATAAAAAGAATGAAGTTTAGAGCATGCTGATTAAGTTCTTAATGACAATTACTCGATTATCGGTTAACCATGAACACCCCTAGTTATAACAATAATACAATTCTGACACAGTTGATGATAAGTGAATGTGGCATTGGACTTTGGCCTTGACAAGACAAAAGAGGCTGCAGTATCTCCACAGAGAAAACAGGAGAGCAGACCCTAAAGGGATATGTCAAGCCTGCCTTTCTGCTGTAATGAGGCACTGAGTGTTAAACTAAGGTGACCTTATGTTCTCACCTCTCTGAGTTTTTATTTTATTCTTTATGCGAGTGTCAGTCTACATGCACAATGTTGTGGTTGTAACATGATGGAAAAAGGAGACTCATTAGTAAAGTGAGACTCATTTTACTCCAATCCTTTAGGGCAGTATTCCAAAAAGTGGTTAAGGACCCTACAGTCAAATTTATGAGAACCAATACTAAGCTTGAGCTCAACCACTTCTAAAATAATGAAGCATGTTTGTCACTGTACAGGTGAAATAAATGGAAGCCTTGTCTGAAAGACATAAAATTACACTTGCTAATGTCACTGGGAAAAGGTCTGACATTCTTGTAATGATGTGTAGTAGAGCAGACTCATCCCAAAGGCAATTTGTTCAGAACTTTAGCATTATTTTATTGATGCTAGCCACAATAGCTACGTTAGCAACCTTGCATGATGCCACTCAACACTGCTGACTCATCAGTCTCACTGGAGAAATCGAATAGCTTTGATGTCTTGGTGTTTGTAGCGCATGTAACACATGAGTATTGCTTAAAGCTAAGAACTAATCTATGTCCAGAGTTGGCTCATGGTCCAGACCAGTGGCTGTTCATTTTTTTAATGTTGCACAGGCACTTTGGCAACCGGTAAGTGGGTAAAAATATTGCATAAAAACTGTGAGCTCTACCATCAGTGCAAAATAAAATCAGACTTCAGTTTGACTCGATTACAGTTCACTGTTCACTGTATGCAGTATATATGTGTGTTTTGCAGTGGCTGAGGTTCAAACTGAGCTCCTATTTCTGGCAAAGTCCAAACAAGCTCGTCCAGCTGTGTTTCGATCCCCCGTCACGTGTTACTCAGACACCTGTGGCCCTGATAGACGGCCAGATTTATGCTTTTGAAATTACAAAAGTGTAAATTAATTTTGTAGCTGTCTGCGTCTGGCTAACAAGGCCTGAGCAAGCAGCCAAGAGAAAGTAAGAGCTGGATCTAAATGGTGGATGTAAAGCATGATGAGGTTACTGACAAGTATGCGGTTTTCGGTTGCTCCCACCTTGACATAAATTCAACAAAGACATTAAAAAGAATTGGAAGCGCTCACCTTCACATGGGGTTTGGACAGCAGCTGAAGCAGCTCTTTGATTTCTCCATTGGATGACTTCCCTTGGAACTCCTCAGACAACTACAGAAAAGAAAAGACAAATTGGTAACAAGGATTGATCATTTGAAATAATCACTTGAATAAAAGAAATTATGAAAAAAAATTCTAAATGAGAAAATTCCTCCAACATCGTGATGCTCAATGATTTAATAAAGTGAGGTTAAAATGGTCAAAATAAGTAAATAAATAATGCTGCCAATACAGGCCAATCTAATTCATCACACAGACTTTTTCAAAGACTAACTGAAACCTTGTTATCCTTAAAGAAACTTCTTAGACATCTACAGTACAGTAAAGCCTTTCTTTATCTAATCTCCCACAAAGAACAGTATCATAAGCATAGCAGAAGTGAGACAACGATGATAACATGTGTGTTGGCAGCACTGCAATAAAAAGCACGCTCCTCTTCAATCTTTGGGTTGTTTTGTGTTTTGTTTTGTGTTTTTTTTTTTTTCACCTTCATCTAAAAGTGATCATGCGTGATTTTTTTTCTAACCAAGCATTCAGTGCAGTAAAGCAGTACAATAAGTCTTTTTAGAAAGCAGGCTCACAAGTTCTCCATTAGTCTCAGCTGTTTTTTGTTTCTATTACTGTTTAATCAGGAATGAAAGAAAGCAGTCCATTGCTCTTAGAGTCTGGGCTGCTGTAGCTGTGGGACTGAGTTAGACCAGTGTATGATAACTCTCTGGTAGCTGTGCAAGTGGTGACTGTGATTCTAAAGCACGTCTGCACTCTGATTCATGATTCAACAACCTCCAGGAGGGCGCTAGAGTAAAAAGAGTGGTTCCTCAAAGAGACCGGCAGCTTTATTCACAAAGCTGTTTAAGACTGGTCTGTAGTGTTAGATGAAATTGACCCACTTTACCCACACAACTTACTAAAAACCTGGGAACATTTGAGGGAGCACAAGGATGGATGGTATAAAAAGGTCAAGCCAACCAGAAATATGGAATAAAGCTACGTAAAAATTAATGATATTTATGTTCCTGTATTTATGTAACTGTAAATTCAGTGAGCAATGCACAGGATGGACTTTAAACTAGTTTCACACAACTAAGCTTCGTCTGAGCTAATAGTGATACTTCTTCCAGAAATTATGGGTCTAGCACGGTGGTGGGCAAACTAAGGCCTGGGGGCCACATGCGGCCCGTTGAGCTATGTAATGCGGCCCGCCAAGCATTTACAAATTATTTATAATTTAAGACAGCAGACTCATAAGGCTTAAATGAAAGTTAACTGTTTGTAGCTTATACTTTACCGGTGTTTCACAGCACCTCCCTCTGAGTGTTACCACAGAGCCCCACGGAGCAAACTGCTGTCTTTATTCACTAATATGATTTACATTAGTGAGGTTTGATGAAAAGCTGCTGTTGTAAGACACATTTTATTTATTTCAATTACAGTCTCTAAAATCCATCAGCCGGTTTAGTAAAGATAGTGTCTTTCTCCTGAGGATGATTTCTCTTCCCTTGATCAATGCTGATTATATGCGGATTATAGTAGCCTACCACAAGAATCATAAAGCAATTAATCATAAATAAATAAATTAATCTCTGAGTTGATATTGTATGCCTATATAAGAGCTGGCCTGTACTTTCTTGTTATATGGACATTGCAATAAAATGTTGTAGATTAATTTTTTTAACCTCCATCTTCATAATGGGTCATGCAACAAATATGAGGGTCTTTATTTGTATGATTTATATATAGCAGTTGTATTGGATTGTTATCTGATACTCAAAGCACCTGCAGTCTAAGTGTCCTTTCCTCACACTATCCAAGACATGTGTGAAATCATGAATATAAATTGCCCAAAAGTGAATGAATATAAGAGTGAATGGTTGCCTATCAGTGTATTTCTTTAAGTGTTGGCCCTGCTATTATCAGGCCATTGTCCAAGATGTACTATCACAATCTTTAATGGGATAAGCACCATTATTTTGAAACTACTTATACATAATTGTGTTCGAAGTTATGACTTTAACTGGTGGTAAACTGGAGTTTTAATTTCTGACCTGTTTCTTTGTATCTCTTCTCAAATAGTATAATTCATTGAAGTTGGTCCACACTGGTCTATGTTATGCTTCGGTATCGATATCTGACCTTGGTTACAGTGTTATTGACTACAACTCTCTCCTGTACACATCTACTGCATCCACAACCGTACACATGTTAAAAGTGTAGCATAAAGCATGGAGAAACACATGAATCACAGCTGGCCTATGTTTTCATCACATCACAAATAAACCCAACAGGAAAATCCACCCAAAGTGCTGTGCACTGCTTTAAGTGTGACGCTCTGGCGCACGATGACAGAGGTTGGAAAAAGCAAGCGTTTGTTTGAATAACGACTCCTGCGGTGCAACAAAGGTGAGGCAGAGGTAAAGCCTGGGGGCTGGGGGTTACACTGGGGTTACACAGGGGTTACGCAGGGGTTAGGGAGGACAGTATGTCACTACAGCCTGACACAGGAACATGTGCTCTGGACCAGGGGAGGTCTTTTTTATTATTTGAAGTAGTTTTGGGCTCTCGGGGGACAAGGAGGACTCCAATGAATAGTCAGTGGTCAGGGTTACTTCAGTGTGAATGCCAGTCAACCCAGCACAAGTGGATTTTATTAGTGCACAAGATATTTGAATGGAAAGAACAACTTTAGCTCCCATACATAATGAATGTATTGTTTCCAGGTGGATAAATAATAGCTGACTCACAACATTCATATTTAACAATTGCATTAATACTTATATCCTAAATCAAAGCCTTTCCTTATTCTTATATACAAGACTAAGTGCATCTGTAATAAATCATTAACTTTGTGTTGCAACATAAACTCACGAATGCAGTGGGAAAGTCATGAGTTTTGTGTAGCCATCCACAGCCCAAACCTCATATCTAATCTAGGTCTGACAAAAAAAAAAAAAGGAAAAAAAAGTGGTTTCTTGTGATATATTTGGTGATCTACATATTGCTCTACATTACTTATGGTATATCCAGAGGAATACTCAAAATAGATTCTCAGAGACTGGGCTGAGGACGAGACAGGAGGAGACAGGAAGTGAAGGATGAGTCGGGGTCAAAGTCTTTAGTGAGGGAAAATCTCCTCCTGTGATTGGAGTCGTCCATCATCTCCTCTCTTTACAGCAGGGGCTGCTGGGATGGTCCCGACACAGACCTGTAAATTTCCAGCCGCTCATACTGTCCTATTACAGCACCTTGTCCCATAACTCAGGCCTGAGGACAGATGGCTCATGTTTGACAACGGCTTTCTACCTTCATCCTTTGCTTTTGAAATCACATTTTCCATCTCCAGACCTTTGCTAAGAGAAAACCAGGGAGGAGGTGGTGTAGGTTTCATTTGTTAAACGTCACAACGGGAGCTGCACTTTTGTTTGGATAAGTTGGATCCCACCATGTCAGTTTATGGTACTCATTTGACCCTTGGCAAAACTATGATGATATATGGCTAAAAATACATCACGTAACTTTTATTAAGAAATCAGATTACAGCCAGCCATCCATCAGACAGGATACAGAGCAATTAGGGCTGATTTATTGTGTAAGCCATCGCTAATACATCCAGCATGCTGCCCACAGTAACGCTTTAACCTGGAGTTAATATTATGGAGCATTCTATTTGATTTTACACAGATTTTCCCCATTATTAAACTTTATAGGGTGTTGTAAAGATTTTAAAGAGTCATGGCTTATCATTTTAAAGGAAATAATGACTTGCAAAACTTACAAGCATGCTAAAGTAATATACAACCACCACTGTATACAGCTCATAGAAAACAATATCTGCATGAAGAGGTTTACAGAAAAAAAAAGAAAAAAGTTTTGTTTAATGTCGTTTAGCATTGGAACACTCCAAAGTGTTGTTAAAAGATGCAAAAAGAGTTAAACCAAAGCACATATAAAAAAAGTAAACCAAGAGATAATATGTACTGGATCTACAGTCAATAAGGCCATTTCCAGCTGCTCTGGGTGCTAGCATTACCATTAGCCTTTACACTGTGGTTGTACCTGTAGTTCAATTTGATTTTGCAATACAGCTATTTTTCACATCATTGAAAATCAAAAACTCAAATTTTGTTAATTCAATTTATCACCAAACCCCTGCAATACGCTTTTAAAAAGAATGGAAGAAAGCCTTGTGAGTATCTGTCAAATGCCCCAGGTGTCCCTTACCCCAACTTAAATATATTCCATGATTTGATACTAAAAAGACACATGGGGATTGACATTTGGATAGTATTGTTAAGTGTAGGCTGGTTCTTTCTCATTTACTTTGTGTTGTGCATAATCTGTACTGAATATGCTGCTTTCTGACACAAATGAACCTTTGTTGGCCCCAAGTGGTGTTTTATTGTAACAGCAAGCAGCAAGTTGAAGAGATAGACATGAATGTGGGCCAGAGGGGTCAAGGCAAGCTGGCATGATTTTTTTTTTAGCTTGATGAAAGTAAACTAGTTTGTTGAAAGTGATGAAATAATCTTTTGTTAGGTCCCACCCCTATGGCGTTTTAAATTTTAATATTCTGCTGATATTGTGCACATCCACATCCTGTACTGACAGAGTGATAGTGACAGGAGGGGAATGTGTGTGTTTCATCCCATGGCTGCTGTGGGACTCTCCCAGGGCTCAACGGGATGGCATTAGTCTCAAAGCCTAACCTCTTAGGGATCTGTCATACAATGCAAAGTAAGGAGGAGCTGCAGAAACACTTAACCATTCAGTCTGAGCAATTTATTGAATGAGTTCTTTTACTATGGGCAATTAAGAGTCACTGATTGACCTACGCATGGACGTTTTTGGACATTTGGTGGAAGTTAGGGTACTAGAAAACCCAAGGTAGCATGGGGATGACATGCAGACTCCAAGTGACTATTTATGGCCTTGAGTTTTCCATTTTTTTTATTTTGCAGTCACCACAGACACGTCTTTATATGTTCTCTATGTAACTCCGATCTGTCAGGCGGAGCTGCGGTTGGTTGTGTTTCAGCCGGTGTTGGTGCAGTGGCAGTCACCTGCTGTGTGCACTAGACAGTGCAGCGGGGGCAGACGGGGGTTCAAGTGTTATTTAACGTTCGACCAATAAATTAAACCTCCGTTACTGAAACTCAAGCCCAAAATGAATTTCATCTCGACTGTAGATCTCTCCCTGTTGCATTTGTTCTGGAGCCACCACTTCAATAGTGTTCATTTGGAGCGGTGACTTGGCTGAAAACCAATCTGTTTTAAAAACACACTGCGGCGTCCTGACTTGGAAGGTTTGCTTTTCCTGACTGGACGAATCAGGGGTACTGGGATTGTGGTGTGTGCAGAGACTCTTTGATACAGCGTCTGTGGGACTTACAGCGATACCTGATAATCCCGCTGAGACGCTTGGAGGGCATTTAGCAGGAAGCATAAATTTAAAAGTCTGTAATTTGACAAAAAGAACGAGAAAGAGTATCCACAAGTGGGAGGGAAGCTGGAGGTTGGTTCAACGATCTTACTACCTACAGTAGCCGGGCAAGCAGAGAA
This sequence comes from Rhyacichthys aspro, assembly GCA_036850595.1. NCBI lineage: Eukaryota > Metazoa > Chordata > Actinopteri > Gobiiformes > Rhyacichthyidae > Rhyacichthys > Rhyacichthys aspro. The sequence goes on from CM072167.1 coordinate 3,843,249, forward strand.
TGGAGTGAGTGACTTAAATTAGTGAAGCAGGCTTACCCACAGTGATATCCCCTGCTGGTTTGTGAAGTACTCTTGCATGACTGTATATTTTTTTTAAATTAAAAGGCCATTTATATTCAAACAAGCCTTAAAATCTTCATTGACTGGTTTATAGAGGGAAACAGACGAAACCTTATTTGGGCAACAGAGCTGATCGAAAAGGTGTATAGACTATAGACCATAGAATATATGGAATGTACTGATCTGATCTGTGACACTAGTATCTGATACCGGTCTGATATATACTCATTAGTAAGATCAGGTATTTGCTAATGGGGATAATACATACTCACCCGGACAGTGCCTTTATTGCAGCGGGAGACTTCAATCATGCTGATCTAAAGACAGTTCTTCACAAATTCCACAGTAATATGAAATGTGCAACCAGGGGAGATACCATATAGACCAAGTATATACCAATGTAGCAAATGTTTACAAAGTCCAGACATACCTCCACCTGGGCCACACTCTGATCCGTTTTATTCCCTACACCTTCTTAATCCTCATCACAGTCTGAGCTGAGCAAAGGACTTTGTTGCACTTTAAATGCTTTTTGCACATAACTTCTGTTGTCCGGTTAATTGTGTGCTGATACTGAAATTTTACAAACTGCCTCATACAGATATCAATTTGTTTGCACTTTATAGGATTGCAATTAATAACTTGCACCATTCTATGCAATCGATTGATGCTCTTATATAATCTTGTTATTTTTAACAATGACAATAAAGTATTGAATTGAATGGAATAGTTCCGATGTACATCACTTTAATTCTACGTTCTATGTTCTATTATCATGTGTGGGGCTTCATGAATCAGGAGCAGGCACCTCATTGTTTGGCATCAGTCACTTCAACGCGATGCACAAGAAGTAGGCAAACAAGTCAAACCTCCATCGACAGCGTTAATGGGATGTGGTACAGCAACTACAGAAAACAAGTGCTGTCTCATCTTAAGCGACACTGCAGCAATACAAGCAAAGGAACGATATCAACACTTTGACAAAACTATAAGTCAATATAGCAAAATAGATAAGTCTCTAATCACTTTACCTATTACAGCTCAAGATGAAGCCCCCAGTTAAGGTGGCTGTTCCCTTAGTGATATAGGGTCGAAGATGAAGCAAATTGAGACACTGCTTATTTCATTTCACGGACAGTTGGAGACAAGCACTGACAGAAAACCATGCAATCTCACACATTCATTCACTAGGGGCATTTAAATTCCACAGTTCAACTTTACATGCATGTATTTGGACAGTTGGAGGTACTCCAGGACACAGGAAGGACATGCTGACTCCACACAGAAGGGCATGTATCAGCTCGAGGAATTAACCCAGGACCTCTTTGCCACTAAGAAATTTATGGTGTTATAAATTAATAATAAACTGAAATGCAACAAGTAACATCATGTTTTTGGGATGCAACAGCTGGATGACTCCAAAGATGAATACATTTAGGGCTATGATGTGAATACAACATGTGATACAGCGGTTAACTATAGTAAAGACTATTTAACAAAATCTCAATTTTTACCTGGCCAGTGTACAGGTTTTTGGGCTCTAGGCTGACTTCTTTTAAAAACAAGCAGCCTACATGCTAATGGAGGTACTAACAGTATTGTTGTCTGTATTCCTGTTTAGTGACAGTAGTAATTTTTCAAGTAGTTGAGCTTCAAACAATATTTTGTTTTAGTGTTTTTCATCTGCAGAATATATTAAACTAATGAGTGCACAAAGACTTGCACATGTCCTGCCTACAATCATATGTCCACACACACCTGTATAAACCCACCAGGCAGCCTGGCATAGCCGTCAAAACGAGGAAAAGTCATTTTACCGCTGTGTGGTTTTGTTTGAAATCCTCCGCTCTGTTTATTGTAATCAAAGTGCGTCCGACTCTTCCATCCCCTTCTAAAAGCCCACAGCCATACATCATCCTAATTAGTAGTGAGTCCGAGGCAGGGAGAAAAAGGGGCTGGTTGGGGTAAAGTCTGAGGCAGAGAGAGTCTGGAGTGTCCTGAGATTGTCACGAGAGGAAGCCTGTCTTGTGGTCCAGGCTGTTTTTACTGACCTTTACCGGCCACAAGTGTTACGGTACAGCCCAGTGTTGCTCTATATCCTGCGACTTTGAGACACAACAGTAACAATGTCACAACTACCATAATTCCTTGCAACCATACAAGGACAACTGAGCCTAAATCTGAGGAGACATTAACCCAAAATAGACCTTTATTGCTCCCTTTTTGCATGTTGTTATTCCTGGCAAAGAAAATAACTGACTAGATCACCAAGTGGAACCGACCACAGCTTGGAAATGACGCCAGTGCACATGCATCTAGAATGGGTAATATAACTGACAGCTGCCCTGCGGTGGCTTCCTAACATTGGCAAACACTTTGTCATATTATATGTTCTAATTGTCCATGTTTTGATCTTCAGATGGTAACCCAAATGAGTCATCTGAACGTTCTGATGTGGGCACAGATTAACAACTGTGATTGATTTCACTAATTCCAAGCCAATTTGCTTTTCAAGGTCTGTCGTACTCTTATATTACTAAAATGATAATATGGTTCTTAGGTTGTGCTCTTTGTGTTGCTGCTATGCCTGTTATATAGGCCTTGTGCCTGGGTACAGCTATTGTATGTTAACCTTCTCAGGAGACACTGGGGGGTTACAGGTCTCTCGCATCATTATTTTGTGGGTTGGGGTGTGAAATGTTTGGGAACCCCTAATCTACAGTGATGTTTTAGTCTTAACTTATGCCATTGCATTTAAGACTTGCCATTCCAAAATGTGATTTAGCTATTGCCATTGAGTCATCTGGTCCTCTTTAGATGCCGAAGGTACCACCACCAAAACAGAAAATTATCCATTTAGCCGGTCCACGTCAAACATTCCTGGTCCACTGAGCGTTCACAACTGGGTTTTTAAACTGCACCAAACAACAACAACAACAAAAAAACCCTTTCTCAAGAAACACACTAGATGGTGCTGTTGGCCCAAATGTTGATAAGGTATTTTACCTCCTCATTGCCCCACGTTGTTTGCTTGTTTGGTTAATGAACACTATTGTATTGGGGGTTTTTTTGTGTTCAGGAATGTTACAAGTTACGTGAGGTTTTGGTTGCTAAATTCTATCCCTCTTCCTGTCTGGCACTGAGGTTTGTATGGGAGCAATCACACTTATCCAAGTGAACCACACTAACTGAGCAATCACACCAGAGTTTTTTTTAACCACAACAAACACAGCAAGTGTCAACCCACCCGGTTAACCGGTTAACAGTGTTAGATGGTAACCGGTTTTGCATAGTTTACATTATATTCAAAGCATTTTATTCAGGGTTAGCAAAAGGGTCAAAGTAGTGCCTGACAGAGGTGGTCAAATGTAAGAGACAATGAAGGGCAAAAGCAATATGGGTGACCCTAGAAGACCCCAGGGCTTGACCCAGGAGATACAATTTTTGATAATTTTCTATTAAATTTACTGTAAACAAGAAAACCTTATCTGCTAAATGGCTACGTGGATCTGAGTGAAAATAAATGTCAGATTGTAAATGAATAAAATAATAAATGTATTGTATAACATTCAAAACAGAAGATTATTTTTTTTTTCTCTAATTTGTCACTTATTACTTTTATATAAAGACTTACTTGACAGGCCAGAGTGGAGACACTGTCCAACACAGGGACGGGTTTGCTCTCTTCGTAGTGCTGCAGCCGTTCATGAATCTGAAATCACAGACAAAGTTCATCAGTAAGTGACGGACACAGACTAAGGAGTAAAATCCACAAACAATCATACTATTATATTACTGTTATACTTATTTTAGTGTACTGTACACACTTGATATTTTTTATACAATGAAAGCAGGTGGGGTTGCCCTTATTTCTAAATTATGTATTGTTACAGGTCATTACTGTACTGTATAAGGAACAGCCTGTGACTCAGACAGGTCAACAGTGACACATTCATTCACACAAACGGCCTCCTGTGAACACAACAGACTGTTCTAAGTGTTTCAGCTGCTCAGCCTCTGTACATGCAATCCAGTTTTCCACATTGCATTTGATATACCCAAGAGGCCTGCGAAGACTTCCAAATCATTTCAACAGTCTGGTTAAATTGGCTAAACATTTTCCTTATCAGCTGTGGAGCAGCTGTGCAGGACTGTGATGACAGGCTACAGGCGGCTGTCACGTCCCATCAGAGAACAGACATGGACCATCTTCCCAGCAGCCACCAGGAGGATCTCCACAGCTCAACACAGTGAGGATGAGCTGGGTCCAGGAAGGCTTTTGAGCAGAGTGGCTGAAATGAAGACGCACTTGCTGAGTGAAAGTGACAGAGAAGCACCTGGGCCAACATGAAGTCTTAAATGTGGAGCACACACAAATACGATTGGTAACAACACAGAATCACTCAAGTGCATGCAAAGTGACAGTTAGAGCAGTTTGTTGTTTGAACAGCTACAGACGCTGAGTGTAATTAAACCATATGTTTAAAAGGTGTCATTTGGTTCAACAGTGCTTTCATCCTTTTTCCTGCAGAGATAAAGAATGTTTGGTAAATCCAAGAGGTAATGTTTCTTACTTTATCACGCTAGGTTTAATTCACGTTTAGAACCAGTTTAGCACATTTACCAGTTGTTCTAATTGTTATATTTTATATATTAATATGGTTTAACTCAGGGTCATTGTAAACATGTTTTTACTATTGTTGCTTTAGTTCATTTAAATTACCAAAAGATGCCCAACATTTACAGAGAAAGAGGGTGACCCTTATTCTATTGGTGGCGGTTAAAAAAAATACAAAGAAAAATCCTAATGTTTTGGGTCAAAGGAGATGTCAATGTATGACTCAAAAGACTATAATCTGCACCACTACCAGCATTACCATTTACAGTTGAACAAATGCATTAAATGAAAGTATTAACAACTTAAAGTTATTGTTTATTTTCAGTCCAGATTAACAGGTGCAAAAAATATTTTTTTCCCTGGGGTGTTAGGTCTGGCATGTTTTATCAAACACTTTAAAACAATGGCGTTAGGTGGAATGCAGACAGAGAGTTGTGATAAATCATGGCCTGTTAGGGACAGCGTGTTGCTCAAGACAGCAGCCACGTCTTCAGGGTCTGCTTAGAGGTTCAAATCCTGGTGTAAAGCCTCCATTACTGGGCTTTAAAACACAGAGCATTAGGTGTGTCATGGAGGTAATCTGCTGAAGGCCTGAGCGAGGCCAGAGTGAGGCTGGAGACCACCGCCATGAGTCAGAGAAAAAAGACAGAGACAGGATACACTGGGAATAAAGTGGAAGGTAAGAGTTATAACAACTTTGGAGGGCTGCAAACAAAAGACTAAACAGACTAGTGTGCTTGTTTTGATTATGATCAAAAAAAAAAAAAAAAGCTTTAGAAAAGGACAAAGTGGAATTTTGATTATGAACAGCCAATATGCTTGTGTCCATAAAAAAGCCACTTGGACATAGTAAGCCTTACATTTGGAAGACCAGCGTCTAGTTTATAATAAAAACACTACCTAAGGTCTTTACAGCTTAAAGTTGACACTAAAAAGCATATTGGAGCACCAACACAGCATATTTACACTAGCTACTCTTGTTATATTTATGTCTATAAGGCGACACACAAAGCTAATATGTCACCTGTTTTCTGTCATGTTTACATGTCCTTTTTATAGTCCTGCTGATTCCAACCATTTGCTGTCCCAACTTTGTCACATAAAGGGAGGATAGCTAAAAGTAAGCTAAAGTAAGATAGCTCACATATAAAAGGGATTGTAGGAGCTATTTTTTACTGTTTATCTATTTCTGTATTTTTGTTTATTAGTATTTGGATATTGTCTACTTGCATTAGCTCTAGGTAGTACTCTTTGTATTTTTGTGTTATTTAGAATATATTTGCATTTTTTACTTTTTTAATCCTTTCTTTAGTTTAAGCCACAGGACCAGAATGCACCTGGGGACAGCCTATGGTTTTTTTTACCAGTAAGTCAGCCAGCCACAGCAACTAGCAGGAGATGCAAAAGTTTGTTTGTTTGCCTACAAAACTGGAATAAACTCGCAAAACACATTCTCTGGCATGGACAATGGATTATTTGTACTGTGTAAACCACAACCCATGGTGCATCTTAGTGATTATTTGAATTATGTTGAAGTTAAGTTTTTTGTTTAATTTCTGTCCTCATCTTCTTTGTATAAAAACGGCTGCCAGTGATTTGGTTTTTCCAACATACCACAATCCTGGTTACATCTGCTTAGGTACTTGCTCCACCACGTCGACTTACTTAGTGACTGTGGAATTTGTGCTCAGTTCGACGAGCAAATGACGCAAGATTGAAATGCTTTTATTTACAGTTTGGGACAGTGTCCAAGCGGCTGTCCGTGACGCAGTAATGTGTTTTAAAGTCATTTCCCGCCGTTTTGCATAGCGCCTTCTCTGTCCTTTTGCCGCTCCTGGCACACGACACGAGTGGCCTGGTGGAAATAAAAAATACAAAACAGAGAGAGACAGTGTGCTAAAGCCAAGGAGGGCTTAGTGCAAACTCGAACGGGACACAACTGAAGCAAAGACTGGTATTCTCTAACTTCACCGATGAGGAATGTGGTGGTACTTCTAAATAAGCCAGACTCAAAATGCCCAAAATTCACAAGCAGAAAAGATGTATGAATGTGCACTTTCACCAAGTCTCTGCCACAAAGAAGTAGTGTGTTGTCGCTCCTCATATGTGATTTTTCTTTATATGTTATCATTAGTAAGATACCGAGTGGTAGCAAGGAGGTCAAAACACACCAAAATGGCAGGCCATACAGCAACATTACTCTCACTTTAAACATTGCTGACACTCTGCCCTCTGAATTCCACTGGTACGATTAAGTTCATATAATCAGCAGTGGTTAGAGAGTTATGTGAGTCTGGGGGCACCACCCAAAAGCCTGGAAAAAAATTACAGAAACATAATAGCCCCTTCATTAGCATCATTTTATTTGCCCCACACTACACACTGTTTTCTTTGGGGCCTGAACATGTACAGGCCCTGCCCATCATTATCCATGTTCAACATGCCTTATTCTTTAGCCAGCCATAACAATCCAAGTGAGACCCTTTTGTGAAATTATTCTCATATGGAATCGTAGTGTTATATTTTCTGGACACTACATGCCACACAGAAGTACAAAATATATGTCTTGCTGTTCCAGTGGAGCATTCAAAGACATCTGCTTCAGACTGACCACCCTGAGATGAACACAGTCCAGACAGACACAATGTGTTTCATTCATTACCTCTGTGTCTGCTGTAGAATATTAAGTGTGCTCATCCTCAGCTCAAACAAAGCAGCTATCTGATTCAGCAGCAGTGAGCTAACTGGCACAGAGGCCGTCAGAGGATCTGGGTGGAGAGATTCCACTGGAATGACAATAAACTCTCTGGTGTAGAGTAGGAATTAGACTGGAATGAAGGAGGCTGAATGTTTTTTTGGGGGGGGCTTTTAAGCAAAGGTGCTAGCAAGCACCTCTGTGTGACCTGAAATGGTGAGGTCAGTTCATGTAGTACATGTAGTAGGCAATGTATGGTTCATGCAGCCATAATGAATATAGTGGTCTCTTGTTTATCGCGGGGGTTATGTTCTAAAAATAACCCGCAATAGGCGAAATCCGCGAAGTAGTCAGCTTTATTTTTTTACAATTATTATATATGTTTTAAGGCTGTAAAACCCCTCACCACACACTTTATATACTTTTCTCAGACAGGCATTAACATTTTCTCACATTTCTCTTTTGTTTAAACACTCTCAAAGTTCAAACCTTAGCATCTTCCTCTGCCTTATGGGTGCGACCGCAGGTGCCTTTGTCGGTGCAGAACGTTTCGTCGACATTGTGGGTTTTGTCGAGAGAAAACTTGCAAACATACAGCACTTCAGAGTCACACTGCTAGCGATCGAACATTTATGTAAATTTGGCAAGCCGAATGCATTCTGTACTGTACAGCAGACACGGCACGGAGGAGATTGATTGACAATGGTCTACAGTCCCTTAGCCAATCAGGACGCAGAACACAATGCGCAAGTTCTCCCTTAGCCAATCAGGACGCAGAACACAATGTGCGCTCATATGCTGTAAAAAAAAGCATGCAAAATTGCACCAAAAAAAATCCACGAAACAGCGAGGCCGCGAAAGGTGAACCGCGTTTTAGCAAAGGACAACTGTATACTGTAAAGAACATGTATACATATTTTGAAATAACAAATGAAGCAAAATAAACATTAACCGCAAACTGCATATGGCTATCATTAAACCTCTTTTTATGATGACTATTCCATAGAGCTGTGTGTAACAATATTGTCTCATGCAGCTCACAGTTGAGATCCACCAGGATTGTTGTTGCATATTAATTACATATTAACTTGGGTATTCTTTTGCTGCTTCAAATTCCAGGCTGCTAGTGTTACCTTGATGAGTGAGTGTAGACTCCTCTCTCTGAACATGTCCAGGAGGAAGGTGTTGTCCTCCGGGTGGATGACATGGGGCTGCAGCTGTGAGGGCAGAGATGCCAGCAGATCATACAGACCTGGACAGAAGAAAAAAGAATGAGAGCATTAGCACTGTACAGGACCCCATACAAAAAACAATTCCTTCATTGTGGTCACTACTTTACAAACTTGTCCCAGCTTGTAAAGAGGAAAACCGTATACTTTTAAAACCAGGACAAATACTTCTAACTAAGCACTGCAGAATCTCAGGTTTTGATCCACTTAAAAAAATCAGTTTTTAATAAACAAACAGCAGATATGACCCTGGAGGACACTCATTATGTCATTTTCTGTAAGCAATACTTCTTGGAAATGTGTTGGCTAAACACCAGTTTACACAAGTAACAGGTCATGAAAACAGGAGGACAGCAGGCTTCCTCAGGCTTTGTACCAAGTCCTGTATGAAACATGCAGAAACTAGAGCCCACTTCAAATCTGGTCAATTAAGTGGCCCATACTGAAGTTCAAACTCGCAGAGAGAAACCTCGCAAAGAACTGGAAGGAACTTCAATATTTGTTTTTGGATATAACTTCCTACTGAAAAGTGTACTAAACAGTATTCCAGCGAATACAAATTTGAATGCTAGTTCCTGTCTGTCTTTGAATTTCCAAGTACCAAGTGAGATGGATTATGTGCAGTTACAACATAGCATTGCACATTACATTAAAACAGATTAGTATATATAGAATATGACTATATACAGTTGCACTATATTCTGAACTATGAAGAGGACTCAATTAGTAAACAGTTTGAAAAACAATAAAATAAAATGCCATAATGACCATTTAGTGCACTGAAAAATGACTAGCGAGTGAGTGATTAAGCCGAGGGAATTTGAATCACCTAACCAAAAGGTAAGTAAATACTAGTGGTTGTCACTGGCTTTTTTGTTCGTTGTGACATAAAGGTTGTGTGTACCAAATCTCATGTCTCTACAACAAACAACATTTTTGGATCCCATTTAAATTTTGTAGGGGGCACTAGAGCCGTGTTTTACCAGATAGTGCTTTTGATGTCCAATATTTGCATTCGAGTCATGAGTATGAATTAATGGACTGCAAGGTCTCATTGCCGGCTTGTCATGGCAACACCTGAAAACTTATTAAAAAAAAGAATGGATAACTTTTGTTGAGACAGGTTTCCAGATAATGTTGACAGACTTTTAAGGGGATAGTTAAATTATAAAGGGTGGTCATGCTCATGATCCCATGCTGGATGTGTGTACCAAATTTCATCTCTCTACAACAAACTAAATTTTTGGGCCTCATTATAAATTTGTAGGGTGCACTGGAGAGCCATTTTTGAAGACAGCCCTTTAATTTGCATATCATTGTGTTCAGGTCAATATTGTGCACAAACTCTTTATAAGGTTCATCTAGATCCGACTATGTTTGTGAACATTACAGAAGATTTTATTTTCCCAAAATGGCCGCCTCTTTATGAGCACACTGTGGCCAAACCCGATAAATGTCTAGATGATTCTGACCAAATTTAGAGCCTTTTGCGATGAAAACCCCTTTTGAGGGGCGTGATAACACATAATATTTTTTGTTTGCCTCAATGTGAGGAATGTGTGTACCTAATTTCCTGACTATTCACCAAAAAATGACTTTGACTTCCCATTGTCATAATGTATTTTCACTTTTCCAGGGAGTACTGTTGAGCCCCCTTTTGATGGGTTTGTATGGGACCTCTAAAATAAATGATTTTTTGCCAATCCTGAACTTTGGGCCAAATAAAATTGAGTTTTCGGTAATGTCCAGGGGTTCAAAATTGTGATCAAAGTGCAGTGAAAAGCTGACCCTCCTCAGCACGTGAGCGCACAGCTTCATGTCTGTCATGAGAGCGCCCTGCCTGTGCTGCTGTTGTCTCCGAGTGGTCACAGGGAAACGACAGCAGCACAACGTGGGACACGTTGTTCTCAATAACAATTGAATAGTTTGTAATGAAAGTAAATCTCCTCACCGCTGATTTGATTCGCTCCATCTTGTAATCTTTCTCTAAGACGGTGTAGGTGCCACAGACATAGAGTTACACATAGTAGATCGGACCTGTGCATTTACTCCAATGACCAGCATCCGATCCAGCTTTGTCTGGATAAGCACTTGTTTTCGATCCGAGTATCAGAGCAGGTCAGACCCATACAGAGCGCAGTCAAGCTGAGAAATATGCATCCAAGAAAAGGCTTTGACCTAACCTTTCATCATGTGAAAAAACTCTAAACACATTTGCGGCGCAGTTATCAAGATGTCAAAACAAACTCGAGTGGCCTAGCTACCTTTCTGATAGCAACTTTCAGCAGAGCACAAGGAGAAGAAATAATACACACAGCGGCAAATGTGGCAAAATAAGCTAAAAGAGATTCATGAAAAACAATTTGACGTTGTGTGCTGGATGACAGACGGACCAACTAAAGTGGTCTGTCAGAAGAGTTTAGAAGAGGCGTGGGCTGGGAAAGAAGAAAATTTGGCAGGAGAGCAAGGCGGACTGAGCTCATGACATGGGTTGTTGCTGCTGTTGGACAGTCAGAAGGATGGAGTATTGTCTGCCACTCTCAGAGCTCCGTTTCCCATTTGGAGGCTGTTCTTCATTTGTTCTAGAACAGTGTTTCAGTGAATGGGTAGCTCCTCACTTGTACAGAAGGTCTGTGGTAAAGGAAGATACAGGATAGTAAAGCTCTGCCCACACTAGGGGATAATGGAGCAAGTTGAGGGTCAATCCTACCTTAAACGACAATGACAAATCTCAAAGTTGTTTAGGGTAGATTATACGTACTAAAACAAAAATTCAGTCGGAAATTAAACCAATGCTGTGGATTTATGGCTGATGTTTTTTTAAACACCTTCAATCAAACAACTCATTAGAAAAGAGAGGGAAAGGAGTAGACAAAAAGGTTACAATCAATATTGACATGACATAAGAATTTTAAGTCTTGAAAAATTTAAACTCGACGTTTGCTTTGAGATAATACAAAGTAAACTGCTCAATGTAATATACAAGTCGGCAGATATTCATCTGTTAAAGGCTGCCTTTGTTTGACTTTTAAAATGTGTCCATTTCCATGCACCATTAAAATAACTAGGTGCAGGTTAGGCTTACTTTCTTCCTATTCTCCAAATTGCTGGACACACTGAACAGATTCTAACACAATCCATGCAAACGGGTTGAATTTTAACAATCACAGAACAAGAGCGAGCACACAAGTATTATTTAAACACCTCCGGGGGTTTGGCTCTGGCGTGGTATGCACTCATCTGATGCAACAGTCCTGGGGTCCTCATCAGCAGAGACAAGCCCACCAGAGGGCGGCAGGCCTTCTCAAACATTTACAACCCGGAGCTCCCGGCAGAACATCTCACATAATATATAAAAAAGATGATTTAAAGGAACAAGGGATGAGGTGGAGGGCGATGAGAGTCAGGGGGGTAAGGATATGGAAATGTCATTATGCTGAGCGGTCAAAAAATCCCAGTAGGTGGAGATGAAGTGAGCTGGGGTTAAATTGAAGAGAACAAAGTCCCAAAGTATAATTCTTTAAAGGTTAGGTTCAGGAAAATCTCAAAAAGCATCAAAAGCCAATTTATATTAATAGCAGCAATAAAATCTGTCTGTGATTTCTTAACATGTCTTGGCCAAATCTGACAACAGTATTTACAGAGCAAAAAGATGACCAATGTAAGCTTTTATCAAACACCCAACATCAGTAATAAAAGCCGACTGGTGATGTGTGTTTATACAATATTAATACAACACAATACTTGCCACATAATGACAAAAACAAATCAGTATGGCAGTATTGTACCGCAGCTTCAAATGTCAAACTGAAACCTCTGACCTTGTCTCAAACAACAACAGAAAGAGTTTTAGAGCAGCCAGAAGCTAAACAAGGTCCACTCAAAGCTGAAATTAAATATAAGAATGCATGTGTGGACAAGCAAAGACAGACAGAGCGAGAGAGAAGCGGAGACGGACGGAGGAAATGAGCCAACACACAACCACAGTGGTGGTCAAATCACTGTGTGTGGACAGTCAAGAGTGGAGTTAGGAGTGGATGTACAGCCAGATGAATGGACACAAGTAAAGATGTCAGGAAAGATCCAACATGGACAGTCAAACAAAGAGAGGAGGGGAAGAAAACGGGGGCTGGGCCAACTCTGCACCGCTAAAGGGTGGACGACTTGCTTGGCAGAGCTGGACCGGCTTCATGTGATTTGTTTTGGCCGGGCTATTCTGGCCCCTCTCGTGCTGCGGCCTGTGTGTAGTGGACCTGGCAGTATCTTGCAATGGACCACTGAGGTTCTGTTGTAGCTAGCCGTGGACCGGCCCAGCCCAGAGGTCCCGTAGAGCGCCGTGATATAAGCGAAACCAGTAGCGAAACCTGTCACGCCCACACCTCCACAGTGGTTTGGGAAAATAACTGTTTTCAACGGTGCCTTTTTATGTAAATTACCAAAAATTCCCAGACAATGAAATGCATTAAACATGATATGCATCACATTGCTTGTCGCTTAGTAAGACTTAGTTTTGTGAGACAAGTAAATCACAAGGAATGGGCTTACAACACAACTCAGCTATGATCCTGGCCATGACTCCAGTTGTTTACTTACAAATCACTTCTGGGGAAAAATGGCCCAGTGTGAGAAATTTTTCAGACTGCCTTAACTTACTTAACACATAGCTTTAATGTATAGTCAGGCTGCTCAGTAGTTATGCTGAAGGACCCCACTTTTGTCTTGTAACAAAAGCACATACAAGAAGACAAACTGTCAGCCGGTCTGCTAAAAATTAACTTAAAATGCAGGAAATAAATTTCCTCCCAGTTGTACTCCATCTCAGGGTTAGGGTTAGGCCCAGCTGAATGAGTTACTGACTTACCTCATTTAAGAAAATGCAGACACCCCAATGTTCCGAACTTACTTCAGAAAGAAACTAGTCAAAGTGTAGTTGTTTGAAAGGAGGTTAATGATTCACAATACACAGTGTATATCTCTTGTGGAGAACAATGGTGACTACAAGAAATGGCAAAGAGAAATAGCTTAAGCATAATCCACTTCATTTAATTAATTGGCCAAATTTAAATAGTGATGTGAAAGTTAATGTATGACAACGGGCTGGACTTAAATAATATACTACAAATGTTTTTTCTATTTTTTTTAAACTGAAAAGCACAAGACTTAAATCTGTGTGGGTTATTCTGCTCACTTGTCAGTTGAGAATGTGAAGAGGTTGCCTGATTCAGTTTAACCATGCTTATATTTTAAGTGATCACAAACTGAGTTACTGCTCCTGAGTCAAACACATTTACAGTGTCCTGTGGTTTTATCAAAAGTGCTTCCACACTTTGAATGACTTAAATACATCTGTTCATTGTCACCTTTACAATTGCAGCTTTAGCCTCTGCTGTGTTTAAAAATGCGCTCTCCTACAACGTGTAGAAAGGTTTCTGTTATGAAACAAAGCACATCATTGGCTGGTGGCTGCTTCTTGTGCTGTACTGGTGGATCACAAACATGTGAAGGAATAACGGCTCCAACAATGATTTTTCCTGCATTACTACACAGGTTCTGGTCCGAAGGGAGAAACCTCAGATAAACAGTGAGGGGGATGAAAGATTTAAACTAAGTGCGTGCCAAAGTAATGGAGACGTGTTTCAGTTTGAAGATGTTCTCAGCCAAAGCAGGATCAGACAGAATACATACTTTTCAGCACAGTGGCAGACAGCAGCCGGGATAACAAGATTAAGTGAGCATATGACTGGTTCATGATGGCCTATAACAGACAATGACGTGTTCTAATGTGCTAACAAAACTACTCAAAACATCGCCATGGCAGGCATGTCTCTGGCAGCTCCGGTGCTGTTGATATTAAGTTTTCACCTGTGAACAGTTTATACAGAGAAGCACCCTCCTGTTGAACACATTCTTGAGTGAAGATTTAAGGCAAAGATTTTATTTTAATTGGTGAGATCATCATCAGACCTGTTTCTATTGGATTTGTTCAAAGACAACAGAATGACAGAAAGTTATCAATTTGTTGTCACTAGCAAGATGTACGAAATATACCTTTACAAAATACAGTTAAGAATACTAAAAAAAATATTTTGTTGTTCTTTCTATTTTGAAATTAACTACTATTAATAAGACAGCAGCATTATGATTCAAGTACTCTACTAGTACTAGTACATTAAGCTACGTATGCAAAGTGACTTCTGACTTGACTTGGACTTGTGACCAAAAGATTTTGACTTGACTTGGACTCATGGCCAAAGACTTATGAGTTGACTTGATCTTGCAAAAAAGACTTGTGTACATCTCTGCTTTCAATGCAGTGTTCTACTTGAGATGGCAGTGGTGGACAGTGAAGAGAGGTAATATAGCGCGGAAGGTTGGTCTGAGAATGTAACAGCGGGAGTCCGTTTTCCATTTCATCCAAACAGAGCAGACCAAACCACCTCACACTGAAAAAGACAGCAGACTTCAATATCAACCTTTTATTTTGGAAATTACACAGACCACCAAACATTTTTATTGACTAAAGAGCCATAGGTCACAATTTAATTAACAAGATGGTTTTGGCAAAAGGGAACTGATTTATTACAGCTGAGTGCTGTCAGTAAGTGGGTAAAGAACATTAGCAAGTGACAAGGTATTTGCTTGCATTTAAGCTACACCAGCTAAAGGCTACAAGCTACAACTTTTAGGCCATGTTCTTTAACATCAAAGACTGGCAGAACTGAAGTCCATCAGTAGAATATTAACTCAAAGGTGGAGACAAATTTTCTAATCCCCTTTAAGTGTCTAGTTTAGTGGTTCTAGCATAATTTTAATCATGATCATCATGATTATGACTTTGCACAATTATGACAAGAAAAGCAATACAACACAATTGTTGTGTTTGCATTTAGTACAGCAGCAGGAAATGGGCTGTGTAGGGCCAGTTCAGGTTTGTATGGATGTTGTGTGGACCAGCTATATTTCTCCAGTGAGTGATTTTACCGTTTAGCTTCAGCAGAATTAGCCTGTCTCCAAATTAACTTGAACTTCCATTGTTACTTCTCTGTGCACTGCTTTAATGTGTGTCTGCTCCAAAACAATTCTAAATTTAAAAAAAAGTATGCATCAAAGTGAACTGTCCTCTCACAGACAAAAACGAACCTTGGAAATGGCCTGTTATTTCAACACTGTGAGACACTGTTAGCAAAGATAGCCTTTGTGCATGAAACATCCTGTCACAATGAAGAGAGGCAGACATGTCTGATATTCTGTACTGAATAGTTACAAAGAGCAAATAAGTGATAAAATAAGAAGCCCTGGTTGTAAAAAGCCATTGGCTACTCACTGGGCATTTATTTTGAAGAAAATTTAGGTAAAAAATCCACCACGATGCCATGGTGGGTGAATAATGATGATGCATGAAAAATGACTAAAGAAGTGCAGGCCGGTCCAGGTGGAATCAACCGTCACTCCAATCCAATTAAGATCCAAGACTCTTGCTGAGATCAGAGTTAAATCAGAGGAGTGAAGCTATTCCAGGTTGTAGGAGCTGTGGATGTTGCATGTGAAAAGTAGAAGAGGCCAGACTTTTCAAGGAAGTTTGACTTAATTCCATTCTTTGTCGTTGAATATGACGTGCTTCACCTATCCCTTCCTTCATACTTTGTTACACCTTTGTACCTCAAAGACCTGTTAGCACAATGAAAACAGAGCAAAAGTACAAGTCTAATCAACATAATTGGACACATATTATCTGTTTGCATGATTCTTCCAGTATTTGCACCTACTTCTAACAATCACGATGAAGACAAGTGAGGTCTGAGAGGAAGCACCTGCAACAAGTCTGGAAAAAGTCAGTTAAAATAAAACATGTATCTTGTCCAAGTACTTAGACTGGCCTTGTTAGCTTGTAAAAGATATATTATGTAAGGAAAGACAAAGAGGGAGCTAAATTAATCACGGAGAAAGTTGAGAGGTTATGAATACCTGGGCATGGAGTTAGCTGTTGACAGAACCGTGTTATATGGACAAATATATGAGATGTGAAGGAGAGGAGTGGAGAACAGTGCCAGTCTAGTGTTTTTTTAATGCTGAGATTAGATGACCAGGAGTCTGTGGGAAGGTCTGCTTTGGCAGTAGCCATCCAGCAATTACTATTCCCAAGAAAAGCTGCAGTTTGGCCATGTCGGCTCTGATTGATTTGTACATGCAGCAGCCGACTTTCCTGAGCAGGCCTGAGTGATCTGGTCATAGCTACAGTCAAGTCTCACAGAGTTGTACATTCAAATGTCATCCAAATATTTGTGTTTATTATAATGTACAAAACAAGTGTTACATGGGTAATTCATAAGCTGTTACAATTAAAGGTTTGAGCTTTTTTAAACTTAAATCTAGAAGCAGCACCAGGATTTTGTCTTTATTCTAAATCATGGCAAAAATTTTAACCTCATTTAGAAACATGTGGCAGACGTATGATATCACTGATAACCCTCCTCTCTTGGACCCAGCACAGTGGAAAACCAGCCTGTGTGGAGTTTACTTCCAAACTGTGCTGCACTGTCTTGGCCTGTATTGTACCACTGACAAAAGGAAGTGAAGCTTTTGACACTACATACAATGTAGTAGTAAACCATCAGAAACGCACTCTGAGTGTGAGATGATATGATAAATGAGATGACATAAGATGGCAAGAAGATGGTCACTGGAAACAGGGAGCTGTTCCAGTTGTGAGAAATCCGTGAGTTCTAACTTCTAGTCCTGTATATCACTGTAGCACAGAGCTACTGGCCACGACAAATGGCTCCCAGAAGCACCACACCAGTCCAACATAGTCCTCCCTACACCACCACAACTCAAAGGCCAAGGCCACATGCTCAGAATTTTTTACACCCAGATGAAAAATTTATCCATGAGTGAAAAAACAAAACAAAACAATATATCCCTGAAGGTTGTATTATGTGGAGTCGTGTGTCTTAATCTAACTGACACCTCTGCGTACAAGCAGACGTGACTAAGCAATAAAGCAGTGGATCTCATTATTCAAAATCCAACCATCAGCTTCTATCACTAGAGAGAATCACTTGTCTATCTCGCACAAACATGCACACACTCAGCCAATAAGTTATTAGCTGATCTGGTAAAATCGTTGAAAGACTTCCATGTGTAGTCTTTCATGCAAGTACTGCCGCCCACCTCCTCCACAGCTGCGCTCGGCCGGACTACCCTTATCTTTAAATGCTGTCCGGGGGCAGTAAACCTTGATAGAACATACAGGTACGCAAAGTCACGCATAGTGATATATACGCATATGGCAGCGCTCATTTTGCAATATGAACAGAGTCAAAAACTTATTTGATGTGAACAGGGAACATTAACAGAAAGATAATCAGTACATTAAGCCCGTAATGTAATTTGTACTATTGTAGTGGTTAAAATTTTAATAGCTCTCGATAATAATTCTAATTACTTTTAATTAGAAGGCACCACACGTCATTGTTGCTAATTAATGTGAGTCTTTAAAGCTCTATATCTTAAAAATGCTCAGAACCTTTTAATTCTAAGGGTACGATACTGTGTTTGCATTGATAATGCAATATGAAAAAAATCCTATGTTCTTATTAGAAAGTCTATGATCATTTAGCTGAGTGCCGTAGTGAAGCAGCAAGAGGAAGTGTAAGTGTGGCTTTCTCATGGGGAAATGCTTCAGAACAGATGAATCAAAATACTGATTCAATGTTTTAGAAATTCCAGGCTTGTCCTTTTATTATAACCTGACTACACGGAAATAGAATTTATTTAACATGGTACAGGTCTTGTTATTTAATTATATTTGTAAACAATACAGATGAAAGCAACCTTGCATATTACTATATACTATATAATACAAAATTTCACTCTGTGATGATCTTGCCGTATCAATCTGCCTTTGGGCTGAATGGCAGCGTAGAGTAAGAGAGGCTGTGTGCCATATTATTGATCTGAATCGAACTATTATTATGGTTATTATTATTATTGACAGAGCCAAGACCATGATTGTAGCTCCCACAGACAGGTAGATTCGGTGATCTTACTCAGTATTATTAAAAGTTCTGTAGCTAACAGGCGCTAGCTTGTGAGGCTAATTACTTTTATTAACAGCACATTTACGAACCTGCCCAGCCGCTATAGCCTCCGACGGTGATGAGCCACAAGGTGACACTGCTCCTTTTCCTGTTCTGATTCCGATACCTGGGGTCAGGGTATCGGCTGATACAGAGTTCTGATCTGATACCTGGGTGAGTATCTGTATTTACAGCTGTATGTACAACTACTAGCCCTGTATGAATTGGTTGAATTATTTTAGATGTGCTTCAGACTTATCCCTTAATAAAGCATGAACAAATACATACTAGAGTATTTTTATTATCTGACATACATTTGACAGTAATATTTATTTTTCTTGAGCAAAAAAAATGTTTAAATGCTGCCACAAATCTAAACTGAAAAAGGCATATTAGTTTTATAATATATATGTATAAAAAACAGTGCAACAAATAAATCAAAAAGTTGCAAATATTTGCGCCACCCTTCAAAACGGGAGCATGGCATTTGAGACATGTCGCAGTTTTACTGGATGGTTGGTCAAGTCTGTGGTCTACTGCCAAACCACGGACATAGTGCTAGCGTGTAAGCATTTCTTTTTCCCTGCTGTAACTAGTGGCTGCCCGTGGGACTGGCAGCACAGCACTTCCTGTGTTTACATTCTGAGCAGTGAGTTCTGGTTTACAGCGTTAAACAAAGCTAGCGAGCACAGGCAAACTAGGTAAACTAACCGGATGTCCAAGTTTATGAAGCATAAATTAGAGTAATTTGCTTATGATTCAGAATGTAGTGGTTAGTTTACTGAAATTATTTAGCTTTGCAGCCTTCAAATAGGGACACACAGTAAGTGGTATTGGAGCATATATGGGTTCAAGTATTTGTCAATACCAATGCCAGATTTTTTCGTGGTATCAGCGGAAATTCAGATACTAGTATCGGTATTAGAACGTCCATACCGACAGGCCAAGTGGTGGTTGTGGAGGTAAAAACTCAAGTCTGAGAGGAGCATCTCCACAATCACACTGACATGTATTCCAATGAGGAAGCACGGGCTGTTGGTTAGGAGGCGGAATCATTCATCACCGACAAACTGAAGTCACAAGGTAGTTAAGAAGCTTCTCAGTGGCAAGGTGCCAGGGGTGGATGAGATCCGCACTGAGTACCTCAAGGCTCTGGATGTTGTGGTTTTGTCTTGGCTGACGAGCCTTTTGTTACATCTTGTGGAGATCGGGGACAGTACCTCTGGACTGGCGGACCAGGCTTTCTCCACAGGGTAGCTGGGCGCTTCCATAGAAATAAAGGTGAGGGACTAAGTCACTCGGGAAGAGCTCGGAGTAAAGCAGCTTGCATGAAAACAACCACACATTGCAGTAAAGGTTGATAGTGCATAAAAGCAGTAAAACAAAAATCCTGCACAGTAATAGAAAATGAACAGGTTCTCTAGATGTAACCTTGCGGCTAGCGTACTTTGGTGGGTGATAAGTGGTGTGCAGCAGACGGAGCAGTGGGCTGGCCCTGTCTGCCTGACGATCCGTGAGTGGGAGCTGACATAAAACAAGATGAGCAAAGCCGAGCGGAGGTGGAATGGTTATCTGTTCCCGACCGAGCCCACAACAAAAGTCCATCACGGATGAGAGCGAGGGAGAAGTCTCTGAACAGCAGCCGTCTGGCGGAAAGAGCAGCTGTATACTTTGTCAGCTGTGGGAGGAGGAAGAGGAGGAGGGGGTTACTGAGTGTTTAGATTAACTGAGCAGAGGCCTGACTTGCTGAATTGCTTGAACATCACTGCAAATTATCTGGCCTGTGAAGTGTTTGGCCAATTAAAATATCATTTGTCTGTTCTGAGCCTCAATTGCTTGTATCTATTAAACCAAAAGAAAAGTAGTCACTACATTACATTAATAAAATCCAGTTTGTTTTAAATGATTCTTTTACAAGTAGTATGACTAGAATTACTCACCTGCAGGATGCACTAAGTTACGCAAAGGCTGTATGAATAATTCCTAATCAGAAACAAGAGCTGCATGGTAGCACAATACAGAAAGTATTTGGACAATGAATATTCCCCAGATACTCACACTTTTTTCTGATTGGCTGACAGGAGTGCAACAAAACCATGTTTACCACCTATCTAACAATTAAAGATTTACACCACCATTCACCAACAATAGCAAATAATTGACAGAGAAGCCACAGAAACCTAAATAAATCTAAAAATGTATTCAATTCAATTATAGATAAATTTAACTTTATCTATCTTCAACGGCAAATTCAGTTACACTACAAAAGCCTCATATCTGACGGACAGCTTTCCAACACTTTTATTGTTTTTCGGGTTGATTTTCGCACTATTTGGTTCCATTTATTAGCCTCTAATTGACACAGAGGCCTGCTGTTTATTTGAGCTGAGAACCGATATGATTTCACATTTGTCTGCGCTTGTGTTTGCACACTAAACACTCCGATAATGACACAGTTCACTGCACAAATCCTGTTGAAATATGACAGGACCGTATAAAGAACTGTTGTATTAATGATAACATTTAGGCCATTATGTTAGAATGACACATCTATGCATCAAACACTAAAAAAGTCCAGACATGTTACATTGTGCTACTTTAACAAACAACACAGCAAAGGATAATAGCATATATATCAACTTTTATTATCAAATAGACTGCTCACTGGCTGTTGCTAATAGAACGATAGTGTCAAATATCTAATAACATATTGCAAACTGCTAAATCATTCGTGTAAAGACATGCAGCAAATAAATGGCCTTCATAATATAGAAACTGGCTGTTGTAAACAGATTCTGCTGCTGCATTTACTCATCTCCTGGACCTCAGTAAACCCACCCAGACTTCTCCCTGACACGTCATGACTCAAGTATGAAAACACAGGGGAGCTGGAGGAGGTGTCTGGGGAGGAGGAGATCTGATCTTTTTTATTGTGGAAACAGTTGCAGTTTGTTGGGGATCAGTTTTCCCATTGCGCACATAGGAAGTCTTAAAATCCAATGTTGAATCCTTGACATTTGCATGGGTTTGATTTACTCTGCGTCTTCCCATAATGTCAAACAAACTAAAGTAGTAAACTAAAAATTTTTTTACAGTGAGAATATGAGTCACATTGAGAAAGTAATGTACTGAACTGAGGGATAATCACAGGCTTTAAGACCTACTACTGAGTCTGATCTTAGTTAAACATTCTGACTTCATTCAAATCTGATTGCTCATTATTGTACATTTCAAAGTTGTAGTGATGTTGTAGTGTTACAAATGTAGCTCAAAGGCCTGACTCACAGCTCAGGACAAATTATTCATATTTTCCGTGCTCCTTATGGCTATTTATCTGTCCCAATACCAGTGGAATACAAGTAAAGATCTGGTACAAATCCACTTGGTGCCGGTTCCAGCCCAACCGCAAGTATCTGTGACCTCACCAGGCCTGAAGAGTCTGTTTGTTGCGTTCATCTTCTTTCACCTGCATAGCTTCACAGGACCATCAAGCAGGAAGCAGAGGAGATTGGCTGGAGGAGTGTTTTGTTTGGAAACCCGAGCAATCGCTGGTCCCAAATGACCCTAATTGTAATTGATGGTCTGGCTTTCTACTGTGCAAATTTCCAGGACAACTGTTAAAAGTGTGGACGCTAAAGCGCACACACTCTTTATCCATCAGAGCAGATTTAATAGGTGTCCTTTGGTCCTTCAGTTGTCCTGTGGAGTCCCGGGACCTGTGTGTCTGTTATGATGTAGCCAGCAATTGAGCCATGGCCAAAGTCGGAGAGGGTTCCTCAGGGGAGAGTTGGTGATTTCAGGCAGCTGTCCTGGTGTTGACAAGTGTAACACAGTGCTCACTTACATACTCCTCAGAACAATGAAGAATATAAGACATAAAGTAAGGTCCAAATACCACTAGTTGTCAAGACTTTAGTGCTTATATGAGTAAGAATTAAAAAGCACACATGGATTTCAAACTTTTACTTGCTTCCTTGTATTGGGGAATAAAGTTATTCCAGAGAAAATGGCATATGTCAAAAGCAATGTTGATGGGGAGTTTGAGTTAAAAAGAATACTGAACGAGGTACTGGTATTGGAATCAGGCCCTCCCCATAAAAAGAGTTCTCTCTACTGCCAACTTAATATTGGGAGAAATAAATTACTTTCCTTGTTTAGAGCTTGTAGAAAATTAAAGTTGGAGTAGTGACATAGGTGCTGAATCGACTGATGAAGAGGTGAATCAACACACACAAACATCTCTCAAACATTCAAGGGTCATCCAAGAAGTCAGATAAGTTAGTCCTCCTTCCAAGTCACAGTCCAAAGTTAGGTTGTAGTCCTGGATTAGCCATGGTTTAAATGCTGATTTTAAACCTGGGTTAACCAGGTCGTGTTATACAAATTTTTAATCATGGTTTATTGTTGGTTTTAGGCCTGGGTTAACTTGTTGTTTAGCCCTTATTTAGTCCATGTTTGCCTCTTAGTGTTGGTTTTACACATAATTTACGCTTGGTTTAGCCCTGATTAAAAGCATTCTCATATTAAACTCGTAAACTGTTGGTTAACTGTATCTAAAGGGGTCTGAAAGGAGGTCTGTGGTAATCCACATTTGGCCTGTAGTGACCTCCATTCAAGAATTGAGGTCCCAAGCTACCTTCTCTGGAACTGTAACTGCTTAACATCTTTTCCTTTTGCCTATATTTTGTGCTTGCTGCTTTTGTGTGAGGGCTCAGTACCTGGTTCTTGACCCGCTCCAGTGGCCAGGGCTGGCATGGCCTGTGTCGGCTGCTTCCTGTTCTCCCTCAGGCCTTGGAAAATAGCAGCAGGGTGTAAAGAGTGATGGGCCGCTCTCCCTGAAGACCAGCTCAATCCACAGCCAGAATTTATGCCATCAAGTCCTATGAGAGAACCAGATTTTAGAAACTGGGGATCAGTTTTCCTATTGCGCACATAGGAAGTCTTAAAATCCAATGTTGATCCTTGACATTTGCATGGGTTTGATTTACTCTGCGTCTTCCCATAATGTCAAACACAATTAATTTTTTTTTAGTTTATTATAATGTTTAAGGCATGTTTTGGAATATCAGAACTACAGGTTACCACAGAAACAGGGAGCTTCCATACTAGCAGATGTATGTATTTGAGTGTAGGTGAGCCAACTCCTGACAGTTCTGTTGACAGTCAGCTAACAGTTGACTGCGTTTACAACCCAACACTCTTCTCCTAAATGCTCAAACATGTTGTTTTATATCTGAGCCAAAGTCACCTGGTCTGTTATAAACACCCTCTGAAACTAATATTACAGCGGAAACAAGGGGAACTTTATCCACTGAGGGAAAGTAAGCAGACAAACGCAGCAGACCTGTGAAAATTCAAACAGGCGTGGAAAAGCATTGTTTCGTAAATAAAGGCGTTCAACTGGAAAGCCAGATAGGGCAAGAACAGGAAGCAAGGTGATGTAAAATGCAAATAAAAAGTCTATTGCTCATTTAAATGTCCCTCAGGAGTTGGTTCATGCATATGATGCACACAGTAGCTTATGATAAAGTCTTAGAAGGGAATGCTTTTAAAACAGGCTTTGATGATGATGCCTGAGTACCAACAGTCAAAAATTTTTGAATATATATATATATATATATATATATATATATATATATATATATATATATATATATATATATATATATATATATATATATATATATATATATATATATATATATATATATATATATATATATACACTTCAGTGGGAGAGGTAAACACGAGCAGTGACATAAACTACATTCTCTACCTCCCAAGTTAATAAGAGAATAAGAAAGGCCAGCTCTGGGTCTATGTCTGACTCAGAGTTTCTTGTTGAGAGGTTGAGAGGACGGCCAATGCACCTGTACTTCCAGCTCATTGGGACCCCCATGGAGGATTGGGTGGTGCTGGACATGCATGTGAAAACTGTGACTTCATCTGACTAAAAAGAACAATGAGTAAGAAATTCACTACAAATGTCAGTGTAGAATCTAAGGGAGCTTTGTGTACTTTTGGACTCTCCAGTTTGTCAGGTGTTTGAAATGCTAACGCGCCATGGTCCGGGTCAAACAGCTGTTCTTTGGTCTGCAAAAAGAGAGGTGGTCTTGATCTGGACCAGTTGTTTATAAAAGAGCTTTTAACAATAGTTTGGACCTTTGGACCAAATGCAGGAAGACAATAAAACACATGATGAAAAGCAAATGGAGGAGGGAAAAGGACAAAACAAATATCAGGTTTAAAAATACATAAGACTCAGATTTTGCTGGTTTCTGTTTTAATGACACTATATTCTTATAGCTACACTGCAGCAGATGGCCCCTGTGAAGCCGACTGTTTCCAAATGAGTATTAATGTGATTTAAAATTGTCTTAAACAGTGCGGTAATGTGAATGTCAGACAAAAACTCTCTCTCTCTGTAGTGTGTACCAGGCCATAAACTCTGCCCCCGTGGTGACAGCAGTACAGGAGTAAACATTTTCTGACTTTTGGCCTTTCTAGCCACGTAGGAAAAACTCCACCACGCCTGTCTAACATACTGTGATGTGAACTCAGCTCCGGGCCTCGCGGACCCCAGATGGACCACAGTGAAAAAACCTATATCCATATCAGAGTCTCCACGAGATGCCTGAGTGAACAGGTAAGCACGTTGCTATCATTCTTCTGGATTCAGATGTACGAAATATGGTTCGTTCATCAAACAGTGCATAGAAATGAATCGATTTTCCTAAGAACGTGGATGTAGAAATCCAAAATCTCAAGCCAATTCTGAGGCCAGATTTGTCAGTCATTTGAAATCTGATAAAATTGGAGTTCGGGAACGTCGTAACCTTTGTGTACCTCCATAAAATAGGTTAAGAGGAGCAGTAGAGAAGGGCAGTGGCGCCTCAAGTCACGACCACAAAATCTCTCCAGCAGACCTGTTCGAACAGACCTGAACCCAAAAGCCACTGAGCTCACGCCAAGAGAAGTGACCCATGCTAAAACAGTTCAGTGTTTCACAGAGTACGGTTTTGTCATAAGAAATAGTGATTGGAATGACAGGCTAAACGAAAGACAAGGGAGTGAGCAACGGACACTCTGAAGGTATGCCATGCTGTAATTTCATTCGTCTGCTTTTTGTCGCAACAGGAATGAGCACATATTCCCCAATTTGAACAAGTATCCATCTTTCCATTCACTTTCGGAGGGCCAGGAAGCATGTTGCAGCCCCAAAAACACCTGGGACCTTTTACAAGTCCTTAGAGTGTTGTAATAGACAGTCTTTAAGAAACATTCCCCGCTGTCAGGATCCTTTAACTGTGTCTGCTCACATCACACAATATCAAATGGACACAGAAGGGAGGAAACTTACACTTGCCAATAGGACAAGAGATAGGACCTTAGTCATTGCAAAGAGCAGTTTTTTCTTCATCCACTAAAGACTTACATCTGCGAAGGCATCTGGCACCATCTAGTGGACAACAGGGGGAAGTTCTTTGAAAATTATAA
Organism: Rhyacichthys aspro; assembly: GCA_036850595.1. Classification (NCBI taxonomy): domain Eukaryota; kingdom Metazoa; phylum Chordata; class Actinopteri; order Gobiiformes; family Rhyacichthyidae; genus Rhyacichthys; species Rhyacichthys aspro. The sequence goes on from CM072167.1 coordinate 3,869,427, forward strand.
ACAACTCAAGATCTCCTTTGAAAGATGAAGGTTTCTTTCATTTTGATGGGAAAAATGTATTTGATAAAATAAAGTTAACTGCTGATGAGGATTTTGAATTTCATTACTGATATATTAAGCCAGAATTTTTTACTTTCCAAGTTCATAATTTTAAGTTACCATTTCTTTATTTTGAGACGCACAGTCAATATTTGTACTCACAAAGTCAGGTGGGATCATTATTTAAAGAGAAAACAGCTCAAGGTGATGGATGGAAGGATTGAAATGAGGAAGTGTAGATGACTGTTATTCTTCCTCTCTTTTTAAAAATAAGCCTATCCAACAAGCCACAATGGCACGGTTGGAGCTGTCCGATTCACAGCTGGATGTTGATGAAGTTAGTTAGAGCAATAACAGAGTCTGGAAGTGAATGACTGACAATCAGCCAAAAGACATGGTCCTCTTTGAGAAGAGACATTTAGGAAAACATATCACACTTCAAGGTGTTCAAGGGTTAATATGCATTCTTCAGGCAAAATGGCTTCCAGTGGGACAAAGCCACAGCAATTCATACTACAACAGTCAGAAGAAATATAGAAATACATCACAAAAATTATTGCATATTGCACCTGTGGGTTATTGTTCAATAATGACTTTAGCTTCTGGGTGTTCTCAATATCAGCACCAACTTGTTTATAGGATGAAAGATGTAAAATAGAACTGGTCTTTTTTTCTTGGTTGCCTCTTCACGTTTAAACAGTTAAAGATATTAGCATCAGGTTTTTGCCTCCATAGTTTTGTTTGTTCATGCCAGGCAGCACCACCAACTCATCAATCTCTTCAGATCTCATATTCTATGTCAATCCCAACCTTATAGTTCTGAGCTCTCTTGAAATATCAGGTGTGCTGCTAAATGCTAACTGCTAATCTCTGGCGTCCACAGTGAGCCATGGTCCAGACCCGCTGCTGTTTATATGTTTCATTTAAATGTGCTGGTAAACCAAGAAGAAGAAAATGTAAACAAAATAATTTCACAGATTTTACTCCCCCAGTTCAAACTGCAACCATCAGTGGAGCAGATACTAAAACTGGGAGTGTATCTGGGCTACACTGGACTGGTCCATAAATACAGATGTACTTAGTAGAAAAAGGCCAATGCTAGCTTTGTTTTCTGAGAAAACTAAAGTCTGTTAATGTAAGCAATAAACTGCAGCAAATGTTTCATCATGCAGTAATGGCTAATTCATTTTTTTATGCTGCAGTCTTTTGGGGGCAGTCTCAGAAGAAGATAATCGCAGGTGTCTTAAAAAACTAATAGAGAGGCCTGTTTCAATTATAGTTATTAGTTTGTAGACTCTGGTTGAAGCAGTGGAGCAACAGACACACAACAGGTCAGATGCTATACTGAACAACATGGATCATTGGGCTTTTGAACAACAGACACCAACATCAGTGAGCTACAGGACGAACACCACAGGAACTACTTCTTCCTGACTGCCAAAAGACTGTACAATCAATGAGTTTATGGGACATGAAGACTGGATAAATTAATTTGAAGAAAGTTAAACTGAATTTCCCCTCAGGGATTAATAAAGTTGGATTGACAATGCACCAAAGATGCATTGTAATAGGATTAAATATCTAAAAGCAAGGATAAAAGCTTAACCCAATAACAAACCTTACTGTTAAGGTGCTAGCTTTACTGTTCTCATTCATCTCACATCGTGTGACAGGAAAGCCAACTGCAGGGTTTTACAAGGCCACCATGAATGACACTGATCTTGTCTGTCTCTTGAGCTCCAAAGCCAAATCTAAAGGCCAGCTCGCCCCAAAACTATCCACCAGCCCCTGGTCTGCAGATGCACTTCCCTCAAAGCAGTTCATCTACTCTGATTCAGAGTTAGAGGAAAGAAGATCTACAGGGAGACCATGTGACTCCTGCTCCAGTTACAATTAGTGAGAGTTCTTTTTAAAGCTTTAGTTCATGTACTTATCTGAACCTTCTGTAAATTGAAGGAGATTGTGTTTCATGGTTTCTGTTGTGTTGTGTCAGATTCCAGGCCTTTCGGTCAGAGAGCTTTATTGTTCTAAGAATTGTAATCCTAATGCAATCCTCTAAGAGAAAAGGTATTTTATTAAATAATAATGAATAGAGCAGTTAGAGGTGGATGTAAACCAAGGCATAAGGGGGCATACATTTCTAATCTTTGTCCAGCCACAAGTGGTCACAGGTACATATAAGATGAAGGCTTTATACTGTGATATGTCCATAGATTTAATTCATAACAGTATTATACAACAGAAAAAAAGTTGAATCTTGGTCTTTATTAGCATATTGTAATACGGATGAGGCTATGTCCAGACTAATACATTTAAATTTAGCTGCAGCTTGTAAATTATAGACTGATAAGGATGATAGTGGATGCAAGATAGTTTTTGTTGTATGCAGCTTATTCTATTTGAACCACTTTAGTATTGATAATGTCTGAAACATGTAGAATGATTTGGAATTTGCCCGGAGTCGAGGAAATCATGTTTTCTTTTGCTGCTAGACCCAGTCTCAATTTTGGTCCATTCACACGGCAACACAAAGTGAGAGCCTACACAAGATGTGGTGCTTGGATTTTTTAAACGCTTCAGTAGTAAGGACAAGAAAATGCACCAAAGGTTAGTAAGTTTAGAATGAAAATGACATAATCTGACCAAACAAGTGTATTTAGACCTGGTGTATGCAAGACATTTGATAATCGTTAAAAGCCAGTGATTCTTGGTCAGAACTGAAGGCCTTATTCCAGAAAAATTAAAAAGAAATTACACTGAAAATAATTTAAACACTAAGAAGGGCTACAGCATTTTACTGCCAGCTGCTTGTAGTTGTAGTGGAACACTGTCTCTTGTATTTTAATGCTTCCTAAGGTTAGAAAGGGCCATAAAAAGCCCACAGTCTTTTAACAAAGAGAAAAAAATGACGAAAAACTATTTCCCGACTTCTTTTTCAAGACTCACTGGTGAGCGTCTTCTTTGGGGGGTGTCATTATGGGGCAGTTGTGAAGACAGATGGGATCTAAAATCAATTTGTATCTCGACCTCTCTACTTCATGTTGGCTTGTAGGCACCACAAAGTGCGAAGTCAGACAGACAGAGTTACAGCCACATGCAAAGAACCAAATCTGACACAGTGTAAGAATAATTGCAGTGTATCTGACGGTAAAGTTGAATTTTCATTTACACAGAGGGCACACATATCAGTGGGCTGTGCATAATTATAGTGTACTGAACAGTGGTCGAGGCAAACGATTGTCCACACGACATGTTCAAATGGAAACAGCGTTTGAGTGAAAGTAAAGAAAATCAAAGTTGGCCCTGATGCCAGCGCTGCACAGACAGCCCTCTGCCTTTTCTGTTTTTCTTAGTCTTATGGAAAAACACATTGTTGGATTCAGTACAAGCTGCCAAAATGTCACTGCGTCGGGTGCTATTAGGAGTGAGGTGCGTGAATGCCGAGGACAAAGCTGTGTTTTTTTAGACACATTCCATACCACTTCTCGTTAGCAGTCGTTAGTTTTACGAGGGGCTCAGAGCAGCTTAAATTAGGGCTCAGTTGGAACTGGCACCGATGCCACGTGGATGACTGACACCTGAGGAGGAGAATGGATGTGGCTGTGGATAGGAACACTTTAAACATATACAAATGTGGAATATCAATAAATAATGGTAATTCACTCAGAAAGGAAAAGGCATATTAACAAAATGGGTCTCATTTAGTGTAGTGTTGTATAGAGCAATTAGCAAACATGCACTTAGTAGGCTAGATTGTGTTAAATACTGTGATGACATGTTTCACAATTTACCTGAAAAATTAAATTTGACATAAGGTCACACGATTCATATAATGATAACTTTTTAATATTTTATATATAAATTGTGCAGACCACACTGAGACCATGACCAAACTAAGACTAAAACGGACAGTGCTTTGTAAAGAAGAGGGTAATCACACTGGGAATGGCTGACCCACATTACTTAACCCTCACTTTGAAGCACACAAGACTTTTCATAATAATGTTAGTCACAGGCAAAAGTTTGAATAATATAATAAGAATGTACAGGTGCCAAAAGGTAATGGCTGCATTTACATTAAGGTTTTCTACTTTGTAAGGCATGGTATTACATCATCCAATTTACCCATTACCCAAGACACCAGTGAAATGTATAGGACCAATAAAGCCAGATCAAACCTAATACTAGGGTTGGGAATATTACTATTCACAGTACAATACATGATCAACGATACAATTTAACATAATACCACAATTTGCTGTCCAGGAAAACTATATTTCACATTACATTGATTCTTCCACAACTGCAACAAAATTATTCAAGATATAGTATATCCCCAATTGGTAAAAGTGAAGTGGAAAAAACCTGAAAGTATTAAGTGAAGGTGGAGTGAGTAATTTTGACGACATGAGGGAGTAAAATTGCAGATTGCCCTTTTCTTCTACAGTTGCCCAGAAGGGACATGTTCTCTACAAACAAGGAAAATAAATCCCTTTTGTTCATAAAAGCCCTCCAAGTGATTGTGTGATGTTGATGCCAGTCAGCGCCACCAACTCGTCAAACTTGTATGAGGACAATTCTCACATTCTCCTCAATCACCGTCTTATCCTACTTAGCTCTCTGTGAATATAAGGTCTGTTGCTAAAGGTAATGTCTAGACTCTGTACAGGATATCATGATGTTGATATCCTGTTTGATCTGGTGCCTGTTTATGTCTTCAACTGTATACTACACTGCAGTACAAGTTTGACATAATTTGTACCATATCTAATAAAGGCATAGAGTTTTGGTCAGCAACTTAGATGCACACAACTGCCACTTGTCTGCATCACCAAGGCCACCAATCCAGGTGAAAACTGCCATTTAACATCAATCACAATAGCTTTATCTGATTCATAATGATATGTCACAATGGGATACAATACAATGACACATCTATCAACAATATAATGCCCCGCTCCTGAAACATATAAAAAATGTACCTTCTGGTGTTGAAAATTCACTTTGTCTTGGGGAGAATAGACTTACAAAATTGGATTGCATGGTAAGCATTTTTACAAACCTTTGTAAACTGGTCTGGACTGGGCTCTAGACAAATAGGAAAAACTAAGCTCTTTTCTCTTGGTCTCAGGTGGGACTCTTTGACGGATCAGTATCGGGCCCTTTCCACATGTTCCTCATAAGCTTTCCACATAAAATAATCCATCTGCTCATGCATATGTACGCAGATATCAATCTATGTTTTTGTCAAGCTCTCTTTCCAGACAAACTGAAACATCTGAAGTCATTTAGACGCCACCAGACACAACCTGCTCAAGCATTTCATTACTGCATTTGAGAGCCATTTGTTTCATTTATAAGAGAAATGGAAAGATCGATCTCAAGAAGTCAAGAATGAATATATATATATATATAAATATATATATAAATATATAAATATAAATATATAAATATATATATATATATTTTATATAATTTATATATATATATATATATATATATATATATATATATATATATATATATATATATATATATATATATATATATATATATATATATATATATATATATATATATATATATATATATATATATATATATATATATATATATATATATATATATATATATATATATATATATATATATATATATATATATATATATATATATATATATATATATATATATATATATATATATATATATACAAATCAAGATAACTTTTCTGTAGGAATCAAATGTGACACACGATGGGTCAGTATTACTGTAGCTATAGCATGGGCAGTACAACAAAGACTAGGACAAGAAGCCAATGTGTAATAATAGTCCTAAACACCAAAAGATCATGTTTGTTTCATGATCTATTCTGAAATCATCAAGTTTATTCCATTTGCAAATTTCCCTTGTCATCCTCTTCAAACAAAGGCTTTACCCCATTTTAAAACTAAGCAGTTAACAACATTTTGAAAAGAAAATTTAAAATGAGGAAGGCAGTGTATTGTAAAACACTCTATTGATCCACTGTTGTAGGAAAGGGGAAAAATCAACAAAATAATGAGAACCTGAACAGGTTTTAAGGGGCTGAGACTGGAATACGGACCAAGCCCAGTGCATGGCCAATGAGAAAAAGTACCACCAATCAAAAACTTATGGACAGCTAAAACTGAGCTCCTCATAATTCTTGCATCCAATTTGACCACCACATTTAAAAATAAACAGCCACCAGTCTGAACCATGAGCTTACTGTGGACTCATCGGATCAGTTGGAAAGTAGAAAGTTAGAAAGTAAAAGAAATGGATGATGAAAATTATCTCTCTCCCTCAATGAGATGGATGAGTCGGTATTATTTATCAAACCACATAGCCATTTCATCATACTGAAATCCTGTAGTTTGCATGAATAGCTATTTTTACACCGGATGCAACCCTCTGCATTTTACCTGGGCTTGGGACTGGCACAGGCTAGGGTTGTGAAATGGTGGTGATAATGTATAATCTCTTAAAAACTGCAATGACTGGGTTCAGTTCAGCACACATTCAGCTGTAGAAGCAGTCAGTGTAAAAATAACAATAGAAGAAATTCTTTCATGATATCATAATTGTAAGTTGGCAATTAAAAGACCATATGGACATCATGTTTGAAGGTGGAATCCAAAGGATTTCTTCTTTTTATTATTATTAAAAGAATGGGTGACATCTGATGCTGCAGACAGGACCCAACAGCTTTGTAACAAGAACGCCAGACCTCCTCTTAGTGAGATGGACAGTTTGGTAGAGCATAAACAGCCGTGTAGTGTCCACATGTTAAGACATGGCTAATATCTCTAACCACAGATACCAAAGACTGTTCCACCATATACAGTAGGAATTTCCTATTGGGGATAAGTGAATCTAAGTACAAATGCCTTACAGAAGCTATAAGGCAGCAGCTAAATTGAATACTGCTCCTTTATTTGTTTCTTTTAGTCTGGACTCTTTTTAAATTCTGTCTACTGTAACTTTAAGCAAACAACAACCTGGACAACACAATTACCTCTAAAAGTTAGTCAATCCCTTCACTTTCACTGGGCAACTTAACAAGATGCTATCAGCTTCAGTGTAATCAAGGCAATTTAGGAGGTAATTAAAGAAAATGAGCTTTACTTCAAATAAACAAAAGTAGTGGCACAACTTACCAAATCAGCTGCTTCCTGCACCAGACACAGAGCTTCACATGCAGCGGGCACTCCCACCAAACCACTACAACTCACGGAAATCCTCCCAAACAGGAAGAGCACCGCCTCCAGGTGCAGGCTCACCTGAACAGACCTGAAACTCAGGTTCCTCTCGCTGCCACCAGCCTCAGAGCCACTTCTGCTTCTTCACTCTACAATACAACAAAAAACACAGAGACAAAACAGAGAGTGCCATGTAATGAACAGCTATAAATGGAAAGATCTGAATGAAATAATGAAACGTGGACGAATGTTCAAATGTAAAGTGTTTTATGAAGAAGACTAAGAAGAAAGGTCGAAGACCCTTTAACAACTGACATCAAAAAGACACATGCAGAGAATGGCAACAAAAGCATTTGCATATCAATATTCAATATTATTCTGATGCTAATCAACAGATGTGTGTTGCTTTACCTTATGTATTTTTATTATGGTTATGTAATGTAATGTAGTGTAATGTGATGGCAATGTCTATTTTACTTTACTGTAGATTTTTGCAACTTCAGCATGTTTAAGAACAAAGCTCACAGACAGAATAATTTGTCATTGCACTAATACAAGATAAGATAGTTTGGTTCAGCAACATCCCATAGTACATTTGAAAATCACAATTGTGAAATGTATTATGTGCAAACCATACATGTAAAAAGTGAATGGAAAATGTGATTATTTTGCAGTATGTAAACACAGATTAAAATGCTCAGGTGGATAAAGAATGGATGAAAAATATCAAATAAAAAAGGCCAATGTGTGAGTTTATGTATAGAGTAAGGTAGAGTAGTAAATGGCCTTACACTGCAGGTTATAAAATGCCAACTAACTGGCTGTGTATAGGGAATTGTATAAAGATGTAGTGGCAGTAGTTGTCCACTAGATGGAGCAACTATCCTATTGACCAACTCCAGCTGACTCACAGCGCAATAAACTTTTTCAGATAAAAGAGAAGTCTCCATGGCTGCCTCAGAGTGTGATTGAACTTGTGTTGTCTGTGCCCTTTCAGTGACCCCTGATGGGCCTTGGAGTGCCAGGAAATCTTTTCACCCAGTGTCTGCCAAGGCTCCATTAATGAATTCAAGGGGAGTTGCGCAGGCTGCCAAATACTATTCGAATTGGTCTCAATTAAGTCCAGAGGTAGCGTGGGTCTGACTAAATCACTTTGGGCTTTTCAGTAAAGTTGGCATTACAAGCAGTGATGCAGATTTTGCCTCACATGTTTCTAGAAGCATGAAAACAGTTAGTGCAGTTGAACAAGTGTTGAGTGCTGGAGAATGGCCAGACTGGGTTGAGATAACAACAGAAACTCAACCAATTGCTACAACCAAGGTCTGATGAAGAATTTGCTGAGGCTTGATACCGAGCCAATTTATGTGTTAAGAATTAAATGTTTAGACAAGAGGTGTGAGGTCCTACTGTCCACTATAAGAAAGTAGGGTTGGCAGAGCTGAGTGCCGTCATACAACATTGCTTACATAGCCATCAGAGTTAACTCATGTTGCTTACACCTAAATAGTTCTGTTAAGACAGGATGAAGCAGAGATGAGCCTGTTATACATCCATAAAGAAAGTTGGAGACAGATAGTGTAGAGTGCTGAATGCTGAGGTGGTCTCCTAGCAGCGACCTAATTCGAAAAAATGACATAATGAATGTGATTATTGCTCTGACACCTCCTCCGGCTCCTCACGCTGCTGCCATCATTTCTCTGTGGTTCCCATGAACACATAGTGGCTCTTTGTCTGACTGTGACCCATTAACAGTGAGAGGCCACAGTCAGTCACCGTCAGTCGCCACTCACACATTCCACTGCCTTTCTACCTCCAGTCACACTCACTAGGCAGTGTTGGCATGGAAATAAACCAAATAGTAATCCTGGAAAAACACCAAATCATGGAAACTTTGCTGAATAGGGGTTAGACAATAGCCCCATTAACAATGGAGATGTGTCAAGCTGATGAAAAAAAAAAGTTTAAGTAGACTACTCTTGATTCCAGTTGTAGATTAAATGCCATATCCTTTCACTTGTGATACAACCTGACACTGTACATCTGTTGCATTAGGCTGTAATCTGACTGATATCATATAGTCGGAGCCACACTTTGCTTAATCACAAAAAATAATTGACATGAGTGCTTTAGCTAAGCCTGGAGACAAAGACATGCAAGGCGGCTAAACATTCTATTTATTTAAAGGGTGAGGGAACAAATGCATCAATCCTCTATACAAAGCTATGGAAGCCTTTCAGATTTGTGCAACTGCATGAACAAAGAGGAGGCATAAGAAGACAAAAGGTCATTTCAGCTTATGTCTTGCGTATTACCAGAGAGTGTCCAGGGAAATTCAGTGATGCTTTATGATGTGATGCAACACACAGGATTTTAACTGTGTGAAGTATGTACACTGACTTGTTGTGTGGTGGGTTAACTGCAGTAGGAAACAGATGTGAGCCCAACTCCTACAACTACTATTTCCTTGTTGTCGTCCCTGTCTCAGATTCCACACACCACCAAAAGCATCCTAGTAGACTCTCCTGCATCTCTTGAAAAAAATAAAATAAAACTGGACCGTTATTCCTTCCACAAAATACTAATACATTTCACCAAAGTGAAGTTTAGAGTTTAGCATTAGCTTAGTGTTAGGATAGCTGCGACTTCAGTGGCATGTGACTGGCCAAGGTTTTCCATTCCAGATTAGAGGTTCTCATCTCTTACAATCCCTTTTAATAAACAGTAGACGGCATCATGAAGCCTGTTTTTTTACACAAAGTTTGGCTTCCACAATATAATATTTGGGTTTTAAACCATTTTCCCCCCCAACTAGAAAAAAGAAAATCAGGTAGTCTGTTTAACGATGATGCTGAGCTTTGTTTTATTTTGATGCATTACATCATTGGGTCTTGACCTACATTAACAATATTGTGTTTTCAATGTGCTGTACTGGACTGTTTACATCTGATGACATTGCCCACTGATTATGATGACAAAGCCACACAGCAAGGCTTTCTAGTAGATTTTTATTTAGTTTGGTGCAAGATATAGTAATAACTCTGGTAACTGTTGGTAGTTGTCATTCAACTACACATGATGTGAGGTCTTTTATGTAGGCAACTCCAGGAAAAGTGGGCTTTGGGCTTTGCACTAGGGATGCACACAAATAGTCGTATAGTCAAATATTCAAATATTCAATCTGCAATATTGATTGGGAAAAAAACAAATATTCAAATTTTGCTGATTTTTAAAATGTATTTCTTTTTTAGCTGGCCATAAACAAAAACTAAATTAATTAATTATTTAATTACAAAATAATCAGCTCATCGTGTGCAAAAACGAAGTTCTCACTTCATTCGCGACTGCAGGTAGGCAGAGATATAACCCTTTTGTGTTTGCAAATATTGTTTAATTTTCAGCTACAAAACCCCAGATGTAGCTTATAACTTTGTTTCCGTCTATATACCCCAATACACTTTATTAGAAATCATGTTTAGAAATATGTTTTCAGAAATTAATTGTTTCATTAAACTTCATTTAAATAAACCAATACTCAAATATTTGCTTTTTATGAGCTTAAAAAAAATGTAATATTTGTGGATAATGCCAATCCTTACTTTGCACCTACCTACATTTTAAAAATATCCGGCCCTTTTTAGGCTTTGCTAAATTCAAATACCATTATGTAATATTCCTTTCTGGGTTGTTTTTAAAGTAAGAGAGAGTAATGTGGCTGGCTGTGTCTCTACATGCAGGTGTTTCAACAAAAAAGACAAAAGCCTTACTCTTGTGGTTTTACTTTTGGAAACAGGACAAAGCAGCTCGAAGCCACGCCCAGCTGGCTTCGAGCAGCACTGGGAGCTCTAAGGGGAAGAACCAAAGCTGCAATGAAGCTCATTGTTAACCCAACCTTCATGGTTTGGGTTGGCAAACAAGACATGTCTCCTGCCATGAGGCAAAATACAGCACTAGTACAGATTGGTAATCCTGCTGCTAAGCTGCTTATGACAGAAAACAAACAATTACTAGATGGCACCCAGATGGTGATGTGCCATCACAGGACTGGACTGGACAGGCCTGGCATCACAGTTGACAACTAAGTTTAAGGTAACTAACAGAATCAAAATGATTCAAAATACTGTATCGAAATATAGGTATGTAAAATCTAAAAGCAAAGTAACAGACTCACCACAGTCCAGCAAAAACCTAGCTCCCATCATTTCTGTGTGGCCCCTCAAACTGAGCATAACCAGGTATAACATCCCACACACAAAATGTGAAAAAATATAAAAAACACACACAAAACATTGACGTCTACAGGGCTTTACGACTTTTGGCATACTGCCTTCATCTCAAAACAAACCATATTTATACAATTGGAAGCCAAGGAAGTACAATGCATTATAGAAACAAAGTCAAGGATGTAATTAAGAGGCTATATCTTTGGCTTTGGCAGAAAGTGCTTATCATAAACACATCATAACACACTCAAATATTTAAGCCCAAACAAAACAAACAATTCTAGACCATTCTGCACTGTACTTTATCCAATAAATAAATCCTGGTCTCAGTAGGGGCCACTGTGCCACCTATTGGAGCCATTTCCTCCTTAAGTTACCACACACTGCTCTTGTTCCCATCGGGACACAAACACAGGTGTAAATCAGCCCGAGTGACGGCTCCACTGTCCAAACTGTTCCTCAGCCAAACGCCTCTTCCACACAGCCACTCAGAGCTGCAGACAGGACGCGTCTGCTGGAGCATTAGTAACAAGATATGGTTCAATTATGTTGAGTTCAAATCCCACACACTAACTATTTTAACATGGTGGCACTATTTCTTACTGGAAATGCTAAGAGGTCATATTTATTTTGTTTGTTTTTTTAAAGCACGTACTATGTTCAAATAAAACAATAATATCTGCCACTTTATTGCTTTAAGATAACTATCAGAAAAGCTAACACCAAAATATTGGAAGTTTCCTAGCAAATGCAAGCTAATACTAAAAACTGCTTAGTATGAGCTAAAGAGTGCTGGCACAGTGATTGACATATCAACACTAAAACAAATGATCAGACATTGTACTTACTTCAGGCACATCCATTGTAGTGGGTGTAGTAGTGGGTGTATGTCTGTGGCAGATATTGGCAATCACTAATAAGCTGTCCATGAAAACATTACTCCCTTTGAAGGGCATATACACTGCACTGAGTTTCACAATACACGATACCCAATAATCTTTGAACCCACTTCACCTCCCCCACCCCAGCTCATAACAAATCCACTTTCCCCCATCCTTTTCATCTGTCGAGTACCTCCTTGACTTGGACATATGATTCTCTAGAGAACAATAAGGCAAGACCCCCACATGACCCAGGCCTGGCCCTGACCAAGAGACTGATGGGTTGCAGTCATGTGCAGCTGAGCCCCACAATAGACCTAATGACATGTACTACTCAAGTATAGTACCAGAAGAGAACACACACCTACGAAGAGCAGTGGGCTTCAACACAGCAGAATCAATCCATAGGTAATTGAGCCAAACAAAGTAACATATTAAATAAATGAAATGCTGCTGCCATTTGTCAGATGGTACATAATACTTTATGTAGTTTCACAAAACAATCAAGCTTCTGATGCAAACCCTTTCAGTATGAGATGTAATATTAAGTCTGGTTGCACAGAATCCTCCATGTTCTTGTAAACTGAAAACTACCTCAGCTGGACGGCATTGATACAAGAGCCCATCTAGTCTGGCCACTTGTATCATTATCAATTTATACTGAGAGCCTGTATCTGATCTATTAATACAATTAGAGCATATTAGACTTGAGTGAACAGGCACAGAGCAGATGGAATTACTTGTATTCTACAACAAATAGGGTTATCAAGATGCAAGGATAATACGCAGTTTGGTTCAACCCGTTTGAATAAAGTTTGCCCAAGTACTTCTAAAATATTAGGAGCATCTTTACAGTTAACAGATAATAGGCAAATCCCATAAGATAAGACTCTGGAGAGCCACCACTAATTTATATAGCCATCATAAAAATACAAAGTACCTCCTGAACCACACAGACACTCAAGCATAGTTCAACCTGAGGCTAATGCCCCAGTCTTGAGGCTCAGGGGTGAACCAGTACACAGCAAATGTTCTGATAATATAGATCTACTAAACGCTCCATGTTTTGTTAGAGAGCCTTTTAACATTTATTTCTCTATTCTTCTCTTAGGTTTGATACAGAACAAAGCCCCACACTGACCTTGGTTTTTTGGGGATCTTCTGAACCTGAATAGCTAAAATTGAAAACCAGTAAATGTTCAGCATTTAAAGGATTAGCAATGCAGAGACTAAGACCATTGCTGTCTTTCAAAAGCAAAAAGGTTTATGCTAAATTAATGACAACAATTATAGTGGTGTGAAAGTCAACTTACAGACTCTTCTAGATCATTGATCAGATAAAGTCTTTAGCTGCAATTCCAGTTGCTTCAGGGTTTCAGCAGAACCTGTCCAAGCAAGAGAAAAAGATTAGGAGTGACTTGGCTCACACATTTGATGTGTTAAATTTAATTTTGAGGATCAGACAAGATGCAAGGTTTCAGAGTTACAACAGAACTTACTTGACCAGGACTTAAGCACTTCTTAAGCATCTTCAAAATCTTTGAGCTTGTAACAGAGACTTTGCTACACTTAAGCTGACAACAGTCTTCAGGCTACAGGACCCACTAGGAGCCTTCCCTAATCTCAGAGACAATAACACAGCATTCCTGCCCATCATAAGCCTCTCTTTCCTGAGCTGCTTTGCTCTGTTCACATAAGAATGAAACCAATACACACAGAACGTGTTGTTGCATGAAATAACATTCAGGCTCAGCGTAGCAGTCAAGTTTAAGTCTTGGGGCAAACAGAGCTATTTACACAGAGATTAGTGACAGTTTATGTCTATGCACTGTTTCCACAAAGAGAGGTGAGGTGGTTACGACAAAAAATAGTAAAGGGGTTTTTTTTAATTTGGGGTTTATCTGTGGCTGTGTAATGTGGCTGACACAGTGCTATGTATTTCCTATTGTAAGTGCTTTTCGGCTTATCCCCATCCAGTGGTTGCCACAGCGAAGGTTGCATGAGTAGCTTGGTAATGTTTTTACACCAGCTTTTATTAGACAATGTAATGACTTGTAGAAGATACAACATGACCAGGTTTTTAACCCAAGTAACATCCCCATTTACCTTTTATAGGATGAAGTTAAAATAGTTCATATGCTAACATGCTGCTCCCAAGGCATTTTTTTTTAATATCGCTGATATTGTGATGATCATAGACTTAACATATATTGTGCAGCCCTGTGTGGAAATGTTCTGATCACCAAGAACCACGCAGAAAAGGATGGCAACACTTAAAAAGGCTAACAATAAATCTCAATTTTTGTTGTTGTTATTATTATAAGTGATTATTATAACTGATGTGACTGACAAATCTATGGATCCAAATGCAGACTGAAAGTTGTACACTGTGCAAATGAGGAGCGACATTGCTTGCAGAACAATATTTGATAGCCACAACAAAGGAAAGGTCCAAGCAAAAACCTAGCAACTTGAAGTTTGTTCAAGTACAACCGTGTGTAACAAGAAATGCCAGTCCAAACCAAAACTATTACTTGCTTCATGTTGAAACAAAAAGGATAGGATTTTACACCCAGTGAGCTCCACCAATTAAGAAATTCCATCTCCTGGCTCTGATGGAAATTAGTGGCTGCCATAGGTGACTGATGTAAACAGGGCAATGAGAAGCCCATTTCCTGGCACTTCATTCCTGATTCATTCTGCACCAGCCTTTGGTTGCTAGGATAAAAACCAGAGGCATGGAGTGAGGGCCGAAGAGGAACAATAGCTTAATTGAGACGTCCAAAGCTTGGCCCTGTGGTGCCCCAAATGTAAATGCGACTCACCTCATTTAAATACCATTAGTCTTTAGTGGCTGTAGTGCAACATTGTTCTGAAAAGGGGTCATGATGGGAATCAGCGGATAAATGTGTCACTGATGTATGTGATTCTACTGAGTCAAACCTTCAGCCTCCTTTTAATGAGGCTAATTCTTTAGGTGTTACTGTTGGTGTGTTGCCTAAAGAGCAGCAGTTTCTCCATGGAACAGCCTTTCCAAAATGGTCACCTGATAATGACACAGCAGAAGGCTTGCCAATACAGTTCACAATGTTACACATCAATGTCCAATCAAACACAAGGTTCTCTGATCTTGTCTTCACTCTGCGGCATATTGTACACACACTGTCACTCATACAAAAGAAAATAAGCTGCACTTCCTCGTCCACTGGAGCACAGTGGTATCACTTTCCATCACAGGCTGCCTCTCATCTCCGGGTGCTTTGTCAGGGAAACCTGAGCTGGGCAAAGAGAGTGAGTTAGGTTTGGAGGAAGAATCTGTAGCATGGCAAACTCAATTGTGTATTAAGATGTACATTGATTTAGATATTTAAGATGTCACACATACAACATCTTTAGTTGTGTAATGTAGTGCAAATGGAAAAGACCTGATATATCTAGTAACTATAACTAGTTTATTTGAATGTATATGACATGATGTACCTGAACTTGAACCTAAATGTCAGTTACTGACATGTTAGATTTTTGTTTGGAGATGAGAGCAATGCTACCTACTTCAGAATATGAGATAAGATATTCTTGGAAATGATTACAAGTTCAGGGTCAGCCCAGATAATTTTAGGGAGGAGGTGTTGGAGGAGGAGGACGTGGTGCTCTTGGTGTAATGCAGAGATGGGATGCCAGAGCAGTGAACACATCTAAAAGCTGATAAAAAATACAACATTCTCTGCTTTAGGAGCAACAGAGATGTCAGAACCAGCAACAAACAGATGGCTGACCATTCACAGCGTTTAAATGCACCACAGATGCTTAAATACAACTTTCTTTTTTCAGAATGTGTTTGCCAAGTGTCTTCAACAGAGTAAATGTCAGACAACTGCACAGCTTGTGATGACAGAGTTAATGAAAGTTACTTATTCACACTCTCCAGTTATAACCTAACCTTATATTGACCTGAGCATGTCAAAAAACAATATTGTAAAAACCCAAGTTAATAAAATGATGCTGGGTTAGGTCTATATGGCACACTCTTAAAAGGATAAAAGTGGTTTATCACAGGGTCCTCATTAGTGACAAATAGTCTCTAATGGGAACTGAAAAAGCAGATTAACACCAGTGAACCTGAGGCCGCTTGTTTCCAAAACTCCTGACTCATTAGCTTCCACTTCTATCTGTCCTACCTGGCTGCTGCGTGACTCACTATATTAACTGTGGATTAAACTGGTCAGATCTAATACCACTGGTGGCATGAGATCCCTGTTCCACTGCTTTGTCTGTTACACACTGTACAGCAGATAATCACACCGTTTATTAGTTCCTCCCTGACCAACACCTCTCAGCAAAAGCAGCTACTGCACTGTTTGTTTGGGATAAAGTCTGTGCTCAGGGGAAGCTAACAGAGCAAAATGGTTGGAATTTCCACCCCTTAGCTTCACCTTTGACCTGAACTTTACCTTTGTCTCTGTTTAATGAAAAAAGATGAACAGGCTTATCAGGCTAATATTCAAAACTGGCATTTCACCTCCAGATTTCATTTGACCTTTGAGATGTACAGGGCATACCAGGTGTAATGCTACTTTCTTCTCCTCAGTGAAGCATAACGCGTCATTTAAATGAAACTGCTTACTCATGTTTTAGATACCAGTACGTTCCACATTCTCCAATATCAAGGTTTCAAAATAAAGAAAGTAGCATTTTACATTTAGAAATGTTTACACAAACCTAACCAAAAATAATACAAAA
Organism: Rhyacichthys aspro; assembly: GCA_036850595.1. NCBI lineage: Eukaryota > Metazoa > Chordata > Actinopteri > Gobiiformes > Rhyacichthyidae > Rhyacichthys > Rhyacichthys aspro. The sequence continues at coordinate 3,886,530 of CM072167.1, forward strand.
TCTTAACATTAGTACTTCCTTTTCGATTCTTCCTTCCCGTCTGAACTACACCACCTCCGAAGACCACAGACTTTGGTTAGTTGTTGTAAGAGCCACTTTTTTCCTATGTCACCTTCTGCCTGTTGACAAAAGGTCATTAATCAGGGGGCGCCTCAGTGGCTCACCTGGTAGAACTATATACTCGGGAGATCCAGGTTTGATTTCTGCTGCTGTCATTTACACAATGTTCTTCCCCTCTCTCACCGTGCTTCCTGTCTGTCTACTATCCTATCAAATAAGGGCAAAAAGGTAAGTAAAAAAACAAACAAAAAAATTATTATGCAAATTGCCCCCCTTATAGATAACCACTGTAAAAAAAAATGCAAGCAGGGAAGGGTTTATTTATGTAATTGGGTTTACATTTTTGTTTTAAAATTAAAATTTAGTTACAATAGCCAAACTGTGGTTTAGAGATAAACTTTTAAATTCAAAATTAAACTTCAGACTCATGCCATTTGCTGTTTTCTGTTTTACAGACAAACATCTGGAAACACATATTTGTATAGAAGAATTAGTTATGAAAATTAAAGATTTATATTAATGTTCTAAGTAGGACTGTGCTTAAAAATCGATAAATAGATATATATCGATCTTTAAGAAAACGCTTTAACATTGATATTCTGGCTTTTAATATCGATACTCCTCCCAGCCGTTAGGGGGCAGTATAGCACCGCGTCTTTTGTTTTCAACAGCAATGGAATGCAAGTGCAGTGTTGCCAACTTAGTGACTTTGTCTCTATATAGCTACTTTTCAGACCCCTCCAGCGACTCTTTCAAAAAAGGGACTAGCGACAAATCTAGTGACTTTTCCTGGTGTTATTGGAAACTGTAGCTCGTTTTTACTTTTCTCAATGAGCAGCAGGAGCTGCCGTGTGCCCCTCCCTTGTCCCAGTGCGCTCGCAGCTCTTCATGTCTCAGTCTAAACTGTAGACTCACAAATACAGAAAGGAGTGGGAATTAAACCCTGACTCCAAACGCTGGTTGAAGCCATTTAATGATGATATGAGGGCATATTGCCTTTATGGCAAGGCTGAAATCTATGCGATGTAACACATGGCAACTCAAAATCATACTCAAAAGGCTAAGCCTTATAACAGCTCCACCCAAAACAAGCTCCTAGTTATGGTAAAAACATTACATAAAATGCACTTTATTTTAATGTTCATTCTTCAATAAATTGAAGATAAACGTGATATTTGTCTAGTTTTGCTGAGTAAATGGTGTTGAGCATTAATTATAGAGCAATACATATCGTATCGAATCAAGCCATACTGCACTGCATCATACATATCGTATTGTGAGCTATGTATTGAGGTACGTATCATGTCGCCGTGTCCAAGATGATACCCAGCCCTAGATCTAGGGATCCTTGACATGACTAAAGACAGGGTTGATATGCAGGTGTTTTCATGAAAATGTTAATAAGTCACTCAACTTTAATATGGTAATCTACATTTTTGACATGTCCTGGCAGACCTATGGGGTATAGGTATGGGGAAAATAACAGTACTCCTTTCCGTATGCACTAGCTCAAGTCAAGATTCTGCATGAAAACTTGGTATGTCTGAGCTTCCTGCATGAGTCCTTCAATGCATCTCACTTCCTGGCTGTGTCACTGGTGTTGCTATTTAAAGCCCTCTCTCAGCATGATTGTGTGTCAGACTTACTACTAACGTGAAGCCGTTTACTCAACAATTTCCTGTTACACAAACAACTGTCTACAAGTTTGGATAAGGCCTGTTCTGTGGATTCCACTGTCCCAGAAATAAATGCAAGCGTATAAGACCCATCTGAGTGATCTCACTTGTCGTCTGTATGTCAGTGTGGTGATTCTGGGGCTTTACAATCAGTTGTATCCTGTTAAAGCAGTCTGTTTTGCACTGATCCTCTGGCACACAATACTCCTCTGTTCAGCAGATGCGAAATGGACAGTGCTGGCTCCCATGCCACCACCCCCTCCTCTTCTTCACTATCTGTCCAGGTCTGTTTGTCCCTGCTGAAGCTGTTGATGCTCACTTAGATATGCAGCCAGTGGAAGACTTCAGAAAGAAACAAAGAATGAGCCACTTTGTGTTTGTCTGCTGCTCTACACCCTGGAAGCAGGACAGGAAACTGGGGGGCACAAGAAGCATTACTAACACTGTCTCATAGTGAACTACACTATGGACAATGGATGATATATAATCTAACTAAGTTCAGTACTTTGCAGGAATCTTAAAAGTTTACATGTAATGTCTGATGCGGTCTGGATAGAGACACAATAGCTAGAACGTAGTAGAACATAAACACCCAATGATGCTACCCAGGGAATGTTACAGTTAAGGAGAAGGTCTGTTGTAAGGATGAGGAGTTATTGGCAGTGGGACTGGGACCATACTGTATCTAAGATAGTTCTCACAAGTCACTGTGGTTACAGTTTATGTTCAACCAAGAGTTCAATATAAACTGTTTGGAGACTCTGGTTCAAGCAATACAGCACCAGACACACAACATGGACAACTGGGAAATTAAAAAGTTAAATTGAATATAGGGGAAACCAGAGTATGCAGACAAGGGAAGAAAATGCAAACTCCACACAGGGCTCAAACTTGAGTAAGGCAGGAGTGCTAACCTCTCTGTCACCATGCCGCCTAAACAAAGACACATGTTACAGCTCTGGTGTAATTACACAAGTCTGTTTATGATGAGACAACAGCTGCAGCAATAACAGTTTAACATCAAGCACACCAAATCATATTTTTTGTGTAGGCTGGTCATGACAAAAACAAGATCAGGTTGAATGCATTGCCAATATGATTCATGTTTTTCAATTTGATTTTGTGAGTTGTAATTTGTAACTTCTGGAAGGTGCTGTTGTAGTGACTTGAACTTCAGAACCACTGTACAGAATTAGATTGTTCTAAATGTTATGATGCTACAAAAAGCATAGAAAACAAACACTGAATTTGATGTATGTAATGTTTGTAATGTGTAAAGGGGCTGGCACCATTAAAAAAAACGGAACCTTACTTTTATATTTGGAAGATCATTCCAGTAGATGATGACACAGAAAGTTCATGTGTAGTTCAGCTGCAGCGCTTTACGGCAGATAATTACACACTACCTCCTTCTCTGACTGAGTACACACTCCACTAAACTGCCATCCTCCCTTTTATTAAACTCAACGTACTGGAATGCACACAACACAATGCCACAACTTAGACCTGTCCAAAGAATAAAACTGCACTGAACTGATAACATTTTGTTCTTTTTTCAACTCCTTTCACTGTTACAAAACATGCTTTAGTATTCTGCAAAGACCGACATGACCTACTGAACCTTCACAGTAACCTCAAGCTCCACCCCAAAGAGTGACTATTCAAAGTCTATTCAAATCCCACTCAGGTCCAACCACACAGTCACTCAGAGACAAAGTCAACTACACAGTGTGGAATACCATACGCCTACTGTTATCACGGCGCCACAATCCAAACTATAAATATCAGGCTTTCATTTCAGCACAACTAAAAGTTTCCAGTCAGAGGCGTTTTCATACTCAGCAATTAGTGGTCAACTGGGAGCTAGCTTGACGGGGGAAGGATTTTGCTTTGATGAGGGCAACATATGACTGACAGAAGAAAGAGCAGATTTGGGTCTAAGAACAGATGACTAATTACAACTGTAGATTGGAAATGTTACACTTTAATTACACAAGACACTTAATGATTATAATAGACTAAATGGAGCTTGTGGCTACTTTCACTTAGCTAATGTGTATGTGCATTAACAGACACTTTTAATGGCCAATATTAGTTACATTAAAAGTCATATTACAAAAAAGTGCTAAAACTGCCTCGTAGACTTGCTAGATGAGGTAATAGAGATGCTGTTAGGGCTAGGGTTGCAAAATTCCGGGAATTTTCAAAGTTTTCCATGGGAATAAACAGGAATTTATGGGAATTTATGGGAATTACCGGGAATTTATGGGAATAAATTGGGAACTTACACAATTCAAAGCTGTCCCATGACAGGGCAATATACTATAGCATAAAAAACACAAACACACTTCAATATCTCTGTTATTCCTCAGTCACATGTACACTTCTATGCACTCTGCATCCCTCTATCACATGCATCACATGCACAGCTGATCTCCAACACTACCAAACTCAAGACTGTAGACTCCTTATTATTGGTTAGCTTAACTATTAGGGTTGTAAAAATGTGTTTTGTGGTATATTGTGATATTTTGGGGGCACAATTTTAAGCATCATAATTCTTTATAGGTACCAATACATTTGTGACAACATCATGCATAATTAATGAGCTACATCTGTTCTGGTGGCAGGCCTATCAACACTAGTTTGACTGCAGTTACCAGGCTGGCCACTGGGAGTGGGGCCGTTTTTTGAGCAGATTAATGTAAAGTGGTGTTTTTCCACTGATTAAACTGTGTCAGCTCAGCACATGTTCTCTCTTTTGAACAATTTACATTCTGTTTGACTACAGAGGTACTCTGCCTCTAAAAAAAAGTATAATGTGTTTCATTACGGAAAAAAAAATTACACAAAGCAAATACTTTTGTTATAGCGCATATACGGTGTCTGATAAAGTCTTATGATCCAAAATAAAACAGAATAGCGAAAAAGTATAGGCTATTATACCCACTGCTTTTTGGATTGTTGCAACTGTTTCATATTGAAATTGTTTTTAATTGCAATTGTTATGATTATCACAATTATATACTACAAAATTAGTGTCACCACCAATTTACACCAAAGCAGCAGCAGCGCGTAAGTGCAGTGTATGAACTGCATTCTATTTTAATGAGTGACAGTTCGCAGCACCAAACGATTTTTCATGATTTTTAATTTTTACTTTTTCTTGTTCCTGAGCTAAATAGGTAATTTAAAAAAATTTTAATTAAAATTTCTTTTTCTGCTCAATGCCAGCAAAGCAGCAGCAGTTGTGTGCATAAAGCAATTTTGGTTGGATATAGTTTAGGATTAGCCCCGTCTGTCTCCTTAAACCAAATCAAATCTAATTTACAGGCCACACAAAGTCTTTTGCAGTTAAAAGACTCAAGAAGCCTCCAACCACATGGCTAGTTTGCATAAACCAACAAAGTATGCTGCAATGCACAGACTATGCTGTTTCTGTTTACATCAATTTCCTGCCACTTCACTAAACCAAAGGATTTCAGAGATAATATGACCGTTTTCTCTAATGATTGCTGGTGTCTATCACCAGCAGAGTCACCACAGACATTATTGGAGATGCTCTTGCACTAGCAGCAGCATTAACCACAACAGAGTGAGCAGTGTGGGGTTAAAGGAAAGGGTTTTTTTCCCCCTGTCAAATCTGGTTTAGTGATATGACGTTGGCCAAAATTTAAAACCTAAATTATTCAAATTAATTGATCTTGATAAAAGATCTCAAAATAAGAAAAATCATATCACATTTTTGCCAGTCACTTTGATCAAACAGAAATGACAACAAAATGTTTGGTCAATCTTTTACCTATAGCAACAGTACAGCACTAGCTAATACATGTAATTTTACATCATTTTTACATCTCTTTGAATAAAGGATACAGCAATCTGCAAAATATCATATACACACTCAAGTGTTTTGTTCTCTTGGACCATGACATGAAAGAATAAAGCATAGATAGTGTTTCTAATGGGCTGCTGAGGAGGGTTATTCACAGTTCAATTGCTCTAATTGGTCTGAATGGGTGGAGAGGGAATAGAGGTCTAAGGATGAATGACTATCTGTCCAGCACATGAACACAAACCTACACAGGCCTGAGAACATGCTTTCAAGTCTCCAGACAAAAGGCTGCATTCACCAACAACACATGCATGCAGGCCTTTTTTACGACAATCAGAGTTTGGCGTTTGGAAATGCTGAGATGTTAACAGGCAAATAAACGGCCGCAGTCAGACTGAGGTGGCCGACACAGCAGCAAGTGTACAGAGCTGCAGCTGACACTACTTGAGACGCTGCATACAAAAAAGATGTATTTAGTACATGGAAACCAGAGCTGATAAAAAACAAAGAGCTTAAGAAAACCCAACCATATGAACTCACAGTGGACACGTGTAGGCAGGGAAGTCAGCAAGTGACTAATTGAAAAGAGCTGACAGTAGAAAGATTTTCATATTTTAGTCGCAGACCAGACATTTAGGTGTTTTGTTAACCTTGAGGAAAAATTTCAGTTACATAAGTCTTAGCCTTATTTGAATGTAGTCATCATTTCTTCTTTCTTCTATAGATAACTGCACTTAGCCTGTGATTACAGTCTGCCTCTTCTGCAGCCTGATCAGGTTACAGGGGCTGTCATCATTACAGATGAAGCCAAAGAAAGGGAAATGATCACATGACTGGTGTACAGTAACCAAGCAGGGCAAGCATGCTGGATATCAATACAAAACTACATGAAAGTTAGAGTCTCCCAGGACATTAATACAGCAAGGGATCCTTTTCACTCACAGGTGACATGAGACTTGAAGCTGACAGTGCAAAAAAGCCTTAAGGTTAAGGGAAATAATTAAAAAAGCCACTTGACACAACACTTTCACTGCGGTGATTCTGAACAGACGAACAACACATTGATCTATTTTGGTTGTGTTTGTCTCCAAGTATTTTGTCCCACACAGAGGCCACACATAGAAACCTATCATCAATATAAGTGATTTTTTCAAATAAGCTTGAGATCAGTCCTGCCTCAAATTGGCTACAACTTAATGTCATCTGGAAGACTTTGATTAAGACACTTGGTTTATGCAGCATTCCCACAGAAATACCTTGTCTCCCAGCCCTGTTTCCAAAGGCACAGTGAAACATGAGAAGTGTGGTTGCATATGTAGCAGAATAAATGACACACTGTACTGAAACATGAGATTATTCAGAAGGTGTTCACAGCCCAGTTAATATTAGTCATGTTCAACTATTGTACACATACTTACTGGTCTATGGGGTCATTCCTATTTTAGCTAGACAAGATGTGTTTGCTCCAGTATAGACCACCTTGAAGTAATTATCATTTTTTTAGAAGGGCTGGTTTAACTACAGGTATTACTTTGGAGGCTCTGGCTAAAGTAGTAGAACAACAGACATACAACAGGACAGATGTATTTTTAACAACTTGGACCATTCCCTGCATTGGGCTTTTGAACAACAGTGAGCAGCCAGTGGATGACTGAGATCATTGTACAATCATTGAGAAGGTGGAAGATTAGGTCAGAATCTAGAAGAGACCTAACAAGTGAATTTTCCCTTGGGGATTAATATAGCTTAATACAATTTCCCAGGTTAATCTGTCGTCTTGTCAGCAAAACTTTTCCATATTCTAGCATGTATGTGCACAGCTTGGTTTTCACTGGTGCAGTATGGTACAGGTTGGCTCAGTACAGGTCAGTTTCAAGTGCCAAGAGGGATAAAAAGCATCCCAAAAAAAGCATGCAGTTATTTACTTTTACACTTTGGCAACTTTTCAGCCTTTGGTTCTATCCCAGTGGCCTGCTTTGTAGCAGGTGTTTCAAAAAAAAAAAAAGTCACCACCTAGATTTAACTAAGCAAATAGGCAAGAGCCTCCCATTGAATAATTACTGCATGGATGTTTATGCTCTGAACGGATTAAATGTTGTGACATGCAATCTTATTCCTGTCTAGAGTTGCATGAATTTTTTCGCCAAGATTTTGTACCGATGATGGGAGTGTCGACTGCTGCACAAAGTCTTCTCCAGCACATCCAAAAGGTTCTCAATGGGGTTAAGGTCTGGACTTTGTTGTGGCCAATCCATGTGTGAAAATGATGTGTCATTCTCCCTGAACCACTCTTTCACAATTTAGCCCAGTGAGACAGATTAACATCTTTTCAACGACCTCAGGATGTGTCTTCCGACATGGTTGTTAAAGAAATGAGAAACTATTCACTGCATCAGCTGGCTTTCAATCATAATCTTTCATGCTGTAATTATTCAATGGAAGGCTCTTGTCTATTTGCTTAGTGAAATCTAGGTGGTGACTTTTTTTTGGCCAGGCAGTTTATGATTTCAGATAGCAGATAACAGGTGTTTCCAGTTTTAGTTATTGCTGGCATATTGTTCTTGCTTTATCAGTTAGAACCAGCATAACATGAGTTCAAACAGTGAGTCCATAAAATGTAAAAAGATGATGACCTAAGGGATCATCAATTAGGATTTTTGCTTCAAACCCTATCCCTATATATATATGTTAGTATAAAAGCTGAATGGTGTTTTCCTTGAATGCACTTTCATGTAGAAATAGCTCAAGGCCATTCATTAATAGCACTGTGGTTCCCTCAGTCCCTCTGCTTTCCTGGTGAAAAGCTGGTTGCAGTCAGTCCTGGCTCAGAGCAGCATAATGAAGACAACATTGGTGTCTGATGGCTGGCATCTGCTGGGTAGGCTCATTCCAGCACAGGACCGCAGAGGAAACTCTATCTCTCTGCAGACCGGCCAGGGGCAAAACAACACACCATCACAGGGCCCACGTAGATACATGACTTTAATCTGTGCGTCTGGGATCATTGAAGTGGTGCAGACTTAGGAGCAGGCTGTGGACTCAGCACAGATTAGTGATAGCACCAGGAAACAGAGCGATTATACATGATAGCAGGATGGACAGATAAATGGATGAATGAGGAATATTCAGTATGAGTGAAAATAATGAATGAAGACTAGATGAATGGAACAGATGTGTCCTTTGGTATTCAGATGATTGGATGAATGGTTAGAATGATAAATGCTTGTTGCTCATTAAGCTATGACAGTTATCCACCGTTTTTTTTTTCTTGTCCCATGGCACAATGTGTTGGGGCTGCCTTATAAACAGCAGCACACTTTGTAGAGGTTGCAGTGCTGAGCGGCATCACGTTAAGCAGCTAACATAGCTTTAAAAGCTTATCCATGACACTAATGTCCTAAAAAGTTGACATCTGAGGTGGTGAACAAGGCAGAGATGGGCCTGTGTTTTTTCCTACACCACTTACTGTTTGAGCAGCACATAAATATTGTTAGCTTATTATACATGGGTGCAGGTGAGCAGCAATCTAATATTACATAATTAACTAGACAAAAAGCATATTTAATATTGCAGTGATATATAATGGCTACAATTGAAACTGACATAAGGTATAACATTGTATTTGAATGAGTGTAAATCTTTCACATTATGACATTTAGCAGTGGGTTTTACCATGATAAACATGATAAACTATAGGACCATCTGACATTTAAGAGGCCTGATAATGCTGTCATCTGTCTGATTTCTGGTTTAAGCTGCTGCAACTACATACTTGTATTCCTATTTCATATGTAGCCAAGTTTAGCATCAGCTGGTAGTAAAGTGAGTTCATCTCAATATGTCAGGGCAGGTGCTTTGACACTACCACAGCTTGATAAAGAAGCGCAGAGATGGCTAGGAGCTAACACTGAAGAAGGAGGCAGACAACTGTCATTCTTATGGCTGTTTCCGTTCTTTTCCACTTTGGTACATGATGAATATTACTTAGCAGAATCTTCGGCTCACATGAGCTTTGTAGAAAAGATGCCAGTACACTGTAATAAAGCTGGAAAAGTCAGGAAGGAAAAGTCAAACAACTCCCTCTGAGGACCACATGAACACCAATGTCACATGACTTTAAATTAAGCAGTCATCTTAAACACCATTCTGTGTTGACGACCCTGCAATGAACACAAAAGTCTACATCACTGTCTCCATGACAACACAAACACAACACAGACTTTTAACAAAATAAAATAGGGTTGGCAGCACTTTAAGACACTGTGATTCTTTCCACCAAACATATAGGATTAATAAATGTCACACTGAAAAGCCGAGACAGGTATGACCTGCGTCACATTAGAGAAGATGAGTGTGTAGTAGGCTATGATTTAACTCTGGTCCAACAAGTTTTAATATTGCACTGACAAACATACCTTAATACTAAATATAAAATACATTTATTCTTACAGAGGACTGTAATGTGGAATATTTTAAAATGGTACTGGCAATGCACTGTATGGTCTTGGTGGTGTGGGATTTGATACGTACTGTATGCCCACGTTCATATTCATATTGTGTGGAAATGGGCGTACATTTGCTAAATGAAGACCAGTGTTACTGGGTGTCAACTGGAGCAGGGTTTAAAGGAGCAGTAGAGTTTGAAAAAAGAGGAAAACTGAGCTTCAGTGGTGCAAAAGAATACTTGTTTTTACATTAGACATGTAGCTAACCACTTCTATTCTACCGTTGCAGCAGAATTCACAACGATTGTCCTAAATTTCAGACTTTGTAAGTACAATTCCGCAGTGGCATGTCGGGAAAAAAAGCAACCTGAATGTGGTATTTCTAAAAGAACAATTTGACTTGTTTTGTTCTCCAGTTTTTTATGGTTTCTTGTTGCTTAACAAAGCAACTGAATCCAAACATCTCAGTGAAAATGAAGCAAGGGTTACATACAGACAAATGAGTGTTGGCTTCTTTTGATGGCAGCACTTTCCTGTGAGTCGATGTGAGCTGATAGTGATCCACTCTAATGCTTGGATTATGAGTCTTAAGCCACTGTATTCTAGCCAGCCAGCCAGCCTTAAGCCTCAAGAAAATAGCTGTGCTGCTGACTCACAGAAATAGAAGCCTGGTCTCAGCATTGTCCCTGGTCTCAAACCATGCCAAAGGCTGCTGACAGTGTTCTCATCAACACTGGACGGATGGCCTCTAACAGGAAGTGTTTGTCTCAATCAGCAGGTCTTGCAGGAAAATTCTGAGAGTTGGGTTTTATCCTCATAACTTTCTGGGCTCCCACACCTCCCTCCCCTCAGCTCTGTGACCCTCCAGGTCAGGAACCAAAGGCTGGGAATGTGAGCAATGCAGCACTACAGCAAGGAGACACCTGTTCAGACAGCCAACACAGGGAGACCCCTCCTCATGTCTGAGCCCACACATCTGACCCCACCCTGACCCCCGCTGCCTTCTCATAAAGCTCCCGTTGGACCTGGGGCCATATGGCAAAAAACATTAACACTATTTGTTTTTACCACAGTTCTTTTTGACAAAAGAACAATGACACAAAACACAACTTCCTTCTATTATAGAGTAAAAAGTTTTATCAACAATTTAGACAAAAAGACAAAAAAGTGGCCCTCACACATTACAAATGGAAAAAAATTGGCTAATAATGCGATAAAGATATATTTTGCACTATACTGTGCATATTTACAGCAGATACCAATGTGGTTTTCAAAATCAGAGAAACATGTGTGTTTGTTTGGTTCAACCAGGTTTTACAACAAAGATAGCTTTTAACTTTTACTATTAGTAACAATCAAAGTACAATTTGGTGAAATATAACAACTTATAGAGATACATGCAGCTAAATACATAGTTCAAGTGCAAAATAAATGTGCTGTTTTGGGGACAGGAATGAGGTTATTCCCAGTGAGACAAACCTCTGAGATGTTGGAGTTTACTCAGAGCTATGTCAGCTCTCAGGAGAGTCCCCTCTGTGCCATTCAAAAGGAAAGAGGGCCATCCTCTCACCACCTCTCTTTTCAGGCTTTGCCCTCATCACAAGAAGTGAAAACAACAAGGCAGCATAAAATGCACTTGTTGGATCATGCACAGTCTCATAACATTTTTGAAACACCTGATTTCAACATATGCATTTGGTTTGTCTGGACATTTAAACCTTCTTTTTCTATTAATACTGTTTTTTTTCTGTGGATAATATAGCCACAACAGACTAATTCAAATGTATTCTATACTGAAAGAAAGATATATCTGCACACCAGTCTTGGAGGTTGACAATATGCAATATAAAACAAATGTACAATAACAGCAATATGTGTTATGATTACTTCCTTGGAGTCTGTTTAATGCTATAATTGTATAAAGAAATTAGTAGGTTCATCATAATCTGCACTCACATAGAAGTGTTACAGTAAAATAAAATGACTTAAAGGTCCTATATTATACAATTTTGTATTTTGGATACATTTAGGTTACCATATTACGTTTTGCAACATGAAACACAATAATTATCTTATACAAGCGGTTTGGATGAGCTCTCATCATGAGTCCAAAGTGAACGGTCTGATTTGGCGCTGTCACTTTAAGGCTCAGCTCTCCCGTGTTGGCTCCGCCCACTCATGACGTCACGCTAGCGCTGCGCTGGAAACAGACTGAAGTAAACAGCAATGGCTTTGAGAGTAACTGAGCCGTATATCTTCGACCCAGAGTCTGACTCTGAGTTCGAAGAACATGAGCAAACACAAAGACCTCGAAGGCTTCTACAAGACGTTTCTGCTTGGTAAATGAGAAACTATTTATTGTGTATGTTTCTATGGTGTAGTCCGTAGCATAGCGCGTGTTAACGGATTCTGTTTATCGGTGCACATGTGGAAATTACCGTATAATGCCTACTGAAGTTGAGAATGTATGCTGCCTGGAGACTCCTAAGGTAGCTGTTGTGCAGTGTATTGAAAGAACTATAATAAAGTAGCCTAGCAATATGTAGAGCTATGCAGTAATACTTGCTAGTAATACATGTTGCTGACAGTAAGTAAGCTAACACAGTAGCAGCGATGCTTCTTTGTGCGTCTGAGCTGCAGAGCACGGCGCTTGTTGACAGTGCAGGAGAGAGGGGCTGGAGGAGTGTGGAGGAGCACTTCCTGGAGAGGAGTGGTTTATTTCACATATTGACGTCATTGCGTGAAACAGCTCGTTGAAAGGATTGTAGCTCAAACTAAATAAATTACTCAAACATGCATGAATGAAACAAAACACAACTTTGGGTATGTGTTTGAGGTAGAAACAACATTATAACATGGTTAAAAGCTTAGAAAAGTCGATTTAGCATAATACAGGACCTTTAAGTAGAAGTAATAGTCATCTAAATTAGTAAGAGTAATAAAGTACTCAGACAGCAAATTACAATAATGAGCAATTTTTTTTATAAATAAAGTTTGACTAGTTCTTGGGATAAACAGTAATATTCCAGGAAAAAAAATAATGAAAAATGAAAAAAAAAAAAATAATGCTAATAAATTATGCATAAATAATGGTAATAATGGATTTATTATTTTATTAATGGTGGTAATGGATTTATTTTTCATTGTACCAGTGCAACAACAATACTAGTCCTTTTTTATTCTTAAAAGCAAATCTGCTCCAACTGAAGCTGCTGTTTCATGAATAAAAAGTGAAAATCTAAATGCTACACATCAGAGAAAATATGCAAACATCATACTGGTCATGATCCACCCATAGGGTTTCCTGCATCATCATGATATTCAAACAGGGAAAACAAATGGCTGAGCTTGAGCCAAGTGCTGACTGTCTCAAAGGGCTGCCAGCTCGGAGGCTTGGCGCTGTCAGCCCGTGACAAGCTCTGGGTCACCACACTGGACTCTGTAGGGCACAAGGCCTCTGTATTCCATTCAGTGTACGACATGGCACACTGCACTTCCTGTAAAGCAGCCGTGTGGAGGAGTGCGGCAGTCTGAGAGCCAGTGTTTGTGGAAGTGGTGGCTTGTGTGTTATAAGGACATTTGGTCATTGAGGTCTGAACAAACGTAGCATATGTTAGCACAATATTGTAAAATATAGTCTCTAGTGACATGTCTGGGACTCAGACCTGATTCACTGAGTTTAGATCTTCTTGGTTCAAGTATAGATATTAGTTTGGAGACTGGCGTTTGAAGCAGTGGAGCCACAGACACACAGGGCGGATGTTATACCGAACAACATAGGCCATCCCTTGCATTTGGCTTTAGAACAACAGAGAACAGCCTGTGGATGTCTGAGATCATTGAGCTGCAGGACAGAATGCCACAAGAACTCCTTCTTCATCTGCCCTAAGACTGTACAATCATTAGTCTATGTCAGATGAAGACTAAATCAAATCAACTGAATTTCATCTTTGGGGTTCATGAAGTTTAAGTTATTTCAGTCTTGATTTAATCCTAGATATTGTTATTGTTTTAATTTCGGGGTTAGAGCAGTCATGGTTTTGAGATATAAGCTTAATTCTAGTTTTTGCATGTGGTTTAGAATTGTGCCAGAGTTTTGCTCTTGTTTTGTTAATACAGTATTTGATCGTGAGTTTTATTACTGGTTTAGTCCTATGTGTTGAGTTCATATTTGGTCCTGGGTTTACACCTGGATATTTTGGGGGGGTTGGTCCTGGGTTAGTTATTGTTTAGCCCTAGGTTCAGGTCTTGGTTAGAGCTGGTTTAATCCAGGGTTTACGGTAATCCTGGCATAAACTTGGATTTGAACCTGGTTAAATTTTAAGTTATTTCTTGGTTTGTCCTAAAAGTTTAGTTCTGTTTTTGGTTACAGTAAGTCCTGACTTTGAGACTAATCCTACATGGTTTAACTCTACTTTAGACCAAGTTTTAGTCCTTTGTTAAATCCTGGTTTAGTCTTGGCTTCGTTCTGGGTTTAGACTTGACATGATTTAGTTTAGATTTAGAGTTTATCCAGCTTTAGTCTTAATTTGGTCCAAGGATTAGTCCTGGGTTGAGTACTTATTTAGGTTTAGTTCTGACGAACAAAGGTTTATTCCGGGGATATTTCATCCAAAGCATTGCTGAGGCGAGACAAAAAAGCAATTTTTTTGCAGTGTAGCCTATCTATAAACTTATTTAGCTACAAGACAACAAGCTGCTATTTTACTTTAGAGTTTTCGTGTAGTTAAATACATCAGCGTGAATTGCGAGTAGTGAATGCTACCCCTAGCATTACACTTATAGGCGTTTCTATGGTTACACTAAGGAGCTACCAGGTGTTTTCCCACGGGTAATTAACGCGCGTGCCAGCCTGTTCCACGCAGTTCTTCTTTCGAATACTTGGTGGTTATTTTATTATAACCGAGTTCAACTTAATAAAAAAAAAAAACCTTTGAGTAGAGGTTTATTACACCACACTTTTAAAGGTTATCAACGCCGGGCAACTATATTACAGACCAACTATATCACTATATCAAGCGCCAAGTTTAGCCAATTATAAAATGAACGCCGTCATTGACACGCCTCCGAATGCTAAAGCGCTATTTACCCGAATTACAATGGACAAGCAGCTTTGTTTCCTTTACACAACGTACAAGTTAAATGAAACATGTTCGTACTCACTTTGCATCGGAGGTCCGAGTTAAGCGGTCTTCTCCGGTCACCGAATACTCCCAGTGTTCCTTAGGAGAGAAATTGTCCACTTTGCCCCCGTTCTGACGCTCTTCAGACCTCTATAACTCAACTCATGCACGTTTTCAGCGGCTGTGAACCGAACACAACCTTTCAAAACCTCGGCCGTACCACTCTCCAAGACAGATAAAGTGCTTAGTCAAGGAACTGACCTGGGGGCCGTGTGTTTACATTAAACCTAAATGGCAAAGAAAGCTATAACTATACTAAGCTGGTCTGGGATCTGTGGCGGGTACTGAGGTTCGATAAGCCCCGCCCATTTTGTTTGCTGATTGGTTAGTTGTTCGTAAGGCGCGCCCAGGGACAAAGATATATGTTTTATTGGTTTGGTACAATGTCAATCACATTGGAACGCTTTCAAAATAAAGCCGCTCCATGCACTCAAAAATTGCCACATAATGTAGTTCTTTTACGAATATACACCATGTATATTCAGGTCTGTGTGTTTAAACTGTATGAAAGGCACATGTATGCATATATTTTATAATTTTATGGCTTTTTGATTTTGCTAAATCACAAAATAGTTCAACAGGCCCATATCCCCGTATCTCTTTTTAATAACTTATATTAGATATTGTATAATAAATTCATTGTATTGGTAATAGTTGTATTTAGTAACAATATTTTGTGACAAAATAACACCCACTGGAGACATAAGTTGTTTAATTACTCCCCCTACAGGCCTAAAGTAACAGCAACAAGTGAGTATTGTGATGATCATGTTGTCCACTTGTTGATTTTAATACAATTTAGTCTAAATAACAGATCAAATTAAGTTAATGATATTGTCACATTACATATTATGACAATTAACATGGTGTATTTAAAGTAAATAATGTAGGCTATATGTTACAGTTTCAGTTCCAGAAATGTCTCAACATTAGATGCATTCCCCATTTGTCTCCCATCATCCACACATTAAAAAAGAAATGTGAGCAAACACTGCAGCTCCTTTTGTCCTCGGCGTGGGATATGATGTCGGAGTTATTGTTTGAGAACAACTGGGCTTTGTTCCATTTCTCATGTAGCCACATAATGATTGCTGCTTTAAATTGTCAGAGACCTACATGTGCCCTGCTTTAATGTGGTGCTCTTTGCACTTTATCTCTTCATATCAGCATATGTTGTTTTATGTGGTGTTTTTGATGTCATACATAACTGAATAGGCCAGTCATAGAAAACATAAATATGTAGTACCCTAGGGCTAAAAATTATATTATATTCCATTTCTGTTCTAATGATTGAAACTCCTTATGTAAAAATAAAATGTAAAACATGTAAAAAAAAAAAAAGAAATCATCATGTGAATAGGTCTATTTTAGTTTTTCTTCACCCAAAATCAATTTAGTTTAACTCAATGCGAAACAAACTTCAACTTTACAACAAGAGATTTGGGAATTTATTGGTTTTACTCATTATTACTTACTTATTATGCGAGGTCACAGTCTAACAACTAGGTGGCAGTAGAGACTAAAGGACTTTAGTCTCTATTGCCATTAGAGTGGAGTAACAATTAACTACAATGCGAACACCGACAGGAGAATAAAGGGCCTGAATATTTTTTTTATGCAAATAAAAATGTTGAGGTAAATACAAAATGTCTGTCTCGCTGAAGTACAATTTCGTTTTGTGATCAATTGTTTATTTATTTTAACTACATTAGGTACAGTGTAAACATATCACTTAAACATGTACCTACATGCAAATGAGTGTATTTCACTCCAGTTACATTAGAAATCTAAGATGCAAAATTAAAGGCTTGACAAGTTTTTGTCTACCATGTCTCCCCACTTCTGTCCCGGATGTTGCCATCGGAAGGGGGAGGTGGAGTACACATGTAGGTTGCCAGATTTTTAAAAGAGTTCCCTATTTGTATTTGTGTCTGATCCAAGTATTTATTCAGAACATGATTAAATTTTATACAGATACCTCTACAATGTACTCTACCTCTCCCAAGTTCTCCACTTATGAGTGTATTAGGGCTTTTAAACCGTGTTCAGTGACTTGTACCTGGCAACCCGGCGCGCAGCGGCAGCACCGCTCGGTTTTGTCAGTAAGCACAGAGACACGGCTGTGTGTCGGAGTGGGAGATGGACTGAGTGAGGGCGCTCTTTCCAACAGTCAAGCCGTTAGCATTGAGCTACCCTAAGCTAGCTAGGCTGAAATCACTGACGAATACCAGGTCGCTAAACTAACTAGAAAAAACATAGTATCCTTATCAGTCTTTCACATCCCACTCCAAACACACTAACACGGCATTGATGGTAATGTATGCAAGGAAACAACCGCGACTCGGCGATGGGTAAACATCTCTTTACTTATACCGATTTTCTTTTCCTCGTAGCTACGCTTTGACAATCCGCCATTTTTATTGAAACCAAAATAAGTGTCTAGAAACTTGCATGTACAGCTGTTGCAGCACTCTCGGCTATATGTATAAACTGACATTTGATCCCTTTTATTGACAACTGTCTTCTTTTTCTTTGCAGGTGCGACCGAAGAGATTCTCAGCCCTATCAGGTACTTGTGATAGTAAGCCCTAGTAGTTAGCTTGCTAGCAGCAAATAAGATTAAAATGGACACTATAGTGGAGGCTTCTGGGGAGCGCAGCAGGCCCTAGTCAGTGCGGAAAATAAAGTGAAAAGTACATGTTATTTTGGAAAATTTAGGTCCGAGGCCTATGAAGATTCGCTAACATGAACAGTAACTGTTAAAGCTAATCTTAACTGACAGAATTCGTCGAATTTAACGGTTTCGAATAAGAACTGGCGACTTTTATTGCACCTATGTTTAGCCTGTTAGCATTAGCTAACTGCTAACCAGTCCGATTTGGGCCTGACCGCACTCTGTCATTTTAAGAAAAT
This sequence comes from Rhyacichthys aspro, assembly GCA_036850595.1. NCBI lineage: Eukaryota > Metazoa > Chordata > Actinopteri > Gobiiformes > Rhyacichthyidae > Rhyacichthys > Rhyacichthys aspro. The sequence goes on from CM072167.1 coordinate 3,904,642, forward strand.
AGTAAACTAAGACACAAAACAACGTATTTTACAATTGATATCCATGATTGTTTTAATGTATGAAATTATGGCCTAACCTAGTTGAATATGGCATTATTCGACATTCATAGCTGTGTTCTATTTACAGTTAGTAAAACGTAAATTATGTGAATTGCTATTATATTTTAACACAGTTTAGGAACTCCAAAACAGCAAACAAGCAAAGAGCTTGCTGCAGAAAAACATGACAAGGTTGAAAAGCTTTCTATTATTTTTAAAGTCACTTGCCACACTCTAAGATCTCATATTTGTTTTTTGGGACACGCTCAAACTTAAAAATTAGACCTGGGTTTAAACAAATAAAAAAAACATCATCAATGGCCATTGGCACCAAGTAAATAAAAATGTTGAAGTCCTACTTGGTAACATGTACTGAAATAAGTGCTTTCTGTTTGCAGACACTCAAATACTCATCCAAGAGCCATCCAGGAGGGGACCACAGACATGAAAAGATGCGCAGCGACTCAGATGTCACTCCTCCCTGCAAAATGCTCCGGAGGTCTGACAGCCCTGAAAACAAACACACCGACAGCACGGGGCACAGCAGAGGGAAGGCTGTCCACACACACCGGGCCAGAGACAGGGATGGAGGTGAGACATGGTGGTTATGGGAATAAAATTTGCTCAAAAAAGGGTCTATTCTTCAGAATCCTTTGGTGTGGTTTCTACAACCATATTCATAAGTGAAAGCTTTTGACACTGTAATAACTCATACTGCACAGCTTTTTTAATCTGTTCACAAATGTCAACCTAAAGTATAGTAATAGTAACCTTTGTTTTAATGTAGTAACAGTCCTAATAAATATTTAACAAAATTCCTATGATACATATAGTATTCCTCCAGAGCGTTACAAGCATTGTGTATAAACAGTTTGTGAGACTCCATGTTGGAGCTTTGTGAGTGGCCTTGCTGTTAATGTACCTAAATTGTGCATTTGTTGGAGGATAAAGGAGTCAGTCCTTCATATGCCATCCTGGTAGTCGGACATCATAGCTCATCTCCAGCACACTTTACCCATACATTACCCATACATACGCAATATTTCCTTACACACGCTGGAATTCTCACTTTGTCTGAGATAACAGCACAAAAGAGAAATGAACTATTGTGAGTGCCTGGCCTCTCCTCAGGGCAAGGTTACTAAGATTTTGGTATTTTCACTTCTCACAACTTACAAACGTTAATCTTGACTGATTTTGTAGCATCAAATGACAATACAAACTCAGCTAATTTCCTCAGTAATCATAGATTCATTTACAGATCAGTCATGATCACCCTGTCCATACAAGGAAAAAAAATAGCTTACTACTACTTTACTTGGGATTTGTGCTTTCCAAAAGCTAAAAAAGTTTTACGACATGACAGAGCCAAAAAAAAAAAAACAACAAATAGCAGCAAGTGGCAGTGTTACCCAAAATATGTGTCTTGCTTCAAACTCTGGTCTTTGTTTTTCTCATGCATTCAAGTGTGTTACTCTGTGCCGCTCTCTGACTCTGGAGCATGCTCAGTGCACTGTGTCTGACCTTAATTGGAGTAAACCCTGTACATGTAGCAATAGTCCGTCAAGGAATTTCATTATACAGGTCTGTCATTCTGACTTCAAGAAATTCATATGACTGCCACCGCAATCGGAGTAAGGTGCTTGCAGCAGTTTAAACAAATAAACGAGGTGCGGACATTCTCCTGATGTTCTAGGGTGGTAGAAAGTCAGGTGGTCATTTGTTGTTTGGTGGTCTAAATACTAGTGTGAGTTAAATGTATTTGCATTTTTACTTAGATGTTTTTTTCTTCTCTATTGACTGGATTTTAGAATTTTGTCAAGGGTCTTGTTGTGGTTGTGAGGCTCTGCCCTTGAATACAGTTCTCTCTTAGATGTAAAGACATTTATTAGTAGTACAATAAACTGACCTCAGGCTAAACATTTTTAAACAATAAAAATAAACAAATGAGAAGTAGCTGTCCTTTGTCAAGTGAAAAATAAATTGTTATAAAATGTTATAGCTGTACATGAGCTTTTATCTTTTCCCCTCCAATTATTTTGTAATTTTGCAGCAATGTTGAGTATCTGCTTTAATATGCCATGACTGAAAAGTAAACAATGTAACTATTTATATACTTAAGCATAGTAAATTTAATTTTGCAGCTAGTGTCGTAAAATTTCAACAAGACGCATCCTTTTTATTTTACATGTCTTAATGTTGTTATAGACGGATTTATGTGATCAGTACTCTTAGGCTCCAGGTTAAGTTCTGTTAGAGCGCACAGGAAACTCCATGTCTTGTCCTAGTATTGAAAATGAAGACAGGCGCTGCAAACACAACATTTGCTGCATTAATTACGGTCAGACAGAACAGAACAGTGCCACTGTGGCCTTGGTTTCAAACACTCAAAGACGGAGAAAATCTAGACTTAGATGTGTCAGTGGCAATGTTTTTGACATGAGAGGGGCTTTGTGGAGAAACCAGCTTTATGTAACAATAGAGCGCCTACACGTGAGCATGTCAGCGAGTGTCGTGATTAAGGTTTCTGCCCTGTAGATCGTGTCCAAACTCAGAAAGTTTTTGCTGCGCCACAGCGTTTATTTACCCATATAACTCCTCGCAACGAATCTGTATGTGAGCAGGACTTGGTGCTGCAGTTTACATGATGCAGCGCACACATTAAACTCTGTGATTGAGTGTCTGCTGTCTGCTCTATAGCTCGTGTCCCAAACACAAAAAGCAAGCCTATACAGTGTCACTGCATATATTTTGGCTTCAGTTTCCCTACTAACACACTGTCTGAGCAGGACACCAGTCTTTACTATCGTGGCTCTGTGGAGAGGCCGATGGGTGCGCTTTACACAATGCCAAGGGTTCACAATAAGCTGACCGAGTGTCAGCTCTGTGGTAACACTGTTTGTATAACACAGCTGCCCTGAACAAAGACAGAAAGCCCCCCGCCTCAGCACCTATGTAGCTTTCTGTCTTTACTCTCGCAGGTCTGTGGAGGGACCGGTGGCTGCAGGTCAAGAGCCGTTAGAGTGCACATGAAACCCCACGTCATGACCTGTTTGTTTTGGTATGGAAATGTTGTCTGGGTTTTCTTAGAAAGCACTATTTCTGAGTGTTTTCAGTCAAATGCAATGTGTTGCTCAAGCCCCATATAATTTATGCAGCGCTTAAAACCCCAAATTCACTGTCTGTTGCTGTGCTTTCATTCTATATCTTTCCTTATCAGCCATATTCCACAGATAAACTCCAAACCATTCCTGACTGTACTACTCTAAAGACAGTAAAACCGCAAATCCCATCCTTTTGCATTATCTTCACTGCTGCTAGTTCGATATAATATTGTGGCAGCACTGGCGTTTATGAGTATTTTACATTGGACGATGAAGCGACCGTTTCACTGTTGCTAATGTAAATAACAACCTTAAATTTGGTCTGATCATCTGTTTCCGCATTTGAATAATCAAATAAAAGGATAAAGGAAATTAAAGGAAATTGGCAGAGCTCTATGAATTAAATGTTCGGAGAGCTCGGAATAAACCAGAAACAGTTTGTTTACTGCAGCAACATTTGGGCTGTGCCTCCAGTCCTTTACTCTCTTTTTTATATTAAAAATTGATAATGCATCAGTCTGCTCCAGATATGTTTTATATAGAGACAGGACTTTTGTGAAACTTCAGTGACATCATTGCCTCTTCAGGGGTTACTTGTACCAAACTCTCATCATATCCAACATCATCTTACTTAATATCCAGCCTGTTGTTCTGGGACTGATGTTATTACTGTGTGCTTCTCAAAACAAGAGTGATGTCAGTCTTCCCTTGTCATCGTAAAAAGCTGTGAAGTTGGCCGCAGAATTACTGCAAGAAAGATAGCTTTGTTGCCACAGATTATATCCAGTTTATTTTGTTATTTAATCACAATTTTCTTGTTTGTTTAGATGCGGCCTGTCAAAAAAAAACTTTCTGACATTAGGCACATCTCTTTAATAATTGGTGTGTAGGAAAAAGGTGTTGTGAAATGAATTGAGATATAGTTTATAGTCCATATCACTCAGCCCTGACACAAACCTTAAGGTGCCCTCTGACCAGGCAGTTTGGGCCTGTGCATGATTGAAAAGCTCATTTGTCCAGTGTAAGGGCTTCTAAACATACTCGGGGCCTTGTACTACAAAGCGATTTCTCCATGGAGCTGAGAGTGCAGAATCAGCACTAAAAGACCAATCACATCGCCAGGGCACAGGCTTCATGTTAATCTGAAGACTTGCATAAAACTGCAGACAGTGAAAGCCCTTTTGAGCAAAAATGTCATTCAAATCTCTAAGTTATGACTAGATGTGATCTCCCTTTGTGTTGCTAGCCTTAGCTAGGGCTTGTATGCTGATACCTTCCCTCCTTTTCAACACTAGCAGCTCGTTTCCCAAGTCTGATTGGTCACTGGGCTGTGTTCTTATCCACTATCTGGCTGTTCAGTGTAAGTTTCCATTGAGATTTACATTGATAGAAAGTACTAGCTTTGCGATACAGAAAACTCATGGTTAACCCTAGAGTTCCCTCGCTAACCCCATAATCCAGCTTTATAGTACAGGGTTGGATTGTCTAAGACATGGAAGCGGAGTGGTTAGCGATCCTGCTTCACAGCTAGAAGATTGTAGGTTCAATCCCCAACACTGTGAGGAATCTGCATGTCTCCGTGTTACTGTAGGTTCTCTCCAGGCTCTCCGGCTTCCTCCAGCCACCCAAAAACATGCATGTATAGGTGAACTGGGGACTCTAAAGTGTCCCTAGTGGATGAATGTGAGGGTGAATGTTTGTCTGTCAAGGTCTGTGTCTAAATATTAGCCCTGCAACCAGTTTGCCATTTTCCAGGGTGTACAATGCCTAAGGCCCAAAGCAGGAATAAGCTCCAGCCCCCCACCAAGTCGTAGACGATGAATGAATGTTTAAGACTTTATATTATTATGTCCATGTCTGAACACTGTAAATGTGGCATAATTCAAAGGTAGAAATAGAAGCAGGTTTGGTCATGCTTGCACTGTTCTGGTTCTCATCTCTGTAACTAATGTTTTTCTGCTAGTCCATAAAGTTTTATAGATGCTAGTGCACCACATACGTTTCAACAATTCTGGCTTTGATTTTGTTACCTCCACATTATAGGCATGTCAGGTACAGTAATTCATATCGATATATATCGGTCAGCCGATATATCGGGATGATTTTTGCAAATTTTTAGAGATCGGCTCAAAATATTGTCATACAGGCCGAACGACTACTGACCACATGACTAAAGGACTGCAGCTACACCATTTGACTGTAGAGGTCCGTGGGTGCACAGCACAAGCACAGTGAGAACGGCTCTACAGGCTGAGCGAGAACAGGTTGAATTGCTGTCCCCAAACCAAATCAAGTGTGTTTATTTAGCAGTTTTAATGTTTCTTACAAGCTAAATGTGTGTGAAATATAGCAATACCCAAACAAAACCTAAAGCTAAGGGTACTGGGTAGTTTATTCCGAGCACGCCTGTAGCATTAGTTTCTATTGGTAGTTTGGATTAACGCATTACAGTGTGTAAAGTCACGCTGGTTTGTTAAAATGCTGTCTTGAAGTGCCACAAAGTCAAAAAGGGAAATAGCGGAGAGACCTCAACGTAACGTAGGCTAATTGCAAAATGCAGAAACTGGATTTACAGATGTATTAATTATGAATTTAAAGAGGCAATTAATTAAATTTTGTTTACATTTCTTTTTTTAACAGTGACTTTAAAATATAAGAAACTGCTGCATTGCTTATTTTATTTTATTGCTAATTTCACTTATACTTATATAGCACACAAGGCTCTCTTGATTGCCACTCCATCGGCTGATCAGGTTCTGAAGATCAGTCAGGTGTGTGTTCATTGAGCTAGCTTTAATGGGGGAAACTTATATTAACACTGAAAATGCACCATGCACATGTCAGCAACATTTGAGGGTGGTGGCCCGCCTCACCTGAATTTTGGCCGCCACTGCAAAAAGTCCACAGTTAAGTGCACCTGACCCTGCCCATGAGCATTGTACATGGCCTACTTTACTACATCAGTAAAAGGAGAAGAATTAGGCAATACGCTAAGATGGTTTGACAGAGGTATATTTTGTGTCATGTGCTAAGTTTGGCGAGATCAAAACACAAACACAGAGCACATGGAGCTGCACACGCACATGATCAGAGCAGGTTCAGCTGAAGTGGGGTTAGGGAACATAAGAGTGCACTATATCCACCTGCTCTGTCTACAGGTGTTATTAACTGTTGTTCAGACTGCAGCTTCTGAGGTTTGACGACCAGCTTGTGTTGTAAAACATATTGTATTTCAATTTTGCTTTTGTACATTTGTTTAAAGTTCCTATCCCTACAAATCCATCAGCTGGTTTATTAGGAGTTAGTATCTTCCTCCTGAGTATAATTTTACTTCCCTTTGGTTTGATCAGTGCTGACCTCTGGATTGTTGTGTGCTTAAAATATATACAGTACAAATAAGTAAAATAAATTAACCTCAGTTGATGTTGTAAGTCTGCATAAAGTTAAATGGGTTTGAAAATGTTGTCTTTCCTCTATTTTTACAAATCTGCTTATAACAATAAATTGTAATACTTGTGTAGCCAATACAAGCATATGTTATACTGATACTTAATCATATTATATTATTTAATACCTTGACTTGTCTGATTCTCAAAGGTGACAGCGCTAATCGAGTCTCTTTGTGTTTCAGGGACCAGTTATTCACCACAAGAGAATTCTCACAACCACAGTTCCCTTCACAGCTCCAACTCACATCCGAACCCCAGCAAGACCTCAGACACAGTAAGTGTTCCCTGCAGCTCGGAATTAAAGCAGATTATTGACCAAACATCCAACTTCTCTAATCCAAGTCCTTTATTAGCCCTGGCTTATTTGCGGGTTATTGGCAGAATCTGGTCAAATTAAGTTCAATTTCAGTTCAGATAGTTTTTACATATTTAGATGGCCAGAATTGTTCTTCATTTCTAGTTATTATTCTCTGAAATCACTGTGATAAAGCACTGTCTGCCCTCCACTAACAATATCTGTTGTGTATTTCAAATGAAGTTGCACGCTCTTGCATCAGACCCCTCAGCACATCCTCACACACACCACTCTGTCTGGTGGCCTGGAGTTCTTAAATATTCACTCCTTTTGCAGCCTTTCGAGCCAGGGGACGACTGGTCGGAGCACATCAGCTCCTCTGGAAAGAAATACTATTACAACTGCAGGACAGAGGTGTCCCAGTGGGAGAAGCCCAAGGAGTGGCTGGAGAGGTAGCAATAACTCCGTTGTTTTGTCTGTACACCAGGCACTTGATAAAAATGACCGCCAATTGCATTGTAAACATATGGTTTGCTTGTTTGACAGAGAACAGAGACAAAAGGATGCAACAAAGACGGCAGTTGTCAATAGTTTCCCCAAAGACAGAGACTACAGACGAGAGGCCATGCAAGCAGCAGCAGCCCCCAGCTTTGGAGCCAGTAAGTGTGTCACTGTTACTGCACAGACTGTTCTCACACACGCACAACCTCTCTGCATGAGCATCTCATCTTTTTGGTTAAAATCCTCCAAAACACATTTCTTTTCTGTTAGTTGAAGATGACTGTTAGTAAAGTTGAACACTGATACTGAGAACTGCTTGCCAAAAGACCTAGTAAAGAAATTCTTTTCTGATTTGATTTTTCCTAAACATATTTTAATGACCCTAACAGTTGGTTTGTTTTGGGTTAGGACCAAACAATGCTATCAGAGATATCTGACATGCAGTGCCATGTTACTGTCAGCACATCAATCTCCCTTTTTTATTATCTAACACATATCAGGTGAGATCCAGTGCAGATTCTCTTACAGACCTTCCATATTACACACACTCAGCCCTACTGTCAACACAACTCTTGAGTAGGTGGGTTGTATTTCCTTCTGCTGTTTGTGTAAATATATATATTAGATTACGAGTACATTAATGTATGTTTAACTGCAGCTCTCTTTTGTTGAACATGTTTGAGCCAGAATCACAGTAAATATGTACATTTTAGATCTGTTCCACTGTTATGACATCCACATTAAGCTGACATAGCACTGTCATAAATTAGTTTGCTTAGTTTTCACTCTCTGAGATTGTCTGCTGTTAAAGTTGAGCCCTACTTTATCTTACATAATTTGCATCTTTTATACAGTATTGTTCATAGCTCTTGTAGCCAAGACAGGCTTTTAAGTTTGCTTCATTTGTTCATTCTTGCTCTAGATTGGGATTGCGTTTTTGTTGTGATCACGTATTATATTACTATCTTCTGTATTAGGGCTAGAATCAGGTGCTCAAAAGTAACTCTTGTCTGCTTGCCCAGACAAGTACTTAGCCTTCTTTGGCTGATGAGGCAAATGGGACATGCATATAATACATGAAGATGCACTGAAAAGAGTTTTGTTAAATCTCTTAGAGAGCATAGAAACACAGGGTCCCTTCATGGCTTGTCAGTAAGCTGACTGATTTATTTTTTTCTGTTCAGTTCCAACACAAAACAACAGCAAAGCAAAAGCAATGTGCTTCACCTTCACAGGAAAAATAAAGCAGTTTAGGTTGGAGAGCTTTTAGTTTTAGCCCTCTGTTTCCATTGACCAGATCTAGTAAAATTTACGTACTGCACAAAGTCTTGCTAAAGTAATGGCTTTGGAGCACATGGCTAATTTGCATAAACCAACAAAGTTTGCTCAGCAACAGACTGATCCTACTCTGTTCATGTTTATATTATGTCACTCCCACTTTACCAAGGCCTCCCACAGCTAATCTGACTCCTTTATCTGGTTGATTATTACTGTCTTTATTGTCTGCAGAGACTTAATTGACATTTTTTGAATTAGAATATGTTCTATGTATCTATTGCCTTGCTTTTCTTGAGTGTCAACTCAAGTGAGTTCCTTTGAAAGTCTGCGAAAATGTGTGCGCAGTAGTTCTGCTGACTACCAAGGGGGTCTACATTATCAATATATGAGGTAATGTGATACCTCAGGGGTTTGCCTTCATTTTATGTACCAGCCTAAAATGATGAGCCAAATGATGAACAAGCTACTATTATGTAGTGGATGTAGGAGTGTGTTTGACTAATGCACTGTCCTTGGTGCTGCTCACAGAGTCGGCTCAGGGAGAAAAGCCCACAGCCCAGTCCCAGTCTTCATCTTCGGGCTCTGGGAGCCTGAACCCCTCCTCAGCCCCCGCTGGCTCGTCAGCCTCCACAGTGCCCGTGTCTCCGGTCCTGCAGTCCCCTGCCCCTCCACTGCTCCAGGACCCCACCCTGCTCCGCCAGCTTCTCCCAGCACTTCAGACTGCCTTGCAGCTCAACAACGCCAGTGTGGACATGGCCAAAATCAACGAAGGTACCACATGCATTTGTGATTTCTGTCACAAAGTAGGACTCCAATAAGATGGAGTCTGATTGTGAGCATTAGTTTCATTTACAACACAGTACTGAGAACACAATTATCCTAAAGGCTCCTGTTTGCAGCATTGTCTGAACTGTGACCTTGTTTCAGCCAAGAGATGGTTCAATTATGTGTGAGTTCAGAACGACCAAACCAGACCTGACTTATGTTGCTGCCTCAGGTTGTGTAGGCTGCTGTTGTATGGGCATTATCCTCATAGTCACTACACTTTACCATTAGGCCATTTAACCTTGTTGAAGTATTTGAAGGCTATTATGTATTCATGTTTTTTTATGATAGTTGTGTGGCTCTGTAAAGCTAACATTAAATCTTACTAAGCTAATATTAAATCTCAAAAGCTGGAATAAGCTTTTCTCCTTTTAATTTTTGATGTTAAAGACCAGAAACAGCTAACAGATTAGCCACTTTCATATTATAAAAATGCTCTGGCCTTCATCTTTGTCTCCTTGGTTTACTTTTTGCAGTTCTGTCAGGAAGATGTTTACATGGATTTTGTCAGGTTGTAGATAAACTAATTTAGATTTCTCTAGTGTCACAAATACAGTTAAATAGATACTGAAAGATGCATCTAAACACACTCAGTGTTTCCTACAGAACTGCAATAGGTCTGTGGCGGGGTATTGATAACTGAGCTGCACTGAGGTTAATTTTTTTAAGTCCGTTTTTTGTCCTTTTGGATACAGTGTAGACTAGGGTTGTGCAGATGTTTGACAACCATCACGTTGTTTAGCTGGAATCTCGATGGCACTTTGTTTGAACGCGCTTGCTTTCAAATCCATCTTCCCTGCCTCTCTCTGTCGCTTTGTGTACCTGGCTTGATTCACTACACTCGTTATCATCAGAGTGCATGTCACCCTTCCTTCTATCACATAATGGTATGATCCTATTCTATCCTCCGATGTATCCAAATATAGTCCCGCCCGTCCGTAGCTGAAGATTTGGCTCTCCCTGACAGCAGACGGCTCTTCTCGTTCACTACAAAGAATCGGCTCATATGTCAACGACACATCACTAGAATTAACACTTGAGAGTGTTTCAAAGTTGCCTATGTGTTCCTCTGTACTTGGTTTCCATCAGTCAGGCTCAGACTGTACAAACATCTTACTTCACTGCGATGTCAAATTACCAATGATTTAACTGATGTGTGTGTGCACGGAGCATAGGTGTTATACTCCAATGACCATAATTCATGGGGCATTTAAGTTGTAGCGGTTATAGAGAAATAGTTTAAGTACAAGACATCTTTCGACGCTACTGCTTACTTATACTTTTGTGTAGTTACATCACATCTGTGAAGATTGAATGAAATAACACCCTGACGTCTTTCTTGACGTGATGAGAAGCAGCTCGTGTCATTCAGCACAATACACATATATACGTGTTTATTATATTGTTCTGGTAATTATTTCAGTCAAATGTAAGTCATGTTTTTATTCCAAATCTATAGCTCAAATGATTTTATTCTGCTTTTCTCTGTTGAGATAAGCAATGAATTTGAGTTATGGAATGATGAACCTCCTGCTATTTTTTGTGCATGTAAAAGTTTTAATTTAATTCTAATTTAATCTTGGCTGGTATAAAGCTAAACACATTTTACACAATTTAAACAAATATTTATTGTGCAAAAAACAGCAAATGTTTTATAGACCATTTTTACAAAATGAATCAGTTCAAGTACCTGCCTGTGTCCCGTGCGCCCACACATATCAGTTAAATCATTGGTAACTTGATTACAGTGAAGTATGATACAGTGCATGCCTGAAGGGTTGTGCACATGAATGCTATTGTTTGTAACATCTGGGACTGATGGAAATGCAAGTACACAGAGGAACACACTGAGGAAAAACCCATGAATTAATTCACACGAGAGCGCGGCACGAAGCCCGTCAGCATTCTGTAATGAAGATTTTCCCTCCCCCCAAGACGATGTCATCGTACATCACGATGTTTCACAGTAGACATCGTCTCATGTCTATTTGGTCAACATCGCACAACCCTACTGTAGACAGGAAACAGGGTGACAGAGGGGAATGACATTGAACATATGACCAGAGCCAGAATCAAACCCAAGTCACTTGAGTATGTGGCATGTGCATTATCAGGTGAGCCACTGAGGTGACCATTGAGCTTAATTTAATACACAAGCTTCCCCTGGCTTGTTCTCACATCAAAAGGAGTGTGTGACCCACAGTCTTTGTATATTACATATTTATGCAAATGAGTCGCAAGTAATTTTGATCAATAGCCTATAGACAGTGCTGCTGTAAATGCAATAAAATTAACATTACTGTAGAAATTTGCAAATTGTTTATTAATGGGATAGCCCCTTGAGATGAATCATCTCGTTTTCGAGGGGCTCCCAAATGGATGATATCTCCACACAAACAAGGCTGGTATCATTAAACGGGAAGTTCATCTGGAGATGTATTTGATAAAAGTTGCAGCTGCTGCTACGAAGCAACTTTTGTAATGTTTTGCTAATTGATCAGCTGAGCATCGCTCCTCTGTCTCTGTTTGTATCCAGCTTTAATTGCTTGTGTCACTGCGGAGAAACAAAAGATGAGACAGTGCTGGGTTTTCTGGAGAGTTGTACTACTCCTCTTGCCAACTTTTCTAGCCTTTCTTTGGTGAACAGCCGCTTAGTGGCACTCAGTTGGGTCAAAAGAGGCCCTCTCCTCTCTCTCATAAATTAACAGCAGCAGCTACTGAGTTTTAACTGTGGTCTTCACAGCTAGAAAGATAACAGAACAAACACAGGTCATTGCAGCAGACTTGAAAATATGAACCTAATACTTAATTTATTGTTGCAAAATCCAACATTTGATTGTAATCTATTTTTGGTTTGTGTGGAGTCTATTACTTGCAGACACAAAGACTGTATTTAGTAACACTCGTTTCTGTTACAGCAGTACTACTTACTTAGGGGTGTAACCTTTTGTTAGTTCAGAGGGCTGTGATGTGATCACACACACACACACACACACACTGTGCTGTCTAGGAGTGCTTTGGGACAGGGAAGGGGCGCACAGCAGTGCTGTGAGAAAAGCTCATTCTTGTTGAGAAAAGTAAAAACCAATCTCCCAAAGTCTCCAATAACACCAGGAAAAGTCGTGAGATTCATTGCTTGTCGCTTTTTTGAAAAAGGGGTCTTAAAACTCATTAAATATAGCTGTTCACACGTCGCGATCATGCATCTGTTATGTGCACGCTATAGACTGTCCTGCCACTACACTTTTGATTGCCGCCTTTTGCATTCCGTCAACATCACGTTATCAATTGACATTTAGAACTAGAAAATCGATTTTTGACACGAAGATTCAGAATCATTCACGTCTGCAATTAATCTAAGAATCTAATTTTTCCCCCACCCCTCGTGCTTATAGGCGTCTTGTTTTGCTACAGTGGTCACTTGCAAATAAAAGTTTTATGTTCATCATGTAGAACCCGCTCTTACAAAAGTATGAATTAGGGTGTGTGTGTTATAAACAGCCCAGTGTACTCTAAAATCACCCAGAAAATCCTCCAGACTGTAATTTTATGTGTGAACGTACAGATGTGAAAAGGGCTTTAGAAAAATATTATTGTATAGTATTCTGCGATTTGATTAACTATATGCTTCTTACACTGCTTATATTTTTTGTCCAGTTCTAACAGCAGCCGTCACACAAGCTTCATTACAGTCAATGCTTCACAAGATCCTCACAGCTGGACCATCAGCTTTCAACATCACTACTATCCTTTCTCAAGCGGCTCAACTTTCCAACCAAGGTAAATCAGCCCATACCAAAGTCATGTTTTGTGTTAAATGACACCTTTGGACAAGACTAGCGACTGTTTAAAGCTGTCCTTACATGTTCACTGAGTGTAGTTTTGCTTCTCTTTTTCCATCTCAGCAGCCACGCAGTCAAACCAGTCGCCAATGTCATTAACGTCAGACGCCTCATCGCCCAGGTCATACGTGTCTCCGAGGATCAGCACGCCGCAGACCAACGCAGGTCTTCTGAAGCCTCTCCTCAACACGCAGCCTGTCATCTCACAACCAAAAGTAAGAGCACTTAGTCAGCGGTGTCATGTTTCAGAGAGATGTTCCTTCTTGGAAAAATAGTGCAACTAGTAAAATGGTGGCTCAACTTGAATGAACTGTGGGGTTGTAGACCTGATTTCATGAAGAAATTGCATAATGTGTATGGAGCTTTGCGTGTGTAGTATTGACAGAAGCTTTGGTCTTCGTAGGTGAGCACACCAGGAGGGAAGCAGGCGTCTCATCCTCAGCCCACCTCCCAGCAGTCTTTGTCCAGCGATAAGCAGCACAGCCACGATGCCACGGCCGCCTCGCCCCGCACCCTGCAGCGCCAGGGGTACGTTCTGCAGGGGACACAGTCTGCCTACCAATACATGGTGGCTTTGTATTTTGTTTATTTTCAACCCTTTTTCTGCAGTGGTTTAACCCATGAAGCCTTACTTAATGGTCGTATAGCCCCATCTAGTGGACATTTATGCAATAGCTAGGTCTTTGTACAGACTCCGAGATAATATTGGCACAAATAAAACACTGCACTTTGACAGAGGTCTATCTTTGATATGAATATTACTCTGGCCTATTTGATAGCCTGTTGCAAGTGCAATAGCATGAAAGATTAGAGCAAAAAAGTTTTTTTCCCCATTCAAAAGGTATACAATTTTTGAAGATTATTTAGAAATGTAGTACAACAGTTCTGACATCAGTGTGTATGTTTATTTTAATCATTTAGGTCTAAAATTCTTTCAGATCACAACAAGGCCTTTGTTTTGGTCCTCCTGTAAAGATGGTCAAATGTCACTTACACCATCATAGAATAACATAGAATTAAAATATGCTTAAAACTTGGAACCAGCATCATTTAAATAATGTGTTGTTATTGTATAGGCACTGGATATGTCATTAGAGAGATGCTGTGTTTCCCTTCATTTGGAGGATCAGTTTTACAGGATTGTTTGGGAAGCCCCAGCACACAGAACCTGTTGTGTACATATGAACATGTCTGAGCAGGCTGCAGCACTGACGGCTTTTCTGTTGAGGTGATGTCACACTGTCTCTAACGCATGTTTAACAGAAGTCAGAGGAGTCCTTCTCCGGGCCCCAACCAGATCTCCTCTAACAACAACAACGGCGCCGCCTCCACGCCTGCTGCCTCTGCCACCCGGCCGTCATGCACCTTCACCCCCTCACTCGCTGCCCACTTTAATGAGAATCTTATTAAACATGTGCAGGGCTGGCCTGCTGAGCATGTAGAGAAACAGGTACGGCCCAGCACTACTACTTTAATACTCACTTTAGTTCTGTGATCTCGAATGTGTAATGTCTAACGTTTGTATTACAGGCTTCAAGACTACGTGAAGAGGCTCACACCATGGGGAGCATCTGCTTGTCTGAGAATTGCACAGAGCTCAAAAACCTCAGATCCTTGGTCAGAGTGTGTGAAGTGCAAGCAACGTTGCGAGAGCAGAGGTAGGACTTGTTAATCTGAAACATGATAATGTCAAAATCTTGAATTGATTAATAATTGTCTAAACCTAACCTAAACATTATCATTTGTTGCTCTCCCTATTTCTGTTGCTCAGGATACTGTTTCTGAGACAACAAATCAAAGAACTTGAAAAGCTGAAGAATCAGAATTCGTTCATGGTTTGAGGACTGTTTGAGAGTTGAAGTGAGCGTTTGGAGGAGAAAGCAGAAGACCCATTGCACATAGTTGGAAGCTGGGGGGAGAGCAGTTGTTCAGTTCCTCTTGAGCCCAGTCCCTACACACAGGAGCTGCTGACGGCCTGACTTTGGACCGCTGGACTGGGAGAACCAAGAGGAAAACACGAGGAGCTGTTGAGGGGCAGGGGGTGATTTACAGGACTCGGTTTTGTAAAAAACCAACGGTGGAAAAATGTAGATTTCTTGTAGATGTTATTATCTATGTTGTAAATATGTTTTGTAGATTGAAGCCATGGAAAGCCATGCCTATCAAAGCTTTTGACATCCAAACTAATCGACGCCTAGGCGGCTACGTTCATTAGCTAGCCTTTCCTTCATGTTAACTTGTCTGCAGTTCAAGCTTCATTTTGTCAGTAGATCACTGAACCACTCAGGATGTGTGTAGCCTGCATGTAAATCAGGAGGATGTTTGTAGTCATTCATTACAAAGAGCATAAAAGCTAACTGTGGTGGTGTTTTCTTTTATCTTGGTGAACTGGTCGTCTCAGTCTAAATTCTCCTCTGAACTGTAAACTGGTAAACATCCCCCTTTGTGCAGGTCTAATGTCACTCGTCACAGTGGATCAGTGATCTATGTGCAGCTTCTGGTGACCCTGCATTTCCCAGTCTGAATAAACAGTGCCTGGTGGTGTGCTGGAGTGAGTGATTTAAAAAAAAAACTGAAAGATGTGATGGCGTGCTGCTTTTGGACCATTCCCACTACCCTACCCTGGCCTCCGCCCTGCCCTGCCCTGCCACCATCCCCTCTGCGGGTCTGTACGAGCCCAGGTGGTGTCACTGGTTCATTCCTCTGTACAGTTGATCAGACTCCAGTTTTCTGAATGCTTTTATCAAGTCAATGGCAATATGATATTCACACTTTTATTTCAGCAAAAGGCAGGTTTGGGCAGAAGCACCTCAACAGTCAGAGCAGGGCAATGAGAGGTCACAAGGTCAAATGTGAAATGTATGTATTGTAATAAACATGTTAAACTAAAGTGAGCACTGGGTATTTTTCTTGGAGGTTTGGTTTTTTCGCTAGTGCCTTGTTCGGAGTCTTAAATCTCAGCTTCATTTATTGAAAAGTCTCACATCTGTTCCCTTTTTTCTCTCATGTGCCCAACAAGAAATCTTCAAACACGTCATGGTTCAAGTTGGTTTTCCATTCCTCTTTTTGTTCCAGGGTCCTGAGCTGCAAAAGTTTGACCTCACCACACAGTAAAGGTGACCACGTCATTACTTTGTATATTGTTTCCTGACGTATATGGACAAATGAAATAAAATCTGCCTCTTCAGGGCTATGTTGTTCTTGGGGTTTTTCCAGCACTAGACACTGGCCATATTAACATTTCTGTCATGCCCAGTCTGCTGTGGGTTTGAAAGAATAATGATCAGATCAAAGATAGATTCAGGTTTGCTTCCTGGAAGCTGCTCTTTCCTATAAACACTTTGTTTTGTTAGTCAGTTATTTAGCAGTAGAAGTTGTCAGTAGAAATCCACCTATGCAACACAGTATTTTTTAATATATAGCACCCATTCATTCACAAATTCTTTCAAAAGAGGGGATCTGAGAATATAGCCGCTGAAACTGCACTGGGCTGAAATGCTTAAATGTTGGAATAAATAAGAAGACAAACTGGCTGGGAACAACAAGATTAGCTGAAATCAGATTTTAAAAATACATTTAATCAATCTTACCTTTAAAGTAATTATGTCTTTGGGTGAAATTCAAACTCAATCTACTTTATTTGGTAAAGTAACCTTTTTGGTGACTCAAACTGCTGTCATTTGACTGTGTAAGATATATACTTGTTTTTTATGGCTTTGTTGAGATAAAAATGTAAAGTTACATTTATCAAATGTTTTTTAAATTAATAGCCCCTAGATGGCAGCACCTGCGTTGTTTTAGCATGGCCTGAAGAAAGACTCAAGAGTATAGTCTACATATGAGAAGTTGTTTTTTTATCTAGTATTAGTGCATTTTTCTCCTAGTATTTACTAATAAACTTAAACTAAATGAACAAATGGAGTTACCAATAATTTATTTAAATGTTTAAAGAAATAACTGCATGTAGAATCAGTTTTATTGCCAAGTAAAAGAGAAAAAAATCCAAAGTGCTTGGAATTTGTTTTATCTTTTTAAGAGCAATACCCTGGCTTGACCCATACCATTCTCTGAATCTCTGTAACTAGAATAAGCAAGAGCAAGAGACAGACACCCTCTTTACATTTTAACATAGACTCAACAACTTATAGTTACGGTTGCTTTGCAATGATCAAACACAGATTATCTACAAAGCACCTTTTTTGAGGATACAACACTGTGATGACAAATTAATTCACCACAGAAATCCCGACAGATCCCATCAGTTTCCGTGTCTCTAGATAAAGTCTGAATGAGAGTCTTCAGCCCAATCTGTCACATCAAAGCGGCTGCTCCTCTACTGTATGTATGCCCATAACTGTTAAATCTCTCGCTCTGATGCTGAGAATACCTGCGTGCCATTATCTGGGGAGAGTGGAGGAGACCTGGATGGGGCCTGGAGACGGCCTGCCTGTCTCGGCCTCTTCACACAGAACCTGATATGGCTCACATCAAAGAGCGAGGAGGAAGCCCAGGAGGTGTTGGAGGAAGTGTGTCTGCCACACTGGGGCCTTGTGCACTCAGGCAGGGAAAAGAGGCTTTAAGGGAACTGCATTTTGATGTTTTTTAATCCTGTTTCTCAAAAAGATCTCAGTTTGCACATGTTAACGATGAATCTTCCATTCACACTGGTGTTGGTTATGGAGTTCCTCAAGGTTCTGTGCTTGGACCATTACTGTTCACTTCACACTGGTGTTGGAGAAAGTGTGTCTGCCACACTGGGGCCTTGTGCACTCCGGGTTCCGTTCACACTGCAGGGAAATGTGGCCTTTATTTATGTATTTATTCACTGTTCACTCATTTGAACTGATTGAGTAAGATTTAACCGGAGTAAAAGTACCACAGTGAACACTACCGTGAGTTTTGATTATTTTTTATTTTTTACTCATGATATTAAATAAAATTAATGCTTTTGCTGTATAAATACCACATTTCAAGTTTTATGAGTCTTTACATTAAATAGTTTTGCCACACTATAGTCATTGTCGTTTTTATGTTTATTTATCAGATGATTAAAAGCGCAATAATGTGAAATCTAGGTGGCTGTTAGCACTGTGATGCAAATTATGCTAAGGCGGTTAAGATTTAAGCATCTTGATAAAGTCTTTTAAAAGGTGGAAGACATTTACCTCTCATCCAAACGTTTTTGTCAGTTGTCTGAAATGATATATAAAACATCAGTGCATTATATGTCATCAAAAGTTCCATTTTGTTCCACTTTGATAAACAGCCACTTTTGCTTCAAACCAGCTTGTTATTGTTTTACTATTTAATATAAAAAGAAACCACTGACCATGCATAAGACCTACCAGTACTATTAAACAAACAACTACTAAACTATAAAAATATAATTGTATGCAAAATGTATATTGTATACATTAGTGCAAAGGCTGTGCTAAAATGTTTGTGCATGTTGCAGTATGAGGTGCAATTGTGCATCTGCTACATAATGATTTCAGTCACAGGCCAATAGCGATAATAGAGATAATTCATATTTGACAAACTTGCTTAAATAACGACTTACAAATCGAGTACAATATTTTAAATCATGTTAAACTGTAAGTGTGCACATACAGTATTTTCACAGAAAGACCCACCGTGGTTGTTGTTGGTGTTTTATTCTTTATTCCTTTACTTTGGAATACTGCATCACAAATTTTCAGTTGTTTCGTTTTGGTTACAGTATCTGACTGCAACTTATAGAGATTGTTTTGTTGTAGTAGTAACCCCACCCTTACAACGTTTCTGCTTTCTGACTGATATTTGCATATGCTTTTCCTCAAACATGCAATACAAGTGTGACTACAATAATTGATGGAAAACAGTGGAATACTTCTCGATACTATACAGACGCACTATGGGCCCCACAAACTAAAACTTCTCTGATGTTGCACAACATTTATTCTGTATGAAAACACACAACACATTTTTCTTTTAGCCACACTGAAAAATATATTGTCAAATTCACAGTATATTATATGTAAACATGATCACTGTTATCAAAAAATCTGATCTGGGACACTTTTGACACCTGTCTTACCTCATGAAAAGGTCTGTTTGGTTTATTTTTGAAGTGCATTTCATTCATTTACAATTACACGTAGTCCCTCCCCCCTCTCTCTCTTGTTCAGCCCAGTCTCAGTCGTTGGAGCAGCTTTTGTTATTCAAAGTAGCTCCTGTCTGTACCTGGTCACACCTCGCCCCGCTGCCTAATGTGTGAAAGCAGACGACCCATGGCCCTTAATGACTCCCCTCTTACACAAACCCCCCTGCGCTGAAAGCTTGTTGACGCTCATCTTCTCAGCTTGAAAAGACACACAATTTAGTTCTCTACACCACTCCCTGATACGTGTTTTAGAGCATTTCATTGTTGTTGTCAGTTTGCAAAATTCAAGTGCAATGTTTTTATATTGTTTTAGAGTTATTTGTTCCTAAATACGTTATTAACCAATTGTACGGTCACTTTTTTCATGTTCAGGTCAGCCACGGGATAAGATGTTGCACACTTACATCAACACACACGTCAAACTCAACGTGGTAATGTTGTACTTGGCCCTCCAAAACATTTGGTAGGTAATTTTTTGGGGACTTTGCACATTAATCATAGACAAAGGCACTTAACTATTGTAAAGATATGAAACAGGCAACAATGCCACAACAAAATGACACTAAACAGGGGAAACAATTTTAAAGGGACCAAATTGCGGCTTAAAATGAGGACAAAGTGGCACAAACTGAAGTAAATTCACAAAACGTTGCCTGAAAATGAAGAATAAAAGAGGAAATTAATGTTAAAACAACAAACATAAACATTCAAACACTGTAAAAGTTAATAAAAGATACCAAAGTGTCACAATCTTCAGCCCCTGAAAAGATTCTTGTTTACTATTGTGGCCCCTGGATACTTTGAGTTTGAGACCCCAGGCCTAATGTATGAAAGCAGACGACTCTGGCCTGTAATGACTCTCCTAAAAGATTGCTTACAGACCTCTTGCAGTTATTAAATTTTATGATGTAGGACTACTGATCCCAGGATTTATACAAAACTGTAAAAATGTGCCCCGGTAAAGTTAGAGCCAAAACAAGTAAACACACATTTTGTAATTATGATGTTAATTTGATTTCATCTAAAAAAAAAAATAAAAAAAATGCCGCACCACTAGAGAGAGCCAGTAAGCCATGCCATATCAATAGTAAATTAGTCAAGACCACATTTGCCTACAGATGGTGCTGGTGGACTGTGTCAAAACAATTTTCCATTCTTCTTCAATTCCAACAGTTTTATAAGAGTCATAATGTATGTGAATGAAAATTGCACAAGCTCTTGGTAATGTGTTAACCTTCTCTGTCAGTTTCACAGAGATGCGCTGTTGAGGTGATGCACTCCTCTGCAGCAGCAGTACGTGTTAGTGGCTGCTCCATGCGTGCTGTGCTCTCCCACTGCAGATAAGTGATCTAAGGCCAGCCCTGGACTGGCGCCTCTGTGGAATTGCTGATAATTAGGGTAATTGTAGTGTGTAGTTTTCAGAGCAGCCTAAAGCACTCTCCTCATCCTGTTGTCTGTCCGCTTCAATCAGGCCCTGTGCATTTTCAGCCAAGAGACAAGCTTCATTAGTCCAATCTCCCCTCGGGCTAAGAGCTGACTTTTCTCGCGCTTGACTTTTTTATTTTTAATATATCATTGAAATAATACAACTTTTTTTTTTCGTCCGTTCGAGCTTTATATGTCAAAGAGAAATTGACAATAGGCGTTGATAATAACAAGCAGGTGTATTTGTTTTAGTTGGCGTGTCGCCGTGTCGTCCCGGTGGCGCCATGTTTCTTCTTGGTTTGTTAATTTGTCCTCCGCCCGGCTGTCCTGTCGTCCTCCCGCAGCAGCAGCAGTCTGTAGCCTGAAGGGAAGAGGCTCTGCCCGGCGTCAGCCTGGCTACAGCGGTAAACAGACAAACCAGGTAGCCTCTCCACTGCTGCCGGGTAGGCTATTTTTAGGGACATACAAGTGTAGTATTTGGCAAATAATGAAGAAATGTTTGAATTTGTAAATGAATGCGTTCTTAACCCACCATGTGTAGTAAAAGTATAGTATAGTGTTGTAGTGTATGCCTTTTTTTTTTACATGGTACGTGGTTGCTAGACAAACAAACATGAAGCTAACTATTAATTGGCCAACTGTAAGTCAAACGGAGCCGTAGCTAAGTCCAAATTAGTAGCCCACACTAGTTATAAGTAGTAATTAGAATACCAAAATGGTTTTAAACGTGATTAATTGATGCTGTTATGGATGCCATTTGTGACGCATTTTTTTAAAAACCATCATTTTCAAAGATATTTAATAATGACATATGGAATATAGTATTATGATAATGAAAGGGCATGAATGAAGTGGGTGGTTTAACCGGCTGCGTCAAGGCAGATACTAATATTTGGCGTGAAACCGGAAAATGACATAAAAATAAAAGCATCGAAACAAAATTACTTCAACATGGATTCACACGGGATTTCACCAATACTGTGGTCCCAAAGGGGTCAGTGCGATAGAAGGTATGACAAACAATATTCTGCCTCTGTATCTATGTGCTTTTTTCATGTCATGTAAAATCTTGTAACCTCTGTTTAAACCAAAATATTTTAAAATGTGTCTGAGAATACGTTTATTTAAAATAAAAATATATGTCAAGTCTAAACGGCTTTTTTAAATTAGTTTTTCATCGCACCTATATTACATTATTTGTCAAATTACTTGGATTTGGCCAACATATACATATACTAAATATAGTGACTATATATTTTTTTATTCACATTATTCCTATAAATGTATTTAAATCTTATAAACCCATAAGTTCTATTCCTTTTAATTAACAACTTTCCTCATGAAGTGTAATTATGTACTTTTCAGGTCTTACTTTGAAAAAAACTTCCGGATGTGTCCTTGTTGCCGCCGTTGTCCTTCCCTCATCGTGCTCTGGCCAATCAGCTGAAAGTAGGCGGGGCCTCGGTCGACCACAGCTATTTCTCCTGCTAACTCTGATCTCCGCTGAGTTTGTCTGCAGTCCTTCCTCTTGTGGAGTTGTCGCTCGTCTTTTTAACCAACTTTTCATCGTCTAGGAATACAAAAGTGATGCTTATCCGTTTCCTCTTTTACACAGACACAACTGAAGACCGGCAGTGACTTGTTTATTTGCCTATTTTCCGTTCTTCTCAGGAGTATATCCCATTTCTCCTTTTTTCATCTTGAAGAAAGCGCTGTTTTACGTCTTCGGTAATGACTGACAACTTTTAAAGTCTTTTCCAGTTTTCGTGCGGGAGAGGAAACCGCTTGGCTGTATTCTTGCTCTTTTTTGCTCCAGTGAGGATTGTTAATTGTCGTGTTTTCGAGTCGGAATGCCTGTTCTTGGCTGTAGCTCCATGTAAGTCTTTTCCAGCCCTTTGCCCAGCGGACTGTGCTGCTGCTACTGGATCTACGAGGACTGTGTGCGCATTAATCTGGTGTCAATGGAGCGCCAGTCCAGTTTCATTTCCCTCTGGCTCCAACTGGAACTTTGTGCCATGGCTATTCTTCTTACAAAAGGTATATAGACTTTGCTCTGTGAACGGGGCAGTGCGGGATAAACGTAGTTAGCTTAGAAGCGTGCGGAAACAGGGGTCTCGTACAGACAACAGTGAGTGGGACTATTTCTTTTTAGGAAATGTCGTTCGCGTGATTCCGAACGAAGTGAGATGAAAACCAATTTAATGAAACACCATTAGTTTCACGTTACTTTCTGCAAGTCTCCTTCCAATTTGCAACAAAAACGCCTGTAATGCTTGTCCAACGAGTAGACCATTTATACTATTTGTCAGTGTACAGTACAAGTATAGATGTGTAGACCTCTACTACATACCCCATAGAGAAGTTTGACTAATTAATCTGTTCCGGTGTTCCATCAATTGATTTATTACAAGAAATTATTCATATGAACTGCCATCCTATAGACTAAACTACCAGAGCTTTATCTTTTTCTTATTATCTATTTGCTTTCAGCTCTTTTTTAAGATTTTTGCAAGAATTTTTGTAGGCAACAGCATTTCTGCCCCATTATGGAATGTATATTAATTGTTTATGAAAGGGTAGATTTATCTTTCATACTAGTTCACAAAACCTTACACTCTAACTCCTCACGCATCACAGCAGACTGCCAAACTCTCTAATGATATTCCTTCCAATGCCCTGGATGAACCACTGTGTTTCACTCCACTAACTTATCTCACTCCAGAAACTGCCATTCATACAAGACTGAGCAGGACTAAAAAGCTCCAGTGCAGGGCCAGTTTCTCCCCCCTCCTTTTACCCACAGTGGGGCCTCTCCTTTCTAATGAAATATTCTCCAAATGACCTGCCCGGGCCCTGCTGCTCCAATCATTCACAGGGAAAACACTGATCTGATGAATGTGCTGCTGCGCTGCGACCTGGCACATTCAAAAAGGAGGTATACCTCTGAGGGAAACTCACTTTACTCAGACTCTGTTATGATTGTAAGACATAGTTTGGAGGGATACGTCACATACAGAACTTTAGTTACTTTAGTTACTGTCAAAAACCAATTGTTTGGTTCCAAGATTCAACTGAAAAACTAAAAGCCGACAGTCCTAATGATAAGGTTACTGGAAGCTCTTTAGATGCGACCTGATGCACCCTGCCCCCCAGGCCGTCCTGACCACAAGTAAAGCCTTGCGTGCAAACGGGAAGAGGAGACTCCTGCGCCCTGCTCTTTCCCCCTCTCTTTACGAGGTTTCCATTTGGGTTGAAAGAAATTGACTTTGGCAAACAAACCGCTAATTATAAGCTCCTCGGTTCCTGTTTTATAAAAGAGACAGAAAGGGCAATTTTGTTTTGGAGAAAGAGGCGTATTTGTTGAATTAAAAATGGGGGATATTCCCATGAGATCTTTAAAAACTACCTTGGTGTTTACAGCAGGGCTTAGAGCATACAAAGCTTTCATTTTGAAAAGCATATTCAGTAGAGCTATTGTTGGACTTGTAGCATTTAAACTGCCAAAAGCTCTTCTCATTAGTTTGTTCAATAAATTCTAACCATTTCTATTTCATTATTCACTTCCCAGGAGAAATCAGGTGTTACTGTGACGCGCCGCACTGTGTAGCCACCGGATACATGTGCAAATCCGAACTGAACGCCTGCTTCACTAAAGTCCTGGACCCCCTAAACGCCAACTCCCCGCTCACACACGGTTGTCTAGACCCCGTGGCCAACGCAGCCGACGTCTGCAGCAGCAGCAGCTCCAGGAACGTCGACCCACTGAGCGGGGCCTTGGCTACGACGTTGGAGTGTTGCCACGACGATATGTGCAACTACAGGGGCCTTCACGACCTGGCGCACACCAGGGACTCCTCAGGTAAAGAGACAACATTGAAATAGAATTGTCTTTGGTATAATTTATGGGGCTTGTCCGGGAATATATAACATTGAGTGGTTTAATAGTAAAGTGTAGTCCATGTATGTTACACTATAGTTCAAATAGGGGTCAATTTTAAGTCTGTTAGAAGTCCGTCCTATGTTTTTTTAAATTTACTTGATTAAAACGTCCCTCAAGTGACAATGTTACAAGCTGCAACTACATTTACATGTTATAAACAAGGACTAAACTAGGTTTAAGATCAAGGTTTAACCATGACGAGGGCTAGAGAAAGATATTATGGCACATAAAATAGATTCACTGATTATATTCAAGAAAGCCAGAGTACAACCTAGTTACATTATTTATATGTTTCCTACTTTTTTAGTTTCAATATCAATGATTAGCTATTTCCATAGTTGAAGACTGAGATTTATATGCACTAATGTGTATATGCTACATTTTTACACTTCTGCACCCTTTGTTAGACGCTAAAGTGCGTTTTGTTGTCTTTTTATATCCAACATGTTTAGTGCCAGCAGTTAGATGAATCTTAACATATTTCGTAAAACCCAATTTTTATATAAGTGTGTTTAAATTGTAGTACATTCCCAAACAAAAAATCCAGTTCAATCCTAGTGTTGTGATTCTCAGCCTTATTAGAATGAGATTTATTTTGCTCATACTCTGAGACATTCAGAGATCACTGTGAGATCATTTTGAAAATCATGGCGCAGCCTACAAATGGCTTAATAGTAATATGTTTTGCTGTCGGATTCTTCAAACATATAGACCACCCTTTCCTCTTAGGCTTTTTTCTAACTTCCCTACATAACACAGACTCCATTGGACTTTTAATGTTCTCCAGCGAAGGCACAGAGCAGCCAGTTTACCTCGAGCACTTGGAAACAGATCAGATATTTTCTTTTTTTTATTATGTGTGCACCATGTAATTTTCCCACTGAGGAGGAATGTGCCTTGTAGAGTGAATATTCCCTGACGACGCTGCGTGTTGGCCACTAATACGAGCTTGTTATGAAAAGGTGCTCACACAGACAACAGACAGACATTCAGAATGAGAGGAAGGGAACTTCTCCTGAGGCCATTTTGTGTTCCCTGTTGTAGTTTATTAGCTGAAATTAACGTCTGGCTTCTGGCTAGGACAAAGTGACTCATTTGTTTTTAGTCCTGCTGCCCTTTTTCACTTTGATCTCGGGGTGTCTTCGTTTGTACTCGTCACCTGACTTGAGTTATTATTTCAAATGCATGTTAAACACTGTATTGGTAATAATAGCTCAACTGCTTTGACTCAACAACAAAAGAATAAAAGGCTATCCACTGCCTTCTAAATGCTCAGTCACTTGAGTTTAATAATCAAAGGCAAAATATAACCCAAACGTATTATTATTCAGGAGATGATGCATGATATTTTTTGTCTCTGTAGCTCTTGGTGAATTAAGACTGCATCCACACAAATGTGATTTCATTAAACTAAAACAAACCTAAAGGATGTCCGTTCAACTTAGAATTGATGACAGTGGATTCTGGAAAAAACACTTGCATGGCCAGATACATATAAAAAAACAACAACAACACAGTAATATTAACCAAAGTATACTGCAAATGCTTCAGTTTTTGTCTCGTTCACATATTTTCAAAAACAGATATTCTACCTAGAGCACTTTACAAAATATACCTGTCCAGAGCTATAAATGCTCACACACGTTTTTCAAAACACTAGATAATGATAAAGATATAGCAATTTGGGCAGGTTGAACAGTTTTTGAAGGATTTTCTTAACCTACAAGGCTACAAGTTGCAACTCCAAATGTATCCTAAGTGTGGACATTTAAAGCCAGAAGATTTTAATACCATTCAAAAACTTTCTCCTGTGGTCAAGTGAAATTTCAATTACATCTAGTTTGTTGATTATTATATATATTTATATATTATATATTTATTTTTTCTGTTCCAGATCACAGCCGCTACCCGCAGGATGGCAACAGAAACCTGGTGACGCGGGTGCAGGAGCTGGCCTCGGCTAAAGAGGTGTGGTTCCGGGCAGCAGTCATCGCCGTGCCCATCGCTGGGGGCCTCATCCTGGTGCTGCTCATCATGCTGGCTCTGCGAATGCTGCGCAGCGAGAACAAGCGTCTGCAGGACCAGAGGCAGCAGATGCTCTCGCGCCTCCACTACAGCTTCCACGGCCACCACACCAAGAAGGGCCACGTGGCCAAACTGGACCTAGAGTGTATGGTCCCAGTCACGGGCCACGAGAACTGCTGCCTGACCTGTGACAAAATGAGACAAGCCGACTTAGGCAATGATAAAATCCTGTCTCTGGTGCACTGGGGGATGTACAGCGGCCACGGAAAGCTGGAGTTTGTATGATCTCTGCTGGAGGACTGCTCATTCCTACTTAAAGACATTCCCATTTCATTGGACTGGGTGTTTTTTTTTACCCAGCGGAGAAAAATACAGGACTGATCTCATGCCGTGTGGTTTTTTGCTTGAGGAGCACTTTACTTGAAAATGA
This sequence comes from Rhyacichthys aspro, assembly GCA_036850595.1. NCBI lineage: Eukaryota > Metazoa > Chordata > Actinopteri > Gobiiformes > Rhyacichthyidae > Rhyacichthys > Rhyacichthys aspro. The sequence goes on from CM072167.1 coordinate 3,931,937, forward strand.
AAGGCAAAGCTACGAGGAGCTTAATTTAAAACTTGAGAGGGCTCTGGGATCCAGGACTTACTGATGGCTGAAGGATTCCACATCTGTCTTATTTGCACATTTGTATAAAAAGAACACAAGTTGTTTGTTGCATAAAACTGAATTTGACACTGACACCAGGGTACAAAAGAGACTGTGAGGAGTAAAAGATTTCAGTGTTTTTGACTGTAAGTGCACACTCCTCTGTGTACAAGCTTATTGTAAAGATTTAAAGTATATATCTATTTTTGTCTGATAGAAGTGACTGTTGTGTCCTGCTCTGGGTGAATGTCCAACATCTCTCTGTGATCAGACTTTAAGCTTGAGTGTGAGAGGAAACCATTAAAGGTGACTTTTTATTTAACAGATCCACTTGTGTTGTGTGTAAAGTAAAGCATGTGTCTTGACTCTGAATCGGAGGAAACCGAGGATGCGTGTGACAGGACGATGTAGCGGGGCGTTTGTGGAGCAGTGTGACCTGATGCGGTGTGTGTAGTGCACAGTGAGGCTTTGTTTTACAAGCCAGTTACATCTGCTCTTGAACTCTTTCCAAAGGTCAGTCAGGAAGCTTCCAATAGCTCCTTGTGTCCCTCCCAGCAGGTTATATCATGGAAGTAGTGTAACATTAGTTTTATACTTAATTGAGTTCTGTGAAATCCACTTAATTATTTTAAGACATAAGGTTTTGGGAAAGGAAACTTTTGTGTAAAAGTAGCCAGAAATCCACAGTGAAAATGCACAAGATCCCTGTTTATATATTTTCATTCATTCATTCATTTTCTACCGCTTATCCCACTTTGTGGGGTCGCGGGTGGCTGGAGCCTATCCCAGCAGCTTTGGGCCTTTGGCGGGGTACACCCTGGACAGTGGCCAGTTCGTCGCAGGGCTGTTTATATATTTTTTATAATATATATTTTATTCAGTGTTAAAATTTGGACTATGTTCAAACACATAAATACTGCAAGTGCAAAATACCCTTTCATGAATATGGTTTGCCATTAAACACCATCATAGTCAATAATTACTAACACTTCATAAAGCCCTAGAAGAAGGCCCTAAGTTACGATTATAAAGGCATAATATGCATGACTTTACATATAAAGATACGCCCAATGGGAAACCACTTTTATTCCATTAACTGCAGAAAAATGTGGAGATCAATATCTCTGTGAAAACACATTCCTTGGTCTGTATTTCATCATTTTACTCTCTTTTTCAAATGAAGGGGACATATTTAAGTGTCAGACATGAACAACTTAGAAAAATGAACATACATCAAAACTATAAGGAGCTCGACTGTATTTAAAAACTGGTTAGGAATAAAAAAGATGATAGAAACTGGGTTTACCATGGAATGGTCAGGAAATCCTGCACGTTGTACTTTTAAAACAAAATGTGCGTGCCTTGAAAGAAAAGTCAAGAATGTTTATTGCACAAAGTCATGGTCTCTTTGCTTTTAGTTTATAAAGTAGTGGAATAATGACACTGAATAGCCTGATAGGAGCAATAATGAACTGGTTGCTTGTAAAAAGTGCCTGCAATAGCACCAATATGGCAGTTGTTAAAGTATTATTTTGTTTCTGTCTCATTAGTGGTTTCAGTAAACTTCTTAAGAGTATTTACATTTTCTAAAGCCTAAATGTCACAGCAGTCCCAGGGGAGGATGGCGGCCGTCTCTTGTGTTCTCTGTCTCCTACCACCTGCGTCACACAAAAACAAGCTCGGGTTGAAAAGTTCACACCCTAAAGTCTCCTAGGTCGCTATGGCAACCACAAGCAAGTAAGTTTAAAGTCGCTGATGAGTGTGTGTGTGTGTGTGGAGCCCTGACCCTTGTTTCTTTCCATTAGGAGGACAGGAAAACACTATTAGCAGCGAACCACTTAAGAGCAGTTTGCATTAGCGCGGCTCGGCCCACGCTCCGGGCCTCCCTCAGGACTATTACCTCTGTAATCATAACAATGTCCTCTGCCTGGACGCTCTAATGTGGCTGCTGTTTGCTTTAGATTCACTCCACTTTGCCGGCTCACCCAAGGGTGTCAAGTCAGTCCACAAGGAGGAGAAATCATAACCTGAGCACATGGATAAAAGAGGTTGAATTTAACATTTCAAAGTCAAAAATAGTTTCTTCTGGGGTATCTTCAAAACAATGTTAGTGCCATGGGAGAAAAGCCAAGAATTTAAGTACACAATTATGTCCTTATTGTCTGTAGCCTATAAATTAGCGGAATCTGGGCACAAAAAGTTTGACTCCAAGTGTTAAAGGCTGTGTTTTTGAATAATGAGAAAATGGTTGCTTGCAAAAAGTCAATTCAATAATTCAAAAGTGCCTTACAGATACTGGCTTATCCTGGTTTCTGAAATCAGGATTGGGTGTTTACATGCAACAAAACGGGAGACCTGATCAAAACCAGGATATTCAAACTTATGTAAAGGCACTCACTGTATATGTAGTTAACAATCTCATCTTGCACACTCTACAGTGGGAACACATTTAGGGGTTATCCATTCATGACCTGACCAATACTCATACATTTAGGGTAAATAAAAAAAGTTCACATTAGGCACTGTCGCCATTAAAATTAGCAGACCAAACAAATCCAAGTGGAAATTGGCTGTGATGGCGCCTCCTTGCAAAATTGCTGAAAAAAAGGGTGCTTCTCCTCTAGCAGTGCTCAGTTTGTTCTCTCCACGTAGTTGTAGAAACACAAATAGGAAGTAATTATCCTGTCTGTGGAGGTTTAAATGTCAAAGTGTGTTGTTTTGAGGTGATTATACGCTACTGACAATGGTTTTGGATGATATCTTCCATTTGGTTCAAATGACTACAACAGTGCACCTTTAATTAGACATTTTAAATGACATTTATGATGGTGAAATGTTGGGAGATTCATTTAGGGACACCCAGTTCATTTGAATGGCAGCCAACGCATTATGTAACATTATGTAACATATTCTCAGATGATTTACCATTAAAAGTATGCAGTATTGTAGTGTTTCCATGAATGCTACATATTACTTTTATTGTGCTTTCAAAGATACCTGGGATAAATAATTTAAAAATGACACGATTCATTACCAATCTTAAAATACAAGCATCCTTTGATGCTTTGATTTGATTACACACACATTTTACATTTATGCATTTTTTTTAACAGAAATAATGATTGTGAATCATATGTCGAGAGTATCTTGAACTTTTCCATTGCTGGCAGTGTGTTCAATGTTCACAGTTGGAAGCACCATTAGCATTGTTAGCAAAGCAGTACTGGCTGCAAACACAATAAATACATCAATTTTAGACGATATGATTAGGTATGTGAAATAAAACTGTAACTACATTGGTAGCTTTGGCTTGTCCTGTCCAACATTTCCAAAGTTCTTTAAAGTAGATTTTTCACAGAAACACCAAAATAAACTTCATCTGACTTGACTCCACTTAAAACAGGGAGAAACAAGGACACACACTTCTCCTTTGTCCACAGTGTCCATAAATTACCAGCTCGCACAGCCTCCTAAAGACCACCAAACCCTCCGTATTCAAAGCCTTGTATCGCTGCCACCCTGCCGTCACACTTAACTGCCACAAAAGCCCCAGCCAACGGCGGCAGCACGGTCATTAGTGTCGGCCATTTTGCCCAGCACTAGGTGGTCGGGCTGCTAGTATTCACATGCAAATTTAATGAGGTGGCCTTACAACGTCCATCAAAAGAGCCCCAATTTGTTTGGAAGCTACTTCAAGCTGCTCCGGACTTGGCTGCCAGGAGATTTTTATGACAAGCCTTAAATTTCCCGGTCATAATATTTTAGCAATAATATTTCAGATGCTGTAGGAGTTAAAAACATGCTGCCTGTGCATTTCTTAAAACAATGCAGTAATAGGCCCTAAAACCCAGTGCCCAGTGTGGCGGAGGGACGTGTGGAACAATATACAGGGTGTAAACACACATGGAACGTGTTAACACCTGCACACAGTAAAAGATCTACACCTCTCAGGGCAGTGCCAGGGACTAGGAATACCCACATGGGCTTTACTGAGACTGTTTCTGGTTTATTCTGAGATCCACTGAGCCAGACCAGCTTAGGACCCTCCAGGCATCCACAAAGTCTCCAACGGTATTGGGGACACTTTTTGGTAATGGAAATGCATCAGAAGCAACCTGATTCTATGTAAATGAGGCAGAAGGATCCACACCTGTTTTGGTGCTGGAGAATTACCCGCCAGACCCATATTGTGCTGCTCCAGTGAAGACTTGGCTAAACTGAAGTTAGCCACAGCCTTTTTCTGCAGCAACATAGTCAATGCATCCTTTTCATCCAAATACAATACAACTGTGAACTTTGACGAGTTCTCACTGAAAACAATGATGTTCCATACATACAGACAGACAGCATATGCACCGGTTACAACAACAATAGAAAAAACGTGGTATATATATATTTATATATTATAGCATATAAGCAATGCTCCCCAAAAGTTTAAACATTTGTCTGTTCTGGAGTGGACCTCAGCCATTTTCAATGACTGTAACATTTGCAGCAGCGGAGCTCATAGCACCCCTACTGGCCTGGAAGAAATACTACAGCAAATCACGGCGAACACAGGCTCCTGAATACACCACAAGTGGCATTTGCGTGTGTAAGATGATGGGATGAGTACATGTTTCATAATTTTTGCATTTTCAGAAAGAATAACTTGTTTACCCTTTTGATGTACTGACATTAAGCCACAGTCTAGCAGCGGGCTGACTCATATGGAACATACTTGAGGCCTGTTTACCAGCTCCCAACCACAAACAAACAGAGACACTCCAGAAAACAAACATGACAAGGCATTCCAAACGATGAAAAAAAAAACATCTGATTTTGAATTCAACTAATCACCATGACAGTAGAGACAGAGATCTGATGGAATAAGACCATCTAAATATTTAGCCCGTTAATTTCCGCTCGGCGACTGAAACTCCAGTCCAGTCTCTGTCCTCATTGACTTCTCCCTGTCCGTCTAAACATTTACCCCAGTGTCTTGTTAACATTTAGATAGAAATCTGCCCCCAAAGAAAAATAATAATGTTGGGAATGTTTAGAAGACGGGTCGGCACTCTTCAAGTTAAATGTTGCTCTCTGTAAATAAGACTTAAGTATTTGTATTTAGAGGTTTTCTTGCAAAAGCCACCTTCAGACCTGACAGTAGATTTTGGACATTCATCATTCAGCCTCAATGTGACTGAAAATTATATACAAAAACTAGTATTTTCTTATTGTTGTATTAGTGCTGAGTGCAGCCAAAAACTAATTTAGATAGATGCTTTTATTGTTATTGTGTTTGCTGTTTTGTGTGTAAATGGCCTCATGGTCCAGCTCCAGTCCCACTTGACCATGAATAGCTTGTTTGCAGTCATGTGATTCTGATGATGCATTTAAAATCAGCCGAAGGGAAGTAACAGAAGCTGTGGCAGAGAAAGAGGAAAGCTCGCATTGTGCAGAGCTTAGATGCTGTTTCAAGATACAGACACAGATACAGAATGTACTTAATGAAGAAGAACAAATGAAAGCCTACAAAAGTATAGATACATAACATTACTTTTTTGTCAGTGGTTGGGTCCGTGACTTCTGTTTCATTGACTGTTGTTTAGTTGTTGCCATGGTGAGTGTCTTAGTTATCTACCATCAGCACTGGGGCAGCCTTAACATTGTTTTTTTATGTCGAAAATGTAACTAAAAGCTGTTATATTTACAATAATTTCACTAAAGATTAGTTACTTTGATGAAATGGCCACTCCAGACACAATTATTATTAAACTCTGAAGACTTTTCTGGCACTTTTCTGCTATATCCTTCATCTGTGAGGACAGCCACATTGGGAACATCATATAAACTCTGGTGACTGGTTGGTGGCATGATTAAGTGAAGTGAACCATGCAAAACATCAACAAAAACACACTACAACGTCTCCAGTAAGTGACGTCAATACAAAGAATCTATTTCACTATCTATGTGTGTAATAGTAAACATAATAACAAATGAAAACAATTGCTGGTGGTCGTTTAAAATCAAAGGGTTTATGTCTTGCTGCAAAAACCCATTTTATTATGTTGTGTAATGCACCGATTTTGTAATTTGTTGATTTAAAAGTTCATAGATGGTCTTTTGACTATACTTGAATGGCACATTTTTCCAAAGTGCATTATTTAAAGCCGACACTTAAATTACAATTTCAAGATTCCAGTTTCCTTTAATCCACTTCACAGCTGATCATTAGAGCAAACCTGAAGTCACTGTTGTTACTTGATCTGTTCTAAACAGCAGAGCAGAGCTTCCTGAGGTGTGGCCATCATTTAGAGCTTGCGTGCCTGCTGAGGACCCGTGATAATGGCCCCCACAAAGCCATTTGGTTTGGCAGCTCTCCAGCCTCTACCTAAAAAGAGCCGTGCACCTTAAGCCGGCAGCGCAGCCTCGGGCCGCGGTGCTATAGCTGGCTGGCTCAGATGTGTGCTCATTGTGAGTGTAGATCCCGGGGATTAGCGGGGTGAAAGCAGAGAAGTCTGTTTCTGTCCGACCCTGCTGCGTACGAGCGGCGCTAAAACCACTATCAGCGTTTAGGAAGTGGTCTAAAATAACATGCGGTCTGGGAGACGCATTCCTCCAGACTTTGTGCATTAGAGGTGCCGTTACAGCCGGGCGTTTTAACTCTAATCCCACACTGACACAGGAAGAGATCTGCAGATATAAGCTGTGTAATTCTACTATTCATTCTAAGCTACAAATGTGACTAAATAAAGTCCATCTTAAATTAGATTCACCAAAAGTAGGTATGGTCCGCTGAAGCTGTTGCATTGGTACGCTGATCAGTCTTGCCTTAACATACATTTTGGTCTGTACAATAACAGCGTGATTATCACTACACTTGTGACACTTACTGATTAATCCATCAGAGTTCATTTAGCTGGAGCCCTCTGACTGATGCCTCTTATTATTATATTATTATTCTCCACCACACAAGACAAAACCAACTAAGGACCAGAACCAGAGTGCTCTTTTGTTTACAATGGTAGAGTATCGGATCAGTATGGCACAGGTTGGGAGAGACTGGAGGCTGGAGGTAAAGCTGTATAATGTTGGAATAAACAGTAGAAAAAGACTGTTTTCAGTTTATTCCTATTTTCCTTTTTTTTTTTTTTTTTTAATGTAATGTAATGTATACAGCAGGTACAATGTTTTTATTCACAAACGGTGAGTTGTGTAATAATATGGTATGGTTTGGCCCTTACCCCTTTGGCACCAGTCTAGCTTGTACCAAAAGTCTTGTGTTTGGAACCGCCATTTTGTGTTCAAAACGTTTCTTCTCACTCTTGAAAGTTCTTCTCGTCCTCGGATCTCTACGAAATGAACTTCCTCGTCCAACAGAAGGCAAGCTCCAGTGCTGACAAATCAAACTGCACTGGCCGTTTTGGCAAGAAGACAGCCAAGAAAAAAAAAGAAAATACAAAATACTGTGCTCTAGAATTACATAAAGTGGGATTTAACTTCCATATTAACTGAGACAACGTTTTGCTTGGGTTGGGAGTTCTCTCCTGCCAAATCAAACGTTCTTAGCTCCACCTTTTATTAACCGTATTGTTCTCTTCATCCCGTTTTCTCAAGAACGTAAATTATATCAAGTCTCTGCCAACTTTCTGGACAAGAACAGTAGTTTATCTGTGTGAGTAAATTTGATTACAGTGATTGCCTGATACTCACAGAACTCCACTCCTCCTTCTTCATCTTCTTGTGTTTACTCTGGCTTTGTAAAGTGAAGCTGCTGAACATGTTCTTGGTGTAGTGATTTTTTTTTTCTTTGACAGAGCAGATCCACCGCTTCTCGTCGCCAAAGGGAGTGCGTGCGCGATAAAAGCAAGTCGTGCACTGAAAACCTGAGTCTGACAAAATGAATTTATCTATTTGTTGATGTTTAAGTGCTTGTTAACTGACACAGCCGCAGCATGTTGAGCGTAGAGCCTTGGGGCATGTCAGGTTTGACATTTGGTAGCTGCTGCTCTGAGGCGGAAAATTCTGCAAAGTTCTTCTTTTGATACATTCAGTTTTAACTAATATACATGCAGGTTTTCACTGACCAGGTTAGCTTTGCTGCTCTGGGAGTTAGACTTGACATGAAGCAGTGACCCTGCACATGTGGCCTTTAACCTGCTGGCCCTTGGCACTGCCTCTTTCCTCAAATTTTCTCTTATTCAAAGACGTTTGTCCTCTCTGTTCTTTGTCTTAGTTATGTAACCTCTCATACCTAACGTCCACGGTTTCAGATGAGTCACTTCTCTAAAACTAAAACAAAGCAAACCATAATGACATCAACTCCTCTTCTTTTATGTTCAAATTTCATTTCAGTTGAAAACACAATGCAGGAAAAGTAAACAATTGGAAGCCCGAGATTCCAGTAGTGTATCCTCAACAATTTTTTAAAATGAATAGACAAAAGACTTTTCATTGTGTATAAGGTTGAACTGTATTAGGTAAAGTCCTCCATCTCCATCTTGTTTCTGCTTTGATTGTTTGATTGCTTTTGTGTTTTTTATGTATGTTGTAAGGCGACCTTGAGTGTCTAGAAAGGCGCGTTATAAATAAAATGAATAAAGTTTTTATTATTATTATCCAAAAAAAATGTCCTACAAATACTGTTCTATCCTGTTCCCGGTCTTTTGGTATTTCCCACTGGTCAGTCTATAATTTCCGTTGTTATCTTTTTATTTCTTATGTCCATGTGTGTTATTTTCTCGTCTCCTTTGTATAAACGATGATTGTTAATGCATTTTTATTGTATATTGTATTGTTAGAATGCTGTTGTGCTGTCTGATTGCGCGGTGTAGCTGTATTGTCTTGTGTAGATTGTGCTGGAGATCTGGTGGCACATGCTACATGCTAAATATTATTTGTTACCAGTTGTCAGCTGTAATAAATGGAGCGGACCTCCAAACACAATCCCTCCAAGGTCCGTTTTGCCCGTCTACGTGTCTCTGCTAAAATCTGTAACTTTGGCATGTGTTTTAAAAAAGAAATGTTTTGCTGGATGGAAACTCCATTTGTGTGTGGAAATATCCATTAACATGTAGCCAGGGTAATAAGAGAAGCAAAAATTACAGACTAAATTATTTTAGTTTAATGATTGGGGCCCTCATTTAATACATTTGTGTAATCGGAAACTGTGGGATAAAATGTAAAGTTGAGATATATAAAATGAAACTGGGGAACTTTTGGCTTGTAGTCCCAAGTTTGGAGTAGACATGAGGCGTCTGTCACTCAGACCTGCAGGCATAATTTTCTGTCCTGCTGAATTTGTCTCACAATGTCGTCTAAAGGTAAGCTGCAAAGAAAGTTGGTGCTATCTCTGTCCTAATTGAGCAGCTAGGTGAGAATCTAACTGCCGTGATCAGCTAAATTTAAGGCAGCACTCTGATCTAATGTAGCCATATGAATGAAATAAATAGGAGACCTCTATATATCTTTTTGTCAGTACTGCCACACTGGACTCTTACTGAACAGAATAATTTCAAGTGTAATCTTTTCTACTGTGCCCTGAGCTGAAGCGCTCCCTTGGGTCTACTGTCCTGGGCCAGTTCCTGAAGCCCTCTGGGTCGGACCGACCTCCTCAGAGGAAACTGGTCAGGACAGGTTGTTTCTTTATTCTGTGGAGCCTGTAGTGTTATTTTAGGCAGGTTTGGTGCGGCCAGTGGTTCCAGGGCGACGTGACCTCATACTAACCTCAGTGTTTGGAGCTCTCAGTGGGACGCCTCCCCGAGCTGAGTGCTCCTACAGCTTCAGTCATTCAGTGGGTATATGAAGATGTAGAATGTTTGGTGACCACTAAGTGTGTAGTGTTTTCACTGCGAGTATGAAGAAGTGGACGCAGTTACAGGTGACTATGAGGTTTATGTGGTTTGTTATATTCCCAAGGTACAGTTCTAAAATCCACTGTCCAAGTCTAGTCTGGACTAAATCCAAACTCATTGAGTTAGGAGCTGGTGAAAGAGACTGAGTTAGAGGGATGTTTTTGGGAAGTTAAATTTATAGAAGATTTCATCCAATCAGGAGAATAAATAAACAAGTTAATGGCTTGGCCGGTCTTCATTTAAAAATCCAGGTATACCTATGTTAAAGACTGAGATAAGACTCAGAAGAATGAGTTGTGAGTGAGACCTCGAAAAGGTGGACTTAAGACTTCTCTTCGTAGCTTATGAGTCCAGTAATTGAAACTATTCCTAGAAGATACACACCTCTTAAACACTGTGCACTTTGTCTACAATATAGAGCCACATATTGTCATTGCTCTGACTTAATCCAGTTGCACAATTAAACTGTCAATGAAACCAAACCCTAACTTCCTCCAATTCTGCCGAGTCATACTTGTAATGACTTTACTGCATTATAAATCAAAATTCCGTTGTGTTTTAAAAGCCAACCAAATTCTTTTACTCCATTAGCTGCTGACATGGCTAGATAACTCTTTTACTCGTGGTTAATCAGTACGGATACTGCTCTGGGCCCGCTCTACTTCCCTGAGAGGTCAGAGGGGGGGAGTTAAAAACGTTGAGAAGCCGGCTTGTCCTCAGGGATTGGCTCTGTAAAAGGTCAAGCAAAACAAACACGGGGCTTCCTCTGTCCACTTCACTCACTCACTGTTCAGAACATGTTTAGGAGCTAATGGAGCCTTAAAACGCTCGGGGTTCAGGGCAGAGGGGGGGGCTAGCTAAAATCATATCTACTAAAAACAAAGTACTGAGTTACATTTGCAAGGATCAGACAAATAAGTCGAGAGAAGTAACCGTGGTGGCTGTAGGTTTCAGGGAACTGCCTATTCATCTATTTACACTAATCTGAATCAGAAAATGGAGGTGCATGGTGGCAGAGTGATTTCCGCCTCTGCCTCACTGCAAGACGGTTGGGAGGTGATACACTTCTGACTCCTTTCTGCTCTTACCTGTACCATACGAGGCTTTGGATAAGTGTGAATACAGACTAGAAACAGGAAGAGCCTCTCAAAACTCAACGTCAAAATCATGTGAATTTATGGCTTCCTTAGAGGATGTCTGTTGGGAAAAACAAGACAGAGGACTGGGAACTAACAGAACTCGTGACCATTTTACGTTTTGGTCCAAAGTTCTACTATTGGGGCTCGTCGGTGTCTGAATCCAGGCGAGCTGCAGTCCTCTCCTCCCTGCTCTACCCCCGTCCCTCTGCTATTCATCATCAGGTGGAGAGACTGTTTACTGCCAGGGTCAAGGTCCCAGGCACATGTTTACGGTCGCTCTCAGAAGAACCATTGTTGTTAAAGCGTACTGCGTGCATGCAAGAGCCACTCTGAAGATCATATCTACCAGGGCCCCTCTGCCCTTGGGCTTGGGGGCAGGCCATTTTTACCCCATTCATAAGTTCAGGCCACAAAAGAACTTTTAAAACCCATTTAGAGTTAGGATAAGACATCTGCTATACTTGGTTATCTCACATCTTGACATCAGGCTACTTCCCTTCTCGGTTTTACGTAAATGTCACTTTATTGGGCTTAGATGTGCCTTGGGACGTGATGAATTAAACATAACATGATATTTCCATGACTGCAGTGTATAGTTCCATGACCTTCCAGCTCTGGCTTTCATTTGCTCACAGTGTGGGAGGTTACCACGCTAACCTTTTTAACATTAAAGTTTCCCCTTTCCTGATAGATCTCGGTGATAATCCGTCTCCCCCTCCCTCGGCGCTTTGATTCCTTTGGGCCGAACAGGAAAGTGCTTTTACTGTGGCCTGCCTCTTCATTAGCTCCACTCCAACTTTAAGATACACGGTGGGACCAGGTTGTAGCCGGTTCTGTGGCTTCAGAGCGTCCTGTGCGGTGGAGCCCGTGGTGGCGTCTGTCATCTGTGGAGCATTAAGAGTGAGAAGTAGATTAGGCTGTCTCCTCATTGCTGGGCAGAGCCTTCATGCCACAGCCAGACCGCTTTCTTCTACTGATGTTCGACCTCGGAAATATAAGATTAAGTCAAAGTTGGCGTGAGGAATCTGTAACATTATGCCTTGCTTGTGAGAGATATGGTACTGCACAAAAAGGGATGAATTTATCTGGTTCCTAGGAATGTAGAGAGTTGTAAGTGAAGGCTTTTATGCACCATCAGCAGATTTGGCTTGACTATAAATTAGAACTCTGAAATCTAATAACATAATCTAACTGGAACAAAAACAGGAAGATGATAATTCTCCTAATGTGAGAGCTTTCAACTGCTAAAGATCCTGAAACTAGACTCTAACTTTTAACCAATCACAGCAGACATCCGTTTAAGCCACTCCTTCTGAGGGATATAAACTCAGTTGTCTTACAAGTTTAATATCAGATTGACAAATGAGTCGATGAGGAACAAAATGTCTTCTTCCTTTCCTTCTTCTTTTTAAACCTTACTTGATTATGACCTTGATGATCGCCACAGAATTGTTGCAGAGGAGTTTGGAAGCCCCATCTCCGGATCAAGATTGAAGTGCTTATGTAGGTTTGACTTTACCGAACCTTTATACACTGTTTATACATGGTTTATCATTGTATTGCAGCCATTGATGTACTATAAGATCTGGTTAAGGCACCAGTCCCTTTCCCCAGCTGCCAAGTTCAAGGACACCTACAACTACCAAAATGGTCAGATTTTTTTGTAGTGTTAATTGTCTTTTTTTAGAATCATTTACTTTTTTCTCTGTTAAAAATCCTTAAATTTGCTAAGAAATAACTTTAACCCTTCATGCCCATTGGTCAGAATTGATCACATGGAACCCAATGGTAAAACACAAGCCAAGAAGTAACATACACTGAAAATAACGGGTCGCCATATTTTTTTTTACTCATTCAGTATCCTGTACTGCACAGAAAGCCAGACCCATTCACTTTATGAGGTCTGGTTTTCCCTGGATTGACTACAATTTCTCTCGGTAGAAATACTATCTACAATTTTTATGTTTTATCTCAAATAAGGCAGGCTTTATGCAGCGCTTTCTTTCTCTGAGATTCTTTCTTCTTCTGCATTTGTTGCCCCGTGTTTTCTAATGCATTGTTTGTCTATCCAGTTGCACTCAGAAGCACTTCAATCTGTGCCCAAACAATTAGAACGGCTGGCCAGGCTTAAATCAATCTAATTTATTTATACAGCACCAAATCACAACAAAGCTTTCTAACACTTCTCTATTAGAGCTTGTCTGGACCATACTTTAAAGTTGAGTTTACAGAGACACCACAAAATCCCCACATGAGCAAGCGACAACATGCCTTTTAACAAAAGAGAAAGATGAATAATAAAGCATGTTGTGGTTGGGTCTAAGTTTTCTTCAAGAGGTTCTGAATAATGGAAAATTGCAGCGTTAGTCATTTAAGCTCAGAGTCACTTTCCTTCCCATAGCCTCCCCTAGAGGCCTGGTGTCTGGTAGTCTTTACTCAGGGCAGTGACAGGGAGAGGGATGTGGGCACTGTGATGAGGGCCGAGGGGGTGAGGGTTACTGTGGCAGTCTGGGACGGCCCGACATAATTTAGACCAGAGGTGGAACCTGAGAGCCCCGCAGTCTGACAGGAAGCACTGGCTTAACTCCTGTCCCGTTCACATGACAGGGGGCCGGCCTGCCTTCGAGGGACGGGCCTCTTATAGGACCTGGGTTTGCACTAGTTTACTTTACAGTCAGATACAATGCATGTGTTTCAGGCATAACAATATACAGTCCATAAAAGCACATCACTGTTACAAACAAGTAGGTCAAATGGGAAAAGTCAAATTGAATGCCAACTGCACCCACCATCCGCTTCAAGTACCTCCAGTGACTGAGGAGGGACTTGGAAGTAGGACATACTTTGTGGGAAATGATACATATTTGTGGTTCTTACAGAAGAGCAACGAAATCCAACCTGTTTTAGCAGCTGAGTCTGAACAAGGTAAAATTCTCCTGATCGAGCATATCTGAAGTATGCATGCACACGTGTGAGCATCGTAATTATCATCATTAGACAAACTCTTTTTGTTTTTAGTTTGCATTCCACAGTGTCGTTTGCATAGGAATTTTGTGAAGATTTACACAGCTTGTAAGACTGTAACACCTATGGGAACTGAGAGCCTTGCAGGTGTGCAGAGGCTGAGGTACAGGGCGCAAACCCAACAGGAAACACTTTCAATGGTTGAGTGGTATATACATGTCTGGTAGGGTGTAACAAAAAAATCGGAAAATGGGAAAATCAAGATTCTTAGACTGAATTGGATCAAATTGAATCGTAGACTTTAAAAAACTTTTTTTTTTTGGCTACATTAAGTCAGCATTCACTCACTGCTTTTAAGGATAACTAACAATTTGGCACAAGGACTACTGAGAAACATGTTTGGAACAAGACTTTTATTTTGTTTGCATACTTTTTATTTGTAGTTTGATTATTTTGCCATGTCACCAATATCTAAATCAAATTGAAAGAATGGTTCTTATTCAAATTTTGTTTTAAATCAAAAATCATTTCTGAATCAAATCGCCTGACACTGAAAGATTTACACCCCTAATATCTGTCTGGTATGGCAGTGTTTGGTAACCCCAGAAACGTCTTGTGTGTCCACTGAGAAATGAGCAGAAAGAGATTTAAATCCCAGATACAGGTTCCATCTAAAATTTGAAAAAGCAGTAGATAGCTTCTTGTGATTGAAGATTCTCAGTCCTGCAATCATTAGACTGCAATGTTTAACTAAAAGCCTTCTTGTTCCCAAAGGGTTGACCAAAGGCAACAGTACATGCAGTAGTTTTAGGATGCTTTGTACCTCTTTTTACACTAGAAATGCCCATAAACACAAACCTACAACCCGTACGTTCTGGCCAACAGATTTTGGTCTTGATATGAGAATATACATCAATACAACATTTTTGATTTCAGTTCAGTTAAAATTAGTTAGTTTAATTCATTCATTTTCTACCGCTTAGTCCCACCAGGAGCCACAGGGGCTGGAGCCTATCCCAGCAGCTTTGAGCCTTAGGCGGGGTACACCCTGGTCAATGGCCAGTTCATTGCAAGGCTGAAATTTAGGGACAGACACTGACAGACAACCATTCACTCTCACATTCATTCACTAGGGGCAGTTTAGCTTGTTCAATTCACCTGCACATGCATGTCTTTGGACAGTGGGAGGAAGCTGGAGTACCTTGAGAGAACCCAGGTTAAAACAGGGAGGACATGCAGACTCACAGAAAGATCAAAAGTTTAGGAACACTAACCAGTCTGCCGCTACCATGCCCCCCAAGTTGGTAAACTAACAGAAAAATGAAATACAACGAGATGGTTAATATAGTGATATGTGGTTACTGTTAGCCTAGTAGCTACACCAAAAGTTAAAGTAAACTGTGGCCATGAAGAGCACTGTGGATCTGGGGCAACAGCTGTCGTCTCTGTCCCATAGAGCCATGGTTCTCTTCTGTGCTGCAGTATGCCTCACTATGGTGCCACTGACGCCACTCCCTGCTCGGCTTCTCTTTGGGAAGCAAACCCTATCATCTGGGTCTGCTGTGGATAACACTGGGAAAGGTGAATGTGCCCTGGAGCTGTCACATTATCATGAAACAGTGCAGTCTGCAAACATTTCACACAACATCTTTCTTTTGGACATGTAGAAAACAAGAAGAAAATACACAGGAAAAAACACGGCTTGGTTCTTTCACTATCCTTCACAACAGATAATAATTCTTTACTTACAGAGAACCTTACTTACAACTTGGTGTAGACTGATCCTAATTTTCGTTGTCATATTTGACGAAACTTTGAAATATGATGCTTTTAAAAGACAATAAATCACTTGATGGAATTGACAGCCTAATTTAAGCACAAAATAATTATTAGTTGCAGCTGCAAGCTGCAGCGTAAATCAATCAGAAACATTTGAGTGTGATAAAGGTGTAACAAACTGGAACAATTTTAGTTTTAGTAGAAACACAAACATGACATTGAAAATGAATTTCAAATAAATGAGACGCACTGGAGCTGCTGAAGGGAAATGAGGCTCTGACGCTGGATGAAGCCAGTGATTGACATCATCACTAATGCTTCTGTTAATAAGTCCATAAACACCTAGAGCAGACTGGTGCCGTGTTCGAGCCTCTGTCTGGCTCCGTGGAAAAAAACATGAAGAACATTTAACTGCCTCTGCTTTAATACCACATGGGTCTATGAAACAGGGCTTTTCAGGTTCAGAACACAGCAAGAGTTTTGTGCAAATTAGAAGGGCTTATATCAGGACTAAACCAGTGCTGAACCAGGACTAAACCAGGGCTGAACCAGGTCTGAACCAGAACTATCCCAAGGCTAAACCAGGTCTGAACCAGGACTATGTTGGGTCTGAATCAAGTCTAAACCTGGTATAAAAAAGGTCTAAACCAGGTCTGAACCAGGCCTAAACCATAATGAAAACAGAACTAGGGTAGTTCAAACTAGGACAAAATGTGGATTATAACTTAAGCAAATTTAAATCAGGTCTAAACCATGTTCAAATCAGAATTAGTACTGGACCAGGGCTAAACTAGGTCTAAACTATGTTTAACTTAGGTCTAAACTAGGATTAAACCAGGTCTAAACCAGATCTAAAATAGGTCCAATCAAGTGGAACATGACAAAATCCAGACTGAAAGTAGCTTAAACTAGAACTGAGAGAGGAATATACCAGTACTGAACCTGGTCTAAACCAGAACAAACCAGGACTTAACCAGGGCTGAACTAGTTCAAACTAGGACTAAACCAAGCCTATTTCAGGTCTAAACCAGCTCTCCCTCCCCAGAGCAAGTCCTAACCGGAATATATTTTGTGACTCTGACTTCCTCACATTACTGGCGCCAACACGAACAACTATCTAAATTCTAACGTCTTATTGTAGGACATGATGTAGAACAGCCTAACCCTGCGGTAGGCAGTGGACTAGAGCTGGGATCTGAAGTCTGACATTGAGGGTTAGATGTCCCATGAGCAGCTGAGCCTAAGCTAAAGCTCCAGTTCTGTGATAAACTTGTCTTTCACTTGTGTGTTTGTGAAAGGGAGGATCGCGCCCGAGGAGTGGTTTGTGTGAGAGCCACACATCCGCTGTTGGCAGAACTGTTCCGTTCTCACAGCAGCGTCCAGGAATTTTGCTCTGGCTGTTCCCCTGTTTTCGTGACCAATACTGTGTGATGTCATCGGCATGACTGTTAGAAATTATGACGGTTACTCCTTTGATTTCCGTTGGATTATTTTTGCATAACAGTAAAACCATAATAAAAGGTTCACAGGAGGTCGGTAATCTCTAGTGTTTCTAATCTATTTACTCTTGTTCAATGTGGTGCAGCTGTAGTGATCTAGTCATTAAAAAGGGTCATTAAATGAAGTTATCTTTACACAGTTTGGAGTTTTATTTTAGCAGCCAGTATGTCATTAAGTGTACAATACCATGAATGGTCTGGAGAGTTGTCAAATCTCTAGGCAAACACATAGAATGTATAACACGTTTCAGTTGTAACCACAATACTGTGATATTTCACCTCAACATCATTGCACCATGATCAGTTTGGATGAAGGTGGTTTGAGTAAACTCATTTACATTTCCAAACATCTTTAACTCAACTAAACACACACTACAGGTTTGACTGAAGTGCTGAAGGGCTACAGCGCGATGTGGGCTCTCAAAAAAGACTGGAACTGAAAAATCATGGCTCTGTCAGAGGATCTTTGCACAAATTTTAAATGGTGATTCAACTCAGTCAAAGATGACAAACTGTCTCAACGTCTCAACACAACTCTCATTTACTGCCACCAACATGTCCATCCCATAAGGAAGATGTATCACATTTCTGCAAAGATATCCAGCAGAACAAGCCGTTTGTCAGTTCTCTATGTATTTATCAAAAGAAAAAGACCATTGAACTTTTTGCTCTGAAGGTGGTGTTATACAGCAAACAGTCAAAAGACAGATCCAGATCAAGGCATAATCACAGATTCGTCATGTTTTTCATATGCTGCTCAGTGCTGCCAACTCACCACATTCAGGTAGAGATTTTAAATTTCACCTGCATTTACACCTCTTTGTCTTGACCTTTATCTTTTGAAAACATCAAAAGTGTTGCTGACTGCTTACTGGTGATTCCTGGTGTCCATAGTAAGCCCATGGTCCAGACTGGTGGCTGAACGGAGCCCAAAAAGTCAAATATATTTTATCTCTGTGGTGCAAAAGTGTCGCTAAGGAAATACTTAACTTAATAATTTACTAATAATTATTGTAAGTTGTACTGAACCAGAAATTGTGTTTTGATTAGATGAAAAAAAGAAAGAAATACTATTAAAAATGTGCAATGTAGTATCATTCAAAGACAATGGCTCTATAAGCTATTGTTAAAAACTGCATTTATTTATACCCTTGTTTTGGAACAAGCCTGACCATAAGGGTATAATCCTGATTCAGTTAAGTTAAAACAGATCAGTAAATATACTGGCAAAGCTAAGGTCTTTTAAACTACAAAC
This sequence comes from Rhyacichthys aspro, assembly GCA_036850595.1. Lineage (NCBI taxonomy): Eukaryota > Metazoa > Chordata > Actinopteri > Gobiiformes > Rhyacichthyidae > Rhyacichthys > Rhyacichthys aspro. The sequence goes on from CM072167.1 coordinate 3,950,469, forward strand.
AGAAACCAGACACGGTGTAATCAGTGCTGACAGACTAGCTTCAAGTCCGTCCAGTTAAGACAGTAATTCTACAACCTAACTTCCTGGTGTGGGTTACAGTTTAGGTTGGATTACAGTTATCAAAGAGTCTGATCTGGTTATGGGACTCACTTTGTACAACGCCTGATCAGGTTTGCCATTAATAATAGCCTCTGAGACATTGTGACTTTTAAATGCTGTTTTTGTTACGATCAAGTCCACTTGCTTTCTTCTCCTGGATCGTTGGGTGAATTAAAACCAAACATTACCACCACATTTTGGATGTCTTTCCGTATTTCCTCAGTTCCTATGCCTTGTAATGCTGAGGTTTGGGAACTCAGTTGTGGTCCAAGATGCAGCTCCCTCACAGCCCCTCTTTAAATAATTCAATTTGAGAAGCCGACACTGACACGACCAGGAGATGAAGGTTCTCATGACCTCGGGGGAACTTTTCAGAGACATGATCTGCGATGGCTTAATCAAATTTGTAATGTTCCTTCCGTTTGAGGAGTAAAAGGTAGTGTTGTCTTGGATACATTGTAGAAGACAGCATGTTGTGGACCACCTCATTTCAAAGTCCTTAATGGCAGACCTGCATACCATCTTGCAATTTACAAATGTAATAAGCTACAAAACAGTACACAGACCACAGCAGAGAGCCCTGCCATGTGGTGTTTCTGTTCCTGATGTCTTCTCCCAGTCAGACCGCCTCAGATCTCACTCTGTTTGGGGTTGTTCTGTGTCAGTAGCATAGTGAATGACAGGAGCCTGCTGAGTGCTGGGTTAATGAAGCTCATTGGCTCACATGTCTGTCTCCACACTGCCCCCTCCCAGCCTCCCCCTCCTCCCCCTCCCCCTCCATCTGCCGGCCACAGCACACATCCCATCAGCCTGTCCACAGCCTGACATGTTGCTGTTTCCACTACTTACATTTCATCAGTTGGACTTGAATCTGAGGTCAACTCTTACCATACATACTTTTCCTGTTTCTGCATTTTTTTCCCATGATATCTTTAGTTTTATCTGCAATATGTTCTTTAAACAATCAGGTTTCTTTCAGGTTATACTGGGTAGGCTTGATACAATCCACTTGTGTTGTTCAAGTTAGTCAAGTATATGGATAGTCACCCAGTTTGACAGACAGGAGCAATGGCACAGGCTTTGTGGTGTGTATCTCTGCTAACAAGGCAGTTATAGTGGGAGGCAGTAGTGTTGAATCTAACTATCACAGGTTTTGTACTAATTTTCAGAAAAGTGTTATTGAGCTCTTCTTGTGTGTCCCTTGGGTACTTTGCATCACTTTCATAAACGTGCCCAAAGGAAGAGGTTTGCCAACAATTGCACAGTTTGCAAAGCCCATTGAGATAACAACCATGCTTTAAGATGACCTTTAGTGATATATGCACTGTCTATAGGCAGGATGGGTCTGGACCAGGGCTAAACTTTATTAAAAACAGAACTACATGAGTTCAAACTAGGACAAAATGAGGATTATAGAAGAACTAATCAGGTCTGAACAAGATCCAAATCAGAACAAGTACTGAACTTGGTCTAAATTAATTGACAATTAGACTAGGTCTAAATCAGGTACCTAAAAAAGGACTAAACCAGGATCTAAAACAGGTCAACTCAGGTAGGCCCTGACAAAACCAGGACTAAAAGTAGTTCAAACTAGGACTAAACCAGGTCTAAACAAGAACAAACCAGGATTAAACCAGGACTTATCCAGGTCTAAACCAGGACAAAACTAGTTAAAACTAAAACTAAACAGGGTCTAAACCAGGTCTAGACCAGGGCTAAACCATGTCTGAACCTGGGCTAAACCAGGGCTAAACCAGGTCTGAACCAGGGCGATGCAGGTTGGGGAGATGGATGGGACATAATACCTAGGACATCTGAGGAGAGTTTCTGTCAAGCAAAGCTAATTTTGACTCCACCTTTTTGGATACTCTTGGTTAGCATTAGCAAAAGGAAGTGTTCTATATGGAAAATTAAAACAATTACTTACATTTTCAGCAAAGTCCCATCTCAGTAGAAGAAATGAAGGCATAAGAGTGGACAGACTTTATAAAATAGACTTGATTAAAGTTAAAAGACTTGGATGCTCACAGGCATCTTTGATCACACTCCTTCAGATATTGACACTTACTTGCCTTTTTTGTTGTTAGTGTAAATCTAAATGCTATTGCACCACAATAAAACTATGCAGCACCCTGTGTCTCCTACCAACTGTTTTACAAGTAACTCACAGCCGACTTTGGGGAAACACTGAGTGGAAAAGATGATAGCAAAGATTGCAATAATGGAGGGAAAATGAAGGCAAAAACAAAAAAGCAAACATTTGGGCAGAGTGTGTGGTTAGCCGAGTGTTTTGCTTCAGGTAGACGTCTGAGGCCGAGCAGAGACAGGAAGAAAAGCCCAGCGGGAGGTCACTCATTATGAGATCCTGTTACAGCCCTCACTGCACCGCCACAGTCCTCCTGGTGCTCCCACTGTCAGCCTCCGTCGCCTACAAAAACGAAAAGTTCTGACGCAGTATGGAAAAGATGATCAGTCATTTTGTCGGTTTGTTTTGCTATATGTGTATTTTCTTTATGGTCTTTACAGTAACTTAATGGAGGAAACTCTGCTTACAAGTCCACGTTAATTGTATGAATAATAACCAAAAATAATTATAACAGTCATACTTTTATTGACTTGTCATTGTGCTTTGTCTCCATTTTTCAACTTTAATACATTACTATAGCAACCACACTGTTGTTCATGGTTATTACTTGCCATTTATTAATAGTATTACATTTTAAAATAGTTTTTTGGTGGTTGCCCAGCCCACTTCTGTTGTGTTTGTTTATATTTCACACAATAGTCTTTCAGGAACCTTAAAATGATAAAATTCTATTGTGTTTTAGTTTACATGACAATAGTGTTTGTCGTCTTGAAAACAGCCAACTTGTATTGTCTTCTGTTTACATAACAACAGTGTTTCTTGGACCTTAAAACAGCAAACGTCGGCTTATGTTGTGCTTAAGCTGTTTTTTTACGTACCCGTATTGAATTCAGTTATATATTATTATATTGTTACAACTTGCAGCTAAGTGCAGAAGGATAGTATACAGGGCCACCAAGAAAGGTAGCTGAAGCTTCATTGCTGCTGTGACTGTGAGGGATCTGCTCACTGACAGTGACCTGCTACAGACTGGTCCATTATGGTAATGGTCCTCTCTTTTATAGAGAGTGTATCCTCTGTCTTATGCTACATCACCAATTAATTCAGTAAGTTTTGGACCACTACAACTGTACTTACTGAGTGTATGGTACCTACAAACTCATAAGCTAAACAACAGTTTTTTTTCTTCATAATTGTAAAGTTTGCAACAACAGTAAGTGGCTTTAACTTCCTCTATGTTACGAAATCTGAATGCTCTAAAATAATGATACATTAATTTTAATATGGCATCCTTTACATCCTAACAATGGTTAAACTGTGTCTGATTTTGCTAAACTCCTTTTGTTTCATTTGAAATGGTGCGATGCAACTTTAGATTTAGTTGTTTTAAGCTTTTCTTAACTTGAATTAGCATTAATATAAGCATTCTGATGCCCTCTTCATTATATCAGTGTGTACTTAACAACATGGATCGTTCCCTGCATTGGACTTTTGGACAACCGAGAGCAGCCAGTGGATGACTGAGATCAGTGAGCTGCAGGACAGAACTAGAACTCCTTCTTCATCTGCCATGAGACTGAACAATCATGTTCCAGCCAATGGAAGATAAAGTCTGAATCAATTGATTTGAAGAGACCTAACAAGTGAATTTCCCCATGGGGATAAATAAAGTTTAATTGAATCAAATAACAGACTAGACCAAACCTAGTGTAAGACAAATACACAGGAACATTCACAACAATGGCAAAATACAGTGTCAGAGATAAATGCTATTCCAACACAACCAACCAAAACACAATGTGGCTCCACTTAATTTTTCCACTTTTCCTGACGCTTCTTCTTTGTGTGTAATCACTGTACTGTTGGTGTTTGCGATGCCCTTACTGGCTTGGCTTGGCTGCAGACATAATAGACATAGTTTTCTACAAATTAGTACAATGGTGCATAGTTGCCTGAAAAAGCAACAGAATGCTTTTGTCAGAAAAATCCATCTAGAAGCATGCCATTTTTTGTCTGTAAATGGTATGGAATTTAAAATGTGAATGTGAAAACAATGGATGGTATCTGATCAGGCACACACACCAGTGCAGAGCACCAGTGTTGGAATGTAACAAAGTAATGATTTTAAAAGTTCTTTAGCCACCTAAGAAATAAAAGATGCTCTGAACATGCCAAATTTTTAAACTGTCACAGTCCAGTCCCTCTTTGTGCAGTAAAACAAGATCTTAATGCATGGCTAGTTTATAAAAATGCATGATCAGTTTTTATTGAATTTTTCAAGTCCGCACACAGTATGTCTGTTTGCAAACACAGGTAAACAGTGGTCAACAGTGGTAAGAGACATGGATCTGACTGATTAAGGAACAATACTTTCACTAATGATCCAACTGATTAAGGAACAATACTTTCACTAATGATCCAATGAGCTACAAGGATATAGTCCTCATTCTTAATTATTATTCAACCAATTTTTTAATAAATTAGTTAATTAATAAATTAGATCAATTTTATGTTGGTAAGCACGCACTTTAATACTTTCACTTAAGTAAGAATTTGAATGTGATACTTTTACTTGAGTGCATTTCTACCTCTTTATCTGTACTTTTACTTGAAGAATTGGGTACTTCCTTCACCACTGCAGAGCACTCATCTCAGCCTTAACGCCCCTCCCTTCCCGACTTCTCTCTGCTTTTATTACACACAATGATTATACGTCATTCAGGCTGCCCATACCTTTTCATTTTCATAAACCCAACTCCCAATTACACTCATCAAAGAGCGGAGAACACCGCTTTGGGTACAGTTTCAAACGCCAGCAGTCTTCCTGTTGCTCCCAAAAGAACCGGAGGGATGTTTTTCCTTCCTTTGAATGATAAAAGCCAATGTTTTCCAGACATGACACACATTTCAAATGGCACGGTTTGAAGAATGCAGTAAAGTGGAAAACAGATGCATTGCAGTTCGCTGGCTTATTTACTCAAAGGTTCTTCATAAACAGCCATCAGCAAAGACACAATGTTCTTTTCAAAGAATTACCTCAAATTGCACTATTGAATGTTTTAGTCTGATTTAAATACAATGATCACAGAACAGTTTAGCTTAATTGTGAAGATTCTTTGCTTTTTGGGTTATATAATATCATAGATATGATATCACATTTATAGTCAACAAAATCAGGAAGACACATAATTGGGAGCAGAACAATGACAGACATAACAACTACACAAAAGAACAAAGTTTACTTGGAAAAACCAAACATAAAAACAAGGCAAAATAAAATGCCAAATGTAAAAGATTTTGCACAAAACAAATTAAAAGATCAAAAGAAGAAACACGCAAATGATTAAAAAAAAAACAACAACAACATTCAAAAGAAACAATAAATTAAAACAGTGATCATAAAGCAAAACATTAAAAAACAATAAAAGACCCATAAAAGGCTAAAACATTTCAAGTTGAGCTAGCTGGGACGCTCTTACCTTTAAATAGTCCAAATAACATTGTCCAAAGAAGTAAGAAATCCACACAGAGAGTTTCAATGCAGTTAAAAACCCTCACTTGTGAATCAACATATTTACAAAAACAAGAAAACTGTAAATAAGGCAAATGGATGTACTATAATAATAATCTTATTCAAGGTACCTCCCCCCAAAAAACAACAAAAACAAAAAACAAAAAAACAAAAAAAAAACAAAAAAACAAAACAAAAACAAAAACAAAACAAAACAGTGTAACTCCACCCTGTGATTAAGTTCCAGTTCCCATTGGTCCAACTAGCCTCAACTCAATCTTATAAAACTATTTTACCCCAAATAATACACATTATTAATGGATAGAATCATAATAATACATAATAATCATTATTCATTCAACTTATAGGCAAAAGCAAATTGTTAATTTCATCCATTTACCAAAGGCTACATGCTACAAGCTGACCTAATTTCCTTATTCTACCGTACACAAAGCATTGGTTGCTGTTAATCTGAGATTGATTTCCAGTAGGCAGAACAAATGGACACAGATTAAACTTCCTCTGAGTTAAATTGGATATACAACCAATCAGAATTAAGGGGGCAGTAGCGACATGCGCAGAATAAATTGCCTTTGGATGAACACATTTTGAAAAACATACAACCAATCCACCAGCCTACCTCCTTTTAGATTCCTTCATTCATTCATTTGGGTGACTGAAGCCTATCCCAGCAACTCTGGGCCTGAGGCGGGGTCAATAGCACAATGGCCAGTGGGTTGCAGGGCTGACATTTAGACACAGACAGACAACCATTCACTCTCACTTTCATTCACTGGGGCAATTTAGATCAATTCCAATTGTCCACTTCACCTTCAAATGCATGTCTTTTGATGGTGAAGGGAAGCCAGAGTACCCAGAGAGAACTCATAGGGTCAAGAAGGTCATGGGCCAGGGGATCAAACCCATGATATTGTTGCTGTGCTTGCATGGTACTAGGTACTTTGTAATGTGTCATGTTGGACTTGAACACAACGCCAAATGGATGGTTTTATGACCTGTGCTTCCTCATCAAAGACAAAACATGCAAAGACAGTGGCTTCTTAAAGCGACTCTGCATAACTTTTAGCCATCAGAGGGTGCAGATCCCTTTCTGTATAACTACTACTACTACTACTACTCCTACTACTACTACTACTACTACTACTGTGTAACTACACCGGCAGTGGAAGGCAGCAGCTCTGCTAGGGTCCAGTGTGTTGGTCTATTTTCTTTGTTATATGTGTAGTGTGGTAGAGCGCCTCACTCACATAATCTCTTGCCATATGCCACCGTCCAGGCTGCAGAAACGTCATAATGGAGGTTTCTGTCCAGCTTTGGTACTGTGTCAGTGAGATAGGCATGATTCTACTGATCTCATGTCTAAAACCCATCAAAATGATTTTGAGAATATATATTTTTGGGCTAAGTTACGTGGTGCTACTTAAACATTCTTACTAAGAACACAGCAGTCAACATACTTCAGTAGAAGCTGTGTTCATTTGTATAGGATTAACACCCTCTTAAGGTCGTTACCCGTGTTTAAAAATGAATGGCAAACACCAGTCTTCTGTTGCTGCGGTGGACGTGCATCCCTTCACTGCTGTTTTAAAGCATTACATGATTCATAGCGAACCTTGACTCCTCTCTATTTAGCTCTTGACTCAAGAATCCCATTGGCACCCACTCGGGCTCCATCAGAAACGGTTGCAATTTGAAGTTATTGCTATTAGCCGAGCTGCTGAGCGCCACGGAAATATAACGAGTTTTTCAACAAAGCCGCAACTTTATGAGCTTTTTTTTGGGGGGGTGGGGGTCGGGGGTAAGCCGTGCCACACAGTGAGATGCTAGGGTTTAGGGCAGACAGTAGTTGTGTGCACCTTTGTCTGTTTAACACTCTGAGATTCCACTCCCCCTGCTCCCATTCATTACCACAGACGCCAAAGCCAATGTGTAATTGCATGCCACTTTATGAGAACTGGTATTCAGCATAGTGGGTTATTTGGCAAAATGTGGCAGAGGTACATTATAGTGTATATGTCAGCATACGCAGACACTCCCACGGTGCAATTCACTAAAGGTTATGTTGGAGGGAACATTATGTCTGCCCCGTCTGCCTTCATTTACCACCAAATTACCCTATGTGTTTAGGGTTTAATTAAATCAAGCCATTACGTGTGTTTTGCTAAATGCCATCCAACAGGCAGCGGGCGCAAGGCGGGAAGTGGGACCACCAGCTAACTGTGACCCCGAAGTATTTTAATGAACTCAGTCAGGCGGTGATGGAAAATGGATGTGTTTTTTTTCCCCATGTTGTACCAAACAGAGTCTGGCTGGACTTGATGGAAGCTGGAAGTATTAAAAGATACAGCGGATTAACAGTACATAAAAGAACAAGTTGGATCTATGATTACCAATAAGCTTTTCATATTCGATATTATTGCATTCATTCATCATTGTTCCATTAAATTGTGGAGCCTTTCCCAGCAGGGATTTAGCATTTTCCTTGTAAAGGGGTCATGTCCGAATTAAAAAAAAAAAAAGTCTTTCCAGGAATTCTGCACAGGCAATTTACCACATCAAGACCTGGAAACATTACAGGGAATTAACTGTGAAGGCTGTATGAACAAAGTAACATAATCAGGAACGCATTCATGGAAATTTGTTTGTAGGTACATTGTGACATTTTATTTGGTTTGCTGGAGTAAAAAGTTTTTTTAAGACTTTTTTTTTTTAATTAGGCTCCTTACAATGACTATGGTATAGTCAACCTCCTATAATAAGTCATATTGGTGGCAGTGATGTCAATCAAGGCTGAATACAGAAGGGAAAAACTGCTGAGGTTCATTACTGAAAAACACAGGACGTTTTGTGTATGAACTCTGAAATATGTGCATTTAACCATAATAATTGTATCATAGCATAGCATGTAAAAAATAATATGGATGTCAAAGTGTCAGTCACCAACCACAAAAAAGCTAAACAAGCCTCATTTTGACAGTACTTGTCTTCTATAAGACAGGATAAGTGACACAGTGGAGAAACTACTGAGGTGGATCTCAACCACCTCAATGATGCATATGGCAAGTTGACAGTAATGTGGGTTCAATTAATATTATGTGAATTTCAACAAACAAGCCTGGCCTAGCCTTTACTTGAAGGTTGCAATAGATTGCCAGCAGGAAATCCACGACGTGAGAAAATCGAGTGGATTGTCTCCACAGATGCAGCCCTTCCAGATAAAGACTGGATGAATATAGATGAGTGGGACTGGACTGAACACTTGTGTGGTTCACAGTCCCCTGCCCAGAGTCACCTAAAGTAGTAAACAAATATAATCCAACCATTTATTTCTTGGTGCCCGATCAGCCTTGACAACCATTTTAATTCTTCTTCTACTAACTCTGAATGCAACTGGAAAGACATACGTAGGGCTTTACTAACACACACAGAATAAACTACCACTGGAAAAATATATCTCTATCTAATGAGAAAACCAGAGCATTGCATAATCTCTACCCCATTTTAGACAAATGGTGATGATTGGTCAGGTCTTAAGCTTGGTGGAAGTCAGGTTAAATGGGAGAGGTTCCAGACCCACTTGACTTAGCTACTAAAGTGAATAGGTCAGTCTGGCCAGGCTAATGTCTGATATAATGTACAAAAATCAAAGAGGAAAAATATCATCTCCTAATATCATTGTGGAGGTTTAGACAGTAGTCCAGTTAAACATCCTAAGCCTATATGCAAATGTACGTGATATTCCATATATACCCATGTTATGTCATATTAAACATGGAGTAGTCACAACTATCTACATTTGTTAACTGTTATGTGTCTGAAAAGACTACACAAATGCACCTAAATTGCAGCACATTCTCTGTTTGTCTAGTTTTATTTGTGTTGTTGTTTTGCACGGCGCGCTGTCAGAGGCCTTTGTCGTCCTGATAATGTGTACCTGGCAGCGGCCTGGGAATGGTTTACCAAGATAATTAGTGTTTGTAAGCTGCCGATGAGACAAGTAGAAGCAGCTGGTGACGGGCCTGCTCACACACATACCTGCAGAGGTGAGTGAGCACAGCTGGTTTTCAGCTGAGTTCAAACTTTTCCTGCATTTTTCCTCCTTTGACAAACACTCCAGCGTGAGAACACAAACAGGGCTGACCGGTGGCCCTCCGAGTTGTTCCCTCTGGATACAACACCGAGATGATACTGGACACGCCTCCCGCAACATGAAGGCGTCTGAACAAAGACACCTCATTTCTGCCATCATTTTCCTGAGTGGAACAGAGGCTTTCTGCTGAACGGTGTAATTCAGCAGCTCCAGGCCTGTTATTTAGGCTCTCAAACTGGTTCCAACCAGATCGACGGGACTTTCTGACTACACTAAAGACGACAGAGAAACTGTGGCTAACTGCAGACTCTGCTCAGGTGGAGTTTATAGGATCAGTTTGATTTGTGATTTGGATATCAAGAGGGCTGGGTCTGAGCTTTGCACAAAAAACTCAGCCCCCTGATTACAGACTCTCATAGTTCATCATACATAATACATAACAATTTATTATGACTTGATTTAACACTAGTATTATTATCTAGACTGCACTAACTGAGTGAGAGCAGAGTGCAATAAGACCAAGAAAAGGCCAAACATAGTAACTTAAGAACAAAACCAAGACAGATCAGTGGAAAGTGATTGTGAAAAAGAGCTGCATTGGTTAAAGAATTTTGCATAGGTTCCTTATATGTGCTTCAAATATCCCATATTAAGGCCACAATAATTTTTGTAAAAGCCTTCTCATAACAATATAGTTCTATGACTTTGCGCATAAAGCTACAGCGCTGTTTTGCATGGTGTGACAAGGATATTAAAATGAGCGTGCTTTGAGCTAAGCCTTACATTTTGGGTATTATTAGTATACATGCTGCTATATAGGCCGCTCCCTGTCTCTGATTGGCAAGTTAGTGACTCAAGTGTGGCTTAGTAAAATGAGATCTACCTTGATATGAGCGCCAAGCTGCATCAGACATGCAGCCTACATAAATTTGTCAAAGAAAACACCAAGAATCCAAACACCCAATGGACTGAAAAATAAGAGAGCCATCAAAACTTTTGAATTACCCAAAATGTCAAATCTGTTTCTAAAAAGGGCCCTAATGAAACAGTCATCGGTGAACTGACACAAAGTGTAGTATTCACTGACAGCCGAAGCCGTTCCAGCTGATCAATATAAGTTCTGTTCGTGAAACATTTTCATTTCTTCATGTCTGCACTGTGAAAGGCTGTCATCATTCATGTAAAAACACACAGTTGGTACTCTCCAGTCGTTCTCTTCAGCCCAGTATTCCTATTAACCATGTCAAACCCTGGCATGTTGTGTGTAACGCCAACTGACACATAAAGTGACACTAGTGCTCATAAGCTCACTGTTTCCACAGCGCGACACAGATGGATGATGTCAAAGCAGTCGACATTATGGGCTGTGATTTATTACAGCGCGCAGCAGTTGTTGGCTCACGTACGCTCACATTAACTCCCTTATTACGGCGTCAATGACTGAACCAACTGTATGACACACTCTTTACATACAGCACTGTGCATGACTTTAATATTTCCATTTTATTTGAAGCTGCACTGGGCAGAAACCAGTCCGAGCGATAGACTGTACTATATGGACACGGACGGTAATGGAAAAGTGAAGTGTCAGTTAGAACAGCAGCCATTTTGGAGTTAGTAGGTCTGTTCGTTACTGCTATCAATCAGAGAACCAAAGGTGGCACAAGAAGCACCTTCTTGCAGTGAGGCAGAGGTGCTAACCACTCTGAGAGATACCAAGGGGAGCATGACTAAGTCTAGAAAATCAACAATAAAAATACAAAGATTAGACAAGTTAAGGTAATGCAGGTGTTTGCTGATATTTGAGTATGAGCAGTGTGATTTATGTAGGTATTATATTTTGTATTCATAGGTATTTTGAAACAAAACAACATGGCACAAAAAACAATGCAAAGTTCCTTATTATTAAGTAATTAACACTTTGCTGGACAACTTCTTAGAGTCCCTTTGAGGAATGAGTGTCTTCTGCCTTCAAAAACTGTCCAGGGCTCTGTAGTACAAAGAGGTTCGTGAGGTAACTCAGGTGTGTTCTCCCTGTGTTTTCATTATCACTAAGCTGGTTCACTTTCTATCGAGGTAGAGGTAGGTACAGAATAGAAACACAGACCAGTGACCAATCAGAGACAAGAAACACAACCCACAGCACAATCAGCAAAAAGAAATGTGCTAATGGAAGATATAAAATGTGTTTTCACTGACAATACAGCTGACTGGAGCACGACTGTACGGGTGAGCGAGCTATGGATATTGTAAAGTGATCATATAAAGCCTTATAAGTATGAGTTTATCATGGTTTTGTCTATACTAAATGCCATTATGGTCAGAATGGGTTTAATTACCTGCTTGTATTGAGATCCACTGGTTTTATACTGTTAGCCTTTAGCTACTTGGTACCTTTATGCTGGTTATTCAGTCTTCGTTGCTATTTTTTTTTGCACGAGTCTTCTTGTTAACTTTCTCCGACATGTTGCTGTGATTGGTCGTTTAGTCCCGACTCCGCCTGATTCACATGAACTCACTCTCATCTTCAGAGAAACCAATTGAACAAGATGGTAGTGCGTATCATGATCCCACTGGTCCAGACTGGGATTGTTAGGAGAGGAGAGATAAAAAGAAGAAACACATCCGGGGTAGGTTTAATTGGCTTCGTAGTACAGGGCCTTCTTCTAAAGGGAAAAACTCAAAATGACTTTTCATTTAAGTTGCAGTGTTTTCTGTTGCCATGTATTCATTGTCCCTGAGTGTGTTAGTCTATCAGTGACATGTGTTTGCTCTTTCACTGTTGACCTGTGTGTGTTTCCCCTGCTGCCCACTGCATTCATTGTCTATTTGTACAACGGACACAAAAAGGAGAAGAAAGGCACGGAGGGATTGAAATGGGGAATGTAATTGTGTGTGTGGGTCAGCATATGCTCCTGTCAGCCGAGACAGATAGAGGGCAAATATTTAGAGTTTTGTCCGGTGCACCCCCTCAGAGGCCAACTAATGAAAGACGAAGGCTGTCCAGAGCGGGGTCAATTACTGCTCCCTCCAGCCCTCACGTGTTTGTGTGCAAACATTCGGCTCCTGTACACAGCGACAACACAGCGTTTTGATTTAAAGCCAAAATGAATCAATGTTAAAGTGTAACGCCGTATAAGGTCACTAGATGAAGATTGTTTTCTCATTTTATGCTGACCCTCTTATTTTTCTTACAGCATCATTTTGACATACAGCAGGAGCAGACAATTAGGTCCATCCATTGATCTGATTTAATTAGCAAGTTGTAGAACAGTGAGTACTGAAACACTGACCACAGAGACGATGGCCAGTGACTGTTTCTGTTTGAGTATTGGTACATTAGCACCACGTGTATCCATGTTTGACCCAATGGACTGACAGAACAGGTTAATACGCCTCTGTGTAATGATTTAACAAGGTTGGATGTTGAGAATAAGTTCAGCATAATGTTATAAATGATATATATAAAATTATTGGTGATCATGGTTCCTAGATTACATTTGTGAAAGCTTATTTTTTACAACGACACAAAGATTTTTCGATAATAGCTGTATTGTAAGGTGTTAAAGGGCCTATATGATGTCCTAATACTGATCCTATTGACCCCATCCCTGTATTGGTAGCATTATGCCATGTGTCTTCTGAGGAGAGTGGCATCCATTGCAAAACGTGTCTACTTTATGTATTTTTTAATTTGAGATAAGTTCAAATGAAGTGAAATTTTGAAAGTTCATGTCATATTAAGTGAACATTAAACTCTTGGAGCATTGCCGTAAACTAAAAGAAGCCTAAAACCTTCTGACACATACTGTAGTTGTGGATGCAGAGTTTTAATTCACAAAGCAAGAGATGCAAAAGGCATACTCTCTACGAATAAATGCTTGCTTATAGTAATCTCAAAAACAATAGATCTTTATTTAACTACACTTTGTGACTTTAATCTTCCAAACTCCACCTTTTTGTCCAAATATGGTTTTATTTGGCTTCAACAACAAGATTTCAACTGTCAAACTGACGGAAGTCAAATATGTCTCCTCAAACTAATGAATGGTGCCACTCAGGCTACACTTAGCTAATACAATCCATGCTACTGTTGGAAGAAGGCTCTGTATGTTTGTACTGTGTGGTCATTAGCATCACACACATCCATAGTTCTGGCCACAGTTTACACTAGGCTGGTTTTGTGGGGTCTCCTCTGGCTTTGTTCATGGGGGGGTGTGCTGTGTGTTTTGAGGGAGAGTCTCCAAACAGTGCTGTGGTCCTCTAAGCCCCTGCCGAGGGATGTTTGGACAAAGGCTTAACTTACGCTGGAGCCATTAGCGCCAGAGCAAACAAACACCAGCAAATACAGTAGACACAAACATGCAAACAAAGAGTTAACCCTCGTCGGAGCCTGATCTCGTCGCTCTTGAATGAGCTGTTGTTCTCTGTTTTCTGAGGAGAAGCAGGAAGGCTCTTTATCAGGTAGGACTTGACTTGACCACACATACAGTTACAGATAACCCATTATATCGGAGTTGGAGGATGTCAAAGCTACTGACATCCTAGGATTACATGAAGGGTGACAGTGATGAGGCACAACTGACAAAGTAAAAAGATGACTACCCAATTTTGTTTTTGCTGTACTTGTCTCTCCCAATAACTGCCTTTCCTGCTTCTTTTATTTAAAAAAAGGTCAAAACTTACCAATTTTCCATCACAAAATACTGATACATTGGATTGTTTAGAGCTTACCTGAAACTTTTAGCTTTGGAGTTCACCGTTGTAGACTCTAGAGATCGTGATTTATTTATTTTATTTAACCTTTATTTGGCCAGGTAAGCTCATTGAGAACAAATTCTAATTTACAATGACGACCTGGCGGAGATAATCCTGTAATGAGATAATTACAGGATTATCTCCACCTCATTAAACATTGCGTCGAAGCATTGTAAACATGTTTAATTTGCTGCCCGTTTCTCTATTTTTACCTCATGAGCTGTTTAACTGTAAAAATAAGCCATAATTTGTAATGGAATAACCCATTTTCTTGGTTTATTTCCTCGGTCCGTTGTTGTTGACATCAGCGTCAACCAATGGGAGCACTCCTTTTTACCAGAAGTGAGCTGTGATTGGCCAAAATCCTGCTGTGGGCTGATCATTCTCATCTAGTAAAATCCTTAATTATAAAGCCTAGATTATGTCAGGTAATGGACTTTTAAGTGTGAGCATAAAAGGGCCAACAGTTACAGATAACACCTATATCTACAAGTGTTAGAAGATAGGCCTACTGCTGAGGCAGAAAACACATTACTGTGTTACAAATGGTAAAAAAGTAATGAAACTAAGTCATGAACTCTTAAATTGAATGCTTTTTGCACGGGAGAACTACCAGAACGAAAAAAAAAAAAACATCTTAAAGAACACAATAGTGACAATATATACATGGCTGTGATTTCTAGAGTTATATTTAAGACAAAACTATTATGTTGTATGCATAGTGACTGTGATTGACATTCATACTTTTTTCTTGTGCCAAGCTGTGCCATTTTTGAAGTTTTCTAAGCAGTAAAACTGCCAGTACAGTCAGCAGCAGCAGTCCACAAGACATAACATCACCTTCAGCAGGACAAAAGGGAGCTCATTGAGTTTGTGATTATGCAAGAATCCATGTGCTATGCATGAAGACTTATCTTCAATATATACAACTGCCATAAACCAGGCAACTAAAGGCAACTTTAACAGACAAACATGACTAAGCTTTTTATACATTTTGCTATTGTTAGGGTGTTCATTGTGGAAAGAAATACAGTTTTTAGTTGTACAGGGAAACATGTTTCCTTATTGTGCATGCAACAATAAAGACTTAAAGTGGTTGGGGGCTGCCCCTGGCAGCTCAGGCAGAGCATATGCCCAGCACACCAGAGACACGGGCTCCGGCCCCCAAAAGATTATCTTAAAAAAAAGGAGAAAAAGATAAGGTCTCTGGAATTCTCTGCAATTACAAAAGGTGATTTGGATAAATGACCCAAAGTCAACCAACACAATATAGTTTTCTTGAATGTCACTAAGACCTGTTCGTCATTCTCTTTCCAAATCTCATTTCCCGGAATGTGATCATAATCATCCTCAGTCATCACAATAAGCAACCCTGCGCATCCATGTTTGATTCTGTAATCAGACGGAGGCTGCTGGCTAATGGGAACTGGCAGCAAATGTCCAAATGAGAGCCAAGTCTGGAGAGAACAGGAATAAAGAGATCGGAAGAGGCGAGTAATTGGCTCATCAGACATTATTCTTACCAGTGTTTGGTTAAAAGTGCAGAGTTTTAGTCAAATTATTTGTTGTATGCAAAGACATTGCTTTTCTAATGCTAATGCTATTCACCTCAAATCCTTGGTTAGATAGTAATTTTGGTTTATAATTTCACAACAGTAACAATCTCTTTGCTGAGCGTGTGTGTGGATGTTTTCTAATCCACAGGGCGTCTGCATGGTTCATGAGCTCACATGCACAGCCACACAGATTGTCTGATGGATTCAAGTGTTACACTGAACCTGCACTGACTCACACAGAGCACCTGCAGCATGATTAACAGCTCTTTACAAAGGTTCGATGAGTAGATCAAGAACTAAAGTGGGCTGAGAGATATTTGCTGACGAGGTCACTTAAGTCAGAACCACCTGCTGTGAGCCTTGCTCCTTTTAACCTCCGTCTCTTCCAAACTACATGAAACATTTATTTTACAGTTTTGATTTTGGTTTTTATTTCAACATTTTGATGAATACATATCTGTACACTTAAAATACCTCAAATTACAGAACAAACTGATGCCATGTTACCCCACATGACGGACAATTGTGTGGTAAGATTTAACTTTAACTCTGCCACAAGCTTCAGAAATATGCACACTTGTATAATAATACTGAGGATCGACTACTCTTTGTAGTTCATTCTTCAAGCCTATTGGCCATTAGCATCACTAGCTACATAAGTTCTAGCCACTTTATTCAAAATATGATATGATCATCAACTCTTGACATGACATTTTTGCTCACTCAGCACAGTGGATAATTTTTTTAACTTTATGGATTTTTTATTTTTATTTTTTTACTTTATTGATAGTGAGTCTGTGAACAGTTACATATAAACCCATATCAGGACTACAATTAAAATCCACAAAGAAGTGACTGGGAGTAACCATGTTACTTGCCAAAGCTGACATGCTGGATGGAGTTTCGTTTTGCATAAGGTTAAGGTTGCATTTGGTTGCTTAAACTACACAAATTTACAGGGCAATTTTTGCTCATTAGAGGCATGTGTCAAAAACAGTAATTTTGATAAATCAAGTTGCAAAAGTCAAACTCATGCCTTCAACCATTTTTGTTTTGAGAGACCAATATCAGGAAACTCTTTTGTGTAGGATAATGACAAGAAAGACAAAACTGTTCCTCTGTAAAATATTGCATTTGTCTTTTTGTGGCATTATATTAATAACTAAAACCCCTCTAATGTCACGCTGACTTTCACCTCTGGCACCATAAAATTATTTTGCCAACGTCCCTGGTCCATTCACTGGTTGATTTCAAATACATATGGATGACAGTCAATCACTAACAGTCCATATATGACCTTTACTCTCTTCCTCTTGTTGTGGTTTCTATTTAACCTCCCAAAGCCTTAGGACCTGGATGTGTTTATCTGGATTTATCACAAACTCTTCCTTGTCCTTCCTGTGGTGGGTCTCCTCACATGAATCTGCCCACTGCACTATGTTTAGAAAAGGGGTCTTAGAGGAAGGACTTGACTCATCGGGCCACAGGCTGCTTCAGTCACGACAGACAGTCCTTCACACACACTGCTGCAGTGTACAGCCCTCAGGTACTCCCCACACATGCCATATTGCGTGCTCTGGCTGTGTTTAGTCTTTAAATGTCCAGGAAACGCCCCTGCTTTGAAGCCTAAGAAGCCCCAGCGTGCCTCCCAGCGCCCTCCCTCGACAGGCCGCTGGCTTTATATGGATCCAGTTAAAGTCCGCTGTAGGGACGTTCATATTTTGTCTTTATGGGCATGTAAAACATTCTGTTTACATTATAATCCTCCACAGAACGGTCTATTAGGCTTAATAGGCTCCTTGGCGAACGTCCAGATAATGAATAAAATAAACAATATATGTATTCATCCCCTGCAAACGGAGAAACTCTGGGCGATAAAAGCTCTAAGAATCATTCTGAGCCTTGAATTGAATTAGCCTCGTAGCCTGAAGCGTCGCAGCGAGAACACATAAAACACGAGAATTGTCAAATGCAGTTACTCGCCTCTGACTGGGTTCACTCCGGCTCCCACTTCTCTCGGGGATTGGAGCCGCACACAAATGTCGCATTCTCTCTTTAACACGACATCTTAATCGAGTTAGTGGAGTTTTTACGGCGGCGCTCCTTGATGCGGGGAAAGAGAGATTTATTGTGCTTTGACAGCTAGACGAGAGCTCTTGGGTCGGCCATTAAACATCCCAGAAGTCTAATACAGGCAGGCGCTGCTTGGAAAGATAACTAAATTTTTTTTTTTCAAGCAAATCCTGTGAATGGGTGATGCATAAAACTGAGAACCTGAATGTCCACCACTTGCACCAAAAAACAATACAATAGATTGAAATAGTGTTTAAGTTGTTCCTTAATTAACCATTTGGTACATTCATTTTAGTCCAGACTTTATTTATCACTTTAGCAATCCAGGGACAACACCTGCTATGGAAGGCTACTTAATGCCACTGAGCAATGGAAGATCTTAATTCATTGCAATACAGCTTTTTGTATTCTCCTTGGAAACATCATGTGCACTGGTAGTTACTTCCTGTTGTCTACAGTGAGCCCATGGCCCAGACTGGTGGCTGTTTTTTTTTTTTTTGTTTTTAAATGTTGTGATAAACTGAGCAGAAAGGAAGGCCAGACTTCACTGCAAAAAGATTCAGAATGGTCTTTTGCTTGCCTCACCTATTTAAGGCAAACACCAAAAGTTATCTCTGGGCTAGCACAGACTACATACTATAATAATACAATGTATAATAAATACACACTACTAGCTATGTATGATTTAATCATGTTAATTATGATTTCTGTGCAGAATATCAATCTTAACTCCCCTCAGCTCACTTTTGCTGTGTTCGGAGTAAAAGTTACAACTTACTTTGGGTCATCTTCAATATTATCTAAAGTATATTCTAACTTTGTAAATGAAAGAAGACACTTGGTATTTGAGTGTGCAACAGGTGTGGGTTTGTGTTACTTAAGACCCACTTCTGATGGCATAGTTCACCATTGTTCAAGTAACCGCACTTTTACTTATACTTTTACTTTTACTCTACAGACACTCTTGAACTGATAACTCTGACAAACATGTCGTGTAAACAAGTGTTGGTGAAGTTTGTTAAAAACCACAGTGGTGTGCCATGCCCTGATACCTGACTAATGTAACCACACACTGCCGGTTCAATGAGGTTTTAATCGTCAAAGGGAACATCTGAGGGGACAGTGATGTGGGTCCTCTGCGTGCAAAAGCCTCTCTTATTTGTGGCAGCTTCTCAAAAGTCCCTGCTCCGAGGAGAGTCCAGTCTGGAGCCTCATGAATCTATTCAAACACCAGCCTCAAGGCCTCCACACACTGTACAAAACCAGGCTCAGACAGACAACCAGGAGACTGCCAGGAAAGTGAGAAACTGCATTGTGCTGTGCCTTTCAGTTCACATTTGAATAACATAATCAGCATTGTGTTACCATTTAAATGTTTCATGACTTAGAGAATAATCTCACTAGGCTCAGACCTGGCTGGTACTTCTCCTGCAAGAACACCTACAATCACACTGTTGAAAACTGTAGAAAACTGATGTGCTCTGTAGTCTGTTTTTTTCACGAATCATCAAGAATTTGCAATTTAACAGAATCTTGCACAGGTTTATATCTAAACAGTAGAATTAAATGGGTTAATTTGCACAACCTCATACACACTAGTTGAGTTACACTCTCCTTGATTCAACTATTTAACTGGACTGCTCTCCTGTCTGACTATTGAGTCTCAGATGTAATGGTTGTTAAGGTCAATAATCAATAAAACAGCCTTCTCGTAGCGAAGAAGTGCAACGAGACTCCTCTCTCCCGTGACTTCATTGAGCACTCATTGTCACAAAATGATTATTAGCATTCAGCCATAATTAAAAAGACCAAACAGTAAACCTGACATGAGCAATTTTAGTAATCACTGAGTCAACACAACAACAACAACAACAACAACAAAAGAAAAACTCAAAACCATCAGGGAAGCAGATCAAAACAATTTACAAGTGGAATATTAGCATAAAATACCACTGGGTTGCACCAGTAAGGTTTGATTCAGTTAAACCCAGTTTAATGAGCTTGGGTAAGAAATAGAGGCAATATTAAACTGGGTACATTACTATTTCAAAAACATTGTAGATGCTCCTGATGTAACTTTCTGATTTCCTAAAGTGATATTCACTCATTTGAATTCCTTTAGAGTCTTTGTGCTGTAAACTGTATTTACGTAAATGTGGTTTCTGTACTTTTAACATTTATTCATGCACCAACTACATAAAGCAATTTTAAATGTGTATGAATGACATGCTCACGTCATCTCCTGTATTTTCAAAGCACACATACCCAACAAATGCTACAAGCTAATATCCCATAATTAGAGCTGGTATAAAGAGAGGCCCCACCTATTGCTTCAGTGTCGGCACCACACCCATCTACCCTTCAGGTGCTCTTCATTACACACACTATAATTTAAGTCTTTGTCTCGTTGTGTGGCTCCTCTTCTAAAAACAACACCGGCTGACTGCTGCGGGGCTCCGACGGGGGTCCTTCCCCTCCTGCATTCAGACAAAGACGAGCTCTCAGCCCTGTTTATCAGGAACGCATGCAGATAACGGCTTCCTGCAGCAGCACGGGCAGAGATATAAGAAGAGGACTGACCCCAGGGAGAGACAGGGACGCACAGGAAACACTCGGTGCAATCAGATAAGTCCCGGACACATAAACAGTGTAAATCCCCCTTTTTCCATGTCTTCAAAGTACACATGTGATATTTATGTGAGCGGTCATGTGAGAGCAGAAGAAGACTGGATGTGAGGCAGGGGAGTGGCTGAGGGGTCAGTGCAGGGGGAGTGGGTGAGCGGCTCCTCTGAACATATAGATAAGACCGCTGAAATCCCCCATTAGTGTTCCTCCATGGCTTTGACCCAACAGCAGACAGAAGATAGTTCCACTGATTTTTGTTAAGTTAGCATGGATTACTCACGACAATAGATGTTTTCATGTAATAATTGAACTACCATTATTGATTTGTGTAAAAAACAGCTTTAAACAATGAATCTTTATCCTTCTTTGGCATAGACGTCAGTGGTGAACATTCTGTTTATGTCTGTTTTGTGAATGTACTCAAACTGTAACATGCATCATTAAGGACTGTATACATCAGTGTAATGTGTAATATGAATTGCTAATTCAATCTGACAGGGATTTAGAGTCATGTCTCGTACATTAATTCCAACAAAAGCTAGAATTCGAGCTGCAAGTCACTATTTTCTGATCGAGTTTTATTGAATATCTCTGTGGTATTACCCATAGAAAAGGGGCATGCCATGACACATATGAGTAGTTTGAAACTTTTTAAGATCTTTTAGTGGCTATTCAGACAAATATAAAGATAAAGAATAAAGTTGTGTTCCACTTTAGCGGATTGTTTGCACATTAAAATTAATACTTTTTTTTGGAAATGGCAGAGAACATTGTGCCATTCCAGCTGCTGATGCAAAGCAAATTCTAAAAATGTTATTACATGCACTATTATTCTATATGTACTTCTACTGTTTAAAGTTTTTTCTTAGTATTGTTGTATTGATTTTTTTGTGCTAAGAAAGACGTTTTCCTCTGCCTTTCTGGCTTGTTTTTGTTGCTGTTTTGTGCTTAATCCATGATCCATACCAAACACCCAGCTCCTTACTACACAATGCGTTTTTTTTTTTCATTTCAGTCTGAATTTGCATGATTTTATCTAAAACATCAACAGAATGGTTTCCAATGAGAACTACGTGAAGAGTTAAACCCTGTTGTTGTGACTAAACTGGTCCAGTTTGACAGTGGCCGAGTCCTGATAAATTCCTCTGTGATTTGTCGGTTAGAGTGGGGGCCTTCAGAACGGTGACCCCAGACTCACCTCTGGGCCCAGGGAGCCCGCTCGGCCCCAATAATGAGATCATTACCAACAGTTAATTAAAAGCGATGCGTCTTCTAAAGCTCTGCCCCATATCGCATTGTGTCCGAACAATTGCGTCCCTTGTGGATGTCCGAGGATGAAAGGGTGAGCCAAATGCAGGAGAACGCCCATTGTCCTTCTCCTGAGAATCTGTCTTTCCTCGCTTTTTGCCTTTCAATGAATTCTTTGTGTGAGCGTCAGGGTCCGGGGCGGTCTTTCTCGGGTTCAGAGGGACAGTGCTGCCCCGGGTCCAACTGTACGAGACCACAGTTTAACCAGGATCGAGACTGTCGGTACAAAACTTCATTGCATTAATAGTGTACAAGGTTTCTGGATTGGAACTAAGACTCCACTCTTCTGAGAGGGCCTTGGCATATGTATCGGATATGACGAAGTGAAGAAAATCAACCAAATCTAGGAAAATCCACTTTCACATGGACCTCATTTTGGGCATATCACAAACGTTGACACACAAAGCTTTTGAGTTAAACTATTCCACGGGAGTGATATAATACTTTGTGCAAGTACAACACGCGATTAGAGGCGTTCCCATCATCCAGAGGCATCCCTAACAAGGGCAATGTACAATATTTCTTTGGGAACGCCTTGACTTTCGGTTCCAACTGTGGGGAATAAAAGGGAAAAGCACAAAATGACAGTGTTTTCTCAAATTAAAACTGCAGCTTAAACATTTTATATAATCCTATGTGCCTGTCTTCATGTTGGGTAGAGGTCTACATCCATTATCAGCAGCTCGGTTGTGTTCACAGCCTTGAATAAAGACAGAGGAATGTCAAGGATGTCTCCTGGTCCTGGTCTGACCATGACTCGGAGGGAAGGGATGTTCCTTTCACTGCCTTTCAACACATACACATGAACTTTTTTTTATTTTTTATTTTTTTAAAGCCAGAAATGATATGCCTATATTTTCTGACAGAAATAATCACTTTCAACTGTAAAAAAATGAAGGATTTAAACTGCCTAAATTTTTAATTAGATGTTATATATTGGGTAATCCTTATGAAATTATATGTATGTATGTAATGTTTAATAAGACAGCATACAATATTCACATTAGGACAACTTTAGAGTATTATGTATTATATTATTAATATGACCTAAATGTGACTGCTAAAAGATACTGGGGAGATAAAACAAGAGGAGAGAATAAGTGAGATTTTGTTTGAACAACACCAACTTTATTATGTGTCCACTGCAGCAGAAAAAAGATAAATAAAAAATAATCATGAATAGACCATATTGTAAAAAGAGATGTCACGTTAATAAGCTGTGTCGTGCCCATTGATCAGAATGGACTGTGTGAAGAAAACAATAGTACACTTGTTCTTTTTTCTTTATTAGAATAACTTTATTGTCATTGTACATTGAGCAATGAAATTGGATGCAAACCACCAGTTATATGAATCAATAAAAAAATAAATAAATAAATAAAGCACTATTTGAAAAAGTAAAAAGATTATAATCGCATTCGGCTACTGTGCTGTACCTGGCTCCCTAAAAGAAGAAAAAGTTAAAAAATTCAAATTATGGCAGCATTAAAGGTGACTATTTACAGATACTGCCAGCCTTCCTTTTACCCAGACACTTCCTTCAGGAAACAGAAAACAATCTGTGAATAACTCATTATGTTATTTGTCATTCTGTATTAGCCCAGTAAAACATACTCCTCAGTATTTGGTGAGTTGTAGATTGTAGCTTTTAGCCAGTGTGGCCTAAATGCTCAAATACATATAGCAGCTAAATACCAGTCCTCTTAATTATATTAATACCCTCTCACTCACAGCACACAAATATAGTCAGTCAACAGCCATTTGCCCAAATCGTCTTGTTTATGCAGAACTCTTCATCCATTGCTCAGCTGCCATTGCCAAAAATGTGCACACCACTCATAATGATTACCAACCGTATAAGAGTCAATATTGCAGCAATCATCTAATCTAACTTAAAATGCATTGCTTTTTATAGTTCTGTACTATTTTAAAGGTAAACAGGATCATAATTTGGCCATAAACGATGAACAGATAGTGAGTGGTTCCATAAACTCTCTGTTTTGAAACCCTGCTTTATTATTGAACAAATAATGAAGCGCCTGTTGATCAAAGACTGCCCTGTGCTCGTCCGTTTGAAGCAGCCCAGGCTTTACAACTTTATTTACACAAGATTACAGTCCAGGGGTATGTTACGACTCCTCATCATGGAACCATAACCCTCTATGCTGCACACACAGGGTCAGTGTAGATGGTGTGACTATACTTCACATGACATAAAAGGTGGAGAATGCGGAACGGTGAAGGAGGACCCACAGTGTGATTAGTCCCTTGGTGACAAACAGCACCAAAGCTATTATTTTAGTGTCCCAGGACTTAAGATGTCACTTAATACGTGTTGTTACCGCAGCTTGTTTCCTGACGGAGAACAATGCGTGGAATGATGAATATTCTTCTTGCACATTTCCTGACTGGTAAGAAGTCTTATGCAGAATTTAGGTCCATATATGTTGATTTAACTCTCAATGATATCTTCTTTTCTGCCATGATGACTGTGCAGTATATGGCATGTTTAAAGCCAAGGAACAAGATCCTAGACTGAAATATGATTATTGATACTGGTTCAACTGTAACAGACTTGTCAGATCTTTTCACATTGGAGCAAATGTAATGTAAACGGAGCACAGAAAGCACAAGAAAGTGTTGTGAAATTAAAAACCAAAAAGTGCATGACTAATTTGCATAATAGACATAGATGCATCCTCTATTTCTGTTTTTGTGCTGTCCAGCCTCTTGATTCATTTCACCTCAGAGGCCTTACTACCTGTTCTATCCTGTTCTGGGATAAGGATGGGACCAGGCAAGCTTTAAGAAAGAAAATAATAAAGAATCATTATGAAATGAAAAGTTAGCATAAAAGGTGATTATACTCCACAGCTCAGTCCCCGTTTTTTTATGACAAATGTCCAACAAGTTAGCTCTTATCATAGAAGCATAAACAGTGTTTTCACTTATTTCAGTTCCATTTTTCCTTAATGTTGTTTCTATTGTCGCACTCTATTGTCCGGGTCTGTTACTATTATATGTTATAATGTACTGTGGAGCATGTGTAGATTTAGACTGGTTAGTCCAGCTCCAGTCCCACTCAGCCACATACACACAACGGTAGCTTGACATAGAACCACATTATTTAGTTGTCTTATAATGAAATCCTGCAATTCCAGTAACATTATGACTTTTATGTATCATTATCCAACTGAACTTTTATAAGAAATCAATATGTAATAGTTATACTAGAGCAAAAAATTCAAAATTTCGTGTCATGTTAACTCAGTGACTGGATAACCCATGAATGTTTTACATCATGTTTCATAGGCCTGGTTCTATTGGAATTCAAAAAGTTGCACTGCACCCTCATTACAGCACCATTAATTAAATAAACACATTTCAATATCACGTGTGCAGTGCAAATATAACTAAATTATCAACCATTGTAAACAGAGCAAAACTGTAACTTTACATGCAAACATTTTTTTGATGATAATGATGTATTTACTTACAGTGACATAAACTTAGTACATAAGCCCTAAAATATATCTAAGGTCTGTTGGACCTGCTTCACTTTAGGTGCTTTAATCAAAAACCAAACCTGCCTTGGTTTTCCTTTTCAGTCTATTTTATCTTTTATCTTGTTACTACTAAAAAAAATGTACGCACAACATAAATAAAAGAATCGTCCAAGGCTTTGTTGTCACACTTTTGTTACTCCACTCCTTTTTACCAACACTGCTTTTCAACCTTTGTGAGCGGCTTGTGTCGGGCCGTCTCTGTCGCAGGTCTTTTGTCATTCCTCACATTCTCTGGGGTTACATAAACAGGCTCGGAGCTCACCTCGGCGCCTCTTCACCCCGAGCCGCCCTGCAGCCATGTAATTAGGCCTAACCTCTCCTGTTCAAAGAGTGTAATGACATGATTTACACGGATCGCAGAGGCCCTGCCATACAACAATCACAACAATGTACCGTACTTAGAAGAACTTGAATAGTTAGTAGAAACCATAAAGAAATTTATAAATAGTCCACATACAGGTAATAATAATAATAACCCATATTGTCTAGGTTTTTTTCAATAAATGCCAGTGATGTTTAAAAGCATGAGTGGTTATTAAAGTAATCATCTTCAAAGGAATGCATTTAGCCAGTACAGGTCAGAGCACAACATTACGTTTGTTTATTTGATATTCCGTTGAGCAGTACAGGCTACACTAATGGCCCACAAACTTCTCCAGACTTTCCTGTTTGTTTTCAATTCACTCAATATTTTTGCCATGCCTTGACATTTACTTATTGTATCAATGCCAAAAAAGCCAGGAAGTATATATTTTCAACTGTTAACTCTTATTATCAATAAAAAGGCCCACCCCCTTGTTCTGTCCTGCAGCTCACTGATCTCAGATGTCCGCTGACTGCTCTCTGTTGTTCAAAAACCCAATGCAAAGGATGGTCCATGTTGTTCAGTATTTTGGTATTCACCAGTTAGCAACATTCATAAAAATCAACTATGTTTATAGTTGGATTCTCAGTTTGTAAGATTAGGCAAGCACAATACTATCCACAAAAGTTGTAGTGCTGTCTAAACTTAGAAATCAGTACATTGTTTAAATATATAAACTAATATTATTTGTATTAGTTCATATATTAATATATTAATTCGTATTTGCATTTTTCATTTTGCTCTGTTTGACTCTGGCTGCTTGGTTACCAGACTACTTAATTTAAGGAAATTGCAGACAATGTGCAAATAAATAAAAAAGAGATCAAAGATAATAAATAGAATTATATAATATTAATAAATTAACTTAACTTAGACTACCACTAATCTTTCTAATTCTTCATATGGCATATGGCCTTTCAGTTTTTTGGTCATTCCATCTCAGTTTTCTTGCACACTTTTATGTTAGAATTAGTGAGACTTATAAAATGTAGGCTGCTGTCTTTCTTTATAGTTCGCCCTGTTGTTCAGTAAAAAGGAAGATTGGCATCTAGTGTGACCTACATTATAAATGTCACACAAGTTCTTGCAAATCGGTGAATGACTGTGAGATGCAAAGTGCCTTTAGGGCCAGAGTTGGAAGAAAAGTTCTTTGTAAATGCATTCCATAACTATTTAATGTGCACAATAAACACACAAGCTTTTAACATATGTGCCTATGTTTTCATTCCTCTGTTACTACCTCTTGTTGCAAGGATAAAGACGAATAAAGACAAAACCACTCTACACCCATCAAGCTAGTACTGCACCTTTGCAAATTTTTTGTTGCAATATACTGTCTGTTTTGAGTTAGTTCAAATTCCATTACATTGTGTTGCTTATCTTTAACATCACATCTTTTAGGCCTGGTGCAAAGAGTTTGATCTCTACATACGTTGTCAAGGTCATGTGGATCATACCTACAGGCCTCTCTACTCTCTATCAGCGGGCTAAAGGCATGACGTAAAGTGCTGTGCATGTTATTCCGAGGCGGGGAGTGGCAGAGAGAAACGCTCTTTCAACGTGCCTCTAACTAGTCGTTACAATCTCCGAAGGTCCCAACCCCATATTTAGCAAACGAAGAAAAGAAATGAAAGATAGTCTTCTGTTTGTGGTCCCAGTTCAGATTTTTGAGAGGGGGCGGAGCTTTCTGGGAACTCAAAACAAACATGTGATGTCAGAACACGCATCAGGACGGACAAATCCATTTTGCTAAAGAATAACTCTTAATGAGAGGGTGCACTCACATGTGCAACTGACATGACGTTTAATTGATGCAGCTATTTTTTTTTTCTTTTTTACCTATTGTCTGCGCTCCATATACTTCTTGCATAACTCATTATGTGCTAAATGGTAAATCTAAATTGCCCCAAGGGAAGGCAGAGGTTCCTGTCAACACCAACGACAGTGAAGCGTTTGTGTGCCTCCTTTTAACTCTGAAAAGTTGGGCCAATGCCAATATTCAGTGTAAATGAGACTAAAGCAGTTCCATAAAGACTAGTCTAGACTCCTGCAGCCAGAATAATGCCAGTCAGACTAGATAAGCTGGAATAATGCTGACTACAGCAAGGACGTGCCCTTCTCTCCAAACGTAACTTTAACACTGGAAGGAAACAAGGCTGCACAAGAAGTGGAGAAACAAATGTGTGATTCACTGTCACAGAGTGCACCAAGAAAGAAACACAACAGTCCTGAAATCTCCACTTTAATCATTTCTTTAGAAACAATACCACTGTGGCAAAAATAAATAATGCACAAAAAGACAGATGATGGAGGACTAAATATTTTAACAAACATGGTCAATCTTATCTAGACCATATTACAATTGTTATACATTTTATGTGAGGCCTGGTCCACACTATTTGGACAATTTAAGTTTATTGCATGGTTGGCACAACAATGGTATTATTATTTTTTTTTTTTTTGTGATTTATTATATATATTTTTTGTGTTGTGTTTGTGTAAATGTTGTAGTCTATCTGGAATTCCAGTGGTTCAAAGCCGATTCAAAGTATCTAAGTCCAGCTAAAATAACTATATATTTTACAATTCATTCAGTACAAGCTTTTAGTAAACTTTTGCACAAAAATGACACTTTTGCCCAAAAAATTATATTGTACTGTTACAATGGCTGTGTGAACTTGGAGACCACATGAATGGAGCATTAGCCTGATTTAAACGGCCTAACTAAGTTATGAATGAATGGAAACTAAACTATTCATGTAATTGTAGTGATCTTACCTAACCTAAAAAGAACAGAGAGGAGAACATTTAAGCAAAATGTAACCTATAAAACTACACTAAAATATTAAGCTTGTTTTGAGGACTCTAAGAATCTTTACGGACCCAGGTAGGGTACTTGAAGGAAGTGTTCTTGGGCCCGGAGCAGTGTGAACATGGCCCACTGTGGGACACATGAGGTTGGACATTCATACTCGTCCTAATGTGAGAGCGCCCCAGATCTGAAGACAAAGAAAACAACATGAACAGTTTGTTTCCTCGGCTTCGTCTCGGTTGGCATTTCAAAGCTATATCATTTCCTTTTTTGACTTTGAAGGACTTCTTGTGAATCCTAATATCATAATTCAATTCATATTTTCTGTTTCCAGAGGGGGCTTACGTGCACAAAGAATACTATGTCTTTGTGTGACATCTGGTTGTAATGCCGTCCAATTCTGGGCACTGGGCATCAAGAGCTGCAAGGGAAAGGAAGGAAGACAGTGCTTTTTGTCATCCCACAATTGGATTTGCACACAACAAAGCAACAGGGCATAACTGCTCATTTTTCTTGACATTAAGATATTCTCCATTTCCATCAACATGACATCACTCATGTATTTAAAAACATGGCCTGTGGCTTTTTCCAGAGAGGGCTTTGTTGGGAACTAGATCCGTTTGTTTCCAATGGTGACTGAGGTTTGTAGGCCCCTTTATGTTTACTCGGGTAACTTTATGAGTAAATTGCTTTTGTTTTTATTCATATATGTTTATCCTCCTTCAGTTTGCTTCAAGATTTCTGACAGATTTCAAACTTAACCTGATTGAAACATCGACAACGCACACAGGAGTTTTTATTCAAGAAGCAATAATAATGTGGAATTCTGAACACTCAGCATCAGCTTGGATCAGTTTGAGGGCATCAATGTTGAAGTGTAGTCAAGTTTGTAAAAAGGGATGATTTAGGACTAATGCAAAAAGAACTTGATGTTTCTTTACAAAGCTATGATGCTAATTACAATAAATGATATAACTTACAGATATTATAGTGGTTTTAGCAGCATTTTCAACACAATTTATCAGTGCCAAAATCAGAATCAGGTTTTAAGAGAGTGTTGTTGATTTGTGTGTTCCATTTTGATACCAGTAAGGATTTTGTGGCACCCAACAGACAGCAAAACCTTAAGCTTGACCATTTAGATCCAGTTCCAATTTCTTAGTAAACCAACTGCACCCATATTTTGTGACCTTTTATATTTATTTGAATAGAGGAAATAAAACTAAATGCACACCACACAGGAATTTACAATTTACATTTGATCTAAAAGGGGCTTAAAAGCAGGCTTATGATCCTACTTTTGACTTCTGAGAATAAATACATGGGTTTGGGCTAAATAATCCAGCTACTTTGGGTAACACCCTGGACAATCAACAGTTGATAGCAGTTACTCCAACTTATCAACAAGGCCCTCTTTTGTAAGATAATTTGTCACAGTTTTTTGTCAACAACTTATTTTTGTGCCCAAAAACAAAACAAAAACTAATAAAGTGAATAATGAAAACTCAACATGTTCATCAATTAATCAAAATGAAACCAAAATAAACAGACAGAGACAAAATCCAATCAAAAGGAGGAGGAGACAGGATGAGAAGAGATCCAATCAGAACTCACCGTTTTGATTTGTTAGAACTGCGGGAAGACAACAGGCGATTAAATGAAAAGAAATATCAAACAATGTTAACGCTCTGGACCTCAATACCAGCTTTAACAGATTAGTAGTAGTTTCATTAACTATTGTAGATATAGTTGACTAAACTCTTATGATATTTAGTCGACTAAAACAAGATTAAAATTTATTTAGATGACTAAATTATGAGTAAAACTAAAAAAACTAAAACAAAATTAAAATTTGATGTCAATATTAACACTGACAGGCAATATTCAGTCAGCAATTCAATGAGTTTGGATGATGGGAGGAAGACAGAGTGTGCAGCGAGAACCATTGTGGCCTAGGGTTGAATGAATGTAATGTTTAATGTGATTTGGATGTCAGCCTGGGGATCAAACCCATAACCTTCCTACTCTCACAAGTGCTGACCATTCTGCCATCATGCACCTCACCATACTAAACATGGCTCAACATATTTATGCAATAACTGAGAGGACAACAATACTCTTAATTAGCCCTCTCTTCCCACCTCTGTATGTTTCCCAGTCTTTTTCAAAGCAGCCGCAGAGATTTACTCAAGCATTTTGTTTAACTTTCCAATTACGGACCCTTCCTTGTACTTGTTTTGTTACAGTTTTAAAAGGACACATGAGTTTTCCATTACCTTCCTCCACAACATCCTAATTAGACAAAGGACAGCGTGCCCGCGAGTCAGGAATATGATGTCACATGGCTCTATAACGTCTAAACATGGCGCTCTTTATTGGCCCAACACATGTCTCAGAGGAAGCCATCGGTTTGTTTTGTCTCTGGACACTTTTCGCATGCTCTAATCATTCAAAGACACCAAAGATCACGCGGATAAACAGACAGCGCGAGGTTGTGTAAATGTTTTGCTCAGTGTGACTCACCTCGCGCCATGTGTTGTGTTATTAGATCGGAATTAATTACAGTAAGGGGGCTGGCGGAGCATAAACTGCCTTTGTTGTAATGACAGAGTAGTTTGTTTTCATTTAAAGAGTGAATTATCCCTCGCTCCATGATCTTCAGTGTTGGTTATAGCGCACAGGACTTTGAAGTGAAACTGTAACTGGGTTTGTTGTTATCAGGGAGTCCGCCTGCCTGTCTGACATTGGGCGAAAAATGATAAACGGAGACAGACAGACAGACAGTGAGGCTGCTGAGGGAAACAGGTTGAGCAAGAGGGACAAGCTGCATTGTTATTGTGGGGTTGATAGGTGAATATGCTCTTATCTCTGGATAATGATGAGAAATGATGGGCTGATTGTGATAAAATATGACATTTTTATTGCTGGAAGTGGAGTTTGATATCAACAATGCAAGGCCACGAGATACAAAACACTTTAAGGCTCGTTTTGTGATATTGTAACATTCAGACCATGCTTTTCATCTGTGTTCTTTCTTTACTCATGTTCACACCTGCTGTTTACCTGTGTCCTCCTGAGTTTGCGTTACATCGTTTGTCACTTTTCCTGTTCATATGCAAAACAACACCAGTTTTGTATATTTCAAATGAAACCCGATCAACACGTGGTTAATCTGCAAAAGCAACAGATTTCATGGTAGGACTGTCTACTACCATACACCTTGTATCTCCTGTTGCTGGGTAAAAATAGGACCACTTCAACCTATGACAGTACTGCACCTTTAAACAGAGGTAAAACATAAAAACAGTGATTCAGGAGGTTGGTGGTTCAATCCCCGTTCCCTCCTGTTCATACTGTGTTCTGTCCTTGGGCAAGACATTTTCACCCAACATTTTATAACATGGGCTACAGACTATAAGGACAAACACCTGAACATATCTGAAAACTCTCAGTAACAGATGCAGATATGTATAAAAACATTAAATAAATAGATCTGAGAATACACTATACTGCACCCCATGCTGTGACTAAAAACACATTTCCTGTTCTTATTAAAAGTGCCCAGTACGGAAGAATGTTGAGCAACACTGGAAAGGAGATGAAAATGTCTTTGCACTTCTGTCTGTCTCTCTCTTTTTCTTTTTCTTTTTTTTTTTTTAAATGACAGCAGTTAACTAGACCTTGCAAACATCTTGTTCCTGGATTATGACAACAAAGTCAAATGAGACACATTAAATGTCCTCTCTAATGCCATACAAAGGCACCACAAACAATCCAACCAGTGGTCTCATCCATGGATGTATTTAATTATCTTTATAAACTTTATTGGCAGTTCCACCTGTGGCCATATGAGGTATTTAAATGCAGAGATTAGCATAGTATGGAATGTTTGTAAAAGAGTCTGGAAAATGTCTGACGGGGCAGCTTTAACTTACTTATGTTAAATATCACAAAATGGTTGCATATTGTTTTGTTTACTGTGACCCCACGTCGAACACAAGACCACACAAAAGCACAGAGTACAGAGTAACCATCTTAAATACTGTTGCGTAAAAACTGCAATTTATGTAAAATGATCACTGAAAGTTGTCATATTGTGCACACACCTTCCACAGTGCGACGATTGTGAGGCTAATCTGGCGTCGGCCTGATTGATCTGGGGAGGCACGGCAGACGGCTCCAGCTGGAGATCAAAGGCAGGCCTCTCCTGAGCAGTAGAGCGGGAGGGGGGCGGGGGCTGGAGCTGTGTCCCGCCCCCGTTCGCCAGGGCCAGATGTTCTGCTCGCTCCGTGTCCCATCATGCTTGATAATTGCACGTCGCACCGTAGGCTCCGTCCATGCCCCCTTGACATTAAAGTGCAGAGCCTGGCGGGGCGCTGGGCTCGGCGTAACTTTGAATTAGGCCTGGACCCGGCAGTGAGGAGAGGAGAACCCCGTGCACACATCTCTGTAAACCCTCAGAGGCCCCGAGTGGGCTGCAGCTCCTCAGGCGAAGGGCCAAGTACAGATCTTGGATCAGACATTAGTTGTGTTTCTATAGAATATCAATCAAATATTATGTGGAATTGTGAGCCAAGATCATGAAAAAAACATATTTTTCTGTTCTGAGTGAATAATGCAAACAAGAATGTTGCATGACTCTTCTTCTCTTCTTCTTTCATGTCTCTAGTGCTGGCTTTGGTTTAATTCACTGTAAACAATGAAGGCAGAGAAAGTCACTGATGTGAGTTTGACATTTAAAACACACCTCAGGCAATTGTGAAAAGACAGTGGTTGGTGTCCAGACATATTTTTTTATTTTTATTTTTTAATATCTGGAGCCAGTAAAGAGGAAAAGTTGGCCAAAAATGTGCTTTTGTGTGTCTACTACCAATTACTTGTATTTATTTTTGACATTTGCTACTTTGGGATTCGAACAACAAAGGCATGGATGTACGTTTAAAGGTGGAGACATTTTATCCCTCACCCAGGTTACTCCAGTTTTGGTGTTGGTGTTTGGTGTTCCATGCTCTGCCAAATGAGCTATTAAAACACCTACAATTGCAAAACATAAATAAATAAACGTGTTGCTTAGGTAACAATATGGCTCACAAATTGCATGCCTTGTCTTTCTGTGACCCTCATGTTCAAATTCCCTGCTGCTGTTGAGTTTGAAACAGTTTAGCAAAGATAAAGTCGCACTTGGTTGTTTTTCTGTTTGACATTGACTCAGTTCTTACCAGCTTTGATACTTTGCAAATGCACACTACAAAACAGACCATGGAGTGCTAGCATCGGGATAGGGCCATATATTTAGCAAAAGATGCACATTTGGGACAAACAGGCCCTAAATGGTTGACTTTGAGAAGGTCTGGTCCTGCCTGTGTCACTACATGCACCAGGCACCCTCTCATTTCCTGTCTCCTTGTTAGCAGCTGAACGTCCGGCGAGCTGGCGTGCTCATCCCTCCTTGTTAGCGTGAGTCACCAGCGCTGGCCCCGGGGCTTGTTCCACTGGCACCAGGCCTCCTCGTTGTACTGCCATCATTATAGGTACGCCGGGGAGCCACGGGGGCTGAAATTAGGGCATGCAGGGACAGATAATGACAAGGTAGAGACGCTGCAGACATGACACTAGCTGTTAGCGAGGCAAACTGGCTCCATGTGTCCACAGTCAGCCTTGTCTCATTCCCAAAGTGTAGTGTAGTGGTGTACAGTCCCGTTTGTCCTCACGAGATGGAAGGGAAGGCCTGCGGTGTTATAGAGTACACCAGCTAAAGGTCAGAGGCTGAAGACTATGCTGTTTATTGATTGTGTGTGACAGACCACCTAATGACAACACATGGCAGGACCTGTAAGACTGTTAAACTAAATGCATATCACCTTGGGAAACATAGACATACAAATACAGCCATCGCTATAGATTTGTTCTTTTAGGTTTGTTCTCCATGTGTTTATTTTAATGCATCCAAAAAAATACATGGTGTCAGTCTGATAAGTATTTACAGTGACTTCCCTATACACTTGAGCAATACAATACTTGAGTGTGGTCACTCTGAAAAGGGAAATCAGGATGATAAAAAAAAAATCAGGAAGAAATGTGGTTTCAAGATGTAATTAAGATGTAACATATCAGTTCAACAGGATATTGTGTGATTTGATGGGACTGTGATTACTTTCCTGAGTACTGTGTGTTCTTTGCTCTTTGTGAACGTCTTCATCTTGTATTTGGGACCCAGTGTTTTGTACAAACATGTTAAAATACATGAGGCATAAAGCTTTTAAAATTCTTGCTTCATCTAATGACGGTAAACAACACAGCAGTGCGGTCGGGAAGAGCAAAGTGGGATAATACTTTTGTGTAAAGTGACCACTTTGTAACTTCACCTTTGTGAATTTAAACATGCAACATTAGCTTAAAGTTATATTGTTGTTACCACAATGTGTTTTAAACAATGTTGAGAGATGACCTCTAATTCTAGCTGACAGGTAAAAGAACAGCATAACACATGCAAAAACTTACACTGGTGAAAACCAAACTATAGTCACCGTCAAACCCAGAGGTTGTGGACCCATTAACAAACAAGAAAGTTAAATCACTTTCATTTGTTGAGAGCAGAAGGATGTAGAGTACAAGATAAAAACTTATTTCTGCTGCCTTGATAGAAGATAAATCCTTCTGCTTAGTTGAAAAATGACTTTTTTGCATTAAGTAAGGATCACCTAAAACATCAGTGATGATTTTCTGTTTCTCTTGAAATATTATCTAACCTAGAGTTAAGGGCTTTCCCATGTCTGCTGCTGTTTACTTCTTGCCCTCCGTCTTTGCATTTTATTTCATTTCATTTCATTATGTCATATATATAAATCAGTTCAACATCATGATGGCTACTATTCATACAGGATATAGCACTCTTTGTCTTTTGCACCAAGCCTTACCAACAAAAACTACCAAAGCAGGGGTCTCATGGTCATAAATCCAACTCATAATTTTATTTTCAGGCAACCAAAACACATCTGGGTTTACATGTCCAAATAAAAACCCTTCTCAATTCATAATAGAAAAGAACAAAAGTAAAGAACAAAATAAAACTCATTCTCCACCACATTAAGGTCACATAAAGCCCAAAGATGTTCATCTTCAGGAAGACTCATGTATCTGCCCACCTCAACTGCCAGAGGTAAGCTTCCAATTCTCAACTGAGCACAGAGAGACCTTGGATTTCTAGATAAAATTCCTGTTTGGTAATGTTCTTTACTTAATATAATTTCTTAACTTTGTTTTCCTGCAAATATCCTGTTTCTGTTGGCTCTTGAAATCATTGAAAAACTTTTGTCTTATTGCATTAATGTTACACTGCAACTTATTCCTTTAGATGTAATCATAATCAGAAATAGAGAACAATGATGTAGCTGCAAATAAGCTATTGGTTAAAGGAGGCCTTAAAATACAACTGTAAAACATGGCTCTTTACACAAGTTTCTGAAAAAGATTTACTTTTTAAGATTTACAAATGCAACAATATTATTTTGAGGTGATTATGCAGTATTAAAAAACTGTTTTGATCAGATTTTTATTGAACTGTACAAAACATTATACAGAGCAAAATGAGGAATCACCAGAGCCATATGTTTTTCTGTTACTCTTGAGAACATTTACCCCTCAGCGGTCCGCCTGAGCCAGGTGCCTCCTCCGTCTGTCCTCGGGGACCAGATGGGAGATAAGTGTCTTCAGTGGCCCCACGCTCAGACACACAGAGCTGTGTATCCAGGCACACACTCCTCCCAGCGCTCTATCATCACTAGCCTTGGCCAGCTCCAGACGGCCGTTCTATCAGCCTCCCCTTCGGCCTCAACCCCGCTGCACCTGCGCCGCGGTGTAGCAGCCACAGATAGACACGGCCTTGCTTTTGTTTGTTCACTAGTCAGTCATTGAAGTACTGCAGATAAGGAGCACAGTGTGCGGTGGGAACAGTAAGGCCATTTAAGACGTTTTGGAAGATCGTCATATTATTTGTAGTTAATATGCAGCATGCAATATTTCCAACATGGCTGAGACATAAGAGTAACACTAAAACAGAACACAGGCTTATTTTCTCATGCAGTTTAAAGGTTTTCTTGGTTCCTGTGGTTGTTGTTACTGGGTGTATGGTGCAAATCTGAGCTCCTTTACTTATTCAAGGTCAACACATTGAATATTGGTGTCATTAAGGATAAATGTATTATGGCTTGCAGACGTTTTTTAAAACATTAAGCAAAAGGGCAAAGCGTGAATAGTGAAAGGAGATGATTGGGTCCATCCAGGTTGCACAATGGAACACTTCAGTGAGTCCTGTTCTATTTGGTTCACTAGACTAACCAGGATTCTCTGGACTGACATCAAGCTCGACTTAAGCCTTTCTAAGATCCACAGAAGAAGTGCACAGGGAGTGGTCAAATAAAGCAGGTTTTTGTCTAGAATAATTTCAGTCTGACTGCAATCAATATTAGATTTTTCTTTATTTTTGAAAAAATTAAAAAGTTGTAGTAACAAAAGCATCACATAAGCACTATCCAACTTCCAGGGGGACGTTATGCATAAACAATGTCTGGAGATACTGAGTTTTTCCTTTTACTTTCTGCAGCTTTTTGTCACATTACTTTCCACATACATGTCACGAACAAATATATGCCTTATATTTGTGCATGCATTGCTGTCTTTGCCATCAGCTCTGTGGTGTAAAAATTGATTTTTGCTGCAGTATAGCCATCTCTCCCACACTCTCCTGACTCTCCTGATGTGTGTGAATGCAAATCCTGCTGACATTCTCTGGACTTTAGTGCATGTATCGAGAAAAGAAAGTCTGGAGCCGTTTCTCCCAGCATCCTCCAGAAACATGTATTAATAGAGCTAATTTACAAGTTGAAATGGAAGCTTTTGTTTGCGTAGTTTTCTTCAGTAATGGTTATTTGATATTTGATAATGCGAAAATCTCAGTGAAATTGTTTGTAGATGTTAGAGGAGGTAAGACTTTAGTTTGGTTTCCTGTTTTCTCAAAATCTCAGAACATAAGAGGCCTTAGAGGAACAAAGAGTGACCAGAAGACGTCTCAGATCATCTTAAAACAGTATTCCCGTGTTTTTTTATCAGCCAATGGGACATGAGTTCCAAAGCTTTTTGTCATTCTTTCCTCCTTGTTCCATTCTTTTTCCTCGACTTTTTAACACTCCCCTTCCCCTGAGGATAATAAAACCTTTCTGAATTGAATGGTTGTGGTTGTGCCTAATGTGTGTGAGCTCAGAGCCCGAAGTGAAATGTAACAGAACATTTACAGCTTTATGAATATGAGCCTCATTCATGGCCATTACGCCGACGCTGAGAGCGCCGTGTGTTTACATAACCTGCAGCGTGGCTCTACCGGAGTTATGTTTTGATTTTTCCCATATTGCCCCACATTGTTTCCAAACTGCAGTTTCCCCCAAGGTCGCGTACCCTGTAAAATCACTAACAGAGGCCATAAACA
The DNA here is from genome assembly GCA_036850595.1 of Rhyacichthys aspro. Lineage (NCBI taxonomy): Eukaryota > Metazoa > Chordata > Actinopteri > Gobiiformes > Rhyacichthyidae > Rhyacichthys > Rhyacichthys aspro. The sequence continues at coordinate 3,988,819 of CM072167.1, forward strand.
TCCAGAGAGCGGGAGAAAATACCAGAGAGAGGAGTGAATGGGAGGTTTTCTGCCAACTCTCCTTCCTCCAGCTCATGAATGAACACTAATATCATATAAAGACTGGGTAACACTCACACCCGGCTCCATGCGACCTCCCACCTGATTGCAGAAATTTAATGAATGAGGTTGGAAAAGTATCACAGTATTTTATGGTTTTGTTTAGGAAAAAAGTCCAATTAGAAAACTTTTCTTACTCCAAGAAGTTACAATAGCTGCTAAAAACGTTGTGAAGCTTCCAGGGCATTGTGTCATAAGACACAAGGCTGCAAATTACAAAAATAAAACACTTTTTCCTCTCTAACTAACCAAAAAGTCCAAAGCTTTCTTCTGACAACACTAGATTTCAAGCCTAACGTTTCAAATGGTGTTCGATAGGCCAAAAAAATTTGACATGCCAGATCTGCTTAGCCTGAGGAGCTAATTACGTGGCTAGAAGTGGCATATTTAGCAGTTTAGGCTATTTAGTAAAACTGCATGGCTTGGTGCTGAGCTTATAGCCAGTTCATTTCAATAGCACTTGATTAATATACATGACGCCTGGCTCAAAAAGTTTAGACACAGTCTTTTTCAGTGTAAACTTTTAGTGCTATTAAACATTTTTGCAAATCAAAACCCTTAGTAAATAAGTCTACTCGCCTCATTTAAAACTCCTGTTCTTGTTTTTAGAGCAATCTGATGCAAACTTCTGCAAATACATAGGCTCTGAAACCAGTTGCATGCTCACCTGGATCCCTGCCTTTCATTCACCAAACAGCACTGTAGCACTCAAGTAAATATGGATAAAAATGGTTTTGTGATTGTTCAAGGTCTCAGTGAAATCTGACCCATAGACCCCATTTTATTCTTAATGGACTTGGTGAAGAGTCAGAGTTGGAGAAGGTCAATTAGGGTTGGAATAACTTTAATCAAGAGACGATTTAGTTTGATGGCATGCCGCCTGATTACGTATGAATTTTAAAAAAGTCATATACCTTTCCCTTATTGCAACTTGGTGCGACCAGTCACCATGTGCAAACTCCAACCAGATATCTTGCAGGCTAAATATCTGGTCTATATTCCACTAACTTGAAATATCATGTAGTGTCTGATCTTGATGCTATGGTTGTGTTGCAAAAACGTAGAAGGGCAGCCATCCTATTTTTTTATTCGATACCAAAAATGACTCTGGTCTCTGTAGATTTCAGTTGGATTTTCAGAGACAGGTCTAAATGGACGCAGAATAAATTATCTCTGGATAGAGTCATTTCACAAGTTAGAGAATCAAACCCTGCCACATTTTAGATAAATGGTCACAATTAAAACACAGTGAAATTTGCCGTGAATGGAAAGTACCCAGTTTAAGACATGAAGGGGTATGGCTGGCCAGGCTTGCAAGAACCGATAGAATAAGAAGTCAAGTCAAGTAAGATAGTTTTGAAAAAAAAAAAATGAATAAAATGATTTGAATATCTGTCTCCAATGGGATTCTTTTTAAACTTTTTTTTGAATAATCTATTTTGTGCCACTTCTTTACATAAAGCTCCTAAATGTAATATAATGTAAGCAAAAATGGTATTCTATGAGTCTTCTATGGTACATCATTCTGGATTGAGACCTACATGTTCTAACTCCATTTGCTCCACAGTCTGAGACACACAAAGTGTGAGGGCCAAACGGGTGCCGTGACTCGAGTGGCTCCGTAAACCCCCCGTCTCCTTAGAGATCCCCCGAAAGCTTTGATAGCATTTCACTGTTAATGCCCCTCTGCTCCACACTGAGAGCAGGAGGCTGGTGTAAATGGGGCCCATTGTGCTGACACTGTGCCTGTGTGTGTGCTCCGCTACGGCGCAGAGGTACATGACCGACAGCGTGTCCCGGCGGTTAACACGTGAGAATGAATAATATATTGTCGTGTTACGTTGCTGAGGAAATCCTAAACATATGACACATGACTGGAGTTATTTCACAGCTTTAACAGGGAACACATTGTAATGCAAAGGTACATTCCTAAAATCCCAGTCGTCACCCCTTAATAAACGCTATTATATAAATACACTACATGTTGCTCTACGCTTGACACTGACTATAAATTAGACCATTAGTGTAACAATGTGGCTTAGGAATGAAGACTAATAAGACATTTTACCTCCTCATAAGTCACATGACCTCAGTGTTTCATCTAAACCATTGTTGGCTGTGTGGGTTTCAAATTCCAAATTTACCATAATTCTTGGCACATTTGGTAGAGATTGAGGTGTTTATGGCAGCACTCACATGGGCCAACCTCACTGGAGTTTGAACCTAAACTTAACATGGCAGGTGGAGGTGGTCTGTCTTGGGTAATGTCAGAGTGTCAAGACCCAGGCTTAAAGTCCTGGACAATTGGGACACATCAGACAAAATAAAATGAGCTGTAAGCTGTAAACTGTAGAACAGAACTGAAATTTAGCCCAGTTTAGCTCAGTTCAGTAAGAACGTAACTTAAGAGAACGTCAGCAACAATTCTAAACCCAGTCTAGCACAGTTTAACCCAATTTAAATTCAGTCTAACCCAATCTAAACCAAGTCTTACCCAATCTTAACTCAATCCAAACCCACTCTAACCCAATCAAAACCCAGTCTTACCCAGTCCAACTCCATACTATACCAGATCTAAACCCAGTCTAACCCTAATCTAAACCAATTCAAACCCAAGGAGGAAATGGTCACAAAACATAACAATAATGCTGGAAAAGATAATAAGAGGTATCCACTGTAAAAATGTCAAAACTAGAAGAATGACTTTTCCCTGATTGGGTGAAGCATGTGGAAGGGGCTATAGGTTTTTATATATTTTTTGTTTTTATAGGTCTTTGGTCAATGGAAATACTATTTGCAACTTATTTTTGGAGTTAAATCCGCAAATTGTGCTGCTTCTTATACTCAAACGAGGCAAAATATTAAGGCTTGATTTCACCATGCCAAAGACTGATTTAAGCATTGGTTTTTGGGAAGTTTCAAATCAAAACATTTAAATGAAACCATAAAACACATTCTTTCTGAGTCCATTAACAGTTCCTTCATCTCTCTGACGGTTCTTTTTGATCCTGCAGCCTCACACTGGCTCTCTGTTACCTCACCGAGCCTGTCTTACACTGTAGCCGCGGTGTCTACCCGTCTGCTGTCATATGTGAGAGGTGGCTTGCAGAGCTTGTGGCACGACTCAGTGTTTTTGAAGCAGAGGGAGCGATAGGATCTGAGCTCTGATCTCCACATAATCACATTAGGGCCGTTTGAACTTTGTTTTCCTTCCCGTCGCAGGGATTCTGCTCTGTACAAACAAACGTATATGAAATCTATTTACAGAAGATGGCAAACTGATGGACAGCGGAGGGAAAACATGGGAGAATTGTTTCATGTCACCCGCTGCTACCGCCATCTTTGTCTTTCCTTCATCTCTTTCATGTTAGTCTTCATCCGTTGGTCTTTCCTTTGTGTGTGTAGCTTATCAAGGCTGAGTCGAGACCGTGCAAAAGCAGGCAAAACTCAATATTAGTGTATGACTTCAAGCAAGCCATTTTTTTCTCATGCACTTTTGGTGGAGACAGGAACAGTAACTAATGTAAGGGGCTTAGAGGCTCCATGGTAACAGTCAAAGCACTTGTGGGAAATGGCAGTAAAACAGTAGAACATATTTTCCAGAAGGAGGAATGTAATGTAGTGGGGTACAAAAGGAAAAAAAAAGATCAAGAGTTCTGGCAAAGGAAGTGAAGCACTTCGTCCACAAATGGTAAGTGTGAACGTTTGATCATCAGGCAAAAAGCTGTTGGAGTTGGTAGATGAGTGTAAGGGTGGGCTCACAACTGCCATGTTTAGTGATGTTAAAACGAACTTGATGTTAGTGTGTTTCATCTGGATGAGTTTGAATGTTGCCATGTTGATCTTGGTCTGCGTTAAACAGGCACCGAGACCCATCAAAAGGTAATTTAATGAGAGCGGGAAGAGTGAAGTCTGTTGGAAAACACAAAATGCAAACATGAAGCCATGAGGAGGTAATATTTCTCACTGGTGCAGACTCAAGTTTGTCAAGTTTTACAAGTAAAACTAATAATGTGACTGCAATAATGACAATCATGCCGTCACTGTTTAGTTTCAGTTACAAAGTTAACATCAGTCCAGTCAGACGGCGCCCTCATCCACACACTTCCCTCTCACTCCCATCTTGTGTAGGTAGAAAAGCCAACTAGAACTAGAGGAATCATGTACTGCTTTGGTACTAAAAGAGCTAAAGGCTGACGTTGTCAAGTAGTATATGCAATAGACACTAAGGGGTAAATATTACATATTGACTTTAGAAATGAATGATGAATGGATGATGTTCAAAACTTTCAAAACTCCAAACTAATGAGAAATCAAACAACCTTAAAAATATCATGGTTTGTCCAATACTCTGGCCCTTCATGGTTAATACAGCTGATGCCTCCCCATGTCCCATGACCTTTAACCCTCCTGGTGATGCAAATGGACAAGGTTCTGTAGTGTGGGCTGAATTTATTTATTTTTTCCTTATGGCTTTTAAACTCAATAGTCCACCCTGTGTCCCTTTTGCATTTTGCGTGCCTTTGACTCCCATTTAAAATGCATTTTTTCATCACACTTACATTACAATTTGATTTGTTTGTATTTGCATGCAATTTGCATATATGGGATGGAAAACTTTTTTTCTTCTTCTTAAACATTCCCCTAAAGACTTGTTTTGCTAAAACTGGCATTTAAGGGTTTAAGTATTCCAAAATTTTACAAATATTAGATATGAATGTTGAGGACTGAAGTTAATAATGGTATTCATGCAAAAAAAATGGAAAGAATATGTATACACCAAGCTTGTTGAGTAGAGATTGGACAATTTATCGTATGTATTGTCATCAGATATTTTTTTTTTCTTGTGATACAGACATTGTGATATTTGTTAGAAAGGCATTTTCTACTGTTGTGGATATGAAGGTAGACACATTACATTTAAATGAGACAATGCAAAGAATTGATGCACAAAATCCACTTTCCCTCATGATTTATTGTAAATAAATCTTAGCAGAATTGTTATATCATGATAGCGAGATATGACCTTTAACCCCAAAATTCATATTCTGTCCCATGTAGTGTCTGAGTTACCAAAGTATAACATGGTGCAGATAATGACACCATGTTATGTTTTTTTCTTCTACAAAACATATTGTAATGATTTTTTTGTGAAAATATGAATAATATGAAGATAACTGATGAATAGTCATACATCATTCCTGAGATGGGGTGATGATTAAATATGTGTCTGGATGTGCTGGGATTTTGCAAACCATGAAAGTCCTGATGCTGGCTAAAGTACAACTAAAGGGAACTAAATGCTGGATTTGTGCTGAGAAGTGGTTTAGGATTGTCTCCAAAAATACACTTTAACAAAAGAGATTCTTAACATGTCTAAAGGTTTGCCAAAGGAAAAGTCAGCTCGAGAGCTGAGCCCTCATTTCCTCTGTAATGTCAACCTATCACTTTTTATAAGGCGCTCAGAATAGTGCAAGATAAAATATCAAAAGGCGACTCAGCAAAAGAGTGCAGAGTTATAATTTAGCCTTCAGAGCCTGCCCAAGTGGAGTTTCTCTCCCTCTGTATTTAGGAATGAGAGCAGGAGGGGGAAAAAAACCAGGAAGCCAAACCATCTCTGAATGATTTAGAAAGCTCTGGGCTTGGTGTGGCCGTAATTATGGCTGCATCAGATTGAAGGGTAGGACGAGATGTGGAGCGCAGGCCAAGATTATAGTCTGCTGCGAGGACAGAGGGAACATGAGTGGAGACAGACGGGGGGAGGGGAAAGGTGGTCACATAGTATTAATAGGTATCCATTATATTCAGATGACTCACAAAACTATACATGTGGCAAAATGGCTTCAACAAGAAAGTCATGGGGTGACTACCTCAGCGTGTGCAGGTCCCCCGAGTGCAACCATAACTTCTCTCCAGACATTTTGGCTTCCTCCCACCGTCCAAAGACATGCATGTAGGTGAAATTGTCAACCAAAACAGCTTTTTGTTTATTGTTGTCTGTCACACTTTAGACTCTTTACAAAGTCATTACATGGAGGTTGGACACTATTGGATGCATTTGAAAAAGCTCAGGTGGTCGTTATAAAGGCTTAATTTGTTAAAAAATCTGTAACTGGGACCTATTTAATTATGGTTGGGTTTTTTTTGCATGAGTTTGTTCAAATACAAGTTCACGAGTTAGCCTTATAATCTGATCTGATTCTTTAGGTTTTGAATAAACTTTGATTTCAATTCAGGCAGTAGAAATTGCCCATTGGTCTGTTAAAATGACTGTTTAATTTAATAAAACATCTTTTCTGGGGCCTTCATGCCAATATGTGTTCCGTGACTTTCTTCCTGTTCTCTACTGCCGGAACACACATCAAAATACCTGTTTGTCTTCCCTGACCTTCAGTTTTATAAATTTAACACTGTTTACCTTTCAGAAAGGAACGTCTAAAGGTTTTTATATTAAAAGTAAAGGGATAAAAGGTTGCAGGACTCTGAGAATCTTTACAGCTTCAGACTCAGTTCCTTAAAGTCAGCAAATGAGTGCAAGTGGGTGTGAAATTGAAAGGAAAAAATATCCCTGAGCAAAAAAAGAAAAGATTGTGTCCGAAATGTTTGATTTACTCTACACTTCCATAGCAACTGTTACATTCCACAAAGGTTCCTCCTCCTGCATCCATTCAGCCGGAGAACATCCATCAAGATCCCACCACACGTTCACGTCCAGCGGCGTGGGAGGCACACACAGCAATTTCTGTAGCTTTTTGTCCACCTTGCTGGTCCGAAATAGTCTCAGAGAGGCAGAGGATCAGGCCGTGGCATGAGAGCAGCTCCTCCCACAAAATGAATTCTCCATATTGGATTCAAATGAAATGGTAGCTCGTGCCAAAACCAGAGCTGTCAGGGATGTTGGCTTTGTGCGGGCATGCTGTCGTTCTATCTACATTCCTGTTCGAAAATAGCGCTCCGTTCATTACACAAATGGTAGGTCACTTAAGAAGAAATATGTTGGATGAATGAATGGGCAAGAGGAGCAGAAGGGTGCACTTCGAATGGAATAAATAAAAACGCACACACTCCAAGCCTAAAAAATGCTGCGTTATGAAAATGGTAGGTCAGTTTAAAAGGAGCATGTTGAAAAAATGTTGGCCACAGTAAACCACAAGGAGATATTTGGCCTTTGGTAAGTTATCAAAAGAACAAAATAAGCTTGATCTCAACCAAGCAATGCATTATTGTCTCTGAATTCAATAAGAAAAAAATGAGTACTTGCCTTGTCATTTGGAATAAACTGATAGTCAAGGCTACTATATGTCTCAATATTACTCTATGTCTAACATAAACTCTCTTCTCTCAAAGCTCTGTGATTTCCACTGAACTGTATATGGTTCAGACCAATGACATTACTGGACATGTTTAAGTTTCGACAACAAACCAATTGTTATCCTGTTATTTTGTCCATGGCATTACTCTTAGAAAGACATGGTAAGATATTTCATTCCAAAACCCAAACTCCCAATGCTTACGTAAACCCTCACACTAAAGACTAAAGCAGTACAACGCATCTGATGCATACAGTAATGCAAGTTCGGAAATAATTCCTCAAATGAAGAAAAAAATGCTAAATGTTGCACCAAGTTAGCATAGAGTTTGCATGGCTCTTGTATGACGCCACTGTTAAATGTCGCAGAGGGGTTTGACTCATGAAATCTGTATGCAGCAGAATGGCACATTAATTATTAAAAGAGCTTCACAAAATTCACATCCAAGTCATTGAAATGTGGATCGCCAGAAAAGAAAGTTGCAGTTTTATTTATCTTGTTTATGGACCATGCAAATAATCCCATTGAGAAAACCCAAACTCCCAACCTAAACTATACATCTTTCATGACAGAAATGGCAGCTCAGTTGAAAAAAAAAAAAGTCGAATGGATAAGAAAAAGCAAGGGGAGAACAGGGACGCACTTGGACTGGCATAAATAAAGCACACACAAACTCCAGCGCTGATTAAAACCAGTTGTCTCTAGGGTCATGTTATGATTGGTGGGATGGAAAGTGTTTTTTTTTTCTTTTTTGGTCAAGGGGGAGGGAATATGGTCTGATATGGCCTACTAATGAGCCCAACTACACACAGGGACGGATACACTCAGCAGATCCACACACCCTCCCTTTTTGAGGAGGCCAAACATAATTTATGAAACCCTAGAAGCTCCGTTCCAAGCTTTAGCCGCAATGAGAAAAAAAAGGAGATCCTTGGTGACTTTGATGGAAGCCAGGGAGGCCACTTGACTCGAAAGGGGTCCGCGTTTGTTTAGGCATGGTCTTAGGCTGGAAGACAGTGACTAATTGAACTTATCGGGCGGTCAAATGCTGGGGAAAGGATCCAGGGAGGGCATGCAGCGGCAGGCTGAGAGGGAGAGCGTGATGAATGGGAGAGGAGCTTCTAGATTTACCTCCCAGAGATAACACACTTCCCTCCGAAAACATGGCTAATGCATGTCGGGAAGCATGTGGAAGTGCTCAACCTCTGGGATTCATTTACTGTTGGTATGTTTGATGATAAAAAAATGTATTGTACAGCAAATATTTCTAATGTAAGCTTTGCAGAGTTTTAGACTGTAAAGAAAGTACCCCATCCCTCTAAGTCAATGTTTAAAAGGCTTTCTGTAAATAGAAGACGCTCTCAATATTTTCAAAGTGTGACTTAAGCAGAGTTTCCTCAGAGTGGGTTGGATCAGAACCCTCAAAACTGTTTGGGTTTTAAATGTGGTCCGTGCAACCAGTAACATCATATAAACGTTATGCAAGATGTTTTTCTGTATTGGGAATAAATCGTATTTCAAGTGAAATAAAGGAATAAGGTCTTCCACTGATCAGTGGCTAAGTCCCATGGAAGAGTCTCTCATCTCTAGGGTATTCCCATATTTTCTTAAAGCTACACTACCTGATTTTCTTTTTGCTGATTCCACTCACCCCCACAAGCAGCCTAGGGACCTCTCCTGCTTCTCTTTTATTAAAATAAAAAAAAACTGGACCAATTTCTCTTCTGCAAAACATTTCACCAAACTAAAGTTTAGAGTTTTGCGTTTGCTTAGCTGCGAGTTCAGCGTCAGCACGGCAAAGCTCTACTCCTCGTTAAACATTACATGATTGAATTGACAGTATTTATCCACTTTTCACATTGCCTCCCTTTTCTCTGTTGATGCTTTTCTTTTGTGTGCTGTTTCAGTGTGTTAAAAGACATATTCAGCGCTGAAAATACATTTTGTCAGCAGCTATTTAACTTCCTGGAACGTCATGTGACAAGCTGATGTCGACCAATGGGAGTGCTCATCTCTTAACAACCCTTATAATAAACGTTGGTGTCATAAAGCCTGTTTTTTTCCACAAATTTTTGCTCTTACAGTACACTATTTAAGCCATTTTCCCCAACTAGAATATTACTAATAGTAATACTAATAGAATCATATGACATTTTTGCTCACTACAACTAAACTACCTACCTATTTACCTATACTACCTACACTACTTGGAGAGGCACATTTTTTCTGAGGTGGTACACTGATGTAGAAAACCTAGACAAATATCATGTTTTCTTATTGGTATATGATTGTTTATTACAAGAACAAGACAATCTTCAGACTAATTGATCAAAAAGTGACCACTTGGTACCTTGTTTTGAACCTCCCCAGTTGAAACATACCTTCACTGGCTAACTTTTTGTCTGAAGTGACCATTTTTGATGAAGTGGGTTGAAGAACCATCATGAATAAAACTTTATCTTATTTTGAGTGATCTATTAAACAGGATGTATTTATGTGTTATATTATATCTATATAAATACAATGAAAAAGACATTCTGTAAAATATAAGTCAGGGTTTTAATAATAGATTGCACATTATTATTGGATCAGATTTCCGTGGGATTACTTTCGTAGTACAAGAAAATGGTTACCTTTTATTTTATGATCATAAATAACAAATCCAAAATTCCCCACATCGTAAATTATTAGTGTCATAACAGCGCCTCTTACAACAACGGACCTTGAGGCCTTTCTGTGTTCGCTCACATGCCACTATCTGTTCCAAATATCAGAACTGCTCCACATGATTTTCACACCCAGGTCCTGTTGTGAGAAGGCTATAAATGTGTCATCATTACCTTTATCAGCAGCCAGCATCGGTTCACGCCTCCTCCTATAAATGTTTTCCACGTCCTGTTTCCTCTTGTTTTGGAAAATAAAAGAATACCTGCCACTTTCCTTTGTCGAATGACAGCTTAATACAAAACTGAAACATCTACTGTTCATTTTAGAGCTTGTAAAAAGAGTACAGTTTGCTGATCTGTAAATGATAATAACAGGTTGTTAAAAAAGGGCTAATGAAAGCTGTAAGCTGTGTAGGTGTGGGATTAACTGGTTCAATGTGTGACTCAGGTCCTCAGAAAAAGGTTATAACATCTTAATTTTCAGTGTTGCATCGTCTCTATTATCAAACCTGAATGGCTAACAACCACAGCTATTCATTTCACAACAACAACATCTGACTGAAATGATTTGGCAGCACGAACATGTCTCTAATTAGCAGTGAGGTGAAGTACACTGCGTGCTAATAAAAGCATTGATAGAAGTTTTATTGCCCTAAAATAGCAATATATAATAAAGGAACTTTTTCTATGTTGACGTACGTTGAATAATTATATAGGAGCCAGATAATGGTATAATGGTTAGGGTAAGCAAATACAGTAAAAATCTGATATGTGGTGCTCACACTTCTATGGTAACTTCAACCAAAAAAACTCAAATGTAGCCAAATGAAACATAAAGATGTAACCTGTTTCCAATTCTAATTTGCCCCATGCACCACCCCAACCAACCTTGTAAGCCTTGTTTCCACTGAGACGGTATGGTGCCGGTTGGGTCTGTCACCCAAAGGGGTCTGAAGTGTCCTCAAAGAGTGCACTGTATGGTATCACTTTGGGGACTCCTCAGTCTGGGCTCTCCCAAGCAGGTTTGGCTTTGTGGTACTCTTTGGGAGAGCTGCAGTTAAACTCTGCAGTCTCAAGCAAAAACATTAAGAAACATAAAGTGAAAATAAACTGAAATGTTTTTGGCTTCAAATACTGAGTCCCTAAATCATAGGAAATTGGTGCAGCTATTTGAATGAAATGTTTAGAAAGCTGGGAAGAAACCACAAACAGTTTCATGTTTACTGCAGCAGCTGTACCTCCAGCCTCTCACTGCTAAGCACCAGGATTTACTCTCTTCTTTATATTAATTATCGACAATGCCTTGATAATGTTTAATAAAGTCTGTTTTTACATGGGGGTGCACGGTACTAGAGTGATTAGTGCTCCTGCTTCACAGCAAGAAGGTCATGAGTTCAAATCCCAGCCGACTCAAACATCCTTGGCTGGTTCTGGCCAATTCAAACATTGTTGGCTGATTGTGGCTGATTTAAACATCATCAGCTAACTCTGCTCTTTCTGTGAGTCTGCATGCCCCCCACACATCACCATGGGCCCCCCCAGGCACCCCACCCACAACCCCCAACAGGACCAAGCATTGGAAAAAATGAATGAATGAATGAATGTTTTAAAAGTGTTTTATAACTCAAATAGAGACACATCTTTTGTAGCACTTTGATGATGTCATTGTTCACATAGCAGACACCGCTCCTCGGGACCCAACAGAGTGGAAATGAGGCTTTAGAATGGAGCTGACTTAAGCATTAGCATGAGACGCCAAGGAAACCACACATTTGATTTATTAGGTATTCTTCAATTTTATCTTAGTAAAAACACTTCTTCCTGTGTAAAAGTATGAATAAAAATATTTACATTATCAGAAACATAAGCACTAGATAAGAACTCTTTGTGTCCTTAAACCCTGACCATGGGTTTCCACTCTAGTGGCAGGTAAGGTAAGCCCAGGACACACACAGACACATACAGAGCCACAGTCGGCGCCTGGGTGTCACTGTATCTGAATGACAGCTTGACGCCTGTTTGTCTCTGGAAGTGTCATCCACATTGTTTTCCCCAAATCGTCGTCTCCGTGAACACAATGGTTCTTGGTTATCGTTTCCCTGCTGACTCCCATGCCGCTGCGCTCCAGGAGCCTCTCATTTGGTTGGCGGCAGTTGGTGGTGGCTTTTGTGGTGTAGGATGAGTAAGTCATTACCGTTGCGATAATGTTACACTGGGAACAGAAGGCGGAAGACGGGATGAATCACCTCTAACGGATACAGGATGTGACTCTACGGTCACTGTGTCGCCGAGACATGAATGAAACATTATCTATCAGGCAGGTAATTATTTACAGAGCAGCAAGTGGAGACGAGTCATACACTGATCAGCCGTAACATTATGACAGATAAAGGTGTAAAGAGCCTGTTACTGTAACCTGTTGGTTGTTGGGAAATATTGGGAAGTGTTGAAGCTGACAAAGTAAAATGAAAAAATGAAGAAAATGAGTGAGTAACTTGGGAACTTGTGGATCATGGCTATTAGCCTTTAGCAGTGATGAAGATGTCACCAAAATGCTACAGACAAGACATATAGAGGCTGTTGAGTGTGGATAAAGTGAGATGTCTTTGTGATGAGATGGATGAGTTGGTTGCTGGGTGCCAACTAGTAACTTAACTAAATGGCTCCTGTGGCTAATATAATTACCAGACTATACATATACCATAGGGTCCCTCAGAAGTTCTGGGACCACATTGCATCTTAAAATGTGGAGGACTAGATGGTTTAGGGATAGTGTCCTATCTGCTGCAAATATGACCTTAGGCTACCATGATGCAAATTGGCTTAAAAAAAGAGTGTTGTTTTGTTGTTTTTTATTTGCAAATGTTGCCAAGATAAATATTTTGAATAATTTTGTCTTTCACTTACACTTACTTACTTAGTTTGTCTTTTACTTACACATATGCTTACAGACAGAAAATTACAAATTTCTACAAGTCTCTTATATGATTAAAATAATGGTAGTTGGAAAATTGTAAAAATTGTATGGTGATATTAAAGACTATTGTCATTTTGATCTCATTAAAATGCTGGATCACTAAAACATTAAATTAGAAGACATTAATCAAAAAGTCAATGAATCTTGTCTGGTTTGTTATGGCAACTACAATAGGCCTAGAACTAACAAATGTGGGGTTAAAATGGTGCAGCTATAGTAACCCGTCAAAATGTGTATTCCGTCTTACTGGGTTATAATTTGTAATAACTTGGCTGAAAGCGATATACAAGGGACTACAACTGTTAAAATAAATAGTTAAAGCTAAAATAAATAGTATTTTTTAAAATAAGGGAGGGAAGGGACCACTTTCATCAAAGTCAAAACCAGCAATCAGAGTAAATTTTTTTTTACCACAAATTTTATTTTAGTTTTTTGACTTAAATAATTTAGTTTTAGCCATAAGTTAGTCATGTAATCCTTTTTAGTTTAGTTTAGTTTTTGTCTAAATATCAGAATTTAGTCAACTATATCAACAATAGATTTAGTCACTACTACTACTACTACTACTACTACTACTACTAACCTTTAGTCAGAGTCTTCAATCACTATCAATTATTATTATTAAAATTATTTATTATTTCGTTTTGTTTTCGGATGCAAAAATATGTTGTTGACAAAAACTATAAAATGAATAACTATTATTAATATTATCATTGTTAATTACCAAAATTAACATTGCCTGCAATACTATGAAATTCCCTCATGTGACCAAATTAAATGTGAAACAAATTTCTATTAGAATGTACTTCCATATTTTCTGAAAATGTGATACATTTTTGTTTACAGTCTGTCCATATTCAAGATGACTTTTGATTATTGGTAGTATTTTTTCCGACAGTCCTGAATTTCCTGCAGTTTTGCCTGCAATGTTCAAATTTTGCAATAATTGACCTTTGCTTCTTTGAGCAAATGTGGATGGTAAGAAGAATACAACATTTCTGGTGCTTGAATGTAACTTAAGCTCCAAACTTTCCAGGTTCTGTGTGACAATAGTGGGATTAGAGCTCTTCTAAACACACAAAACAACAAACGCTATTATGGGTCAAATTGGCCAAAGCCAATGGAGGTCAAGCTGCAGTGTTAACACCAGCAACAAACAAACCCAACTCCCAAATCCTCTTGCGGTACCTTCCTGGCCACTAGCGCAGCCCTCGTGCCACGCCCGCATTGTCCCCTGAATGGCTGCTATGGATAATCAAGTGTTCAAGTTACTGCAGGAGAAAAGCTCTTAAGTCATGAGGACGGATGGACAAAAGCAATTGTTGGCAAAGGCCCGTCGGCTGTGGAGCTGCTGGGTTTGACAGCACTGACGGTGACGTATTCGGTTGTACTACTGTTTACTTAAACATGTCTGTAGACTGATCTCCGCCAAAAGGTCACTAGTTGCTCTGAATTTTAAAGAAAAAAAGACACACTGAGATGAAATAAGGGAAAAACTTAAACCAAGCAGGCACTCCATCATGTAAAAATACACTATAAAGTCAGATTTAGAAAGCAAATTTTAGATTGATGCTTCAGTACTGTTTTTAAATAAGTTTAGATGAATATAAACGGGCAAACAAATGCAATGTCATAAGCTCTTTAAGAAGTTAGCATAATAAATAATGAATAAACAACATTTGGAGACTTTAATAGTGCTAAGCTCAACAGTTGAAGTAGCAGGGGATGTTATATTGACCCACAGCTGCCTCCGAAACTACATTATCTACATAATGGAATACAACTTTCTGCTTTCCCAGAGCTTATCAAGGCCAGCTAGTGTCAGTCCCTTGCATCCAGTAAGAATAGGAACATGGGAAATTGTTGATGGACTTTCTCAGTAAAAATAACTGATTTACTATATGCTTAATCCATTAGGTTATTATAAATTTGAACAGCTGAAAAAGCCTTTCCCATAGCACTACGTGATTCCAGTTATGCTCTAGTCGTCTCAAATTGTCTTTCCCTTTGTAACTACTTCCTGTTGTGAGATAAAGATTTTAGAAAACAAAAGTCACAAAACAAAAAGTATACATGTACAACATTAAAGGAGCTTGCCCAAGATCCAACCTCAAATCGATATGGTCAATAATAGAGGAGAATTTAGGAGAATAAGAATTCATTTAGATTACATCACTTTATTGTACCAAAACTAGAAATATCATGCAAAAAAATGTGGCGTAAAACACCTAGTTTCCTGAAAGTCTGTGGGGTCAGCAGCTCCCAAAACAAAACTCGAGTCAGACGCAAACTTTCAGCCAAGCGTGGAATCAACAACTGCTGACAGACCCGTCCAACAGCAGCACACACAGACACAACACACACACAACACACACACACAACACACAGGAGATCAGAGGTGTTGTCCTGAAGACTTTGAAGGTGTCTGGGAAACAGGAGGAAGACAGATTGAGTGCACAGGTAAAGGGTGAGCGGATCCCGGGTCGAGACAGTGGAATTAACAGATTGTGAAAAGCCTGAGAGCCCTGCAGGTTGTTCTGTGTGTTTTTGTCAGCCATAATGGCCCATTAGTGCCGTGTGTGGCTCTAGTTTCTGACTGAGATTAAAGTCTTAGCTGAGGGATACCTGAGAGACAGCTCTGAGCTCTCCCAAGACACAGAGCCATCACGGCACAGCGGGGAATGGGCCCCAGGACAAGGGAGGGGGGTATGAGCCTATGTGAATTCAGAAATAAGCTCCTTACTCTTGTTTTTCTACCTAATATATGTCAAGATTTAAGATTCAAGATTTTATTTGCCAATTTGTGCATAAACAACTGCCCAGGCACATAGGAATTCTTGTGCAGTGCTCTCATGAGGTCAAGTTAAAAGTTTCAAATCAAAGAAAGAAACAAAATCTAGTCCTAAAAGCAATAGTAAACAGTTATTATTGGCCAGGTATGATTGATCTTGGAAGAAAGAATGGGAGGGACTCCAGACCCACTTAATTTTGTTAGGAACATGAATAAGTCAGCTTGGATAGGCTAGAGAAAATGAATTTGACAGCCTCCACTCATGCTCAAATAAACAGCACTTGAGCTTGTTTTACTCCAACCAAATGCATCAGTCCCTATCCTAAAAAGCTTACTTAAAGCTTCACTACCTGATTTTCTTTTTGCCGTCCCTGTCTCACACTCCGATCACGTCAAAAGCAGCCAAGGGACCTCTCCTGCTTCTGCTGCAGTTGGCGCTTAACGACCAGTCACATGGATGAGACATTTATCACTACACAGAACTCATCTGCATAATGAACACCACCAGAATGAGACTGGATGAACAAACACAACAAATAAAGACCTACATACAGACAGAAGTGGAGTCTACTGTTTAAATGTTCAGTCTATTAATCTGTAGATCAATATAATGAGGGCAATTAAAGCAGTTTGAGCAAAAAGGCCAACTTTCTTTTTTTTTTTTTTTTATTTTTAAGTGATAGTGATGTGAATAAAAAGTTTTTATTACAAATAACACGAAGGAAATATATATATATATATATATATATATATATATATATATATATATATATATATATATATAAACCTTAAAACTATAAACGTTTTGACAAAAAGTTAACCAGATTGAACCAGTCCTGCTTCATAGTACAGCTATATACAAATACTGGAAAATCATTGTTTTAGCTTTTTTTTTTTTTTTTAAATTTTCAAACAATGGAAGATCACGGAGCAGTCTAGAAGCAGTTATTGTATTATTTGTAATTGTTAGAAGTATTTTTGGGTCTATAATGTACTTACAATATGATCATTGTGTATAATGCCCTGCTGTTATTCCTTCACATGTATAATATGTACACTAAACATGACATAAGCCCTTTTTTAAATCTCATTTACTCCACCTTTCTCTCATACTTACAATGTCAACATGATACATACATGTAGCTGACTGCTGACGGATGGATACACACAAACCCTCCGCAAAGAAACAGGTTATGCATAAATTCAAAAGGAAGGAGGTGGAATTTGAGAAGCGCCTCGACCCCCTACGTCCACACAAAGAGGGCCTTCATGTGCCGGAGCTGCAGCGACAGTAAGACAGTAGCGCGGTGTGGAGCAGAGGTGTAATTACACTGTCTGCCTGCGCTGTGTTTCCAGAAGTACAGACTTAGGTTACACTGCAAACACTCATCAGAGCCCTCCCTCCATCATTATGTCCCAGTCTGTGCACACGTGGATATCTGCGAGGAGACGGCACTCACAATGTGCGTTTGTGCTTTTGACTCACTCCAAACCACACCTCTTTTAAAAACTTTTTATTGAAGTGTTTGTGCAAATAATTGTCATTGACGTTTTGTTCTGGAAGGTTAGGACAGGTTTGGGGAAGGGTTTGGCTGAATACAAATAGCTTCACCATTTTTCCGTATCCTTTGTGTGCAATGTTTATGAGTTCAAGAGAAAGGTGGTAGACTGCTCTTTAAGAAGTTAGCAAAAGAGAATAAACAACATCTATATAATGGACTACAACAAGAATCCTTAAAATATTACATTTACATTGGTTCCTGTACTATAGGAGACCAAGAAAGGAGTGAAAAATGCTCCTTTTCTAAATTAAGATGGCGGCACGTATAATGGCAATCATGTAGCACACCTTGGTTGCTTATTAGGAACCATTCTAAGCAGGTCAGATTAAACCTCTGTCCACGATTTTTATGATTTATGAATACAGTGGAAATAACACTAGATATGCAGTTTGAGACATTGGGAAAATGTAAAATGTAGTACTTTTTTTCTAGAGCTGGCAAAAGTATTCACATTCTGTACTTAAGAAGAAGTATAGATACCTGTGTTAAAAATGACTCTGGTAAAAGTACAAGTACTGATTTACAAAGATTCAAAAAAGTACATTCGCTGAAATGTACTTAAGAAGTAAAGATACATTTATCTGTCAATGATACACAATACATTAGTGATAATCCTGCAATAATTCTGTCATTAACAATCTGCAAGTTTGTGTCATTTTTCTGTTTCAGTTTAGGTTTCAAGTTAGGTTTCAGACAGAATAATCAAGACTGAACTAGAATTGCAATTACGGATTGTTATGCAATTATTTTCATTCTGCATCATTCACCACAAAATCACCAAACAATATTAGATGTTGCATGAGTTTATATGAATGAATAACATATTTTTCAGTATGCAAGCTGTAGTAGCCCTCCAGGGACACACAGGGAATAGGTCTGATGATGACTTCCTTGAAAAATAATAAAAAACTGCAAAAAAACAAATTTAGTTTACAAATGTCCTGTACATTTTCAGCAAGAATGTGTGCGCAAAAACAAAAACGAGTGTGCTTCTTCTCCAGCAGTGCTCAGTTTGTCCTCTCTGGGCAGAACAGGAAGTAATAGAACTAAAAAAACTTTTCTTGCTGACTTTATGACACAGTTAGTATCTGATCTAGGTCTGAAGGAAACACCATTTAAAAAAAACAGCCAGATTTGTAAAAAAAACCTTGTAAACTGATATTTACTGCTGTATTGCTTCATCAAACTCAGTCCAGACTCTTTATTATGTCCTGTTGACCTGCCCACACGCACTCATACATTCACCAACACCCCATCCAGCGTGGCGTATGGCTGTAGGGGGACACGGCCCGTCACTGGCAGCTCCTTTGTCTTGTGTGAGCAGATGAAAGCTAAGTCTCTGTGGCTCCTCCACATCCTGCTGCTGCTCCTGCACAGTAATCTTCTATAATCCTGAGCCCTGCAATTTTCATCCTCTAGCTCCTCTCTGCCTCTGTCTGTTTCGGCATAACAGGCTTTCTTTTTATGACAGAGAGGCTATTATCGTCCGCTTTTTAGACACCGACCTGTAGAAGTAGTAAGTAACTATTAAAGACAACGAAAACTAAACTTGGTACGACTTGTAATACTCCAGTTCTTACTGATGAATGTAAGCAAGTGTTAACCTAAAGCTGGGTACACACTTTGCAAATTTCAGCCCGAATTTGACCTGATTTCTACAATTTTTGACAATTTTTGGGATGAATTTCAGGTTTGTTGTGCATCTTTGTCGTGCTGTTTCCTTTTCGATTTACTCGTACAGTTTGAGTTGGGTTTATTTTGAATCACTCTAAAGTCAAATGGTGTTTGCCTGGCTTTAGACCAGGGGTCAACAACCCTTTTCAAACTGAGAGATACTTCAAGGGTACTGAGTAATAATAAGGGCAACCATTTTGATACGCACTTCTGAAATAACAAAGTTGTATGGTTTACCTTTAATTATATATTTTTAATAATGATTAATGATATTCATCTGTGTCAAGACACTGTCTGATCACATGAGGTCCCTGTGGGTGACCTGGTACCGGGAACTGTGTTGGTGACCCCTGCTTTAAAAATTAAAAAAGGACCAATTCCTTTTAATGGATAGTTGCTCACAGACACATCCAGCAAAATGTTCTGTGCTTTTTGGTTAATCTTTGGATGTTCTAATGGCTATTTATCATGTCTGGTAAACAGTCATGTCACATTATCCTACTGTGACAAATAGGCTTTAAGGCACTAATAAAGTCTGTTAGAATTATCATTTAGCATAAAGACCTAAACGACTTTTGCCTGGTGGAACGCAGCTATTTCAGAGTTACTGCAATAAATGAAAATGAAATGAATCCGTATAATGTCAATACATTACAGTTTGCCTTGGGTGTCTTGGCATGTAAACGTTTCTTTTTATTTAATATTTGTTTATTCAGGAAAGTCACACTGAGATTACAAATCTCTTTTGCAGGTGAGTCCTGGCCCCATTGTTGTGGAGTCTTGATGTTGTCAGCAGAAAACAGTTCCTAAAGCAATAAGATTTTTGGCTGAATGAATCTATGGCAGGTATGCACCGATCTAATAATCAGACAAGAAGGCAAAATTTGATACCGGTCATTGAGGTAAATACATAGGTCCGATCTACTATGTGTAAAATATGTGGGAAATATCATTTTGTTTTAAATTGTTTTAAATTGTAATTACATGTTTACTTCATCTTTGATGGAAAGTTCTCTTAAAGGTAGAATAGAAGATGTTTTTGTAAACATTTTTTGTTATATTTTATAAATTTGTTTTTACTTGCAAATAAGACATCGGAAAATAAGAGGTCTTGAAAAATAAAATTTATTACATGTCAATTGTGGAAGTGGTGGTGCCTTAAAAACATTAACCAATCAAAAACGCTCTCATCGCGTGTTCTATTGGTCAATCAGCCTGTCAATCACTCCTGCTACGTGAGGCCGGAAGCGTGCGCGTTCACGTATTCTGTTTACAGCTGCTTTTGCGTTGCTACCGTTGAACAGCCTCACTGTGCAGCTTCACTGTCAGGCACAGACTGCTCCTTCATGCAGCTCCATTGTCAGGACCACATAGTCATTTATTTCCCTTTTTTCTTTTTCTCTTTATTTATTTGTGTAGATAGGGGGGGACAGTCTGTTTAACTAACGTTAGCTCCATCCGTTAGCTTTAGTTTGTTCATCTAGCTACTCCTCGTTAGCTTCAGGCTACATTTATATCTAGTTAATATTTTTTGTTGTTAGCAAGGTTTTACACGATGGCTGCGAAGAACACTGATGAAGGTAACTGTAAAAGAAAGACTATGTTTGAGGTGGCTGCGAAAAGGAAAAAGATGGCAGATGAAAGAAACAAAACCAGAGTTGTTCTTGGTGCATCGTTTGAGCGATAGCCAGCGCTGAAGGCACAGCGAGGAATACGCTGCTTGACAGGTAAGTTTTAGGCTCAATGTTTTGTTGTCATATTAAAAACTGCTAGTTGGGAGTATTATCTGGTGTTTTGTCACTGTATATTGTTAGACACATGTAATGTTTGATCGCTATTCTTTTTGGTGGGCAGAAGTTAGAAGTTATTTCTTATTATTGTAAAACGTTACAGGCAGGGCTATTTCAATTTTCTAACAATCAATGGACAGAAACCTGCGTTTGTGACATTGTATGGAGAGAATCAGGGCCAGTCAGCTGTGAAGCGCCGTCTGTTAGTGTCTGGCGCGTGCGTGTTGTTTTGGAGGCGGATCTTGGAAAGAACTGTGAAAGAAGTCGGCTGGTCTTGCGCATGCGCATTTTTCAGAAACTGGCTAACAGTCGCTGCTGTCTGAATGTTCGCAAACATCTTCTATTCCACCTTTAACAAATTGGTTCCCTTAACCCTCAAGTTTTTGGGGCTTTACATGGTAGAGCTATTCATTATCCTCTGCCATCTCTGTCAGTGATGGGCGAGAGTCTGTGTTGTGGTTCATTGACGTCCCCTCAGTGATGTTGTCTACACTTGCCTTCCTCTGCTGGCCTCTTCTTCTTCCTCCCAAGTCTCTCGTGTATAAAGGAAGATGGACTGAACCGGTACATGGAGTAGTTTTATTTAGGATTTGAGGGTGATGTCGGGTCTTTCCAGACTGGTCTTAGTTTTGCAAATATCGCTGCTTGCGCTAAATGCCACTAAATATAAGCCTTGCATTTCAGAGTATCCTTTTTTTTTTTGGTCTTTTGGTTTAAACACCCACCAAGGATGGACACCAAGACAAGACATTTATAACAATGAAGATACAACACACATGGTATTGTTTTGTTTGTAAACTCAGAATAATCCTTTAAAACAGTATTATAATCCTGGATAATGTAATCTAAGAGCAAGTGACAGGCCTTTGTCTTTGTGTTTATTCAAGAGAAGGTCAGGAGGATTGACTTGTGCATATCTGATGGAAAATCAAAGTCATAATGATGTGATGTGTTAATATGAGGAGTTAAGTCCAGTTCAAACAGAATATTTGGAAAATGTTTCACAGAAGATAAATGAGAAAAGCCATGTTTGTTCAGTTGCAGACAGCAGTAAGCACAAATGAGCTTTACAAACTCTAATAAAATAGAAATTACTGCAGATACGTAATAAAGGCATTGCCCATTTTCTGGTAAATCACTTTAATTAATCTCTTAAATAACTTTTCTGGTCAGATATCTCAGGTTTTATATAGAAAACTGTTTCAGGACCTGACCTGAAGATTTACATTTTGAAATTTTGGACATTTTGCTCAAAAAAATAGTTGCCTAAATCTGTGCACTCCATGTGGTCAGGTGGCATTAAAAAGACAAACACAGACCTAAATAAAGAGGTATGAACAGCCATGTCTCATTTTCCATCAGGTTCTACAAATTTCCATTTAAAAATCTCATATCATATAAGTTTGTTCATTACAATTACAGGTAATGCTTCAAATTTACATTTTATTAAGACATGACTATAACTGAATTACATTGTGCAGCTGTATATAGCATTTTAAAAACAAACATATGCAAATTTGAATTCCATCGTCATGGCGAGGGAAGACATCATAAAAAGTAGAATTCTGAGAAGGTTTGTCAGTTTTGAGAAGGTTGAGTTAAGAGGCAGACACACATTTTGGTCAGAGAGACTCAATGCAGTAAACAGAGCAAAAACACATGGATTCAAGAAGGAAAAAAGGGCCACAACAGGATGAACAACAAGATCTTGGTATCTTCTGGGGTTTGGTCACAAGTTCTGAAACTAAACCATCGACCTGTCAAAAAATGACGAAGACCCAGCACCATCAGGGTCAGAGGTATGTCCCAGAAAATGTCCAAATATAAGTTGTAAGTGGGTTTCAGTGTGTTTTTATCAGTAGATTGTAGTGGGTTTTCAGGTGGTAACAATGTTTTCAGAGGATAGGATTAAAAAACTATTTACTATTCACCTTTTTGGCAACTTAAGCTCATTAAAACAATTCATTTTTTTTTCCCAAAAAAAAATTACCCCTCTCTCTGGGGTAATTTTTTTTTTTTTTTTTTCAAAAAAAAAAAGATTTTTTTCTTCAATTTTCTTTTCACAGCAACATATAGCTAACACCAAAAATATAAAAGACAATACATTTATGTAACGTTGAAAGACTTTTAATGAATGAAGTTATAACCAAACTATTGCTGAGTTTAAATATCAGTAAAAGTGTTGACAGTCACCCATTGACATTTATGATCCCATTACGTACACAAATAGATCCCTTCATTGCTGAACAGTGCTGCCCTCTTCAGGTTCAGGATCTTCAAGTAGCTACTGCAGTAAAGTTATATAGTACGCCACTATGTGACCATAGTCTGTGGCTCACATCCTCTCTCTAAAAAAAAATTTAATCGTCTCAGATAAACATTCGCTGTAGAATCAGGAGGAGGAGGAACATTTGTCAGGTTAGAGGTATATTACATCCGGATTGATTAAAATACAGTTTAGCAAGTTCTGAACGTTTATTAGCCTTTGCTTTTAACATTAGCCTATGTTAGCTTCATGCTAACGTTACTTTAGCATTCAGAAACGATCTGAAGTCCGGAGCCCAATAACCGTGCACCTGAAGTCAACATGGCAGCGGTGAAGTAAACAGCGGCCCTGGGTAACATAACCAAGTGCACCCGGGCCAACAGACCTGATGTCTGGACTATTTAAGTTAAATAGCCATACATTTGTTTCTAACCATAGCTGAAATAATGTAGCTCAATGACCTCAAACTAGTATATTTAATCAAATCAAACCCTGACAACAAACCTAACCTAATGAGCTAACATCCATGTGGCTACTGTTCAGTCCTGCTGCCAGTTTTCACCTGCTCCACCTTTGTTTGAACCTTGTGAACACATCACACACTGACTGTTTAAGGAGTCCTGTCTTTTGATTCATTTAAAGCAGACAGGACACCAAAAATAGATTCAGCTTTTCTTGCAAAGCAGAAAGAGTATTACCTTGTTGACTTCTGCTGAACTGAACGCTAATGGTCGAACAGCCTTTGTATTCTACTGTTCCCTGTCTCAACGGTGGAAGAGTTTCATATAATCCCTCTCAGTCTCATTTGGGGCCCCCTGAAATCCATGCACCATTACCAATGGGACAGGTATGAAAATTACCCCCAGTGTGAAGTCGACCTGCCTTTTCAATGAGGTTCCCAGTGGGGATCATCTCTGTCATGTTCCCTTTCACAAACACCCGAAGATTTGGCAGGACTGAGTGAAAAGAACGATTTTACTCAGCCAAACAAGCGCACATTCTGCACTCCTAAATCCTACGTATAATCCCTACGTCACAAATTGCCATATTTCCGACCCGCACTAATCCACACACAAACATACGTACAGTAGCCAGTCCACACTTCCTCCGGGTTAATGGAAGAAATGCTTGTGTTCATCGGGCGGCCAGAATTAGTTTTTCCGCTCGATGATCTTTAGCGGAAGGTGCATTTACATTGGAGTTTTAATTGGATGCCTGTCTTGTTGTTTTATGGCAAGAGCCGTAGAGAACAGTGTTGACGTTTTAAGGAACATTTAAGGTTGTCAGTGCTGAAATGAGTCCTGGGGAAAATGTACGTATAGAGGAAAGATTTATTGGAAACTTACGCATTAACAAACAAAAAACATTTTAGAATATGAAGGCAGTTTAAAATTAGGATGACATCATTTGTCTACAATCTATTCCAGGTAACATTAGACTTCCTTTAAAAGTTGCATCATAAATGGATCATTAAACCATATAATTATACTTTTATTATACTTTTGATATAACTCATGAAGGTTTTTAGAGGTATTTTCTGCTGATGATGGACAAAGACAGTATATTTCCCTAATACTGCAATGGTCCAATCAAATGGCAATTATAGAAATGTTGGTGTTTAGGAACAAACAAACATTGTATTGAGTCTATTGTATTTCTTCTGTTGTCTATTTTGAGTAATAAGTTAACACACTGCAGAGTTGGTGTCCTCATGTGTATGTGAAGCATTGATTAAAATAAACACAAAGTTAACATTACCACAAAAAACTGCTATGCATGCATTGCAAAAGGAAATATATCTCTGGCGTAATGTCTGTCTGCCTGGACTAAGGTCAGTAAAGCAGGGAGAGACAAATGTTTCTGGGTTGCGATGCATATGGATTTATAGTAGCTTCAGTACATTGGCACAGTTCTTTTTAGAATTGATTAAAAAAATAAAAAATAAACAAATAAATAAATATATATATATATATATATATATATATATATATATTTTTTTTTTTTTTTTTTCAATGTCTTGCGCCACCCTATCTGTACATCCCGCTCTAACCTCATGCTCCTTCACATTCTCTCAAGTCAGAGCAATGTCAAACTCAGTTGGTTTTTGATTTAGTTGTCTCAAAAACCAAAAGAAACTGCGAGGTAATCCTGCTTTTTCAGTTGTTGCTCCAAAACTCTTCCCATAATACATCTGATACATCTTTCCTTTTGGCTTTAACTGAATATGATAAATTGACTTTCACTGTTGTTCTCCTATGTTTTATGTCCTTTTTGAACCTTTTCTTTTATCTTTTATGTATTTTAATACTGCACTTTGGCTGCTGTTGGAAAAGAGCTTTATAAAAATGGGATTGGATTGTTTTTTTTGGACCTTACATTGCACACTCTATTTATTTCGGAGTGTTTTTCAGAGTGAATCCAGTTGGGGCCAGTTTAACAACCACACAAGCCCACCCCTAAAGTAAAAAGACCAGTGAAAAATGATGACAAGTGCATGATATAGTGATCTAATTATTCATAACAATAGATCCATGCAAACACAGTAAGAATAAAGTTTGTAAAACCAATTAGACTTGTAGACAGGGTTTTGTCTTCCAACAACGTGACTGTGATGAGACTATGTGCTTTGTCCAGGGCAGACAATAGTCCTGAACGGAGAACTGTATGGGGCTGTACTGACCAGACTGACCCGAAGCTGTGCCACAACAAACCATGAGCCAAGAAACCGCGGAAAGCCCAAACCTGACAGACTTGTCAACATTATCACGCTTGTCAATTTCCGAGGACTTTGCTCCCTTGTCATTAGCCAAGACAAATACAGCGCAGATACCATTAGCTGTTTCCTTGTTGTGTTAATAAATCAGCAACACATGCGCCTTCGTTTGAAGTACACAGAGGCTAATAGGCTCAGTCTGCTCCACATTAATCTCTGGCATTAACAAACGGCTCCCTATGTATATATTTATTTTGAGCTTTAGCTTGGTTTTAAGCTGATCTCGGGCTGACACCTTTCCAAGAAATTCTCAGCCACAATGAGCCTATGGTTACCTTTTAGCCCACAAATGATTGCTTTTTTATGTTATGGGCAGAGAGTTTTAGCTAATGCGCTACTTGACGTTTAACTGGATGTGGGTTGGGGCGTATTATTGGTGTTGTATTGGGAGTTTTTGGTTGTTGGCTGCTAAACGGTGTCAAATTCGGTTGGTAGCTGGGAAGTAGATGACTTTCAGATGTGTAATGAGTGAATGTTTTTAGCCCGTTTTGTGGTGTACTACTGCATGAGGTTGTCAGACTTGAAGACGTCATCCTGCTGCTAAATCTTCGTGCCTGCTGTTTGAAATTACCCCCTACTTTTATTATCTGCTGGAGCCTGTCCTAATCAGCTCTAATACTGGAATGGTTGGACATAAGCCACCTTTGATTGTTATACTTAATCTTTTGTGTATAAGCTTTTACCAAACTTGAGCATTATATGATCCATTGCATTGTCCATACAGTATAGCCCTATAGTTCTTTAAGACTGGACATTATGAGGTCAGTGAGTGCAGTGAGTCTCTCATTAAATGCATCAGGTCTTTAGCATTGCTCGTTAGCCATGTGTCATCACTGTTTTCTCAATGCACTGTTAACTTGACTGATAAGGCTGGGTGAGATCTCAAGTTTCAATGACATGTTGAAATATTTTTGTATGAGCTATGTGATAAAACAATATTGTTAATACCGATATAAATTGGTGTGTTAATTTGTCTGTCTCCTACGCGTATTCACCAGGCCTCCGTCTGTGCGAACAGTAGAAGAAAACAACATAAGCATGTTTAGCAGCAGAAAAAATATTGAGGTCTATATTCCGTTTATCGAGATGACCTAACTATATTGAGATATTGTTTCCAGCCAATATCAGCCACCACCTAATCTAATCCATTGGTGTCAATTTTTTTTTAGTTCAGGGGCCACATACAGTCTGATGTGATCTGAAGTGGGCCAGACTAGAAAAATAATAGCAGTAGCAATGTATGCTTTCACCAAGTCAAAATATTGCTTTGATGCTAATGCTATTTTGCTAGCCATAACGCTCATTGCTGGATCACCGAGCTCTTGGATAGAGTTAAAAACAGACTGGTGTTTTATCAGACCTACTAATAGAAGTAAATAGAAAAAGCTAAGTGCCACAAGGGTTATTTTGACAGCAAAGGAGTAATTGCATCACTGCCATCTCAGAATCAGAATCAGAATCTTCTGTCTTACTAAAACAGTTCCAATGTCTTTTATGTTGTCTCACTTTTCACATTCATTCAACGGGCCATTTTGTACCCTCCGGCGGTCTGGATTTAGCCCTTGGGCCGCATTTTTGACATCTGTGCGCTTTTAGTAAGATTTGTAATAAAATACAGTAGAAACAAACCAGGAGAACCTTAGCTCCATATGTTAGCCATCAAGGCACTGTTAGTTAAAATGCTACATGCCACTCAGTGCTGCTGACTCATCCCTTTTGTCCAGGAGGAGGTCTTACTGTCCTTTCACTCACAGCTGTCCTGTTTTGTCACCTGTAGCTCTCTGGAAACAAAAGGAAAACTGCTTAAGGCTAACAGGTGATCCATGGCATCTACAGTGAGCCCATGGTCCAGACCAGTAGCTGTTTATTTTTTGAAAGTGAGCCAAAGAAAAGTCCACAATTGGCAGTCAGCCAGAGTGTAAAAGTATTTCAGAGAGTGAGCAACACAGTGTGTCAACTGGGTGAATATAGTTTTCAAAATAAATTAATAGTTTGTGAGTGTCCAATTGAGTTAGCAGTAGCTTTGATTTGCTCCAGTTCATGTCTAATCCATTCCACTCCAGTTAAACTGTAATAATCAGGCATACCTTCAATAATTAACCTATTGATTGACATATAGTACATGAACTCCTCATCTCAGCGACCTTACCATAGCAACTTTATTTATGAAGCAGCTATAAACCAACTGTGCAGTCGGCCAAAGTGCTGTACACAAGCAATAAAATTAATAAAAGAGATAAAACACAAAACACAGTATAATGCAAAGATGATGCAATAAAATTGTAGAGGACATAAAAGAAAATAAAAAGAACATAAAAAAACCAAATAATAAATAACAAATTAAAAGCACCAAAGGACTACAAACATGAAATGAAACAACAAAAGATAATAAATTACCACGGCTCACTCTGAGTTAAGGGTCACTGAGAAAAAGTGCATTTTTAAAAGTTGCTCATTCCAACGTTTTGGCTAAAATCAGGCTAAAAGGTCAAATGTTGGGTCACTAATTGGCAAGTAACAAGTCATCATTGCAGCTTGTTTGCGTGAAAAAGTTTTTAAATGAATTATTATCTTGTGTTCCATTTGTAATATGCTCATCATAATATATATTATGAAAAGGTTAACTGGTTTCATGATTTGGGAGATACAACTGCAAATGCCCAACCCATCTGAGCTCTCACTGAGTGGCATTTGGGGAAAAAAAAACCCAAAACTTTTCTCATGTCATTTTCCTTTTTTCTGCTTGATTTTACTATGGAAATGCAAGTCAATAGAAATAACTATTTTCTTCATCAGAAGTAAGTGTACTTTATGAAATGCCAAATCATGCTTTAAAAATGTAAGTAGCTTAAAGGGAGTTACCATCCACACCCAGTGCACTTGTCCAGCACATGGTTGCTCAAGGATAGATTTTAATGGTGTTGTCATACCACATTTTTGAGCATAAACCTCCATTAACCGTTTTTGCGATGACGTTTGTGTAGCCTAAACAAGTTAAAGTCTGCACAAAGACATTAATGACTAACCAGTATCAGTGTCTAATGTCAGCGATGTAATCAAACCAGCAACAATCATTCATATTAATCATCATAATGGCTTTTTTACGACTACCCCATAAGGCTTCCCACCCAATCATAAAAACAAACACGAACAAGGACATGCATAGGTTCGTTGTTGCTGCCCTTTGTCCGTTTTCATAATTAGCACGTATAAATGTATAAATGTATAAATGCTTGGAGTTCATGGTGGAGCTAATGGGGTGAAGGTCCTAAAACAGAAGCTCTGAGGCCTGACTCAGCAGAATCTGTCATCTCCACCTGTCAGCCCACGTCCACAACACACACTTCAAAGCCGTTTGCAGGCCCTAAATGGCATTAACAGAGCAATTATTTACTGAAGGACCACGATGGCACCTGGCACTGAAGGAGTACTTGAGGCCAACATGACCTCTTAAAAAACACAATGTAGATTTGATGTAAAATATTGACAGGACAGAATATGCCTAATTAAATAGCAAGTCAGGTGTTATAGGTTAAAACCATTTTGATTTTAAGTAACTTCAAATGTTTTTCAGTATTTGCACTGTCTACTCAGATTACAAGATTAAAACATAAAAAGAAGTCCTTGATGCTATACATAAAGAATGTTTATTGATATGTAATTTTAATTTTGTAGCTGTAAATATCATCTTGAGTCTATGCTATATTATTATGTGTATTATATGTATGATTGGGATGAGAAAGTACATGCAATACATACCAGAGTATATCAAAGCCAAGCCACTATTTCATTATTTCACTTTACTAAGTTTAGTTCAACAACTTCAGATTAGCTTGAACACTGCCACCACACTTAGTCAACAGTTTTTATTCAAATTGTGTAAAAAAAAACAACCAAACAAACAAACAAAAAAACTAGAGTGCTGGCATAGGAGTTTTATTTCCTTCCTACAATAACAACAAGACAACAATCTTGTTGTTATTGTAGATATTTTTAGAGATTTAATTATACTATATAATATAATATAACTAGTTTCACACAATTCTGTCTGTTGCTTTACATTTTATTTTCATATTTTAGGCAAATGTTACAAATGTCAAATGTTAAATGTTCTGCTAACAGCAATCAACAGATTGGGATTTCACATAATTTTCCAGGTTTTTATTTATTTAAAAAAAAAAAATTTTAATAAAAGATATAGCAAGTTGTGGCTGTAAAATTTTGCTGTTGAGTTCTGGAGTGTTGCAGAGTGTGGCTCCTAAAATAAAAACAAAACAAACAAAAACAAACAAACAACAATGAAAGGAAACATTAAAATTCATATGTATAAAAGAAACTTCTAATTTTTAAAACTATTTTTATTGTGGGCAAAAGATTGAGTTTTCTTAAAAAAAACAAACCCAAACATTTAGCATGCAGACCTTGTCTCTCCACATGTCACTATTTTTAACAAATACATTCCATTGGCCACCCTTGTTTTTGATAATCCAGTGTTAACTTACACCAGCCTTGTGTTTTATCTTTCTAGCCTTGCACACATGCTAACACCAGTTGACAATGCTGACCTCTCTTTTTGCGACGCACACATACCCACTGTTTCCTGTCCATACCTTCCTGTCAGTACAACATTCCTCTCCCAGACTGGTTGCTCTGCCAGGTATTCCCGGCTGCACGTCCCACATTCCCAGCTGTACGTCTGCCGGGAACCAAGCCATAACACCGCTGTCTCCGCAGTCGGTTAGCACTGGGAACTCTGCCCATGTGAGCATAGGGGAATGTGCATCCGAAGTCTTGATGTTGATGACTTCATCCTCAGCCGGCTTCAGGCGTCTGAGCATATTTTTAACACCGTGCACATGTGTGTGTGCCTTTGTGTGTATAGAAGAAGGGCTGTTAGCGACTGTGACGCTGTTTCACATTACAGGGAGGCTGGGGTTAATTTCCTGTTGATGGACGGAGCTGGTGTAGATAGAAACAAGTTTAGCATGGGAGGATTAGACAGACATTTTTGCACTCAGCTGTTTAGAAGGTGAAACCGGTAGGTGAAGTGTATCATTAAATTTAAGGTTTTAGGGCCATCCAGACAGGACAGTGTTAAAACGCTGGAATCTGCACTATTGAGTTATAACTCAGTTTATGTTTCCCCTTCTCTAGTCTGGTCAGCAAACTAAATTCTTTTTATATTCTAAACAAACAATTAGCCTGGTTTCTGGGGATTTGAGGTGGATTTCCAGTGCACAGTACAAATGATCCAATTTATTTGTTAAAATACATTACAAAATATAGTGCACTGGTCTCACTGGTGGCTTTAACTTTTTTTATTTGGTTGCAGAATAAATTTGATTTAACATGCAAAGTTTTGGACATGCAAAGTGTGAATGCCCAGCACATGGATAACTGTAAAATTGTTTCAGTTCAAGCTGTTGATGCGCATGTCTCGTGAACTCTCACTAATAGCTCACTGAGAGCTAATAAGCAGAGCAGCTATTGTGGCTGTGACACAGTCAGGGATGAAATGGCAGAGGCAGCAACAGATAACTTTAATATCATCATGGATAAAAAGATAGAAATTAGATGTGAGTTGGTTGATTCAGTAAATTAGCTCAGGTCAGGATAGATTATGTGCTGTATGAGAGGCCAGGTGACTTTGATTTGTTGATGATAAAAGGGAAGAAGAGTGCATGATGTAGTACAAGTAGTGAAAATTGTTTAAATATCTTTAAATTAAATTAACTACTCTTGTAGGAACCAAAGTGTGTGTTTAGATGTCTTGAGCAAGTATAGTTCTAGCTGAATTCAAGTTAAAAAGTTTTTCTTTTATAAACTTACGTCAGGTGATTTAGAAAAAACAGAAGCTACAGTGGACTTTTATGAGCCTGGAATAATCCTTCCTCAGCTCAACCAAACACTATATATTCCACAAACAAACAGGGACAAGTGTGTGGTTTGTCTGTGCACATAATTCATGACAGAAACCTGTGGCTGGAGCGTACAGTGTTTTACTGTTTCACTCCACGTCACGCTCCACAAACCTCCTCGAGGGACCCTATAGGAAAGCCATCCCTCATTTTCCTCTCTTAATAAGGGCCAGTGTTTTATATGGCCCTGACAGGAGGTTTGTGTTAGCGTCGTTAGCGATAGCCACAGTCCCAACCACTGCTACTGCCCTTCTTAGCCCCCCTCACAGGACTATTGTGACAGTAAACTGATATTCACTGGCTGCTCACTGTTGTTTAAAAGCTGAATGCAGGGGATGGTCCATGTTGTTCCCTATAGCATTGGTCCTGATTGTCCGTTTGTCAAATGTGTTTGTTTTTGTGTATATGCTGACTTTTCCAGCAGCTCTGTCCCCAAACACATTCCTTAAATAGGACACAAGCTCACGGTTTTTCCAACTCTAAAAATTTCTTATGTGGCATGTTATGTTTGATCCAATTTACTAGTGTTTTAGTACTCCAGAGACCAGTCTTGGTCTTGAGATCGGTCTTAATACTATTTTATAAAGGTCTTGGTCTTGTCATGGTCTTGAACTCATTTCTACTCGGTCTTGTCTCAGATGGAACACCAACCAAGACCAACCAAGACTGGTATAAGTCTGTTCTTGGGATTGAATGAAAACCTCAATCATTTTATATTCAATTAAAAATCTTCTTCTAACTCTACATCCTTCCCCAAACACTAGCCTCCATGAGTCTCGACTTGGTCTAAGACTGGGCTTAGACTGTTTCGATTTTTTAACCCTTCACTTGTATCTATTATATACTGGCCCTGACATGGTCTTGGTATTGATCCGGTCTCAATAGCTAAAAGTCTTGGTCTTGTCTTGGTCAATATCCTCTGGTCTCGTGTATGACTTGGTCTTGGTCAATGTGGTCTTGACTACAACACTACAATCTACTCTGAAGAACATCTGAGCCGCTCTGCTTAAAAATCAAAATGTTACACAGACAAAACATGGACCAGTGGATTGAAACATTGCTAAAGGTCACTATATTCGGAATACATAATGGGAAAAATTGTGACAAATTAGTTAGGTTGAATATACATATCACTGCCAGGATTGCAATTGAGTTGTAGGCGTTATGTAACCAAATATGACCACATTAGAGCATGTTCATGATCTGGCTTCCAAAACGTAGAACTCAATGTCAGTAGAGCTCATAGAGGAGGGGTGGGACCATTGACAGTAACGTCTGTGTGAGCCTGATTCAAGTGTTTACACATTAGAGCAGTGGTGTCAAACTCAAAGAATCCTTTCAAGGGCCGAAGATGGTGACATTTGGAAGCTTTTATTGCATTTTGATTGTGAAATTTCATCTTCATTTGAGTCTTACAAAAGTTACCACACAGACAATAATTTCCTCCCTTTATGGAAACTGGTTTTAGTTGGATTTGAACAGATTTTAGTCAGATTTTAACAGGTTTTAGATGGATTTCAACAGGTTTTAGTTGAATTTGGTTTTAGATTGATTTGGACAGGTTTTAGTCAGATTTAAACATATTTATTTATCCTTGCAGCAAAAATCAAATTCATCTAAAACATCTTCAAATCCAGTTAAAAACTAGTGCCAAAAATATCTCCTACTAAATGTATTGAAGAGCTACATGAAACATTGCAAAGGGCCACATCTGGCCCCTGGGCCTCGAGTTTGACATGTGTGCATTAAAGGCTCCATCCATAAACACATGAACACTGCTGAGATGGATGCTGTAGAGGAAGTGGGATGGCAGCAGAAGTCTGAGGGAAAGTGTAAATACCAGGAGGGAAATGAAAGTGTAATGTGCTGCATGTGTGCCGCAGAGGAGCGGGATATGGATGAGGTTTAGACAGCTACTGACAGATCGTCTGTGTTCACTAAACACTGGAACAGTAGCTGCTTCTTTCTTTTCAAGTTTTACATGAACACATACCGATCTACATGTATGAAGGTTATGAAATGAATTTTGGTGCTGTGCTGCTTCTTTGAAATGATATTTTGAATTCCTCAGCTTTTTAAGAGTCCAAACATTTAGTGGTATAATAAAGTTTATTATAGAAAAGTTGTAGCAGAAATCAATAGTCCTAGATTTTGTAGTTATCAGAGATTCTCAAGTATCATCACAGAGAGCCACTAGTGGTATCTGTACCACAGTTTGAGAACCACTGCTCTAGATTTACAAGTATACTACTACTACTACTATACTAGCATTGTATTAGAGATAATCTGGTTCAAGTTAGTCAATCAGGCATTTGATCCATCTGAAATATAAATATAAATATATATAGCAAAAGGCACCAACCCAAACCAAAACACAAAACACATTACTAAACTATGACTCATTCTAGAGTCCAGTCACAAATCAGAAGCTGTTAGGTGTAAAGATCCCAAAGTGTGATCACTGGCTGATGTGTGTGTGACTTCCTGCAAAATCCAGTTCGACAATGATGTGTACACACTTTGTGTTGAAGCCATTTGATGCATTTGCAGTCTGTTTTGAGGTGTTTTCCAATGCCACACAGTTTCAGGAGATCAATGGAGTGCTAATTTAACTCAGGCTAGTGGCTTTAACTGTTTTCCAGAATGCTTAAGGACATTTCTGTGGAGGAAAGAAAACAGAGAATGTTATGCACATACTCTGAGCAAAGGTCTGAGCATAGAGTCTCACGTTTCAAACACTTTGTAAAGCAGTTGTATGCATAAAAACACATGTTGTACTTTGATATTAGATATATGTTTGAATAGTTAGTGTGTGATATGCCACAAAACTTCAATTAAATCATTATCCCTGACACTTAACCTGTAGCTGCTACACTCTAGAGTCACTAAAGCAGCAACATATGTTTAAGGCTGTAGGTACACAAGTGTAAAATTAACAGATATGAACATAAGGAGTGGCATTTTATATATTGTAAGAACACAGAGAGTGTATAGAGGGATCTGTGCCCTCTACTGGCTACAAGTTGCGCAGGGCTGCTTTAATATTATAGATTCATGAACAGATGCAGAGGTTTCCTACCAGCGACCAGAATTCTGAGTTGTGTGACGTCAAACGCTCCAAACAGCCTAATGTGCATCACAGGATTGATGCTTATCCAGCATTATTAATTCAGAAAAATCCAGGCAAAAGCAAATGGTCAAAACTAGTGTAGGAATAGAGTGTTAAGACACTGTCGAGTTCTCAGTTCCACACACATCCCGGATCTCACTTTAAGTACCTCACTACATCATAAGTTATACTACTGTCCTGGTTAAACAGATGCCGTCTGACTCTTCCAGTCTGTGCACTCATGACTTTAAAGCTTTGCAGATGATTTACTGTACATTTATGTGCGAGTCTGCCTTTGTATGACAGAGAACACACGAAGCCCCTGTCGCCATCCCTCTTGTAACATCCAGCCACAGTCTCCACCGCAGTTGGCCCGTAGTCTGCCAGCCCCTCTGCTCGTTTTCACCCCTTCTCCCCCTTCTCTACTCTGCCTTTTCAGCCCTTCCTCCACCACATTCCTGCATTTCACTGCCATAAACAACTATTAACTTAATGGTTACAAAAATCATTAAAGAAGCAACATCTGTGTAAGTGCCACAACCAATCGCAGAAGACCTAGAGCTTTAGGGCTGGTAATGGGGCACTGTGGTTGGCTGCCTAAAGTGCCTGCACCTTGTTCAGTCCCGCCCACAACTGTGCATGTTCTTTATAGTCTGTTTAGCGAGGGGAAGAAGCAGCGGGACGCACTCTGGAAAAAAAAAGCGAGAAGGCGGGCTGGGGGATTTAGCAGAGACAGGCTGACACATGGAAATGGTTTGCATCTCGGTGGTGGCAGGCAACAGCAGGCTCGCTCTGTTCTTTTTCATTTTCGATCTTTTACGTCCCAAAATAGGAACCAGATTGGCACTGCGGCCGCTTAATTTGAGGTCCTTTACGGATGTAACTGGAAATTAAGGTGGAAAAAGTTTGCATAAAAGAGAATAGGTAGCTGTGGGGGGAAGGATCTGATAAGTGCAAGTTAGTGGAGTTTGGTTTAAATTAAGCTTGGGCACTTTAAGGACCTGCTCAGTCTCCCCAAATGCAAATGCCTATCCAGGAGGGAAACGTGTGTCACACAGAAGTTCATGTATGTTAACATGCAATACAACACGCTGAAGTTGCAACAATCTAACATGACTGTTTAATGGGCACTGTGCATTAAAAATGTTACTGCCACCAAGATTCTTCAACCATGATGTGTTTTTTTATTTTTTCTGGAACCGCAAATAAGCACATAATGAAAACTAGCACTTAACAATGAACGCTTTTAATACATAGATCGTTAAATTAACCTATAGTTCTGGTTTTAACTCAAGATGCAAAATTAGATGTTTAGTGGCATAGTCCCGGGTTTTAAGCCCCGTCCACCACATAAACATTATCAACATCTCTTGCTATACAATGCAGATATAAGGATTCTTTGTCCTGGAAAAAGTTGGAAGCATACTGCAATACAATAGAGACTCAGCTGGGACAAAATCACTTAGATCTACTGGCAGAGTGGAACACCAGTGGGTTACCATCTTAAATCATAAAATAACCCATGCTGTGAGGTTTATATCCCCCGGCGAGCAGAACCTTTCTGTGTGTAGTTTTTATGTTCTCCCCTTGTGTGTAGGTTTCCATTGTGTACTCGTTTCCCCTATCTTCAAAAACATGTACTGTACAACACATCCCCTCTGAGGTCTTTTTAAAAGAGGGTACCAATGTGACTATTCTGGGTAAATAAAGGTAAATTTAAGTAAATACAATCATTTTTCTGTCCCTATTGTCTTGAGCAGGGGTGAGCAAACTTTTTGGCTCAAGGGCCACACTGGGTTATAAAATCTGACAGACAGACCGGACCAGTAAACTTTAAACAAATATAAATTACATAAGAAAACATGTAAATTGTAATTTCTTGCACAAACTGGTTAGTATAATGTTGGAGATTATGAGGAAAAGTGGTGGCTGATATTATCTTTAAAACTGCAATAGTTTCTTGGCAAATAAGACATATGGCTACTGACTGGACTTCAGTTAAAAAATATCTATGTCCACTCAATATTAAAAACTGGAAGTGTGAATGAATATTTTCTATATGTAGATATAATGGTAGCTTTAGCTAAAGTACAAGGCATTAAAAGTAAAATGGCCAAATATATGCTGTCTTAAATTAAATCATAAATAATTTAATTTAATTTAACGGGTCGCATGTGGCCCCTGGGCCTTAGTTTTCCCAGAAACTTTACTCAGAGAACCAAGGTTACATCACTACTGAATGTTTACAGTTGGGGTCGCAGGGGTCACAGCTTAGGGCCTAAGGAGGGGTACATCCTGGACAATGACCAACACTTAGAGGCTGTTTGCACAACAATTCATATTCCCCAAAATGCAAAGATACTCTTGCAGTTTGAAACAGTCAGTGAAAGCTATAAGAGGTGTGTCCCAGAAAGTTATTGGCTGTTGGCTACACACAGCAAGTAGAACAACAACAGTGAAATTCTGAATTTTCTTGCTTCAAAGTACATGTTCTGATATAAATTAATATATCGTTAGTAATAGATATATCAGTCTATACTGATGCTTCAAAGTTTATCACCACTGCTCCGTAAAACCCCAGGATTAAAGTTAAGTTTTGCAGCAGAATGGAGCCATTTCTTTTTCTTGTGTAGCAGCAGTCAGGTTTACATTGCCCATACTGGCGTGGCAGACATTATGGCAGATGACAGTGTCCTCAACTGCTGAGCATATTCATGTGAACACAGATCGTTTTGATAATGCAGACCAGTGTTTGTGTTTTTGTGTTGTTTAAAGGGGTTCTTAGCGACATTTGTCACGCTGACAGAAAACCATTCACTCCAGGCTGTTTAGATTCACCAGTTCTCACCAGAGAAAGACCCAGAGACAACCCACAGGAGTATGGGGAGGATATGTATGCGTTAAAATGTGTCCCAATTTAAAGCACTGAATGTATACTCTTCAATGTGTCAAAAAACATGGTCAATGAATGGGAAAGTTGAGGCCTGGTCCGAGCCTGTGACCACCGCTGCTTAGCCTCAGCTCAGATTAAGTGCGACTTGTGTCAGGCGCAGACCCTTGTCTCCACTGTGAGCGCCTTTGTGACTGAGAGGGCAGCTCAGCGGTGAAACCCTGCCCCGAGATGAAAGCATTTTCCACCGTGCATAATAAGCATGAAAATAATATGTGCATTGTGAAGTCTTAGCTCCCCAAAAACAGGCAGAAATACCCTCGGCACGTACAAAGTAGCTGTTATGATGTTTGTGCGGGCCCCTGAGCCGAGTGCAAAAGACAGAGTGAAAGCTCCACAGAGGTGTTTCCTCTCACGCTACCTCGGCCCGAGCTAGACGTGGAAATGGTGTTCATTTTAGCGACCCTTTTTTTATGACGTGACAAAGTTATTGCTGCAGGTGAGGACAGCGCAGGGGGACGCGGGGCAGGAAGACCGCTAGTGCAAGCATGTGTCTGGATACATGAACATGAGGGAACATATATGAAGCCTATATGAATGAAAGTGTGCGGTCGGGGCTGACTTCACCGCCACTCCTGACTGCTTCATATGTTCCCACGCTGCTGTATTTCCTGATTCGTCCGATGGGAAGGGGACAGGAGACAAAAACGAATGGGGGGGTCGGTGGAAAATGGCTGCCGCTCGGGCTAACATAAACAGCTCATAAAAAGGGCTCTTCAGTGCGACTGTGGGAGCCAACTGTAGCTTGGAGATTTGAATTTACGTTGGAGCAGGCGTTGCGTCAGCCAAGTCTTGTCTCATTTTGGATAAATCTAAAAGAGCAAGGTTTCAGCCTTCTTTGACCATTGACAGTAAAGAGGTGTGGGCTGAGTTAGCATTGACTAGCTTAAAAACTGATGGTGGTTAGCATTATGTAGCCTGGAAACAGGAAATAGCCAATCAAGCCAATATTTTTCATTCTCATCACTTGATAAAACATCTGGGTATGTCTCATAAACATCAAGTAGCCCTTCTTGTATTTGCATTCTGTATTCAGAGTCTGTGCTTTGATAGGACTTAAACTTGAACTGTGACAGTCTTCAAAAGTAAGAAAAAAGACCAGTTGGCAGAGAAATTACTGTGAGTATAGCAAGCGTGCACTTACAATCCACACAATGTTTTGACCAATGTGAGTGCTTCCAATCATGCTTCCTTGCGTTTGGCACGGCTGGAAAAAGTGGGCTCAGGCACCAAACATCTACAAGTACAAATACGTTTACATCTGTAAAGCTTTACAGTCCGATTCCAGCCATTAGCACTGGCAGATATCAATGTTGGCTACCAAAGCTACCTTTTTTCTTTTGACTGCCTGAATTCTGTCCTTATTCCTAATACAGTAACTTCTGGCTCCATAAACTCAACTTGCACTGTGGTTACATGGCACTAGAGAAATTTAATCAGACAAAAACATTATTAAGCCAACAGACTTAGATAATATAATTTAAACCTGGGCTTACACATTTTTAGACCAATGAAGATTGACATTTTATGCCACTGGCACAACTTACTTGTCAATCCTTTTGGTCTCTCACAAAAAAACTCTTTTTCTACCGTGGTTTATAATGCATTCACATGTGTTGGTAGAAGCAGTTTCCAAGACAGAAATTTCTCTGACTTTGTTGTGTTCATTTTGCTTTCAACCTGAGAAATTGTAATGTTATTGTTGCTATTTATTTGTATCAGTGATTCTGTTTTAAAGTCTAGTTCTTTAGCATTTACTGCTCCTAAGAAGTCAGGTTTAAAGTTTGCTCTCCTTTACTCTTTTTACCTAAGCAGTACCTTTAGTGGAGCACTGTGGACTCTTTGAATGCTTTGATTCTCTGCTGTAAACATAGACAAAGTCAGCAGTCCAGTTAAGCATCCTAATCATGCCATGAGCATAGTCTAACAAGGCTGTGCACAAAAACGTAATGTTGCTTTCAAATACTCTCCTGTGGGTGACGTCACTTTTTACTATCCCACTCCTCTTTACTGTCCACGCACGGTTTACACATTACAGCTCTGTGTTCACTTCATAAAGCGCACATTCAGTCACATTCGATTCGAGCCTGTAGTGTGCAGTTACCACAGTGCCAGTCAAATAAATGTGAAGCAATTCACCGGGTCACAGCAACACGGAGGCCTTCCAGTACAAATGACATCAGCCCAATGACTGTTCTTTCTCTTCAACCCTTACATGTCCACTCAGAAATGTTGGCCGTTCCCTCAAAGTTCCCACTTTTAGCCCCGCTCCCCACCCCTCCGACGCCTGGCAGAGGTGTGGGTGCTCGTCCTGGAAGCCCGGTGACAGGTCTC
The DNA here is from genome assembly GCA_036850595.1 of Rhyacichthys aspro. Lineage (NCBI taxonomy): Eukaryota > Metazoa > Chordata > Actinopteri > Gobiiformes > Rhyacichthyidae > Rhyacichthys > Rhyacichthys aspro. The sequence continues at coordinate 4,029,038 of CM072167.1, forward strand.
CAAATGACCTTGCTCGCGCCTGGTTTCAGCATCACGGAGCTCTGTCTTATTAATAAAGTAATTCTTCAGAAATGTTGTTGCGAGTTCACAGTGTGAGTCCTGGAAGTGAGCGTAGTGTGGTTTGGAGCCCCGCACTATTGATACTGGCACAACGAGGTGTTAAAACTATGCAGTCATACCACAAAATCGTATTCACTGGTGACTTTCAGGACTTTCTTGTTCAGAGGGCCACTGTTTTGTGGACCTGGGTGTCACTTATAGGCTGCATGAGTGTGCTTATGGGAATTTCGGGGGGTAGACAAAATAACATAAACACACTAACAGTAAGTAATGAAATAAAACGAGCTCAATCATCATCTGAGAAATGTAACTCATACTCTATTTTTAGTATTGTCAGGAGACTTGCTGGTACAACGTTACTTTGTGTCTGGGAGAACCAGTAGCTGAAGTTGGATCACCTTTTGGCTGTGCAACAACTGCTACTGAGGCAATTTGCTTTTCTTTCAGTTTCTTTATGATTCTGTACACCTACGTTTGTCATTAACATATATGGCACCGAAACTTGAGCAGGGCTGAGTAATCATATTTATATGAAATGTGGTCTGTTGTGAGGTCTAGACGAAAAGGATTTATCATTTCTGCTCCATAGACACTTTTGAGTTTTGGCAACAGAAGTTAAGCTGACAACAACACATTTTCAACAAACCTAAATACACTAGCTGCCATAAAACAACTGACTACATGTGTGCTGTAAGTGAGTGAGTACAGAACAAAGATAAGTGTATCAGTATTTAGATGCTCTATTTATGGGAGCATTTAGCCCACACCAACTAAAGGCTACAAGCTACAAGTCACTGAAACATTGGACTATATTATGCACAACGCTAAATGGAAGAATCACAGTTAAACATGAATGTAAAAAAATCTGCCTAATGAAATTACATATTACTAATGCCACCTTATATTAAAGTCAGATTCACATCATCATCCTAACTGGGCGTTATTTAAATGTGTATTAGGTTAAGTAACACACAGTAGCACAGATCTGGCTTATGGCTATGTAAAAGTATTTGAAGGCTATAGCTTTGTAGCATTTTGCTCCATTTGCTAATGGTAAACAACACTGCAGCTAACATACTTGGGAAGAACTCCATTAGAGTCCATCAGTAGTATAATGATACTCATGAGATGTCTTAAGAGTGGTGTTAAGTTTGGTGTTTTTATTTGCTCTCACGTGAACAAATGGTAAATATCGCTTTTGTTGGAGTGAACACAAGCATAAAAAAAAAAATTAAAAAAATAAAATTGCTTGTGTGATTATGTTCTCTCATAATATACTGCATTCTAAGATGACGACTGTAAGTTATTAAAATGTTTCCATATTTTCATATTTTAAAAACTTTTTCAGATCTGAAAACAAACCTCAGTACTATTTTTTTGCGCACACTACCCACTGACCATCTGTTTTTTAGTACATACAAAGCTTTTGTAAATTGGGTTCTAAAATCTGACACTTTAAAGCCCACCTACTCCTAAGACTTGTGCGCTCTGATTGGTTTGTGGGACCTTTCTTTGCATCCTTTTTGTTGTTGGACAAATGTGTTAAAACATGGACCAATCATGTGAGCTTTTTAGAGAATTTCATGACCTCACAAAATCCCAGATCATCTCAATCAAAAAGCAATTCACTTAACAAAAAAAAAAAAAAAAAGAAGAAAATTCTTACCCTGGCTTTAGCTAGACCTAATATTCTACAAGGTCCTCCATCAGTGATCCAGCTCCATGTATCATTTGAGGAAGTGGCAGTCTGGTAAACAGACAGCGTAGCCCGGATTGTAATTATTAGTTTAAGGCCCCCGCCCGCTGTATTCTGCCATCTCTCCTCGGTGGCGAGGGTCAGAGGAGCCATAAAACATGATTAAGTGAAGGGGCTGTAGCTGTAAAGTCAGTTCTAGCTGCTCATGGATGAAAAATGACGGTGAAATCAGTGGCAGCATGGGAACACGTCTGGACCCTCTGTAATGATTAAACCCCTGTTTGGTAACCAGTAGCAGACAGACACAGTGCTGTGATAACAAGGAGAGTAGAAACATCTGCACTTTACGCTCTGTTCCATACCAGGCTATAGTGTGTAGAACTTAGGGCAGCGGTTCACAAACAGTGGGTCAGAATCCGAATGTGGGTCACTTTTATTTGGGTCTCCACAAAATTTCAGACACTATAATTTCAAAAATGAAGTAAAATGTTTGTGACTGTCTGTTGAGATTTGCTTTAGAGGGTTATGAGCAATAAAAGGAAAGTAAAAACCAATGATAAAAAAAAAAAAAAATACATTTACGCCAAAACAAATCATAAGGTTTCTTTGGGCATTTTTAAATATGGCCCCCCCTAAAAGTTTGGGAAACATTGTTTAAACTATTTAGTTCTTATAAAGCACAGCAAAAAGCAAAGCAAGTATTATATAGTATAGTATATATTTGCTTAGAAATATTTTCCTTTCGTTACATTCCTGGTTTCTACCTGCTACAAGCACTAAAGAGATATCCTAACTGATGAGAGCAGCAGAACAGGATTTATATAATATTTATATATTATATGTCAATAGGAGTGTAAACTAACATAGACTTCTTTTTTCTGTCTGCCAAAAAGTTTTGAGCAGTTTATTTCTCTTACATGACCCAGAAGAGAGCAGACGTGCATTATGGTCTTGGAGCATGTGGCCTTGTTATTTCCTCACAGTAACATTCCACTGGGCGCAAAGGCAGGACAGGGTCATGTTATCTTGATTACATTTTCTTTTTTTACCAATTAGAGGAAGCCCACATAATTGTCAATTCTGCCAGAGTGGTGACTTTCAACAACTCCATTTATAGTGTTTATGTGTAGACAGGTGAAACACACATTTTTCCAAGACAAGTGTTCAGATGACACTGTAATCTAGAGTATACGGCCCAGAAGAAAACACTTACACCTTAAAGTCCACACCCAAACTAATACTCACAAATTATTACACAGTATTAGTTTGGTTTGCTACCTTTTGCTTTCTCACAACAGTTTGGATGCTGGATGTGGATCTTCTGCAGCTCATTTTACATTTTACCAGAAATAATTATCAGACTGGAGAGATGTTTTGTTATCAATAACTGAAAGAGGAACTTCAAATGCGCTACATGTTTTAAATCACTATCACTAATTAGGAAATGATCGACTGAGGCATCTGTTATAGCTGTGATAAAAATAGAGCAATACAAAATGTAAAACAGCGCTATTTGGCCTGAAAGTGTGGACCATGACCAAGAAAGGTGGGTCAAAATAAACCAAATGACTAGTGTTATCAAAAGACTAGTGTTAACCCCGCAAATGATCTGTGTTCAGCGAAATATTGAAGGTAATGTGCGGGGGATGGCATTCTCACAGGGTCAAAATCACAGATGAGCCCTGCAATTATTACAAATAACTAGATGTCTCCAGTTAAAACTACTCCTGTGCAAATAGGGCTTAAAAGGTGATTACCTAATTTTTTCTACTGTTGCATTTAGTTTGATAGTGTAATCACCTATCTATCTTACTAACAGGAATCATCTGTGAAAAAACGTGATTTAGGATTTATAATTAAGGCTTTTAATAGAAAGATTTTGGCCAATCACAGCTCACCTCCGGTAAAAAGGAGCACTCCCATTGGTTGACACTTATGTCAACAATGAAGGATCAAGGAAATAAACCAAAGAAATGGGTTATTCCATTGCAAAAGACATCTTATTTTACAGCAAAACAGCTCAAAAAAGATAAAAATAAAGAACCAGGCACTAAATTAAACACGGATAAATGTTGGTAATGCTTTGACACGAAATGAGGCAGAGATAATTACAGGATACAGCGGTAAACTCCAAAGCTAACAGTTTCGGGTGAGCTCTAAACTTCAATTTAATGTAATTTATTAGTATTTTGTGGAGAAAAATTGGTCTGGTTACATCATTTTTTTAAAATAAAAGAAGCAGGAAAGGTTAGTACATTGCTGTTGGGGATGGCAAAAACAAAATCAGGGCCTGGAGCTTTAAGTTGAATATAACTGAGTAAAAGTTTGCTTTTTATAAACAGTAACAGTAATAAAAACGGTACAAGTAGTTGATTAGTTTACTTAGAAAGATTATTTAAGTAACTGATATTGTAAAAGTGAATGCAGTAGTAGACAAACTGAGGACTACTCGTAAACCTGATCTTTGTCCCTTTTTGCGCGGCGAAAAAGTAGACTGTAACGTTGTCAGCTTTCTTGATCGAACAGGAAGCAAGGTTGCATCTTTTGTCCGTGGAGCTGAATAGCGCTGATGTTGCCAGGGGTAATTATGGGTAATTGGTGGGACAATGAGGCGATGACAGCTGTGGAACCGTTGCGACGTAAGGGTTACTCCGGCCCAGCCCTCTGTCCAGGCGGCACCCTCACCTCTCTCCCGCTGCCGTCACAATCCACTGGGTGCAATTAAGCCGCACAATAACCTTTTTGTGGAACGCTGTCCGGGACGTATCAACCACATCGAGAGCAGAGAGTTGAAAAGTTTGCCTCAATTATTCTAGCTCTAAAGAGGCATTTATTTGAATCAAAGCAAATAAAGACAGTTACAAATGCAGAGGAAAGAGAGCGGACATTTCTGTTAAACTCAAGTCCAACTAAATGTCAAGCCGTGCAAGAAAATACATGACGGAAAAAATCGAAGCAAATCAGCAGGGTTTCATAATGAGGAAGTATTCCATAGCCTATAAGCATATGTATGAGTTATATGTTTCATTTTGTGTGACAGCGTGTTTCTGTGGCGTCCCAGGTAAAATAAAAATCCTGAAAACATCAGTTAACTCGCTTGTGGCTTTGGCACCGGGAACGGCTTCCTTCCTGCCCTCCCTCGAGTCAAACGAGGGGCTTTGGTGGTTAAGAAAAAATGGAATTGATCACTGTTGGGAATTTCCTGTACAAACTGCTGAGACTGCTGCTTTGAACATTGAATTAAGCTCTCGGTTGTGAAAAGAACTCCAAAACCTGCATGAATCGAACATTCATGGTACTCTGCAGCCTTAGGAATGCTCAACTGTTTTACTTTGTTCTGCTGAGGGAAAATCGATATGGCTCTATACAGACAAATGTGCTTTTTTATAAAAACTAATCCATAACTTTTTCCGTGTTTGTGTTGCATTTTGCACAAATTGCCTGTCTTCAAAATAATATGGTATTAGGAGCCCTGTAAAATAGTCCTACCTCAATAACAGATAATCAGTGGTTATTACTCTAAAAATGATTTCTATGGAGTCCATCAAGGCTCTAGTCCAAATGTGTTAATTTGGTCTTCCACAAAAACTTACTTTTCCTAAAGTTTCTTATTACCAGGTCAGTGTTTTTTGAGTATCATACCTTTACATGTTTTGACTTTGAACTTCTTGCAGTCTGCCTCAAAAGGGTCACATGATGTTACTGTTACGGTTTTGACAGGTTTTTTTGTCCTGCCTGGATTACAGGGGGCACTGTCATTCTGCCCTGTATGACGGTGCCCCCTATAATCCAACTTCTTTAGAACAGCATCTGCAGCAGAACCAGGTGTGATACAGCATCCCCTCATTCCGTTTTACCATCCTCTAGGCTCGTTGGATCTTGATCGCTTACTTAATCCAATGAGTGCTTGTTGTCCTCTTTTTTACTACAAAACCAGCTGACAGAAGACGTCCCAGTAATCATGTGACCCTTTTGAGGAACACTGCTGGTAGCACTCGAAACATGTCAAGGCACAATACAAAAAAACCCCACTGTTTTTTAATGCTGTTGAATAAATTGTTAATGAGAAACAGTAAAAACAACCTTCAAGTTTCAGTTTTAGGACTGATTCTTTTTATATTGTACAACAATGCCATCATTATATCAGGTATTAGTTTAGAGACTCTCAGACACACAACAGGATGGGTGCTATTACTTGTTGTACTGTATAGTATTGCATAGGAGTTTCAAAAACATGCAACAAAATTAAGAAATAAGTTTAAAGACACTTGGAAAGGAGACCGTGACTTGTCTTTTTGTGTTTTGTGAGTGGAGCATAATGGCACATGAGGCTGACAAATAAAAGATACTGGTGAGAGACATTTCCATCAATATCATGAGAAGAAGCAAGGAAAAGGCTAAGGTTGTCATGCCATATAAAAAACACTGAAGAATGCTCTCTGATAAGCTTCTTTGTACATTGTTAAAAGTGCTGATCAAAGAGAATTTTGTCTTTCAGCATCTTAAATTCATTATTAGCTTAAGCAGTGATGAAGAATGTGAGGATAAGAGAAATTTAGTTTTGTCTTTCACAGCATCTGTATCACATTTCTTGTCAATACTGAGAATTGATGAGAACATTCTTCATTCCAAGCACCATTATCTTTCTACATTCTTTTTACTACAGTCATAACACTTGTGACCTGTAAACAGTAAAGACCGACCTTTGTTGGAATTTAGTGAAATTATTGATCCAACTAGGAACAAAGGGAGTAACTAAAGATACAAGTGATAACAAGTCCAGTGTTAAACTAGATTAGTTATAGCTTAGAAGCCAATCCATAACATCTTGCCTTGAGTCTGAATGGTGATATGCTTATCATTCCTGTTTTAACCCCTACAAAGGTATTTATTACTAATCTGAAAGGTTTATTGAGTCTTTGTCCATTATTCAGTGTCTTGACAATGAACTTTGACCTCACCAAGTCACAAAGGCATACACTGAACATTCTGATCAAAGATAAAACACAGCATTCATCAATTATTTAATATCTACTCAAAGGCAAAGAAAGAAAAACTGTGACCTTTTCTTGCATCACTGTAGAGTTGTTGTTTGCTGATAGGGGAAAGCCCACAGTGTTCCTTTATGTTCTATCAATGCACAAAAGAACATTATCCACCAAAAATAGCAAATTGTAAACAAGATGGTGTTGGCAAGTGGAAACTAACAGACTTCATGTGTGTGCTGTTAGTGAGGAGCTAGAGGACGTTAGCGTGTGTTTAGCTATTCTGTTCAAAAGAGCATTTAGGCCACATCAGCTAAAGGCTACAAGTTTCAGGTCACTCTTAGGTGGGCAGTGGTGTCAAACTCAAAGTGGTGAGGGGCCAAGAAAGTAAACAAGAATCCTTTCTGGAGCCGAAGATGGTGACATTCGGAAGCTTTCGTTAAATTTTGAATGTGAGGTTTCATCTTCATTTGAGTCTTACAGAAGTTATCACAAACAATAATTTACTCCTTTTATGGAAACTGGTTTTTGTCAGATTTCAACAGGTTTTAGTCAGATATCAACAGGTTTTAGTCGGATTTCTACAGGTTTTAGTCAGATTTCAACAGGTTTTAGTTGGATTTCAACAGATTTTACATTTATTTCATGAGATTTAAGTTGAATTTGAACAGGATTTAGTCAGATTTGAACAGGTTATAGTTACTTAACCATGTTGCAAAAATCAAATCCTGTTCAGTTTTAATGAATAAAACCTAGAGCCAAAAATAACAGCATCTAAATGTATTGAAGGGCCACATAAAACATTGTAAAGGGCTGCATTTGTGTGATCTAGGGGTTTGCAATGCGACACATACTGGTTCACAGACTTGCCCATGTAAAACAGGATACAATGCCTGTTTCTCACCCACTCCTCTAGAGGGCATAGCACCAGTAGGCTTTAACATGTATGACGTCAAAGTACTGCATCCTGGTTGGGGCTACATATTGCTGCTAATGCACATGTCACGTTCACATTTGTGCCCCTGCACCATGGATGTGTCAAACCTATGTGTGGATATACCTGGTGATATCATGCGCTCACGTACTCAAACAACAGCATGTTTATCACCAGCCTTAGAACTATGTTGTGCTAAACTTGTACACAAATAACACCACATGAAGGACATTGAGTGATACATGATTGTTTGTTTGCCTTGATGAGCATATGCATGATGCCATTACAGACACTTGAGAACTATACATGCAGGTTGTAACATAGTTTGTAAGGTAGCATTCTGGCTTAGCTCTAAAAATATATATAATAACTATAACCTTATTTATTTTTATATTATTATATTATGTATTTATGGTAAATCTGTGTATTTACTACAGTGATATCCTACATTTAGCTACATAAAAACATTTTGACCAAAGTATTTAATGCGGAATGCAGTGACTATTAAAAATGTCACTGCATTTGGAATTTCAATTGCTTTGTTGACTGTAAAGATTCCAGTATAATAATAATCTTAAAAGGAAGCCGTTTTTACATAACTTTACCTGGCTGCTAATCTCACAAGTGACTCATGAACACTCACCTCAGTGTTTATTTGTCTTTGTCTTTCTTTGTTCATCAGGTTGCAAATTGTACTTCCAAGGAAATACGGCAGGTCAAGATAATCTGATGTGATCTGTACTTTTAAAATACAACGACAAGAATGTGCGCTCAAAAAAGAATTTATATAGCGCTTTTCATGCGCTTCTCAGGCATCCAAAGCACTTTACATCATGCTTCTATTCACCTTCTAACCTGGGGCAGATGGAGAGGTGGGCTGCCATACGCAAGGTGCTCACAACCTTCTCCAACCACCACCAAACTCTCCTCTACAATCACAAACAAGGCAAGGCAGGTGAAGGTTTCTGCCCAAAGACACAACGACAGGTTGAACAGAGGGAGGAATTGGACCACCAACCTTCTGGTTATTAGATCTACCACCTGAGCCACTGTGCCCCTATAAGTGTGCTTTTGCTCCTGCACTGCTCAGTTTGTCCTCTCTGGGCAGCTGAAGGAATAACAGGAAGTAATAGAAGTTGCACTTGGTTTTTTTGAGCTTTGAGCATACTTTTGACTCGTGTGAATCTAAATTTGTTCAACTGTTTCCTATAAACACTTTAGTGTGGCCATTCTCTGAAAAGACAGTCATTCCAAACATTACTTTTGCTTGGAATTCTCCAAAACAAGCCTCTAGTCATCCAAAGGTCTATACCCTTTAGTGCTTTGACTGTTAACCCTCATGGTTCTGTTCACGGATCAGTGCAGCCCTGGAGACACACAGACAGACAGGCCAGCAGACATCACGGCCATCAGTATTTGCTCTTTAGCGTCCTCCATAAACACACACACACTTATCTCCTCTATCTGCGTTCCCTGTCCCTTGGCGTGGGACGGACCGCTGAAAGGTCATAGTGTCCGGCCGCTGTCGCCAGAATGCTCCTGCTCCGTCCAGTCTGTCTGTCTCTCATGTCACGTCTCCCAACAATACGTCCCAGTCTGCCCATTGAGGTGCATTAAAACATCAAACGTCCAACAAACAGAGGTTGGACGCATCTCGGACAAAGCCCTGTTTATGCCGTGTCGCACAATGCGGCATGTGAGGATATTTGAAAATTGGCATGATTCAGCAAACAAGACTGCAGCAAATAAGAAGCACTGTTACTGAGCTCTTTTATTACTTAGCTTTGTTTACTGAAGTCCTGAAGAACACACAAAAGGCTCTCTTTGTTTGAGGCCTGTTTTTTTCTGACTTTGCACAAAACAATGGGCATTTTTGGGGTGAAGGAGAATGAAAACAGGGCATGAATGGAGGGTTGTGTCAGAATGCAGTGATGATAAGCTCGGCATGGCCAATATGTTGAGAAAGAGTGCAGCTATCTGCTTTTGGAGTCGTCTGTGGGAAAGAGACAGGCCTCAGTGTGGGAAACGGCCCTCTTTTGATACGCAGTTGAAGATCAGCAGTCTGCCATTATCTGTGATGGAAAAGTTCAGCCTGGTTTGAAGAGGGCAAATGCAGAAAGAGGGTTTTGTGCATGACTTTGACCTTATGTCATCCCCACAGGCTTAACCAATGAGCTAGGCCTTTGAGGATGTCTGATAAATTGTGCAGATAAGTGGTGCGATGCAAATCTCCCACAACCGGATTTAGCTCTATTACAAAATAAAACTGATAAATGTGGGTAAAGTGGCGGCTCATAAAGTCATGCCTCTTTGTTGTCTTTTATTTCTTAGACCTTTTCACAAACAAGCTCATCAAAAACACAGATTCCCACTGCGGCAATGAGATCTGTGGTATTTCCTTATCATTTGCATTAGTGTGCAAGTTAAAAACAATAAATTAGACACTTAAAGAGATGATGGAAAAACACGTCTTGTGTGTTTAACAGAGTCAATATTCTGCTGACAGTTCAACTTAAGGCTGTTTTCTGCTGTGTTGTGTACCATTAGCAAATATAGCAAGAATGCTAAAATGCTATAACACTAAAGCTGTGTTTGTGTAGCCTCAATCACTATGCATTTGTGTAATGTCTATATCTATAATGTTGATGTGCAGTTTACCTTAATGGCCTTTTTTTTGTTGTTGTTGCCATTTTAGCAATGTGTAACAGTCTTTAATGAGGAAGCACAGGTCCTAAAACCATCTGTGTATAACTCCTAAGCCTTTACCTGGTGTAGCCTAAATGCTTGTATACATACAGCAGCTAAATCTTGAGCCACTCCCTTATGTTCCCTATGCACTCACAATCAGCATACATATTTGCTAAAATCATCTTGTTTTTGGTTGCTTATGGCCTTTTACCCACTGAAAATTAAATTAAATTCTGCTGCATGAAAAGCTCAGTTTTATATAATGAAGATTCAAATGGCCCATGACTCCTTCCTGACCTATTCAGCCATTTTGTTTGCGTCAACTTTTGACACAATTAAAGTAGCTATGCAAACACTAACAATTAAAATTTTTTTATTTTTATTTTTTTTTGTCACTTGTAGATGCTGCCAATGCAACAGAGAAGGTTCCAGTGGTATTAAAAAACTGAAACATGATTATACAAAACTATAATAGATCTACAATGTCATGTGTTTGTCTTTGTTACCTGTATTATGACAATTACCAATATTTTATGACACTGATTGTTGTCCTGATACCTCCTAGGTGTGGGTCCATCATAACAACACTGGTTGTAAATGCAATTAGAGCTAACTGCAAATAATGATCTTCTAAAGTGTTAAGAGGGACAATGAACTTCTACAAGGACCCAAATGTAACTTGTATTGGTGTGGGTCAGTACACTGGATTTTTTACTGTCTTATTCCCCTCTGTGTAAATGGGACAGGCTGGTTGGGAGGGGTAAATTGGTGGGCCAAATGACCACAAAACTGCTGGAATCTCTGGAGATCTTTTGGCTAAGGGCCTGAGTCACATGGTTGACTGATCAAGTCGGGGTGTTGAGGCGAGCTCAGTGGGTGAGGTGCAGCAGCTCTGACGGGTGTCTGCGGGGGCTGAAATCAGTCTAAGTAGGCCAGGCCCGGCTTGAGTTTACCCCTCCCTTTACCTGCCCGGGCATTTCACCGTCCCGCTCCTTTCCATTGACCTCTGTCCTGCTTCTGCTCGGCCACAGGGTTCAGCGTGTCCACTGACTCACCTCACTTCCAAAGAGAGAAAGGTGGGATAGAGAAAGTGAAAGTGACTGGAAATAGGCTGAGTCAACCAAGACTTTTTTAGAATGACCAACTGGCTGTACTATCCAAAATGTCCACTATTAACAGGACCCCAAAACAACCTGAAGAAAATTCTCACAACTGCTTAATATTTGGGATAATTTAATTTCATAATATGTAGGCTATGTAAACAGTTCAGTGTTTTTTCTTCTATTAATAGAGAAGAGATTTTTATGTTATGACAAACAAGTTTTGTTCTTGATACTCTATCATCCAATCAGCTGACTCCAATATTTAACTCCACCCCTTTTTATGCACACTACAAAGCCGGACCTGCTTGGAAACCCTACCCGAGGCGTTCCCAAAGTGGTTATGGTATGCTTTTTGTTGACATGTTGAACCCCTTTTGGTAATGGAAATGTGCCAGAACCAACCTTACTCGCACTGTATTGACCCAGTGGAAACAAAGCTGTAGTGTGTGTAGCTATACTGAAATAAAAGTAAGGGAATATTATCTGCGTTGGCTGGTATCATATATCATTCTACAATATAACCAGATGTAGTTCCTGCCAAAACAAAACAAGCTTTTGAAAAAAACAACAAATGAAACATTTCGGATATGCGCATAAAGTAGAAGGATAAAGGCTTCACTAGCACTTTATTCAGACATTACTACTATGGTGTATAAATGGCTAGCAACATATTCAAAACACTTGCTCCAGTGGCAAACAAAAAAATGAATGTCATGCCCTGGTTCAAACAATGATGGAGCACTGTTTCATGTGCTAAAGGTGAAACCTAGCCACAGGTGCTAAACTGGATTTAACTCTACAGTAATCATATGGATGCTAGCTCAGTAGGTCAGACATAGCTTAACATTGTTTTCTTTTTCTACTTTGGATAACAGCCAAATCCAATCATTTCTGCAAAAACTGAAAGAAAGCTAGCTCCATGAAATACCAGAAATCTGTAAAAATGTTGGTTCGATACATTTGTTTAATATGCAGAAAAAAAATTGAAGAAGTCATGTGGATTCATAAATATTTTTGGGATGTATTATCATTTCACAATCACATCCGCAGCGTGTTCCTTTAACTGACTGTAATCCATCAGTGGAAATCAGCTCCTGTCCCAAACACCTGCTGCACTGTCTCCTTTCTTTCCGACTGGGCAGAATGAGAGAAATGGAGGACAGAACCCAAGACAGGAGGAGGGAGAGGGCGAATTCTCAGGCTGCCCTTTCCCCATTCACCCCCGCCCCAATCTAGGCTCATTAACTCAATTCATAATCGTCCCTTTTGGCCCCCTTACCCGCTCTCCTCTTGCTCACTGGGTAGATAGGCTGGTAGGAGGCGGGGGGCAGTTGAGCTCATTAAGTCCGGGCCAAAGAACTTTGCTAAATTTTACTGAAAATATACCAGAACCAATATAACTGCATTTGAACTTCCACGATTTGCGTTCTGGTATTTGACATCATGCACCTTGCTTTTACTTCGTCTTACTTTTTCCTGCCTGCTCGTCCTGTCCGGTGAGCTTGAAGCAGAACCGCTAAATGGGGATAATTGGGGAGAGGAAAGTGGCCGGCCCTTGTCTGACCAATCTTCTCACACAACAATCAGCAGATTGTTCCCGGGACCCGGTGACACAACAACCTCCTAGTGTGGATTTGGGCCGTAATTAGCAAGCAGCTACCGACATGCATGTCAGAAATGGTTATATGTAGCCAATCGATTGAAAATTCCCTCCCCTGCCTGTTTTCTCAACAACCTGGCCCTTTCATTCCCCTGACCCTGCTTCGGGGATTGTTTGGAGGCCGTTCTCATGGATCGATGCCGCTGGGAGGTTTGTTTGCTGTCTCTGGTCAGTTGGAGGGGCCCGTTTTGTGTGTGCTTGACTGAACACTGGTTAACCACCTAATGAGGGCAGAGGGAACGTGTCCACAAAGCAGCGGCAGCCTCACTCTCTTCTCTATTTGGTTCGGTGACAATAAAATAAAGGGGACTGAGTTAGCAGTGGCTTGCTTGGAAGCTAATGCCGAACTTGGCTACCACTGACTTCCAAATAAAAGAATACTAAACAGAATACTAAACCGACACTTTAAATAGTTATTAAATTACACTGCACATTGTGGCGTGACATATAATAAGTGTGACAGGTGCTTTAGTCATTTTCTCACTCAAGGTAAGAAACTTTTGTCTCCATTAAAGCTGCATTACCTTAAAATTTCTCCCGTCCTGATCTCAACCCCACCCTCCAACAACAACATAGCAACCTTTCCTACTCTCCACCTTCTCTGTATTAACAGTAGCTGGAAAAAGAACTTGAATTTGTCCTTGTAATGATATGAACATCTAAAACCCTTCTCCCACTCGCAATTTTTGAAGGTCAGACATGAGATGCTTATGAATTAGAAGGAGGGACATTTTACAATAATAATAAATAGATAATAAATATTGGTCACTCGGCTAGGACAGCCAAAATCATTTGACAAGGGCGTTGGTCATTTTGTTGTAAAACTGAGGCTGATTCCCCTACCATGCCCTGTCAGCTGTGGATGTACTCAGCCTTTAATAATAATGAATTACTATTAAAGTAATTAACATGTTTATTACAAAGTTAACATTTAGGAAATGTTAACTTTGTAATTGTCATACACAAACTGTACTGAATGTGTACTGAATGTGTTTCAATAATGTTACATTAACCTAAGGTACTTAATTAGCCATTAGCATGAGGAGCTAGCAACAGATAACTTTGTGATATGTTACATTTGTTCCTCAGATATCATTCCATATATAGTCAAATCATTTTGGACAGCATTTTTTTAAAAGTTTTTTCTAACTAAGTAAACCCAATCAACATTAGCTGTTAGCAACCGCTAACCTTGCGACTGCCCGAAAAACTCAGGAAGGAAGATTCAGAGACTGTGTGATGTGACAATGTATTAGTCCACTCTTCTTTCCTGTCAATAGGCCTTCTCATCTCTGTTTTTATCTCTTTACATACCATGTCCTCACACATGCACGTACAGTGTACACACATGTATGACGATGAACTCTTCATGACACTTGCTCCCTTTACTCTCAAACATACAGCGTCAGGAGATGTTTGTCTTGCTTTTAACTTCTTGATCCTCAGCTTCTTTTGTTTACCCGCGAGTGTGTATCTGGTGCTCGATCTGTGGTTACACACACAGCCTGGAGGATTCACAGGGCGCTCACAGTTGCTGGTTGCACTGTTTGTTTGCTATATCCAGCGGCGCAGACAAGATAAGAGGCTTGTTATTCATTGCTAATTCTAATGCTATGAGCTGCACTTTTTCCAAAACACAGATGTAATGCTGTCTACTAGAGCTATGACATTTTGACTTTAAACAATATGTCAAGTCTGTTAATGGTATATACATTGATGGGGTACATAGGCCTACTCTTGTAAACCTTAAGTGGGTGTTGACAAAATGCACTTCACTCTATAAAGATAATGTTTAGAAGTAAATAACTCTATTAAGACAAAAGGATGTGGGTCAACACTGGGTGAAAGTGATTAAGCTAACTTATATGCTACTCATACTAGTGCAAGTTAAAAATAAGCTCATTTAATAGATATCAACCCATGGATTTTTTAAAGAAATGAATATGGTACCAACTTTTCTGTCCTGTTGACAATTCCTCCAGATGACATTCGTGGTATTGCATTGGAAGAACTCCATGTGGCCCTGATACGTTTTTTCCCACAGATGACAATGTAAAAAGAGACTCTGACTACTTCCAACCTGGTCACATTATGGGCCTTTTTGAAAAAGAGTGAAAAAACAACACATCACAGACAACCTGATAACTCAGTCTCATCACAGATCAGCTCTTTTCTCAAATCCTAACCCAGTCTTTCTCATCTGCCCGAGCATTCGTACATCCACCTGTTTCCAGCAAGATTAAACAACCAAGCCAAGTTATGTCAAATTCTGTTGTCAGGATGTGGAGCTTTTGGCAGTGGGACTGAGTACATGCTATATACCAAGAGAGTTCCCACATGTTGTCCTGGTTTCCATTTATATTCAACACACAGCGTACAGTTATTGTGTGTTTTAGCTGCAGGAATCTTTAGATGAGCTAATCATGGATTTATTTTTCCTGAATGGAGTCTGAGCAGTCATACACTAAAAAAAAAAGACATATGACAAGGGTATTTCAGTTATTAAGCAACTTTTTTTTTTTTGCACGAATGAACTCTTCCATTGAAAATCAATGGCGATGGTGACCGATTCAAGATCCAAGTCTACTAATACATTCATGCATGAACCATGTAGAACTACACAATATTACATGG
This sequence comes from Rhyacichthys aspro, assembly GCA_036850595.1. Classification (NCBI taxonomy): domain Eukaryota; kingdom Metazoa; phylum Chordata; class Actinopteri; order Gobiiformes; family Rhyacichthyidae; genus Rhyacichthys; species Rhyacichthys aspro. Next base: position 4,044,798 of record CM072167.1, read on the forward strand.
TAGGGTATTACTTACATTCAATGCTGTTTGATGAGAATGATGATGGTGAGGAAGCCTATAGGTATTGTAGTGTGACCAAACATTATTGTGAAGTCACATGAAATCCCATACGCTGGCATTTTCTAAACATACATCCTCTTAACATGTCACTTCAAATCAATGGTCAGTCCATGCACTTAGCTCAGGAATGAAATCCCAATATGGCATGAAATAAAAGTTCACGGTGATTAAGTGGATATGTTGTCATGTCACAGTCATGGTCCTGTGTGACTAAACATTGTATTTCAATCTTGGTAAAGTTATTGCCCTGAAATAACAAACAGAAAAATGGGTAAACATATCCATTTTGGATGAGGTAAGCTTCAAAAACCCTGATGTAACCAGTCACGTCTGTTTATTGGACTTATTTTTCAAACTGAGGAGCCATGAATTGCACCTTACGATTACAGATGACATCATGAGGGTTACTTTACAGGTTACTCACAGAACTGGCACGAAAAACATTGTTACATCAAGCCACAGGCACAACTTTGGTCACTTTGACGTAGTTTCAAGTGGTTTTATGTTTTCTGACCGGGCACTGTATCCATATAGCAGCATGCACTGTTCATTTAAAAACACTAGAACACTTAAAACTCAATTTGTGCTGAAGCAGAGATTTCTCCCAGCCTGCAAACATTATGCCGCCAGTGTTGGACGGACTTCATTAAGCACTTGAATTCCACAGTTATTGAGCTAAACTTCATTAAATCAATATCCCTGACTCCTATCATGTACTAGTCTAGACCTAGAACACACCCATCTGCAAAGGATAATGCTGTTTATGAATGTTTGGTGAATCCCACATTGACTTTTACATAAAATAATTTGTGTATTGTTCTGAGTACACTCCTATTGTCAAAACACCACTGTTTATATATAGTCTACTATTTGACCGACGTCACACAATAACCCAAGGGTGATTCCAAGAGAAGCTGTCCTATAAATAGTGGTTGTTTAGTGTTTGTCCAATGAGCGACTACCAAACAGCGACCATACCTTTACACAAAACATTCAAACCGACTGGAAACATCCCAAAGGTCAGCTGGGGCCAGAGGGCTGATGAGAATTAGAGGACGTCTTTTATCATCACATGTCACACAGACACAGAGCAGACATGGCTGACTGGGAGATAGCCATCAGCGGGTGTAAGCGATACTGCTGTGTGGAAAGTATCGTGTCTCGTTAGGTCGTCCTCCTGGCCTGAATGTGATGACAAACAACACACCCAAATGGTTCAGGTCAAACAGGAACTCAGGCCATTAGTACGTAAAAGTGTCCCGAACAGCGGTGTAATGTGATCACAAGGGGCGCCATCTTACTGAAGGGACAAGACAGTGATTTACAAAGCATCACTATCACTATTTTTTAATTTTTTTTTTATGTAGTACATGTAAAACTGTACAAGTGAAAGTACAGGAACAATTACTTTAAACATTTGGAAAAAAAAAGTCACAATCTTTAAAATGCTGCAAAAAAAAAAAAAAAAAAGATTGGAATAAAATGTCTCTTCTGAAACAAAAGATTAAAAAGCACCCTTAGATGTAGTCCTGGTTTATATCTGGTTTAATGCTTTTGTCCTTGGGTTAGACCTTGGTTTAGTCTTAATTAAGTCATGGGTAAAGTGCTGGTGAAATCCTCGGTTTAGCAATGACTTTGTCTTGATTTAACCTTCATATAGTCCTGCTTTCAGTCCTTGTTCAGGCAAAGTGTGTAGTTCTGGTTTACACCTTTGCTTTGGAGCTTGACCTTTGTCTCTTCAGTGGTTCTACATGCCGTTAAATGTATTATTTGTACCATTCCTGGGCATGAATTTTCTACATCTGCCACACACTTCACCTCAAAACTGTGGAACTAATACTCAAAGCTACACACACACTCTGGCTATGTGTATTTTGGCGTGGTATTCCTGTTCACTCCTGAGCAAATGTAATAATTAATGTGTGTCACAAATGAGGTCAGCCTGGTGCATGTTTATTTACACGTGTGTATGTGTGTGTGTTTGTTTGGAGTTTTGAGTGGTGCGAAGGGGAAGTCAAAATATCAAAGAGCTCGGAGTCAAGAGCTTGGCCGTGCAGGAAGCCTGACGTGGAAATCAAACATCCCATTAAGATGTCAGAGGCAGCCAAGTGCAATAAGGCTGCAGCTGGGCTGTGTTCGTCTGCAGAGAGGTGCACGGACAGACTGACAGACGACCGAAAAGACACAGGGCAATGAGGGCAGATAGTTTTTTAGAATTACAGGCAGTTTATATTCAATTGACAAACAGAAATGGTAAGCTTTGTTTTATATTTATATTAATATTTATATTTAAAGGCACTAATGACTAAGATTATTATTTATATTCACTACTTCTTTATGGACAGTTCTTGTTGAAGTTCTAGTTTTAAACAAGCTGCTCTTAAAGTTAGCTAGCAGCATAGCAGCATGAATGTCTTTTTGCTAAGCACTGGTCGTCTTTGTCCGTCTCTCATTTCTGTCCTGTCATATTCCGTGCAAGGAACCATAATGCACCATAATTCAGTCCAGCTCCAGTCTGACTAAGCTGTAAACGTGCAGCAATAATCTGAATATAAACCTGCTTAAGCTCGAAAAACAAAAACACAAATTACAGTCATATAGTTAATAAAAAAAAAAAATCAAAATTATAATTAAGGGCCTTTTTATTGTTCTTGTGCAGATGGTAATAAAGTGTCTCCTCTGAACCAAAAGATTTTAAAAAAGCACCCTTAGATGTAGTCCTGGTTTATATCTGGTTTAATGCATTTGTCTTTGGTTTAGACCTTGTTCAGTCTTAGTTAAGTCATGGGTAAAGTGTTGGTGAAATTCTCGGTTTATGTCTTTGTCTTGATTTAACCTTGGTATAGTGCTGTTTTTAGGGAACTGTAAAGCATGCGCAGAGTCTTCAGTCCAGCTCCAGTCCGACTAAGCTGAATACATGCAGCAATAATCTGAATATAAACCTGCTTAAGCTTGAAAAAGAGAAACTCAAATTATAGTCATTCAGTTGGTGTTTACATGCAAAACTTTGTGGCCGCAAATAAAAAAATATGTCAAAATATCAAAATGATAATTAAGGTCCTTTTCATTGTTTTAAAAGTCCAAGTTTCTAATGCAAAATTCATGTAAAGGTATTCACAGTTAGCAACAGCAGCCAGTGAGGGTTCATCACAGCACATCTAATGGCTGCAAAAACATAAACTGGGCTTTTCTGGGAAAGAACAGGGATAATCCACCAGATCTGCTTATAAAGACTGTCCATACCTGACACCTCCGGGGCTCCGGCTGCTCCCTTCCGGGGTGCTGATGGGAGTCAGGCCCGGTGCATGGACAGGGTGAGCCAGAACACTTGCAAGGTCAATTTCGCATGTGACCAGTGTTTCGCTTTTAATGAGGGCTGCTGTCACTTCAACTCAGGGTAAGTCGGTGGACGAGGGGTAGGAGAGGGGAGGGGCAAGAAGAAGGACAGAGAAATAAAGCCCCTAAAACACATTCAGCAACATTTTACTTTAATGTTTCCACTGTTAATATATAGTAACTCCATTGTAAGTGTGTGTCAAACTCTGAGTTGCTGCTGTACAAACACTGCACTACCATGTAAGTAATAGTGAATTTAGAATATTTAGAGGGTGACATTTCTCTCAGTGTTGCATCTTTGTTGTTAAACTTTGGAATATGGCACATGAAGAACCCTTCTGGCTGCATTGTGGCAACACACAGTTGGTCAAATAATAAGAGTGAATACTCTATGAGTGGGATTTGTATTTTGCCATTGAGTCAATAACCATTTCAATTTGACAACATTTTTTACAAAGCAGTATCACTTAAGCAGGGAGTATGTAATTTTATGCTTATGAAAAAAGAACAGTTTGTGGAAAAAACAGGCTGTAAGACACCATCTTGGCTTTATTTATTATTATTTATGACAAGGCAGATTTAACTGCTGGATGGGTCAGTTGGACGCTAAAAATCAATGTTAAGCTCGAAAATTCAGTTTGGTAAAATGTTTAAGTATTTTGTGCTGAAAAAAGTCGTCCAGAGTTATCTTTTTAGGAGGTGAATGGTGTCTGAGACAGGAAAGGCAAAAAGGCAAACAGAAAATCAGGTTGTGGAGCTCTAAAAGTTCCCAGAAACTGATTATTTTTTTCTTGTCAAAACAGTAACTGTCTTGCAGCCATCATCCTGCTGTAAAACCTTCATAATGTCATGTAATTAACAGAGAGCCTGATTACACAGACTTTATTTTATATCAACTATACATTCTATATTTTCCTGTTGAATCTTTTGCTGTAAATTAAACATTTTACGTTTTTTGAATTGAAACACATGCTCAATGGTTTGTAGTCTTTATGGATTAAAATTAAAAAAATGAACATAGTAACAATTTTTGCTGTAGCTATAAAAGTAAACCTGATAATGGGACTTAAATCATTAGCTTCACATACAAACCTGCAACTGTATTTGTGAACACATTTGATTTCTCAATAGGGCCTACTCTAATATTAAAGTGCTTAAAACTGACCATCTAAACGGTGTGTGAACCCTGTATTCCACCCCACCCTGCACCACCCGCCCCGGCCCACCTCCCTCCAGGCCCGGCCCACGCCGGACCCTCATTAGGTCATGTGTACTCAGTCCTGTTGTTCCGCTGGCCCTTAATTTCCACTGTTATGGGACAAAGAAAGGCACAAAGCGCATCGCAGCCCTGGGTCCTTGCACTCGACCTTATTCGCTCATTACCGTCGCCATAGAAACTCCCTGTGCCCATCACCTCTGGGCGACCCCTCATACAGTTCGCTTAAGTGGCCAGTTGGGCATGATGAAAACTGTTGGAATGTGTTCCCCAACAATAACCGTCAGATTCCTCAAAAGCCACAAAAACTGGTGCCATGGTATCTTTCAGTAACCACAAAGTATTGAAAAGTCATCTTTCAGCCAAAAGCTTTGTTAATTACTACTTCTGTATGTAAAATTATGAACAGCACTATTATAAAATATTATATAATAATATATAATTACTGTTAGACAGCACCCCTCGATTTTCCATAAGGAAGGCATTTTTCCCATCAACAAGTTCAGGTTGCGATCACTTTCTGAGGCAACCTCCAGAACCACATACAAATTTGGATTGATAATCTGTTTAAATTGTGTTTAGAATCAACAGTCTCCATCAGCAATCTTAAAGTATCAACACATATGAGCTATAGGATACAAACATGACATGACAAACATGGAGGGACATCCTGCTTTTTCAGGAGGGGGTTGTAGTGGGGAACAGCATAACCCAATAATAATAATACATTTTGGCAGCAGCGTCCTTCTTCATGGGCCCTGTTCCGTCTGTGGTGAGGCGCCCCACGTCTGCACCAGAAACAACCAGCCCCAGGGCAGATGCCTGGAGTCCAGAAGACTGTGATCGCTGCTCTAAAAGGGAGCTGATGGGGTTCAGACCCAGGGAGAAAGCCTGGAGGGGCTTCAGCATAAACTTGCAGGTTTCCTTTGTAAAGGTCTTGCAGTCTTGAGCTTGTCGGAGGCTGTCTGAGGCAGGCTCTTTAGACACTCCAACACCCCTGATTCTCCCAGTGCCTTAAGTGGTGAACTCACCCACTTTTATTTGATAGGTGAAGGTCCTCTTGTAGCAGGGGTCTTTCACCATATCTAGTTCAACACAACATTTAAGTGCTTTATGGCCAGTTTGTAAAACCTGGGTGATGTTATTTCAGCTCAGTGACTGAAGAAGTGGTGTTTCTCTGAGCAGTTTCCATGTTATCCTTGATAGAATAGAAAGATGCTAAACTATTATTTCAATGCGCAGTGTAAAAACTGATTGGTGATAATCAGTGAAATTAGTTAAGTGTAGTTTTGGTGCATTCATGTCGTCCTCGGAAACTCTGAGTATCCGAGTAGGGAATTCTTTTATGTTATTTTTGAATGAGTTAATACAGTCAAAGTAGCAATTAATAGTGGTTTAAGAAAAGGTAGCCTATTCAAAACATAAGAAGGTAACATAACTTGTTGAAACCTCTAAATACTGGATGTAAATAAATAAATAAATAACGTAGTATATAGTCTTAATAAGCCTATATCAACAAACATCTAGTTGTACTGTCAAATTTTCAAGTTTTCAATGTGTAAAACAGTTGGTATGAAATATTTTATATTTATATTACTAAAATAACTTTAAATGTTTGCTTTCCTCCGCCATGTTGATGATAAAAATTGTTGTTTTATAATTGTTTTTTTCTCTAAAATGTGATATAGTTCAGATGCAGAGCTTACTCTGGACATTCTCATAGTTCCTGGCCTAGTTTACTGCATGAGAATCAAACTTCAGTGTCACCTGCCTCCACCTGCTAATGCTTTATTCATGTGGTTTTGGTACGTTGAACCTGACTTGTTCTTAGCGATATATACCTGGCTGATTTACAGTAGTCATGAATCATTCATTAATGTTAGCGGTAACGACAGAATTTAGGAGTTTAAAACACACAAACACATGTCCATCACATGCTAACGTATCTTCAGTCAATTTCATTCTAAATTAACAGCAAACAAAGAATTAGCTAGGCTTTATTTTTATTCTTTTGTATTGTTTTTGCTTGGCTCTTAATAAACACTACATTGGCTTCACTTTTCCTTAACTTTATGAATGGGACGTTGATGACTAAGAATTGATGGGAATGCTGGTATGTCCCATGAGGGAGTCTTCTGATAACACTGACTACTGTGCCACTTAATTACTCCTCTACGAGTGCATGTGTGAGTGGGAGAGTGGGTAATTAATTGGGACGTTCCGAGACCTTTTCCTTTCTGCGCTCTTGAGAACAGGTCGTTTCTGGCGAATGCATAAATGCAAGGGATCAGGTTTCTTGACTCTGGACCCGCTCCAGACTGCAATAGTGGGTTAAGAAGAGCTTTATGATCATTACTGAGGCAGAAAAACCTCACACAGTGAATCAGAAAAGACAGAAAGTCCATTATTTTTGATGAATCTAGCCACTGGTATTTACTATGTCAAAGGCCTGTGATGGGTATGTGTGTTTTACATATTAAGCAAAGGGTTGGCCAAAGGTTGCTGCTTTGTAGTGTCTTTTTCTCAAGCCTCGCTCTGGTTGTGGTTTGTGAACTCATGCGTACATGAGAAAGTGCTTTTTGATTTTTTGAGGGAGGCTTTCAGAGATTTTACCATCACTTAAAGAGGGAACGTATGGATCTCTTACATTAACATTATAGATGAATCAAAACAAGCTTGTTACTCATAGGTGACAGGCAGGTGTTGCTTTGCTTAAATGTATTATTGTAATTTCCATCCTTGACAGACAGAGTATAAAGAGCTCCCTCTACTGAGTTCACAGTGGTTCCCTAAAGCCCACTCCTCTCTGCCCCCCAGTCTAGTGAGGGGGAAGCTATCATATTTCTCTGCAAAGTAAGGTAAGCTAACATTAGCAAATCTAAACCATAGTGACTTAGAAAAAAAACAACTGATTTTCAATGGATTCCATGACTACAGAATTGGTATAAACTTTACAACTTACATATTTTCTGTGTTGCAACACACACATTGTTTCAGATCAGGACATAAACTGTATGTGAACAGTAAAAACTAACAGATGTACAATGTTACAATTCACTGCAAAACCTGCCTGTTGCAGGCAGCTTTTGTAAACCTTGTTTTTAAAGGTGCTACATAAATAAAGATTATTATTATTATTTGTGTTAATGCTAATTAAACTGCAGTTGAAGGAGTTTCATTTTTTTTAAGAATATTTTTGCATTATTTAATAATAGTATTGTCACATAAAATGTGATTTAAGGGCCATTAAGGGTAACACAGAGCAGAAACATGGCATCACGCAACACTTAATTCTACCTGTCCTGCACCACAGATCTACAGTCTTTGTATTATACACAATTTCTTCTATAGAATTGCAAATGAATAAAACTTATTAAAACTGAGACCAAAAAACACATGGCTAATTAGCGTAAATCAGTACATGGTAAATGTAAAGCTAAAGAGACTAATGTGTTCTGTGTCACTGTAGATGCACATGTGAAAAACAAAATGAAGCAATCTCTCCTGTAGCCCACACTTAATTACATACCAGGTAACGTTACAGGCCTTATAAAGCATGCAGCATCAGTGACTCTGAACTAATATTAAATCTGTGTAGGCATACTCCAAGTTTATCCTTTGTCTCAGGTCATTCAATCATTCTGCAACATTATATTTCATAAAAACTACATTTAAGAATACAGATTCCTTTATTCATGAAGTATACTGCTTCATCTCCAGCTGTGCTCCGTTTGTTCTCTCTGGACAGCTGTAGGAACATAGCAACTTGACAAAGGGCAGTGACTTGGGGCAGAGACTGACTCAAACATATAGCCAGCATATACTGCCCCTGCGTGTATGTTTCTGATTAAAACCTGCAGAGTCAGTACGAGAGCAGACTTCCAACATGAAAGTAAACGAATCTCTCACTGGTAAAGGTTTATACTGCATAAGATCTCCTGAGGGTTCCATGAGTTAGAATCATCATGGAGCTTAAATCTTCAAAAACGCAGGAGGAATCCCCACATTTTTGCCTGAGTGATGACCTGGGGTTAGGCTTACCTGGAGCTCTGCAGATAAAGCCAGGATTAGGACAGAGCCAGGCTTAAAACATGTTGTTGTTCCTTCCTTCTCTTGAACATCTTATGCAATGGAAGAAGCTCCTACCATATTACTCCAGGCTAATGTTATTTTTAATGACCTCATGCACTTATGTGGTGTTTTGTGCTCTGTTACCATGGTGCACTTTGGTTGGCTGCCTTTTATCAACGGTTCCAAATATAACCTTTTGAATATTATGGGCCATATTTACTAGGCTGTGCAATTATGTTTGATGTGTTCATTTGTGTGACAAGACTGGGGGCTGAGCTGGTTGCAAGCTCAGTCAAAGATACTACCACCAAGTCGCTCAATGCAAAACATCGCTCCTGCTTGAAATACAGGACACAGAGCTATTAAATTGCATTTTACTTTTTTTGTGCTAATTGTCATTAACTATTTGAACAAATACCATGCTTTTGGTTGTGTGCTATTTGTGCCGAGTTGTGAAACTGACTCCGAAACAGAAGTCAGGTGTAGATCTTGCATTTTGATTGTGTTTAGATAATTGAGGAAAGATCAGGTTGTGCTTTGTTGTCCAGTAAAACAAAGAGGAAAAGACAGTCATTCCTGGGCTGCCTATCTATCAGCAGTTTTCAATTGCTGCGAATGACTAAAAACAATTTCTCTTCTTTTCTTTGAACAAAACACTAAAAATACTGCTTAAAAAGAGATGCTGCAACAATAAGGACAAGGAAAAGACTATTCTTACGTAGAGCAAGTCCAGGAGAGTCTTGTTTTTTTGTACACTGTGTCAGAGGGAATTCTCCGTTCCTGTTGTCTACTTGTCTATGTCGAATAACTCAGGTGTCCCACATTTTTCCACTTTGTTGCATAATTTTGACATGAATGGCACGTGATCTCATTAAATCTCTCTCTTAGTCTCACTGGGACACACTTCTACTGATTCTTGCATTTCATTTATTTTCTCAGTTGGACTAAATTCATACTTTTAAACTACATTTAAACATCATGGTCCACTTACAGTCACTTTAGCATCTATTTGTAATTCTGTAGTGTTAGCAGTGGTGAGGTTCCATAATGGTCTTGTAGATGCAATGTTTCAGGAGCATAACAGATTTGTGTGAATGCAAAATATTTTTATCAATATCATTAGTTACATAAAGGCCTATTACACTGGTCATACCACGTTTTATATTTATATTCAAAACTTGCTGCAGTTTCTTATGCAACTGCAATCATTTCTAAAGCTTCAGACAATTATTTGACATTCATTCACGTTGTTTTTCTCACATCCATGCAATAGACACACTACTTCCCTCTCCCCAGTGTATTCTTCCACAGACAAGTGTCACATTCAGTCTGAGAGTGTCTGTGTGCAGCGGGCAGAGCAGGCCGGGCCAGCTGGTATCAGCTCATCACTGTCAGGTTGGTCTTCCTGCTGTGTGTGATACAAAGCCTGTACAGACTCGCCCTGCAGTCCCAGGTAAGCTTTAGGCCCTCACATGCTCATTATTATCTCCCAAAGGAATGCCACCCAAATCAGATGGAAACGCTGCAAGAATGTAGAAACACATCCAACACTGGTAACACAGTGTATATCCAACACCACAAATGAGCTACTGTGGGGAACAAGACAGTGATTCTGTAGTGTGCTCTTGTTTCTTGTCAGTGAATGGAAGAATGTATGTATTTTACAGATTATATGTGTTTATTAGGATATAAACATAAGTCATTTTCCCATAAAATTTAGAATAGAATTTGAAAAAAAGGTCTGTCATACTACAGTGGCAGGACCCATACAGATTATAAATGGATGTGATATAAGTAATATTTTGCAGGATATTACTGTTACACTTTGAGGTCACATAGAAGTCATTATTTTAAAAAGCATATTTGCTAATTCTGAGCAATTTTACTGTTTGTGATTTTTTTGGATTTTAGATTTGCATTAAATAATATTGTGGATAATATTGTGGACATGTGTTTACTCGTGATTCTAGGAATGTCTTTTAAAGTAACCCTGCCAAATCTATACGTACAGCAGAGAAAAACAAATAACAGCCACAAGACAGAGCTCCTCTTCTGTTCTCCATCATGACTCAGCAGAATCGGAGAGGAGCGCGGGGCTAGGGCCAGGGAACAGTGAAAGTAAATGAAAAGACTCAGAGAGATCAATGTAATTTGGACGAGATGTATTTTTAATGAGGCTCCAGTGGTGGAGAGGTTAGAGAGCATGGCGTTGTAAAGAGCGGTGCATCGGGCAGCGGAGACAAGCCAGTCGGGCCGCTATTGATCAAAGCGCTGAAGGAAGGGGGGGGCTGGCACCATGACGGGGCCACGGGGACCGGCTCTGCTGCACGGGACGCTCCAGACAGGAGTTCAATAGGAGCAGGGCAGAAGCTGCACCTGAGACAGAGGAGTGAGGATGACAAGGGGCATGAATGGGATGAAAGAGTTACAGAAACAGATGAATAATTCAGGGGTTTACAGGTAAAGGACTAAACCCACAACATCTACTGCATACAAAGAAATTTCTCTGTTGAACTTTGTTGAAAGGCAGTGATATATGTCTCTTTTTACTCTGTTAGACTGTTGTGGTCTGGATCAGAGGTATCACGTAGCGGGTTACAAACTTTTACAGTTATATCTTGGTTTCTCTGTGGAGCAGTGATACAGGACCATGGTCCCAGACAACTATTGGCAGCAAGTAGAACAACAATGGTAAAATATGGTAATCTTGTAATTCAGAAAGTAGTGTTCTGTTGATACAGTATATAATAATAAATAGATGTACAGATGTATTTTGAGGATTATTATTATTATTGTAGTATTATTGAGGTTTATCCGTGTGGCTCCATTAAACATCAGGCTTAAGCAGGCCTCCGCTATTACTTCTTCTGGTGTGTAATGATTGTAGTATTAGCAGTGGCTTCCATTGATAAACATGGTTAGAGATGTTAGTAAAAAATGTTCTTTTATGAATATGTGAAGATAAATTATTATCACATTAATATTTGAACAGCCTTGGTGAGCCGTCAAAACTAAAAACACTGGTCAAAACTAAATATAACTGTGGGCAAAATAAAAATTTGCTAAGGACATGAGTGGCCCCAGTGCCTTGAGTTTGATTGAGATGGTCTAGTAGTAGCTTGTAGTCTCTTCTCAGTGGTTTCTATGGTTTTGGTCACAGGTTGTGATCTAGACCAGCGTCTGCCCAGGTGTGATCAGGACTCCTCTCTCAGCGGTGTATCTGTATCGGCCCAGTGCCAACAGCAGTGAGCTCTCGTGTGACTCTGAGGGTGTCACATCCTCCTTTAATCATTAAAGAATCAGGAAGACCCCCCACCCTCTGAACCTGACCCCAGCCCATCAGCCACCATTAGCATTAACCCCCCGGCCTGTCTGTGAGCGGAGCCCCCAGCCTGGGAGCTCTTCAATCTGCACATGGTGGAGACAGACCAGTGTCTCCACAGCGCCGGGCAATCAATGTCTGCCCCCAGCACCTCAAGGCCCGGGCTGATACACACTTACACAGGGGCATAAACCTGCACTTACCTTTGCATAGAACAAACACGATTAGTCCAAACCAGTCTCCCGGAATTGTTCTTACTATTTTACAGCCCCATTTTTTAAGACCGCTGACAGCTATGTGGACTAATAAACTGCAGTACCATGTTGTGGGAACTGTAAATCAATTTGTTCTGGGGTTTTCTGTATCAGTGCAGCAAAACTCCAAAGCCTCAATATGGATTTATACATGTATTACTGACAATATATTATCTGCAAATGAGTTTTCAAAGGACATAAACACCATTTATGCAATTGTAGTTCTACTTGCTGTATGTAACCAGCAGCCAATAGCTTTCTAGGCTGCAAGGACAGAATGAAAACAACTCCTTGGCTGGATTAAAAAAAGCTGTTCTTGTGTAACCACTTTTCTTGTTATATTGTCCGTATCTTGTTTCTGGAAATGCTACATAGATACATTTACTTGGCGATGTCAGGTTGGTGTAGCCCCACAGCGGTCCCCTGACCCCAGTGAGAGGGCCGCCTTATGGCCCTGCATGTCTCCGTCCCGCCCCGACACCGTGCACTGTGCAGACACAGACATTGACTGCTGGATCCCTGGCCCTTTACCTGAGTCAATAAAGTCCCTGCTTCGAATTGATTTGGAGAGAAGTAGGGATGTGGGGGGGTGATGGTCCATAGCAACAGGACTCTCAAATCTATACATGGATTTATGACTCTGTATGGACAATGTCAGTCATCTGCGTTTGTGTGCTCAGAAGCCAGATGGAAAAAATGAGTGGACAGGAGACAGACGTATCTATTAAAGGCTGTGGGAAAATGGATGGGCTTTTGAGTTAGGCTTACAATAAAATTAGAGATTTGCTAAAATGGATAGTGATGTCTAATTTGAGTTTTGAAATAGACTTTTGCCTTTGTCTGTGACTGTTATCCTTAACAACCATGTCTTTGATCAGTTTCTGGAGGCCTTACAATTCCCCAGGATCGAGGTGAAACACAGGATGTAGAAAATTACATTAATAACAAAACATATGATGTGGAGCATAATATTTCGACTACTGTTTTTACTTTAATTTTGCCTGAGTTCAGAGTACGAAGCAAAGACTGGATGAAGTTTGCCTCCAGAAATAAGTCAAAGTGTCCATTTGACTCTCAAACTGGTTAAATTCTGGCAACAAAAGTGTTGTTCTTAGTGGATTTTTTTAAAACTATTCTTTTACCATTTGATAGTCATTATGTATAATGACTCCAGTTGCATAAACACAACAATTTTGGCATATGGCTGACGATGTGTGTGTGCTGTCAGCGAGTTGCTTGATATTTAGCTGTTTTATTAATACAGGCATTTAGGCCATTCAAGCCAAAGGCAACAAACAACAATTTTGTATCTACTTGAAAATGTATCTTTGTAAATTATGACTAAACGTTCTGCTTTGGTCTAATTAAATCAGCGCCTGATGCAGAGCTGTGAGCAGAGCATTGTAATGGAACCTGGGCCCGGTCAAAGTGATGAGTGAGGAGAACAAGGTAAAGGAAAGTTCCAGCTCACACTGCTGTATCTGGGGAAATATGTGAGTGGTGGTCGGCTCAAACATAAACTAACACCAGTCCAGTCTTAATTACTGTTGATTTATACGAGCTCCAAGCACTTTGTCATAATTCTGTACAGTCTGTGTCCTGGGAACTCAGCTGCAGATACAAACAGCAGTAACGCTCATTTACATGAAACCAGAGAAATGTGAAAAGCTGCCTTAGTCCATCTATGGGTGGGACTGGTTATTGGTGCAGGAACAGGTCATTGCACAATTGCGACACATTTAAAACTAAAAAGAAAAAAAAAGATTCATAAATTTACATCACAAAATAAATGTTATAATATGTTATGTTTATGTATTGTCCAATATTTGTGGCATACGTGTTGTGCAGTAATTACTAAATATATTTTTAAAATATGTATGTTGTTAATGCACTTTGGCACTGCACCATTTCTATATAATGCTCACTATTCCTACACTACACTATACTATTATACAGCATGCTTTACCAGTATTTTCTGAAAACTTGCAGTAGGTCTATGGCAGGATTGTTTGGGGGATAACATAATCATTTAATTGACTTCAAAATCTCATAATTCAAACGTCTTCCTGAAGCGATCACTCCACAGCACCTGCAACGGTGCAATATACAAAGTTTCAATGCGATAATCTCTTTTTGGTTCATTTTGAGACTATGGGGGAGGAAATTAGATTATGGCTAATTTTCCTTAATGACTGGAAAACACTGTGTACTGCACCAATTGACGGTAAAGAAGGGGTGGACATAAGCAGTGTGACGTTACCCATTTTATTACACTCCTTGAGCTTAAAGTTGTTTAAGGTGTAATTTTTGGCCATTATGGAAGACGCCATGTTGATATTTTGGAGCCAGATGTTCCATATTTGGGCATGGGAGTTGGTTTGAGTGAATGTTTGCATGGTAAGCAGTGGGCCAATCAGAAGCTAGCTTGTTGAAAGTGTACCCCCCTGCAGATAGCAACAAAGCTCTGAATGGGACCTGATCTAACTTAAGCATCGCTGCTAATTCACTCTCCCAGTGTTAGCGGTGCCTTCTGCTCAACGTCAGGCAAATTTAACTTTTACATTTACCTTTTTTTTTTTTATCTATGTTTGCCATCTTTTTCATGTTCAAAAGTACCTCTACAACTATAAATAATAATAAATATTAAACACTCCTTGTAGTTATATAAACTTTATGATGTATTGAAATATCAGTTTCTGTTATTCAGGCTGTTGTTTTTATGGTGCGTTTAGTGTTCAACAACAGAATATCCTGTGTCAACTTGAGTCAGTATTTGAATACCAACAGTACAACACAAGATTACTAATAAATGCTACGACAATTATATCTTAGACAAGAACTGCAGTGGTTGCAAGGTGTGTCACTCGAAGGTTTAATAATTTGGCAACATAATAAACCCGGAGAACTACTTCTTACGGTGCCGACTGCAACTGGTGTTATACCAAGATAAGCGCCCCTAGTGTCAGATGTATACGCTGCTGTTTTGAATTTGCAGCTGTTTTAAACTGTAACCACGCTCGTGTTTATTACATCCAATGCATTAGAGTCAGCTCCGTGTTTTAGAAATCCTTTAAATACACTTTGACTTTCCCTGAGCTCAGACAGTTTATCTCCGTATTCCCTGCTGTTGATATTTGACTCTGTTCATTAGCTTTTATTTACTGATCTATCTTAGTCCTGAAGGAGACTTACTTAAGGCCTGTGCTCAAACCTCATTCTGCTTCCTGTTCTTGTAGTCACTTTGTAATCTCAATATGACAACTTTGCAAATTACATTTTATATTTACCTGTGAACAGAAGTCTTATGAAAGATTTCAGGTTAAAAATGCAAATCCCATATTAACATGCCACATTTACAGCTTCATTTCTCTTGGTTTTATGGTTTTAGAGTAAACCCTCCTCCTCCCCCTCTCAGCAGAAGATACAGCAGTAGTTTTATGAGCCGACTGCTTCTTGCTGAGTCCTGTGTGTAACCTATGAAATGACTTCATGAGTGGCGACAGCTTATCTCTCCCAGCGGACGCGATCAATAGACTGGCGCTCTCGCTTTCTTTGTTGACGTGAAACCTCGGACAAGGGCTATCACTGTAGTCTGTAGTCCGGCTGCTCTGGGTAAACATGTCCCCAACGCCCCACCCCAGTTCACCAGGGACGTCACAGCCTCCTGCCTGTAAAAAAAATGAAAGTTACTTTTAATTAAAACTATGAGTAATTTAAATATACTGAATCAAAGTGCGAATACATTCATTTTAACTGAAATATGTTGATATGCAGTAAAAATTCTTTATTGATATACCTTCATTATATTGTACAATTTTCAAAAAACATTAAAATAAAAAATGTTGCTTTTTTATTTTGGGTAAGTTTTTTTTTCTTTTTGCAAAGTTAAAGTAAAATTTAAGTTTCAGGAAATTTCCCAACTTTGATAATCAGAGATAACGAGGAAAATGGCGTGTCTCTCCAGATGGTCTATCTTTGCAAAGTGCAGGTACTTGGAATGCATAACTGGTGGGGATTGGATCAACTATCTGCCAGTAACTACCTATGACCAAGTAATTTTATACAATCAGAGAAAAGCTATGTTGTTTACATTAGTAACAGTAAAATGGCTGCATATGCACCATAAAACCTAAAACATGCCCATGTCAGTGCTGCAGCATCACTGGTTCCAACATGCAGTGGGTCTGGAGAAATCACAGGGTCCTGACCACTACAAAAGGGATTTTAGTACGTTTGAGAATCCAGCTGCTGCACAAGGTAATGACAAGACAGTCTTGAGCCGTAGCATGTGACAACTGCTCTAATGAGGCCTGGCTGACAACAACTAATCCTATGATATTCCAGGTAAAATGTAATTTGTGTTGGATCATGATGTCTCCTATAAAACACTTTTTGTATACACCTTGTGGGTGACAGTTTTTGAAACATTAAAGTCGATGATACAGTATATACTATTCTACTGCTAAAGCTTCTACTGCCACTATATAACAGTGTAGTCACTTTAAAAAAATACAAAAATAAGTATTTATGTTTTTGTTTTTTTTGTTTTTTAGAACAACCAGAACAAACACAACGGTGAAATACTGTTTTTCTTTTTTTATATTTACCCCATAATTCAGTAAAAATAAATAAAAAGACAACTGTTTTAAAGTTGTTGTTGTTTTTTTTTACAGTGTGTTACAGTGCTGTGCTATTATACAATCTTCATATGCTGTAATACCAGTCTGCTATAATACCAGTCTGCTAGGCTAAAAAGGTATATTTCAGGAAAAGTGCTCATGAAGTATTTTTTCCAAGACTTAATCTGTGTCCTTGATTAAATGTAACGTCAAAAAAAAGGTCAAGAGTGGGAACCATTTGTATGAGTTGTTGTCCTCTCCTGCTGTGGGACAGCTGCACCAGTGCCATGTGTCCACAACTGATCGTATCTTCTTTGTGGTGAAACTCATCTGGATGAGGTTAGCCTGAACACTGGAGCTACTGGCGTCTACAATCACCAAAACTAGTTCTGTTATAATTATTTTTTTGTTTAACCACAAACCAATATTGACACAACACTCTTGAAACAGGAGTCCACTGTTCACATTGCATCACATTTTGTTGTTTTTCTTTCTCAATGTTTAATTTAGTCCATGTTTCAAATACACAAATATCCCTGATATCGACTTACACATAAAGATGATACTTGAATTACAAAAGAGCTGAAGAAGAATGCATCCAAAATGATCTTATTAGTAATACAATAAACATCAGCATTACTCAGATTAACATGATGCTACTTTTAGTCGTGTTTGTGCTTGTGGTGTTTCAAAAGAAGCTTTATTAGACATTTAAACATGGCGCAGCTTGTAGCACATAAACAAAGTTCACTGTCAGAACATGGACATGGTTTAGGATATTATGGCTTATTGTAAAAAAGTCTGCTGAGAAGTGACAAAAATATTTCCAACCACATCACTATCATTTCCCCAAAATGCCCCATCAACAGACAGGCATAAGAGAAGCTTATGTGTCAAATGATATAATCAATTGTAAACTCTGCTGACGTGTTTTATCAAAACACAATCAATGCAATTCTTCGGGAATAAGTATACAAAGCAAATTCTTGCCATATTAATGTTTCACTTGGTGTAGCTTTGTACAAAAAGCCAATATCTCTAGTACAGAGAATTTTAAGATAAGACTTTATTGATGCATCAAAGGGTATAATAATATATACAATCATAGATACATTTCCAAAAAGAATAAAATGTGAAAGAATTCTCAAAACACATTAAGAAAGCAAATAAGTAGAAAGCAGGGCAAGTTAAATAAACAGTGCAACCATTGGACTATTCTATTTTACAACTCTAATGCCTTTGTTTTTTGGGGGGGTTTATCACTTGTGCACAGCTCTCTTAAGGTCCTACCAGAACATTTAAATTATCTTGTGTTTGGTTGCTTGGTTGCTTCCCTTAACCCTCAAGTCGTGGGGCAGTTAAGTGATAGAGCTATACATCATTCTCCTCCATCTGTCAGTCAGGGGCAAGAGTCTGGATTGTGGCAAACTTCAATGACATCCACTCAGCAGTGTTCTCTACATATTTATTCCTTTCTCAGCCTCTTCTTCTTCTTCTTTCTCCCTGGACTGCTCCTGTGTTTGAAAGACCATTACTTCTGGTTTAAATGACCATACCACTGTCGTTTTTGTTGTTTTACAGTTGTTGGCAAGTCCTCGTAGTCACCCACTGATGCCTTAATTCTATCTTGGACTTCTTATTAGTGATGTGGTCCTGATATGAGATACCTAGTATCCTTCGATAAAGTCTAATCTCCATGGATTGTATTTGTCGTTGGAGGTCAGAGGTCAATGTCTGAGATGCATAAAGGAAGATGAGAGAACCAGTGCATGGGGCAGTTTTATTTTGTCTTTAAGACTCAGATGTGCCCAGATCTTTCTCTGTTAAAATTCTCAGATAATAACTTATGTTCAGGTTATTCTTTGTACATCTTCATGTTTTTATAAATGCACATGTATCTTCATGGAAAATGATCGGCTGTTGAATTAGTTTAGATTTGACTGGAATGGCTGCATCTTGACTGTATACTGTACTTTTGCACATTTTGTCATGTATTACTTGATTTTATGCACATTTTCATTTGTCTGTGAGACTGCCTCAAAAGTGTGGAGATATCAAAGTGCTAGTTTTATAGTGTAAACATGGTCAACCCTGTAAAGTCAGTCCAATTTGTCTGATCAGTGAAACCTTATTTTTTTGTGAACTTGTGATTTATGGATGCATAATATATTACAAATCCTAGTTATCACAATAAATGGCTTGTATCACAATAACAGTATGGTCTTCAATGTGACCGATATTTACTTTCAAAATAATTGTCCTATGAGAGCCTTTTCAAAGCTGTGCCATGATCAAATAGGAGATTGTTTATAGATCTGGTTTTGACCTTGTCTATTCCTTATTTAAGACCTTGGTTTCATTTATCCGTGGTTCAGTCCCTGGTTCCATCTTTAGCTTAGTGTTGGTTTAGCGCTAGTTTTTACTGAGACTAATTTATATGTTTAACTATATACTACATACTTTTACACAATGCACATTTAACAGGGAAACCCTAAAAAGCCACTATTGAAACCAGACAGCCTGCAGCGCCTCACTTCTCACCACACAACTCCGGCCCAATTGCTGTCTCTTTGAGTAAAGTGAGAAGACGTGCTGAAATCCCGAGGAAAAATTATATCATAATTGCTGCGGCTGCATTGAGAGAAGAGGCCGGTCCATGCCCCGCTCTCACAATAGACGGCCACTTCACTGGTGTGAGAGGGATCTATATCACACACACTATTGTGAGAGTGTGCACAAAAAACATGGTGATGGATACTTCATTACTCGCAGATCAGATTCTTTTGTGTCACTGTTTTACACCTCTGAAAAAAAACAACAACTTTTGAATGTTGACAAGTGGATTTAATGTAACCTCTTGACCTGGTGAACATTTAGCCTCCCAAGAGCCCATCCCACGAGCCAGCCCAGTGTCACTTCCACTAGCCACTAATGGTTGGCAGATATGGTTTAATGTTGAGGATTAATTGAGGACTTTCAGTAACATTCAGCAGGAATTTTACCACTATGCGAGCTGTTTGTTAATGAGGCTTGTCCTGCGCCACGCAAAGCTTAGCCTCGTTACAGCTGACCCTACACTTACACACATTACATTTTTGATAATAATCTGTAGTGGTGTACAAGCAATATGTCTCATTTTTATTAATTTATAGTATAATTTATAGTAATTTTCTATCGTATATGTCAGATGTAAAAAAATGTACAAAATGGTGTTGAGTAAAACTGATTGGTCACTTGTAACTTATGAAAACCACTAGTAATAATTTTAAGAACTGGAGAAAGATTAGGCTTTTACACAGAAAACAAACAAACAAACAAAAAAAACCTATGATGTGTTTTGATTTTAAAATACGTAGAATTATAGGATCAAAAGGATCTAAAAATGTTCGAGTTTTACATATAATGTCTGTAAATTGTATGAAAAACAAGGGGTTATTCAGACGTTAAACTGCCATGTTCTCTCATCATTGAAATACTCAACTTGCTAGGTGAGGGTAATAAATACCAGCTAAATATCTGATGAATCTGCCGGGGGCAAGAACACCAAATTCAAAACTTGTTTAAGGCTTCAAGCTTTACGCCTCATCTTATTTTATGAGGGTAAGTGCCTGCTAACTTTACAAATCTCTAATTAATTGACAAATTCCCTTGATGAAACGTCCTCACCTCAAACCATCATCCAGATGCTTTGTCAGAAAACCTTTTCTTTTATAACTTTTATGTTCAAAGTCACAAATAGTCCAGTGACAAGGAGCGTATCTCAAAATACAAACCAACACTACGATTATTATCTCATCCCTGTCATGTGATAGTTGCTCTGTGGTATTTTCTTTCTCATCTGCTGCTTGGTCTCGGTGCTGGCAGAGAGCAGCTGTTCCAGGGAAAAAAACAGGCATCTCACAAACAATAACACCAGGTTAAATATCTACACATAACTACACACCTCTGTGAACCTCTTGATAACAAAAACATCACATTTAATATTACATAGCCACGATAAATTGTGAAAACAGTGAGTGAGTGAAATCGGCCACATATAGCACACAGCAGCACGTAACAAAAATATATATTTGGCTTCTCCATTTTAAGAAACTTGCTGACTTTGTCCTAAATAATTATCCCCACCACGTTTCACTCTATTCTTTATTAATTCATACAGCTATTATTTGACCGGAAGTGCCTTATATTGTTTAGCCGAATGTGGACGTTTTGACTCTGTTCAAACACAACTACATGTCCCTGCTGGGCTACCATAGCTGCTTATAGACTAGAAAGGATGGAGGTGAGGTGAGAACAACAACGAGCAAACATACCGTGTGGATGCTACGTGAAAATAAAACGAAATGATTCATCAGGACAACAGGCTTAGTCTATCGCCTCAAACTTTTTTACTGTCTCCGCTAAAAATTGACCAAACAGGCGACCGTCCTCTGAAGTAGTCTTGTCTATTTACGCAGATGCACGTATGACAACACCCTGCTCAAACACACATAAACCCAGTGCAGCCCATTTAACGGCGCTCCCAGATGTCACGCAGAGTTTAACAGTCGGGGTGAGTGCTTACTAATTTATACGAGCGCTCTGTGATTACGTTAGGCCTGAGTCTTTTTGAGTGTGCATTTGGCTCAGGAAGACATTTGGACAGGGGACAAACTCTGCTCTGTTTATCTCTCAGATGACTTACTTGGCTCTTGTGTGTCCAAACAATCTCACAAACGCTCTTTAAATCTGTCGGTTTTGCATTTGGGACAGGTCCGGGGGAAAAGCAGGCTCTTTTTTACATAAACTTTTAACTTATATTGGACCTGAAGCTAATGGTCGCACTAAAAAAGGAACTGCCGACAGAGGTATACATTCTCCCTCAGCTGTCTAAGTCTCTGGATTCATGTTTTCAGTGAAACAGTGTTGAACTTTGCCAATCCATGAAGGTATATATATGAAGTATATTTTAAAAAAGTGGCACAAAAATGTTTATTTAGTAGAACACCAGTTTGAAATAAATGTATTTAATCTATAACAGCAATGTAGCGACTGTTTTACTGTTATTAAGGCAAAAATAACTGATCTCAAAAGCATTTACTCGCTGTCTACTTTACCTCACTATTTCATTCACTGGCAAGTCTTCAACAAGCAACTGCAGTTTTCAGTCTCAGTATTTTTCATTATTATTTCCCCAGAGTTTGGAACTGAGCTGGAGGAAAAAGGCTTTTTAGTTTTTTGCCAGTCAGCTCAGAGTGAACTATGTTTGAGGAAAGCTGTGGTCTAAATGCTTCATGTAGATTGAAATGTTCTTATTTGTTTGTGTCTGTGTGTTTGACTGATTCCCGTTTTCTGCTTCTGCCTCTTGTCAAAAACCTTCTTAATCTCAATGAGTTTTATCCTGGTTAATTGAAGGTCAATCAAATACATTAACTTCTGATCGATTGGGGTTCTTTCTCACTACTTGATTAGGCCCATTTGTTCAATTAATTCATAATTAAAATAATGTTTCTTTGACAGACTTTATTTTATGTAATTGCTGAAACTGTGGAATGGTTGTGTCGACGAGTGATAAATTACTCAATGCAAAATGTGTTTAAAAGTCTTTATTGCGCACATATCAATAAAAACAAATAAAAAGAAAAGAGACACTTTAAGAATAAGAATAACTGACACTTGGTCAATTGAAAACAAACTGAATATTTGATGTTTTAGGAGGAAACGTTGCTTATTTGTCCCTTGTTTCTCGATCTCAAAGTCTTTCAAGACTAGAATAAATATCAGACAGCATCAGAAACATTAGACAATCATGAAGAATTCTCCTATGACTGTAGTATAGTCAAGTTAAACAACTTAACCCATGCTCTTTTTGCAACACTGAAACCCAGAGGTCCTCTTTTTTAAACTCTATTGTTCTGTCAAAAGTCAACACTCACTAACAGTTCTTGTTTCTGACCAGTTCTGAATTGTAGTACATGATGCATTTGGCTTCTATCTCACACAGTTTGACAGGCCATAGCTGATTCAACAGTGTGAAAGGTAATCTTAAACAACGGCAACCCTAACCCTGGGAAATGTTGACGTTTCAAATTATGCAGATTGTGTTTGGCTCACAGACCATTCCAAAAAAGTTTAGGCCCAAATCCAGTTTAGTGCTGGTTAGCGCTGACATTATGACCACTACATAGAGAAAAAGATTTACTCTAGGTTCTAGTTGTAGTAATTAGCTGTTGTACAAGAAGGGAATGTTTGAATCAAAGCTTGGGTCTCAAACCAGACAGAAAAATAGAAATCCATTTTGTGTCTAATGTTTTGGTGAAGACTATCATTTGTGCAGCAGCTGTAACGGAGTGATTAAGGACTCTGGGACCTGGATACTCTTACGCCTCATTTACACTGACTGCGAAAGGGATTCCGTATGGAATCCGTAAGGACTGCCATTTACACCGGGTGCGGTGTGTGTGCTGTACGTGTCCGGAAATCTGCATCCGCGAGACCACAAAACCACAGGGATTCACGCTGAAGAGTTGAGTTCACGTGATAACATCCATGTAAAGAGAGAGGTGCTGATAAAAACTCACCAGTATATCCCAGAGCTCCAACTATTTCACTCCATGCCTTCTCTTTTCTGGTGTTGTCCTTATAAAAAGTATGTGAAATATCATATGTGTGGTTTTGGACTTCCGTGATGAATCTCTCGTCGTCCGTGGTCTCAAATAACCCCCGGGACCCCGTCACTGCACTCGTAATTTCTTCAACTTCATGAAAATCCACATGCGGCGTCCGGAAAAAATAGACTCCTTGCGGAAACCTTCCGGAGCTCCGGATCAGGAGACGTAACACACCGCAGCTGGTGTAAATGCTCACACTGACTACAACGGTTTCTATTCCTTGTGGCGTCCGTACGGACGCCGTTCCGTATCTGTTCAGCAGTCAGTGTAAATTGGGCGTTACTGTGCACTGAAGTGGCTGCACGTCTTGGGTCTTCCACCTCATTTATCTCTGTCACCAGCCTCTTTTATGATCAGCATTTCCTCAGGATCAAGTCTCGGAGCCAGCTTCTTCCTGCGGTCACACACTTAGATGAAAAAGGTCTCTTTGTAAGCACACACTTCTGTGTATTGCAGCTGAGCACATGGACATTAAGTGACCTTGGTAAGACAAGATATCTCTGTCTGGTGTTGCTTGTAAAAGGGGCTATATGTGCCTTTTTTGGTTTTGTTTGGTAAAAGAAACACAATCCTTCTTTTTTACAAAAGTCTGGGTTGAAATTCGTCTCTGAATTTAACCCATCTATCATCCGGTGACTTTGGAGTAAACCTTGTAGAAGCAAGGGACAGTGCTGAAATCTTGAATGAGTTTTTCCGTGTTAGTTAGTTAGTTGGTGGTCCATAAAAGCATATTGTACTATATTGGTAACCCTTCGACAGTTGATTCCATCAGAGTAGACTTTCCAAAAAGACTATAGATGATCCTTATTAAACCTACATTTTGTGTGACACTTGCGTGATGCCACTGTTTACATAGCCAACACCTATTCTGGACAGTGTATTGACCAGACTGTGCCTTATTGGCCTCAAATGTGGTAAGTCAAATCTTTTACAATATATACTTTGCACTTCATTTTGATCACCCAGAGCAATACTTAAACATCGTAACAAAATTTCTTGAACACTCAGTTGCACTACAGCTTCCCGTTTCACACAGATACACTTCATCAAATGGTCACAGAACAAACTATGCATCTGGAAGAGTAGCTAATCTTTAATACAGAGATTGAAAATTAGAAGCAGATCTCTTTTCCGGCTCTTCCAAACAGAGAATCCCTCTCCCAGATCCTCGGTTAGGAAAATGTTTAGCGGTCGAGGCAGGCTTCCTGTAATTACTCTATTATTTACGTCCTGCTGTTGGAGAGACAGTGGGGCAAAGGGGCGACTGGGATTTACCAATGGTGCAGCGGGGAATTTGGCACAGAATTTCAGACATGCGAAGCGCGCCTTTCCAGGAACACACATGTAGCGCTCAATCAAAGCTACTCCGAATGTCACGGCTGTTTGATGCTAACATTGAAACTCATGTGAGGCCAGCTGCAAAATGAATTTCTGGTCAGATCCCACACACACAGCAGCCATGCTTTAATGGAGTGGTCAATCAGACGGAGTGGAAGCAGCGAGGCAGGCCTTCTATTGAGTTAGCGCAGACATTAGCACCAGGCCTGTCTCTGACCGAAGACTGTCTACATCTCTGGACAAAAAGGCGGGCCGCGCAGTGGCGTCCAATCCCACTGACCGATCATAACCCAATTGGACTGATGTAACTGGTTTCCCAGCCCGTTCAATCGAATTAGCCTGGAGCCAGCCACACAGAAATAACTGTCAATATCATCTGCTCTTTTGCTCCTTTTCGGCGGATTTCCTGATGGATGCTGATGAGCTGTGGAGGAATGTGAGGGATAGGAGTAGACAGAGAGTCTGAGGTGTGTACAAACTCAGAGTCCATTTCAATTTAGTTCTTTTCTAATAGGCTAAAGTAGTGACAATACTTGGAGGAAATAATAAGCAAAGTGCCTTTTGGGGTTTTCAAGGGTTACCAAAGTTTCTAATGGCTAGACCAGTACATGGTTTTGGGCAATCTAGCTTTTATAAACTTTACATGGGCTAGTCACCAAAAGGGAAGCAAGGGTTGTGGCTGCAGCAGTCTGAGCAGAGACGCCCAGACTTCCACCTTCCCAGACACTTCCTCAAGCTCTTCCAGGGAGTATACAGAGGTGTTCCCAGGCCAGCAAGAGACAAAGTGAGAACTTAGGATCTTCTGTCCCAGGTTCTAATCTTGGTGCCATATATATATGTCAACGAATCGCTGTTGACACCTCGAGAGCATTGTTGATGTTTTGCCATTTCTTCAAAAGGGTGTAGCCATAGCAACTGTGTGACTGACATTTATATTAGGGTTTTCTTAGACAGTTGCAAGGCTAATACATGTGGACACGGGAGAAGAAACTTAAGAGTAGGAGGGTGGTGGTTAAATCAGGATGTATGGTACTTAAAATCCTGTTGTCTCTAAAACTAAAATAATTAGCCACTGACAACAAACCTAAGCCACTAAGCTAACAAATATGCATATGGCTATTGTTACACACAGCCTTTTAAGTAGTTCTCTCTGACCGTGAGGATGAAACACCAGAAAATGGGATCTCAGTTTTAACAGCTATTCAATACTTGTATATATATATATTAAAAAAATCTTTTGTTATGCAATGCCCTAATAAATTAAATTGGATTTTGTTCAGTGTCAAAAGCTTTGTAGACTAAAACAACTGACCTCACACTCCTTTGGGCAAACAAAACAAAAAACAAAAAATAATCCACCATTAACCTTTGAATGTCTTTGGATGTTTATGGGAAGGAGCTGATGGAGAAAATTCAACCCATGACCTGAATTCAGGAAAATTGTTGCTTGGTAACTTTGATGTTCACAGTTTATACTTTAGAAATGACAGACAATTCCTGGAGTATATCCCCTCATTTCTAATCCCGCCCCTTGTTTTGGTCTAAGCCGTTGCACTCTGACCCTCTGTGTAGCGTCCCGCAGGGCCCGGGGTCGATGTTGACTGTCCCTCTCGGTGTGGCCCCCGGTGGTTCAGGAAGTGCCAGACAGCTCCCTCTGCTCTCCTCAGCGACCTGTGAGGACCCCAAGGTGGCACTTCCCCTTCACATTACCGAGCTAAAAATACAGAGGCCCCTGGGTCATGTGACGGAGGGAGGAAGGAAGCTGCTTTTCCTCTCGCCTCTCTGCTCATTTATCAAACGTGGCTTTCTCTCATCCATGTCTGTTCACTTATGCGGTGGGTGCAAGACGGTGAAATGATAAAATTATATTCGATAGAAACCAAAGTAAAAGCTAAATTTTCACAAGAAAGTATCAGAACACTTCTAGGTTGTGGGCAAAAAAAACAAAACAAAAAGTATACTCTCTATTGAAGCCCCACTTGTCTTTTTGACATTCGATAATTTTAATCTCAAAAATTCCAATTGTTTGCTTAGATTAAATAATTAAGTATTCATTTTCTTACAGTACCACACTGCTCCTAAAAAATGTGCTCTTATTCACCTCAGTTATTTGAATGGAAAACTCTTTCGACTGAGGAAAAATCCCAAACCCACTTCTCCTCCGAGGACAGGAACACCCATGACATGGAAAAGTCTTTGAAACCAACCATGCAACAAATGTCATTTAAACTCACAGTAAACACGACCATAAAATGGGTGGACAGAGCTGTAAGGAGCTGCTTTTGCCTCATACACTGTGTGCTTCCAACAACTAATGCGCCATTAATGCCTGGGCACATTCTCACAAACATGACATTAGTAAGTTGCGCTTTATGGCCCAGTCTGAAAAAAGAAGGGAAAAGAAGTTGGCTTGTGCTCTCTGTGTTGGGTAAATAGTGAGTTTGTGGTCCTGCATTAAAAGATTTCTCTTGGTAAACAGGATGGCACAACATGGCTCCAGAACACAAAAAATTCAACACAAAATTAAGCTTAGTACTTAGTAAATATATACTTTTAACATCCTCTGCAAACGTTCAGTAAAATATACGTGGAAACTCAAAATAATTGTGAATAAGTGCCCATTTTGCAGGTCTTCTGGTTCCAAAGCTTTTATTTTGAAATGACACATTTATCCACATCTTCAGTGACAGAAGGGGCAAGTAACTGGTGCTGGATGCAAAATATTTAAATAAATTCATGGGCAAACACCCCCTGTTCATTCAAGATTAGACATAGACCTTCTGTGTTGATAAAGCCTGTAGTTAAGGCTGGTCTGGGTTAGCCACTAGCTCTGCTGCTATAGGTTTAGACTGCTGGACATATCCCTTTATGCATGTTATTAACTTTTTCCCAGGAGTCTTTGTGCTTCTGTATTGCGGCTGCACATTTGTGAAACTAATCTGCTGAGGTTGCTCTACAGGTGGAATAGCCGATGCTTGTGACAATTGAGAAACCAGCAACTGTCAAACAACAAATCACATGTAGAAAACCAGCCGTCTCGCACAAGGCACAAAGTAAGAATGACAAACTGGTGAGCCTATGGTTGACGAGATGACAGTGTCAGTGATTTGTTTGATGATGCTGATGTTTTTAAGGGCCCACCGCATCCACAGCTGATTTATTTTAATATTTTCTTAGTCTGTTATCGGTCAGTAAAGGCAGTTTCAAGTAATATAGCAAAAATGTATTAAAAATCATCTCCTATTCTACCTTTAACCCCAAATACATGTAGAAATCTGACCTCTGAAACATTATTGGAGTCCTTTGACGCATAAATCAATGTGTTTTCACTCAATATGTCTTAACTCCTGAACATCACATTTTCTTGTTTTTTATGTAGGAAACAATGAAATTTACAAAACTTTGTGAACAAAATAAACAGTACACATGATGTTATTTATCAAATTGATTTTAAGATACAGATAAGATAAGATCTAGACTTAAAACTGTGTAATACTTGTGTGGACAGAGCCACATCACTCTCCACACCAGTTCTACAACAAACTCAGAGGTTGTTTTGTGACTCAAAATATAATTTACTGTCATGTTGTGGTTGATTTGTGACTGGAGCCCAGAGCTGACAGGTTTAAAATCTGGTCCAGCAAAGTTCTAAGAGTTTTTGTATAAAGGTAGAAGTATGGGTGGGTGAGAGAAAAGCAGAGAAAAATAATAAATCAAAAGTTGATATTTTTTGCTCCACCCAGTGTCTTGTATGCATGTTTGTATGTGTTTTATTGGGGCGTGACAAAGTGACAGAGGAGTTACATTCCCACTTTGCTGCTTTTCTCATATTCAGTCAGACTTCAATTCAATTTGTGTGAATATAGTGACCGTCAATGACAAAAATTGGCTTAACTTCTTTATTGGGGCAGTCGAACTGAGTTTTGAGCACAGCCGCATTTCCAAAATACATGATTGCTCTGGTAAAAACAGTCTTTGAAACGTGTTGAAAGAAAGAACTGTCTTTTATGAGTGGTTTTAGTCATGCACACTCACTTACAATAAAAAGTCTTTTGCATGTAACCATAATCGGCATCTTTGTTCTGCCGCAGACATGCACACAAAGCTATTGAAGTGTGTTTAATGCAGGGATTAGTGACTTGATTGGACTTTTACATGAGCAACTGGATAAAAAGAGGATTCTGTGATTGACTGAATACAACAGCCACACCCGCCACAAACTACCAACTTTGATCCTCCGAAATAAAGAGCCGCTCGCTTTGAACTCTCAGCCAATCGGGAGCCGGGAAGCTGTGTTTATGTAACGGTCACCTGTTGGTTTGATGATGCAAAGCAAATGACAGATGAGGTCTTTGAAGGTAAAGCCAGCAGACGGAGCACACATCTGTTGGTGTTGAATATGGGGCAGTTCTGCTCAGCTGCTCCTGACTCACACTTGTCATATGTCTCTCTTTTAAGACTGTGGTAATAAGTGTCACTTCTATTTCCAGTTCTTCAACAAACTGGAAGCTTGCTTTGTGGGAAAAAAAGTGTAATTTACTGTCATGCTCTGATTGATTTGTGACTGCAGAGCTGAGTTGACAAGTCAAGCCAGGCAAGAATTTCAAGAGTTTTTTTTTAAAAGTTACAATTTTTAAGAAAAGGTATGTGCAGAAAAAAAACTTATTTTGTGTGCTCTACCCTGTATCTGGTGTATTGGGGGATCCGTACCATTAAATATTGTAAATATATGTGTATAGTGTTCAATACCAGCCTGACAGTGAATACTTTAACTCTCTATTGTACATGTAAACTTAGACAAGGACAAAGATCCAGTTAAATGGCTTAATCGCACTTTTTTTTGTGATTTTTTAAGTGACTTTTTAGTGACTTCTTAGTGACCAATGGCCTACTTCTTAGACTTATTATGCTATAAAACTCATAAAAAACAAAACAAAAGCATAGTCAGACTATAGATGGTCAATACAGTCATACTGGACTTAGGGTTCTTTGTCTCAGGGTTCTATATTGATGCTAAATAATCTTCTGCCCAAGACATACAGTGTTTTAGCTCGAAGTACACTTAAAACACAGTCTCGGTTTAGCCTTAGTGCTTATCATCTGGAGTATATGTAACAACACACTAATTCTTACTAACTTTTTAACATGGCGTTTCTTTTTCTTGGTGAATGTTAACTCCTTGAATAGACTATTATATTTGAAGGAAACAGTTTCTTATTCTTTTTTTTTTAAATTACAGATGTCCGGGAAAGCTCTTTTCTTATAGTCTGTGCTCATTGAAATTCATCCATATTGATTCCTGGGTTCATTCTACGTCCGTTATTTAATCACTGTAAAATGTTGTATTAAAAAGACGGTTTTCATTATTACTTGAAATGAATTGAAAATGTTTAATTGTGCGCTTTAATCATGTAAAATGGGTGATCTATTTGAAGAGCCTCCCAGGCAGACAGTGAGGGTGCACTGTCTGCCTCCTTCTTGTCTGCCGCTCACTTTCCCCGCTGTCAGATGTCTGCCTGTCTCTTGTCGTCGCTCTGGCTTCTGTTCACTTTGTTCTGCCGCTTGCTGTCTCAGCTGCAGTCCATGATCCCTGCGCCTCTGGGACAAGTTGATTTGGTAATTGCTTGTGTTTTCAAAGCCATTATTGCAGCTTATTTATATTTTGAAGCTGACTCCTGGCCTGGCCACGTTAAGACAATTACATGACGGGCCGTTTAGCGGAGCCCTGTCTGGTTCTGTTTGGAAGCACAGTAATAAATCATGACGGAGGCTGACCAAGTGGATAACAACAGCGTCGTGTTTCTGTTGTTTTCTTTCACAAATGACATCAGTGAAAATTGTGGAAACAGTGAATTTTGGTTTAGTGTACAAAGCCTATACTTATACCATCAATGTCAAGAGGTTCGGAGGTTCAAGTTCCATCATTAAAACTGAAGAGTCACCTGATGTGATCATGACCAGGAACTACACTGGCACCGGTCCTGTTTACACTGTCCATGATTAGAATTTAGAAACAACTTTATCAACAAATATATCTGACAGCAGTAACTGAATGTATCAGTAATGATGATTATAGAAAGTACAGACACTTGATTGTTACAGTTGTTTTAAGTTTGCCTGTTGGCTAAGGTGTGGGAAAAGTCATTTTGTACTTAATGCCCATTAACTTTCATTATGTGAGTAACATAATGAAAGTCTGTCCGTCATGTGAACTTTGTAGCTCGGTACACTTTGACAGGAATGCTATTCATGAATAGTTAACAACTGCCAACAGCAAATAATTGTCAGAACAGCTTCAGTTTGGAGTCGCAGACATGTGTAAGATAACGGGTTCAGTTCAAGTATAAATTTAAAGCAACCCTGAGTATCTTTAAGCCAGCAGAGAGTGCAGAACCCTCTCTGTGCAACAGCAGCAGGCAGGGCAGCCATGTTTACTTACAAGAAGAGACATTTAAGATGGCAAGTTTGCAACAGTAAGGTAATTCTACTATATTATGTACAAATATGACTCTGCTAGGGTCCAGTGTATTGGCCTGTTTTCTTTTATTACATGCATAGTGTGGTAGAGTGCCTCATTCACATAATTTCTCACCATATGCACCGTACCAGCATCAGGAAAGTTACACTGGAGGTTTCTGTCCAGCTGAGGGTCCTGTGTCAGTGGTTTTCAGGTTTTCATAAGTAAAAGCACTATTATGTGGCTGTTAAAAAGTATGAACAGTCTCTCAGCATATAATAAATCTGTGACATAGTTTTATCCCTGTGTCAGTGCTCCTGTCTACTTTTCCATTCCTATCCATTATAGGGAATGCAGCTCGTTGTACCCCATGTCCAAAATCCTGGACTGTCTTGATTAAAGCTCTGATCCAAAGACACTTTAACAAGACATTCATTTATTTCTGTTTCAGTGGTAGCTTTTCCCCTCAAAATAACTGGTTACCTCATGTTTTAATGGAATGAATGACACGAGTCCTAAGCCTGGTCCATGTTGTAAACCTCACTGTGCGTCTGTCCCGTACATGTCCAATCTCATCCCCGAAGAGGCCGGTGGAGCAGAACAGAGACAGGGTTTTATCCTGTGGGACCGTCTGGTGCCAGGGAGAGCGCTGTGGGTAAACCCCTCACCACACCCCACCCCTCCAGCAAACAAACCACAAACAAACCCGCCGGGGCCCCAGGCTCCAGCGCAGCCACCAGCGGCCCCGGCCTCAGTCTGCTCTTCAGCTGCTCTCGGCCTCGGATTGTCTAGAGAGACGACAAAAAGCCTGTCTCAACACAGACTTCCATTAAAATAGTTGGACTGAGACAGATGGTGTTTCTGTTCTTTAGTTTAGAGATAGCACAGAAAAGGCTTAGTTCTCACACTGACAGTAAAAGGAATGCTCTAATACAGTGACATCTGCCATCTGAAACGACTGAAGTTTAAATGAAGGAAACTAACCTCTCTTTTAAGCACAAAATGCACCTACTTTAACTGATACTTTGCAATGTAACTGTGAGTTGAGGAGCACGCTGTGAGTACATCTTACGCTTCACAACATCACAAATTAACACAACATTAAGGATATTTAAGTGGTATTTTTGAAAAGTGTGAGTTTTGACGCAGCCTGTAAGGTTATAAAGTGATGCAACAGGACAAAACTAAACAGATGAAGAAATGAATGAAAGAACACAGTGGAAGTACCATTATTTCTTGTTCCTTTGTGACAGCCCTGAACATACCCAAAGACTTATCTACATTTACTAATGTCTCAAATTGTGGGTGTTAAAATGTCTAAGGTTTTTTAAAATTGTGTGCCATTTGTGGGCATGAGCGTCAGTTACTATTTACCACATGCATTCTTTTAGATTACATTTTATTCCCACACTGGCAGTACAGATAAATCAGATAGCAGGCACTAAATAAATCTTAGCATTTTTGTCTGCCCTTGATTTTGCACACTCACCAAAATGACCCATTTGACATATTCATTGAAACGCAGGTACAATCTGCTCGTGTGAAACCCCAAGTGTTGAAGTGTGCCTGCATAATGTGGAAATAAACGCTGGAAGACAAATTTATTTGGGCATACTACGCCAATGAGTAACATCCATTGAAAAAAATAATGGGCGGCCATGTTTTTTTTTTTACTCATTCAGTATCCTGTTCTAATAATACATCCATGGTCACAACCCATAATGAGAGTCAATTAACTTGATGTCCCATTTCCTGTTCCTGCCACCCAATGACATCACAGTTGGAAAAAAGGCGGGAAAAGCCTCATTCTAACGAAAGGTGGAAAATAAATAGGCACTTACCCATGCATAATTACAATAAAAATAGTATTTGGTTTTGTTTTGGCGTTTGGGCCAGCCCTGGACTGGACTAACAACATGCTGGTCAAAGTGTTGAGTTTGTACCCTGCTCTGCTGTAGACCCATAAAATAAGCATTCCCATAACAAGCCTAAGTGCCTTTCATGGCTATCTTTACACAACTGTAAAGCGGCTTTCATAATCTCGTATTAAAACGTGTAAACTTCATAACACTGTGCGGGAGACGTTTGTTTAGTCTGGACCACTCGATTTCTGGGTGGGTCCAGTTTGTGCCTTTACTGTATATTACAGAGCACAAATAAAGTCTAATTACACACTGCAGTTAAAGGCCACCAACAAAGCTGCCAACTCACCGTAAATATGTCTGATGCAATCTTCAATTTATGCCCCAAAAACTTCCAGCGATGTGCTTTCACTCCTGACTCAGCTGCTTGGTTGTGGTTGAAGAAGAGATGCACTGAGAGCTATTTTTGAAGCCATCCGGGCATAAATGCGACCAACCCTGAGAGCTGTAGGCTGCATGCCCCGACTGGTGCAGATGAGCCTGTAAAGTTTGATTAGCCGTAACAAAATGTGCTAGATAATTAGCAAAAATTACACTACTGACAGTTGCTCAACAGTATTTATTAAAAACACTCCCAGGATGAGACTCAACAGTGCTGTGTTAACAAACTTGTAATAGTGCAGCACAAGGCCCTTATGTATGCAGTTCAAGTGGGATCTTATTATTGAACTTTATTTCAAATGTGACCCAAATCTAGCAACGTATACATAGCGAGACAATCCTACTTAATGACAGTGTCAAGAATATCTTAGCTTCATTTAGAGTAATCACATTTACACACAAGGGTCTAAATAGAGGATAAAACTGCAAATAAGTACATTCACAAGCGTGTGGGTGAATGCACAATTGAACTCTGGTAAAAAGCTCGCATTTACGAGTGCATCTGATTTGAAACTGTGGGAAAAAGGCAGATGTGGATAATAAAAGTGGATTAGCTGTTATTAAAACGTGGAAAATATGTGAACAGTTGCAAAAACAACTGATTAAACTAAAAGACTAAACTTGGGGCAAATCCAAGATTGAAACCAGATCTACACACAAACCTGGACTAAGGTGGGTCTTGGTAAACCAAACTAAAGGAGGTGTCAGACCAAGACTAAACCAGAACGAAAGTACGAGTACATTTAGGAGTAAAGAATGAGTAAACCAAGTCTAAACAAGGACTAAACCACAGACTAAAATCAGGTCTAAACCAGGACTAGAACAAAACCAAACCAGGAAAGATCCACTCAGCACTATAGGACAAAACTCAAGGACTCAGGACAAAGCCCAGGTCTCAACCCCATACCGTACAACCATTCAAACAATACAAAACAAGGACAAAACCTGAACAAAACCAAAACTAATACGAGATCTAATTGTTCAAGCAGGACTAAACATGTTTGTTTTTTGACCTGGTTTAAAGCGGGAATAACCCATAATCATAATTAAAACTAGGACTATTCAATGACTCAACCAAACTTATAAATAAATTAGGAGTAAACTGGACTAAACATGTCTTAAAACTACGTTAACTTTAAGACTAAACCCAAACCATGCATGCTTTAAATGTACTTTGATGGCTAAGCTAGTGTTACATTAAATGTTAAATGAATAGGTTTGACACAGTTATTTCTTGCCATTTAAACTTATGATAAACTTTCATTATGGGCTATTTGTATCCATATATACAGCTTCTGGGCCTGTGTCCAGGAGTTGTGCAGCTAAGGAGGGGGCAGCCTTTTGGGAAACGTCGCTTGTCTCATGATGCATTTCACACACAGCCCTGGGAACCTACAGCAGGTATGAATCATCCAGCAATTAAACCAAACTCCTACTGGAACGCCGCTAAGTGCACCTCCGATGTGTCAGCCACAGTGAACATGTAGAGCGCACCGGGTCAGTCATAATTGCGGTGTTTGTCGTGGCCTGTCGAGAGGGAGCGGCTGCTGGAGTGCCAAAAACTTTCAGCGTCATTTAATTAATAAACTCTCTGCACCTTCTCAATACGTCATTTGGTTTGGGCACACTTTTTTTTCTTTTTTTTTTGACACCGTCCGTGTTTGACATTCTGTGGGAATGCAAAGCCTGAACCCAGCAAACCATTTGTCAAAACAGGAACAAGTCTATTTCCAGTGAGAAAACCCAAAACGCTAAATCGGGGCCAACATAATGAGGGGAGTTTTTCATGCAACAGTGAAGCTCTTTTGAGAGAAAACATTATGATTGCATTAGATGAGCTGGCAGTCTGTACAGGGCCTCTCCGCTGCGGTTCGCTTTGCCTGTTTACGATCGAAATCTCGGCTCCCAGCGCGAGTCAGCCGAGCGGTCTAAACAGAAATGTTGCGCAAATCAAAATGGCATGGAGTATTTTTTTCGGCTCACTATGCATTGTTCCCGAGCAATTACACCAGCATCCTGTTGTAGGGCACCGCGGAGGAAACACAAACAGAAACCTGAGAGGGCCCTGAGAAGGCCACAGTCAGGCAGAAAGGGACGGAGGAGGCGGGTGGACTGTGTGTGGTAAGGTATGTTTAGTTCAAGGCTCTTTTGATTAAGTGTAGTATTAAATTAGTACTTATTTGTCACTTATTAAAATGTTTCTGGACGTAATTTTTTTTCATATATGTTGTGTGATGAAATAAGATGTTAATCCATTGCGACCAAGTCTGTAACATCTGCCAGATCACTTGTAAACTTTTGTGAGTCTGATATTATACATAGTGTAAACTCAGTGAACTTTGCTTTTTCATTGTTCAGCTTGATTCAGCTGTAATCCCTTCGTATTTTCTGTTATTCCCCTCACACAGCGGTTTGTGTTGAGGTTTTGAATAAAAACAAGGCAATGTCAGTTGTCAGTCTGCTGTTTTAACCAAGCTTTGATATAAATGCTGTTATGAATGTTGCTATATATTTACAGTAGCTAGAATAGCCTCTAACCTCTCGTTTAAAATATAACTTTTACAGACTGTTGTCCTGTTCCATAAATGTTGTTGCTGTCCTCTTATCTTTTGCAGCGGAGAGTCCCAACACTGTAAACTTAAGTTACGTTAAAAGTACTACTTGAAACTCACAAGTAGTCTATAGGCTGTTTATATCTGTTGTCCATTGATCAGTGCCGTTGTTAAGGAGGTACGGCTGTGGAAAGTTGGTTCTGCTCCAACCGATTCAACAGATTTCCCCGAGGTTTTCAGTCTCCAGATCCGAACCAGAACCATAACTGAGCCTGGCTGGTCTTAAAGAGCTAAAAGTGCTGTTTACATCTGGAAGTGTAGCCTATGGGTAATTCCTTATATGTATTACTCCATAAAAATATAATTTAGCTAGTTAAATGTACAATTAACCAGTTCATAAATGTTCTAAATCAGTGGTGTCAAACTCAAAGTGGTGAGGGGCTGCAAAAGTTAATAAAAATCTTTTCAGGGGCCGAAGATGGTGACATTTGAAAGCTTTAATTAATTTTTGATTGTGAGATTTCATCTTAATAAGTTTTACAAAAGTTATCACACAAACAATCACTTCCTCCCTTTATGGAAACTAGTTTTAGTTTGATTTGAACAGGGTTTAGATAGATTTCAACATGTTTTAGTTGAATTTGAACAGGTTTTAGATGGATTTGGACAGGTTTTAGCCAGATTGGAACAGATTTGATTTATCCTTGTAGCAAAAATCAAATCCATCTAAAACATCTTCAAATCCAATAAAACCTAGTGCCAAAAATATCACCTTCTAAATGTATTGAAGGGCCACGTAAAACATTGAGATTGACATGTGTGTTCTAAATAACGTTTAAACCATTTACCATGTCCCAAGTGATCATGGGGACCTACCACCACCAGCTTCCACATAGGGACGTCCATACAAAATAATGTCCTTTTATGTGTATGAATGGAGACATTTCATACACACACTCACAACCTCCTTTTCTTGTCCTCTGTAGGTCTCTGGAAACATCAGAATCACTGCAGAGGGCCAACAGCTGACCCTGAAGTCTATAGTAAAACCATGCTCCTGAGTATTGTTTTGTGGTTAACTTAGCTTAAACAAGCGGAATATTTTTGGATGTCACAGTGCACAAACAAGCACCAGTGAAAATAAACATACTCCTGTATATTCGGAAAGATGGACAAAGACTTATTGCTGTTTATAAGGCACACCAAACCTTGGCAAGGCCTTGGCAACTGAGATTTAGTAGAAGGCTTTCTGTTTATTTTGTCAAGAAACTGGTTAGAGTCATAGTTTAGTGCAGCTTTTTTAACCCTCATCTCTGTCACTTGAAATTTCACAACTAAGATGTCATAGTTTTGTGAGTCTGGCCAGATTCACTCAGAAAAACACATAAATAACAAACAAAGTAAGTATTTTTAGTGTTATTGTTGATGTCGGCCACATTTTTATTCCACTGATATTGCCGTAGTTAGCCTGAATAAACACAATAACACAAAAGCAAAACTGCAAATGAGCTAGCATTAGTGATTTGAGCCCTCTCTTTCCAAAGCTGTAATGTAGGTTACAAAGAACTAAGGATTTTGAGAAACGTGTTGACGTGCTTGAAATGTGGTGCTTGGACCGGGAAAGCTGATGTTCTTCGGGGCATATACTGCAACAGGACCGACTCAAGAAAATTATATATCACGGGCCGAGGATGATCCATACATTGTGGCAAAAGGACATAAAGGATTGGACTGGACTAAGCCTAGAAGATGCAGTCCAGAAACCACAGGATTGAGAGAATTGGCCACAGCATCACTTAGCTACAACTGATTAGAAGGGATGACTTTGCTGTGGAGAAGAATATTGTAATGCTATGCTGTCTAAATACATTAATTTAACCCAAAAACAAATGGTTTTGCCAAGTCTGTACAGCCATGTTATTGCCCACATTCATTTATAGACTTTTAAAGCTGCCAACTAAACACTGAACACAGGTCTGGAGAGTTAATGTCTTAGCATATACATTTATAGTCATTTTGAGACATATTTCCCTTTAGCACACAGACTGGAATGGAATGTAGCTCTATCTTATCCAGTATTAGTGACTATAGCTGCAGTTTTATGACGACTGGAGGCAAATGGGTGCATATCAGCCACCGCCCGGATTATTGATAATTGGGAAATATTTACGCTGCTCCTTGGCAGTAATGGGTCAGTTTTATTTACTCAGCGATAAGCCTTTATTGCTTTTATGGCAGGGAACTAAAGCAATTACCAGCTGTAGGCCAAACAATCAGCAGGTTCCTCCCTGAGTGTGTATGTGTCAGCTCACCTGCCAAATACCATCTGTCTCTCACATGCTCAGAGCTTAATGGGTCATGAAACATAAAACTTTATGGAATTCTGGACATAAATCAATATTTTTGGTTTGTCCCAACAGGGCGTTTTAGGATGAATACTTAAAATCTGCCGTAAAAATACATGTATTTTACCATAGGTCGGACATGTGTTGGACTTTTATATCGGTGCCCATTCAGTTCTGATAAGACTGGATAAGGACAAGTATCATAACAGTGACATTATATATCACCCGATGAAGATATAGGCTTTTTTTTTACATGTTGTAAAATGGTTCCAAGGTCAAATTTATTGAACAAATGCAAAAGCAAAGCAGGTTGGTCACACCGAAGCAATGAAATGTAACTCTGCAGAACTCATAACTTCTTGGCTACACCCATATCTTAATTTTCAAAATGTTCTAGATAAAAAGAGTGAAAAAACTGAAAATGAAACAGAAATTGAATTGAAATACAACATGCCAAGAGTTCAATCTCTGGCTCTGTGTCTCTTTTCAAGTTGTTAAACAAAGTCCAAATCAGAGAACTATCGCTTTAGTTCATTCAGCTTCTCATCCATCTTATGACCTGTGGGTATAACATATTTAAAAAGGACTTTTTAATTTTCAAGCAGACATGTGTAAGTTTTAAACCAAAAATATATTCTCAATTTTTATTTTTATTTTTTTTATTTTGATGTTTTTTAGACATGCGATTGGTAGAATCAGATCTCACTGACACAATACCCTCAGCTGGACTAAAACTGATGGGGACTTATTGCAAGAGACACACTTTGAACCACACTATGCTTTTTTTGAAATAGGACAATACACTGGACCCTAGCAGAGTCATATTTGTACCATTTGCCGAGTACAAATACTACAACCATGTGCCAATTGTACAACAGTACAGTTGCACGTACAGTTCTCTGCGTCCTCTACTGGCTGAAAGTTCTGCAGGTCTCCTTTAAGATTTTGTAAATGACCATTCCCATGCTCAAAGTATTAAACAAAAAACATGATGAGGTGGCCAAAAAGAACAAAAGGCGGTGGGACATTCCTGGATGAATAAAGGTTAAATAAATTTAAAGAAAGGCCAGAGAAGCTGCTAACAAATGACAACCCTTACACTGAAGCAACACAACTTGATCTAAAGCCCATCAAAAGCAAAAGGTTAACCCACCAGGTTAAATGAAAAGAATCTAAGGACTAACTAAAAATACTACTGCAGTGTTGGAAGGAAGACAGTGGAATGAGCTGGGGTTAAGTTAGCTAGCTCTGTAAAGGCAGTGGTGTCAAACTGAAAGTGATGAGGGGCCGCCATAGTTAATAAGAATCCTTTCAGGGGCCAATGGAGATAACATTTTGAATGTGAGATTTCATCATGAACAGGTTTTAGATGGATCTGAACAGATTTTAATTGGATTTAAACAAGTTTTAGTTGGATTTGAACAGGATTTTAGTTGGATTTAAACAGGGTTTAGATGGATTTGAACAGATTTTAATTGGATTTAAACACGTTTTAGTTGGATTTGAACAGGATTTTAGTTGGATTTCAATAGGTCGTAGTAGGAAGTCCAAATAATCCAAATCCAAATAAAACCTGTTCAAACCTAATGCCAAAAATAACTACTAAATATATTGAAGGGCCACATGAAACATTGCAAAGGGCAGCATTTGGCCCCTGGCTTTGATTTAGACAAGTGTGTGTTAAGGGGAATTATTTATTGGTCAGGTCAGTCCACACTGTGTTCATAGTGGTATTTTGAGCAGTGCACCACATGACACAATGGAGACACTCTAGATGGTGCTGTCGCTGGAGAGAGACCTCAATTTATGCAACGCTGAATGAAGATGGACGAGATGGCAGAGCCAAAGAAAACCAAGTGTGGCGTCCAGTGTAGCACAGAGGCTAAAGACTGTTCCACATAATGCAGTACTGTGCAATACTGCTCTTGGATTTTCCCTCTGCTATTCATTATGAACTAAGTTGAATGAAGCATGGGGATAAACCATTCTTAGAGCAATGCATTGGTTTAACGAAATACAATTTGAAATCACTTTTGCATCCTGTCGAGCTGTTTTTTTGTTTTTTGCATTCTAACGAAGAGATTTTGCCAGATATGAAATGACAAATTCAGGCTTTGTAACTGAAAAGGAACTACTCCGTGAAGTGTGCGTCAGTTATGGTTTAGACTCTGAGGCAGCTATAGGTTCCTCTTTGGGCTTTTACGCACACTAACCACAGGCTCCGCTGCTCGGTCTGCGCCTCTTGCCAGCGTCCATTTCATTCACGTTCCTCTGTGTTTGTGAGAAGCGGCGGGGGCGGTGTGTCACATGCCGAGCCGAGCCAAGGGCCACTCAGCTCTAAAGTGCTCTCCTGACCACACTAATGTAATATAGCTTTAGACTGCACAGGCTTTTCAGAAGGGTCCTCTCTGATGTATAATGAGGGCCAGGTCAGGCAAATATTTAGATGTGGAGGCATGATACCCAGTGGAAGCAGACTGCAGGGTTTCACTATGGAAGAGTCCTATATACACTTCCCGTTATGCCACAGCTTTCAGAGTTGGTTGTTTATGTTTTAAGATTTGATGCTGCTTTGGATTTAATGTGTGGATACATCCGAAGCTATTTCCTTTTGCTTGTATTTAGAACATATAATATACTTTTAGACAGCACACTCTTAGCCAGTGGAAAAATTGATCAGGATTGTTAAGTGCCTGAAGTTAGCAATAGCGTTTGTCATGTTTAGTCATGTTTCCACTGAGCGTCACAGATTTGGTTGGGACAGTGTGGCACAATTTGGTAATTATTTCAGGTAAATGGCGTGCGTCAACAGCTATGACATTTGTGATTTTATCCTAAGTTTTATTTTTTATTTGAATTTAAGTTTTACATTTGATTAATAAGATTAAAAGTGAATAAATCCTGGTGTGTAGTGGTATGAGAGGCTCGAAGTATAGCTGTATACTGGAGTAATAAAAAGTCTCCAAACAAGAAAAATCTCAAGAACTAAACTAATTTCCTACATTTTATCCACAAGCTTTTTCATGTAACAGGTTCTACTTGTGTTTGGACTGCTGTGTAAAAAAAACAAACAAAAAAACAAAGGCAAAGCTACTGACAGTAAGACACAAAATATGTAAATGCAGAAATAGTATTATTTTACTTAATTGGGTTAGTAAGTATCCTATTTTTGGATTGATTTGTCTGTTTCACAAGAACAATACAAGCTTTGTTTGTGCAAATGTTATTTTGCATTTTTACTTTTCGGCTGAGTAAGGATTGTTTATTGTCCAATTAACAGACTGCACTGCTTAACTCCATTATTAGGGGCCATTCCACAAGAACGCTGGTCAGGAAAACGCAACAATTGTGTCGTGGCCGATTCATGTTGACATGTCGTTCATGTTCACACAGACCCACGAAAACAATGAAGTACATATGCCAGACCAGCAGGGGGTGGGTTTTCTTTTTGCTTTTTCTGCTTCCTCTCTTCTGTAGAGATGTTGGTTGTGCATGCGTGTTGTGTCTATAATGTCATTTCAGAGAGAACGCCGTCTTTACAGAAGCAAAAACACCTCCTCGTCCTTATTCAAAAGTTAGCATTTTTAAGGAGTGAAAACGCCAGCTTCATGTAAACGAATCATTGCAGTTTCATCAAAACGTGTCGATGTGTAAACAGCCTCATAGTAACTATCCCACAATGATGGAACCGCTTTGGCTACTGTCTTCTTATATGGAACGATTTCTATTTCTTTTCATAATGTAAATACATCTAAAAGTGTGCTTCACTGATGCAGCTTGTGCCACTCAGTTTCAGTTCAAATGTATTTAATGGGTTTGTTTATGTGTGCTGTGGTATTATATGGTATAGGGAAAGAAGAAACTTCCTCATGTGTTTAACATGCAGTCATTCTTTGATGAGGAAGCACAGGTCTCAGAATACTCTGGGTCCTCCTTGTAGTGTTATTTGAAGTCACAGATCACTTTCAATGCAGTCAGTTATATATTTATGAAGATATTTATGTATATATGTATTGTAAAAGTATTTAATGAGGACGTCTTGCTCTAACATCAGCCTTTACAGAGTAAGAGGCCAGAGCAGGCAGTGTGGCTCGGAAACAAAGCCGGTGTAAATGTGTGAGTGAGTTATCGCCGCAGCAGAGCTATGCAAGGCCTCCAGACAGGCCCGCGCTGATGTGAAAGTGTTGCCCCCTCGTCGGTGACCCAGAGCAGGAGGGGTGGCGGTGGCAGGCGGGGCAGGCCAGAGGCTGATGGTTATCTGTGGAGTAGAGTTACAGCACTGGGCACCAGGAGTGGGCCCTGTCGCGCTCTCCACTGTTCACAGAGGGAGCCACTGTTCCTCTAAGGTCCCTGTTTTCTGCATGAGGACCCCCACCCTGTCACCTCCACACGACCAGGCCTCAGTCAGCTCCTGGGGAAACAGGAATCTGCACCAACTGCTGCCTCCAGCGTCTGGCTCACACACAAATATACACACTAATTGTCATCAAGTCAAGCTGATGGTCATTCGATCTGAAATAACTGTTTGTAATGGAATCTTGTACATATTTTCAAAAGTAGGTCATTCATTTAAGTCAGTATATGTACTGCTTGAAAAAAAACAACAACAAAAAAACTTTGATATATGTATGCTCCAGATTTTGTCATGATCCTGGCTTGTTTGTGTGTTTGTTGCAGTGCAGCG
Source organism: Rhyacichthys aspro (assembly GCA_036850595.1). NCBI lineage: Eukaryota > Metazoa > Chordata > Actinopteri > Gobiiformes > Rhyacichthyidae > Rhyacichthys > Rhyacichthys aspro. The sequence goes on from CM072167.1 coordinate 4,088,005, forward strand.
TGAGACAGAGCAGGTCTGGGCTCGTCCTGAAGGCCAGCAGTACAGCGTCATCCTCTTCATCAGAACAGCATTATCTCAGCCATCACAGATCTCTAAGGAAATGACTGTCTGCTGTAAGGAGGAATGCATGTTTGTTTGCAATGTTTGGGGACTTCACACGGTCACGAGAAGACCAAAGGCTCAAAAAATTCATAATTTCATTCAATAGTTCACCCAAGTTTTAAAATACACTTGAAATCACCATTCTACCGTTCTCCAATTAGGTGTAATCCTTGAGTTAATGAGTCACAGCTCTATTTCTATTTTTTGTGCTGTTTCTGTGTTACAAGACATATCCAGCGTATAATGTATAACATAGAAAAAACTGTCAATAGTAACATACTGTACATAACAGGAGACCCCCCCCATTTCCCCCGGCCAAAATCCCATTTTTTTTTTTTTTTGTACAAAAAAAATTGTACATATGTGATGAAACTTAAATTACAGTATTGTTTTTTTTTGTTTTTTTTTTCATTTATTCAATTATTTGATTGGAACAGGACATATTGATGAACGTACTATTAAAATTGATGTAAATACAGCAGATTTAGCTCAATGCTAATTTCCAGCCGCAGTCCCAGACATAGAAAAAACAAACAAAAAAGCAAACATAATACCAACACAACAGATATATGTTTACAATACAGTACCACGATGCAGTACTATACAAAGAACTGTCATCATAGGGCAAATCTACCTACCCTTAAGTACAAATTTACACTAGACTGTGGATATCATATAGTTCCAGATAGGAATCTACCTTAAATATCTTAAAGTGCTTCTTTTAAATTAACATATTTTGAAATGCATATTTTAAAGTGCCTATGCATAGCTATTACCTAATGTTCACATTTTTGGTTGTTAATCAGCCATGCTTTAAGATGTTTCTTAAATGAAACAAAAGTGGGACTACCTCTAATTATCTCTTAACAATGGCTAAACAACAATAGACCCTTACTTTCTGGTATAATAGATCAATATGTGGCAGTATGTAAAGCTGTACTCAAGTTAACCTAAATATTTTCACTTCAACCACCATTTCAAAGAAGAATGAAAGGGGGCCCTTTCAGTCTTATACATGCTCCTGAGTGTTAGTGTGACCTGTAAAGCAGACCTTGTGAGCAGAAGCCAGTGATCTAATGAAGCATGTGCTGCCTGACTGCTCCCCGAGACAATGAGGCCGAGCCCTTCATCCCGCCACTGACCCCCATCTGACTCTGCATAACAACATTTACTCTAACCACATCTGCAGACGCCAACCAGCCTTCTCCGTACGCTCCCGAACGATCCCGCTTCCAGTCGGTCACAGTTAAAGGCAGAGTCGCATCAATCACTCACTTCAGCGCCTCTCATTAGAAATAACGCGGCGTGGAGAACGACATTGAGCGCGTGCCAAAGCCCTGTCTCATTAACAGAGATATACGGCCGAAATCTAATGGTCATACGCAGACTGTGACTCAGGAAGTGCTTGATAATGCAGACAGGATTTGTTCTGGCAGTGAAACAGGGAGCGCGGATAAATCTAATCTGTCCCGACGCGGTGCTCGGAGCCAGTGGTTAACCAGGCCGTTGTTCCGCGATAGGCTTCAGATAGAGGAGGCTCGCAGGAAGCTGATTAGATACACTAAGAGGACATACAGGGCCGGCGCTCTCTGGCACCGAGCTGCAATTAGGCGCACAATTATCATATTAAAAACAGGACAGGAATGTGCCTCCCTCCCGTGTCTATTTTCAGCTATCAACAGACCACTACAGTATCGGTGGGAGAAGAGTGGACGCTTGGGTAGCTCAGATTAGGCATTTGACTTGAAAACATCAGTCCTGTTGTAACATGGCTGATTGGTAAATGAACTGGGAGCAGTAGTTTTCTGACAAAATGCTCAAATGTCTGGAAAAGTTTGTGTGGTGTCATTTAGCTGACTCTGCTTTGACATCGGAGCTGTAAGGTTTCATCTCAGACTGTATCCTCTGAAACCATACGGATGGTCATTTTATTTCACAACACACTGTTCTGCTGTAAACAGTGATGTTTTTACACTGACTAGCATCGTGTCACTGTTTCAATGCAAAGCAACATAAACACACTCTGGCAAAACAAAACAAAACAAAACAAAGGCCTATAGAATATTGCTGTACATTTCATGAAAACCATGTACCAATCCACTATGCAACAGCCAATAAGCAGCAAATGCCTTTAAGTATCCAAATAATGTCTGTCTCATAGTGAAAGAATGCAACCTATAAAAGCCCTAATCATGGATGACACAGTGGCTCTGCCTTGTCACCAGTTCCAACAGTGGCCAACACAAATGTTCTTATATTGAGCTATTAACTGACTGTTAACATTGACTTATTTTCTGTTTAAAATTGTTAGGATACTCACAGTAGATTTGCATTTAACATTATAATGAGCATCTAGTTTAATAGAATACTCAATCAAAATTATGATGTTAAAGAGGCACTGCATGACTTTTAACCAGAAGAGGGCGCAGATCCCTCTACAGACTCTCTGTGTTGTTATAACCATATTCATTTGTGTACAACAGACAAGACAGAGACTATTCAAGCGGCAAGTTTGGAAGAAAAAAAAATGAAACAGTAGGGTCATTGTACTGTATTTTGCACAAATAAGACTCTGCCAGGGTCCAGTGTGTTGGCCTATTTCTGCAGCCTCTATTTGAGCTCCATAAAATGTCACTAACCTGGTTCTGGCGACAGGAAAATTATGTTGGAGGTTTCTGTCCAGATGACGGTCCTGTGTCAGTGAGAAAGGCACGTTTCTATTGATCTCATGTCTAAGAACCATCAAAATGATTTTGAGAATATATATTTTGGGGCTTAAAGTTATGCAGTGCTCCTTTAATGCCTACTTCAGATAATATAACTAAGTACAACTCAATGGATGGCATATAGCATAGCCTAGCCTAGTGTCAAGCATACAGTACACCACTGCATTGTAGCAGCTCATTCTATAAGACTCCTTTTGTGTTTATTTTGTGATGATATTGCCCTCTGCAAATAACTGTTAAAAGTTTAGTTTTTTCCCCAGACAAACATAAAACCATTAAAACAAAGAATGAAAAGTATGCACATATGCAAACACATGCATCAATCTCAGACGCTAATGGGTGCATTCAGCTTTAGATGAATTCCAGACAGCTTAGTCGGATTAAACTGAGATTGGAAAAAAAAAAAAAAAGAGAGATAAAAGAGATTTATAGTTGCTTTATAATGCTTTGAGGGGTTGTATTTGATCATGTGACGTCTTCATAACAGTGGTTCCAGGATGGTAACACTGGGCGTGGTGCTGCTACTGTGTGCATTCAAGAGGCAAGTGAACAGAGGTGCTTGCCAGATTGCAATAACTGCTATTATGACTTTCCAAAGCAGATAATTTGACATGCACGCTATTTAAGTCTGGCGTGTGCAGAGAAATCCAAACAGCGGTTTAACTCTTTTTTTCTCTCTTTGTGTAAGTGCATCTGCTCCGAAAAATGGAGTACTTTTAACAAGACCATTGAGAGACATTAAGGAAAACAAACAGAGAGTTATGTGAGGAACAACAATGAATCTGGTTACGGTAAGACAGTAAATGGTTGTATTTTCCCATGATGTTTGGACTAATTGGTTACCTTAATACTACCTCTTGTTTTAACTTTTTTTTAATGGTATCCAGCTGCACACGTGATCATCAGCTACAACCTGTGTCAAGTGGGAGCTGAATTCCTCTGGGAGCTGACCCGTCCTGTGGCCAGTCTTGTTAGGAGGCTAACTCTGACCCTCTTCAGCCTCACGGCCTCTGGACCCCGGGCTTTGACCTGCCACTTTTCTGCCTCATCTCCGCCCCATCACTCTCCTGTGTCAGCCCGGGTCAAAGGTCACAAAGCACAAGGAGGAGAGAGAAAGTACTATGTTGTATTGGTGAAGGTGGTGAGAGCAGAAAAATGTGCACTCTCCTAAGAGAAAAACAAAATATTGTGTAAATGTTTGATTATTGAGGATGGCAAAAGAAAGTCCTTATGAAGCGTCAGGCTGCCTCTGTCACTGTCAAATAAAATAGATTAAGGACTCATTGTTGACACTAAGGGACAAATTTACAAATACATTGCAAAACCTGTTTTTGGCTCTTACAATATTTACTGCAGGCGTACAGCAGAGGAAAGGTGCAGCTTGTAATTTGTTCAAATAGCTGAAATTTTCTAAACTAAAAACTCAAATGTTCCGGTGCACAATAGAGTCTTATTAGTTATTTAGAGCATAGTGTATTTCACCTAAAATGCAAAGATTCTTTTGCTGTTCTACCATTTGTTTCTCACTCCACGAAAACAGGCAGCACCTGCTCCGTAAAACTGAGAAGACACCATCCTCACTGAAAACAACAACGAAACAGGAGAGTACCAGAGTCTCCCAAAGATATTGACTGCTGGCTATGCACATTGAGTTGAACATCAATCAGTGTTTGTGTGCTTTCAAAAATTTGTGAAATTTACTGTTAGTAATAATACTTACAGAGGCTTCAGAGTTTATCACAGAAATTGCGAGGATTAAACACAATGCAACTCTTAATTCTTCATGTGTGCCATGACTATGGCGGCAGTGTTCACAGTGCCCCTACTGGCCTGGCAGACACACTACAGTGTTTTCTACACCTGAGCGTATCCCTGTGAACACAGATCTTTTTGGTTACATTATCAGCCAGCGTTTGCATTTTGCCGTTGGGTCAATGGCCATTTGCACTGCACATCCCCAGGCCACTCCTGTGCACAAAATTGCATGCATATTTGCACTGCTTAGTTATTACCCACAACTTGTTTAAGATGCACTGATAGAAAATCTGTGCATGTGATAGAATTATTGAGTCCACTACATTCTGCTTCCAGCCAAGGCTATGAGAGACAGAGCTTTTTACACATGAAAGACCAGGACAACTGACTAAGAAATTGTGTGTGCTGTAGTCCGACTAAGCTATATATACATTCTGGTAGATTATGCAATAGTAGTAGAACTAGTAGTAGTATGCATAGTGCTCGAAACCAACCACATTATCTACAAATTTAAAATACTGAAGATATTTAGACATTTAAAAAAAGTGGTTTAAAAAGAATTTGCAAATGACAGCTAGATCTTCTTTTCGGCCTGCTGTGTTCGTGCTCAAGGACTTGGTGGCAGAACTCTGAATGTGTTCCGCAGATGTCCCAGCGCGGGAAGTGAGGAAGGAAAGGGAGTGCAAACAGGAAGTGGAAAGCATCACACGGGGCCAGGGAGACATCCTCCTCTTCCTCTGATGGGACCCGGCTAATTGGCGTATGGCTGCTCGGGGGCCTTCACCGACAGACAGAGCAGCGTCACGACTGTCAGTGGCCACCGCGCCGCTCAAACGCTTCCACAGTCGCACAGCACACACCAATCATAGCTGTCTCACACCGAGGCAATGGCAATTATTTTCATGTTTGTTTTAACTGGCTCCGATTCCCCCAGACTGTTTCCATGTCAGCGAGGGAGCTATTCTCTTTTCCCTTTCGCTATTTTGTGAGCCATCCCGGGCTTCTAAATTAGACGCCTCGGACTGGTTTTACTGCGGCCTATCATCTGGTCTTGGCACGGCTTCAGACGTCAGGCCGCAGTTTTCAGCTCTGCGCATTGAGACGATGCTTCTACAACATTCCCTCGCTCCAACTTCATCATTCCTTTGGTTCCGAAGCCGCAGCAGCTGTTAATCTCTCTTCAAATGCAGTCACAGGATGTGCTCTTCCAGCCGAGAAATCGTAGTTCCTCATATGACATATCCAGCCGAAGCCTTTCCTCTGGTTTTGTTCCGACTCATAATGCCTAATCTGTCATGCAGGGCTTATGGGATCATTCTGAGGTGGCAGTGAATAACTGGGTTTGAGTGTCCTGTTTTTATCATTTGTAAGTATCCCATTTTGGTATTTGTGCATGTAAACGTCATGTCCCATTGAGGAAATTGTTGTTGCTACTCTGAACACTCCCAAACACATACAGTGACATCTGTACACCTTACTCTATTCTGACAGCTGCCAACTTTGCACAGGGCTTAGACAAATGAGATTTGAGCAAAGTAAAAGTGTTCTACCTCTGGGTGACAAAGAATGTGAATTTCATGTTTTAATAAGAAAATAATATACAGTCCTTCCATCCTTCCTTCCTTTCTTTTTTTTTTTTCCTTTTGCATATTTGTCACACTTTAAATGTTTTAATGTTTTAAATGTATTATGTGTCACCAAGTTGTTGTTTTTAAAAAAAAAATCTAAAGTACAGAAGCTCAAAGGAAGTTAAACATTTACTTTTTCCAGTCTAGTGCAATCATTTTTTATTCCTTTCTCTGAAAGTGAAAAACATATCTGACAGCGACTTAAACTTATATTTCTTATAATAAATAGCACTGGCCTCTCGAGCCATGGACAATGGCCAGTCACACAGTCACACTCACTCTCACATTCATCCACTAGGGGCACTTAAAATTGACCTATTGACCTATACATGCATGTCTTTGGATGTTGAGGGGGAGCCAGAGGACCTGGAGAGGGACCAGGAGTCGGCCAGCCCAGGGATCAAACCCACGACCTACTTGCCATGAGGCAGAAGGACTAACCACTCTGCCACCAGGTCTGAATCCAGAGTGGAAGGTGTGCATTAAAAGCAGCTGAAGAGGCAGAGGAGACACACACGATAAAGAATCAAGTGGCAGATAACTCTGAGAGAAGAGCCACGAGTTAAAATGCCCCAAGAAGATATGAGCTGGAGGTGGTAGATTGTGAGGAGAGGTGAACTGGAGCGGGTAGTGAGTCCAGAGCTGGACCGAGGATCAGAGGGATCCAGGAGGTCTGAGGGGGTCCGTCTGTGGAGGCTCAGTCACACCTAAGGACTGAGAGCAGTTATCTGCAGAAGCCCGAGCTGATAAAACACTGCTACTTTAAGACGTATGCACATCTCCATTTATCATGCTGTTTCTTTGGAAAACTAGTTAGAAGAATCCATGAAAATACACATATCTACATCATGCATACCATCAAAAACAGTACATTTTCAAGCCTTCTATCAGATATTGCCAGACTTTTAGGAACTATATTTATAGGAGTTGTTTGTATTCTGCATTTTTTGATGTAAACACCAAAAAGTTTTAACATTGTTACAAGCTTTTTGTCATAAAATGAGAGATGAATGCCTATATCTTGCTAACTCTTGGCATCAACATGTGATGCTTCAGGGTGCCATCAGCTTTGGTAGAGGAAGAAATACTGTAGGCTATTGCTTAAACAAATGTAAATTGTACTTTGTCGATGAGAATTATGAGAATACCTGGAAAGTATTCTTGTATATGGAAAAAAAACTTATCAGAATAGTATTATCTCACCATCACTATTAGGTTGCACTTTGGCTTGTAAGAATGAGTTTGTCTTCCGTTTATAAACTTTTTTGTCCAAGAGTATATGTAGATAGTAATATGTAGATATGTAACTATGTAATTCATTCATTCATTCATTCTTCTTCTACTGCTCACAGTCATACAGATTTTCTTTTCTTTCTTCTTAACCGCCAGTTAGTCGCAGGGCTGACATTTAGACACAAACACTGACAGAGAACCATTCACTCTCACATTCATTCACTAGGGATACTTTAGAGTCACCAATTGACCTATACATGCATGTCTTTGGGTGGTTGGAGGAAGCCGGAGAACCCTGAGAGAACCCACAGTGACACAAGGAGGACATGCAGACTCCTCACAGAAAGATCGAGTGTCGTCCGGCCCCGGGGATCGAACCCACGACATTTTATCTTAAAATGTTTAGATTCAAAAATCATTAAACAAACCATTTGTTTTCTACTTTTCAGGAAAACACCTGAAACAACAGTATATTGTAACATGAATGAATTGCAAAAACTTAAGACGTCTAGACTTTATTAAGGACTTTAACAGATGATGTTCAGTTCGAATAGACACACTTAGGCCAATCACATCTGCACACTTTAGGGTCTGCTCAAATGTATCTGCATGAAATAAGGGACACTTCAACTTGCTGTGTACTGAATGCATATTTGCCAAAAACTCCTACTGAAAAAGTGTCTATTATAATTATCTACACAGCGAAATAGCATTTAGTATTGTGTCAGTCTTACTTTTTTGAATCGAGTAAAATCAGGCAGTTTGTGATGCTGTTGGGGGGGACAAGGGGGGCTGGGGATAGGAGAATAAGACAAGGAGTTTTTGGGTAATGAGTACATAGTCCTTAGCATCCAGTGACTTGAGGCTTGAAGCTTTTAGCCAGTTCAACCTAACCTGGTCAAATAAATAAGGTAAAGAATCAAGTTATTCACTGATGTTCTAAAATCACTCACTGACAGCACGCATATGCACTCAATGTCAGTTACCATTTGCCAATATAATCTTGTTTATGCAGAATTTTCCATTTTTGGTGGCAATAAAAGAGTGTCTGTGTGATAATAGCTCTGCAGTTTCTCTTGGAATCATTTCAGGGGCACAAATCAGAACACACAAAAATTTAAGCTCCCCATTTGGTGATTTTGTTCCTATTGCTTTCTGACCCCGTGTGCTCAAACAAATTTATAACCTGTACAGAGTTTTATGAAGTGAGCTGACACACTGTTTTATCCATATGCAACACCCAAGAACAACACCCACTCCTCTTCTCTGAGACATCTGCTGTCAGACTCACTGTGCTGTTCCGATCTGCAGTTTTCCTTTTCTGAAAGCTTTAGAGGCCTCTTGTGCCTAGTTAACGTTGGCCTGGACAGTGGTCCTTCCAGAGGGGGACGTACTGAAAGGTCAACTGGAGGAGCATCTTTCTTCCTCTCATATAAATATGACACCTACAGTTTGTAATGTCTGGCCAAAGTACTGTCACTGGCTTTGACTTGAATGCCTCAGATATAAGACTGAACCGACACATCCCCCAAGACAAACTCAACGGAGAGTATAGCAGAATGTTTTCCCCGTGGTAGACCTCGCCTTCATCCAGTGATGCATTGACCACAGTCTCAATTTTGTGACATTAACTGCCCTTTCCACTGTATTTTATTACACCTATGACAGAAAACACCCAGACGCATACATTATAGCCACATGCATATTCTGCCCCAGGGTCGCCAGCGTCACTTTGCAGTCATATGGAAAAACCAAGCCAACACTTTCCCCATTGCATCATGACAGACTGTCGTCGTTCATGAGGCTGGAGGCCGTTTACAGAAGGTCTGCAGCCACAACACCTGACGTTTTACAGTGACTCTTTCAGATTTTTAAAATTCATTCATTTTTGTGTCAGCTGCGGCACCGTTCCTCTTCAGAGCTGCCCATTAAGTGCATTTGGACATGATTGAATAAGGAGCGTGAATGTGGCTTTGACTTTGGAGACAGAAAGTTGGCTGAGATGAAATCAGGTATAAACCAAGACTGAATTTAGACTCTGGAATGGCCGTAGAGAACTCTAAGTTTTTTGCTTTTTTCCCGGGATTGCTGGGTTTTTGTTTTAACTTAAGTCGATTTTTCCTTATCTTTGTTGATGACTGAAAACAAAGCTGTTCAGTGAAGGCTTATGTAAACTGCTACTTGAAAAATGCAGGCCTAAAAGCATAAATCCTGAAATCCCTGATCTGAGAAGGTGCAAGAATGAAGCATCCAGCAGCAACAACCACTTCATCACTGTTCATCAATTGCTTTACCCAATTTTAATTAAACCAGTAGATTTATGACTTTTGCAAAATGATGTTTTATTTGGTTTCAGTCCATTTTCAGACTCTTTTCTTCAAAACACAAACACACTTATGTCTCACACAGAGCCATACAGTTTCATTGGATTTACTGGATTACAAAACAGGTCACTGGTGTGCATCCTCCATGATTACTGAGCAAATCAGCTGGTAAATTAGGTTAATGCTGTTAAATACTAAATACTAAAGGCTGATGTTGTACAATACTAACGATATATGAATGCAGCATTAGCCTGAGCAGACACACACTTCGGTTCACTTTGGTGTATGCAAAGTCTGACAATGTATTGTATAGCTGTGAAGGCTTAATTGTGCACCGATTTGTGAAGGGTGTTGTATGTTTTGAAAATGTGAATTTCCAAAAAAGTGAGGTAAAGGGAAACTGTGTTTTATTTTATCTAGGTCATTGTCTAATTGTGGTTTAGTCCTGGTTTACTGCTGGTAGTTAGTTATAGTTAGTTATAGTTCTGATTTGGTCCTGGGTAGATCCTGGGTTTCTGGGTTGGTTATGCTTATGTCTGTGGTTGATTACTGATTTATTCCTGCCTTAGTATCAGTTATGTTCCAGGAAAAGTTTAGTCTGGGATTAGTTCTGGTCTGCACTCCTAGGTATAATTCTAGGTTCCTTGGCTCCAGTCAGTTCTTGACTTTATTCCACGTTCGGTCCTGGTTTGGTCTTGGCTTTAATCCCATCTTGTCGTGGAACGTGCCCAAGACGTCTTCACACAACACACAGAGATGACAGAGCTTTTTGCTGACTGTGGTTTACTCCCCAGCCAGAGCGGGATGTCCCAAGGAGAGTCCAGGACTGCCTTAGGCTCAGGAGGGACAGGAAGGGGGGCTGTGTGTTAGTTTAAGAGTGCGTCGTCTGTAAACAGGAAGTAGGCTGTTCTGACAAGTGCTCATTAAAGGAGCGTCTCATCCAGGACGCTCCGGGGGATTTCCTGCTCTCTGGACTCAGGACTCTGACAACTGTCCAACAAAACCACGAGCAGGACTCAACGATCTCCTCCTCTTCACAGATGACTTCCTTTTATTCCTCCTTTTAGTGCAAGTTTAGTACTGGGTATGTCTCCTTCATCACTGTGTCCCTTTTGTCTTGTTTGGACCTGGTTAAGACCTGGGTTTAGTCCTGGAATTGTCATGGTTTAGTCTTGGGTGTCGTGAAGTGGTTCCATGAAGAGAAGAGAGAGAAATGCTTCAAGAAAAGTGTCTTGAATATCATTTTGTAGGAATATATCATCAATGTTAAGAAAAAAAGAATATTGTTATACCATTTAGATGTTGGCTAAATGGCCTTTGTGGTTGGAACAGTTGTAAATGTGAAAATTTGACATAAAAGAGCTCCATGTCAGAGCTTTAAGCCTGACCTGACCTTAAACCGACTCTGCACCAAACTAAACAACAACATCACAACAAAATGAGCCAGAACTATAATAATAATACCTTTGCCTGCTTCAAGAAATACTCCTTAGTCTTGTTTTAGTCCTGAGATGAGCCCTGATTAAACTTTAAGTTTGTAGTTTTTGGCGAAATCTAGCGGGAGAATTTCAGATTGGATTGAAACACCTCCAACACCCCATTTTTTGACCATGTATGGTAGCCTCATAGGGACTTGCTGTTGTCTTAAACAAATTATGATTTCCCTTTCAATAAATCAGTGCTAATCCCTTGACTAAACCTCAGATGAGAAAAGTAGCCTTGATGAATGAAAACCTTTCACATATTATTAGGCGTGTTGTGTGTCCAAGGGTAAAAAGCCAAAGAACATTTCAAAGCAAATAAAAAAAACAAACCATTCTCTTTTACTCCCAATTGCAGCCAACAGTTGCTGTCAGTTTGGTTTAAGCCCTTCTTTACATGCCTTTCAAGATCACTGCAGGCCCCGCTCCAGTCAGGATCCCTCCACATTAACAGATTATTGTTAACCCCATCCAAAATGTTTACATCTGCTAAATCACTGATGACCGGAGCGAGTGTTGGATTGTTGAAAAGCAGTTTCCTCCTGAAGCCTCAGAGCTGGGTCCGGTCCAGATCACTGCAGAATGTATTGAGCTTCATTAAAAGATTGATGTTCTAATGGCTCTTAGTCTGTGACAGAAGCCCCTTTTCCTATCTTTCTTATGTCTTGCTTTCTCCTTAAAAGTACAGTGCCAGCATTGTTGAGGTCCATCTTTAACCTCTTAAAGGTAACAGAGGTGTCCATGAGTTTATTTGTGCAATTAGTGTTCAAATTTCAACTATTGGCTATTGTACGGCGAGTGCATCGTGCTTCACTCTCGAAGACGGTAACAGGACGCAGCAAAAAAGGAAAACGAGGCTTGCTGAGACATGATATTGGCAAAAGAAATTCCCACAAACATCAAAAGGCTGGGAATTCATTCATTTTTAACCAATAATTACATGTACATACACAGTTTAGTCGAGCTACAATTGATTTAATTCAGACTGCTGTCATTGAGGTTTTTGTTTTGGTTTTTTACTCCATAACAGCCAACAATATGCAGTGTTTGTTGCATAAACTAATACTACTAAAACATCAATCCAAAAATGTCAGTTCTGCCTAACTTCCATTTTTGCACTGCCTACCTTTAAAACAAATATGAATTTAATATATTTATATACTTTATAGTTTTTACTTTTGCATTTGTTTTTTTTTTTGTTTTTTACAAAAGTGTAAAGCACTTTGGGCAGTAATGGTTCTTTTAAATGTCCTCTATACATAAAACTTGACATGGACGTTGACATTTATTTCAATTTCTTAAATTATTTGCTGGGATTCTGCAGGGTTTCCATAGGGACCAGAGGAGCCTGGTCCAGCTCCAGTCCAACTAGGCAGTATACATTACACACTAGTAGCAGTAGTAGCACAACCAGAAGACAATTGACATCATTTCTTTGCCATCAAATAAATTTAGTCAATAATTTTGTACACAGAGCTCAATAGGCTTTTTTTTTTTTTTTAAACAGAGAATATTTCAATAATTTTATGTTAATGTTTGTTTTTGGACGAGAAAAAACAACTGAATTAGAAAAGACATCCAGGCATCTTCGTGCACAAACACTAATACATAATTAAATAAAATAAAAGCTTTTACCAAAAGAACTGCTGAAGAGAGAGAGAAAACCAAAAACTCTTAAAGAGGTTACCCTAATTGTTTTTGGAAAAAGAGGGCAATAACAAACATTATTATAAAGTCTCCTGTTGATTTACACATTGTAAAAAGGTGTCAGGCCATTGTTATTTCAGCCAACTGCTTCCTGTTTCCATTCAGGTCAAAATGGAGGTTAGAAGCTGACAGAGTAGATTGGGTTAGAGGTGCAGAGGGGTCATGTGGAGGCCCTCAGTGTAATAGTGAGGGGGGATGTAGTGGTAGATAGACTCTGGGCATCCATCCATCTTCTTCCACTTTTCTTGGGCCAGGTCAGGAGCCAGCAGTGTGAGGTAAGTCAAGGAAACCTGACTTCCCTCTTCCCAGTCACTTCCTCTAACTCTTCCAGAAAACCATGGTGTTGTGAGGTGAGTTGACAGACATCTGGAACCACCTCTGTTGGCTCCTCTCAATTTGGAGGAAAAGCTCTATTTCAAGCTCCTGCCTGAGCACCGAGAGGAAACTCATTTTGGTCGCTTGTATTGACAATTTAAATATTTCAGTCATGACCCACAGCTTATGATTACAGGCAAATCCAGACTTTTGCCTTTTAGCTCTGGTCCTTCTTTAACACGACTCTATACCAGTGTTAAGTTTGACAGCAAATTTTAATTTTGTTAACACTTTTTACCCTCGGGGGTCAATCTGACCCCAGGAATATTTGCGTACAGAAAATGATTTACAGAAAATTGTTGCCCGAGTTTTTGTGTCAGACACTTTGTTTATTTGTTAAATACATAAATAAGCCCATTATGATGAAAGCTGACCTGTTCTCTAGTGCCACCATCAGGCCAAACTTAAACCATCAGGGCAAAATTAGAATTAATTTATCTTGAAAAGTTTTCATACAAATTTTCTCAAATTTACTGACAACATTAATGACCACAAGAGTATGTACCTTATGAAATATGAAGCAAAAAAAACAAAGGCAACTATTATTTTTGAATGATAAACAATGAAATGGGTCAAATTGACCCCAAGGAGAATAGGAGAGTTAAACTAGACTTAGTCGACTATAATATAATGAGTTTCTGATTGGATCTCTTCTCAACTCGTCCTCTCTCCTCCTCCTTTCGTCTGTTCATTTTCGTTTTGTTTTTATTCATTGACGAAAGTGTTAGTCAGAGTTTTCTTTTCCATTAATTACTTTTTATTTAGATTTTGTTCCTATGACGATGACGATCTACAAAATTAACACTGCTCTGCTTGACATTCTTGAACTCCACTTAAGGCAGGAACTCCTCTCCAACCTTGAAAAGGATTTTGAGACAGCTTGAGAATCATAGCCTTGACTTGAAAGATGCTGATTCATACATCAGCCGCTTCACACACGACTGTAAACGCTCCAATTAAGAGCTGAAGGTGTGGTCTGATAAAGCCAAAAACTGCATTAAACAAGACACCCTCTAATCAAGTGAGTGAAGAAGTGCAGGACGAAACTGAAAGGAGAGGAACTGCAAGGATAAGCAGCAGAAATACAATGAATGGAGCTAATACTAAACATGGTTACATAGACTTATATTGAACAACTGTAAAGCTCTGGTGTCTTTCTAATTAGATCTACCATTACTTGACATTACATCCCCTGACTAAAGGACTTAATGTGCATCATTCAGAAGTATTAAATGACACATAATCGAATAATAATTAAGTCTGTCTCGGTGTAAACCCTTCTGAATCACAACATGTGTCAGTCCCAGCATCAGCCCACACCACAGCTTACAATGGGATTTCCCTGAAGGAGCTAAAACAACACTGGGTTTATATTTCTGCCGCCTCCCACCGGCACATACAACATATAACTTTCACCGGACTGGAACACACACTCACTGTGGAAAAGGCGCCGGCAGAAGCCCCATTGAGCAACACTTGGACGTCTCACCGCACTGAGCCGCGGGGAGACGACCCCTCGCTGCGCTGCTCGCTCGTTTGAAAGAACTGGCGACTAAAAAGCAGCGAGCGCTCTCATTGCGCTAACTACCTGTGGCTGCTGTCGAGATAATTTGGCTGACATTTATTCACCGTAAAAGTGACTTTATGAGCGAATGCAAGACAGAGCATGAAGGCCACAGAGGAGAGCAGTTAAGCATCTATGAGTTGGCAACCACAGAGTTTTATATAATGCAGCCATTGTTAAATCTAGGGTTAGTACTAAGAACATAATGTCTGCAAGAAAAACTATATAACGGCCTGATCTAAGAAGCTGTACAATTTTGCATAAGGTGCTAATTTTTGATTGCATGGCAGGAAGTGATCTATTTAGCTTAACTTAAACCTCTAGCTCTGTGTCAACTTTGCTTCTCTTTTCTCTGTTTGTGCTTTTGTCTTTAAATACTGGAATAGACTTTTTTTTTCAGTTTTTCAGAAGCTTTTGATTTAGTGTTGACAAGTGGTCAATGGGAGCTTCCACCTCTAAACCATGGCTGGATTCGACCAGCGATGTGCTTGTTGGTGTGGATTAGGTTGGATGATGAAGCGACCATTATTTTTGTAAGTATCTGCCATTTGCAAAGGTTTTTGATGGAAGCTCTCCCAGATGGTTCCATGTAATGAACCGTTCAATCCATTCCAGTTAATCTACCTCCAGAAAAATTGAGAGTTCAAAAACATTATAGTATTTTGAGACATGTTTTCCTTGGAAGGCAGTCTTTGACAAAAACATGACAAACTTAGGCTGAGAATTGGGGTTAGAAAATTGAGGCTAAGTGAATAGAAAAGCATTATGACTGTCAAAATATATCCGTGGAGGTTCTCAGTCATCCAGGACATATTCACGAAAAGGTTTAGATGCTTTCTTTGAAACCTTTGCTTGCCAAAATTTAGGTTTTACAGTAAAAAACCCCCCAAAAAAAATTTAAATTTGTAAATATTTAGTACATTTCCTGCAATTACTAGTTTGTAATTTTAATAGAAATTTCAATTTATTTTATTGGAAAATGCTGTGATATTTACAGTATTTACAGTGAAGCAGCAACAGTAAATGCCCATAAATTCTAAATCTTGTACAACTTTTACATAACTTTTTTTTTTTAGCTGTCAAAATGCAGCGCTGTTGTAAAATATCAGCATTGTAATATGTTTCATGATTTTACAATGTTGTTTTTAAGATTTGTACAATGGAATTTGAAATATGTCTTCACTGTAATGTTATTTATAATGTTCCTGTATTCCTTACAATAAAATAATGGTAAAATTAACAGAGATTAACAGACAGATTTTACCGATATTTTTATATTTATTTTTTCTTTCATTTTTTTTTTTTTTCAGGGTAATGGGATCAATAATCTGGCCACTAAAATACACTTGTTTGGCTTCTCAAGGTATGTTCTGTTGTAGTGTTGTAGTGGTTTAAACTAATGACCTTTTTCCTGTTACAGCTGTGTGTGTTCAGTGCACTGTGAATTTGACCCCGTGACCCTGGACCACACAGGAGCATCACTGCTAAAATAAGGTGCTACCAGTAGATTTTAGAGAATCCCCTGAGGAGCAGATGAGCTCATGGCTGGCCAAGCACCCAGCAGCGGTGACAGCAGTGAAAGGCTACAGTCCGGTCAGACGGCGTGCATTAAGGAGCTGTTGGCCGGGTGAGGAAAAGCCCCTGGCAGCCAGGCTGTCTGGGGTTGAAGTTTCATTATCTTCTGCTATCAAGTGTCTTCCATTGAGCCCGATGAATCACAGGATTACAGGGAAACAGAGCATTGTTGTCTGAAGGCGTCAGTGCTTCTGATCCATGTCTCTGCCTACGCCCTCTGCAGCTCCCCTTTGGCCGGCCTGGTCATAAACCCGACCAGTGCCTCGCTTTCACTCACGTCTTTGTCTTTTTGTCGTTTCCACCAAGCAATACACTACAGCTGAGTTCACCATGGCACAGTTTGGAATGGTTAATCCTGTCGTGGCCTGTGTCGGATGGTAGTGGCATAAACGTGAGCACACCAACGCACAAAAGTGCTTCCACAGAATATAAAGAAGCTCATTTTAACTGTTAAAAGTGAAATGGGCCATGAGTTTTATTTTATTGTTTGCAAGCATGTCAGAGCAGGAGCAGGATTCAGTGCAGTTGTGCCAGACATTTGTTTAATTCATAAACAGTAGACACCAAATGCACAATTCAATATTGTGCTGTCACTTTTGGTTGCTAGTTTATCATAGTCAAAACTCATTAGAACATATATTTTTTAAATTATTATTATAGGTATTACAGTATATACATCTGAGTATTTTTAGCCTTGATTTGATAGAGTCAAAGTATATAGACAGGAAAAAGGGTGAGAAAGAGGACTCACATTGAGCATATGACCTGAGCCGGAATCAAACCCAGGTCACTCTTGTTTCTGGTTTGCACTCTACCAGTTGGACCACAAGGTTCCGCAACTTTTATACTTATTTTACAGAAGATTTTTACTTTTCCAGCCTGTGCTTTTAGATACAAAGACACTGTAGATCTATAATGACAGGAAAAAAATGTAAATTTTTTTTACCAGTATGTGATATTACAGTATTTTTTTAATAAAACAAATGACTTCTGTTATTCATTCAATTTCTGGTATCCTTCAAAATAAAATATGTTTAGGTAATCCAGTGTATTTAATGCAGGTATACTAATTTGTTTTTTCCATAAATGCTTTTTTTTGACAATGGGACTAATCTAAAGTATACATAACTGCTTCCTTTTACCCCTGTGTGTGTCTCGCCCTCCTTGTGCCTCTGATATACACCCCTCATGATCGATGACCCTCTGCAGCGCCACACTGACCCACACTGCACTAACCTCTGTCACGACGAGAGTTTAATTAAAGCCACAAATCAGCCGACTGTATCAATCAGGGGGAGAGATGCCTGGATTTCTGCAGCACTAGACAATGTGACGGCACAATACATACATGAGATCTGGCAGTTTAAAGAAGTCATAGAAGTTTAGTTTTGTCTAGAATACAAAGTTCACGCCCACTGCTGGCTGACATCTTGGGATTCTTTGCCAGTGTCTACAGTTTCTAATTTTGACTGCAGTGCGATGCCAGATTAAAATCTCTCAGGGTTTTTCCGCAGCAGCTGAAAACAAGTGAGAAGAATGTAGTTTGGTTCAGGCCCAAAACCAAGCCAACGAGCCGAGTCTAAAAGTCCAACTCTTGTCAATACCTTAGATTAGCGTTTACATTTTCCTTTAAAAGAAAGCTTGTTGGTCTTGGAGTCCACTATAAAACCATAGTCCAGATTCAGATCCAACTTCTATCTAAATAAATATTGTAATAATAAAAAAAATTGTAATAAAATATAGTTCTCCATCTTATAACTAGAACCACAATGGGGTAAACATTTTTAAATTTATGTAAGAAATTCTATCTATCTCATGTTTAAGAACTTCCAGATGTCTTTGCTGTAAAAAAAAATAAATAAAAATGCATTCTATAAATACTCAATACTCAATTTGGGGTCTGCCATGAATGTCTGAGAGCATCACAACACACAAAAATGAATCTATTAGCCAAGTCATCATACGCTCCATGTTTAGTGTTGATATGTGTTGCTCACAATATCCTACCGTTTGGAAGTTTGGAAGAAGACAGCCTTTTATTTATTTAACTGCAGTCTTTTGGCCGTTCACTAGTGGCACTGCCAATCGGGGAGAGAGGCAGACCTACATCCAGTTGTTATATTCAGAAGAGAAAGTCATTTGCAAAGTCAATTCATTAAAAATAACACAACATATACAATAAAAAGGTAAAATATGTAAGTTGATAAAAAAAGATTTAAAAAAATGCAGTTGTATTGCTACTCTTTTGATAAATATACACGTTTATAGTTTTATTGAGTTAGACAAATCACTTCCTGCTTCCTGTCAGTTGACTGGCAAATACTATATGTTTTGATGCTTCAGTTTTTGAACTGCCTCAAGATTGAAATTTTGGACACTGGATTGCTGAGCCACCGTTTTTTGTTTGTTTTTTGTTTTTTTTTACCTTGATTTCCAGCTGGTTTCACAAAAATCCATCTTGTACTGCTCCAAGAAAAACCTCCATATCCAGACTGGCTGTGGTTCGACCAATGATGAGGCAGTACTGAGAGTTAGGGGCGTGGTTTAGGTTTGACGTAGCATCTATTTTACTGTTACGAACATTAACAATATGGTGTTGCTCTGATTGAATAAAACCGTTCGCTTGATGAATCCAGTCACCTCCAGTTATTCCTTTAAAGTACTTGCCCTCACAGATCCCTGATTACGGATTCAAATAGCACAGGGCCCTTTATGATTAATTAGTCTTTGAGAACGTTGCACCTTGCACCAAAATGGAGAGTTTTGAGTTACCTAATGACAAAGATATCAAATGTAAATGTGTAAAGCAGTGAGACAATGTCTATGCGCCCAGTGTCTATTCACACCCAGTGCGTCTGTGGCAGCGCTGCTCCGAGCCCACAGCCCTGGCATAAAGCACGGGCTTGTCAAAGAGCCGCTAAATGGAGGTGCTCTGTTTCATGAACTGTGACTGAACTTGTTGGAAATGGCTGGAAATGTTAGACAAATACGGTGTCTGCAAACCTCAGCGACGTTGTTTCTTCCGCCCCCTTCCCCTCTGCCCCGTTGCCCCCCCCTCCCCTCCATCCCCCCGGCCCACAGCCCTTCATCTTCTGCCAGTCCACGGCCTGACATTTTCCACATTGGCCCAGACTGGTCCATGAGAAGACGCAGAGAAAGAGAGGGCCCCTCGAGACTAGATTTATGGTGAGTGGAGTTTTCTCACTCCCAGAGCCTTTCCACAAAACATGGTTCACAAAGGTCACCGGAGGGCGCCATGGTTTTCCACCCATTGTCTTTAATGGGCAGTTTTCGTGCTTTTTCAACATTTTTCATCTCACTGGCTTTTTTCCTTTCTCTTTGTTCAACGTCTAATAGTCATTGCAAAATTCGGAAACATCTAGCATTGTATACCTCCAGCTAATAAAGAATAAAGAAAGAGGAATAGTGACCCAAACTGTATTTTTGTATAATCTTTCTTACTTGTTGCTTACAGAGACAGTGCTGGATGATGGGTTAAATGACAACTAACCCAGAACTAAACAAGCTCTTTGCCTGCATAGATCTAAACCAGCACAACCAAAAAAACAGACATTTAGCAATGTTTTCACAGAGATGTCACACTATCCTGGGTCGGCCGGGTCTTCACCTGGTGGAAGATGCCTAGGACACCTCCCCGAGAAGCATGTAGAACAGATACCTGAGCCCCCTCAGCTGGCTCCGTTCAATGGAGGAGCAGCGGCTCTACTCCGAGCTCACCTGGTTGACTGAGCTCCTCACCCTATCTCTACAGGAGCGCCCAGAATCTGTGGAGAAAGCTTATTTCAGCTGTTTGTGTTTTTGCAGACCTTGTCCTTTCAGTTCTGAGTTCTGGGTCATAAGAGTCGGAAGGTAGACTCCTTAGCTCTTCTGTTGTTTTGATTTTATGCACACTTTGCAAACTTACTAACTTTAACTTTATGCAAACCTTGTTTTTAAAAGTGCCTTGTTAATAAAGATGATGATTATTATAAAAACAAAAACAAAAAAAACTAAGACCCAATGTCATGGAGAAGCAAAGATGAGGTGAGGATGTAATGAAAGACAAGACTATGCTGTGTGGCTGGTGCTGTAAGCGGAGTGCAAAGAGCTTGGAAGCCTTGTACTTTGTTTACCTCTGTTTTGTTTTGTTGTTACATGCTCCCATACACACATTAACCGCCATCAGTGTAAAAGAGATGCCTGATTTGTCCATAGTTTTGTGTTGTAGATGCAGCGGTTTAACAGTACTCACCATTTGATCTTTTTTTTTTTTGATATGGTAGCCATATGCACAAACATTTATAACAATTAGTGCCATGAGAAAGATGGTGGAGATGTTACCGTCTGGAACATGGAGTGTCTGATGACAGAGCGTCTGACAGTTTGACAGCTAACTACACTAAATGACTTTCTGTTGTCACTGATGTTGGTTAAATCTCTGTGACACACACCTTTACAGCCCACAGCAACATGAAAAACTACTCTCCTACACACACACACACACACACACACACAACCCTCTGACAATGAACCCATTTTCTGTGCCATGTTTGATTCGATAAGTGGCAAACCTGAGTGATGGGACGCCTTTGAGGAACTCAGGAAAAAATCCCCTTGGACTATTATGACTGGGGGACTTGCTGGAGAGAGACATTGTGTGTTTGAGGCAGAAAAAAACAGACATAATGAGTCTTTCTATTGTGTAGCTCCGTTTTGAGACGAGGTGTGTCTCTGCCAGGACGGGGTTAGCGCCGCGACACCTCGGGCTTCTCACGGAGCTACATGCCGTGTAACAGACGGGGGCTGTGGATGGACTTTTTACACAATGGAGCGCAGTGATTACAAAAGATCTCAAATCAAATCCCAGCCTAATGTTTGCAGACAATTGGCCATTCAGTAAATCCTTTCCAGAGGCGGGGATTATCTAATCAGAGTGTATAATAGGTCTGTGAAACAAGCATACCACGGCAACAAAGTACTGTTTCTTCCAATTCATTTTTACGAGAGTGCAAGTTTAAGACGCATAAAAGGGAGTTTAAAAGCCCTCAAGCAG
The DNA here is from genome assembly GCA_036850595.1 of Rhyacichthys aspro. Taxonomy (NCBI): domain Eukaryota; kingdom Metazoa; phylum Chordata; class Actinopteri; order Gobiiformes; family Rhyacichthyidae; genus Rhyacichthys; species Rhyacichthys aspro. The sequence continues at coordinate 4,109,528 of CM072167.1, forward strand.
TATTTGTTACTTTATACATTTGTATAATGTCTTGCATAACGTCTCTGATGGTGATGTGCATTTACCTTAATGTAGATTTAGTTTTCTCCAGGCAGCTTTCAGTTTAACTCAGAGCACCCAGTCACTTGCATCTTCAGCTTATAGTCTTCAGTTAGTGTAGCTTTAATACTCAAATAAACAAAGCAGCTAAATAAAGAGTTGCTGGCTAATGTTCCCTACCCGCTCACTGACAGCACACACATGCAGCCGATCTGTTCCATTAACCAAAAAACAAGATATAGCATAATGGGCAATATGCGATATTTGGTGGCTAACGCCTTGAAAATACTGCCTGAACATTCGATGGCAGGGTGTTTACAAAAAGTAAAAGGGTGAATAGTTCATGACTAGAGATGGACTAAGAACTCTGTCAAAAGATTTTTTAGTGATACTGACAAGTAGAACTAAGCTCTGTGCTCTTGATGCCAATTATGTTTTCTGATTACATTTTTAAAGATTTTGTTCTATATTGCTGTATTATTGTAGGCAGTGTATTGTGAACCATGTTGTAAGATACACATGACTCAAATGCTAACATGGCAAAAGTCTTCCAATATGCATAGTTTAGGTCCTTATCTTCGGCAAAAAACGTAGGCAAAAGACAATTACTCAGCATGAAACTGACTCCACAAGTAGTTTGACCACATTTTAAGACACTTTGAGCCTGCAGTCTTGATGGATAATTGTAAATGAACACATTTGGACATAATGGCCATACTGGTGATTAAAATCAGAATCAAAGAAAGACGTTGAAAGAAAATAAAAGAAAAAATCCATAGTGATAGACATTTGTCTTTGCAGAGGTGTAAATGTGATTCATAAAGGTATTTTCTGGAAACCTGTAAATATTCTGTGGGGCCACTGTCATGATGCCTTACCTCACACTGCTATTTTTTTCTGGGCATAACCACAGATAAGGGTAACAATAATGTTATGCACATATCTGAAAAATCAATTTGATTCATCTTTGACTGTCCATACAAATAGGTCTTATTTAAACAAAAAAAACAAAAAAAAAGGGTAACAGTTTACAATAACTCACACAATAAATAAAAAATCAATTACTAAACAAATCAACTATTTATAAAAACTGAAATATTATTTATATGTATAATTATACATGTAATAGTGATTATTAATGTACATTTTAAATGATGGATTGGATTAACAGTTAATTAAGTTGTAACAAATACTCATCTGGTGCTTAATAGTATGAGCTATTCCTCAGTGTTACCAACTTTAGCAGTGTTTTCACATAGTGTCTACATTACTACTACACACTAATCTTTGCGGATCCAGTTTAAGTTGGAAACTCTACAGACTTTCGGGAATAAGGCAGAAAACAATTGCTCTGTCTGGTTGTTTGTGAGAGGATGCATTAACCCTGACATCCATTTAATTCTATTTACAGCATAAAATTTGACCTTAGTGTTAGAATTAACTGTGATGGTGTGCACACTGGAGCTCACAGCTGTTGTATTTGTTCTACAACAGCATATTAAAATTAAAACACGTTTAAAACCATATCATATCTTCACTCTGTGTCAACTCTGTTTCCTGTAATATCTTTGCAGTCATGTGATAAAAGTATTTTAGTAGTGCTCTGAGTCCGGAGAGTCAGCAGTGAACTGTACATGTCCCGTGTCTCTGAAGGAAGAGCAGTGTTTAAGGTCACGTCCTGCCACATAGTACAGGTAATGTACTGTGTAGGAGCCATTCTGGAGGAAAAACAACAAGCAAAAATCAATTTCCGTGTCACATAGCTTGACCCAAATCGGTTCGAAGTGCGTTACATGATCCGCGAGGCCCCCCCGTTTCCTTTTCCAAACACTGCGCCGTGCACCAGGGTGGCACACTGCAGCACTCAGCACAGAACAGGAAGTGTTTTGTCAATTCAAAAGCTCATTTCCTGTGCCGGGAACGACCACCATAAATGGCATTTTTTTGGGAATGTTATTTAGTGTCTGAAATGCAAACACTCCGGTCCACTTTATCATATTTAGACCTTTTCTGTCAAAACTGTTTAGTCAAATAAACACTTCACTTGTGTTTTCTTTTGGTACGACTGAACTTTAACTGCAGTTTGAAAATACTTTTGGAACATTCTGTATAAAAGGTTTTGGGGTGACATATTTGAAGTCAAGGGCAAATGAACCTATAACTGTACTTACAAAAAATGTGATATGTATTTTCCCATTCGTTAAACTGCAGTGACTTTTTTGCAAGAAGTCTTTGTAAATGTCACATGAAAGAGCAAAAATAAAGTCTAACAGTGAAAGTAAAACATTTTTTTTTCATTAACATTACCATAATTCATTGAGTAATTCAAGCAAAGGTGTAAGATATGATCAAAGGAATGTACAAGGGGCATCTCAGTGGCTCACCTGCTCAAATGCATACCCCAAAGGCATTCTGTCTTCCCTTCTCTCTCACTGTCGATCTACTGTAAATGCAAAAAGATAAAGATCCCCAAAAATAAGTCAAATAAAGCTATATTTGTGCATCCTCTTTGAAAACTTAAAATATCTACTCCGAGTTAAAGTTTGGAGACCAACTTTCTGGCATGACGACTGCATCTCAGTCATTAATCTGGAGAAAAGCAGAGTTTTGTTTTATTAGTTTTCAAGCTTTTTGTGTATTCTTTAGAATTAGCATTCGTTGTCTCCCAATCCTAGCAAAGTTGACTAAATGGAAAAGCAAGCTGTTTAATATTAGCAGAGTGCAGAATTTTATGGTTAACAGTCGGTACATTAAAGCAAATTTGATAACACTTTATAATAAATACACATTATTAAACATTAGTTAAGTATTGGCAACTTCATAATTTACAAAGCAATACTCATGCATTAATAAGCACGTTATATATAAAGCAAGTTCTAAACATAAACTCTAAACTCATGTATAATTATAGAAATAAAAGATATTTCAACAGCTATAAATTTAATTCATTCATCATTAATGACATATTTATTAATGCTTTACTACTGCTCAATAGTGTTGCTGCAATGTATTTACTCTTACACCTTGATTAAAAAGAGACCAACTGTAAACCTTACTCCTTACTCGGTGAACAGCGTGTTACATTGCAATAATTACAATTTATTTATTTATTTATTTTTGTCTCATGAGATGATTACATGTCACACTGTGTAACTCATGGATTTGTAAGATAAATGATACACCGTGAGATAAAAGAAGGTGAGGGAGTCATGGGATAGATTGCTTAGACAAAGGATAAAACTTTAATGGACATGTTTGTGGTTTGGGAAAAAGAGACAACTTGAGCAAAGACAGATTGTGGAATTCACATTATTTTAGCATTGGTTTGTTTACACGGTGATCTGACTAAATGTAATGAAAGAAGATAAAGGCATTCTATGAGGATTTAACATGGAAGGATTCTTAAATTGCTCCAAATTAGTGATTAGATATTTGTGGCAGATATTTTTCTCTTGTCCAATTCAATCCTGTCTCACTGTAAAAATGTACAACCACAGATCGTTATCCGGATTAAGGAAAAAGTGTATTTACTCAAAGTCCTTGTACCAGTGACTAGAAGGATGAAAAGTGTCATGGCAAAACCTCTGCCCCCTATTGTCTGTGGTGTACATAATAGAAAAAGTGACTAAAATCCAGTTCACCATAGGCTTTTTTATGAAATAATGGGCTCCTCTGTTCAACCAAAAATCAGTCTTGTAACCTCTAGTACTCTCTATGAGACAGTGCTACTGAGAACATTCACCATGGAGAAATATCAACAAGGCCGAGGCATTCAGAAAAAGTGCAGACACAGTGTGGAAAAGGGAGCCCATAAATCATTCAGTTCTGTGGTTGCATTGCATTCTGGTCCAATACCTCTGCCTTGAGAGTCAGCAGGAAAAAAACTTGCAATTGTTTGGTCTTTAGGTTTTGTTGTTGTACGAATCATTCGCCGAACAAGCTAAACATCCACAGCACAAAACACAGAGGTCAGTTTTCTGATGACGGATGTTGCACCACCTCAGTCCAGACCTCTGCTTCTCTTCTCTCAGCTCCAGCCGCAACGGGATTCGGCGCATTCTCACGTCAGTGTTGATCTGACACTGAGCAAATGGCCCTGTAAGTGTATGGATACCACCCAGCAACTAGCACACATCCCAAAGTGCTCTTTTGGCTCCATCTGGACTCCAGCTACTCAGTGTTTTATTGACCAACTGAAGACGTAATAAAGAGAAAGTCGGACAAAAGCAGAAGTGGTGATGACTGATAAGATGAGAGATTTATGACTTGTGATTTGCTCTGGGAAATATTGTATTTGGTTTCTTTTGGGATCATAGAGTGAAGAAATTAGAGGCAGAGTGTTCAGTTGTTGATGGGTCAGACATTGCTGCCAGATGATGTTTGGAAGATGGAAGCTATGGCAGACTTTCAAAGCAAATGACTATGAACAAAACGTTATAAAGAGAGTAATATTTTGATGTGGAAGAACTCAATTTTCAAATGTGAAAAAATAGTATGTACTACTGTAGTATGGGTCAGTCTGGTGTTACAATGGCTATTTAAAATGATATTTGTTTACATTTGTTGTCCATTCATGCTCAGCATTCTTTCTGTGAGAAGTCTGCATGTCCTCCCCGTGTTACCATGGGTTCTCCCCGGGTACCCACCACCCAAAGAAATGTATTAGTCAACTGGTGACTCTAAGGGGCCCCTAGTGAATGAATGTAAGAGTAAATGGTTGTCTATCAGTGTCTGCCTCTAAATATCATCCCTGTGACTCACTGTGATGGTCCAGAGTGTTCTAAAGTTGCTGGGATAGGCCACCCACAACTCCTAATAGGAATAAGTAGAGGAAAATGAATGAAGAAAGGATTTTTTAAACTCATACAGTTAATAAGCACTCAAACCTCATGAGTTAACACAATTAAAGGTGCAGTGTGTAAGAAAAGGTTTCAAAGAAGGCATGTAGGTGTGAAGGTAAAGACGTTTTGTCCAAGGGGCAAAGAGAACTGATTTTATATCTTTCAGAGGGAGGGGTTTAACCTGAGTCAACTGTAATGGGACAAAAGTTCATGAAAGCTCAAGTCTGGAAACCCTGGTGTCGTTAGTGGTTGTAAGGGTTGGTTTGTACTAGTGGGGGAGTCGTTACACTCTTGTGGCGCATTACCCACAAATAAACATTTGTCCAAACATTTCACAACAATTCCGGGTGCTCGGTGGCAGAGCAATTGCCTCACAGCGAGAAGGTTGTGGGTTCGAGCCACAGTTCCTCCTGTGAGCAGTCTGCATGTCCACCACGTGTTACTGTGAGCTCTCTCTGGGTTCTTCCCACTGTCCAAAGACAGGCATGTGTGGGTCAATTGGTGAATCTAAATTGCCCCTAGTGAATGACTAACTTGCCATTGTTCAGGATGTACCCCGCCTCAGGCCCAAAGCTGCTGGGATAGCTCAACCTAAAGTGTTAGAAGATGAAAGAATGAATGAATTTAACAACAATTCCATCTCACTGTCTGCCCATTCAAATCAATGACTTGTTACTTTTCTTTTTAGTTGCCATCTCTGATACTTTCAGATGAATTTTGCACTGCCAAATCAAAACAAACTCACAGTGCATGCTATTTCTGCTTGAGTTTCTGGTGTTGATGTTCTACCATCTTCTAGTTTGAAGAACTGCTGTGTGGACAGAGATATTTTTATCATCTAAGAATACATGTCCTAAACAGAACTTTTGCACCAGTATTGGAGAAAGTTAATCGAGTATCAATAAGCCTTCAATACAGTAGTTGTAGTAGTAGTAGTAGCAGTGTTTCCGGTGGAGCTTTAGCGCCGGTGTGGAGTCATGGTGGCCTGGGAAGGTATCAGCCCTGAGCTTAGTAGTGCGTCATCAACATTTTACTGGACCTTCTCCACCAGCGCCACTCAGAACAACGACCAAACCCACTGATGAATCACAAATGTCCAGGCAGAGCTCCAAACCTCGGCCACAGAGGCGGGAACAGGGAACACACACACACTGCAGAGGGGTAGGGACCGAGGGAGTGAGGATGTGTGTGGGATGGACACGGAGGAAGCACGGATGAACACAACGTTCCCGAATCCTGAGCTCTCAAGGGTTTCATGGATCCTGGAAAACCTGGAATATATTGGACCAATTTTCTAGTCATGGGAGAATCACTGCAAATTGGAGAAGTAACTGTGTAGAAGCAGATCTCAGGGCTCTGACTCACATTCCCAGGCCGGGCCTCCTCACTCACCGCAGGAACCGTGGAAAACAAAGACTGGGCTTTTTATGACGGAAATCTCAGTTTAATGTGGATAACACTTTTGTATTTAGGCCATTGTTTGCAGAGAAATGCGGGGTCGTTTTAGCACCGCCGCCAGACTTTTTTCAAAGTAAATGTGAGCGGTTTGCACTTGGATTCTGTTACAGTACTTTGTGGTTGCTGGATACAGGAAACATAAAAATCCACCAAATTGTGTTACAGCTACTTTTACAGAAATAGCCATGAGAACAGAAAGTAGCTGCGGTTTAACAAACAAAGAAGATGGTTTTGAGAAACTATGTTAATTAGGTTGTGGCAGAGTATTAAGAGCTGCAGTCAAAAGTGCATGTGACCCCAATGTGACCTTTCCGATCAAAGACACACTTAAGGGGCATGTGTGAATGCATGGGGTCGATATTCTACTGATAAACTTCAGTATTAGTTGGCTACTGTAAACTAACTAGTTACTGTAAGCAGCAGGAACAACAATGCTAATGAGCTTTAGCCTTCACATTTTTTTGTATAACTCATTTGTGTTTGTATGACATATGTCTATATGATAATGTGCTTAATGTAGGTTTTGCAGCTTTAACATAAAGTATATACACATGCTAATCTTGTCAGGAAGATCTCAGTTTAACAGTCTTTAATGAGGAAAAGCTCCAAGAACTATTGGTGTATAACTTAAGGTCCTCCATGTGCTGTTATCTGGTGTCCTGAATAAGTCCAGCATAACATACATTGACTTGTAGCGTGGGGCTTTTAGCTGGTGTAGCCCTAAATGCTTGTATAAATAGAGCAGCTAAATATTGAGCCACTCGCTAATGTTCTCTGCTAACACACTGACAGCACACATTCAGTTAGCTGCCTTTTCCAACCATCCGGTGTGGTGAAAAAATAAATAAATAAAAAAGATGTATTAAATAAGACAAAATGTTTAGCTATGTGTTTTTATATACATACTTTTATTTAAACAAATAAGTTTATGCTCAAATAAGGCTTAATATTAATTAGAGGTACCTCACCAACCTTAGTTTAGTTTTGGACAAAAGCACTCATTTCACACATTGTACTCCTCCTTTTTAAAGCATGTGAACAGCTATGGTAGCCCTGCAGGGACATGCTGTTTTCTGTGTACAAACCCAATGAAAGTAGGTCTGCATGTGGTAGTGTTTTGGTTGTCTGTATGGGGGCCTATTACTGCTCATGTGCTAGATATTATCCCTGGCCGGTTCTCTTATAAACCGGGCTTCCACAGCAAAGGCGCCCTCAGGAATGACAAGACAGCCAATTTCCTCATTTTACAAATTGGTTTGAGGCTGCTGTGATCTGCAGCTACTGTGTCCAATTAATGCTGTGTTGTGTCGAGGCCCCTGAGCGCTGAACTAATGGCCCTTAGGTATGCCCTGGCACTGCTGTCTTATTCCTCAAACACACACTCTGAGGCATGCAGAGGGACAACACATACACCCTCACCACAGTGACCCGTCAGTTTGGAACCTGTGATGGAGAAGTGTGGGAATGAGATGAGGAAGGGACAAGAAGTAGCTCTGTATATGTGGATGACCAGGGATAGTGGAAATAGTGAGGGACAAATGACAAAGTGAGGGTTGGCTCCAGACCGCTTGGCTCTATTGACTCAAAACCTTGGTGCTTTCTGTTTAAACCAACCACTTCTATTGCTAACGCACTTGTAGTGGCACAATCAGACCTCAGAAAAGTTATACCCCACTCATAAATGACAGACATCGTACACAAGTCCGCTGTAGTCATGTATTGTCACTTTGTTTTTATTTTATATATTTTAATTTATTTATTTATTTTAATAACCTTTTTATATGCCTCTGCTTGATTTTAGATAAATTGTTGCTGTATTACTTGTAGTTCAAAGTTTCCCTCCAGGGTCTGATCGGGCCACTACAAGACTAACAGGAATGCTACATGAGATGTAAATGATCAAGCCACTAAGTAGTAAGCCATTTATAACGCTATTTATGTGCAATTTATTGAGGCAAGGAAACTCGATTAGACATTGATACCACATAGACGTACTATTGTTTTTTGGTTTGAGCTGGGAACCAACTTTTCAGTTTCCAAACCAAGTTATTTTTGGCATGAACACATCATTTGGTTTGCTATTGGGTTTGGGTGCCATAACTGTCATAGAGCAGGTATTAAAAACAATATGTTTGCAGATTTTAAGTGTATCAACTGTTGTAACCTAAATACAACAATTTGACTTTACTCTATCCTAGAACTTCCCAAAAGAGACTAAATGCAGACAAAAGTTTGCAGAGATGTTTCTTATTTCTGCCCTTAAACAGACTGTACCTGATATATTTTTTTTATCTAGTCGGGGAAATGGTTTAAACCCCAAATAATATATTGTAAAAGCAATCAGTTTAGCAGGCTTTATTATGCCATCTACTGTTTTTATAAGGGATTGTAATAAAAAAGAATCTTTCTTCAGGAATGGCAAACCTTGGCCAATCACATCCTCACAAAGTCACATGCTTGAAAAGCAGCGCTCCCATTGGTCTAGGAAGTTTAATAGTTGCCAATAAAGTGTATTTTTAGCGCTGAATATGTCTGCAAAACAGCTCAAAAAAAGAAAAACTTCAGTGTAACTGTAAACTGCAAACTGTAATATGCAGATAAATGCTGTCAATTCAATCACCTAATATTTAAATGTCGAGGAGATAATTGCCGTTGTGACGCTGAAGTTGCAGCTAATCTAAAGCTAAACTCTAAACTTCAGTTTGGTGTAATCTTTTAGTAATTACTGTAGAACAAAATTTGGTCCAGTTTTATTTTTATAATAAAAGAAAAGCAGGAGAGGTCCCTAGGCTGCTTTTGGGGGTGAGTGGAATCTGAGACAGGGACGGAAAAAAGAAAATCAGGTAGAGGAGCTTTAAACATCATACATAGTCAAACATAGTCAAAATAAGCACAAATAAATCTCCCTTTTTAGCTCTTTGTCATTTATTTCTAAAGAACTTGCCCTTTCTGCCCTTCATTCATCAGCCAGAACAGTGTCAATTGCAACCTCCTCGTAATCCTTCTCCAGAGCCGCCAAATTCTCCCTGGCCTCCGAGAACTCCCCTTCCTCCATGCCTTCCCCCACGTACCAGTGAACAAAGGCCCTCTTGGCAAACATCAGATCAAACTTATGGTTGAGTCTAGCCCAGGCTTCTGCGACGGCCGTGGTGTTGCTCAGCATACAAACGGCACGGTGCACTTTAGCCAGGTCTCCCCCGGGGACCACTGTGGGCGGCTGGTAGGTGATTCCGACCTTAAAACCTGTCGGGCACCAGTCCACGAACTGCATGGTGCGCTTGGATTTGATGCTAGCCACTGCAGCGTTGACAGCTTTGGGAACAACATCGCCGCGATACAAAAGACAGCAGGACATGTACTTGCCGTGGCGAGGGTCACACTTTACCATCTGATTGGCCGGTTCAAAGACAGACTTGGTGATCTCGTCCACGGTTAGCTGCTCGTTGTTGGCCTTATCAGCTGAAATCACAGGAGCCATCGCAGACAAAGGGAAGTGGATACGAGGATACGGCACTAAGTTGGTTAGCAGGTCTGTTAGGTTGACATTGAGGGCACCAGTGAACCGGAGCGAGGCTGTGACATTCGACACCAGCTGACTCAGCAGTCGGTTCAGGTTGCTGTAAGTCGGGCTGGAGATGTTCAGGTTGTGGTGGCAGATGTGGTAAAGCGCCTCGTTGTCCATCATGAAGGCACAGTCGGAGTACTCCATGTTGGTGTGGGTGGTCAGGATCGAGTTGTAGGGCTCCACAACAGCAGTGGAGAGCTGGGGAGCAGGGTAGATGGCAAACTGGATCTTGGCTTTTTTATTGTACTCAACCGAAAGGTGCTCCATCAGCAAAGAGGTGAACCCAGAGCCTGTGCCGCCTCCAAAGCTGTGGAAGATGAGGAAACCCTGGAGCGCAGTGCACTGCTCACTCTGTGGACACAACAGTTATTATGATACATTAACAAAGGTTTTTTTCAAAATGCATCTGGATGTAGGTTTGAAGTAAAGATGCTTCATCCCTCATCCAAGGGACTGTTAGGTCAAGGGAATATTTCAAGTAAATCTTAAGTTACCACATGGACTAAGAAATGAAATATGGGTCTTTTTAGATAACTAATGTAAAACTGTTCGGAAGTTTCTTGAGTCACTGACAGACACTCATAGATGCAAAATAATAATTTTATTCATATTGGTCACTAGTGACAAAATAGAGTTTATTATTTAGTCTGGTTGATGCCTGCCTTAAAGTGATCCTGACAAATTAGAAGAAAAACTTTTTAGCACAGCATAGGATTTAACTCTTAAGATTGTAAAAGTTTATGGGAAGACTATAATGCAACTACTCTATGGCCCTAATAACGCAGACATACTGGAAGCCAAAAACATGTTTGGTGTGTGCACCAACAAGGAACTTCTCCAGATCGCAAAGGCATTGAAATCCAAGGGCGCTTTTCTGACTTTCACGTTTGGTTTAAACCAAATCCTTAAGGGTGAAAGCACCAGCAGACTGTGGCTCTTTGGTCCAGCAGAAAGAGTTGGTCAAGACCAAACTGAACTAAGGTCCAGTTCATTTGTGAAAGCACATTTGGCGACAGTTTTGGGCTTTCAGACCAAATGCAGGAAGTCATGGCCAATTAAACACATGAAGAAGGGTGAACAGAGGAAGGAAAATAAGGCAAATTGATATGGTTGGCTTAAAAAACACATAAAATGCATAGATTACATTGTTTTATGATTTGTATGGCTCTTTTTTATTGCTACACTATGGCAGATGCTTCCTGTGTAGCCAACCATTTTATAATAAGTGTTATAGCGATTCAAATCATGTCTGAAACAGTGCAGTTTCTGCTGTTTGTATCCTAGTCTACATTCAAGTAGCCTAACATTTTTGCCTTATGCTAATCTCATTATTCTATATTTCCTTCTGTTTCTACTGACGGCAGTAATTAGAGCATTACGGATTGTCTGCTTTTAAAAACTGTACTGCGAAACCAAAAGTTCTGGACAATATGTGAGTTCTAAATGCAGCTTGGTGGACTGCAAATGCCCCAAATGTTATAACACACCCATGACCCTAATGCACAGGTCTCCTCATTATTTTGGTATGTTTAGACATTGCACAACTTTGCTGAAATGCTGCCCCGGTAAATAAATGCCAAGATGAATGCCAAACACAGACCACTCATATGTTCTTATGAGTGTATACCATTGTCAGTGATCTAAACAGTGTTCTTCTCACCAGTTTGCGGATCCTGTCCATCACAACGTCAATCATCTCTTGACCAACAGCATTGTGTCCTCTAGCGTAGTTGTTAGCAGCATCCTCCTTCCCAGAGATCAGCTGCTCAGGGTGGAACAGCTGACGATAGGTCCCTGTTCGCACCTCATCTGAAAAAAGGCAGGTTCATTTCTGAGTCCAGCGTGTACATGAAGAGATCTCCAGTGGTGTTTTTTATTGAACAGTTAGAGTAAGTACAGTAAAGTACAGATATAGGGGTAGAAATCTACTCAAGTCAAAGTAAAAGTTTTAAAGTACTTGCTTTTAAATGTACTTTAAAGTATAAAAGTAAAAATATTTGACCTAACTTTGACAACTAATGAATATAAAATGTATTAATAAAAAAGGTTGGTTGAATAGTAATTAAGAGGGATTAAAAACTCAATATCAGAGTCACATGGAGACTATATCCTTGTAGCAGAACATTATGAAAGTACTGTTCCTTAATCAGTGTGATCCATGTATGTCCAAAAACTAGTGCAAAAGCCAAACACACAGTTTTTTATTTGATTACACGTGGCTCCACACAGATAGGTGTGGTGTGGACTCTGACATGTTCAGAGCATCCTTTATAATGGCTGAAGGTCTTATTAAATCATTTTAATTTAAAGTGAAGTTCATCTGTATGTGTCTGTTCAATAGTTTGACAGATCAGAGAGAGTGTTCAAGTGTGCTTTGTAAAACGAAATAGTTACGTAGCACTTTAACTTGTAAAGCCAATGCAAAAATGTAATGAAGTAAAAGTAAAAAGTTCACTCTTTTAAATCTACTCAAATACAGATACTGGAAAATTGTACTTATGTGCAGTACTTGAGAATTTGACTTTGTTTACATTCCACCACTGACTGAGAGAAACAAAAAAGTTACCAACAACTGTGGGCTCCAGGTCGAACAGAACACCTCTGGGCACTTGTTTCCCAGTCGCGGTCTCACTGAAGAAGGTGTTGAAGGAATTCTCGTCCAGTCCAGAGCAGTTGTGACGGGGCATGTAGCCGTCAGGTTGGATCCCATGTTCCAGACAGTACAGCTCCCAGCAGGCATTGCCAATCTGAACTCCAGCCTGACCCACGTGCAACGAGACAACCTCCCTCTGGAGCAACAGACAGGAGCAATGATTGTGTTACTATTTACATTAAAATATACATTATATATAATTATACATGGGCTTTTTGACAAAGACCAAAACATTAAAAAAAACTCAGTTTATAACACAATCCAGTTTTTACAAATACTCTGTTGCTTAGTAGTGAGTAATTATTTTAAAGCATGACCAACAAAACTATTCCTGTGTCAAATGAGGCTTGGTGCCTGATTTAACACCAGTATGTTGTTTCTGTGTAGCAGTAACAAAGAAGAGGCAAACACAAAGGGTCAGAAGAAAGAAAAAATGTAACCAAATTGCCTTTATATTTTATGGAAACCCAACTATAGACACTCAGCAGCCACACTCTCTGCTGATCCTCCATTACCTCTGAATAAAGGGGCATGTGACCCTCCCTCCAGAATATGTATCTTGCATGAAACCATAACATCAATTGATCACACATCTTATCAGTATATGCCTCAGGCAGTGCAGCTCCCGGAGCCCTTAAAGAGGCACCAGTCCTTTAAAGCAAGCCCGGCTGAAACTAGAACTAGCAATAAAATATTTTTTTAGATTTACTGAATGACAGTTTAAAAGTAATCCACTCACTGTGCTGTGTGCGGCACTTTGCATGATGCTCATGACGGAGAATCTCTTAAATCCTATTGGGTGAAAGTAGGGGTAAGCTGTAGGGGTTAAACGCCCCTCTAAACACAACAGTGCTCTTCCCCCAGTTTTAAATAATCACAGGCCAACCATGATAGTCTCAAGCTTACAGTGCTGTTACCATAGCAACATGGGTTTTAGTTCTACATTGTTAAAGTAACACTAACTAATTCTCCCCGATGAAAAAACTATAGCTTAAAGATAAGTTTTAAAGTATTTTTTGCTCAGGTTTATTTTGATACATAGTATGGATTGACATTATGTCTAAAATCAGGTAAGTTCTAACTAACTTTGTGTGACCTTTCAAACATAACACCACCAGTTAGAGGTCAGGCATTTTAAAAAGTTTAATGAATGGCAATGTCCAACTTTATTATCTAATAACAAGGTGATGCTGAGATCTAAACTAAAGTACACACACAGACCTGCTGCAGGAGGCCCATCATAATCTGCCCCCAGGCCTGACTTTAGGCCTGTCTGATCAACAGTAGAAGCTCTAGAAGCAACCACTGTATGAAAGCCTTGAATTGTATTGTTGCTTTCCATCAAATATTGTCATGCTTCAAACTTTTGTCTCCTCATTTAAAACAAATATGTCATGGCCAGTTCTGTCCATGTTTCTGTCTCACTTCCAACTATTGCTGCTGGAATTACAGTAAACTGAAGCTGCCCTGTGTGTTCTACTTATAGCCCGAGTCCTATAGTGATGGGGAAGTTTGTGGTGGTAAACACTGGCCATTACCCATCGTGCTCCACTCTCAGACGTCAGAGCGGCTTGGACGGCTTCTCGAAAACGCAGGGAATTATAGCCCTGTGTCAGTCAGGGGCCCGGTCCGGAGACTCACGCCATTGTCTCCCGTTTAATCACACTGGTCTGGGTGTCTTTTTGTGGTGCAGTTCATCTCGTGTCATTTCCTCCGATGTGTGTGTATATAAGTGTGTGTGAGGAGCTGCTGGATGCATTTGATCCAGCGTGTGTTTACTGTTTTGTGGTGAAGCCAGGGGATGTGTGCATGTGTGACTACTGAACAGCTTCTGTTTTATGTTGGAGTTTCCATTGCCTGTTTCCCCGTCTCGTAAATGAGGTTTATTCACCAAAAAGGCTGTCGTTAAAGTACATCCTATTTTCCTTCACAAACACTTTAGAGTGTGAGTTTGCTCTAAAAACACGGAGGATTTACTCTGTGTTGATACATGTTCATCCAGCTGGAAAAGCAGAGGTGGGCATCTGTGCAGTCTTCAATTGTTTCTCAAATAATTGCTCAGGTTTCAGGAGTAGGTCATAGCTTAAGCGGTTTAACTGTACTGCTGCCTTTATTCGGGTTTAGATGCATGGTGGAAAATCCAGCTAATTAGTTGGAGCTTAAACAAAACTTTTCATTGGTCTTAAAATGTGTTGGTGTTGCTGTAAGCTCAATCAGAGGTGTTGAGAACTTGAGTCACATGACTTGGACTCGAGTCAAACTTGAGTTGCAAAGTTAATAACTGACTTAAGAAAATGGTAAAAGACTTGTGATTTAACTTGGACTTGACCCTCTGACTTGAAAAGACTTGATAGTTTTATATATAGTTATGTTATTTGAAAACTTTGAAAAGAAAACATTACATGTCCCAAAATCTTTTAGGGTTGTATTAGTCTGTTGTTGTTTAAAGGACTTGAAAGGATTTGAAACTCAAAGTATAGGACTTTGGACTTGACTTGGCCTTGTGGGCCTTGACTTGGGACTTTCCTGTCTTGACTTGCGACCTGACTTGAGGACAAAGACTTGCAAAACAATGACTTGGTCCCACCTCTGAGCTCAATCAACATTGATCTTTTTTGCATTACAGTTGTCCCTCGCTATAACGCGGTTCACCTTTCGCAGTCTCGCTGTTTCTTGGATTTTTTTTAGTGCAATTTTGCATGCTTTTTTTTTTTTTTTTTACAGTGTATGAACGCGCATTGTGTTCTGCGTCCTGATTGGCTAAGGGACTGTAGACCATTGTTAATCAATCTCCTCCGTGCCGTGTCTCCTGTACAGTACAGAATTTGTTCGGCTTGCCAAATTTACATAAATGTTCAATCGAAATGTTCGCTAGCAGTACTTCGTGGATTTCGCCTATTGCGGGTTATTTTTGGAACGTAACCCCCGTGATTAACGAGGGACCACTGTATTTGCATTGGTCTAATGCTGAACTCCGAGCCAGACATTTAAGGTAAATTTCTAACTTTTATGAAACATATAAATATTTAGTGTTGGCAAAATTGGACCAGTTTCATTTTTTTCAATAAAACAACAAAAGCAGGAAATGTCACTTTGCTGTTGTTGGGAGGTGAGGGGTGCATTTGGCAGAAAACACTTGCACATGTCTCCTTGGCTTTATTATCAAGGTTTTTAATAGATGAGTATTTTCAGTCTGTTCTGGAAGCTTCGGCCAGTCACATGCTCGCCCCTGAAGGATAAGAGAGTGTATGTTCAGCTTTGATTAAGTCTTTTTACACAGTGAAACAACTCAATAAAAGGAAAACAGTAGAAAAAAGGGGATTAATATTGGCAATGCATGTACAGATTGTTTAATGAAACAGAGAAAATCTGTAAATGGTAAGCTTTAAATGTAAGACATTTAAGGTAAGCTTTAAATGTCGGTTTTATGGGGTAGTGGTAAATTGGTCCAGTTTGAACTTTTTTAGCAAACGGTCTCTATAGGCTGCTATGAGGAGTCAGTGGTGGGTTTGAGACAAGCAAGGCAAAAAAAAAAAGAAAATCAGGTTTCATTTTCCTTGTTTTAAAATAAACATACATGACTTCAGGCACAGCTTCTTGATCACACACTTGCGTAATACGTAATATTCATGCTGTATCATACATGGAAGTTGGCACATGGCACACAGTCAGCAGAGTTGGAGACAGACGAGGACAGTGGTGGAGCCAGGTCGGGAGGGGGGGGGCTGATGGTTGGCTTTATCTTGAGGAGCAGAGTGCCGCCTGACGATAAGAACACATGCTTAATACCATAACAAATGCTGCGCTTACATCATGTCAGAAGAGTGTGTGGGACAGGAAGTGAGTCTCTGCGCTCTATTAAAAGCCCCGGCAGTTGTCAGGCCGAGTACTAGTCTCCTGTTGACGGGCTGTAACATATTCTTCAGCCGCCACACACTTAGCGACTGTAAAGGGGTATAGCAATATCCTGAATCAACAGTGCCCCACTCCGTTTGTTTGGATATCACATTTCCCTGGCAACCAGATCCACATCGAGGGTCCGCTGGGTCTCGGCTGCAGATTGGTGGCCACCAGAGGAGCCCCAGAGGACGCTGGACACTAAAGCAAATAGAGCAAGTCCAGGCTGTTATTGTTTGCTCAGAGGAATGAGAAACAGAAAAAGGGTTGACAAAAGTAACACATGATAGCTTCAGGAATGAGTGCTTCATTTGAGTAGATGTTTAGTTTGAACCACACATTTCAGTGCCATGTTGTTTTTCAGAATTTGACTTTGAAGGAGACCTTTGCTTGCTCTACATTTATTGCTCTACATTTTGAGTCAAACAGTTCTGTCGAGAAAAAGGGGAACAGGAACAGGAAGCAAACAAGTGGCAACATTGAAGGTGGTCAAAGAAGAATAGTAATAAAAGCTTGGATTGTGAGAACTTAAATACAGCCATCTACCAACTCATACACCAACTTTATTTTCTGCTCATATGCATAAAGATTTTTAGGATAGCTCAGGTCTGTTTTT
Organism: Rhyacichthys aspro; assembly: GCA_036850595.1. NCBI lineage: Eukaryota > Metazoa > Chordata > Actinopteri > Gobiiformes > Rhyacichthyidae > Rhyacichthys > Rhyacichthys aspro. The sequence continues at coordinate 4,126,597 of CM072167.1, forward strand.
TTTTATTTTTACATTAATCGCTGATATTAGGGAATGTAGGTGTGTACGCCTTTAAGTGTTAGTTCTGCAATTATCTCACAGTCATCCAGGATCTACCAAGACCAGGTCCACACTTCAGAAGCTGACAAAGGCTTCATGGCAACCCCCAACATACCTGGACTTCCCAGGACCACAAGGACAGATGTCTTTATGTGATCAACTGTTGGCTTTGTGACCGACCAGGCTGGAACACTCTCCTGCCCCTTGGAAACCCACAACAGGTCTAGTTCAAATATTAAAAACACCATGAAAAAATGTGTTTTGTAAATACTACTGCTACTTTTAGTAAAAAAAAGAAAAGAAAAGGCAATTCCCCTGACAATTGATCATTCTTCTAGCAGTGAGGAAACAGTGCCATTGACTTGCCACTGACTTCTAAAATTTAGAGTGACTAAGTGTTCTCAAAGGGCCAGATTTCCCTTGGGATCAATAAAGTATCTAATATAGCAAGCATGTACCGTTTTTAAAATTGCCATGTGCTGTTTGATGATTTACTATGAGAAATTGCATAAATAGGCATGGATAGATGGCACATATACAGTATGTGTATCAGGTTTTATCAATAAAATGGCAGTGCTTTTAACAGTAGCCCTTGTTTTATCACAAAGCAGAAAACTGTCTCCTTCAGCATCATAGTAGAGCAGGTAAAGTGTGGCTATTTGTTGTAACCAATTTCAAATCTTCTGTTTATTGTCTAATTGCACATTTTTAATCATTGTGTCATATTTCCTATGCCTCATCTTTGCACAAACAACAGCAGTCTTTTCTTCACAAATGGTTTTACGTATTTACATTTTCACACTTTTATTAAGACACTAAAGCAAAAGCTCACCCATTCTAAATGACTTTGCTCTATTTTTGCACACAATATCTACTTTAAGCATTACTTCTTGTCTTTAAAAAAAAAATCTAAGTATATCTGAAACCGAATAAGTTTTAATGGCTGCAGAGTCTGAGCACAATTTGAGTTAGACGTTAATAGCAGGGCCCACTGACTCATTTAGAGTGTTCTCCCAACAGAAACAACAGTGGCCAAGCACTTCATGATTCAGGAATGCAAAGTCCAATGCTGTCACTGAGTTTCCAGAGAAGAACGAGGGCGGTGATGGTGGAGTATTTTCATTGGAGATGCAGCCAGAGGAAGTGAGGGAACTGAACAAAATAGACCTCCGTTTACGAGCCTCAGTTGTTTGTCCAACAATTGCTCTTCTGTGATCACGCTCTACAGTCATCTACCGCATTTGATACATTTTGTGTGAAAACTTTGGAAAGTATATCCCCAACTCATTACAGCTAATCACAAGCACTTATTGAATCTCTGCAGAGCAATCCAAGAAAAGCAACAGGAGCCATTCAGCCTGGGATTTTGCACAGTTTCATTCTGGATGTGAAATCGGAGTCAGTTACACTAACACTCATAAACACAGCAGCTAGTTATTCCCTCCAAATCACACCAGAAGAGCTCTGGATGACCCAGGCCCCAGGGTATATTTCAAGCTGTTAAAGTTCATTCAGCAACCTTGAATTAAAGTAAATCAAACTTAAGTATCTAATTGAATGATAATAGAATAAATGTACTGGATGTTGACACTGACCACATCCTAAACTAAGCAACTATAAACTAAACTAAGCAAGTATAATATACCAATAAATGCTAATTAGCCATGTGCTTTTTGGTGTCACTGTTATAAGGCACAGTTAACCAAACTATGTTATGCAATGTACAAATCACGGGTCAGCCCTGTGATTTCTGTATAAAAACTCACACTGAATTGTCTCTTGCTTTTTTCCCCTTTCTATGTGAGTGTGTGTGATAGTTTACTGTACATTACTATGACCAAATATAGAAGTACTACACAATTACATTACTACGACTATTGTCAGGATGTGGAGCAGTGGCACTGAGACCATACTACGAATTTACTGAGAGAGTGCTCGCGTGTCGTCAGGGTTATAGTTTATATTTATCTAAGTTACAGTTTGTGATTAGTTTGGAGACTGTGGTTAAAACAGTGGAGCGACTGACGCACAAAAGGACGGGTGCAGCCAGTGGACGTCTGAGATCACTGAGCTGCAGGATGGAACACCAGCATTTTTTTTTTCTCGGTGCCACTGACAACAAAACATGTTCATTCTAGTTGAAAACACTGGTAGAAACATTAGTGTGAATCAGTGGGTCCCAAAATGGCTGACGTGGTAATATAACATTTTCTATACATAACATAAAGGTGATCCCCAGTTTGGTTTGACTACAACAAAGTCTGCAATATTTATTTCCTGCAAACCTTAAGAGTATATGCTTTTATCAGTTGTGTGCAAAAAACATTCCACAAAAAAAAGTTTTTATTTCACACTGGATGGTTTTTTTTTTGCGTGCAGTGTGAGAACTGTTACATGGCACTCACTCATAAACCCCTCTCTGTCAATACAGATGTAATACAACACCTTTTCCCAGAGCCACATTATGAAATAGGTCATATCAAAGCAAATCTAATCTCCTAGCTGTCAGTACAGTGAGTCAGAACAAGCATGATTTTAAGATATTTTTGTTTTGAAGGAAGTGAGCTCTACTTTATGCAGGGAATAATATAATTATTGCTCAACACCAATTTTTCCACTTATGTTTGTAGACAATGCCTTTATTGTGATCATAGTTTAAGCAAAAACCTGAATGAATTTAGTATTCCGTCAGTTGGCAGACCAAACCAATACCACAGTTCCCTGGCTTGTGTTTCAAACTATTGATATGAGGTATACTACTAAGTATTCACTGGAATAAAAGAGAAGTAGAAGTAGAGAGAGTAAATCCTAGTTTATAATGGTGCAAGAGGAGATATCAGCATTAACTCCTGTAGTAACTGTGCCATATTGTTGGTATGCTAATTTGGAACGTTACACACTCTTTTGACAATGCAACCGCTTCCAAAAGAGTGCCCTACTGACTTGACCCATAATCAAGTGGAAGCAGCAACTGACAGCCATCCATTCACTATGGAACATTTGTCAGTTCAATTATAGCTACATGTCTTTGGATGGTGCAAGGAAGTTGGACACCGACAGAACCCACTGCAGCAACATACAAGCTCCACACAGAAAGGCCATACTCTGCCTTGAAATCAATCCCACAACTTTTTTGCTGTGAGGCATTGTGCTAACCATTCAGATTTATTTTTATTTTTTTACTCACAGCTGATATTAAAGACCAGGAGCCTCATTTATAAAAGAGCGTGGACGTAAATCTTTATATTATACCTCATCCACCACTTGATTCAACCAAAGAACAAGAATGCAAAGCAATTTATGAATATAAATATTACCTAAAGATGAGCCACTATTGAAAAACCATTAGTGAAAAGTAGGCACAAGCCTGTCCATTCAACGTTACACACTAATGTGGAGGTTTATAGCATAGCTATAACATAAGTTAATACAGCCCTGGATGAAGAGTTTGTAAAAGTAAGGTCAGGGTCATTTCCAGTACAACAGACATGTTTATATAAAAAGAAATAGCATCTGTTCTTTTTCACAAATGATTATTGTTTAAGAGACTCTTCCTGCATAAAATGTATATGTTTTTCAAGAAAATTGAAAGTTAAGAATATCAAACACACTTCAAACGTTGATTTGACAACCTGCTTCAGTTTATCTTCTCACCGTGTGGGTCACCTTTGTGCCATGTCTCCAGAGGGTAAGAGACAAAACATCCTATAAGCCTTTATCTGTTTTATAAATCTGTACAACTAAGTCTGTTGTCAGTGTTCATAATTGTGTTTATGTGAAGTTAATAAAGGCAAATATAATCAGCAACTTTTCCAAGCAACATTTCAAAATTTCCCATAAAACGTCTTTTCAAACATAAATGAAAGAGTCTGTGAGTAGTCGAGTCTCAGTGATCAGTCCTTATCTGAGCTGATCACAGAGGTCTGACCTTTTGGCTGAATGTGTGTCATGTGTCTGAGCACATGAGCACCAGTCTGACGGACACCACACAAACACACAGTGGAACCATTTCCAGACAGGGCTGTTTATCTTCATGGAGCCCGACAATCCAGATAATTATTTTTTATGAATGGAGAATTGAATGATGAGAAATGGCCTTTTCATTCAATTAAAGCTGTCTGCCATTAGGACTTTATTGTGGGTATCTCACAGTAATAAATGGAATTTACACAATAAGGATTCTTCATAAAGACTTTGTATATAGTTCAAAGAGGGTTTTTTTTGCAAGTCACAAGGCTCCATGCATGCATTACGTAAACAGAGAGTATGCGATTTTTAAATGGATGTGAGAAAAAAAAAAGTATGAAAGTAGGAATTATTTGTGAAAAAACAAGACTTAATATATAATCTAGGCTTAATTATCAAGGATTTTATGAGAATTTTCAGTACTGAACAAGAGTTTTGGCCAATCACAGCTCACTTCTTGAAAAAGGAGCGCTTCCATTGGTCAACACTGATGTCAATAAAGAAGTCATGGCTGCCAATAAAAGAGAGAAAGTGTTTATCCAGTGCTAAATACATTTTTTTTTTTAGAGAAACAGAGCAAAAACGAGAAACATCAACTGAGAAAAGCTAAGAAAGGTGAAACAGGGATAAACACGGGCAATCACTGATGCTGAAGTTGAAGCTAAAGGTTTACAGTAAGCTCTAAACTTTAGGTTGGTGTGATGTATTAGTATTTTGTGGAGGTAAAATTGATTTGGTTTTACTTTTTGGCTGCTGTTGGGGGAGAGTGGAGTCTAAGACAGGGACAGCAAAAAGAAAATCAGATAGTGAAGCTTTAATGTATATATTTTGTTATTATTAAGGCACATCACATGGACAGTGACAGAGAAAAATGACAACATCTCAACTCTTTAGCGGCAACCAACAATATCATAAAAATTATGGAAGCATTTTATGGGAAAGCCATCAAAAAGTTGTATCCTGCCAGTTTTGGAAATGTCCTTTAGCTCACCACCACCTGCTTTCTGAGAACTGAAAACATGTCGAAGTTGGAGCTGGAAAAATATTTCTCACACATAGACTACAGACATGGACACAATTTTGTGCACCATCTTATGTCACTCGAGTTGTCCAAATAAAAATTAATTTGCCATAAACATCATTGACAAATTAATCATAAAAATTATCAATAATAATTGTTAGTCGCAGCCCTTAATATATCGTTTATCTGCACTCCTGCCAATCAGAAAGGAGTTGGTCTTGGTTTTATTTGTAATAAAAAGCTCAAATCATATTATATTCTTTTGTGAATGGCTTACAACTGCATTATTGACATTCATTTAGCAAGTGTATGAATCGGTGTTGTATAAAAGGTACAACAAAACCTGGTACAGTTTGTGATGCAAACAAGAAAAAAAAAAACCTTCACCCAACTGCAGTGACTTTAATAAACCATCTCTCTTCAGGTTGGGCTCCGGTGGCCTCTCTGTGCTGTATCCTGTTTCACCGCCTGTTATTACATAGACTCACTATTTTGCACATGCACTTGTTTCTCCAGGGGCAGCCATTTTCATCAAAAACACAGGTCTGAACGCGGAGGTTCTTTAAATGTTTGCAAAGCGACCCGAGTGTAATTACAGTGCCGCGTGTTTCCTTATGGCTCGGTATGTGGCGACCTTGAGTAGCCTAACTGCACTGGATGTGTATATGTATGTATGACTGTGTCCATGTGGCTGTGATTAACACCAGAGCGGAGTGGGGCGCAGTGTCATGTGGTGAGAGTCCCACAGTGGGTCTCGCCCTGCACCACCCCACCTCAGGGACAGGGAACACCCAGAGTGCCACCTGATTGGACTGGGCCTGTTTTGGGGGCCAAGAGAAACTTTAGCCGCCTCACTCACCGTCCATTAAAAGTATTTGTTTGTGGAACAGTGTTGGGGTCACAGTCAGAGTGGTAAGTATTTTCTAATAAACATTTTATTGTGCACCTATTGCTAAATATAAGTAAGTGTTCCAGAAACAGTTTGGCTTGGTCTTGGTGTTCGTTGGTGTTCGGAGCAAACTATTTACTCAATGGATCAAAGGTATTAAAGTGGAAAAAACAACATGCAATTAAAACTCAGAAGCACATGGCAGCATTAAAAAACAAATTGTATCTTATGTACATGCTATTCTTGTTTTAATACATAGGATTGCAAAGTATCAACTGCTACAGCACTATAGTGAATATAGTTTAGCTAATGAGGCCTAGTATGTTTCTTGGAAAAGGCCTTGTTTTTGTTTGTTTTTTTACATAGTTTTAAGGACTTGCAGTGTTTGGTGTGATTTAAACAGACTCTGGTGCAGTTGCTCTGTTAGCATGATTAAAGTAAGTGTAGTTTGGCAATATTTTTACATTGGATGCCCTTCCTGGCACAACCTTCTCTATTTACCAGGGCTTGGGACCAGCACATACTGGACTGTAGCTGGAGTTGCTCCCCATCGGATTCGAGCCCCCAATCTCCTGCACCCAAACCAGATGCACAAACCTCTTCGGAGTTCTGAATAAGTGTGAATGCTTCCACACAAACCTGAGGGCCCACCAAACACGCCCTGAGACCCATTCAAAACAGAGGTCTCAGTGCGCTTCCAAGTGAACTCTGGTATGACATGATTAAAGTGTGAACCCCAAGGGAACCAAAGATAAACCCAAACAGGAAGAGCCTTATAAACTGGCGACAAAAACAACACGAAACAATATTATCCAAAAAATTAGCAGAGGGCAAACATACAGCACTGAGTGAGGTAAATTAGCTTTCAAATTGTTTTCATGTGATCAAGTAAATGGTTAAAGAAGAGAGTATGTTCAGTTCCTTCCTATAATATGATGATGACTAATAATAATCCAAAATGTGACATTAAACTGAAACAAAAAATCAAATAAATCGAGACTAAACCACTGAATTTATAATGTAGCGCCAAACCAGGACAAAAAAATGACAAAATATAGGTCAAAACTAAACTTTGCTTTCCTCTAATCAGATTTCATCCATGAATGTCTAATCTCTACAGTAAAACAAGCTCAATGCAAACCCACCAGTTACCATTTCATCTCCAGTCATCAGATTGAATCCAGCCGGACTCAAATCCACGTCATGTGACTGGAGAGCGCCCCTCTGCTGTAGTCAGATCCTATTGGCTCTCCACTGAAACTGCACTCACAAAAAAGCCTTCATGTCCAGCGCTGCCTCCCACTGTGTTCCCATTACCTAATCAGTGGCTTACTCCATCTGCCAAGTAGCACTGTTTAATCCACAAGAATTCATACGCCTTTGACTAATCCCTCTGTGTTTGTGGAGAGAAGTCGGGGTCATCTGTAGCGTGACAGCACCTACGTGGCACAAGCAGTTGTCTAATCTATTAGTTGAGAAAGAGAGGGATGTGAAAGTGCCAAAATGGACCCAAAAACAGGTCTAATCCAGGATAAACACTGTCTAAACCAGGTCATATTGGACAAAACCAGGACTAAACCAGGTCTGAACCAACTCTAAGCTATAACTTAATCAATTCAAATGAAAAACTGCACAAGACAAGTACTAAAGCAGGTCTAAACAAGCAGAAATGCAATAATAAACATGGTTACATGACTAAATCAAGAGTGAACAGGGTTTAAATTGCACAAAACTAAACCAAGACAAACTAGGACCAGGCCAAGACCAAACTAGGTCCAAACCATGACTAAACTAAGTATAAATCTAGACTAAACCTTGGACTAAACAAAGACAACCACAGCAAAGCTAGGTATAAACCAAGACAAAAAAAAAAGACTGAACCTAGATACAAATCAATACTACACCAGGACTTTGGACTTTGACTGAGAGGTAGGGTTCATCCGGCAGCCATCTACAGTATAAAGGTCCCTGCTACCTGATTGACTGACTCCACATATTCAAATGTCTCTGAAATCATTATTACAAAGACGAAAGTCAAAATTTCAACTGCAAGAGAGTCTCACATCTGCTTTATCAAGTTTGTGGTTAACTAGGACTCAACAGCTGGACACTTTTTATTCTGAGAGCTTCGAACTTGTCCAGAAACTTCAGTTCAGAAGCTCAAGATCTCATATTTCTGAAATGATGTACAGTAGGAGAGACCCAGCTCTGCCTCAACCTTTCCTCTGCATCAGATGTAAAAAGTTCTGAACATCATGGATTTGCTATCTTAGCCAATATAGCAACATTAGCTATGTCTGTTATTACCATGGCACTACCAACTTACCCTGCTGAAGGCTCAAGATTGATCCATGTTGTCTACAGTTAGCCCAGACCAGTGGCGCTGTCTCTACGTGAAAAAAATAAAATGTCTGAAAAGAAGGTATTTATTTATAGATTCTCTTAAATTATAGTATGGCTTAGTCTGGTGTAGTCGCTGCTATTTAAAAATGTAATAACAAAAGGTATCCATGTTTTCTACTTTATTTTAAAGCAACCCTGTGTTACCTTTAGCCAGTAGTTTGACAATATATATATTTTGGGCTAAAAGTTACTCAGGGCTGCTTTAACTATAACTGTGATTTAAACTATTTACAATCTAAACTTAAATTTGATTACAGTCACTTGCAGAGAGTTTACGTGAGATAGATGAAAGTCAATCACAATATAAATTCACTATACTATATCACATATCATATACACAATTGCTTGCTGTGTAAATTACTAAATACATGTATTTTAAAAATATTTTCTTAGGTAGTAACAGGCCTAGATGACTGGGAGTATCCACAGACATATAACAGTCAAAAGTGTTGCAGCTAAAACTGGCTCAAACCCTGTTTTAAGTCAATAAAATGCAGGACTAAAATGTATATAATCCAGGATATAATCCAGGACTACCCCACCAACAAGCTAGGAATAGTCTACACATATTTTTTCTTAACTGTAAGGATGTAACCATCACTAATCTCTGCACACCACACATCCACAGATACGCACATATCTCAGAACTTTGAAGACATAATCTAAGCCATTTCTGTTCACTGTCAGACATCAGACTGTGTGATCTGTGCTGATACTATTGTTTCTGTCTGTCTCCAAAAGTTACCTATTCTCATCCTCTGAGCATCAAGGGAAAAGAGGGAGTCCGTGTTTCGGAGAAAGAGGAGGGAGAGAAGAATGCACCGCGGCCCAATGTTTTGACAAATCTGGTGTCGGTGCAGCAGATATGATCACAGGACGTCTGCCAAGTGGCTGCAGGACACAGATAGTAAATCAACGGCAGATGTGACTGGACTGATTAGACCAACGGAGCATAAATTCCCCGAAGAGCCAGTGATGAGACGGCAGTCGTGTTTCCATAAAAGATCGAATTAAAGCTAATTTTATGTCACCAAAGACATAAAATAAACTTTGTGTGACGTCACAGACTCATGGATTAAACGGATTTCAAGAAGCCTGAGGGCAAAGAAATATAGGGCTGCAGTTTAGTGGTTTTCTGTGGGAAACTTGCAGAATACTTCCTCTTTCCTTTGGTTAGTCCCCTCCAAATTTCAATTTAACTGAATCTTTTGTTGCACTTCTGTGACAGCACCTTTACACGGCAGAGATTGTTCTCTGAGACCAGCACAGTGGAAACACAAGCTTTTTTAGGGTTCCACATAAGGCATTACCTGTACCTAACTGTGTGACTGTGCCAATACTACTATTGGGAAAATGCAACTTTAGAATAAACCTGGGACAAACAAAGTCCAAAAAATGACTGTGTGGAAAGAAAGTGATTCTAGAATAATGCTTCCATATCTGAGATGGCTGCTGTGTCCAGGCCTGTTCTTAGACGGGACCCACAGAGACCACACGCTTCTGGCTGCGCTGTCATTTGAGGCTTTTCCTGGCGCTGCTCGAGCCCAGGATGCAGGCCATTTGCAGCAGGAAAGTCTAACCACATTGTCTGAGCGCGGACCACCTAATTGCCCCACAACAAACAAAGTGTAAACTGAGGCTGATTATAATTTGAGCTGCGGGCCCCTACACGCTGATTGTAGAGGGGGGCCTCCAGCATCTATTTCATTAAGTCCCCGGGGCCAGCGGACTAAAGGATCTTATGGATATATATTTACCCACATTTCTTGTGGTGTGTGGTCAGAAGGGGCTCGATCCAAAATGGAGGTTTGTGCTGGTTCCTACAGCGGTGTAGTAAATATATGTAACACAAGCTCGTGCACACTGTAATAAGCAGCTGCAAGGAACTATGGGTCGTCTGAATGTGGAGGTGACAGAGTCAAAGAGGACACGACATGGCCCCATTTCAACCCAGCATAGTCTGTATGTTCACAAACGACACACTTATTACCCACGCATCAGTAACTGTGACCCTTGTTAGCACAGAGCATGAGACAAACACATAAAGTATGTTTTATAAGAAAAGTATAAAGAGGGGAAATGTGCAGCATATGATGAAAGAATAAAGCTGTAATCAGTTTAAACTTTTTTCACTTTTTTCTTACTGGCTCAAATTTTACAGTCAGTACATGAGGCACCAACTAATAGGCTCCAGCAACCCATTAAAATAAAATAAAATAAAATAAAATTAAATTAAATTAAATAAATAAATAAATAAATAAATAAATACATAAATACATAAATACATAAATAAATAAATAAATAAAATAAAATAAAATAAAATAAAATTAAATTAAATTAAATTAAATTAAATTAAATTAAATTAAATTATCAATTCAATTCAATCATGCATTATCAATCAACATACTATGGGTGATGCTTTGGCTAAATAAAAATAATCATCAATCAATCTATTAATTAATTCAACTTCACTTATATAACACTGTTACACATACAGCCTAATGCAACTCAAGATGCTTCACGATATAAAATCATTAAGGGTGGCTTTTTTTCCCTGTATTTCCCTCAGTAAAATAGAATAAAGTAAAATGGAGCAAAAAAAACCCCCAAAAACTCATAGATGTAAGAGGTTTCTCAATAGTGTAGTTTACCCTGAAATGGTGCAGTACAGCTCGGCTCAGTATGGCTCAGTTTGGTTCAGTAACCTTTCCATTTCCACTGTGCTGGTTCCAGAAAGAGACACCTGTTATAAAAGTGGACCAGACACCTTACTGTATCACTTTTTGGGGATGCTTCTGACTGCTTTTAGTAATGAAAACGCACCCGTACTGACCCGACCCGCACCGTATCGCTTCTGTGGAAACGAGGCTAACATGAGCCAGGACTTTGAGCCGTTGACACTTCCACAGAAATCTGAACACATCAAGATACATGCAAGTCAGGACACCTCCAAATGCGTCCTTAGATCTGATCTCTCAAGGTGTTCGAACTATTCACAACAGTTATAACCAATAATTAGAACTGTAAGTAGAACTGCCTTGTAGTCTGTGTACAATTTGACTTAGATTCACCCAATAAATCATATTTTTGACTGAGAGACCCAGATCTGCTTCAGCTAAACCTCTCCATGACTTCCTCAGCCCTTCACCAGAGCTGCTGAACCACTTCCCAAACGGAGGGAACATCGTCTCTTTGTTTTTGTCCTTTAATGTCTGCTTTAACGGCGTCTTAATTTGTTTGTAAAGTGTCAAGAAGGTTCCCCCTCAGCGGCTCCTGTTCTCAGCCGCTCCTGATCCAGTCTGAGCCTCTACGGCAGAGCCAGCGGTGAAAATAAATAAGCTGTTTGTGCATGGAGGATCTTCTGGCAGATGACATGTGGAAATAACAGCAAAGGTTTTCCCCAGATGCTCTTAAAATACACAGGCCCATGAAATAGAATCAGTTTATAACGTGTGAGGATCTGCTTTTCGAATGAATGCACCGAGAGTCACAAGACAGGCAGCCAATGTTATGGGTTCCAGATTTAACGTTAACGAACTTGGCACATTGGCTTTACTCTGTATAAGTCTGGGATATTTCCAGTGAAATGAAACAGCAACAGTCAATACTTGTAAAAGTCAAAGTGGTAAGCCATCATAGTAAACAGTTCATAACTGTAACAGTATTTTCTATAGTTGCAGTTTTCATGTAACCTGACTCTGCCAGATAGAACTGCTCCACAGAACATAGTCTATTTCACAGTACCATCTGGGAAGGCTCCTGTTGAAAGCGTTTGCAAAAGGGAGGCTCCTTCTGTCAAAAACTTGGTGTTGATTGGATGAAGCACTGACTAGTATCCGCTTAGCATGAGGTTTCTTTAACCAATCACAGCAACGATATGACGTGCCACTCTTTGAGCTTCTTTCAAATAAGAAATCTACTTCTGATAAAACTTTTTCGATAGCAGCGTCAACACTAATGTCTTTCGTCGTAGCCACGTTGAAAACAAAGAGGAGAAAAGAGTGCTTGTTGCTTTCTTCAAATTAAAAACCCGCCTCTACCTGTTAGTGCTGCAACATCATTGGTCAAAAGACTCCCGTGAGTCCACGGTTCGCGACTCAAGCGGTTTGGTTGGCGCAATACAAGATGGATTTACAAGAGTGTGGGAAACTCCCAAATCTCGCGAGAGTCCAGCTGTAGCGCAAGATTCGTTTTCATGTACATAATCTGTTACATTTTAAAGCTAATGCTAAAAGTCCATTAACTAATTATAAAAGGAATTATCTGTGAAAAAATGACACCTTAAGATGTGATCTAGGCTTTGTATTTAAGGATTTCAATTGATAATAGCCCACAGCAGGATTTTGGCCAATCACAGCTCGCTTCTGGTAAAAACGAGCGCTCCCATTGGTTGACACTAGGGATGGGAATTGACAACCGGTCTCACTCGAGAACTGTTTTTAAATTGTACAATCCAACGGAATCCTCTTGCATTTGTACATCATGATGTCAAATTGACTTGAGCAAAGGAGGGAATCACTGTGAGGAAGAAACGATCTAAAGCTCTGCTTTCTTATCCTAAACAAGACGAAAATTATGCCGTTTGCAACAACTGCAGGGCAAATACACACAACATGCTCAAACATCTCCCAGTGAAACTAAATTACAGGAATGCTATGTTTTTGATTCGCAGCGTAAAACTAAGTAACCTGTATGCTTTTGTTGACAGAAGATTTTCATTTTATTTTCTAAATTGTATTTATTATTCAGTTTTCCTTCCCCATTATGTACGATTTGCTATTGTTTAAGCATTAGGACTATGTTTTTCCACACAGAGCTATCAGGAATCAATAAGAGAATTGATTTAAAAAATTGGATTGATAAGCAGAATCACTGGCATTGAAACTGATAAAATCTTATCAATTCCCATCCCTAGATGACACTGATGTCAACAAGGAAGAACCATGGAAATACACCAAGGGTTATTTACATTGCAAAATACATCTTATTTTACAGTGAAACAGCTCAAAAAAGATTAAAAAAAATAGAGAAAAGAGCAGTAAATTATTATGGGATCACTACAGTTTATAACGGTAAAATCTGAAGCTAAAAGTAAAGGTATGCTCTAAACTTTAATAACTTGTGATCTATTAGTATTTTGTGATGAAAAATTGGTCAGGAAAGCTTGCTGCGCTGCTCATAATGATCACAATTATTTTTTTCTAGTATTTGGAAAAACGTGTTCATCTAGTAACACATTGTAATAGGAATGATCTAAAGAAAAAGGTAAAACAGCTTTAGATTTAAAAAATACTGTAATATTATGAGCAATATGTGCAAGAATTTTTGCATTTAAATTATAAGTATCCTATCCACCTCCCCAACCTACAGCAAACTAAATAAGCAGTGCACACATTTGCCTTTGACTTTAACTTCACATTTATTCATTCTATGTTGCTGGTTGTTTTATACATGTTTAGTGCAGCTTTGTGGTCAGTCTCCATGGTAACAAACCTCTGACCTGTTGATGTTATTGGTTGTTTAGTCCCGACTCGGCCTGTTTCATGTAAACAAACAGAACCTGCAACTAACCTGGTTTGAGACCCACTGATCCAGATCTGGGACTGTGGACATATCCAGTGTAGGTGGAATTGGTTCCACACCAAAGATAGGATTTAGACACAAAGGCAATCCACACAGTTAGGTGATGAACTGAAGCAGGTTTGAAAAATGGATGTTATATGTGTATATGATATTGTTTTATAATGCTTTATTTCTCGCCAGTGCATAATCATTTAGGAATTTTACTGTTTTGAATAGAAAGGAAGTTGTTTCTTTTGTAATAATTTGGCTTAATATTTATATAAACAAAGCGTTCATTGTGTGCACAAACAGTCCCTGTGTAAAGTGAAGCAGGGCTGATCCCCAATTAATGGATTTATGAAATAATAATTGCACATGATCCTACAAATGTTCTATTCAGTGTTGTTTTGAAGTTTTGTGTCAAATTGCAGTTCAATACAACTTTCCTCTCATTATGCACTGCACCCTTTCCAGTTCAGTGAAACCCACTCATCAGTGACTCATGTTCAGGCAAAATTCATTTACAACCTGCATTTGCATTCTTCTTCTTTGGTTGAGTCAAGGCGTGGAGAGTGTGTGATGTTAGGCGGATTTACATGTGTACCTTTCTGCTTCAGGAGAGATTTATAAAGCAGAAATTGCATGTTGGTGTGTAAATCTGGATACCTGTTTGTGTTTATCATTTAGTAGAGATCCTACGCTTTCTTTTATAAATGAGGCCCGTGGACATGAACACATAAATTCTTATGATACCACTACAGCTGCTGCGTCTACAGTACAAAGGGGTACAACAGCAATTCTTGTCATGATCCAGTGCAACTTTAGTCACATCCTGTCTTCAATTGCTCATATATAATCAAGAAAGACTACTAATTCTGTTCCCAAAATGGGTGATAGAAGATGGTGGTTGTAAAAGTGTATATTAATTAATACATGATGATCTGAAGTACCAAAATGACAGTATCAAAGATATCACCAGGGGTCGTGACCTCTGAGTCTGACTGAGCATGTGATTTCCAGCACAGCTTTCTCCCTATTAATCAAATAAATGGTTTGTTTCTCCTCAAGAGAACATGTGCTGAGCTGTGTGTATGAGACATTTAACATGAAGTAGTGTGACCCGCTGACCTTTGGAGGACACGTACCATCCCGAGAGGTCGTCTGTACTCTGGGGAGGGACCGTGTTTGTAGGCTTGTGTCACACAGACTGTCACTTCGATGAAATGCAGAGAGGGAATTTTAAGTGGAGAGAAAAACACAGTGGATTCATAACTCTGGGTTTGTTTGTAAGAATAAGAAGCAAGAATATAAAGGACAAAATGTCAACTTATATGACAACTGTATTTGAAACTGTTTAACAAAGCCCTATTTCTTGTTTCATCAGACTTACTAATTGTTTCTGAATTCAACATTAGACGCTGGGGAGCTGAGTTTGTGTAAAAGTATAAGAGCAAGTAAGTTTATGTAAATAATAAAAGCTTTTCGATTCTCAGGACTCATATACAAGAGACTCAAGCTTTTTTTCTCAAGAGAATGTTTACTGTTTTGCTATGTACAGTATATTGAGCATTAAAGGGGTCAAATATGTATTTAGACAATATAAATATTTCTATTTGAGCAAAAGCGACCCATGGCAGAGCAGTAGTTCACAATCACATGCAACTCATTCTCCAGCAAGACACCTATTGCAAGATATAACATATTTCCTGCATCAAAAAATATTCATCAAGGTTCCCAGATGCATAAAACATTCTGTTGCTGCTGCTAATGCTGAATCTTACAGTACTTTAACATAGAAGCCAGACTAGCTTAGTGTCTCCCTCTACTCCAGCTCCTTATGCTCCCTTTACACCATCTAATTTTCCCTTTCCAGTCTAAATTACACTTTACAAGCTCAGCAAATGTGCGATGGTGGTATAGTGGTGAGCATAGCTGCCTTCCAAGCAGTTGACCCGGGTTCGATTCCCGGCCATCGCAGCTCTCCAGTTTTTATCCGATTGACACATACAAAGTCAGTGATGTGCAAGATATGCTCAAAATAAAGCCGTAAAGCCCAGCAGAGAATAATGGCAGAAGAACACTGTGAGTGGAAGTTTATTTCGGACTTATTCATTCAACAATAACTGCATTACTGCGGCAAAAGACTATGAATATTTCTACATAGTACATTTAAAAGTGTGAGATTATTTTAAATGAGGACTGAAGACATGATTGATTTTTTTTTTTTTGTCAGCTTCATTGGCTGGACACAACTTATTGGGTTTAGAAGCATATCTTTCTTTGCGTTCTTTAAATACACTTGCCAGCACAGGTTACAACTTGATCCTGACTGGACTTGAACTCACAACCTTCTGGAGTAAGACACCATAACATTGTGCTATATGCAGTCACTTGACAGAGAAGTGCACTTCATAGTGTGCACTTTGTCTCTAGAATGTCTCTTAAATTTAGTTTTGCAGTGCTCACAGTGCTCAAGTGACACAGCAGCCAGCCCTGTAGACTTCTGTAAAGAAATGTCAAATCTAATATGTACTAAGATTGTAGATTATGAGTTTTCAGCAACAATGAAAATAAAACCTGGAAGAGATTTGTGGCAGAGCAGCACTGGAAATAATTGTGACTTCTTTATCCTATAACAGCTGAATGACTGTAAGATATGACTTATATTCATTATGTCAAGACATAGTGTACTTCGAGTCTGTCATAAAGATTGATTTGGAGCCAGACACAGCTCACTAAACTCCTCAAAACACCTTCCAAAACTTTTAATCTCAGACTTTTATTTAGCGTTTTTCTTCATGCACCAATTTTTCTTTATTTTTTGGACATTTGCTCTACTTTTCATGACTGGTCTCATGACTGATTCTCTCTTGGGGTTATTATTGTTAATCCTCTTGTTCAAAAGCAAAGTGAATCCCAGGTTGCGGAGCAGATGAAGGGTCGGTCACGGCGCAGACATGGAGCCGGCAGCAGATCAAAGCCCGTGAGCTGAGACCATCCTGCAGCCGCCCGCTTTGATACTGTAGCGCACAAAGAGCACAGGCCCCGGACGGATGACAAAGTTTGATCGCACTTTTCAGCCCGAACCCTTCACCCTTTCCTTTCAGGACGCTGCAGAGGGCCGCCGTGATAATACATGCCTTTATACGAGGATGTTTTGTGGCGCGGGCAGGTTGATACACCTCACTCAGCCTGTGGAGCGCTCCCGTTTGATGTCTCTGCTGTAGTTACTATGGGAGAAGAGGTGTACTTTTTATGAATGGAACTGAAAAACTGTGTCCAAAAACACCAACACCTTCACTGATCCACATTTCTTCAAACAGTGATTGTCATTGCTGTTCACAAGTTGTCCCTCGGTCCCATGATCCTTTGGGGGAGTGGACACTGTGCTCCTGTCCTGACCCATTTAACCCATCGTAACCCCAGCTCCTCTCAGTTTGTTTGAATAAAACTATTCCCCTCTTGCTTTTTATAATATATATTTACATTCATTTTATTTCATTTGTATATATGATGGACAGTTGTGGATTACTAGATACAGTGCTGTGATAAAATATTTGTCCTCTTCTAGATTTATGATTTTTATTTTGCACATTTGTCACACTTAACTGTTTCAGATCATCAAACAAATTAAAATATTAGACAAAGATTTATTAAGTGAAAAAACATTTCTGAACCTAAAACCCCCGTTTGAAAAAGTTACTGTGATTAATGAAATTTTTTTTTTGGAGAGCTGAGTTCCATTTCACTAGCCACACCCAGACCTGATTACTGCCAGACCTGTTGAATCAAGAAATCACTTAAATAGAACCTGTCTGACAAAGTGGAGTAGGACAAAAGATCTCAAAAAGCAAGACGTCATGCCACAATCCAAAGAAATTCAGGAAAAGATGAGAAATATAAAGTAATTGACATCTATCAGTTTGGAAAGTGTTACAAAGCCATTTCTAAAGCTGTGGGACTCCAACTACGATCCAACAACAGTGAGAACCATCAGAAGTGGCCGGTCTACCAAAATTACCCCAAGAACACAGCAACGACTCATCCAAGATTTCACAAAGAGCCCACAACAATATCTAAAGACCTGCAGACCTCACTTGTCTCAGTTACGGTCAGTGTTCATGAAAAAACAGGGCAAAAATGGCAACTACTTCTGACCAAAAAGAACATAAAGGCTTGTCTCACTTTTGCCAAAAAACATCTTGATGATCCCCAATGATCTGAAGGGCACTTGAGTTCTGCAGCAGGACAATGATCTAAAACACACCAGCAAGTCCACATCTGAATGGCTTCAAAAAAACAAAACAAAAAACAAAATGAAGGTTTTGGAGTGGTCTATTCAAAGTCTGGACTTGATTCTGACTGAGATGCTGTGGCATGACCTTAAAGGCAGTTCATGCTCATAATCCCTCCAATGTGTCTGAATTAAAACAATTTTGCAGAAGAAGAAGAATGGACCAAAATTCCTCCACACGATGTGAAAGACCAGTTATTTCAAACGCTTTATTTCAGTTATTGCTGCTGAGGGTGGCATAACCTGTTACTAGGTTTAGGCGGCAGTTACTTAGGTTCAGATAGCTTTTTTTCCCCTATGAAATAAATCAAATCATCCCTTAAAACTACATTTTGTGTTTTTTTGAGTTATTTTTGTGGAAGATTTAAATTTGTTTGATGATCTGAAACATTTAAGTGTGAGAAAAAAAGAAAGAAACCAGGAAGAGGGCAAGTACTTTTTCACAGCACTGTATATATACCCGTCATGGACAAACCTACTGAACGGCCTGTCCTGAAATTAGAGCCTTCTCCTGAGGTTTAACTTTTTTCCCTTTTTTTTTTTTTTTTTGACTGAATTTACACTTCTGCATTCTTTTCATCAGGCAGAAAGAAGACAAAAGGTCAGATGGCAGCATCTCTCAAAAGCGCTGCAAATCCCTAATGGACATAAGGTAATAGCTTCCAAAATCTGAGAATCTATTGAATAAAAGCCAGAAGCAGCAATCCTCTTCTTCATGTGCTATCCGTTCTATCAGGTAAGACACAAAAGTACCCTCAGGTAGTAGCAGAGATATCATTATGCAAACTCACTCTTCTATTTTCACACAATTCCCACACTCTGCTGTACTTGTAAGTATGCCATTTCGAATACAGCCTAGCCTACATACGATAGCTCCGTGATAAGTCCACATTGCTACCTTTGTAAAACATGATAAACATTAGCATCACCAGATAACACATCAAGGTGGATCAAATTCTCCGAGGCGCATACTTCAGTGTCTAGACTCCCGACGAACGTGATATCTGTCGTGATACGCCGAGGATTCTGTCTGGTCTGGTGTGTCCCCCCCCCCCAGCTTCCTTTCTGAGGTGTGAATGAGTTTCTGTTACGACCCCTGACCTCCTCTTGTCTCAGGACTCACAGTCAGGCCGGGGTCACAGGTCAGTCAGCCTTCCTCTGATAACCTCCCTCTACCTCACCGCTCACTCTTACGCTCTGACGGGACACGCAGCCAGGATTAGCCCCTACTTTCGATCGATTGGCCTCGTAGCTCGAACAGGAAGCAGCAGAGAGCGACACAGATCTGACGTAGGAATAGTGCTGGAACTTGTTTGTCTCTGCAGTTTACATTCCTACAATCTCCTCGAGAGATAAAGCAGCTTAAGGAGCTTTAGACGGGTCCACACTGTTTTCATTTCTTAAAATCAGTACAACGCAGTGTTTCTCACACGTTGATGAGTCCTTGGAAAGTTAATGGTTAGTGTCATATTTTAGAGTCTGCTGCAATGACCTGTGTTTGTTAGGTGAGTGCAAACTCTGTAGTTCTAGGAGAGTATATGGAGATGATTTGTTTGGGTTTTTTTTTTACAACAACCAAGTGACACTTTAGCAATTATTCTCCAGAGAAAAGCTGGATAAGATGCCAATAGCTCCAGAAAATCATTGATGTCTTGTCTTTCACAGCAGAGAGTGGAGGATACAAACAGAGATAGAGAAGTATTGCTCACCTGAAGGATTACCTCCAAATGAACCTGCTGTTTAATGATTCCAGCCTTGTTTAGACAACGTCTTTCTACAGTAATCTGCATAATCACTTAAAAAGTCAGTTTATCAAATAACATGCAGTTCTACCACATTCAGTTTCATCAAATAATTTTTGTTGTTTCATGCCCTCATACATAAAAAAAAAGAAAAAAAAAATACGCCAAAAGAAGTCACATCTTCTTACCTCTGACATTGTATTGTATTTACTTAAAATAGGACAAATGTAGATCTTCAGTCCAGTGCATTTTTTCTTCCTTGAATGCAACATCTATCATTTAAATCTGTGAATAGTAATATATTTTTGCATCCGAAAACAAATAAAAAAATGAAATGAAAAGTAATTAATGAGAATGAAAACTCTGACTAAATGGATCGACACTTCGTCAACAAATAAAAATGAAATAAAAATGAAACAAAAATGACGGACACAGAGACAAAATCCAGTCAAAAGGAGGAGAAGACGGGACGAGTTGAGAAGAAATCCAAACAGAACTCAAGTTTTTGAGCATTAACAAGTGTAACAATTTTAACTCTTTGGACCTAAATACCAGCCATAACTGGTTGGTAGTAGCTTCATTTCATTCAGGTAGAAATGATTACTTCAGAAAGAAAAAAAAATGCATTACCCTTTATATTTCAGTGACTAAATCTAAAAACTAAATTCTTATGATATTCAGATGATTAAAACTAAACTAAAACTAAGGATTAGATGTCTAAATTATGACTAAAACTAAATTGCATTTTCAGTCAAAAGACAAAGACAAAAACTAAATTAAAATTTGCTGTCAAAATTAACACTTCAATTGACAAAAGGTTTATAGCAAAAATAAGTACAATTCGTAATCCCTTTTGATTAGGTTTAGAAGGGGAGTAGATTTTGATCCAATCTCTGAGACCACTGTGAATCTAATCTGTCAAAGTGCATTATAAGCTGCCTCCTCACAACTGACCCAAACCTGAGACAGCTCCTCTCACAGGGTTTGACTCAGGTTCACTCATGACTGCCCCCACCAGGACAGAGCCAGACACTGCAGCTTGGACCAGTCAGGCTCACCTCGAGGAAGTCTGCTTGTCATTACCCTTCCACCAAACTGATCATTTGCATCCGTATCACTTCAGAATGAGCGGCTTTACTTTGCCAGCTCATAAACTGTCAGAGAAGCGTGTGCAGACTCCTCAGTGACTGTGCTGTGAGTTCAAACTGGATGCACACGAAACAATGTCTGTCAAAGATGGCTGAGTTTTGTAAACTTCTTATTGCTGAGTCAGAAAGCACAAAAGTTCACGTTTATTTATGTAAACGCTCCAAACCGTGACCTCAGCCTCTGGCAGCGTGACCTGTTATCTTTGTAACCTCGTCGTTGTCTTTCATGTTCTCAAAAGACTGGAGCGAACCGGCCGCTGTAACCTCCGTGCACTCCCCAAACCGACGGGCCGTGGTAACTATGACATCAGTGAGGGCTGAGAGCTCGAGGCAGACTCAGCGGCTCGGCGCATTTGACTATGTAAAGTCCAGAGGCGCGCCACAAGTGAGCACTTAAACATAACACGCCTGGAAAAACAGCCAAGGACAGGATGTGTATTATTTATTATTTATGTTAAGTTTATTGGGCAGCATCAGACTGTCCAGACAATCAAATGCTAGTGTCAATTATCAGTATTCAATCAGATCATGGGATTAAGTAGAAAAAACCCCAAACCTGTCTAGATAAATTTAGTAAATATTTAAGTTTAAAAGACCCTTAATCAGAAAAAAGCAGCAAAACTGTCAATAAGGTAAGGTGCTCATTGCCATTAAAAACCCGCGCAAATTACATAAAGTTACACAGAAATACATGAACTCTACAGTTTCTTAGCAATCCTTATCCTCTTAGTAATGGTTAACAACACAGAAGCAAACGTACTTGAGTAGAACTAAAGTGCACTAGTGGAGTATTGTTTCTTTGCCTCTGAAGTGTCTATTTAGTATTTTTAACTTGACTGTGGCACAAGTCAAGGGTTGTAGGTTCAAACCCCAGGCTGGCCTTTCTATGAGGAGTCTGCATGTCCTCCCCGTGTTACTATGGGTTTTTATTTTATTTCAAAACCTTTAAAAAATGTAAAAACATACACAGACACATTGAGAACATGCAAACTCCACACAGAAAGGCCCTGCCCTGACCAAGGACCAATCCAAGGACCTTCTTGCCCTCTCTGTGTACTCCAGCTTCCTCCCAAAAGTGTTTGTCACTGTCTGCGTCTATGTGTCAGCCCAGTGACTAACTGGCACAACAGGTCCAAAGCTGCTGGGATAGCATCTAATCATCTGTGAACTTTAACGGGATTGAGCGAGGATGAATGAACTCGATTGTTTATACAATTAAAGGGGAAATGTCACTACTTGCATTGCAGCGTGAAGGCGTATTTATGCTCCCATAACGTACGCAGTTAGACCTGTCCATTACAAACGTCATCACTCAGGACAGGGAATTCGTTGAGGCAGAACGTAATATTCTATCATTCTAAAAATCCATTAAACCAACTCATACAGTCACTCCTTAAAGAGTTCTGCCATTGTTTTCAGGTTGAAGTTCCGAGTAGAGCTTATTACTGCCCCCTACGTCCAACAAAGGTACTGCTCTGTTTGGTACATATCTGTAAACTTTGGAAAATCAGTGAAAGTCTTATCTCAGGCAAAAATAAATATCCAACACCTCAATCATGTATTCTTGGTGATCTGCACAACTCAAAATCTAGGACATCTTTCTTTTATTATCGTCAAAAAATCGGTTTTAATGAAAAACTGGATCAGTCAGAGCATACCAGCACTAAGAGAATGGGTAAATAAAGTGCTTGAAATAATTGAATTAGAAAAAACGTCCGACAGCCTGCAAAACTGTGACAAAAAATATGTAGATACAGTAAATGGGCACCAGTAGAAACCTTTTTAAAGTCATGAAATTATGTGAAAATATGATTGTGTGGTACCTGGAAATTATTATAAACTTGTATGACTTAATGAATGCCTTGCACTTTATTATTTTTCCTGAACTTATGTTAAAATGTGTGAAGATAGCTGTGTGGGGTAAGGATGGGGCTGTAAAAGCACTGTTATTGTTATTTTGCTGACATTTGTATTAATAAAGAACAAAAAAAATGGAAGGGAGTATGGACAGAATGAACACAGTGTACTACTAATAGTATTCTTTATATGCAAGTGAACTTGTTCAACCCGTGAGCCAACCTGGGTTCATTGATAGGGCTTACATTTTAAAATATAATCATGTCAGCCATTTACTAACTCATGCATGTAACTTTTATTGCTCCTAAGACTTTTTTACTTCAAATCTGAAAAGGGTTGGAACGCTCCTTGCCCAAGTTGTGCCTCTTTTCTTAAGAAAAACAAGTCCAACTTTAGACGAGCATTTTACTGCGAACAATATAATGGTGTGTT
Source organism: Rhyacichthys aspro (assembly GCA_036850595.1). Taxonomy (NCBI): domain Eukaryota; kingdom Metazoa; phylum Chordata; class Actinopteri; order Gobiiformes; family Rhyacichthyidae; genus Rhyacichthys; species Rhyacichthys aspro. The sequence goes on from CM072167.1 coordinate 4,149,950, forward strand.
TATGCATGACTCCATCAGGATCTAATTAGGTTTCAAGGCCTTGAGCGTATTTTCAAGCCTTCTCCATTTCACTGTTTTCGACAACAAAAACAACACTGCCTACGTTCTCTGTATCTCATTTCACTATGCCTTTTGTATTGTGCAATGTCATTAAATATTATCCCCATTGAAAATGTGGAGGGAGCCAAAGGGGAATTAGATTTACTCAGCCAAACCAGGAATTGGCAGCACATCCAGGTTTCTCCCTGAAAGGTCTCTGTGGACTCCTAAAAGCTCTGTGAGAAGAGTCTATTCACATCTTTGTTGCATAAGAAAGAGAAAACGGAAATATATGTATATGTTTATTCATTCATTTATTTACTTATTTACATAATTCCTTCTTTTTTTTTCTTAAATTTTATGTAGCTGCATGTGGCCTTACTCTCTTAAACGTTCATTTCAGGCTGCTATGGTCATGAACTATACTGAACTAGTAAAAATGTGTATTATAGTTAATAGTTAATGAATATGAATCAAACAACAGCAGTATATCATATAATTAACACTAGGGATGTAACAGTATTGGCAATAACCTGATATTGCAAGAGTTAATGTGTCTCGATTTCATGGTAGATGGTTTCAAACAGTAGGTTTTTGGTAGTTTTTTTTTCCAGTGTGAGTGGAGAGAACTACAGAGACCAATCATCCTTTGTGCTCAGATTCAGTACAGCCAACATGACAGAGTTGTGATAAGCAATAGCAAACAGAGCATAAATACAGAGAAGAGAGAAAAGCAAAACATTACTCCGAAAAGTTCGAATGAGGTGTAGGAATAAAACTCAAGTCAGGCCAAATAAGGCTAAAGCCGGAATTTACTGCCTCACTGCCTCAGAACAGAACAAGAGCTCAACAAATAGAACATATATATTACCTGCTGTCTTCAGGGAGACAAAGCTAATCAAAGCAACCAGAGACATGTTATGAGTAAATGGGAATCTGAATGCTCTGTCCTGGAACACATTTTATTTATTGTACCAGAGGTATTCTGTTTATTGTACAACCCAGGTATAATTTAAAGATTGTAAGAAAACAGTGGCTGTTTTTGTTCTTGACTTAACTTTATTTTGCAGTTAAAACAAACTGACATCTTTTTTCGAAGTCTTAATCCGTTGATATAAGACAATAATTATTGTATCAAGGCCTTGTCGAGACATTATTGTACCATCGGTTTGTTATTGTGAACAATTCAGCTTCATTAATCCCCAAAGGTCAATTCAGTTGTTAGGTTTCTTCAAATGAACTGATTCATACTTCATCTTCCACAGACTGATTGATTGTACAGTCTTATGGCAGATGAGGAAGGAGTTGTTGTTCTGGCTGTTCTCTGTTGTTCAAAAGCCCAGTGCAGGGGATGGTCCATGTTGTTCAGTATAACAGCCGTCCTGTTGTGTGTCTGTTTCTCCACTACTTTAACCGGAGTCTCCAAACCAATAACTATAGTTGAACCAGCCCTCTCTATTCATTTTGCAGTCACCTACAATCTCTTTTTTTCTGCCCCACAACACACTGCTGCAAATTAGCCATTACTGCAATATTAATCTCACAATAAACATTTTAGCTGGAGTTAATACCATGATAATTCCTTTCTGTGAGATTTTGATACTGTTACGTCGCTAATTCATGCCATGTACGTATAATAACATGTCATGGCTTGAGGCAAAAAATAGTTCCCAAAATAACAGTTATATTACAATGGGTTAAAGTCATTTGTGTGTCCAGTGTAGCAAAAAAAAGTGGGTACATATTCATTTATTCTTGTTCTTTGGTTTTTAAAATGTGTTTTGTATCCATTCAATGACAATAAATGAGTCAGGTTGAAATCCTGGAAGGGTTAACTTTTGTTGTTTTCCAGACTGTGGCTGCACTTTTATTTAACACAAGTCAGAAAGTGCTTAATACAGCCACATTTCAAAATTCAGAATATATCTTCAATGAGATGAAATAGTTGAGAAGAAACAGTAGGTCTATACTATTTTCCTTAGTTTTTGGAGAACACTGTCCACAGGCTTTAGGTCAGTGCGCCCTGAGGTGGCAGTTTGAGCAGCAGCCCCCTGTCAGTGCAGACTAATCTCCTGAGAGCCTCCATCAGTGGGACCCCTGGCAACCTCAACCTCCAGGGAGCTCTGACCCAGACAAGAGGGGCTTTTAGCAGCAGAGATGAGGCATTTATCTGCAGGCTCGTGGCTGACGTGGAGCCCTCAGAATCATCAAAGAGCCCTAATGTCTGCAGTGGGACAGTGGCTTTAATGGCCTGAGGGTCCATCAGGCACACACTGGACTTTAACAGAATCACACATCAATTTGAGGATTTGAGTCAAAATATAAACCCATTAACATGCAGATGGAGGAGGTTAAAGCTGGATAATTAAGGCTAATGCAAAATGGATAGCGCTTTGAAAGAGTTTTACTAGTTTCTGTCTCTTTTCGTGACGTCCATGTGGATCTTGGTGTCTGTGGATTTGAATTGCAGAATTTGTGTAAATAGAAAGCCTGTGTCAAGCCCTTTCCAAGAAACCACATGGGTCCCACATTTTTGAATGGAAGACAATGGGGAACAAGACATTTTTATAGTCTTTGTGTCAAATACTATTACAATATTTTGCTGACCGAAAACTATGACTCAATTTAGGATGAAGTTGACAGGCGATGAAAAGAGAACGGCTTTTAAATATCAAACAATGTTAAATCTTGGGCCCTCAATACCAGCCAAAACAGATTAGTAGTCGTTTCATTTCATTTAGGTAGAAATGATTACTTTAGAAAAAAAAAAAACATTGAAAAAGCATTACCCTAGTTGTAGGCGACTAAATTCTTATATTTCATCGACTAAAACTAGACTAAAACTAGTTACTACACTAAAATTTGCTGTTAAAATCAACACTGGTCCCAAGCCTTTATGCAAGAATGGGTTAAACAAGAAACTGCTCTTCTTCCCCAACAGTGCTCAGTTTGTCTTCTCTGGCTTCCTGTAGGAACTCGAGTGGCTCTATCGGCTCTAAATATGCATCTATGGAGCATTCTTGAGAAAATCATGAAAATCATTAAATCAAATCATTAAAAATGATATTGCTATAGTTTAAACTGATGTGTTCCTCAAAAACAAATGCAAACTTTACACAGCCCTTTAAAATATTATGTGACTAAACCCATTACTGTCTCTACTGTCTGCCCATTCTCTTATCCCTCTGACGACCGAATATGTTTTATGTATGGCACTTTTGTTCCGGTGGCAGGCTTCCTTTTCATCTTTCCTCGTCGTCTTTAGCGCGCGGCAGCTGCAGACATGACGGTATCCCCCGCCGAACCACCGTGACGCCTGACCTCCTGCTCGGCCGCCAGCTCCGAGGCATGACGTGACGGTAGCAGCAGCGCTCGAATCAGCTCCTCTGATGTCAACCACAGCACATTCCACTCCGTGTAACCTCTGTGCTCTCTCCAACTGCTGACGGACTCGGAAAATGAATCAGGTGTTTTTTGGAATGATTTAAGGCATTTTTGCATCCATCTCTGACGTCTCCGGCTGTAGTCATGACATATTTTGATGGATGCACACAATTCTCCAACATTCTAGTCTATTCTCTGAAAAAGTTACATTTATTTTTTAATTAAACCTGAAATATTTTTTTTTTAAAAGCCATTAATTTCTTTTGTACAAACTTTCACAATGTCTGAGAAATTTGGTCTGTTAAAAGTGACAAAAAAGTGTTTTTTTTCAGTGAGGGGCTTTTATTTTGAAATTAAGGCCTTAAGCAATCTCCTATTTTATGTTCAAATTGAATAAAAACAGCTTTATGAACTGCTTTAAATGCTAAGGTCCATAAGTGTTTATGGCCAAAAATATTGCCTATTTTTAAAATCAATGAGATTAATACAATGTATAAGATAAGATATTTATTGAAATTATTCTGGCATGTAATATTAAAGGGGTAGAAAGTGTCCCACCCCTCTGTCAGAACCAGAAGAGGTGAATGCTTACTAAAAGGTAGAGTTAAAAATAATCCTCACTCAGGCAAAAAAAAGAGAGATGAATGCAAAAACACCAGTAGCAACATGTTTTCAAACAAAGCTTGTCTTGTTCTTGTGATAAACAGTCATATACCAAGAAGAAAGGAAAAATGCTGTGCTTTTTAAACAAAACACGGGTCTTATATCAGTAGCTATTTTAAGTTTTAGATAGAAATAGTGTATCATGGCTCTTGTTTTGTGAATTAAAAACATTGCATTGAACACAAGCAGAACTTAAATGTACAAAACCAGTGCAGCTTCATATATTTGTCTGTTTGGAGTTAAGAAAACTAGAAATATATCTCAAAAAATCTAGTGTGCATTTATGTATTTCTTTACTTCCATGTAATTTTAATCCCATACAGAAACACTGGATCTTGCACAGAGCACAGTGAAATACATTTTCAGGATTTACATGTACCAAATTGTGCTGTGCCAACCAGGACATACCAGCAAACATGGCTATTTTGAAGCATCATGTGTGTGCAGACGTTCCCAGTGCTGCAATAGACACTTCCTCTGAATGACTGATAGCCATTACTTTTGTGTTGACATCAGTGTAGAGCAGTTGAAGCTTGTGGTATGTGCTGAATTGGTATAAATACAAACGTTTGTGATGTCACTTCTTATATGTATGCCAATTGTAACATTAGTGACTATTTAACAGTGCACTAGCTACACCTCAGGCCCCTGCTTACCTCCAGTGGACCTGCTGACATGTTTATACCCACTGAAGGTGATTTATCCCCTCTACCGCAGAGGCACGGCCATGACAGAGTGTCACCACCGACAGATGGTGGAAACTGTGCCTGTGCTCAACAACACTCAATTGTTTCTAATGCCACCAGATAGCGTTAAGCTAATAGAGTCATGTTGGAATGGAGGTTAGTCTACTGTCCGTGTGGGCTCCTGTGTGTGGTGGAGCTGAAAAATGACCAGAGTGAAGGAAAACTCAGGTGGCCATTAGTGATGTATACATACATATGCATTCATAGACGCACTCACATTACATGCAGCGCTGGGAGTGAACAGTATGGGTTGCATAGGTTGAGGCGCCCCAGCTGCCGAGGCCCCCGTGGGGTGAGGAGGTCAGGAACATTACCCACCATTTGTAAAGGAGAGAGTAGGCATGTCCAACAAGTCCCACCTGCCACTATATTTATGAAATTACTCACTGCAGCGTTTGGCTTCCATCAGGTCTGACAGTGGGGACCCCAGCAGTCTATTAGTCTGGGCCCATATCTACAGTGTGTAGTGTGGTTGGCCTTTTAGAATCCCCTGAAGAGAAACCACCACCGCCCCACACCCCTCCATCTCCTCCGCACCAGCCCAGGCATGAGGCAAGCAAGCAAAACATTTCCAGTTCAAAACATGAGAAAATTAGGAATTCTCTGACCAATAATATAGAGCAATATACAATTCAGTGTGTAGCAAAAAGGACTTAAAATGTACAATTTAGAAGTGTAAGAGTGATTATGTTGAAAACAAACTCCTAGCTTAGCGTCAATAACTATAGAGCCTATAACTATAGGGTAGAATTGTTTCAGAAAGGCCTTGGGTGACCATTAAACATCACTCAAGATAATGCAATGGAAAAATCCCCCAAATGATTGACCCCATAGACAGCAATGGAGCAATTTAAAAGGGATGAAATGATTCAGTTGTAAATCACAGTTTAAAAAAAAAGAAAACTTAGAACAAACTCTGCAGAGTCAAAGGTTGTACTTGTGCTTTTTGAACGATCCAACACAAAAATAAAACAAAATTAAAGTGCATGTGGGAAGGCTGCATTACCAATCCCTTATCCAGAACCAGATGGAGGCTCAATGGGAAGAAGATTGTAGGGATCTTTTTAGCTCACATATCAAGTGTTGGTAACAACATTCTTGTATTGACCAGTCACTGAAATGTGGCAGAATCCTGTACCCACATATTTAAAAATAAGAAATACAAAGTTGCCAGAAACCTGTTGATCGTAGGGTTTGATCTTCATAGATATTTCATCCCAGATTTTTCACATTGCCATGGAAACATGGTAGTAGATAGATACAGGGTTGGCTCTGTGTTATCACATAAGAGATGTGTTTAATAATTAGTCACGATATACTAATTTTTGTCTCATTACAATCTCTGTTTAGCTTTTATTTTGATTGCATGAATGTTGATATAAAGAAAACTGAGAGAGAAAGAGAGAGTGGATTGACACAGAGCAAATAAACCCAAGCCGGAATCAAACCCAGGCCGCTCGAGGATGTGGCCTTTCCCCTTCCAGGTGAACCACTGAGGTGCCCCCTGCAGGTCCATTTTGAAAGATTTAATAATATATCATTGTTTTTCATATTCACATATTCCAATCAAAATGGCCAACAGGGCCATAATATGACTTTTTGCTTTGTTTGACAACATGTGTAACCAGTTTGATTTTAGTTTTGCCAGTTTCATTGGAACATGACAAAGTACGGACATCTTGTTTTTGGACAACTGTTTGAACTTCTCATACACAGGGGTCATGGGTATGTAGTATTTAAGCCCCTTTTCCCTGAGATACAGCCACAAGACTCCTGATTGCACATGACCAGTAGAGACAGAATTCTTTAATCCAAACTTTAACTTAATCAATGATCCAGACTTTACTTCTCAATGAAAATGTCCATTCTTCAAACACGTGTCACATGTAAATTCCCTTTAATGCAATAGTAGCCAGTGTGTGGTGGGCCTTGAGTGGACTGATCCTCTCCAGCTCTGGTTAATTTAACAGAATCACTGAACTGCTCTCACACACCCATGCAGACTCACCATTCTCACAGCACATATTTAGATATGTAATCCTGTGGGAAGCTCCCTGTGAACGGCTCAGCTCAAAGACCCCTGGCTGTGTGTACAATAAGGCAGACTTATTGAAACAAGGCTGGCACTGAGAGCTCGGCGGCGGGGGATTTATTTGGAGAGCAGCAGGGCACTGGCTAAACTTTGATCAGCACTCGTGCACTGCCTCCCCTTTCTCTCATTCCCAACCACAGACTGTCCAGTGAACACCACAGTCCACAGGGGGTGGCCCTGGATCCTGGCAACAGGGCCAAGCCGGACTCCACTCCCAGTTGTGCCCTGGTGGGAGAGGTCCATTCTCATGACTCAGACAGTGTTTTACATACCATCTATTAACATGTTATTTCAAATTATTTAAGAAAGGGTTTTACAAATGGTTTCTGAAAACAAGACTCAGTTTTGCTGTTTGTAATTTAAATGAATAAAAATGAGCAAGTAATGTAGTAAACTTTAATAAATTGGAATAAAAACAATTGTTACAGAGACTAATGATATTGTATGTGGGGTGTTGTTTCATGCATTCACTGTAGACAGACAAATAGTTCAATGAAATCTTAGTTGCTGACAGGGAAAACTTAAATGGCTCCAACAGACATGGCACCCATTCACTCCAACTAAGAAATGTTATTGGTCTCTCTGTCTTTATTTGAACACTTCTAACATCCCAATAATACATATACTATGTTTATTCTATTCTTTACGTAACAACAGTCAATACTATGCTAACTTTCTGAAACAGCCCCACTATGAGTTTTAGCAATAGTTTAGCAGTTTAGCTATACTATACTCAGTTTAGCAATACTTTATTGGCCATTAGCATCACTAACTACAGCTAACTTGTCACTGTCACAAGCTACACTCTATATGAACTCCATTCTTGACCAAAAATGCGAATCTCAATTGGTTCCATCAAGAATCAAGATTTTTGTTTTTGTATTTCCTTCCTTCAAAAAGTTGCTGAACAAACTTTATATCCATATTACAACACCAGCCTTGACCTTTCTGTTCCATCTTTCCTTACCCACTTTTGTCCCTCCTCTCTCTCCCTCTCTCACTGTCTGGGACCCTCCCACCGCCACATCTTCCCACACCAGTCCAGTATCTGATACACATGCTGAAAGGGCCAGCCAAAATACAATTACATTCCTTCATAAGCTCATAAGCAGCGGAGGGGGGTCACAGTGAAGGGGCTGCATGCCAAACTCCGACATTTGTGCAGGTCATTAGGTGACGGACTCCCCCGTGTAGGCATCGGTGAACATTTCATACCGTCTCACCCAGTAACACTTGGAGTTTATTGTACATGGCTTTAAATGTACTTCAGGGTAACATGACTTGAGTTTAACCTCAAATCATTAATGGAAATCTAATCACTGTTTAAGGGAATTTGACTGAGGTAAAACAGAGTGAATTCTTAGCTTAGTCCCTTATTCACCTCTAGCACTGCCCCTGATATTTTGGAGCCAAAAAGGCCCCACCTCCCAAACTGGGACTGGGATTTATTTGACAGTCTACTTGGAAAAGTTTGTTGAAGCTAAAATCTGATCTGATCTTTTTGTTTCTAAATCAATCTAACTATGTTACATAATTCAGGCTATAGAAATTGCCCGTTGGTCTGTTAAAAATGCATTGTTTACTTACAAAACATAGCTATAATCCTGCCTTCGTTGCTCTGTACGTTTAAAATGCGCTCTCTGTGTCCCGGGAGCTCCAGCTTTACAAACTTTACATTGCACTGTTACGGGCTTTAAAATGAAATGCAATGGGGATTCTAAAACTGTAATCCTACCTAAAGTAAAGACGTTTATCTGTGGAGACTGCTCTGGTGTTAAATCAATCACACACTGATATAAACTCATACTAGTTTGGCAGACAAAGCCTTTTCTGGATCCAACGATACCTAATACTTATTGTGAAATGAAGTATATGGCTGAAACCTGCAAATCCAAAGTCAACTGGAGATAACAGGCTGTAAAGGATACTTGTTTTCCTCTGAGAACCAATCAGGACAAGCAGTAATGGCAAACTCTGTCCACACTATAATAAAGCACTGATGTTGCCAACGAAAATGGGATCTATGGGTTTATCAGAAGTCTGTCTCTCAAAAAATAAAGTACAAAAGTTATACTAATAAAATAAAAGTCCAGAGTTAGATTACTGAAGTCAAAAAGAATATTACACTCCATTTATGTTTTTTATTTATTACTCATAATAGATAATGGCTTTACTGTGCAGCTGAGCCCTCAGTGAGACAGAAAAAACAACCTGCTTGGACATATTAGTCTGGTCAAAATATGACCAGATATTTGTGTAAGATGATATACAGTAAAGCCACAAAGGTCTTTAAATACAGGTTCAGGTGTCTCCTCTGTTACGATAACCACTGGACGACTTCAAACCTGCCATGGTCCCCTTTAATGTGTAGGTAAGACAAAGAAGACAGAAATATCCCACAATGACAACAGAGCAAAGAAAAGGGTCTGCTTTGCATTTACATAGACAACAAATGTACCCAATGTAAACAAGAAAAGCAAGAGTTGTTGACAGTGGACTACTTCTGTCATCAGACTCAGCTAAGAAACTGCTCTTAACCCGCCTGAAAAAGCCTTTTGTGCAAACTTGACCTTGCAGGTTCTTAGCGCCGTAATGACACTCCATCTGTCAGCTGAGGGCCAGGCCTGAAGGTGAGCTTAGCCACTATGATACTTAGAGGTGACACTTCACATGTTGGAATTTACTTTCTGAGCTGAGAGAAGAACAGAGGCCGGGGGTCACGGGGTCACAGCACTCTGCGAGCCCCAGCCCTGGCAACGCAGATGAAAGTTAGCCTAAATAATCCCGTAAAGTGCTCAGACGGAGCAGAAATCCCCCCGAGGGAGGTCTCCAGCGTGACCTCCACCTCCTACTCTTTTCGGCTTAGATAACTACCGGCGCTTTACTTCACGTCCATTAGGCAAATTAGTAATTAGCGGACTATGGACATAACCAGTTAATGTTTGGAGAGATTGGGGTTGACGAGAGAGACGGGGCGGGGGGACGTGTCACCGCCGAAAGACTTTCCGACTGGATGGCTGGCCACTGCTAGACCGCTGAGTGACTAGTTTTGGCATGCTGTGTTTCATCTGCCCCCCTCTCTGTCCCCAGTCAACATGGTTAGATAAACATTCTCAGGCATATAAAGGGGCAACTTAAGAGGCTAATGGAGCTAAAAGCCCCAATGAAAAGGAAGACTAAGCCAATAAACGTCATGTCGGAGCGAGTGAACAAACAAAGAGCAGAGGACAGTCGGGCCGTGTTTACTCGCCAGCGCTTAAAGAACACGAGGATGCACGGAGCAGCGTGGAGCCCCTTTAGGAGCTGCTCGTAAAGTTTCCCTGAAAGGTTCAATTTGAGGATGACAGTGTTTGCTTTCCCATCAGGAAAGTCAGCCACTCGAGCCGCGTTTAGCTCAGTGTACCCTGTAACTTCACACGGTGACATGAGTGATGCCGTTAGTCATTGCTTTTAGTGTTTGACTTCAACATATACACTTAAAACTTGAAGTCTCACAAGTTTTGAGTTTGGATAGTGCATTAAGGGTTACACAAATCCGGAAAATACAGTATGGCAGGAATAGAAAGTCTAGCTGAAGTTGCTCAATATGATGGATTTTGTAGCAAACAGTTGATATGTTTTCAATATTCTATAGTTACTTGGCAATCTTGGCACTTGTTTATCTTAAAATGAGCCACAGCCTTTCATGTAGGCTTAGGAAATGGGTTAAATGTCAAAAACTCCACTGGCTTTGTTCATAGATGACAGTATTGTCTAGTACCGTGGAGATGCAAGTTTGCCACATACCAAATATCACCAAAAGCTATGGGCTACACATGACCTCATCAAAAGACATAACAAGCAACTAAGATCTTCAGGACATAAATAGCATTGTCATTGGTCCAAGAATTTTAATAAAATGGCAAAAGTCACAAAACATTTTGCATTCACACACATCAACTGTTGAAAATATTGTCATTTTTGGCAGCAGTGGTCATAACGGCCATTATTCACATCACTAAACAGCAAAAAAAAAAAAAAAAAAAAGGGATGGTTTTGGGTGAAAATGCTGTTGTGTACTGGTCATGTCACGGTGTTAGCCATTTTTTCAATGGGTTGGGGCAAGGGATAGTACTTTGGACTTTACCACTTGAATCCAGAGTTCATATTTATCAACAGTTTAAGTTGACGTTAGAGATAAAAAGTGGTTATGTATGGTCAAAGAATACCCAGCAAATCCCAAAAACACAACTGCAAAATACATACTCTTTAATGCTCATTGAGTATCAGCAGAAGAAGAGAAAAGTCAATGACCAAACATTGCACATGGTAGTATCCAACATCCAAATAAAAGGCTCAGTGTATTACTACTGTGAACCGATTCTTACTCTTTTATATCTACACCACATTTTCCAAAAGGTACAATCCAGCTAGAGAACATCATTTCTAAAATCCAGCTTGTTCCACCCTCCTTCTATGACATACACTTAGCTCATTCTAGGGCCGGTTCCATTCCCACAAAAGAAGGTTGAAACCTTACCCGACCTTTGACCCCAGCAGCACGTCTCTAGCCCAAACAACTCACCTCTGTTGCAGTCGGCCTGGCTTTAATTACCAGCTCAGAACGACAGCGGTTTGGACACGGACGAGTGGGAAGAGGGGAAAGGAGAGAGAAAAGGCCGGCGGGGGTGGGGTCACACTGAGTCGGAACTGGGCGACCTGTCCATTTGATGTGTGGCAGGCAGGGGGGGGCCTGTCACTCACAGCGGGCCGGGCCCCTTTCAGAGACGCTCAACTTCAAAGAGGAAACTCATCTCTGTCCCGCAGTGGTCCTCTTCAGCGGGACCACCTCGAAGAACAAGACGGTAGCGGGAAGTGGAAAAGATGGCATTCGCGATGTGGGGCGAGACATGGGAGTGATGAGAGAAGAGCTGCCTTCACTGCCAATCAGGACACGTCTCAGTCGAGTTACATTCATGTTAGATGTACGTCATATGCAGTTTATAGAACGTCATTTAAGCCAATGAGACAATTTACCTATCTACCTAGGTATGTATTCTTTCATCTCATGCACAATACACAAATGTAAACTTCCTTGACACAGTTGGTTTAAGCACAATTAAATTTAATGTATTTAAATGCATCACAAAAATTTAATAACATCTCTATTTTAGGTGCACAATACTATTATAAGTATTTAAGGGGACCTATTCTATTAAATTATGAATAATACAATACATAAGATGAGAAAACATAAGATAAGCCTTTACTGTCTACCTAAAAAAATTGTCAATTAGAGTAATCAAGGGACAATAAACCACAAAAAACAATATACAAAACAAATTCATACACATTATCTCACATTGGCATCTGCCCAGCTCTGAAACATATATTTAATAAAGTCAAGTTGTACAAAATAAAATAAAAAACAAAAACACAAATTGCACATTACAGTAATGACTGTTTTTCATTCTCACACAGCTCTTTGATTGCGGTATGGTCTGTCCAGGGTTAAAGAAACAAAATTAACAGCATTTGCTTTTATCAGTCTCAGACAGAATACAAGCAAATCGTGTGACATTCTGTCAGACCCACTGTCCCTGAACTGACCTCAGTCAAATTAAATTGTCTGGTCTATATTTATGTCTCATTTAAGAAAAGAACCACAAAAACTAAAATAAAAATGGTGTCAGCTTTAGTGACTGATGCATTTGTATTTGTTATGTCTCAGAACACAAAATCAAAGCCTACACTTGAAAAAGCAGAAAAGAACAACTTTCTGTCTCTTAGTTTGTTTTTGCAATGAGTACTACTACTTTAGAATTTCTGGTAAAGCTAAAAACAGCAGTACTGAAAAAAGTTAAATCTGACTTTAGCATCTGTAATTAGCGATGTTATTCACATTCCCTCGGTCATATAGAGTACAGCATCATTTGTCCCCTTCCCGCACCACTTGTGAAGATGTTAGCATCTGGGTATAGCCATGATAGCTATATTAGCTGTCATGGCTTTGTTGAAACTAACAATACTACCTTTACAATTAGATTAAAAATGTGATTTGACAGAAAAAGGCACATTTTCTTTTTTTTCACGACTACTATAGAATAAGATATAAATAAAGCTTAAATTGAATTTAAATTGATTGATAGTGTATTTAGTCACGTCATTTGAGTCCAACAAAGTTTTTACATTATTTTTTAATGTACAATAATGGACAAAACCTGGAGTATCAGCCTTACTTTGACAAGGATTGGCCACTGGGCTTGACCTTTGACCTACCTGATTTGACAGAGACCCATGAGGAAGAAGTCTCTAATCTCCCAGTCATGTACAGTCTCATAAACTGCACAAGATGCGATGACGATGGTAGCATCAGGGGTTAGCAACAATCGCAAAATTAGCATCATCATTTAACACTTAACGCCTCCTAATTTTGTGTGTAGTAAGGTGGAGTACAGTAGAAAGTAGAACATTTGCCCATTTACTGCACCATATGTGAAGATGTTAGCATCTGGGGTTAGCCAGTAGAACAAAATGAGCACTATTTTATATGGACACAGGTGGAAGTGGGCCATCAACAGGCTGACTTTGTCCCTGACTGGCCTCAGGGCTTGAATTGTGATCTGCCTGCTTTGACATATTTAACCAATTTCATAAATCAACTATTAGCCAGATGCAACATTATACCTGTTTGGACAGTGTTCTTAATTATAATGTTTTCTTACCAAATCCCAAGACAAATTTAGAAAACCATATTGCCACGGGACATACTTTTAATACAGTAAATCAAAATAAGAAAGTATGTCCTGTCTTTTGGGAGGGAAAGCCCATGTGAGAAGTGTAGACAGTTACACCCTCTTTTACAACAAACCGCTCTCACAATGGCCACTTTCTTCAGATGAAAGAGCAGGCAGCGCTGTTTGGTGTACGAGCGGCCGGAGGGGTTGGGGTTCGGGGAGGGACGGGACAAGGGGATGACAGTGCTCCTCTGAGTGTCTGTCATTTTTTGGAGCCGGGCAGGAGGGCACCGCGGAGGGACAGAGCCCAGGCCTGTGTGAGCTGGACTTTGAATGCAGATTATGTTACACTGTACACGGCTCCCTCGGAGTTCTGAGAGAGCGGCTCATTTATTTAGCGCGTATTATGAATGTGGGGTTTGTTTTGAGGTCGAGGCCAGCGCGGATGTTTTCGCTTATGTCTCCTTGCGGGGCCAGAGAGGTGGGCTTTGATGGAAACTGTGAGATTAAACACTCAAAACATGACGATATGAAAACTGATTATTGTGATAGTCTGATGAGAACCAGACTTTTGACATGCATCTGCTACTTCTGTACTTCCTATTTAAGCCATATATAGTGTATGTGTTTGTAAAGTGGAATTATGTAAAATATAAATATGCCAGTGAAAAAAAGTATGCATCATGTTGATATTATGGATGTGTGCATATTTAGGTTAGCAAATTTGATAAACACCTGAGTCTTGTAAGCGGTTTAGGTTACAACACACAACATAGTTTTTCTAAAATTGAAAAAAATGAAGACTTCTCAGTGCACAACTTAAGGGCACCCACAGCAAAGTAATATGTTCCAGAAGATACAATAAAATAAGCAAGTGATAAACAGGGATCCTCTACACTAAAATACTTTAAATGAAGAAGTGATTGGATTTATCACCTGTGAGTAACTGCAGTTTTATCCAATCAGATCCACGTCATGTTGTTTATTTTACGGTAAAACTGGTGCTACATCTTCAAACCTAAAACATCTCCATCCCTGTCAGTACTGCCTCATCATTGGTCAAGCCCCCAGCCATTCGGATGTGGACGCTTTGATTGGAACAGTACAAGATGGATTTTTGTAAATATGTAAACTCACAAATCTTGCCAGAGCCCAGATGCAACACAAGGTAAGGTTAAACTTGCTCAGTGCCGTTTTTAGCTCAATAATGCTTTCTCAATCCTCCTTTGTTATTGGCTGTAGCTTACTTTAGCTGAGAAAAACGCATGGACTGGCTCAAACAGCATTTTTTACCTAGCCTTGTCAATGAACAAACCCACTGAAGGTTAGACAATAAGTGCGCTTTAAAAATGTAGAAACAAAATCAATTTTGTCCATTAATATCACAAGAATTTAGGCACAAGTTTGTGTTCAAAAAGAAACATGAATGTGCTTCCACTCCACGCTCTCCTCTCCTCTTTGTGGGAAACCAAAACAGGAAGTAATAGAACTAATGTCTAATGAATCAATGGGTTCTTTAAATCTCTAAATGTCTTTTTTTCAGAAGGACCAATGCAGAAAATCATGGTTTTCACCGATATGTTTCAATAGTGATGCAAGTATACACAACAACATTTTAATTTTTATTTCATTTGTTTTAAATTCCTCTTTTACACTGAGACACACTCTTCTAGTTCCTTGGCACATGGTCCTGACCTGACTCTGCCAGATAGACCTGCTCCACAGTATCATCTGGTAGGGCTCCATTTGAAAGCATTTGAGTTTCATCCAATCAGAGCAGGCCCACACTGAATACTTTCCTTGCAGCAGTTCAAGATTGATTCTCATGAATTTGTAAATCCAATCCATCTGCAGCACAAGGTTAACAAGCTCCGCGGTCCCCTTTGATGGGCTTTGATCCAGAAGTACAACAGTAGAATGTGCGTCCCCTCCAAACAGAAACAAGAACAGTAGTCCTATTAAACAGTCCTCTTGAGCTATTCCACCATATTCTGACTGAAGCATACATGTAAAAATTATGTGTGGATTGTAAAGCCCTCCGCTGTGGATATATTTACATTAGCGGGAATGGTTTACAAGAAAAGTTGCAGCGTCATAAACCGATCGGGACCCCTTACAAGTCATGATCATAAGTTAAATCCAAGATAAACTCCAGTGTGTACACAGCAGAAGGACCATGTACACAATCTGGAACTTATAGAGCAGTTAAAAGCTTTCTCTCTGTTGGCTACAGGACCTCGGGGTCAGCCATAATAACCCAGCGCAGAGTGTGCCTGATGAAGGGAGAAGATAAAGACTCACATGGCAAAAGAGAAGCCCGGGCCAACAGAACGCTGACATTATCGGTCCTGATTCCCGCTCCGTTACTCGCGTTCTGCAAAACAATGTCTGTATTCAAGGCAGTATCGGTCACATACGAGCGAGGCAGAGAGACATGCCACACTTTGAGAGCACTTTTCCACCAGAGGCCTCATGGAAAATCAAATGGGATGGGATTTATTGGGGAGATAGATTTTAATAAACAACATGAGCTGCGTGTGCATATTTTGATGTGTCACTTGATTCTTCTCCTTCCAGAAACGTCACCTGGACATGCCTTTTGTTGATGACACAAACCCGAGCCACTGTCATTTTTAAAGTCCAATTCATGTCTTCAAAACTTTGTCCACGCATTTCAGCTTACAAAGGTCTGAACGACTGAGAATCCTGATACAGATCACAGTTTAAATATACAGATACTGTAGTCACAAGATGAAGCTAATAAATCATCTGGCCTTGTGCTATTTTTTAATATTAGAATTGAAGAATGAAGGGAATATCCTGGCCAGCCATCCTTTCTCCTTTCTCTTTTGTCTCTCTAGATTTGGTCTGGGTCTGAGTTGGATCTCCAGGAGGAAGAACTAATGGACGCAGATTAAAATACCTCCGAATCCAATTGTACCAACATATCCAGAATGAACTGCCTCTCGACTGGTTCACTTTGAAAAACAAAGCATCACCCCAATTTAGATTGCACAGATTGGAATGAATGGAAGGGGATTCGGACCCACTTCACTAAGTTAATGGGTCTGGCTGGTCAGGGAATGTAGCCTATATAGTGGAATATGTCTCTACAAATACAGCTGAACCCATTTACCTATGCCACTGTACTCTTTGATACATACCGACAAGTAGTCACACTACAGTAGTCTTTTATTAACACCACTAAAGTGAGCGTTATGGTATGTCTATGAGAGGTTGTTAGGGTCTGTATATGAGGATAGGAATATGTAGTAGATGTGCATGGGGCATGTGAGGGTAATTAGAAGTGAGTATTTATTAGCAGAGAGTATGACACTAATAAACACTACAATAGCAAGCAAAAAACTACATTTGTTTAGTGTATTCCTGTATTACTTATGTGACACCAATTATTTAGTATATTCGGCATTTACTGAAGAAAGACAGCAATAGCCTTAAATATTTCCGCTACTTCTGGATGCTCTCTCCTCCACATGAGATTTAGGGCTGGAACAAACAATGCACCAGAAGACATCACCCAAAGCTGACATCAAACCAAAATTCAAGGTAAAGCACATGAAAGCACATCATTTTGTGCTGGAAACTTTTGTGCATCTCTCCAAAGCCTTGTCCGTGTTCAAGGCGGAATCAGTCTGAGTTACACCGAGAGACATTACACACTTTTAAAACCTTTTTCCACAAGAAACATTGCGGAAAATCAAACGGCGGGATTTATCTGGGAGATACGCTCACATTCCTGACCGTCTGTGTGTGTTGTTTTAAAGCGCAGGCCAGAAAGAGAAGGAGGCCCAGAGGCGGCTTGTTGGTTTTGCGCTGATGGTGCATATGAAATATTTTTAGAGTGACTACTTAGATTTAGAGAGCTAGCCAAGGGGTTTGATCACTTTAGTGCGGCGGCTATTTTAATAAACTGAGCAAACACGAGGGGAACAGACCACCCTTTGTGCGTGCGACATGGCGGTGGTAAAAAATGTGTAATAACTCCTACGGCCTACTGAGAAAAGAAAATGTGTGTGGGAAAGTTGTGTCCCTCAAACGCTCACTGTTCTTTGCACTAATCCTTGACGTTTGCCTACACTGACATTTTTTGCATTATAATCAGATTTTCCACCTCAGTGTGACTTCCTGTCTGGGCAGTGTTCTTAATTAAACTGGCACGGCTTTCAGGAATTAGCACATAAAGGTTTTAATATGAGTCCATTAACTGCATTGCAACACCTTTAACAAGTGCTACCACTGACACTGGTGTGTATCAGACCCCTTCAGAGTTCCACTCCTGTTAATCTGAACATGTGTCTGGCTAAAATGCACACCTGGTATTTACCTGTGTCCTGTTGAGTCCACATTAGACTGATCCTCACTGTTCTGCTTCATCTGCAAAACTACACCAGTTTCTGAATGTTTAGTTCTATTATCTTTTTAATACTGAGTGAGAATAAATCAATGGCAGGTGGACAAAAGGGGATGCAATGGTGACCTCTGATTCAAAGCTCCAGCAACATGAACAAAGAAGTCCAAACAGAGGAAGAAAATGGTGGAAACAAATAAAAGGTTTTAAAATACATAAGACACTCAGATTATTTAAAGATATGTGTCTGTGCAGCAGTCCATTTCCTTCTGAATGTTATAGCAATTTAAAAACTTCTTTTGTCTTGAACAGTGCATTTAAAGTTTATCCTGTTTGTACTATATGTTTTAACTATATGTTATTTAAAAACAAAACAAAAAAACACTGTGAGAAACACTGTGTGAAATGTAAATAAAACAGAACGCAATGATTTGTAACAACTGCATCTAAAAAATTGTGAAACTATTTTTATAAAAATGTAAAAAAATAAATAAATACTTTGACTATCCCCACTTTCTGCATTAAAAACATGCCTGTGACACAGATCAGAGCTGTCCATAAATAAGAGTTAAATCTGTATCAAGCAAAGAAGAAGCCACCACCCAGAAACACCACTGTCTTCTCTGGGATAAAGCTCATTTAAGATGGACAAATTGTAATCATCTGACCACAGAAAGTTTTCAATTTTGTTACATATTTTTATTACATATTACAGAGTATATTGTATGTAAAATTTAACATTAGAAATCAACTGCTAATATCTCAGATCACATTTCTCTAATGTTTTCTCCCTGGTGACTTTCTCTGATGTAAAATGCTTCATTAATGATCACAAATTGTGTACTATTAATGAAGTAATTAAAATCCTAAATACGACAGCATGCTGCTTATGCTTAAGTTCAACGTGAGTCACACCATCTACACCTTCACAAATATTGGAACACATCCAGACTTAAGTGCATTTGCTTAGAACACATGGACACATTCACACCTTGGGTAAAGCTGGTTAAGAATAGATCTAAGGTCATTCAATCATAGAGCAGTGGAAAACAATGCTTTTATAAATGTAATATTGTGTCAATTTGCAGAGTGAACATGTCCAGTGTGCAGTTTAACATCTTTTGTTGGTGACCCTGACCTGGTCCCGGGGCCCCCAACCATCTCCTTGTGACACCTCGAAGAAAGGGCCTTATTAAAGAAGCAGGGGCCACAGAGACACATGCTCCAGACCCCCACCAGTTGATTTGGGAAGGAGCTTTACCCCCGGAGACAGGCCCAGCTGACTCCATCACTCAGGAGCCTCTGTGTGTGTGTGTGTGTGTGTGTGTGTGCACTGGACGGATGGGGACGGAGTGTCGATGTATAAGCCCATATTGAAAGTGGGAACCCCCTCTGAAGCTATAGTGGACAGACACACACTGCAGGGGTCCCACGGCAGACATGAAGTAGAGGGAGGGGCTGGGATGGGTCAAAGGTCAGTGGATTTCCCATGTTAAAGGTGAGGGCATAGAGTTGAGTGCAAAAAGTTAAGTTAGTAAGTTTTGAAACAGTGTGTGTACCAGTGTTGGGGTTTGAAAACCATTTAAAACACCTTTAAATGACATGTTATAGCGATGTACCACTATATTCCCTCAGTTTAAAAGTGAAAACACAGTCCACCTAAAGTTGATGGGTTCTGGGATTAAAACTTGAAACATCATCAGACTGCATACTTCGTTAATAGGCAAGGATTAGTCTGATTGTTGACTTTGCACAATCATTTTATCGCTGACTTTGTATACAGTGTGTTATTGACTTGACTGGGTGTGGTTTGGTGGTCGGCATTCTGACTCAGTGTCTATCAGCAGCCAACAATCCCATTAGTGTCTGAAACCATAAAATCGACAAAACCAATCTGTATTTGTGGAGAAGACAGCTCTTAAGTTCTCTCTGTAGGTTACGCCATACCACCAGGATCTGTTTAGACAAAGTTAGCTCACAAGCAACTATTAATCAACAGATCCAGTCAACGTGTTATTTTGCAATGCATCAGTGTCATCAGTGTTCCCCATATCGTTTTGTTACCCTTAAGTTTTCTCTGATAATTCTGCTAATCTGCTAAAAGACAGCAATGTGGGTTAAAGAGCTAACATCACACACACAATCAAAGAATTACTGAAAAAAATTACAAAGAACGGTTCATCTGGGTTTATGCCATAGATCTGTTTTTTGTCAAAACAGAGTGGCTACAACATTTTTACAAACATTAAGCTACACTAGCCACTTTTTGCATGTACCGGGGCCGGGTCATTGATTGCAAACTTTCCATGAAGCATTTGAATAGAACAACCCGTCCCTGTATTTTCATTAGACATTTGAATATGTTCCACTGAGTTATACAAATCAATAGCCAGCATCATTTTCATTTTCATTCAGACCTTGCATGGTTATGTACAGTATATGAAGCACAAGCGATTTTTTTTTTCTCTTGACAGATTGAACTCTCCTATATGCTACAGTTTATTTTAGTTTCAAGTGTGGAGGCCTTTTTTATTCCTCATTTCCAAAACATTGCTTTAGTATGATGGATATTCTGTTAGTAGTTCTGTTGGCCTACTTTGAAATGTCCAATAATCTTACGTACTACCAGGCAGTTAAAGCAACACCAATCGTCTGGTTTATTGGTGCAACAATACGTCTGAGATATCACACAATACGTAGACGGTGGTAACGTGTGACTCCTCAAGTGGCAGAAACTCAGACGTGCACATTACTGAGTGAGGCCAAACAGGAGTCTGAGTGCCTTGACCTGCATAAATCTTGGTATTTCAACAGCGTAACAACCGAACAGGTCCAGCAATTACAAGAGCATCAGTTTATCAGCTGTCAGTGGTTTGACTAAACGAGTCCAAAAGCTTTCATTCCAAACAAATTTATGGCAAACTGACAGGAAGAGTGCACTTAGTTATTTCACGGCAGTAGGTGTTTGCAAACGGACCTCAACGTTCAAATAATATCTGTTAAAATCTCAGTCATCAGACTATGCACGGAAACTAATAAATATTATTTATATTTTGTGTAATATTCAATTTATTCATTCCTGATGGAAAATTAAAGATCTGAAACATTTAAGTGTCCAACGTTAACAGTTTTAGAGGGGACAATGTTTAGCATCTCTGCTTAGCAATTTTAATCCATACACTACTCTCTTTCATGTAATAATGTGAAGTACAACACTTTATCACAGCATCAAACAATCCAGGACATTAGCATATGGTGTGTCTATGTGGAAATTGGAGAATACAAGTTAGGAAGTCGTTCTTCCGGCTTGGGTGTGTTCACATGATAGTAAGGAAGATGGATGCAAAGTTAAAATGTGCTACTGTTGTTTTTAAATGACTTATTACAGAGTTAATACAGTCAAATGAGCAATTATTACCCTATTAGTAGTGGTTCAAGAAAAGGAAGCCTATTCAAAACATAATGTATGCTGAAACCTATAAATACTGGACGTTAATAAATAAATAAATTCTAAAGAAGCCTATATGGTGAAAAAAAAAAACCCAAAAACAAAAGCAAATTATTATTTGCCCTCATTTTAAGCCTGATTTTTGGTTTCCTTGGACCCTTTTTAAGTGTGATTTTGTCTATTTTTAGAGTGGCATTCTTCCCTATTAGATATAGTTTAGTGATTTTGTCTTTGATCAATATGCAAAGTCCCCCAAAAATCACTTATTAAATATATTGGAGGTCCAAATAAAACAAAATAATACACAGTTTTTAGAGTGTAGAAGAACAGGTCACCATTAAGGCCACACATACACATTAAAATGAAGGAGTCACATGGAGATGCATGTGTAGACACTTTAGCAGCTTTTATAGACCGTCTTTGTCTGTGAGGGTCTAAAGGTCAACACTGAGTCACTGTCTGCTGTGTGAGTACATGCTGGTGTGTTTTTAAGTCACAAGCCCTTCACTGTTGAACTGTCCTATACTTATCCTGTGCTTTGCAACATCCCGGACCTCAACACTTTGCTGAATAAGTTGTTTCTAATGGGTTTACTATTTGGCTTAACCTTAACCACACATGAGCCAAATCTAGGTTTTTTTGCAATCTTTTCTTTGGGCCACAAATACTTGGTTGTATTAATATGTTGTTTCTAGAAAATAGTTAAAAAGGGATAAGATGTTTCATATGGCATTTGGCAGCAATGGAGTTCCACAAGGCCCGACTATTGCTCCATTCTTGTTTTCATCAAAACTCTGAATCTTACTACACCAAACAAACAAAGTGGACTTGTCTTAACAACTCAATTATAAAAAGAGGACCCAAAGAAAGAAGAAGAAGAAAGAATATAAACACTTGAAGTACATTATGTTAGAAATGTTGTAACAGCGCAAAATGGGGAAAAAAACAACTAAAAAAGGAGAAATTATAAAATATAAAAATATATATATATATATATATATATATATATTTTTGTCGGCTTTAAAATTACTTTATTCTTAAATCCTGGTCAAATTGTTAACCGTCCATTCAGCCATCTTCTTTCAAAGCTAGCCAAGATGCATAATGACCAAGATCTAGGTCTGCAAATAATAGTCTACATAATCACTGTTCATTTATAAACTATACTGAGGATAGGTGACACATTGTTTACTTCTACAAATTATCCACATCTATTTTTAAACGGCAAAAATAGAAGTGTCTGTCTGGAGTTTTAAAGTGTTAAATTAGCTCTAGCGTCTGCTGAATCAGGCTTTTTTTTTATTTTATTTTTTTTTTAGCAAACTGGATAATATGCTATGTTATTATGTTACTAGCTAAATAAATGATGTGTTATCTTTATCTATCTTGGTGCACCCAGTGTATTTACTCTATTTAGGATTACCAACATTATTTGGATGTGATTATTGATAAATGTAATTTGTTGTTTCTTAGGGCAGAGTTTGGAAGCAACTTGTAATTGTCCTCATAGATGTTCTTCTAGCTGTGTTTTTCTATTTTAAAATAAGGCACATTGTACTTCAGGGCCCATCAGGTTAAATATAAGTATATTTAAGCGAGACAGTCCTTTTCCAAACAAAGACTTTTTGTCCACGCAGCAGCCCACTTGTTGGATGTTTCTCAGAGCCAAAGGACCTTTTTTAATCAAATCCCAGATCCTCCCATAAACACACGGTATCAGCGCTCTGGTGCCCTTAGTATGAAAGAAAACAGGAAGCAAGAGGGACCAGAGGATGTTATGGGTGGCTCTTTTGTGCTTTAGACACTATTTTGCTTGGCTTTGGAAAACATGCATTTACTTTCCTCAACACGCAACTAATATCAGCGGAACCGAGCTATCCAAAAATACACCCATCCTCCGGTCGGCGGTAACAATACAATGGCTGGACATGAGTTGGGTTGATGTCTTGACAGCCCTGTTTACAATGCCCCCCCTTTGTCCAATTGGGGGTTCCTCTGAGCCACATAAGCGTCTGAATGACTTATTTCAGTGTTTCCTGCGGACTTGTGAATCTGGCTCTTTTTGTCCCCGGTCGCTCCTCATGTCTGCTTCCTCTCCAGGACGCATAAACCAGCCTTTATGAAAGAAAACTCTGCTGCGGATTGGAATTGACAGTGGTTGAATAATGTTTTACGCAGAGCTGTGGTTTCTGCCTCGAGGTAAACAGATCAAAGGGGATCCAGTGTTTTTACACATGTTCTTTTGAGGGAGTGTGTCTCTGAGAGCGTAATTAGCTGCACAGGAGTTCCACAAGGCACCGCTATTGCTCCATTCCTGCTTAAAAAAATGTGTTGTGAATGAAGTATGAGGCCAGCAACTTATATCCTGTTTCATTGTGTCATTGTCACTAAAGATGAAGGCAAAAAAGAAAGTATATATGCCTTTAACACCATGGTTTTCTGATAATTACATCAGCCTCTCATATCTTTGTGGATGAAATGTGGCATATTATTCTTCCCATAACATCTTGAGCATTTACTGAACTCCAAACACTGACTGTAAATCTATTCATGGAGTGGTAAAATGTTTGTTTTTTTAATTATTATTATGCTTGAACCTGTTGTCAGAAGAAAACCTGGGAAATAAACATCATAATCAACAGCCACTTGAGGCTTCTGTTCCACATTTTCATTTAAAACTTCCATGAGGTGTTTTGTGTTCACTAAATCAAACCGAGCAGGTCGCACACATGCATCTCTTTATGTTGTGACTGAGTAAATGAGAAGGTGCTGATTCCCCAGGTTTTGTCAGGGAAAGCACACACCATAAATCAGTCCGGCCGGGATACACACAGAGCCAGTTGTTTGCGTGTTTCAATGGGACAAATAGCCCTGTGTGTTTTTATGTCCGTGTGTGTATGTTAGCCAATAGTGTTCACGGAAGACAGGCCTTCTCTGTTAGAGCTTTATGATCATCCTCACGCCTAAAGAAAAGGCAGAGCGCTGCATTGTCAGAAGAGGTCGTGACCTCTGGCACAAAGACGGTAGGACGCTGAATGTGGAGCACTGTTTTTGGCGCAGGGTATTTCCTCCTTTTTTTTCTGCTCCTCCACTTGACTCTCTAATGCTATTGAGTTACACAAGTAATTCACATTCACAGTTAAATACATCTTGTGCATGTAAGAAAAATTCAACTGTTTAATCACCTAATAGCATAAGCATAGCATAGACACTGTAAGACATCATCGTGGCATATTATGAAACATTTTGATTGATCAGTGTGTTCATTATACACTGGGTCAATTAGAATCTCAATGTCCATTTACTTTCGACTACTTATCGTAATTACCATTATTTATAATTTTACTATATTTCCTGGTCTACTTAAAAATGGTAACAATCTATGGTAATTCTTTTATGTTATTTATTATGAATGAATCTTCCGACTCCTGATCAGCTTCTGCACATTTCCTATGTCTTCTCAGATCCTTGGGGATTCCAGGTTTCTTTCCTCCTTTTCATTTCTTTCCTCGTTTTTCTTTTTCTTGTGCTCTGGAGAACTAGCAGTTGTTCCCTTTTAAAAAGCAATGCTGTAAACATTTCTCCACATGTTTTGATTCAAAGAGATAAATGAACAGCTCCCAAAAGATGTGTTTTCATCCTTCAACAAACATGAGCATAGAACCTAAACTGTCCTCATTTATCAGGATTACCATTATTAGATTTCTAAATCCTGTTTGATGTCGCTTGTTTTTACAATGCTGGTGTCTATTTTTAAAAAGAAAGTGCACTAATGTGAACACAGCCTTTGTTTGATGTGTGGTTTATTAAGGTTAACACTTAATAACACTTAATAATTCTTTTATTATCTGTTTCACATCCAAATCAGAAAATGCCGTTTTAAAATGTTGTTATTCAAGTGTGGCTTTTAGAGTAAAACTGGTTTTTTTTTCCTTGTTGGCTTTTGCATTGGGTATAAATCTGCACTTTTAATAGGCATGTGATCACCTAAGATACAGTCTACATGGTATGTTATAATGGTATATGCAATGGATGTAAAATAGTGGAGGCAATCTTAGTCACAAAGTCAGGTTATTTTAGGGTAAACCAGCAGATGCATGGCTATGGATCCAATATGGCGGACTGGATGAATTCCACACTGAAAATTACAAAAAAAAAGTAGTGAAAGAGCAGTTCAATAAAAAAAAAAAAATAGCAGATGGAAAATACCAGATACCAAGGTCATCATATGGATAATGCTGTTAGTTTTAATTGTTGAAGGCTTAATGTTCCATCACTGCCCCCTAGCTGTTTCCACCAATACAACACAAAGAGACACACTGCAGTTGGTATAGTCTCTAGTGTAGTATTACTTGAGTAAAAGAGGCCCACAATTCCTGCTGTACTATTCTCTGTATAGGTACAACCTTACATCTCTAGGTTGCCTTTTTGCTGCCTTTCTGCTCTTTGTACAAATGGCATATTCACAGAGAAAAACAGCCTGTTGATGTGGCAAAATTACTGAAAATTGGAATCTCATGGCCAAAGAGTAAGAGTGTGAGTCTGAAGGAATTCATTGGAGAGAGAAGACATGGACAGAGCGGGAGTATCTGTGGTCAGAGCGAGCCCAGTGCCAAACCTTGGTCCGGATACTCGGCCGCCCCGGATGCCCAGGCATGCTTCCTTTTTTCTGGGCAAACAGACTTATGGAAATGGAAGGTATTAATTAAAAAGCGTCCACAAGCAGGTGGCCAAGAGGTCAGCCAAAGTACACTGAAATATGAAAAACATGTATTAAAGAGCCCACACATTAATAAACCAAGGCTTCAGTGATGTCTGGTCATGATGGCGACTTTTCGTTCCATGTGAGAGGAAAATAAACTCAAAGATGTCATCTCTGGTAAATTAAATGACTGCAGATATACAACAATACGGATGTGAGTCTCACAGATGTCTCAGAGTCTCCTCACGACATCCACCTTTAATGTCTCCAGACCACAAATTGGAAATGACAACGCTGATCCAAAAGCATGAACTTAAAAGCATAGACTCTTCATTAAGTCAAGATTTGATTTTTATAATATAATCAGATTAGTGCATATGTTTATCGTTTTCTCATGGAAAGTTATTATTCAGCAACAAAGCATACAAAATTCTTTTTGTCTGTTGTCATGATGCCATGATGCTGTTTTATGTTGTTATTATACATTAGTCTTGATGCTGAGGGACAACACTTTGGCTGTTGTTTATGTGCTCTATTGCAGTTAATCAAGTGGTACAAGTATAAAGGTCAAATATTAGCCATTCCATATTACCATTCTTGAATGATGGTTTAAAGGTACATCATGTAAACTAACACTTTTTACATTGGTCTTTTAAACATTTAAAGCTTGATAAAAAACACAGGAAGTTCTATTACTTGCTGCCAAGATCAGACAGAGCATTTTGTCAAAGACGTGTAATCTTTTCTTATTTAAAAACATATCCTTGCAGAAAGACTTGGACATGAACTAAATGACTTTTGCTTCTAAATGTCGACAACAAACTCATCATCGAATCTATTTCTGCAAGATTTTTTTCTAAGACAACAGCATGTCCCTGCAGGGCTACTGTAGGTGTGAGGTGTGGAATTGCACTCTGCATTATCACCTCTACATGTCGCCAAAGAATGCAATAATACTATAATTAGTGTTAGTGCTGGTATTTGACAATCAATATAGGATGCTACATTTGCATGGACCCATAAAGCAAAAAGGCCTGAGTCCATGTTTGAGTAGCTCTACCATAAACTGAAATAGCCCTTTATAGCAAGATAAAGATAAACAAAGCATTTTAACTCATCATTTAGCTCTACTTAGGGCTAGGACATGACATTAGATAACCTTAATTAAAACAAATTCTGACATGTTGGCAGTAAAGCATTGCATGTATACTTAGATGTGTATTAATAAAAATAATCTGTATAAAAGCACATTTACAGGCATGTGTTCCGCCAATAAGACAGTCAATATTAGCTTTTATCTAGCAACCAACATCAGTACTAAGAGCTGAATACTGTCCAGTTCCAGTCCGACAACAGAATTTGGCTCCGTGATCATCTTGTGCTCTTATTGCCATATCCTTTCTCTGATCCTCCAGGATTTCAGGATTTTCTCTTAGCAAGCTTGTGCTCTGGTGAGCTAGCAGTTGTTCCTTTGTACAAGCAGCACTGTGTCCATTTCTCCAGATGCAATCTCCAGAAATTGTCACGTAGTCCATCAATAAGATAAGAGCATAAAACTTACATACATATTACATCATTGCAATAATTCATTTATTCTGAATAGTTAAAGGAGCTGAATGGTGACTCCAGTGAGCTTTATTATAGACATCCATAAAGACTCATTCAAACAGTCTAAGTATAACTGTTTTTATGACTCTAACAAATTACTAAAATCAATGGCTATTTAGCATGAACGGATACAGCTAATGTAGCATATTACATACTATGGTCCTGATTTACCAAGGCGCTGTGTTTGTGCAAAGTGGCTAGCATGTGAGCTAATAAAGGAGCAAAGTGATATACATTGCAACATGCCCATAAACAGCATCAACATTTTTAAAACACACAATTTGGTACCAACTATTTGAGAGTTTCTTGAATCAGATTTTATTTGTACTGAACTGAGCCTGAAGATCTAGATCTAGAATGTCTACAATGTCACAGGAGACTAAGACCCCTTAGTCTCCTGTGACTTTTGACATTCATTATGTGGTTCTCTTTCTTTGACAAAATGTGTCTTTCCTTTGTGCCGATCTATGCCATTTTAAGTTTTATATGAACACATACCTATCTGCCTATATATATATATGTTATTAAATTTATTTTGTTTGCTGTACGGCTTCTTTGAAATCCCATTTTGAATCCCATAGTTTTGTAGAGATTCCCAAGTACCACCACAGACAGCCAGAGTACCACCAGTGGGACCCGTACCACAGTTTGAGAACCACTGTTCTAGATGGTTGTTGTGAGGTGCATGTGAGGTTGATTTTTAGCTCAAAAGTTGAATAGTAAGCACATAGAGGAGGCTAATAGTGTCCAGCACTATTGATTTTTCATGTTTTTTATGGTTATTATCAGTTATTGGTTGTTGTAGCATACTGCTTGTGTTTTTATAGTGGATAAAACACACTGAGTCACATGACATCTGGAGCTCTTTTTGAGTATTTTCTCTCTTTTTCTTTTTTTTTACACAAGTCAAAGTTCAGGCATTATTAGTGGAATACACACGTCGACTCTGGTGAAAACATAAGGCCTAGCTGGATCAAACAAAACCTTTTAATCCAGACTGGGGCTACTGGTCAATCCGCTGCTTCTCAAAAGACTCCCTGCATATTTTTCCAGCATTAGTTTTTTTTTTTTTTTTGTTCAAATCACACATTTCTGACATGCTTAGAGTAATCCCCTTGGCCCCGGCAGGCCAGTGGAAAAGCAGCAGCCGTGTTTATACGTTCCAGCTAAAGGAATAACATAAATCCTTAAGTAAATGTAATCTGTCCGTGATTGTAAACAGTCTGTCACACTAATGGCCCCGGGAACAAATGAGGACCTCATGGCGGGCTTCAAGTAAAAGCCCCCCTTCGTTCTAACCCCAAACCTGCCCATCCCTCCTCGTCTGGTGTCTTATTCATATCCTCCGTGCCCCCCAAATGTCTCAGTGTGGTCTCGGCAAGGAACAAGCTGCGAGGAACTTCCAGCCGTTGCTTAGAAAAAAAAAAAAAAAAGAAATGAAAAAGGCGGGCACCACAAAGCGACCCCCACTCGGCCCGTCTCCGCAGAGGCCTGACACCGACGTACACCAGGCCGGGATCTGTGCAGGAGATAAGACAGGCAACAGGAAGGAGACGATGCAGAAACCCCGACATGACAGAGCCACCATTCATTTTCCAGGAAGAGAGAAAGAAAAACAACATCAACAATATCAGATGCAGCGTAGGAAAGAGGGAGGGGGCATGAAGAGGGGAATATGGGCGACCCGACTTCATTCAAGAAATGATGCCTGACTTGACTTGCCACAGATCAGCAACTACATTTGGATGATAAAAGAGGAAAAGTTTTATGCATCATTTCCAGCAAATAATCCAGTTAATCCGAGCTTTAATGCCATTAGTTTTGCTGTCCTTCACTGATGTTCTCTCAGTATCACTTATTTACGTTTTTCTGCTACATGTTCGTTCTAGTTTTATGCACGATTTCCCTGCAAATAGCCCCTACAGTTAGCCATACTACACTTTCAATGATAGTCACTCTGTTTTATTCAATGATACTATTTATTAACCCTTTCCCTGCTAATTCCTCAGCAATTTCCCCATTCTGCTGCTTGTCTTGCTTCCTTTTCAGTTATATTCACTGTTTTATTCACTGACAGTTTGATGCAATATTCCCTGGCAGGCCTACCTTTTCAATGATGGTCTTTTTTGTGTATGTTCTGGAGTATTTTAAGCCTTTCCAGACAGACAGCAACACTATTTCAACTAAATACACAGGGACAGAGAGAGGAGCTTTATGCAATATTTTCTACTGCTGTTTGTCTTGCTGTTCTTTCATCAACATTCACTGTTTCAGTGACTGACTATTTATGCTAATACCGCTAGAAATGTAATACCCACAGCTGCTAGCCGATCCAATATTCACTGTTTTATTCGCTGACTACTTTAATACCCCCAAGTTAATACTAGCCTTGCTGAAGCTAGACTTGATACCTTCTCAACAACATTTGCAATGTTTTATTTGTTATTGTTGTCCTATTAGCCAAGCAGTCTTGCCCTTTCTGTGGAAGACATTGTTTTATTCACCTTTCTCCTGCCATACTACCTATACACTGTTTTATTTACTGTAGCACTGCCTCATTGTCAGCTCAGCAGCAACTAGCCCAAGTGATTGTGGCCCCTCCTCTGTCTTCCCACTGTAATTTTTTTCTGTTGTAAGGAAACAGTGAACAACAACAATAAAACAAACATTGTTTTATTTAGATTGCTCAATTCAACTAGACATGGAGGCATTTGACTTCATTTATTCCTCAATTAACCTGTACAATAACTCACCTTTGTGTAATAGATAGTTCCCCAATTCACACTTGTCTATTGTTTTATGCAGCTTATTACTTATCCACTTAATGTATATCATTTATATTCCATATTATTCAATATCTGTACATATGTAAATCACATATTTTCTGTTAATGTATATTACTGTATATATTTACTTTTCTGCTTTATTTTATTGTTTGTGTCCATGAGTTTGTAACTGAGCCACTTGTGGATTAATACAGTTAAGTCTAAGTCTACATGTATGTCTTTGGACGGTGGAGGAAGCTGGAGTACCCGGTGAGAACTCACAGTAACACAGAGAGGACACTCTGATACAGTGCATCCCTTTTATTGCACCATTAATACAAAAATTATTTCTGTAATCAAAATTAATAACGTGAGGCATGCCTTGGTGGTTCTCCTGATGGAGTGCATGCTGCTTCCTCAAGCAACCCAGGATTGATTCCGGCCCAAGCCCTTGCTCTGTGTCTTTCGCCTTGGTTTCTGTCTGTCTATACTGACAAGAAGGTCTAAATGAAGGTCTGGAAAAATAATAGTCTTAAAAAATGTTAATAATAAAGTGCTTGAATACCTCACTCTATCTGTAGCTCTTTACTCCCCCTACTGTTACATGGAAATATTGCAGGCCAAGTGGATACAAAGTAAATGTCCGTATTGATTCACAGTTCACCCTCTTGTCAATCTTTCCACATTTATATATAGTCTGTGGTGGAGTCAGAGTGCTTCTGGCCTCCAGCTGATTCTAGAGGATAAAGAAACACATTGGCGCCAGTGCAACCCAAACACTTGTTGTTGTCACTATACACATAAATCACTCTGCTGTGCTCATCTCCACACAGAAGCCCGGGAACAATGGCAGGTAAACAGAGCTGACTGGAAGACGGGTGAGTTGGCTCGGCGCTGTCCACTCCCACACACATTCCTCCCAGCCTGAGTGTCTGGTTAAGGTGCAGATAAACGGCCGGGGCAGTATATATGTCAGCGCAAAGCAAACACGCCAGGGACAGACGAGCGAGAGACACGATTAGGATCATGCAAATGCAGAGCAGTCGCCAGATGCATGGTCAGTGACACAGGAACAATACAGACGTGAACACCTGCTGAATAAACATACAGACAGCTCACACCAGTCTGACTCCACGTTCCACAGCGACGCTTCTCTTTCAGACAAACATTTACACTCCAAGAAGAAAAAAAAAAAAACGTCTCATCAAAAGTCACCCAGGATAAGCAATAGGTTCACCTGAGACAAAGAGAAAAACTGTACATAAAATGATCTTACACAATATAAGCTAATGTTAAATTGAGACCATGCATATTGAAAGTTAAAAAATATAAATGAAATAAGTATTTAAAATAAAATCTAAAAAGACAAGCAGAGAGCAGTTAGTGCAGAGACAACCTTTGATAGAGACAGGCCCATGTGTCACTGATTATGGGCATCTGCTGATGTTAATTGAATGCATTAAGGTAGTCCTCCGAACTATGGAGGATTTACCAAAGACAGATGTGTTGCATGTCTATAACACATGTCCATTACACAGAATTTAAAGTTTGGTGGTGTAATATTATGATGTGATGCAGGTTGTGTCAAAGTGTGGTCATATTTGCTGACACATTTCACACCACTTACTTACGGTCCAGGACGGGAGCAGTTGTGGCTTTGGTTTATATACATAACACGGACTTGATTTCATAAATATAACTCAGCAACATGCCATATATATCCACCTGTCTTTGATTCAGCTATAGCTCAATCAGGTTTGTCAAGTCTGAACAGCTCTATAATAAGAGTCAATTTCAACAAAAATATATCACACTAAGACTGCATGATATATCACAAATGTACTGTTATCTCGATATTATTGTTATCGCAACGAATGACTTGTATCACAATAATCTTCTCCAGATGAAGTAATTAATCACATAGAAGATTAATTACATGAATGTATGAATAAATGAACAATTAAACATTTGTACTATGTCGAAGCACATTCATATAACACAGCTCACATCCTTATTGCAATATTTAAACTAGTTATGTTGCATGTTTTTCTCATGTCATGCAAAACTATATCACACAGCTCTCATATATCTACCTCAATGAATTTCAAACAGTTCTCAAAAAAAGGTAAAAACTCATTTGGTGTATTCTTTTTTGTACAACTTTTAAGTGTGCTCAATGTCGTTGTATATCTCTTATATTTTAAAGAGAAACAAATGATGCTAAGAGTGCTCCCAGTGAGTTTAGATTAACTGTAGTCAGTCAGCCTGTTGCCTCTGCAGTAAAACCTTGAGTCTTTTGAGTAAATGCTAAAAAGCAAGCAAGAAACGACCTGCTACAACTGTATGTACATCTGCATTCTTTACAGCTATTGCTCATATTTGGCTCCAGAGCAAATAACAACATATAACTCTTGGCATCTGACTGGACGTTGAGGATCCCACGCCCACACATGGACCAGAGGAATGGCCGGAGAGAGCAGACCGGACTGACAGCAGTGGGTCGCCCTCTCCCTGCGCAGGGAGTGTAGGGTTTTCAGAGCCTTTTCCTCAGGAGGAAAGGAAAGGGGAAGGAAAGAGTTTCCTCCTTTTGTTTTTCCTGGGGTGGTGGTAATTTCACTTTGGGGAGAAAATTTTGAATTTTATCTTGGATATTGCAACAAACTAAAGGCAGCAAAAATTTGAATATGAATATGAAGCTCTTACGGCGGCCTTTCTGATGCTATCATGCTATCGCTAAATGCAACAGACAATGCTAATCATAATGATTCCTATGATAACATCCTGTTGTTCCAGTCATTTCTCCTTCACAGTCTCAAAAGTAAATTAAATTCAAGTGTATTTTGCTCAAATTTGAAGTCTCTGGGCTGAATAAATTTTGCCATCAAGGGGGCGGGCTTTCACACCTGTCAATCACCTAATTAGGAAGCTGGTTGGTGGTGAGACCACAGTGTGCTTGGGCTACAAAAAAGAAGCCCCTTTTTCCAGTTTTTGTGGTGTTTTTGAAATATTAGTGCCATCAAAACTATCAACTGCAAACTCACCCACAAGATATACTAACATTAAAAAAAATACTTTAACATAGATTTTTACATTACATTATCATAGCCTTAAAAACACAGGAGGGTATGTTTGTATGTATATTACTTGTCGTGTCCACTTTAATTCAACTTACTTTGGTCATTTGTTTATGATGACTTCTTTCATTTTTCCCCAAGCCTGGCTACTACAGAGGTAACATCTTACTAACAGTTGGTATATGTGAGGTTTTATTATCTCTAAAATTAATAATTATTTGTAACCTTTGGGAATGTTATTGTCAACATATATATTATGAGCAGAATGATTAATAAATAAAATCATCCCTTAAAAACTGCATTTTGTGTTTACTTGAGTTATCTTTGTCTAATATTTACATTTGTTTGATGATCTGAAACATTTAAGTGTGACAAATGTGCAAAAAAAATAAGGAATCAGGAAGGGGGCAACCACTTTTTCACTGCACTGTATAAAGTTCACTAATTATTGAATATATTATTTTCTTTATTATATTCAAGCTAATTATTCTAAACTATTTTGGTGTAATACATAAATACTCATTATACTGTAGATATATTGTAAATAGCATATCTTTATGAATTTTTAATGTATTATTTGTATATATGATTTCATGCATTATGGTTTTTTTTGTTTTTTTTAATTAAGAGTACATAACAAAATGTTTATGTTGTTGGATATGTTGCTAATTTATTTTATTTATGTATTTTTTTACTTGCTCGAAATAAATAAATACAATAAAATAAAATTTAAAAAAAATTCAAATAAGCTTGGATAAGTGCCAAAGAAGGTTCCTTTTCAAGAGTAAGGAATATAAGTATAACATGTCCTTTTTAAACACACCATTTGTCCGCCCCCTCCCTCAGACCTATCTCTCATTTCACCAGTATTTACACAGACAGGTCCACTTCATACACAGCAGAATAAATACTGACTTTGACCAGTGGCTCTTTAGATTTTCAAAGCAACCGAAATGAAAAAGAAGGTGGTGTGTAAGGTTTGGATTTCAGAAAGAGACTCAAAGGAAGCCATAAAGCTAACTATCTTTAATATGAGGCAGTGGATGATTAAAGCTAAGTAAACAATGTAAGCCAGTGCAGGGAAGTTAAGGCTGAAGTCTGAGCGAAGGCCCGGCCAACAGGCTCTGAGTCATATCCGCCGAGTGGTCCAAGAGCAACGGACCTTCTCTCGTCCATAAAGTGGGATTTATTCTGGAGTAAAACGCTGGTGTACATGCGTTACAAAATATATAAACATCAATCAATCGTCCAAGAATTCCTTTAGAAGCTGTAAATTTAGCTCGGGGTGGATAGTATATGTCATGAACACACCAATCTTAGAAACTTATTGTGTTTGATCACAGCAAAACATATATAGCATTATTTTTTGAAAAAGCAACCAACCATATTTGAAATAATTTGGTTATACAACATTTTCCCAGTGTGCATTACACCTTACAGCCAAGTTTGGCCAAGATATTATAGATCTATGATGTATTATTATTATTGTATATGAATAATAATACATATGTAAAATATAATGTATTGTATTATATTTAATATATGTATTATTATTCATATCCATGGCCAATTTTGGGGGTTGCTGTCGCCACAGGCACCAAGGTTGTTATGGCCACAGCTCCAAGAGGCTGTTTCAACAATGTACTGTAGTTTTTGTACTGACATGTGACTAAGTTACAGCTACATTATGGTGAATTCTCTCGCTCTGATTTCTATGGCTAATTTAATGGCATAGAAACATAGAGATCGACAATGCTAACCGTAACAGACATTGAGTTTATGAATAAAACTGAAGGAAGGGGGTCATTTGGACCCACTGCCATCAGGACCTATAATGCCTTACCAATTAATGCTTTCCTGTCCAGTTGTAGTGTTGAACTTAATGCTTAGCACTTTTTGGTCTCTATGATGTGAATGTTGGTGTTAGTGTAGGGTTTCTTTCTTTTTAGTATTGTGTGCATTTTCAGAACTGTTTTAACGTGTTTTTGTCCATGATCCATTGTGAGATACTCAACCAAAAAATTTACCTTTTTTTTTGTTTAAATAGAAGTGTCTGTCTGTTTAGGTAGTGTGTTAAGTGTTTAAACACGTTCCGTTTAATGAAATCTTTACAGTGAAAAAAGACATGCCTTTATTTTGTAACAGAACTTTTCTGTTTCCAAATGATTCTGTGTTCAACCTTAAAAACTGTCTCCTTCAAAACAGCTGAAATTAAAATTTCCATGTATTGATATCGACATCCCCAACTACAATGCCTCCTAATATTTTGTCGCCTTGTATTCTTATATTTTCACTTTATTCTGAGCAGGTAATCCTCCAGGTTTATGTTTCATGTGACCCCTTGACTCCCACCAGTGTGTGCACAGCTGTTTCATTTAGAAAACTGAAGATGGTCTTCGTGGCAGCGTGTCATGTGAATGACTAGTGAAATGTCAGCGGCTGAATGGGAGCTCTCAGGCCACGGTGCCCCACTGGCCTGCTTCAGAGAGGCACAGACTGGGCTTTGTGATCGGGACAGAGCCGACCAGGCCCTGAGCACCGACCATATTTGTACGTGATGATGGAGCAAGTCAGGTTTGAACAGCAGCCACTACTGCAGCAACTGGTAACAGAGAGAAAGTGAAATATGGAATACCTTTGGGCTACTTTTCCTTCTTCAAAAGGCAATTAAAATTTTTGATGAAATATCAAACTGAATTTAAAAAATCCACAAATAGACCCTTTTTACTGTGTGCGCATTTTGGCTATAGATCATAACCAGAGCAGTTTACTTGTTAAACCTGCAATCTTCAAAGGGCATAAGCCACCAAATTTATATGTAAGGAAAGTAATTTGCACTAATGGCAACCGACTGACTATTTATGTGCTGTCAGTGAGGAAGTAGAGAACATATTTCAATATTCTCAATATTTAGCTGCTCTATTTAGAATTAATGACTCAAAGACAGAACGATAAATAACACCACATAGAGGAGCCAGAGTTAGACACATCATTTTAGGACCTGTGCTTCCTCATCAAAGACTGTTGATCCACTTAGACATCATTACAATAAACTTATAAGAAGTTTTTGAACTTAAGTGTCTAATTTATGCACAACCTCTGTGCTCATGCCAGTTAATTTGAAATATTGCAGCTTTAGTTACTATGGTGGGTGTGTATATTTTTATAACCTGCTTATAAAAGGCTCTATGTAAATGTTATCATACTAGAATTATATAGTATATATAGAATCAAAAATTCTCATTAGTCTAGTTGTAATCCAGGTTCTATACCAATTTCAATATGTTCTAATAGGCCCTGTGGTAAACGAAACTGCTGTGTAAGTTGAGGGCTCAGGGCGCTCCACTCCATCTAGTGGTACAAAGTGATATTACAGGTCCATAAGTATTGTCATGTGTAAACATTACAATTAAATTCCCTCCCTTCAAGTGTGCCAGAGTGTTACTCTCTATCACATCCATCTGAGGCTTCACCTGTGGCTCTCAGCTCCACACAAAGAGCTCACTGTGGCCCTCCAGATTCCACTGGAACCCCTGAGTGAGATTAGAGGGTTTTGAAACACACTCAAACATGAGGACACATGCACTGATACAAATGAACTGTCTGGGTAACTTTTTCACCTGCAACACTGACACTCACAGGTGAGTTTCTGGGAAATGTAGAGTAAGCACTTAATGCCAGATATCAGACATAAAAAGGGAACCTAGTTGCGTTGTGTCGTATACATGGAGCAAGGGCACCATCTGCTGGACTGCTGCATGGTAATAGCAGTGGAAGAGAAACCCACCCACCCTGATAAAAAAACTAAAACAAAACCCCAAACCAATCAAACACCCAATAAAACAGATTAAGGTGAGAGGCAATGTCAATGCCTGAACTAAGTGCAGTATTTACATTTCTACATTTCAGATCTTGACATAACATACGCTTTTTCATGTTTTTATCAAGAATAGGTCTAAATCAAAGCACTGTCATTTGAATATAAAGCTGCACTCCCCATGTGAGTCTAAACCACATTATATTATGGATATGTGTCTGTATTAACATTAAAATGTTCAAAAACGTTTCACACTTTGGAGAGTATATTCACTATTTACTGTATAATTTAAGCATTTTCCAGCTTTTATTCAACAAAGGAAAAAAAAAGGAAAACTGAGCCAGTGTATTTCAGTGACTACATGTTTGAATCAACACT
Source organism: Rhyacichthys aspro (assembly GCA_036850595.1). Classification (NCBI taxonomy): domain Eukaryota; kingdom Metazoa; phylum Chordata; class Actinopteri; order Gobiiformes; family Rhyacichthyidae; genus Rhyacichthys; species Rhyacichthys aspro. Next base: position 4,187,751 of record CM072167.1, read on the forward strand.
GTGTAACTTTTGACTTTAAATTATGCAGCTTGAAAATAAAAATTAAAAAAATCTAAATCAAAGCCTCAAATTAAAATTTTGTTTCTTTAAGCCTTTATTGATAATACACTTGAATTCACAAAAGCAAACTATGTTTAAATACAAAATATATTTTCTAGTGAGAACACTATGGTAGAATGTGGATAATATGTAACATTAAAAGATTAAATCTTATTTATATTTATGTTCTGTTGTTTTGCAGCGAGTCGATGAGCATCTTGTTGTATTCAGCCACTTTCTCAGTCACCCTCTGGGCCACCGGGGCGTAGTCACTCTCCTGAGATTTAGAGGCAATAACTGAGGTTGAGGATAAGGAAAGGTCACAGGGCAACAAGGATTTACATGGAAATTCTTTTTCAAAATGGCTGACACCAATTTCATAGAAAACAACAAATAAGTTTGCATTTTTGGAAGGATACACTCTTTCATCACAAAGTTGTTCTGTTCCAAGTGTTGCCATTTCCTCTCCAGGTTGGCCAGCTGAGACAAGAAAAAAAAAGACACGCACATATCCATTAAAGATCACTTCTAATGTGAATAACTGTTTATATTTTTGAGAGTGCGTTATCATATACTGTATATGTAATTGTTTCACCTGAGCATGTGTCTCATTCTCGTCTAGCTTCGTTTTCAGGGCTTCATATTTCTTATTCATTTCATCCAGAAGCTGGCTGAATGATTCCTGACGCTGGGTCAGAGAGACGCGCTCTTCCTGCAGCCTCTGCATCACAACAGAAAATATAAGGGTTAACCTAACATGATAGGAACATCAATCTTAATGGTGGTCAATGGAAAGAGAACCATTTGTGAATAAACAACTACGGTGTAAGTAGAGATCCTTAAGGTTGGTGTTGACACAGGTCAGGCATAACATACTGACACTGAAGGTGAAGTGAAGAACACTGATTATCTCTTTATCATGGCACCTTTTAGTGAGTGGGCTGTATTAGGAGCAGGTAAACATTTTCTCTTCAATGTGGATTTCTTAGAAGCAGGAAAAATGGGTGTAAGGATTTGTGTGAGTTTGACAAGAACCAAACTGTGATGGCTTGACGACTGGGTCAGAGCATCTCCAAAACCTGAGCTCTTGTGGGGTGTTCCCAGGCTGCAGTGGTCAGTATCTACCAAAAGTGGTCCAAGAAGGTCATGGGTGGGCAAGGCTCACTGATACATGTGGGGAGAGAAGGCTGGCTGTGTGGCCTGATCCAACAGATGAGACTGTTGCTCAGATTGCTAAAAAAGTTAATGCTGGCTCTGAAAGATGTCAGAATGCACATTGCAGTTTGTTGTGTATTGAAAGGGGACCAACAAAAGATTAGGCAGGTGGTCATAATGTTAATGCCTGATCGGTGTAAGTCCTCAATATCTAAGAACAGCCAAGACCAACACTGGATTCATTTGTGATTGGACGGAAAAAATAAACAATCCTCTCTTGATAAGAAAAGATCCTAAATATAAATCAATGCCAATCCTAACCTACCCTACCTCCTAGTTGCTAGTGCAAACCCCCTGCATTTAGGCCCTGTTCCCTGATTTAGATGTAATATTCAAAATCAAATGTATTGCACTTCTCTTGGTCTTCGTTCCTTTTTTTAAGCAACAAAATCCAAAAATCCACCTGCTCCAAAGACACACTCCATGGCACTGTCAGAGGAGGATGTGTGGAAGGGCTCAGCTTGATTGGACTTACATAAACTTTGTAACAGGACAAAAACAAATATGGTAATGTGCTTGTTTTATATTTCATTATGCTCTCAGGAAGCTATCAAGTTGTGATTTTATCGTGTCTTGTCACGGTTTTCCTGTTTTTGCTCTGATTAGACATCTGTGGTCTGAGTGGTATTCAAATTTCAACTAAACTGTACCAGAGTTCATTTTGCAACTTCACCACTTTACTGTGTCTTAACTATTTCATAACACTGGCTTGTTTTCCTAACTTCTATTCAAAAGACAAACTTTTCATGAAACATTACCTTCTTCTTCTCTTCGGCAGACTGCCTGAGGGTGTCCAGATCTCTGTAGGTGTGCAGCTCAGACTCCATGGTGCTCACCTGCTCCTTCATGACCTTAAGCTCAGCTGTTATTTTACCCTCGAGCTGCTGCACCTTCTCCAAGTCCTGCTGCAGACGCTGGGACTCTGCACAGACATTCATTTTGTTGATTCTATTTGGTAGTACGTGTACAATATTCCTCCGCTGATTCATTACTGACCTGTTGTGAGGCCTCTGGCGGTGCTCTCTGATTGGACCACCTCTGTCTCTTTGCTGACCAGGACCTCCTGCATGTTCTTCAGCTCACTGGCAGTCACTGTGTCCATCTGACGCAGTCGCAGCATGTTCTGCAAACACAAGATTTGGTTATTTCACACACTCACACGCATGGAATATGGTTGTTCAGTATTGCAATGACCATATCACATGCTTTATGTGACTTGCAACTTTGCAGTCTTTATATTATATGAATAGAACAAGGGCGCCATCTGCTGGACAGAATGGGAATATTGGAAGCAAAGCCAGACTGCAGAGTTGTTAGGTTGAGTAAATATTTCTTGTGATAGAATAAATAAATACAAGTTTCTAAGTGTTGCTAGAGTCTCTATCCAGGTTTCCATGAATAAATGTTATCCGATATCTGGTTAACATGTATTAATAAAGTTTAAAACTGATTCCTCTGCTGAAAATGAGACATATGTAAATCAAACAATATTGGATGCAAAACAATAATAATTAGGGCTTTGTCATTATACAGTGACTTGTGGATCCTGTCACTGAGGGTATACGCACTGCCTGCATTAAAAAAAAGCATATTATTGTTGTAGCAATTCAAAATTTACTTCTAAGGCTCTGACTGGTTGATTTCTTTTTAAGATTACTTTTTGGGGCTATTTGGACAGGAAACAGGGCAATGAGGAATGACACCAGGCATGTGACCCAATGAGTGTGATTTCCAGTGAAACTAAATACTAAAAACTAATGCAATCTTAAAGGGCTAACTTTTTTTTTCTCACGTCAACTAACTAACTTTCTGTCACAGCAGACGTCTTTTAAAATGGCCTTTATATTTTGACCAAATTCAGGAGTTTTGTACCTCTCCAACAGTAGTTTAGTAATAAACTCCAAGCTTCTTTCCTCATTAAGATTCTTATATCAAAAAATGTATTTTAAAACAACTCAAAACAGTGAGAAAATGAGTTGAGGTCACTGAGGGACATGTTCAAAGTCTATTCACCACAGGGGCTTTCTTTGACAAATGAAATTGTGAACAAAACAATCTGACCTGTCAGTCCTACAATCTTCAACTGATAAAGCATGATAACACTGCAGTAATAATAAATCTGCAATATTATGTGCAGCCCTAACAAGTGCTCTGTGTCTTTTCTTCATACAGAACACTTTCCACTCTTCCTCACCCTGCTGCAGTGTTCCAGCAGAGAAACAATGCTTTCTTGTGTCTGCAACATTTTCTCCAGCTCCTGACTCTTAACTCCTTCAAATGACTCCGCAAAGCCTGGAACAAAACACATGCATTAAGTTACTACATGTAGTATTATACTTATACATACATGATACCTGAAATATCACTGTAGCTGATGACATCAAGACTTACTGTCAATTTCCTCCTCCTTTCTCTTTAGCTCCTTGTATTTCTGGTGACTCTCCCCTGATTGGAAAAACAGAAATTTGACACATTTTTAAAACTAATTCGAATATCGATGTTTTTCATAAAGCAGTTAACTACCTTGAGCATCCTCAGAGTCCTGCTCCAGTTGTCGGATCTCTTCAGTGACTTGTCTGGTCCTCTCTCGGATCTCTGCCAGTCTGAAAGCATCAAACACACACACTTTTATATTCATATATTAATAAATCTACCAGTTTCTGTCCTTAATGTGTGAAAATGACATACTGTCGTTCCATGCTGGCTGTTTCCTGGTTGTCCTCCTTCACCTAGAAACCGACATTCCGGCATGAGCTTAACTTGCTTATTATCAAAAACATAAAGATGCAAAAAGTTATCGAAATTAAACATTTGTCTTACTTGTTTAAATAGCTTCTCTCTTTCCTCTTGTGGGGAGGCCATGTTCTTCTGTTCGGCCTCCATCGCATCACGCTTCGATTCCAGCGCCGACAATGTTTCATGAAGGCGAACCACTTCCTGTTTTATTTGTGAGTGAGCCAGCTCCTACACCCAGGGGTATGACTTTTATTATCAAAACTGCAACTTTGGCAACATTTATTCTACATGAAACCACTCTTTTTCTCCTGTTGTGTTTTTTGGGCCTGACTTACAGCTTCATAGTCTTCTTTCCGGGTCAACAGAATGTCCAGCTCCTCCTGAAGCACAGCAAGCTCCTGCAAAAAAAACAAACAAAAAAAACAAACAATTAGGAAGGTTTAGGAGTGATAAGAATAAGTTTCTTCAAAATATTCCTTCATATCCTAAAAATATAAGCAGTTTTCTTGCAGCATGCCTAAGACTTGAACTGTATTACAAATCACAGATGCATAAACTCCATTGTGGGCATAATGTCATATCACTTTGTGCCAGTAGGGGGAGTCTTGAGCACTGCCCCGCCACACTGTTAGGCTGATGCATGTCACACTGTTGTTCAGCAAATGTTGACTTTGTTGAAAAAAAAAGTAAAATGGAAAAAAGTGATAGAGAAATGGTTGGTATTGACTAATTTGATTTACTCAAGCGCATTTTCTTTTAAGGCTACACGAAAATATATGAAACCTGAAAATGACCTGCAATATCCTAATGTTTCCTTTGACATAGTAAAGCTTCAACTGAATTGAATGTGCCTCGAGTTTAGTGTAATTAGTATTCAATTATAGGTATTAGTTTGGAGACTCAGGCACACAGGATGAATACTATACTAAACAACATGGACCATCCCCTGCATTGGGTTTCTGTCTTCTTCTGTAATCAGTGAGTTGCAAGAAGGAACGCCACAAAAACTCCTTCATCTGCCATAAGACTTTACAATTAATCAGTCTGAGGAAGAGGAAGACTGAATCAATTAATTTGAAGAGAACTCACAACTGAATTTACCCTTGGGGATTAATAAAGTTAAATTGAATTGATGTGGCCCTATAATATTGCAAGGGTTCGACATGAATCTTCTATAATTACAATGCAAACACACCAACAGACTTTTTATTACAATTTACTTACATTACATTTGCTTTCTGCTCACTACTTCCCCTACAGTTCACTGACTGTGTATTACTTACATATAAAACACAAGACCTACAGGACAAAGTGTGCATTGTATTGTTAAATACTAACGGGACATCACAGCACTGCTATAATACCTGCAGCAGCTCCTCATTGGTTGCCGTCATGGTGAAATACTTCTCCTGCTTAGCGGGTGGCATTGATTGGACGACTTCGTCAGCGACACGCCTTTCCCTTCGGATGTTCTCCTCGATTGCCCTGATGGCCTCTTCTCTCCTGCACAGACACCAGAGATATCTATCACAATATGTTGACACCATTTGGATAACAAAATGATGTGGCGATTGTTTTTTTTTGACTATGTATTTTCTTACTTTACTAGTTGGTTAACATATCCTGTAAACCAAGAAAAGACCATTGACATCTTGCCGAACATAATAAATGTTTAGCTAGCAGTGAGAGTACATGTCAGTCTTCAGTTTTTACAACAAGGGCCAAAGGTCTTTTCCTGGTTTTACTGCTGCTTGAGGTCGACACCTGAATTCTCTTATCATTGTTCCTGTACTTACTGTAACAGAAAAGGTAAGAAAGTTTGCTTCTCATAATGAACAGTTAGGTATAAGTTTTAGTTAGCAGCACATAACAAATATCAAAGATGGATGTATATTTCTGAGTTCAGAAGTTTACAGGTGTCCCAAACAAGGAGCAAGACAAAATAATGAGTGTGAACTAGACTCAAAACAAGAATGGCATGCTTTGCTCTGAAAAGACTTGATGTGGTAAAAGAAACAAGCCAATGCAACTATGGGAAAAGTCTACAGCAATGTTTAAGTGAATTTATAAAACCAAGAAATGGGACAGTAAGATCTCAATAGGTTATTATAAGTAACAGAGAGAAAAAGAGGAGTTATGCCAACTTTCTTATGTTAAGGAATCATAAAAAAGGGTTGAGTTTTAATATTTTAATGATTATGTGACTATTAATGTCATGGTTAAAAGTTGCATATTCTATTAGCATTTTACTGATTTAACACAAATGTTTGCCTATGTGTTATTTACAGAAAAATAAAAAATAATGATAATAATTAAAAAGAAAAACATTACTTGGAACCAAGGGTGTGGCTAGTATTTAGAAAATAGTGAGGCCCATGCCAATCAAAATGGCCTGAAAATGTCTTCCAGTGGTATATTAAGCATCCACAATAATGAGGTCTACAGGAAAAATAGAGCAGTGTATGTTTTATCCAACTGTCTCCAAATAAACACGTCCAAAAGACGGAAAAAGTGCTCCTAAGCACATGGCAAATATGCATAACTCAAAAAAGAAGGCAAACTATGTTATTCCTCATTATCGGTTTCCTGCCAATGTATCACAGATGTAATGTGACTACTTTCTCTGGCGATTATTAGTGTCTTTTGTGTCTGCAGAGTCTGTATGGACTTTTTAAACTCCTCTGGCGCTAAGAGCAGCATTAGCCACAACACAGTGAACTACACAAGGTTAGAGGAAAGTTTTTTCCTGTCAAATTCGATTTTGCAATGTGGCTATTTTTGACCTGGTTCAAAATTAAAAACTAATTTAATTGATGTATGCTAGTTGTACATGTATGATATGCACAAAGTGTTATTATTATCTTATAAGTCGTAATCATATATTATCCAGACCATGGTGACCTCATAAGTGACTGTGATACTGTGATATTTTTCCTCAAGGTTTTTTATACTGTCATTATCTCATATCGTCATGTTAAAAAAGACAAATGTGCATTGATATACAACATATCTAACTGCATAATTGCACATATTTATACCAAATTTTTCCTAAACTGTGCTTTTCAGGGTTTGATCATGAAAAGTCACAGCCATCCTCTCCTCTGGGTGCTCTTTACTGCTGTGGTTTCATTCAGTATTCTCACTGGAACAAATGCTGAGGTTGTGGAACAATATGAACAGGTAGGACGACCTGAGCGATTCCTAGATTTTTGGTGTCTAAAAAGCTTTGACCGACTTCATTTTCAGCAGGTAAAAAATTTGACCAACCAACTCCTCCAGACCATTCCTCTCAGCGACGATAATTCCACAGTGACCACACTAGTGCTGGATGGAAACCTGATCGGCCTGAACGAGTCCGACCGCTCAGCTCTGCTCAGCTACAGCGCTCTGACACAACTGCATCTGGATCACAATCTAGTGATGGAAATAGGAGCTAAGTACTTCAGTGCAGTACCACGCCTCACGGTGCTGTCTCTGTCCAGCAACAAAATTAACAGGTAAACAAGTAAGTCATGTGTAGAAAATATTATACATAGGATATCTGAAGTAGGTGATTTTCTACAATAAATGCATCTTCTGGTTTCGGTGCAGACTCGACCCTGAGGCTTTCTCTGGTTTAGATGACCTTAAAGAGCTGGATCTGTCCCACAATTTGCTGACGAGTCTTTCTAAGGAACTGCTGCAAGGACTTAAGAATCTACAGGTAAGAGTTAAACACAGGTCATTATTACTGTAAGACTTTGTGAATATACCAAAGCTCCACTGAGATCGAACTTACTTCAAACCAAGTAATCAGAACATGCTATATTAGGAGGAGCCTTGGTGCCTCAAATGGTGGGGGCACATTTAACCAAAAGGTCCAGGCCAGCTTGGGTCTGTTCCCTTTTCTCTATGTTGATAGTATCCATCTTAAAAAAATGAAGTTTAAAAAAATGAGTTCTGTCCACTAAGCTCTGCCTTCTAATTTTCTCTTTTTATAAAATCCATTCAGCATTACACTGTTAAGAGCAGAAAATAAACTTCCCCCATACAGGAATCAACAAAATATATTTCAAAAAGCCTGACAATCTTATTAAAATGTACACCATGGATTTTACAATCTTTGAAAACTCTGCTCTACTTCCTCGACTGAACTTGTTCTTTTCCTCTAGGTTCTCAAAATACAAGGAAATCCCTGGAACTGCTCTTGTGAGCTGCTGCACAGCTTCAGAGAAGCTCAGGGAAAGGGGATTAGCTTCGGTAACAACACTCTTTTAAAATGTATTATCATGTGGTATCTAACACAACACCAGGAAGGTCCCATTGAAATTACAAATCCCGTTTCAAGGGAGTCATGACCAAGACAGAGGCACAAGTTTCAGCCACACAACAAAACAATAAAATACAAAAACACACACGATACAGAGATAGGATTTTAACAGGATAAAAACAATTCACTCAAAAACAGTGCCATCTTGAGGGGTTAGAATACTGCATTGTCATGTCATTTTGCCCCTCTAGGGATCAACTGCACAAGAAGGTTCTGGGAACATAAAGAATATTGTCCATCTGTCTTTTCTTGAGCGTAAGGTTTGAGATATGGTGGAAGTAGTCCAAGAACAGCTTTGTAAATGAACAAATACCAGTGTGAGCGTTGACAGGTTTCCAGTGCAGGCCAGCCAACTCAAGCAGAGAGTTAGTGGTTTACAGTTTGTTATGAAACATGGTAGATAGATTTTGTGGTATATACTGTAAATATAGATCATTTTGTTGCACTGCTCTCACATGCCTCCTTCCCACAATTTACAGGGAAGAGTTACCTGTTCCAGGTGTTCCCAATGTGTAGCCATACAGTCTGGGAACATCTTCTATGAAATTCTGATTTATTGTATAACTAGCTATTGATGTATGTGTGTGTGGTTGTCAAACACATGTTAAAATAATTTTTAGCAACCTTATGGCTTGTGCTTCTTGGCCACACATTACTTCTTCACTTTTTAGCACCACATTGTCTCTTTGGGGCATCATCAGAGCTAAAGCTGTTCATCTTCAATGTTACCACTGTTCTTTCTGGTCCCACAGGAGCCTCTAAGGCCAAGTGTGCTTCTCCTGAAAGCATGGTTGAAACAGACCTTATTGAAGCCACTGCTAAGTGTTACCCGACTACCACAACTCCAATAACAGACTCTCAAAAACCATCCACCACTCTGAAGCCTACACTGACGCCCCACATCAACCAGAGCATTAGCAAAGGTAAGGTAAGGTACATTCCTACTACTGTAGCTTATGTTGATTTACAAACATATGCTTCTAACTCTCTAGAGCTGACACCAGGACTGGGGAACTCGTGGAAGTTCACAGTCTGCGTGGCAGCGTTGGGACTAACCACCGCCGCGCTCATCGTCTGTGCCATCAAGGGGCCGTCCTGGTACAAGCTGTTCCACAACTACCGCCACCGCAGACTGCGCAACGGAGAGGACAGAGAAACGGTCGGGACTACGGTCTTCCATCAGACAGGAAGACACCAGCAGACTTACACTTTTGAGAAAGAAGGCCGCAAGAGGCAGAGAGAGGAGGAGGAGGATGAAGACGGGTACTTCGAGGATCCGTATATTAGGAGAGAAGAGTGATGTGTGGCAGAATGGAGGAGGGGAAAAAATGTACTTGTGATAGATAGAGTTTAAATTTGTGTTTGCACTTACCATCATGTTTACCAGATGAACTGACAACTAGAGAGAGGCTAAGTCACAGCTTCTTTCAGTGAGAATGTGGTGCTGTCATTTTACTGGTTGATTTAAAAGATATGCCACTGTTTTTGTAAAAGTCGAATACCAACTGATTTTGTGTAAATGTTCTGTCAACTGCTGTAATAATGTTTGTGTCTGATAAACAAATCAGTTTTCCAGAAGAATGGTGGTCAGCTTTGTGCATTTTACTTTTGTTACTTTGTATTTGTATCGGCACAGCTCATACTTTGACAGTCTGTCTAAATCATTTTTCTGGCTGAAGATGGGTGTATTAAACTTGTATTTCAAGTCATTTCAAGAAGTTTACTCTGTGGTCTTTAGGGAAAAAGGATTTTTACATTTTCTATGTTCATGCCTCATCAAATTTAGCTTTTAGAATCAGAATTAGCTTTTATTTGCCAAGGTATTTAGTTAGTTGTTGTTGCTCTGGTACTGAACAAAACAAGTGATTAACAAAATAAATACAAAATCTACTAAACAAATCAGAGTTTAAAGTTGTTTTTTGTTTAGAGTTGCTACTACTCACGCTAAACTAACATCTAAATAAGCTATGTAAGTAGGCATGTGTGGTTATTCCATTTTGTCCCTTAGTGCAGTGCAACATATATGAAAATGGCCGCTCATGTCAAAGGGAATAATACAAAAAAGAGTAAATTATAAATATGAAACATGCTGCTACCTATTGACTTCACATTCAAAAAACTCTAGGATCCATGAGGACTCCCAAATGACTCTGTAAACTCACAGTTGATCATTTAAATACTCATACTCACTCTCTCCTTTCAGTGAAGATGTTGTCGATACTTTCAGCCTTCTGGTCATTCTGTGCTTTCAACTACACAAGATAAAGAGAAAAATATTGCACAAAATGTCAAAAAGAAAAAGTGCAGTTTTTTTTTACTTAAAACTAAAGGCTCTTTCACACACAGTTCCCAGTATATTACCAGCAACACACTCCCAGGTGGTTTTTACTGTTCTCACATGAAAAGAAAAGCGAGAACAACCCCAGGTCTTTTCTTTTAACACTTGACCTGACAATACTGGAAACAGAGTAGACTGACGGTTTGTTGGGGTCAGTAATAAGAACATCAGTAAGTCTTTAAACAGCCAAAGCCAAAGATAAATGAGAAGACGGAGCAAATCTGGATGTGTGTTTACTTTTTGGGCTGGAAATGTTCCTGCTTTCATCCACAGCAAATAGAATGTTTCTAGTTCCTTAATCTGGGAAATTGCAGTAGCACATATGACACATTACTGTTAAAATATGGAAACTTTGCTGGGAAAAGCTGCATGGGTTAAAAAGGCCAAAGTCTAGCCCAGTAAAAACTGTTGCCACTGACAGTTCTAACTGAGCAACATACTGAATAAGCAAAGTATTACTGTGTGCATTGAATACCATAACGTTAATGCCAGGTAGATTTGCAATATGGATATTGTGCTATTATAATAAATTTGTGCAGCTCTAAAATGTGAGCCTGCAGATGCAACAGAAAAAAAATGAAATGAAAGAATACAGAAATATTAATTAATGAATGTTGTATTCTGTTGGAAATAACTCTAACTGCAGGCCCTTGGAAATGAAACTGTTTATTTAGCAAATGTTGTACTTACAATATTATAGTCGTTGATCATTTCCTCCATTTCTGTGTTGGTGTTCAGTTTGTCCACGAGCTGGGAATACAAAAAAGACAAACAAAACACAAGGTATGTTTGAAAGTGCAGCCATTTTAGACATAGTTGTAATAAACAGAACCAGGCCCAGTTCTATGGGGATGAAAAAGGCTGCACTGCACAATCATTTGGAAGGTGTTAATATATACATAGCTGGATAATGAACATACTTACTGACTTAATTGATGAATTCATAAATAAAACTTTAAAAGGAGGTAGGAGAGGAGAAAATGGCCTGACACTGCATTCAAAATGTCAAATTCAATCAATTTAAAATGCCGCCGTATGGTTGTTTTCACTCTGGCATTTGGTTTGTGCCATCCGCAAGATTCAAACTGGTTGTTTAAAGAAGAACACATCTCAATCCTGTTATTCTATTGTAAAAGTATTAATGTTATTGGACCGTAGATATCAGAACATAACAGTTTACCATGTTATAGTCTGCGAGCTGTCCTTGTAGATCCTTAATCTCTGAGGCAAGACCTTCAGCTCTGGAGTCAACACAAGACGTTAGACATCATAATGATTGGAAGATTATATATTTTTCTTTTCCTACACTCACCTCTTCTCATATGACAGATAGACAGAGTTCTCCTGGTTGTAGTTGTCAATCTCTTTGAGCAGTTTGCTGGTCTCTGTGGTCAACTCATTGATCTTACTCCTGAAAACACAACGAAATATTAACCATTTCACTGTCATAACCTGTTTATTAAATATTGAGCAAAATAACTGTGTGTATTACCTGAGAAGGCCCAAGTAGTAAGACTTATCCAAGATCTGCCTCTGAGGGCCTAGGTTGGAGAAGGAAGAGTGGTAAGAATTCAATCTAAATAAATGAATCTTTCATGTCATTTGAGATTTACCTTTCATTCCGGTCTTCATTCCACTGAGCCCCTGCTGCGTCACTGGTCTGTCGGTCACTTTAATCTGCGCTGACAACACTCCGGGCACTGCCACAGGGATACCAGCCCTCATGCCACTCGTACCTGGAACCATCTAGAAAACAAATACAGTATAAGACATGCCAGCTCTGTAAGATATGGATAAATAAATGTATGTATGTGCTTGGTAAGATACAAACTAGAGCAATTATTCTATAATTCTTAAGGAAATACAAGAAGTGAAATGAGCGTTATGTGAATTGGACCAAAGTGGACCTTTATTTTAACATTGAAGCATTTGACAAACAAGAAAAAAAACATGTAAATGGAAGGAAACTATTTGTAAAGATGGGTAAGTATTGGGTCTTTTACAGTTTGTTCTTTATATAATATAAATGATATATCTAAAGTCTCTAATGTCTTGAAATTAGTATTATGGTGATATTATAATGATATTAGAAATGTGGTTTGATTGCAATAATATAAAAGTTCAGTATATCCTTACATATTTTTATTCTTCAAAAAAGAACAATCCGATAACATTGCCAGATGCAGAGACCACATTGATTCTTATCACTACAGTCAAAGTTACTCAAATTTAATGATCTGGTTGATTACAACAGCGCAATAATAATTATCTAGCATGAAATAAATTAAACTGAAGTGGACTAAACTTACCGCAGTTCCCACTCGTATTGCTGTAGGAGGGGGTCGGACAGCAGTCGGGGGTCTTCCAGATCCACTTCGGCTCACGGGCCTGGCCATGCCCGAGGGGGGCCTCTGAGTCGCCATGACGCCTAAAACCAGAAGACACAAGGTAGTAAGGAGAAGGTAGAAAACTCTATGGTTACCTGACATTTTCACTTAGGCTGCAGTGTTTTCCTTAGTGGGTCTTTATAGTCTATGATAAGGGTCTTGTTTTGTAATAAAGACTTGCCCACTTGTCGGCTCTTACAAAATGACCTTACAAGCAAAGCATAGTTAAAATCCAAACTCAGGTTAATTACTTTTACTACGTTAAAATAAACGACTCAAGCAGAAGTAAAAGTAGTAATCTGTTATTCCCTAACTAATTATCTAATTTACTTTTATCTTATTGTACAAATAGTATAGCAAGTGTGAAATGTCTATTTTAAAAATGTCCCAGTCAAAGATACTGGCCAGTCAGAAAGAAAATATCAACATTCATAATAAAGAAGTATAACCCTTGCCCATTTTTCTTAAGAAACTTTATGGCATAGTGGTTTTAAACAGGAACATATTTATTTAAAGTTTCTTTGCTAGGAACATGTATGCTTCATTCATTGTGTCACGTACTACAGCATTTATAGCCATTTTACTACAGCCAATTTACGAGCCAACACAATAAAACACTACTGAGATCAGTTATGGTAACAATACTGACCTCTCTTTAAAAAACTCTTGAATACATATTTAAAATGACTCCAATCTAAGTCCTGTTAAAGTTCAGTTTAGTTTAGTTCAAATTTAGGCAATAATACAAAGCCCCTTTCTCCTTTACACGTAGATAAGTAAAAGTTGCATCTATTAAAGTATACTTTAAATACTCCTCCAAATGTCACTGACTACATGGAAATGTACTACGACCTACTTCTGCAGAAAAGCACAGTAGACGAAAGCAGATACTGTGCAAACCAAGCTGTATCTTACCTTTTACTCTCTGTTAATATCAGATTGTCCACATTGTAAGGATAACTGAGAAAATCTAGACACCTCTACATAACACCTTAGATATAACAGGCTGGGAACCACAATATAGCTACACTAACTCTCTTTTTAGTAGTTTATGATACGGACTAGTAATATTCACCCCGAAATAAACTGTATGCTAAAGTGTTGACATTATTGTTGTATTTATTCTTAGCCTCCATTATTATTTCGGAGCCATTATTACGGCTAACATATCAAAAAATCATGCTTTGGCGTCAAGCAGCCTTAGCCTTAACGTTAGCTAACCAGCTCGAACTAGCCCGTTTCACCTTCTACAAATGTCGTTGTAGCGTAAACTGACACCTTTTCGTGTTTATGTCGACACTGGCGCTAGTTCACTAGTGTAGTTAGGAGATACAAAAGAAAAGAAAGCGCTTTTCAAAGAATAAAAACCTTAGCAGATGTAACTCCGGACGATGTTGATGTTTCCACAGTAACCGTTTTCTTCTGGGGTCAAATCTGCGTCGTTTACAGTCCGGAAAGTGCGCTTCTGCCCCCTACTGTCTCACAAAGGTATAGCCTATGGGTGGATCAAAACAACAAATCTCAAGTGAATGTTTAATGCCGTCTAGAAAATAAACCAAAAAGAAATAAAATAATTAAATCAATTTTCCTGAAAAATACTCACTGATGCCTTTTTTCATCAAGACTACTTTAGGAATAAAATGTTTTATGTTATGTATTAATTTAGCTGCAACTTTCAAAGTATCTTTATATTTTTTATTCCATATTTAAAGTCTGTTCATATATTTTTACTGCATGCACTGCATTACTTTATATATTATCAAACACAATTTTTGCACTATATGTGAACTGCAGTCACATCTGAATTTCCCCACTGTGGAATCAATAAAGTCTAATCTAACTTATTTCATATTTCTTTCTTGCAATAATCATTGACTAATAAAATTTAATGTGCAAACACTTAGTGTAACTTCCTCAATTATATTATAGACTAGATGCACATAATACACGCTTTTACTTTTAATCCAGTAATATGTGAAGAAAGATAAATTACTTTGAATTTTTTCTAGAAATGTCACAAAAGCCAAACACAAACCACAAATGACAGTTTTAGTCCATTTTATTTCATGTTTAATAATCACATCACTAATTAACAAGTAATCACAATAAACACTTTTTTTTCCAAACCAAGAAAATAAAATTCAAATTAATGAAAAAATAAAACACAAAAAAACAATGAGGAGTTCTTTTTTTCTCAAATGACATAGTAATTCTAGCTAACACATCCCATTGTTTGTCGGCATGCTCTGCAGGTACAGCGGCTGCTTATCATTAGCTAGTGTTACACTCGCACGGCTGCTGGGTGCGCAGTAGCAGTAGAAGCTCTTCAGCGCTCCTGACTATGTTACTGTGGAGCTAGTATCACACAAACCTGACCGCTACTGTTAGCTTTCTCAAACGAGGACGCGCTAAAGTCTCTCCAGGGCCTGGCCGCTCAGGCGTACCACAGCCTTGTAGCGTTCAAATGAATATATCAGTGTTACAGTCACATACATAGATCTTATTGGATTCCTTGGTGCATGATGTAAAAGAATCAATGTTATTGTATAAGGCTCTGTCCACACTAATGCATTTCCTTTCAAAATGACATTGTAAAATGGAAATAAATGATGTCCATTGCTTGCACCATTAATGCTGCTCTCATTGGCAAACATAGAATTTTGTGAGCAGCTACCAGTCATAACCAAACAATGTTAATGTTGCTTAGCTGTACAAGCTTAAAACTAGCTATGCAAAAGTGTAGTAATCGTCATACAAATCAAAATACCACACACTTAAATCAGTGTCTTTGTTGTTTTCTTTGTTCACTTACTTTAGCACCATTAACATGTTTTGCTAGTGGAAAGGATCAAAAGGAAAAAAAAATTTTTTTTTTTTTTTAAAAACCCCCGTCCCCCCCACACTAGTGATTGATTTCAGTGTCACATATGGGTTGTTGTTATTCTCACAATGTTTACATGTCAAAAGTATGTTTCAATATTTCCAATATAGTATCCAGATCATGCTAGTTTGTTAGCCAAACAACATTAACTTAGTTTAATCACTAAAGATGTTCTTTACTATGGTGCATTGTTTTTTTTCAAGTTTCTTCAGAAGTGTAAATGTACAAAGACAACAGGCCTATTCTAAATATTATTTTGACTGAGTGGATATCAAATATTGCAAGTATAAATAATATTGAAATTATGTTATCACATGGTGCATGTTTTTTGGGTACTTCTTGTTATCTTAAAGTTTATTAGATAGTGACTGTGGAGAAAAGATTTAACATGGAGCAAATGGGCCTGATCTGGGACTTGAACCTATAACCCTCTGTTTATGTGGTGCAGATTTTTTTAAAGGAAAACTAATTAGTGTGGACAAATCCTAAATCTGAATATATCACTGAACGTTGAAAGAAACGTCGATCCTTTTAATCTCACACCATAACATTAGCAACATAGTTAAAGTTCTAAATTGAGTTACGGGACTTTACATAGATTCACTTTTCAACCTTGAAAGCTCGACTCACATCTGAGTTTACTCTCCCATAACTCTTAACCCTTTTACTCGTCAGAGCACAACTACCTTCGGGCTAGAGGAACACAACGATAAATACATATACAAAAGTGTTGCGTCTTTAGTACAATATATCTCAAAAGACATTCTTTCACTTCAGTGGCCCCTTTCCAATGAAAAAGGCAGAATTCTCATCATCAGAATCAAAGTAATAATAGTTGTAATAGCCATGATAAAATACTTCCTCACCTAAAACCATTAAAGGTACAATGTCGGGAAAAAAACCCTCCCACCACCCAACGCTAACTGCCGCTGCGATGCCTTATTTTAATTTTATTTTTAAGCACATATCACAAATCTCAATGAGTACTGTTTGGGGGAGGTTGCAGAGGTTAAAACTAGCAAAAGCAAATATTGGGTGAGCTGTTGTATTGGAATCAATGCACAGTTTTAATAAATATTATACAAAGTCAGGGTGTTTATTTAAAGGGATTGCTATGTGGGAAAAAAATAAATTGGAGGAAGTGTAATTATTGCTCTGTTCACACGCAAAAGCTCATTTTTAATAAGTTTCGGGTCTGTTAATGATGTGGACAATTAAGACCACTTTGTCACAGCGAGACCAGCGACAATGTTAAGGTGCTATTTAGTTATGAATTACTATTAAAGGTGAAGTAGGCCGAATTTGAAAGTAGCCAATATGCAACAGATAAGTGTTTTGTTTTATTTTAATTTTTAAAAATCCAATAAGGCTTATTTTGGTATTTACTAAAAACTAATCAAACAATATCCTGTGTAATTACATTTTAAGAGAATTTTCGCCTACCCCACCTTTAATAAAAAGGTATGGTCTCTTTAATGAGGCAAAAATCCTTACCTAAGCTTTAATTATCTTATTATTATTTTATTTTACTCATATATTGTTTTTTACATTGTGAAAATTTTGTTATTCCACAGTGTGATAAAAATGCCTACTGTGCTTTAAATCATAGCTTCTTGTTAATTTTCTATAAAAATGATATTACAAATGGCCCTAACTATTTTTGAAGAGGTGTTTTTAAGTGGCTTGACATTTTTTGACAGTTAAGTATTAAACTTTGGTGCTTACAATGTGGTTTATATATACACCATGTTATTTCTTTGTTAAATTTTGAAATTTAATGACAAAAAAAAAAAAAAAAAAAGAAGAAAATTATATATATTTTTTTTACCTAACCAAAATAATCTGTAACACAAAAAAATGATTGTGTTAAAATTTATAAGGCAAAAAAGCTACAGTTATTTTTGAGGGAAGTTTTTGGGCACACTGAGTTTTGAACTTTGGTGCTAACATTTACTGTATATATTGTGGATGATTTTAAAAGAACTTTGAATAAATAATTTATGCAATAACACAAAGTTATTGTATGCCATAAAGTCCCATAAATTGTGCTTACATAAAGACATTATTATTTGTTAGTAAGATGATGAAAAATGTTTTTTTTTTTACCTTGAAAAAACATCGATATCATATTGTTTAAAAATTGATAATGACAAAAAAGATAATTTGACCATAATAAAGTTATGAAAAAAAAAAAAAAATCCTGATAACTGATAAGACAAAAATGTTATAGCTATTTCTTTTAAGGGAAACTGTAACATGGAATAAATAAATAAAAAAAATTCTCTTTTTTGAGTTTTGAGCTTTTGTACTGACATTTATTGTACATATAGTGGATGAATTTCAAGTGGTAAATTAATGTTTTAACAAAAAGTTATAATATGTTTTGTTTCAACATCTTCAAAGTGTGGATGAATATTGATCATATTATTTGTAAGTAAGGTTTGATTATTTCTACTTTTTTAACCTTAACAAAAATGCGTATTTAAATCAATTTTTTTTTCAATCAAAGGTTTTTTTCTAAAATGATAACTGATAAGACAAATACACTACAGCTATTTTAATAGATATTATAATGATGAGTAAATAGACTCATTTTGGGGAATTTAGAACTTTAGTTCTTACATTTATTGCATATCATAGAGGGTGAATTTGTGCTGCTACTCAAAATTACTGTTTTTACAAAAGGTTTTGTAATTTTACAGAAATTTCCATAGCACTGGGAAATTTTTTACTTTTTTTTGTCTTCCCAGAAATATGTCTACATGCTGTTAGTCAGTATTGAACTTTGGTGTTTACATGAATTAAAATACAGCAAATTTATAGAAAATCATTTGGGCAGTAAGTTATAAATGCTGCTACACTGCTACATTTAATTTAAGGTACTGGGGTGCATACAAAATCTGGCCCAACAATATAAACTATTGTATGTCCAATAATAGTGGTGATGGTAAATGGCAAATTTTGGGCAATTTTACAACATTTTCAAAACTAAATGTGTAATTCTTTGTTTAAAGCCTTGCAAAAAAAAAAATAATTGTATTCTTCAATTCATTTGCATTTGTACTCTCAGTATAGCCATCCCCTACTGAAATGAATTAAAATGTAAAACATCCCTGTTTGTTGATAGAGATCTGTGCACAACACAAGACTTAGCAAAAATGATAAAATATAGGAATACAACTAGAAGCCCAAATGGCAACAGATATTGTTCCACTGCTAACAAAACATTAGCTGGTGATATTTCTAAAAGGCTACGTTTAGGGTCATCATTTACATATGGTTTGAGCTTAATGCAGAAAACGATATGAAGTGGCCATGCAATAAATAAAGGCAATTCGAGGCTACACTTGAATTCGTCACTACAGAAAACTAATTAGGTTGCTGATATTCAATAAAGGTGGCATTTCCTGCAACAACAAAACCAGGTCCTTTCTAACATTCTACTTCCATTTTGTTTCAATATCTGTCCTTTTCCCTCAAATAAGAGCTAAGCAGCATTGCTATAGGCGCAGACTATCATTTTTAAGGAAAGAAGACCGGCAGGCACATACAAGACACACAGCTCCTCGGATTTTAGAGACGTCCTGTCTGACAGCACTTTCGAGACTTCCACATCTCTCCCAATCTTAAAGCTAAGCCCACATTTAAAAGACTTTCACAAATCTCCAAATCTTTTCCTCACATTCCTTTTTCCACTGTGTGCCGTGGTGTACAAAAACCTGTGCGTGTTTCCGTGATTTATGAGCACTACTGAAAAAGAAAGAAAAGACCTGCTGTATTGCTAATACAAGAAGAAATATTTTATACAATATTTTTTAAACAAACAAGAACTTGAAATAAGATCAGAACACCAAGGTTAAGTGATACACAATTTCGTCACATCAGCACAAACACAGGGATTAAACAGCTGTGTGGTTTATACTGCTTACTAGATTCGACAGATTTATGAAGAGAAGACGATGTGTGGAGCAGAGGGTCACTGGGAAAAGAGATCCAAGAGTCACAACCAGATATGAGTGACAGAAGCCAGAGGTGAGCCCAAGAAGGTGTTGGTAATGAAGTGGATTGTGTGTTCATGATTATACAAAGTGGAGAAATAGATAATTGAGGATAGTAGGTAAAGGCCATCACTAGTAATACCTGGTCAGCCAACTCAAAGAATACTATATAAGTATCAGGAGGCAGATGAGGCACTGCAATGGGGAAATGATATGTGAGACAATACCTTTAGACCCAGTCTTTTCAACCACTGGAACCTTCTCAAACCTTTACTGAACAAATGAATGTATCCATCACAGCCACAATTAACGTAAATCTTTTCTTCAAATCATTCAAAAGGAAAGCACTTCCTGTTAATGGTAATCCAAATAGGCACTTTACTATATCAAGCATAAGCTTTTACAGTGTCTCTATACTGCACTTTCTTCACATGCTAATGCTGCATGCACAAGCTCCTCGTAGAAGTTAGGACAGCATTTTTCCAACCTTGTTGTGTGTGCATTAAGCTCCGATGTTGGAATATTAAGATTCCTGATCATAGCGTGACTAAAAAAATCAAAACCTGAATGCTAGTAAAATGTGTTAAATAACGCACAAATAGTGTATTTTAGATCATTTCACTCTTATAGCTGGAACAACTAATGGTAATTTTATATGCTTAACTTTTTTTCAAATTCAGTCTTGAATGTGGCATATCTGGCAATGGCACAACGTAAAATGATTCATTGTCAGTACAATGGTAGCCTAATCATAAATACATCTTATTACATCATATATTGTATGTTATTTAAACTTGAATATGTGCAGAAGGATACATGTGCCTTAACCAACCATATTTTAATCTATGTGGAAAGTAATGTTGCCAAAATGTATGTCTGTCTTAACCTTGTCTCACATATTCGTCCCTGTTGGAGTTCCCCAACTGCTTCTTGGTTTTATACCTTCTTACATCAACCAGTTCCTAATCAAAGAAAACTTTCCCTTGGACCACTTTCAAAACTGCCCACTATTTACTCAGCAGAGCCTTGTGAAGAGTCCTCACATGGGTTTTTTTTGCTGATACACGTAAAATTATTGTAGCAATTATCATCAAGACAGTTACAGTAACTAACTGTATCAAGCTACAGTTTTTTTTCGTTAACAGTTGACGTAAATTTAACAACTTTTAACAATTTCAACACAGGAGTAATGACTACTAGACAGTTTTGAAAACAGCCCCAAATGAAGAATTAAAGTGAGAAGCAATTGCAGTGATGAGCTACTTGTGAGTAAAGTTGCATTAAAATATGATTCCAATATTATAGATCATTTCCAGCTTCAGGGTCCAATTACAATGCTACCGCTGGCCCCTCCTGGAGTATCACCAAAGAGGGGTCCGAGGGGGAGCTGACACAACCTGCTGAAGCCAAGCATTCACCGAGGGAGACGCTGCGAGGGTAGCGCTGGTGGTGTTGAGGGAAGGAGGAGACATCGAGGTGGGGTCTGTTGTTGTTGTCCTGGGGGGCTGGCCGGGTGATGATGTCGGCGCCGTGGTCCGTGCGAGAGCGAGCTTTCTCGCGGAAGTTGAGCTTGAAAAACTCAATCTGCAGCAGAGAGGTTAGAGAAAAAGGGTTGGAGGAGAGGGGAGTTAAAGAGATCAGGATAAAAAAGAAGGAGGGTGGGGGAGGAGGTGGTGTTGAGGGGGTGTGATGAAGAGGGCAGAGGGATAGAAGAATTAGATGCCTGCAAGATAAGAAGTCAAAGACGACGAGGTGATCAGGCTCCGAGGACAAACACACCACAGAATACAGAAAACCTTCCCATTTATATTGCCACCCATTTTGTGTCAGTTGTGCTGGTCTCTGGACAAACAACAGTTTAAAATCTTCCTCTTTGTGCAGCACTTACAGCAGAAACAATGTTAATGCTCCATGGTGTCAATATATATACTTTAAAATAGGTCTTGATGTTTTGTTTTTTTACTTGACAAATGTTCTGCAAATGTGAAGATCAATTATTGTTGGTCCAAATTGAGATACTAATCCAAGATGGCACCCCTTTTTGACCCAAATTGGGTGGTGACGCAAAACGGGGAGTGACACAGACTGTGGAGAAGGACAAAATAAAAACATTCCTCTAACCCCTTGTGAGTCTTAACAGCTATAATGATAAGCACATCAGTATGTTTCCATCAGGGAGGTACTATAAGACTAGGACAAGGTGCGGGCACCCTATGTTCTTTTAATCACTGCTCTGTCCTGCTTCTGAGTCGACTGGGGAAAACCGATCACGTAGGCCATATTGCTTCTACTCTATGGGCCACATAACGCTCAACTAAATTCAGAAGCTCAACACATTTTTGTATAATGGGCCACTGAGCAACATTTAGTTTGGTTTTTCATGTCAGATTAAACAACAAAACAATTGACGTGAAAAAACCCAGTCAGGTCTTGCAATAAGCTCTAACAGGCCTTTAATCGTGTATTAACTTTTGTGGAGCATGCTCAACGTGGGGTACTAAGTCCAACACCACTCCACCTGTACACATGCAGCACTAGCTTGACTACAAACCCTATTATAGAGGTCCAAACTGGGCCATATTTGGGCAATAATTAAATTTATAGTGTATTGTGTAAAAAATGAGAGTCCCTCATATTGCCCAAATCTGGCACTGATTGATAATGTCTGTACAGGTTAATATCAAGTTCCATTTACACTATAAATTAGATTATGGAGGTTAGATTGGTGTCTTTTTGTCCAACAGTCTACAATGGCACATGTTAAAGACACACAAAGACATAATGACAGACATTTCCGGACAGCACCCTGGTGTAACGCCCCTCGTTGTCTCCGGTCGTTTCGTTAACCTCCCCTCACAAACTTACTTGTCTCTGGGATGAGTGAGTCCAGAGCCTGTTGCTCCTGCAGGCCCTCCCCATCACAGGGACAGGGCCCCCCCTCCTTCAACCCATTCTGGTGGGCAGCGGAGACCCCGGCCTGCCCCGCCTCAGTGCTGGGGTCTGGGGTGGCGCTCAGGGGGGTCCCACTCCCCTCTGTTGTCTCCTGGTCACCCTCAGCCTACGAACAAACAGCAGGGGTCAATCGTGGGAATGGGATGGAACGGGCTGGCTCCAAATCGGTCGCATGGAATATTATGGGACTGTAGTGGGGCTTAGCGTGAGGTAAATACAACCTCGCACGATTAACATTTTTTTATTGCCCCATTACTTATTTAACATAAACCTAACTAAAATCAAGCTATAGCTGTGGAAGTTCTACGTATTTGGGATAGCAATCGCATTTGGAGCCAGACAAAAGTGCCAATTAAGTCAAAATAAAACACTAATAAAGCAACAATAGCAAATAAAGTACAAATCACAGTCAATAACATAAAGGTAGTGATTAAAACAAATAACAGCAGTGAAAAGGCACATGCAAAGTGCAAAACTGTGCTTTTTGGACACTTTGGATTTGTTCGTGATGATGTATTCCTAGGAAAAATGGCAGGTTAACAAGTTTTTTGCACACAACATACTGAAAGATCCAAGAGGGTAGGTGTATGTAAATGTAGTTGTTCGTAATCATTTGCATATTGGCGCTAATCTACAGCCAATTATTATCCAGAATGTGCAAAATATGTACTCAATAACAATTTTAGTACAGTATTAGCACTGCAGCCTTGAGTTTATAGTGACTTTTACTACAAAAAGGTGAAGTGTCATGTTCAGATGACAGATATTAGCCCTGGTGACCATTAGTTTTGATCAAAACTAAGTCTACTGTTACAGCACACAGCTACACACTCATGTGCGTTATTATTAGTTCATGGATCTCTGTGGAAGAACATACAGACAAGTGACAAATGAAAAGAGAACCTGAATGAATGAATGTCTTTATGGCCTTCTCAGTGACCAACTCAGTTCAACACCTACAGGAACATTTGGCAACAGCTGCATGGTTAATAGAATTTAGGATTTCATCGGATTATATAGGCTGAATGCTCATGAACCATAGCACTGTTATGAAAAAATAATATTCTGGGAAGTGTAGTTATGTGAAGTGCAAGGATATAGTTAATTACCTGTATACGATTATTGTCTGTGTAAGCCAGACTCAAAGAAAGCAGCCATAAGACACTTAAGTATGCAACATAATATTACAAATTATAGCTAGCTATTATTTTAGGTATTATAGTCTAGCAGTATTCTTCCACACAGACTAGAGTTATAAATCTACCACTAATATTGGCTCTAGTGTTTTAGCTGTGAAGCAGTGTTCATATGTAATACTGTCACAGAAGTAGCAATGAGTGTTTTGTTGCAGGCTTTTTAGGCACGTTGTACTAAAGCAACATTGATGTGTAGTCATGTCTACAGACTGCAAGAAGCCACAGCTTTCACAGCCCGGTATCAAGCATAATAAATGCTAAAATCTATATGTTGACCCTAATCTGATAAAGAGCCAAGAAAACGACAAGCAGACACAATCACTGAAATGGTTAAATTGGTGAAGAGAAGCACAACTTTTGATTTGGTAGAAGAATATATAGCTCCGAAGATAATGGCCGCCTAATAGTAAAATAAGGTGTTGTAAAAAGTGTAGCATACATTTCACTTGATGGATATTCATTTGTTAAGTGTTTGCTAGTATGGACGCTTGACGCATACGGGGAAAAAAAAAAAAAAAGAGAATCTGCTGCCTCATTTGAAGACACTCAAAACAAAGACGGAACATGTATTTAAACACAACACCCAGAATAATACTGCATTTTCACTCCAACAAAATCAGACTGTTTAAATGGACTCAATGCCCTCTCTCACTGTGGTTATTATTAGAGCAGTGCTATTTTGAGATGTTCCTTTTGTGCTGTTTTATAAAAGAGTGCAGGTGACTGGCTGTGAAGAGTAGAACATGAGTGACGGGTGTGCTCATGCAGTGGAATAAAGAGATGGAGTATGATAGGCTGAGGGGACAGGGGACAGCATCATATCCCAACTATTAGCTTGAATGTATGTCCGTTGAAGCCATTTTTAACCACAATTATTCAAAGGTTAAAAGTGAAAGCCTCTTAACTTGATCTTGGGTAAAGGTCAAAGGTAAGTTAAAAGAAAAGCTGGTTAGAAAAGGAGATGTGTCAGAATCTTCAGATGAATTATGACAGGTTACAACAGCCATTTTAATGTATTTATGAACATAGATGTGAGAAAGGACAGATATGAGATAATAGTTGCAACATATTTACTTATTAGATATGCATTGTCATATATACAATATGTATAATATGCACACATTAATAAGAAGAAGCACAGGAACAAAGCAAAGCGTATTCTGCAGTCATGTGCTCCTCAGTGCAAAATGCCATTTTCTCAATAGTGTTGTACATTTTCTTGCTTTAGTGTCACCACGAAATTCACATCACTTTCAGTTCAGAGTTTAACATCGCTGTTCACAGACTGACTTACTAAATAATCATTGGTTGTGGTATTTATCTGCATTTAACATAACTAGCAGTTTAGCTTTAACGTCTGCACTTGAAAAGATAAATACGGTAATACATATAATAATATGTATTTTGATATTTTGGGTGATTTTCTGAGGAGCACATGAATGCAGCATGAGACACAACGTTAACGTATTCTCTCAATGCCATTTTAAACAATTATGATCAGAAGCATGTGTTGTTCTGCATACACTGGGGAAGCCACAGCTGACCAAATGTAATGTTTAGGTCTAAGGACAATTCATATTCATCCAATTGACCTAGTAATACATGTCTTCTATTGTTGGGTCATGAGCTTTTGCACCTCCATATTATGATAACAGCACAATCAATGCTATGCACTGTGTGGGAATTCAAGCACTGTTTAGTAAAAGATAATGTTTATTTTCTATAACTATGCTGTCTATGTAATCCATTTATGTAATCATCCCAAAACAAAGACTCAAACAGTTTTGAATAGGTCAAACTCAAGGAGCAAAAGCTCAACAACAACAGAAGGGATGGAATCTGACAGCAGTTACGTATATGACTAGATGATGTATGTATGTTTTGCTCAGTATTAGGCTTACCTTTATGTTCCCTCCTCCAGGTGAGTGGCTGACATTGTCCAAGGAACCCACTTTGGACTGAGCTTTGTCCTTAAAGTTCACTTTGTGGGATTCGATCTTCACCTCTCCACCTCCTGCAGCGCACACATCGAGTCAGCATTAGGAAAAAACTGTCTTAGTCTTAAGATTTGTATGTCTTAATCCACAAACTAATCATGGACTACATTAAGTCTGACTAAATTGTGTCTAAATAAAGGACTAGACTAATGCTAAGCCCTATACTAACACTTGGACTAACCATCTGAATTAACCAGGACTTAACTGGGACTAAACTAGAGATAACCTGGGCCTAAACCTTGGACTGAAGAATTGATTAAAAGTCAAACCACCTAGGTCTTAACCTGGACTTAACTGTTTCTTAAACCTGGGCTATACAAAAACTCCACTTGGGCTGAACCAGGGATTGAACCGGGACTGAACTCATGAGACTAATCCCATGGATGTAGACGTGTTTACAGTAGAACTTCATGACAAACACAAGCTCACCAGGTTTGTGCTTAATGTTGTCTTTGGAGCCGCACTTTGACGTCACTTTACTCAAGTCCACCTTCTTGTTAGTGATCTGCACCTGTCACACACCACACACATCCACACATGAGACACATCCGTTTTAGGGACTATTGTTTTGGTCAACTTGACTCTGTTTGATATGTGACAGCATCCAAAAAAAAAAACAACCCAAAAAAAATCACAATATTTTATTTATCATTGACATTATTTGTCCCAAAACCCAACAATTTGTGAATATGCGCTGAGATTTGCTCGTTAAGATTGTGTGCATACATAAGTGTAAATGTGTGTATGCACAAAAGGCTAAACGTTTCAAGCATTAAACACAAACTCTTAATACTGATGAAACTTTTGCTACAGTGCTGCTGTGTCAGAGTTGTGTGTTTGTGTTTAGCCCTGAGTTTAGACTTACAGGTTGTGGCTCTTTCCACAGAAAACTAACATCCAGCAGACAGCAGTAAGGAGCGATGATTTATTCTTTTGCTTGAAAGTAGCAGACCTCTGTCATTTGCAGTGAATCAGTTGCTGTTAATAGTCTGCCTGCAGTAGCCTATTCTAGCTAATACATACTTACTATTCTATGTCTGTGAAATGCTTCAAAAACATTTTTAATAAAAACAGAAATCTGATTAATAAACATGATGTCGACCCTTGTTTTCACTTGGATGTGATAAGGATATACATTGAGTGTTATTTGTATATTTTAACATGTACATATATATTACATGCAGTAAATTCATCTGTGAATGTGAAGAGAATATGGCAAGTGCCAACAGTAAAGACTCAGGAAAGAAAAGTCCAGAAATCCCCAAGTGTTTTTCTGTGGCCAACTGTCAGAATACCTCAAACAGGAGGCGGCCAATCATCTTTTTTCTACTAAGTTTAGTTTGTTAGTGACAGGGACAACACAGAAAGGGAAACCAGGAACTGAGCAGAGGGTTCTGGGAAAAGGGAATCGGTGGATTTAGCTTGCTAGCATGCTGTCTAATTTGTCATTTGCTTTCTGTACAAATACCGTTGCTCATTCTGGCCTTTTTCCTCTAATCGAATCACTGGTCGTATTTACCCAGGCCAGATGGTACTTACATTCCCTCCACCAGGAACATGCTTGATATTGTCCTTGGAGCCCAAGCGTGAGGTGACGTGGCTGAAGTCCAGCTTTTTGGAGACTATCTGAACCTATACGGACACAGCATAGCAGCAAGAGGGACGGGATCACGTGACAGGAAGTGGGACAGGAGTAGACAGGACAGAGGAGGAGAAATATGGAGAAGTCACCACCAAATAGGGTTAGAGAGGACAAAGGGAACTGGAGAATGTGCCTGTGTTGAGGCTGATTCTAAGCTATGGCATTGTTACTTCTTAATATGTCACTGTAGAACGAAATTAAAATCTCTGATAACACTCATATTTTCTAAGTACAATAGGGCTAAATTTCATGCTGCATCAATAAGAATAAATGGGTCATGAAGATTACTCTGTTTTCCTCTGACATCCAATCAAGGCAATCAACAACACAGAGCAGGCATTTTCAAACTAAACATTAGCATTAGGTTGGACATAGCCTAAAATGGCATTGTAAACTTTAAAAAACTACCTCCATTTACATTAGCATTTTAGAAATGATGTTGTTTGGTTGATTTGTAGCCACTTGGCGATCAAGGATTACAGTGTTGTAGTGCTTCTGTGAAACAAATTAGTATAGACATAGCCAAACTTACCCAAAAAGAAAGCTGGAACCAAACATGGACTGTTTTAGAGAACACACACATGCAGCTAAACACACAGTGGACAATTTTTATGACCCTGAGGACCACATGCACACTAGAAGAATTTTAATCGATGTTAGTTTAGACAGTTGCTGAAATAACAGATTCCGAATTGGGATGATTGAAATAACTTTTTACAAGAAAATGTATAACCTCATAAATCATTCAAATATGCAGTCCCAAAGTCATTTTTGATTCGCCAAGATCCAAAGAAAGAAAGAAAGAAAGCCTTACAACTACCACCTATATTGTAGTATATTAGCATCACTTTGTATGGGCTATAACTAAAACTTCAACTCAGTCTCCATGAAATGTTGGTTCCATTTCTCATTATACCCGACACACATAATAATAATAATAATATCATCATTATTCACTATCCACATTTGACTTCTGGGTGGTTAAGTTCCGACATTAAGAATATTTCAGGGTAAACCATAGAAAAAGGAAGTTGATGTTCCAACTAAACTTCCTACATCCTTCTTTTTGAGATTGACTTATTTTCTGGCTTTTTTTTCTCCACACTGCAGTGACCACTTTATTTCAAAATAATCAGCTACCGGTCCGGACCATGGTCTTACTGTAGACATCAGGGATTAGCTTTTGCCTTCAGCAATGTTCCTAATGTCTCCAGAGAGATACAGAGGACAAGACAGAGGCTGTGAATGTGGAGTTGGCATTAAGGAAAGTAGCTAACATTGCTATTATGGTTAACATGGCTAACTAATGATGCTCTGCCCTGGACTGTTTAAATCTAACGTGTAGGATAGAGCTGTTCTACAACATTTTATTATCTATGTATATCATTGCTCTAAGAGAAAAGACATTTAGCTATTTATTTAGTATAATGTGAATGTGACTGTAATTGATCTGAATGAAAAGTTATGGGTATATGCTTCAACCCATTAGCAGTGCTAATTTGACAAACAAAAATGAACCAGAAATGAGCAAAAGAAGCCGAATGTGTATGTAGGACAGACAGTGAGTGATGGTGGAGGAGGACGAGGATGAGGGGGACTCACTTTGCCCTGGGTTGTGTCTTTGGAGGTGACGCCCCTGATTTGAGAGGCAGAGGAGACCTATGGGAGAGAAGCCCACCTGGGTCAACAACAGGAGTTCATGAACAAACACTGGACAATGAGACGGCGGATGGTGAGGAGAGCAAAGTGCATGGAAGTGATAAGGTTTTAGATCAAGGTGAGATGGTTAGTTGATGGGATTGAGAAATACAAGTGTGAGTGGAGGCAAAAGCCAAAGATCTTGGATGAACTTTCATCCAAGCCAGCAGAACTCCCAAGAGTCATTTTAAAGCAGCGCCATGTAACATTTCTACCCAAAATGATGGTTTCTAAATCATATTGAGGGTGCCTCTCTGCCCTGAAACAGAGAGCACAATCCCTTTTTTCATAGACACAACATGGCTGACCTTTCTGCAACTCCATGATGTAACTCCAGTCAAGTCTGGCACCTTATGTAAAAACACGTATTATTTAACAGTATCCCGCCACCTCGCTTGTCTAGCTAGCCAGCTAGCTGACCTCTTGGATATAATGGTAGCCATTTGGTCGCAGAATGTGAGCACAGTACTAGACATGAACACCACAGCCTGTAACAGAATATTAATCGCTGAAATTCTGTTGCCATGGTGATTAGGCTGCCTTTATAACAGACTTTTTTTGTACAGGGTTAATTTTTGACCTCTAGTGATCCAAAATGTTGGCTTTTTGGCTCATTTCACCATATTAAAAAAACCCCAAAAAAAACAACCACTGGTCTGGACCGTGGTCTAATTGTAGACACTAGGGATGAACTATTAGCATTCAGAGACACTTCTGATGTTCACAGAGCTACATAGGATAAGACAAACAGCCTGTGATGAGACAGATGAGTATCATGGCTAATGTCCTAAAATATTTACATGTTGTGTTTTTACTGTACAACATTACACGAAAGACCTCTTCCTAGTGAGATAAAAGAGTTGTGTCATGTTTACTGATATGACCAACAGACGACAAGCTGTTGAAATATTGTCAATATTGCCAATGTCAAAATGTTCTTTGGCTTTGCAACCCTATGCTCATCAATAAATTCACATTACTATGTCAGTGGTGAGCAAGGTCATACGTGCTTTGCATCATTGCACCCTATGACCCCTCAGATCTATTCCTGTCTATTTCCTGAAAACTACACAGTGCTGCTTTAAGTCATGGTTTTAGTGGAAAACATAACTTTAGGGATACCAAACAAAGAAAATGCATAAATAATAAAATTAAGCAAAGAAAATAAAGATGCAGCTGCTGAGGTAAAAGCACTAATTGCTAAAAGTTGGTTAACTATCTATAAAATGTCAGTTACGTTGTCGTGGTTTTGTCAGATTAGACTTTAAGATATTAGTTTAGGAAAGGCAGTGCAAAAGGTGCTCCAAAAGCTGCAGCTCAACAAATAAACAGTCCAACCCACCTTCCCTCCTCCGGGCTGGTGCTTTATGTTGTCCGTTGAGCCGATCTTGGAGCGAACGTTCCTCATGTCGGGGGCTGTGCCGGTGCGAGTGGCGGCGGCGGTGGTCCTTGTGGTGGTAGTTGCGCTCGTGGTGGAAGAAGTGGCCCGAGGTGTACGAGGAGCAGCGGGCTTCTTCTCTGCAGTGGCGCCAGCAGTGGATGATGGTGTGGTGGGTTTGGTTGTCGCGGTGCGTGGACGAGCGGGTGCAGTGGTAGAAGTAGTGCGGGTCATGGTGGTCTTGGGCTTAGTAGCATCTGGTAGAAGTACAAGTGTGTTAGAAATCAAGTATTATGTGCAAGAGTTTAGTTGCATTATGATACAGGTCCTCATTAGAATAAACATTAGGTTTGAAAAGCAGCAAATGGTTGACCAACACTTGCATTTTCAAAGGCTGCAGCACTCCAAGTAGTGAGGGGCCACTATAGTAAATAACAATTCTTTCATTGCAACAGTTATATTATTTTTGAATTACAATTATTTTGAAATGTAAGGTTTCATCTTCATTTCAGTCTGTATTGCATCAGTTTGATTATAAAAATAATGTCTTTATTTAATGCCTCATTTTCATGCATCATTTTGTGAATTCACTTCAATTTTTGCCACTTTGGCCTCATTTTAAACCCCTTTTGTCTCCTTTAAAATAGCTAGCCCTGTTAAATGTCATTTTGTCTATTTTTGGGGTAGCATTCTTCCTTCTTCCTTAGAATAGTTTAGTACCTTTTGTCTTTATTGATTTTATGTGCAAAGTCTACCAGAAAATCACCTACCAAATGTATCAATAAAATATTGCAAAGGGGCACATTTGGCCCCTGGGCCTTGAGTTTGACATATGTGGGCTAGAGACCATTTTTAAGCAGTGTATGCCTTCCCCAGAGCAGGTGGCTTGTGGTCTTTGTTGACTTGATTCCACCTCTGAAAGCAGGTACTGAGACCAACCAGTACAAATGTGCCTTATATGGTCAGGCAGGAAGGATGCAAAGCTATACTTTTTTCACAGCTCTCAAGGCATGCCTGTCTTAATGTACTTAATATGCATTTTATAATTCCTATGTCTATAACTGTGAGATACATTTTTATCTTCTATCTGTTATTTGGTGTTTCTAATAACATCCAGTATGAGAAATCAAGCCACTTGTAAATGTTCTCTACCCCCTCACGGACAACACACATAGTCAGTCAGAAGCCATTGCTCAAAAATATCTTGTTTTTGCAGAGGAATGAGATTGTGAATGTGGAAAAGTAAGATTTTTTTAAGGTTGCCTTATTTAATGCATGACCAGTTGGTGGAGGATTATACTGAGTGTTTTTTTGGGCACCTATATGTGCACAACTTAAATTCTGCACATTCATAGAAGCTCTGCGATATGTCAGCTTTTTCTTTTCGAGCTGAGGCATGCTGAAGGATTGTGCCCGTCCATTGAGCCTCCCTAAGAGTTTTAGTCCATCTCTGGTCCTTGTTGAGCTGTGTTTAATTGCTCACATCCTCTCTCATGTTTCCATTTCTAAAGAGCCGTTTGCCTTCGTGTATGAACTCCGACAGATTAAAGACGGCGAGGCTGTATCAGCAGGAGCTCCTGTCAACAGTGAGGTGATGCTAATCCACACACTGCTGTGCTGAGCTTTTTAACTCTCTGGGGCTTTTTAGCTTTCAAGCTCCTCTTTCTGAGCCTATCCCGCATTGTCATGGTCGGACAGCGTGTGTGGCGGAGTCACACGGCTGCTGACAGCTCTACTGGTGGCACAAAGTCAAAATATTATAAGACGAGTGAAGCTGGTGACGAGAGCTAGAACTGACTCAAGTTATAAGAACGAGCAGAAAGTAATGCACAGAAAGCTAAATTTATGGAGAACTTTTCGATCTTTTTATTCTCCTATATTGGATCTGAAAAGTTTGAGAAAAGAAATAGTGTGGTTCCATAAAATATTTTTTATTAATCGCCAAGAAGCAAATAAATGTGTGTTGTCTGAAGCCTAATTTTACAGGTGAATTTTGGAGCAGCCAAAAGAAGAGTGGTGCAGATTTGTACGGAACAGATCAATAGAAATGAGTCTCATGTCACTTTATGTTCAACACTTGATTACTGTAGGAACGGCTGCTGCTTCCTCAATATGTCCATAACTAAACTGAGCTGCATCAGTTAAAAGTTACAAGCTGTCAAGAAGAAAGAGACTTTAGAGACTTTGCTATGTCACTAATCTCTCAGAATCACTCTCTCGTCGCTCGTGTCGCTGCAGAGAAGCAATGGTGCAGGTTTCTTGGGGGGTTGGAGCTGTTGTAGACACATGGCTCTAGCGGGAGCTCCTTCGTTTGTGAGTGAAGTGTCAGTGTGTTGCGTCTGCTGCTAATGCACTCATCACAAACACATTATAATGAAGTAAGTCAGAGCAAAGTATTAGCCCTAACAACTGATACAGCTATTTGTCTATAGAAAAGGTGGTATCAAGTATTGAACTGGTGCCTCAGAAGTTTAAATGCAGGTAGCAAGGCCATACCACAGCAGCAGGACCTGTGTGTCTAGTATGATACACAGCAGTCTTAAATTTTGCTGTCATTGTGAAATATCGCTGTGTCTAGTTTTGGGCAGAGGAATAGAGATGACTCCTGGACTTTTTTACACAAACCTGTTTGCACCATTGTTAGGTCTTTGCTTTGTTAGAATTGATTAAGAAAACCTTGTTTCCGGTACTTGTACAATTGCTCTAAAAAAAATAGCAAATGAAAAGAAATTGTGATCATTTTGGGAGTGTAGTTTCCTCTCAGTTTCCAATAACTAAATAAAAATGACTGTTTGAAGACATATTTATACAATGGAATTTGGAAAGAGTGCTTTGTTTTTAATTCAAATGACAGTCCCTTTTGAATATAATCAACCTAATTTCATTTTCACAACATATTATCTGCACTGCAATGTAAATAGACAAGGTTCTATTTTTAGAATATAGAACAAATAGTCACTGACCTGTGAGCGGAAAGAACTGGGTCATTCTTTGTTACGCAACTATAATTTATGCACTTCTTTTTTTTTTTTTTTCCACTGTTCACCTATGATTCACTATGTTTTCCAATTATGAACGCAAAACAAGTGGAAATATGAACAGCTTCACCTACATTTGAGATATTAATCACAGCTGTGTAATACCTGTGGAGGTCTTCAGAGCGCCAGGCTTCTTGTCTTCTCCAGGTTTGCTCTCTGTCTTTGAGGCTGGAAAAGACAGTGTAGAATTCGGCATTCTGTCCGTCATTATTATTATTATATCACCCTGTTGACTAATACGCTGTGTTTGATAATATACTTTTTATTTCAATTTTACTGCAGGGTATTTTTGCAATTCTATCAGGAAATATCTTTAGGTTGTTCTTGTTTGTTAGTACAGCTAATTCATTCTAACAAGACATTAGGTTAATTGTGCATGTTACATGTTCGCCCAGTGTGATTCTTCTATTTCTTTTTTTATTTCTTTTCTTAAAACTAAAAAAAAAATATTTTAATTGGTTTAAACTGAAACCTGAGTGTTATTAAAAAAACCTGATGTATTAGGTGTGAGCGTAGCTTGATACATCTCATAAAGTCATTTGTGTTAATTAAAATAATAAATGAGCCCTGCACATTTTGCTTTGGGTTTCATATAGTGCTTTTTGAAGTCATTTATTGCCATTATTCTGTTGTGTTTCATGTATATTACACCACTCGGCCTAAAATGGAATGTGACTGGACTTCTCGCTGTTTTGCTCGCTGAACCTAAGTGCAACACAAGGCTGACTGAAACCGTTAATTTGTGCGATCATATACAAAAGTCCAGATATGCTGTGTGAATGGTTGTGAACAGTGAATGGTTATGGTACCCAGGGGCTTCCTGGCTGTGGCAGAGGCGGCAGTGCGAGTCGTAGTCGTCGTAGTGCGGGTTGTCGTGGTGGTTTTTCCGGCGGCTGTTGTTCCGTTTTTGGCAGCAGCGGAGCTTGTTTGCTCTGAGGTGGCCTTTGGCACAGGAGCACGCTTCTCTGTGTTAGTCTACAAAAAGATGAGGACAAGAGACAAACACAACATACAGGACATGAGGTGAGAAAAAAAGAAAAGTGGGTCAAATTATGACCTGTTAATGTCTGCTCGTTGTTTATCAGATTCAGCAAATGTTCTGTGACTTGACCGAAGAATCCAGGTCAGGGAATTTGCTCTGATTTGTGAAATATGGTGTATGCCTCAGAACCGGACCACTTCTGATTTCATTCAACTGAAAAAATCCGCCCTTGGTGTTTATGACTATGCCACGCTCCACATACAGCTGAGCCATCGTGGAACACACAGCCTGCTGAGTCACCCTGAATCTATGTGTGTTATGGACTAAATAAAGACTACTAGGCTTACACTCCTTGAAGATAAAGGGGTCACAGATAGACGGATATATTCCACTTATAGGAAATGCAGTTTGGAGCTATTAAAATGTATTGTGATTGTGTAAATTTCTGTGTAGAAAGTTACCATATTTTATCTCTACAGCTGCCTATTAAAGTCAAAATGCATTATTCTGAAATCTAGCCTCTGTTAGCACTTTTTACAGTGATGTTTTACAGTGTATTCACCTCTTTGTGAAAAATGAACAGCACACAAGTCCAAAGCACGGGTTCACTGTGAACATGAAAAATCAATGTCTCTCGTAAAGGTGGACTGTGTAAAATTTAATCCTTTACAACTGCACCAAATGGTAAAATTGTTGGTGTATTATCACCAGAAAACTTCTATCTTGAAAAAAAAAAAAAACTTCCATAGAACCCAGTGCAAGGAGCCATTCCTTCAGTTACTTCCAGTTACAAATGAACCTTGAAAACAGAATCTTACAAGAAGGTGTAGGACATTTATGTGAATAAATAAATTATTTATTTTACAGTTATATACATTTATTCCAAAGTGTGTGTTTGGTATCTGTAATGTTGCCAAAAACAACACACTTCACCTAAAAACCATAAACGAGTTATTTCCAAGGAGCTAAAGTAGCAGAAGGGGAGTAGTCAACTTTTGTTATATTTTTGCGGTTGTATTCGAAATTGTCTGTTCAACCCAATCATGATATGATGGTAATTTACAGCCATCTACAATGTTTATGTGTCTGAGGAAATGTCCACTGTGTACTTCATGGCTCCACCCCTGTTTGGACTCACCTTGGGTTTGATGTCTCTTGTGGCTGTTGTGGTGGATGTGGGACGACTGGAGGAGGTCGAAGGCCGCTTGGGCCCGGCTGTGGTTGTGGTAAGGGCTTTGGCTGTGGTAGGGGCCTTGGTAGTGGTTGTCAGAGGGGCCCTGGTTGTGGTTGTGGAAGGGGCCTTGGCTGTTGTAGGAGCCCTGGCTGTGGGTGTTTTTTTGTCTGTGGCCGAGGAAGGTGTGGGCCGCTTGGGTGCGGCTGAAGCAGCCAGTGTGGAGCTGGGCCGCATTTTGGCAGTGGCACTAGGTTTGGTTGTAGCAGCGGCAGTAGCAGGCTGTGATGTAGGACCGCAGCCAATCGGGAGGCACCAAAATAAAGATGCAACGTAAAAGGGGAGAAAATAAAATGAACAAAAATGTATGGCAATAAGAGCAAGGCAAAGCAGCAATCAAATTACAAATAATACACAAATAATAGAGTAATAAGCTAATAAAACATTGGCTTTGGTTCTGATGTGTGCATGTCTTAAAAGGCTTACAGTTTGCACACAGAAGGCAAAAATAAAGCAGCAGCAGAAGCTTTAGCAGAATGAATGATGATTTATATGTACTTTTATGTACTGTAAACAACCATCAACAACAATCAAAGTAATATGGTTGAACTGAAGTAACCTTTCATTTCCAACATGAAGGATATTGTTGTACTTATTGTTCATTCAGTAATTTTTGACAAATAAAAATCGGTTAAAAATAATTTGAGGTCATTGCACTGTCTGGCCTTTGAGACCATTAGTACTAATCCAAACAGTTGGCGGTTAGCATATCACTATAATGTATCCCTTTTTTAAAGCGCCACAGTTAATCGGAGCACTGTTAGATAAATGTCCACTACCCAGCAAGCTCTATAATTTTAAGCCCAGCACAGGCAGAATAATGTGCTTCTGAATTGTATGTGCTTACTTCTTTTTGCTTGTAATATCAAAACCGGAAAACAGTGGGTTCTTTTAGTAACCACATTCGGATCATTACTCCTACCTTGGTCTTCTTGTCCGCACTGGCCACATCTTTGCTCGGTGTCGCGCTGCTTCCATTAGCGACAGGTTTGGCTTTTTTGGCCTTATCTGCAGCGTCGGCTTTAGCCTTGTCCTTCTTCTCGTCCTTTTTCTCCACAGTCTTTTTCTCCACCGGGGCCTTGCTCTGCTTCTCGTCCTTCGGCTTCTCAGGCTCCTTCTCCATCTTCTCGACTTTGACCGCATCCTCTTTCTTGGGTTCTTCCACGGTCACTATCACCTTGGTCTCTGGTTCTGCCTTCTTTTCAGTTTGTTCAGAACTAATGTCTTTGATGGACACGGCTGGTGGTTCAGAGGGCTTTTGTACTTGTTCTTCCTTCTTCTCAGTTTGTTCATAACTAATGTCTTTGATGGGTGTCGCTTTTGGTTCTGGGATCTTTTCTAATTGCTTTTCCTTCATTTCTGTTTGTGGCAACTTCTCTGGCGATTTGTTCTCGACTTTTTCTTCAACTTTAGGCTTTTCGCTTGTGTCCATCTTCTCCACCTTGTCCTCCACCTTGTCCTCCAACTTGAAGGACACGTTAAAATTTTCCACTTTCTCATTTTTGTCTGGCTTCACTTTCTCAAATTCTTCCTCTACCTTGACAGTCTTTTCTTGTTTCTCTTCTTTGTGCATTGATTCGACTTTCTGTGTTTCTTCCATTTTCTTGGGTTGCTCTTTTGACTTCTCTGGCTCCTTCTCCTTTTCCTTCTCTGCCTCTTTTGGCTTGTCTTTCACAGACTCTGCTTCCATCTTGGCAACAGGTTCGCTGCTTGTGAAATCGACCGTCACACTCTTCTGTTCAACTTTATCCTGTGTACTTAGGACATCTGCCTTCTTTGAGTTGTCCTCCTGTTTCTCCTCTTTCTTCTCTTCTTCCTTCTTCTCCTCTTTCTCCATTTTGTCTGATTTAACTAAAAGGCAAAAGACAGACACAGACAGATAGAAAGTTATTTTACAAGCAGTCTTTAGTGTCAAACTTCAAGAAAACATTTTTTACTTAAACAGACCTGAATGCACCGTGCCTATAAGACAAAACTTTGAAGTCTGAAGACCAGAGCATGAATACAATAGATACTTATAGATAGTTTTAACAAGCCAACGAGCCAACTGCAAGCCCAAGATCCTACCACACTCACAGGGGGTTTTAAAATAGCTATTGTTGACATTTAAATAAATCTAACCGGAAATGGGCCAGGTCCTTGGTTCAAAATCTTCAAGACTGTGATTCTAAGATCGACACAACACCATTAATGCACATGAATAATTTACACCAACAAATTTCCACTATGCATTTAAAAAAAGAGTAACTGCTACCCGTCTGGACCATGGGCTCACTGTGGACACCAAAGATCAGCTGTTCAGTAGTGCTCTTAATGTTTTCAGAGAGCTACAAAGGACGCACAAAGGCTGTGGAGTAGGATGGAGCTGTTAACAAGGCTGAGCAGCTCAATGTACTAGACTGCGTGTATATGATGCAGCAGATGCAGGGACATAAGTCTTCCTGATGAGATGGGTGAATTGGCAGAGCATTGAGAGTATAGTGATTGCACTGTCCAGCTGTTGAGGTGGCAAAAATAGCTAATCAAATATGCTAATGGTTCTTCAACCTGATGCAGATGTGGAAGACTGCTGCTCTTTGTCGAAAATATCTGGAGATCGTTTTGAAAGTAGAAGACTATTTTCAGTCAGGATTCCCATGAATGAGAGACATGTTCAGTTGCTTTCATCTTGACATTTTACTGAAATTAAATGGATGACTGACAACCACACAGATACAGAGTAATAATGTTATGATTTGACATTTGGCAGTTTACACATCAGCACAATGCACTTTATTTTTGTGTGTTTCTTTCAATGGTGTTGTATTCAAATACTAATACACTGCTACATCATAGCTTCCATTGATGTGTGTACTCTTTTCAATTCACCTTCAAATGTAGGTCTCAACCTGTGTACTGTGTCTTGGGTGATGCTAATATTCCCCTGTGGCACCATTAACACCTTTGGACACCTCATATTTCACCATCACCTACCACCACCCTGACACAAAGGTCAAAGGTCCTGGATTCAAAGACACAACCACCTCCACTTAAGATCACTGAGTGTTATAAGCAAAAGAAAACCATCCTCGATACCCTTTTGATTAAAGAGAGCACAGACATCACCAATGGAAGGGAAGAGCTTTGGTAATATTCCTGTTGCTCCCCAAGCTGCCCTCTGTGTATTGTGCAAGCTGATATTGTGAGCATTACACAATTTAGTACTGTTAGGACTGTTTAGATGTTGTTATTGTAATATGCAGTTTACAATAATGTTAACCAAAAAGATCACAATATCTTCAGACTGTAGTTTTGCCTGCAGAGATGGAGCCAAAGATTCAACAGAATGGATAAAAATTAAAAGTGGTAAAGAGCAATTTTGACAAGAGTTGAAAAGGCAGGGCACAATTCCTTTTTTAAGCTAATGGGTGATAAGTCAATAGTAACATGAAAGCCATTATGTCTTATATTTGAGCGAAAGTGAAATGTTTTGTAAAACAATATGACAACACAATACATGTTCATTGTAAATAAAAGTGAATAAAGCAGTGTCCACACAAAATTTGAGCCACAGAATGAAACATCATGACCTAAATTTGAGCAATTACCACAATGTTGCCAGATGTTGTATGCAAAATATATAACATTACATTACATGGTACTTATTGTGAATAAAACTGTGAATAAAACAGTGTCCAAAGCAGATTTTCAGTACTAACCATGTTTCCTTACATTTGAGCCATTAACACACAAACAGATGAGACGTTCTGTAAAAAAAAAAAACCTGACTGCTCTAGGGGCAATTTAGCATAGGTAGGCTCAATATAATCCAGGAGTTTACAGTAATACCAGTGAACCTCTTTCTCTTTTAACTTCTTTATGCTCCGTTTGGCATATACTAAAGGTGACTTTCTCATAGACTCATAGGGGTCACACATTTATATAAATTAGTGACTAAAACATTTTAACAACACTCCCCAGTTTAGAAAACATGCAGCTATTGTGACCTGAATACAATGCTGACTATTTAGTGGCAAGACAAAAGAGAGAGAACAGGAGAGAAATGGGAGTGTAAATGAACAAGCAGTAAACAATACACGACTCCAGAGATCATTGTGAGCCTCTAATTAGGCCAGAAATGTGATATCTGTCAGCGCTGACAAAAGCCTGGTGAAAATGGCTTCGTTTAAGAGAACCACAGGAGGTGACACCCACTCTTTCCTGTGAGACTGTTCTTCTACTTGCTATTCTTGTCCTTCACCAGCGCTCATGTCTTTATCTTCATGCTCAGGCAAGAAATCCCAAATTAGATTTTAGTTGTATTTTTAGTTTTGGGTTGTTTTTTACTAGTGGCTAATGTTGAAATGCTTCATATTTGCGGTTTGATTACTTGAGTCAGACACATTCATTTATACACTTTAACAAGTTTATATTGTATTTTGATTTTTAGTTGTTATCTATTCTGCTTTTTTGTTTTTGAGTGAAGTTGTTGAAGATGAAAGGTCAAATCTTCAGTTTGGTGGAGCATTCTTTCTTCATCTCCTAAAATGACTCACCGAAGTAGCACTGGGAACTTTGTGATGTCACAAATGACCCTAGCCATGACAAGGAATCAGACGTAACCAAAGCTACTGGACCAAATAGAATAATGGATGTGCAGAGAGATCCTACTGACCAATCAAGGCACACCAGGCTTTGGGTTTGGGGCTCAAGGACACAGACTTTAGAGCAGTGGTAGGCAAACTAAGGCCCGGGAGCTGTATACAGCCCGCTAAGCTATGTAATGTGGCCCACCAAGCATTAACTAATAATAAAATAATAATTTATTTATCATTTAAAACAGCATTCCATTTTCCTTCAATGCCTTGTACTATTGCTAAAGCGTAACGTAAAGCATCGTACCTACAAACAATTAATATCTCTTAACATTTGCCATTATATTGACCTTAATAATCAATGGTCTTAGTACTAAGTTTTTGATATGGAGTGGACAGAGATATATTTTCACTTTCACAAGTCCAATCAGCAGCCACATTTCTTTTTGAAGAAAGAAACTGTTGTGCTTTTCAAAGAAAACTAAATCTCAGCTGCCACTTTTCACCTGCGTCAGGGAGTATTAAAAAAAAGGAATATATATGTAAATGTATACAAAATTGGTTTAAAAAAGAGAACATTGAAAATGGTTTTGAGGATATACAGGTCCATTTGTGCTTTCAAAAAGTGGCAGTGTTTTTGTGTTTGTGCCTGTATACCTTGTCATTCCATTATGTTCTTTTCCCCTGT
Organism: Rhyacichthys aspro; assembly: GCA_036850595.1. Classification (NCBI taxonomy): domain Eukaryota; kingdom Metazoa; phylum Chordata; class Actinopteri; order Gobiiformes; family Rhyacichthyidae; genus Rhyacichthys; species Rhyacichthys aspro. The sequence continues at coordinate 4,229,030 of CM072167.1, forward strand.
CTGCCCCAGGAGACAGAATTTATATGGCGTGTTGCTTGGGCTGTTAAAATGACTTATTACACCTGCAGGAGTTTCAAAACAGAATTCCACACATACAATATTTACCAATGCCATTACTTTTCATTCCGTGGCTGCCAGTATGTCATTACAAATTCTACCTGAAGATGTAAGCAGAGCAGGATCATTTTGTGGAGACTGCTTTGTGTGTTGTTTTTATGTTTCAAATGTCAAAACTGGTTTGGACACTGTTTGATTCATATTACCATTAACAAACACCTGATCAGTATGTGTGCATTAATGACTCATACGTAAGGCAAGATGGTTGGTTCTTAGATGCAAATCTGGTTTGGAGACTTGCACTGTTTTATTTATATTAACATCATTTTATTTTTCTACTGCTGTCTTATATATTTTTTACATTGGTGTTATTTGTGTGTTGCATTCATCACTGTAATGTAAGGCACAATGGTCAAGCGCATAAACTGGTTTGGACACTGTTTTATTCTATCTGTTTTATTCCTTATAACAATGCATCTGGTTATAAACATTATTATACAGAACACTTCATTAGTTCATTCATGGCTCAAATGTAAGGCATGGCGGTTAGTCCTCAGGGCGCAAATCTGGTTTGGACACAGTTGTATTCACACTGTTTTATTCCAGCAACATTCCACCATCTTTACACTCTATATCTGCCTTTGAGAAGAGCTAAACCGAGCAGGGATTATGCACAAAAGCAGAAAGCCAGTTTTACAGCGGCTCAGTGTGTGACCTCCCTGCAGCTCCGCTATCCAGTGACATAGGACTAGGATAGAGCAATTCCCAAGATGGAGACATGAATTATTGACAAGGGGCATGATGGGAAGCATCAATCACTGACAAGGGAAAGAATAGGATCATATTTACTGGCAGGGTTATGGTAAGTACATCAGTAATATCAACGGGTAATTTCACATAGTTTTTAAGTGGCAGCCTTAGAATATGTTTCTGTGTAAATCTGTGCTTTTTAAAATGAAGAAAACAGGAACAGGAAGATAAACTAAATAACGTAAGTGGACAATTGCAAAGTGAATTACAATGCAATTTAAATCTGAAGATGTCAGGAACAAAAACAGCAAGAGCAAAAGCGATAATGCCCAGACGCTGAGCTACTGTTCAGCCCTGCATTTTTAAGACTCCATTAGCGATACATACAGGGAACTAACTCACGCAGCACTTTCATTAGCTTAATGAGGACACTTACAGCTCATTTAGTGTTCAAGAGCAGCTCACAGTGCTTACACCTATCAGTATGGTAATATATGCTCTGTCCCACTGAAACTGCTCTTTAATAGCACACTTAAAGATGTAGATTTGTCTGGAAGCTGAAGTGGGATGACTGGGATTTATTTTTAGATGCATTTATTTGGATTGTTGGATCGTGTTGTTTACTTTGTTTTTTTTAATTCCGTGACATTTTGGTGACACTACTTATTCACGGACATAGGGAAAGTAAATAAGAAGTAATAAAGGTGATAATTAATAAGGCCTATTCAGGATTTATTACAGCTTGCACAAGTGGATTATGTATTGATGCGTGAGGCTAATTGATAGCACTGTTGTGTCTGATCTGTACATAATTTACAACATGCAAAGCAATTACTGATTATCCACAACGAATGTGGCCCATTCTGGAGGGCTGCACTGAATGGGAAGTATTGCAACAATCATAGTTCAAGAATCAAATACATACAAAAGGCTTTTGCTTTCGGTGACCTCCTAAACAAGCAAACACATGCAAATAACAAACAGGGCCAGGGGCTGGATGACTCTGCCATGCTGCTATTTCATCTACAGGGGCTTGAAATAAAGATCACTGGCCCTATAACTCCCCTGTGGCCATGCGGTGGCACGCGTTTTGTGAGTGGCAGCGGAGACGACAGAGAGAAAGGATGACAATGGCAAAGCAGCAGACAAAACAAAGTGGACAGCGTAGACATCATTATAAGAAGACCACTATAAACAGAGCAGGATCATAAACATTGACTAGCCCTGTCCTGATTTAGGTAGTTATCATTTAGCATGCCCCATTTTGTCATTTTGCCATCATAGGGTCTTAATGGGCATTCAGTAAACAAGCTGGAAGGAGATGCACGAGGGGAGGGGGCTTTGATAAACCAATGAGGATGACTCCACATTCAAATATCAGCATTTAAGTCAGCTTCAACACAACACGACACTGTACGGAATCATATTGTGCCATGTGCAATCACCATATCACTAACTGTTGCACTATCACACTCATTAAACTCTCATTCCATTTCTAAAAAGTCGGCTCCACTGCTACTGATTACTATTTTATCCTCTTACTCTACAGTCTCTTCACTCACTATCATTGTCTGGACTTGCTCCATTCACTCAACCAAATACAAATCAATCCTGAACTGCAGCAAGAGGACTGCCTACTTGATGTCAACCCTCAGGCAAAGTAAAATGAGCTGGCAGAAAAAAACATTAAAAGATTTAGCCGAGACAGGGGTGTGTGCCTGTCCACCTACCCTCCACTGTGATGAATGGGTTAGTGTTTGGGTTCAAGCCCAGGCTGGTGTAGCCACCGTTGGCAAGGTCACCCTCAAAGTCCCATGCCACAGTTGATTTGTTGCCAGTTCCGAAGTCGAATCCTGGCCCGGTGTTGGTTTTAGTATCCTTGTTGTATAGGTCTTGGCTGATTGTGGATTTGACACAAGTCTCTTCCTCATGATCACTGAACCCTTTGGGGCTCGAGGGCACTGGAAGAACAATGCCCCCTGCTCCTTTCTCAACCTTTAAGCCATCTATCAGGGGTTCTGCAGGTGACAAGGGAAAGGCAGCATCTTTAAGCGGCGAGAACGGGGAGAGGTGTAGGCGCGGTTCGGGTGGGGACTGTCGCAGGTCGACGTGTGTGGCCCCGGCGGCCGACAGCGTGGGCGGAGGGGTGGGGGGCTGATCCTCTGCCACTGTCAGGGAGCGCTTCATGGAGTGCGGCGAGCGGCGTGGACCACCCACTGGGGACGCGAGCTGGTCCAACCCTGCTCCGTCACCACCGGGATACTTATCAGACAAATCCAGACTAGAGGGTACCGACAGGTGGGTGCACTCAGACATCGCCCTCCGCATGGCCTTCCTCTGCTGCTGAGCTCGACCCATCAAACAAGGCTCCAAATCTTCCTCCTCTTCCATCTCGTCCTCCTCGCTGTTGTCTCCTGTGGAACCTCCTGACAGCTGAGGAACTCCAGCCAAAGTGGACTCCGCTCCGACCAAGACCTCTTCGGACCTGTCCACATCACTCCCGATGACACAGTAGTTAGAAGCCACCTGGGGCATTGCAACTTTCGGGCTGGATTGAGGAAACTCTGAAGTATCCCAAGATTCCGATGGAGAGATTCCGTCAGTGGGGGATTCTTCCATCATTGAGGCTCCAATTGGATTTCTTGGCATGGTCGAAGGGGATGATCCAGCTTGCAGGGATGATGGCAATCGTCCTGGAGAGGCTGGAGAAGGTGACGGGGAAGACGACAGACTATCTGGACTCTCGCCGGCGCTTCCCAATGAGGTATTACCCAAAGAGGGGCTCCCAGACATGCCCCCAATCCGACCTGGCACCTTCAACTCTGCATCCATGCCACCTCTTCCAGGCTGCTCGAAGAAGCACAGTTTGTCTTCGTCAGTGAGTCCAGCTGCTGCCAGAGACCCCCCACTGACCATCAAGCCTCTGGGAGTACCCATGTCCAAGCCCGAAGGGTGCTGCCAATCCCAAGATTGAGGTGGCCCTGTGGAGGACAGGGACGGCACCTTGCAGAGCTCACTGTACTCTGAGAATGGAGAGGCGGAATGCTGGTCAGAAAGAGAAGACATGTTGTCCCCCTTTTGCTTTTGTCTCCCAGGCTTTGTTCTGCTGTCGTATTTTGTTCCACTCAAAGTTATCTGGATGTAATCTTCACGACTCTGACGATTCTTTTGTTGTCCTGTTCACTCACTCAGGTGTGTGTGTGTGTGTGGAGTCAGCGCTGAACTCGTACACACTGACGCTCCGCTGGGTGTGCAGCTCTCCCTCTGTCTCCTTCTCTCCCTCGCTCATTACCACAGCCGTCATGTGACCCGGTTGTGGCTGCCAATTGGCCGGTGCCAGCTCTCAAACCCTGCCTCTCGCGGTGGAGTGAGTAAGTAAGCCCCCTCCTCTCTATAGTACCCCCTCAACCCTGTTTCTTGTTTCGTCAGATGGCAGAGCGCAGTGAGCAGGATCACCCTGAGGAGAAGGGAGGTGGGAGGGGCTCTGAACTCAAGAACCTTTGAAATCATACACACTCCATATCCTCAAACGTGTATGCATCTATGCAAGTATGTGCATGTACTCTGTGTGTGCGCTGAATTTTAGTCTGACCTATTAGCACACTTTACACGCACTTTTTCTCTGACCTGATTCTATGCTTGTCCTGAACCACAGTAACCCCTTGTTTACCATGAACCTAAAGGCTGAACATGTCCTGCAAATGTGCAACAATCTTTTACACATCTGGCTTTAAGTGCACCAATTACCATTCAGTATTTATCAACACTAAGACTGAACAGCAGGGATGGGATCGCACACAGTTTGTTTCTCACTTTGTTTCTGGCAAGATGACACTTTATAATTAGTAGTACACAAACAGCCAAGGCACAAGACGATCTGTTCTACTACTACTATACTAAATAATTCAAAGTCCAAACAGAGCTGATTACATCAACTACAAGCTGACGCAATCTTGTCGGTCATCATTATAGTTGTCAAGGATTGAAACCAGATATGTGCCATGTTCATAGCAAAAAACAAACAAACATAAAAAAAGTTTAAAAAAACCAAAAAAAAAACCCAGAACAAGTTTAATAGGTCAACAAGTTTAGATGAATGAGTGATTTGTGTTGGTGTGTTTAGTGGTGTCAGTCTTTACCAGGGCAGCTGTGACCACTGAGGTAGCTTACCACCACATCAGCGTCAATGTGTGAATGGTTGTGTGTGTGAATATGTGAATGGAAGCTTGATGCAAAGGGCTTTAAGTAAGAAAAAAGGACCAAGAAGGTAGAAAAGCACTATATAAATGCATTTATCAAAATGTCTTTGTCCCCAGCAGTCCTTTTAAGTATCTATACATTTACAAAAACTAATAAACTGCAATATTGCTTTTATATTGTGAGAAAAAAGACTAGTTAAGGCCAAGAGATTTAAAATAAAACAAACATGAAATCAGCCTCTTCCTCAATTTTTTATCTACATTTATAATGCTGTAGCTAAGATTAAGTGATGTCCTTTATAAGTGTAAATGGTAAAGTAATATTGCAGTGGATTGTGTTAATCAGGAGATATGGACCTGTAAGTACATAACAAATACATAATATTCAATTATTCTACAACTATTACTCTATTTGGCCAAGATACACATAAGACATCTTTCTTATTCTCTTATTTTATATTGTGTTTAGGACCAAAATGTGCATTGAAAGTGTACTTTTATTTATTATTTATTTATTATGCCATTTTAAGCTGAGGTGTTCAGTCAAACATCTGTGTTTCGTCTATCACTGCACACTGTAAAAGCAATGTCAATTTAGATAGAAACAAAAGTTACATCATTCTTTAGCGGCTAATCAAATGTTCTGACACACAAAATGCAAAGAGGGGCCTATGATGCCATTTCAGGCAAAGGTCACTGTGTGATGGGACGATGGGTGGGTGTCAGGGAGATGGGCTTGTCCCGGAATGAGCCTGTTATGTGTCTCTGTGTGTGTCCAGTGCCAGTCTTAACAGCCAGCGGTCACAGGCTGTCGGTCTGATCTGAGCACTGGCAGAAAACAAGTATTTGGAAGAGGCAGGCAGACAGTCACACTGGGACATGGCAAGGAGGAGCACCACTTTTCAGAGGCAAAAAGTCTGTGTCATATTGGACTTGATAAGTGCATGTTTACGTAACGTCTAGTGTTTTAACTGTTCATGCTGCAGAAAACTCAACTGGGACAATATAAATCAAATGATATGGTTATGCTTGTGCAAAAATGTCACCTAGTCATAGTTTGGAAAAGATAGAGGAACATTGTGTAATTGAAAAAAGAATCAGCCAATTATTTTCCAAAACCACTGGTTCTCACATCAAGTACCTCGCCACTACCATTTTCAAAGCTTCAGTACCCAATTTTTGTTTTGCTGTCCCTCCCTCAGCTCCACCACGCTCCCCCAACAGCAGCGTAGTAACCTTTCCTGCTACTTTTATCTAAACAAAGACAAACCAGACAAATTGTTCACCACAAAATACTAATACATCACATTAAATCTAAGTTTAGAGCTTACCTGAAACTTTTAGCTTTGGAGTTTACTGTAAGACTGTAGCATTGCCAACATGTATCCATGCTTATTTGCTGCCTAGATCTCCATTTTTATCAGTTTTGAGCTGTTTTACTGTAAAATAAGACATTTTTTGCCACGGAATAATCAATTTCCTGGTATTTCCCTGGTTCTTTGTTGTTGACATCAGTGTCCACCAATGGGAGCGCTCCTTTTTACTGCAATCAAGCTGTGATTGGTCAAAATTGTGCTGTGGGCTGACCATTCTCATCCAAATCATTAATTATAAAGCCTAGATCACGTCTTAAGGTCAAATTTTTTCACACATGATTCCTGCCTGAAGCTGTTAGGTGACTAAACTGTCAAACTGAATGCAACAGTAATCATCCACGTTTAAAGCAGTAACATACAAAAGACTTGACTTTGTAATATCACTACTTCTGGTATTGTTCAAATTAAAACAGCTGAATAAATCCAATTAAATGAATTTGCCATCGAGCCCTTGACACAAACTAGGGTCTCCTATGAAAGTGTCCATCCACCACCCTGTTCTTTGAGAAAATATCTGAACATGAATGAATTACCAGGTTTGACCAAATGCAAGAAAAGGATAAAGCCACATCAATAAGATTAGAAGAGGGGAAAAAAACGGATGGTTTTGAGATGGATAAGACCTAGAGGCCAGTGTCGGAAGAATGACAAGAGGCCAAAATGGGGAAGAGTGCCCAACAACGGAGGGAACATTTAGTTTGGGTAAACATGTCGCTTTCTGACAACATCACCAGAGCGAGCAGGACAAGGCGCAGGGCTACAGGCGTCGATGCATCTGCCTGTCTTTATTTCCTTTTGCTTCCTCTTCTCTATCTTTAGTCTGATGAACAGAAGACACTCCAGTTTATTTTTCCGCCTCATTTGTGTTTCAACGGTGCACAGAATTTCAATTAAGCACACTGAGCGGTGCGCCAGTGCACTGCTCCCAGTAATTCCTCGCCTTACCCTGAGCTCCTCTACACTCCGGCTCCAATGATAGAGGCATAAAATGGAACAGTCCTAATGATTATAAATGCACCACAACTGGAAGGGTTTTTTCAATCCTCAGAGGAAGCATTACGCCATAAAAAAAACATGAAATGACCAAAAGCTTCCCAATGGAAAAAGGATTATGCAAAGATGGCATCGGATAAGGAAAAGGTGGCCGATTGTCAAACCAGAAACCATGTCTCCACTTTCAAACTGCTACATGTGTGGACACTTTTCACTAGCGGCCTGTCACTGCTGTTAGAAAGCATGTCTGCACCGAAATGCCAGCCACCTCAATCACTGTACAGTCACATCAGCAGGGGCCACTTTCAATCCCCAGACTGTCTGCCTCCATCGCATGTTATCCCCATCATCACAGCCACTGTCACTTCTCCGTGTGCACACAGACAGAGGCAGACAGACAGGTGCTGGCAGGTTTTTCCCGGTATATTCTGTTTCTTCATTCTATTTGCCTCTACAAGTACAAATTGTCACCAGTTATCTGATGAGTTGGCCAGACAATGAATGGCTGATGGGATGACCTCATCGTGTCTGACTGGTCGGCTGGCCAAAACTAACAGCTCCAATCCCACTGAGACGAGCAGTGTGGCTAATAACCTGTGCAGAGCATGCAGTCGGCACAGGGGAATGACAAAAGCTGAGCCCACTAATAGGTCTCCAATCGGTTTAAAGGGATAGGTCTACAGAAATATTGGGGATTAAGTTCTGTATTATCAAAAGAGATGAATAAGAAATGCGTACAGGTTATCTGAATTCTGTCTGATATTTCTGCATTTCTTCTGTTCAAGAGAATGAGTTTCATGGAAATATATGTATTGTGTGCAAGCCCAATTAGGCTGGTGATTAGATTCTATAGCAAGGCTCAGTTGAAAACCTTTAGTTATATAATTTGCTGTAATGTTCAATTGAAAATATTACCTACAGTGGATAAATGACGGCATATTTTTAGTTTGAAAAAGCAGACAGATGCAGCAACATCGAGAGCACTCTTTTGCAGAGTATTAGTTCAACTGTCTTTTACATAAGAGATGTTTGTTTGGTTTTATTTTGTGGCTATTATTTTACAAACACTGTCCGTTTATAAAGGTTTATATATGAGTTATAAATATGTTATAGGCAGGTTATTGGGTTTATCATTTATACATTTTTTTGAAAAAAGGGATTTGGTAACGTGTTATGTGACAAATAGAGACACACTTATAAGACCTTATACAACTACTAACTTATTTATAAACTCTATAAAGGGACAGCTGATATAAAAGAGGAGAATTTTTGACATTTTATTTTTTGTAGATCCTTAGATGTTATAATAAAATGGACAGAGAGCATTTGTCTACTTTAATTATTCATTTAAACATTAATTATCTGTTTGAGTTAATAAACTAAAAACTCATAATCATAAATCCCTATGTACAAGGTGGTTGAACCTTTTGGTTGAAATATTCAGTGCTCAAACAAAGGTTGCCTGTACTTAAGGAGGTTAATTTTAGAGTAACTCAAAAAAAGTTAAAAAGTTGGAATTGTTCAAAACTTCATTCACACAACTTACATTACCATTCACTTTACATACATGTACATTTACTAAATTCACTTTTTTAAAGTGTGATCAACACATAAAACCATGTTAGTTGAACTTTTCAAAGATAAAATTAAATTATGATTCTTGTACTACACTAGGTTAGGTTGAACTAAAAGGAAAAGTCTGATTGAAGAGACTAAACATTGAGCACATTTATAGAGATACAGAGTATCCTGAATACGATTGTGTTTTTAAGTATACCGTTTTTGTCTTTGTGCATGCAAACAGAGAGAGAGAGAAACCTGGGAACGCTATCTGGAGAACTCAGAAAAGAAAGTGTGATACTGTGGCACGTATACTCCAACAGCTGCCGGGGAACTGAGGATGTGCAAGTTTTAGTCAAGAAATGCACAGCAAAACAAACATGGCATAAGTGGCAACTTTCACACAGCAACAAAAAAGTATACTGTGTTTTACCAAGCTGCTAACTGCCATATTCTACACAAAGTTTTTTTCCAAACTGCGCCAAGACAGCACTCTATTTAATGGTCAGGACATGTTTGTCTGGTTATTTTTTGTCCTTCTGTTGTTGTAAATCTGGTAAATAAGCCATGTATGTATGTTACTTTGCTGTTTAACAGCATTAACTTGCTGTGGTTTTTGTCCCATTCAGTGAATAGGATCCTATTGTTTGTCATGTAACAGGAATATTAATAACCAGGCTCCTTTATGTGCATGTAAATGTCATATCCCAAATATTGTCCCAACTGGAATAAGACTCATAACCGGGATACTCAAGTGCATGTAAACACACTCATTTTCTTATGTGGAATTCCTTAATAAACATCACACCAACCTGTTACATCATTTCTTTAAAATACACATAAACTTATGTTGGTTTAACTAAAAAAGCGTATATTTCTTGTAGAAATAAAATGACGTTGTACTGAACTGTCATGAAGAGTTACTCCAAAACCCTAAAAATAAGTTAATACAATTTAAAAAAGCAGATCAACACGTGCGGAAATCAAATTATGTCATGCTGTACGTTCAATCGAATTGTTAGATTAAATCCAAAAACGTCTGACAGGAGTTTGCCAAGTTGAAATGAACTTAAAACAACCATGCAACTTCATACATATTTTTAGGGCGTCGATTTTTGAAGCAAGGAAAGCTTTTCAAGGCTGCACTGATTATGAAGTGGAAAAAATCCTTTGCACAAACAAATAAATTAGGCTTAATAAAGGTTTTCTTCTTCCAAATGGGTTTTATTCAGTACTGTGCATGGATGGTAATGAATGCACACTCTTTTTATGCAAAGAGCTTTAGTGTATGGCATTGTGGAATGTAATCCTTCTAAAAATATGACAAATTCCTTCACATGCTGAATACAGATATTGTTGTGTGCTTCTTCCCCAATAAGAGGAAAGGATAAAAAAAGCAGTGTTGATGGCTGGAGGTGCGGAGGAGGATGACGCTCTCTGCGGGGGGGGTGCTGATCGGAGGAAGATGGAGCGAGACAGTCTTTAGTTAGCTCTATTTTTAGCTTGTTGCATTTCTTCCCAAGCCCGTCACAACACCCACATCCTCTTAAAGCAGCCATTGTTTCCTTGGTAGCCCCTCAACCCATCAGTCGCCAAAGAAACTGCCTCTGGTTGCTATGGTAACTCGCCGCTAATCAGTGTGGCGGTTCAAGATGCATGGTGGGGTAGGGGGGGAATGGTTTAGGGGGGTACAGTCTGGAGAATGAGGCTCTGATGAGGAGCCTCGGTAATGGCAGAAAAGGCATGTATAATGCATGGGAAAGGGTTTTTCAGTCTTTCAGAGTTGGTGTGAATAATACTAAATGGGAGCAAAATTCAATAGTTCAAAAGTAATAGCATATGGAACAATGTATCTGTGTTTAGCAAGGCCTCAATAAACAGATACTGCACTGTTTTCAGAATGTGCTGCAAAGTGATTCCTCTAAACACAGGAAGAGTCACACGTTCCTTTAATGATGTAAAGTAGAACAAGTCTAGCTCTCTAGGTTAATTGTGCTAAAAATGAAGGTATGTTAGCGACACTGGCTGATGCCACCACACTCAGCTTCTATGTCCTGTAGCTCTATGGAAACATTAGATTGGAAGTTGAGCAACTCCATGCAAAAGAGAAGAATCACTGAAGCAAAAGGCGGTCACACAATGAGATTTGATCAAAGATAAGGTTTCCTGATTTAAGAAGATGCACCAGAGCCCTGCTTTATAAGAATGACACAGTTAAAATGACTCCCAAATTTAACAACAAACTACAAATTTCAGCACTGGCCAAATCATTACAAAGTGTAAATACACAAACAATGCTATTTTGTAAACTCACTGACAAAAAATGGTTTGACTTTATTAACCATTTTTGGAACATTCATGTTCATTTTCATCTTCCTAAAGTACTTACTATATTTGCATTGTCTTGTATCTTCAGGAAATCTGCAATGACCTATCCAGCACACGACTGAGAGAAGAGAATGTCTGGCTCATTTAATTAATGAATTACAGAATGAATAACCGGCGGCTTGAGTATTCCCTGTGAAGCAGATGCAAATGCTTGATGAAAGTTCATCATCCATAATGAATGATTCTGGCACCGTCACATCATTTAGCCACTCGCACTCGAGCCTCAAGAGCCGCTTCTGCATCTCTAACAAAAAACACACAAAACCAGTGTCTGTGCTCATATCCACACGCACCATGGGAACTAGCACATTTAGATGTCCTACAATGGTTAGCCTAGTAACAGTTTAGAAAACTCCCACAGAGGCTGTTCTTCAAAGACTGTAAATTTGCCAGCAATTACTATTTCTTTTGTGCGATATATGGTAACTGTAGTAAGAGTGAATCAGGAACATGATGAATTTGTCAATTTCCATTGAGCTCCAAAGCCAAAAAGGGTTGGGTTGTCCAAAATTGCTGGGGCACTGTTTCCGCTAATGGTCAGTGCTTGATTGGCTGTACGTTGTTGAGTTGTGGCTGGCTTTCGTTAAGCAATGAAGAGCATTTATAGTGATAAAAAACCTTCATTCATATTACTGATTAAGTTCAGACGAGAGTACTCTATCACAGCTTGGACGTACACTCACAGTCACATAGAGGTCATGAGATTTTAAATCAAGACCAAAACCACAGCTGCTTTATTTGTCCACATCATTGTTACAGAAAAAAAAAGAAAAAAATCCAAACAACAATCCTTGACTATTTTATCTTTTTAGTTTTTAGTCTGCCTTGTTTGTCAAGTGGAAAGCCCCATTGCTGCAGATATTGTTTAAGACTGCACTTGGATTGTTTGGAATGGTTGGAACTGTTCTTGTGTCGACCAGTGTGTCATGGACTGATCTTGGTATTGACTCTCTGTCAGCCTGCTATAATCTTGGCTTTCACTCAGTCTTGATTGGTATAAGCCTGTTTTGATACACTGTTCTCAGTCCTGACCTCATATTGGGTAGTGCGGTCTTGAGTACAACACTAACAATTAACCTATTCATTTCAACTGTTATCTTAACAAACATAGTAAAAATATGTGCGCAGAAAGTTTAACATGACCTTAGCAAGCTTAGAGGGTCCATAAACCACATGTTGACATCACTAGGTTTTGACATAAAGCTAATCACAACACGTCAATGGATGAGCATGTCGTAATGCAGAGAATCATTAGCATGCACAGTGCCTGTGCAGTTGTGGACACCCAAACAAATCTGGTAATGTAATGTGTGTTGGAATATCAACACAAACACTGTATTTGAGAAAAACTGAACCATTCAAAAACCAAATGCCAGGCAACAACGTGGCCTAACAGTGCATGCATGTGTTGAATGTTTGTTCTCCCTGGTGTTACAGTGTGTCTAATAAAACCAAGTCAGCTCTGCATTAAGCCTCGGGTGGCATTTCAATTTCCGTCTGTGATGGCCAACCTGTGTCACAGCCAGACACTCATCAGGCGCACTGCAGGTTGGAGAAAACACTACAGAAGAGCCTCAAACACAGGATTATTTCCATATTGTGACAGCTTAGCTCACAGATCTCATTTTCTACAGCAAACTTTAAATGTCAAAGGGCTGCTGCAAGATTTCAGTGAAGTCCCCAAGCCTTTACAAGTCTCAATGCAAAATGTTTGAGCTGTGGCTTAGACAGTTTTTAATGTCATTTAATAATTATAAAAAAATAATAATCTTCCTTGCTCATCGTACTGTATCTTCTCTGACCGGTTTGCAGTTCTAGAAGAGCGCCATCTTTAGAGTCTGCTGAGACAGAGGCGAGGCTGCATGTCATGTTTATTTTGCATAATTATGACACTGATGCTTTGCTGCTGTCTACTGCCTCACTCTGTGAACCTGTAAAATCCAGACTGTCTAATGGCTTTGGCTGCTTCTAAATTGCTAAACTTGTATTTTGTATTCAACAAACAAGCACCAAGCTCTGAAAACCTCTGAGCTTCTGCTTACAACTTACACAAAATGTTACAAGTGAGAGAAGAACAGACCAACGGAAGACTCTGATATGTCTCTGGTCCAACACTTAACATATTTAGCATTTCTTTTATACATTTCTACTTCTAAGCATTCTTTTGGAATGAAATTCTTTTGGAGTACTGAATTAAAAAGAGGGTAAAGAGTCAGCCTATTTCATTAGAATGTTTTATAATGATACAATGTTGTCTTAAGGCCAACAGTCAGACATTCAATGTTAACAAAAGAGTTGCTTTTCAGCAATTTAATACTTCAGATTAGGGTTGAGGATCAAATTTGATAAATTTGACCTTTTCATTTTGACACTAAAGATACTAATAAACAGCAATGAAAGACTTCAAATAAATTCTGTATATTCTTGGCTTTGCAAAGTGGGAGGAAAATGATTTCAACAGGAACAGTGTAAATTGCAGTTTGTTGCTAATCAGCCGTGTGCTTTGGAGTGCTTTTTGCATTTATTAACAAGACTTAGTGTGGTGTGCAAATTATGCTAGATCTTGTCTATGAAGAATGAGGGGACTTAAACTAAAAACTTTCACTGTAAGTGTATTGCACACTACGGCCGCTTTTGTTATTTGAGCTGGCAGAGAGTAAGTAAAGAAATATGTTTCAATAGAAATATAAATTACTAATATATTTAAGAAGAAAAAATCTGTTAAAATCATAAATAATCTGAAGAAATTTGTCAAATTTCCCAACCCAAGTAAATGTCTTTCAGCTGCTCCCTTCAGGAATGGCCACAGCCAAGTGATTTGCATTTAGTTTGCCATATGTTTTTAGGCAGGTGCCCTTCCTGATGCAACACTGTCCATTTACAAGGCTTGGGAAAATATCCAAAACAGACATTTTTTAAGTGTGTTGACAGAACACATTACTCACACTTGTCTAGCTGGCAGTACTTTGCAAGCAATCGAGTGTTAAAACCATGTATATCACACCGCTGAGTTAATAAATCCTTACACCATTTGGTCTGATATATGTAATGACATCTAATATGTATAAGAAATAGAGTATTTTGTCTGGTGATGCTATAAAGTAACAGACACTTGTTATACATTGTGGATGAAAAACATAGGGAGCAAGTGTAGAACCTTGAGGAATGCCACATGAGTTCAATTATAGTAGGCAAGCAGAAAAATCATTAAGGAATGGATGCTTTAACCTGAACAGGTTTGAAATCCTGGAGAGTATAGTTTTACACACAAACTAAATCCTTGCTCAAAGATGTTGTATAGTAATAGATTAAATTATGTGTAATATTTATACTTTATTATACTACAAAAACATTTTATTTAGGTGTATTGTAAACTATATTGTCACTACAGAGTAACAATACAACTAGCTGCTATGTCTCTAACATAAAGATATATTAGAGCCATTATCTGTTGCCATTTCAGTAGCAGCACTTACTAATCCTCAGTCTCCATGGCAACATACCCCCTTTCCCATTTCTTTTTTAAACATTTGTGATCACTTTATGTGTGACCTTTCTCAAAATTTCTTAATAAATTGCCCAGAGCAGTTCGGGACAAACTAACCTCTACACCATCACATTAAGGAGTTAATTACAAATTCACAGAGTGACTCTAGTCATTAATTATTAAACTCTAATTATGTCATTAACAAACTAGCACCATTTAAAGTTTCCCAAAACACCAACACTTTAAAAGAGAGTCAACTGACTTTATGTGCTACGGGCAACTTAGAAGTTTAATGGTGAATGTTATTATGTCCATAAGGCTATAGACACATGCAATAGAGGGTAAAAAATTAGCTTATCGTCAATGTTGTTGACATTGTTTTAATAATGACATATGTTTGTGCTAAGTTAAAGCTCGGGAAAGACAAACTGTGAAATAATACTCATGCAAATGTGCATTAGTGGTCAATAATCAATATAAATGCTGTAATAGTAGTATGTACAGTTTACAGTGTCTGACATATGTAATCATGAAATCATGCAACATTCCCTTTTTACAGACATGGATATTTTCAGACAGATTTAGTAGCATACAGACAACAAAATATATAGCTCAACGCTTGGCAAAATCTTATGGTGCAATTACAGGGAAGCATCTATTTCCTGCAGCTACTTTAAGACACTTATCTAGATTGATGTTGTACATAATTGATATATTTTAAGTTATTCTGTTCTCTCTTCATGAATGTGCCCATCCTGTCAGACTGACTCCAGGCCTGTGTCTGTCTTAGTTTTTCCCTGTACCTTCCCCTGGCTCTGATCTGTCTGTTTCACAACATGTTTTCTGGAGATTTCTCAAACTGAGGGTTGTCTGCACAGGGAACGACAGAATATCCTCAGCTGCATTCTTCGAGGATTATATTCAACACAAGCTGCATTTGCAACATACATACTTTCTTTTATTTACCTTTTAAGGAAACGTTTATGCGTATACAGACCTACCTCTTCACCATACTATTTGATGACAAATGACATGGAGCAAGTATAGAGCCTTGAGTACACCACAACAGTTTACACTTTAAGATTATTTTTTTCTCTTCCAAGATAGAAGATGATCTGTAAAAAATAATTTAAAAGGTCCTAAACAACAATAAGATGGCTAAATAAAAACAGAATAATTAAACTAAAAATGAGCAAAACACTGTTTACTCCCTCAACCCTTTCAAAAGTGGCAATGTTTTCAATTTGGTGGCATTGCTTTCAAAGACAAGAGAAAAATAACTTTAAATTAATTTTTAAGTTATATATCTATATAGTTTATTTTCCATAATTTAATATATGTGTAAATGAATTTATCGATTGGTCATATTATATCATAAAAATGGATACAATTACAAAATGAAGCGCTGTAAATGAACTACTATGCTATATTATACAATACAATATATAGGATCTTACTTGCGTGAGATATCTTTCAGCACCATGGACAGGGACCAGGCTGCTGACTGATCAAAACTGACTCCATTGTCAGCCATTACTTTGTGACGTGTGAAATGGGCGACTAAACATGTTAATGTAATGTAAATGATGGTGAACAGCATCATCAACATAATTTGTCTCAGTATGAGTACAGCAACGTCGGACTTGGCAGTCAAGCTGTCAGTCAGATGTAGAGCTACCACGAGCTTCATATCTCCTCAATTCTAGTGGAGCCATATAGAACCACTCTTATAGACATTAAAGGCTATTTCGAGCCATGGACCAGTATAACTCTAAAAACAAACTGGCTTTATTTTAAATTTATGAGAGCCAGAACCAGGAGTGAGTGCTAGCAGCTACCGCTTTGCTTTTACATTAATGTAAAGTCTCTTTGTGGCGCCAGGTGATGTGTAAAAAGAAGGCTGTCGTATCTTCGTGAACAAGGGCAAAGTTAAGGGCTTTACATTAAAATAAATTAAGCAACAGCTTTATAATAAATGAAAAAAGGCTTTAGTTTGAAAAAAAAACCCTTTTGATTTGTTGGTTATGACTCATATTTGACACCTAATAAAACAGTTTTTGTCCATTCATTCTAATAAAACGTAAACATTAGGTGACGTCATGCATGTGGTTAACGGTTAACCGATTATTGATTATTAAGGCAATTATCAATTATTTGTAAGAAAATCCCTAATCTTAAGGGAGACATTTTTGTAATATATCATGAAAATTTGCATAAAATGAATTACAAATTAACCAAAGTTTACAAAAATCTTACTTCAAGGCATTTACAAAACTTGGCTGACCCAAGTTTGCCTATAAATGTTTCAAAATGTATGAAATCTGCACACAGCCCACACTGCTGGCCTGTAGCTGCATGTGTGCGAGCCGAGAATCTGAGGCTACAACACTCAGAACATAACCCAGAGTGACTCATGTTCTTGTCCAACACAGGCCCCTACAGTGCTAACAATAAGGCTAATTCCAGACAGCTCCCCCAAAGCCGTCAGAAGGCATTAGCTCAGGCCCAGCGCAGGAGTGGAGCCATACTGTACAAATGTCCCTCCTGGGCCACCATAGAGCAGGTCGTGCCCAGTGCAGGGAAGTTTAACAACAGCCTGTAGTAAAAAATAGCCTGCTGATATAGTATATTCACTATGCCTGCCTTTTGAGGATTGGATTTGTCTGGGACTAGTTTAGATGATGCAGCTGTGTGTTGTTTTGGGGACAGAACAAAGCAATGGCGAGACAAGAACTAGTCAGAACCAAGACTTAAACATGAAATTTGTCACCCTCCTACTACATACAAAATTATATTCTAGAATTTTCTAGCTGTGGAATTCTAATCTCACCCCATGTATGTTAATTACACAAAGACTGCTACTAAGAACTTCTACTGTTCTTTTCCAGGACAAATTACCAGTACAAATAATATAACTTTACAGTAGTGAGTCAGTGAGTGGGTTATATTTAGCGGAAAGTGATCAAAAGAGAGGTCTGTTAAGGGCGTGACAAACAAACCAGATTATGAATTCAAATATTACATGTATTGTTAAACTCCTAGTGCAGCGTTCTTTTTAAAGTACTAACATGAAAGTTGGTTTGGCCAAACATTTTAGTGACTCACATGACTTAAATACCAGAGTCTTAGTCCTTTAAAACATGACGATAATCATTGTAAGGACTGATTGTTATTATATCAGTTCTGTTATTGCAAACACCCAACAATATCACAATAAATACAGTAGCGTGAAGTTAATACAGTGATAATACCATACTGTGAGATTTTTATATTGTTCCATCCCTAGTTTACATGCATTTTACATAGTTTTAGTCAGACTAAGGCAGTAATTCAAATGTACTGTATGTGCTGTAATAGATTGCAGCACCAATAACACATTCTTTACTATTACCAACTATTACAATTTTGTATATCCAAACCAGGCAAGTTATTTTGTGCCTAGCTGTTAATCAATCCCATTCTCTTCTGTTGTGAACTGTTTTCAACCCTTCCCCCATCTCGCCCACAAAATACTACTATGTAACATGTCTTCCTCTCCTCAAATTTTCTGACAATCATTTATCTCTGAATCTCTCCCTTATCTCCCTCATCCATTGTGTTGTTATTGTGCTCCGCTTGCCGTCTCATCTGTTGTACAAGGCTTAAATAGCACTCTTGGTGACAGAGGCACACCCCTGGCCACTGACAAAAGCTCTTATTACTGAGAGAGGCATGACAAAGGCAGCTGTGTTTGGAGCTTTGTCTTGTTCTTTCTGTCCCTAAATCAGCACTTACTGTAATGACATAGGGACACAAAGATGGGACCAAGGAGGCACCAAAAACTGCTTTACATACATATACAAAACAAGTGAAAAATAATAGTATTGGCTGCTTTTTAAATGTTTTGGTCCTTTGAGGGGCGGTTGCATCAATAATAGTGTACGCAATATCACTGAGTTTTGTGGTGAGCTGAAAGTTGCTGAAAGTGATGGGAAAATGGGGCAACAAATACACTATAATAAGGCTGATAAGCAGAGTGGTAAGCACTTGTAAATAAATGTGAGAGTGAATAGTTGTCTGTCACTGTCTGTGTCAAAATATTAGCCCTGCGACCAACTGGCCATTGTCCAGAATGTACCCCGCCTCAGGCTCAAAGCTGCTGGGACAGGCTCCATTCACCCATGACCCACAATGGAACTAAGCAGAAGAGGATGACTGAATGAATATATAACTAAAAATGTATTAGAAAGAAACAATTTTCCTTATAGACCACACTTTGAAAAAGGTTGCTGGTAAGGCACTTTTACCCTTCAAAATGATTAGATTTTGCAATATTTTTTATATAATTTATATAAATTCATTGCTAGGTCAGAAAACAACTTCTATTCTTTACGATGTGCTCACTTCTGCCTTCGGGTCTTTGGTCGACACAGCTCATGTGGGATATGTTGATGTCAACATATTGCAAGACTGCAAGTGCAAAAGTCAGAGTGCACCTAAAAGGGCCCAAAAAGAAAATAGACCTCGAGAGCAAAAGATTTTTAAAATCTTTCACAAAGTTGTCCCTCCAGAGGTTCAAAGAAGCAGTATGTCCATCCCTACACAGTTTTCAGTGCTTTCTCCTCTTACTTGCTAAAAGGTTTGCATGTTACTCAATACTATAAAGCAATATCAAAGATGCTTGCCAAATTTTAGAGATAAAAAATTTGAATGTCCCAACCAGCAGCTAATCAAAGGGGGAAATGTCACTGTTTCATATGTGGCCTGCTGTGGGTAAAAATACTTTGATCGCCCTTGAAAATTGAAACAGAGCAAAAGAACAAAGCTACAAAGTGCAAAAATGATGCTAAACAAAAATAAAATAAAACCAAAAGGGATCACAACAACACTAAAAGGAAAAAAAAAAAAGAAACATGAAAGCAACAAAGTAATGCTCAATAGAATAATGTAGCCACTGACACTAAAACAAAGCAACAAGTCACAAAATGAGGCAAAACAGCAAACAATTTTGTAGAAAAGGAATAGAATAATGAAATAAATGAACAAAACAAGACTACTGCTAATGTATTAACCCAAACCAATGCTCAACGCAAATTAATTAATTGAACATAAGTAAAATAAGTAAGACCATATGTAATTGGTTGTTTTACAGAAAAAATATAAAACTTTTCAGATTGTTTTCAATGAATTAATGTCTAGAAAACTGGTCAACCATATTCCAGGTTTTAAATCTAGACATAGACAGAAACATATGGCATAACAGCCATGACAGTTACCAACCACACAAGTCTGTAACAACCACAGAGATTTCTTCTAAGTGACGAAAAAACTGAAAGTTCCAGCCATAGCTATTTATATCTCCCTGCCTCTCACTGCAGTAAACCTGACCAATTCACAGTCTGTCGCTAATGGTGTTTCAGCAAAAACCCATTTATTCTACATTTAAAAAAATATATACAAGGCAGACTTTTATCACATAACACATGCACTATTTAAATAAATGCAATTTTCTGGCACTTTAAAGTTATAGAAATGACATGTTTGAACAAAAGCATTATAAGCACATACACCACAATGGTATTGTTCAAAACCACTTTCATAACTCAATATATAATCCAGTGTAAACCTACATAGTGATTGAAGGGTTCGGGACTAGGAGCAGCCAGCCAATCTCAGCAATGGCTCTAATAAATATGAAAAAACAAAAACAAGACTCACCTAATGGGTAGAACAGCAGGCAGCAATCAGCACATGCAAAGTAAAATAGACAAGAAAAACAGTTACCATTTGACATGATCATACTTGGCGTTCACATGACAAGAAACATTTACAATCAAGACTTATAAATAACTTACGACGTGATTCTAGTGGTAAAAAATGTTATTAGGAAAGTGATTAAGACATAGAAGAAAAGACAGACTGTCATCCCACACCTGGATTCAAACGTAATCACAGTGTTAATACATACATTTGAGGAAGAAATAAAAGTGATTTGATTGGACAGTGCTGTGAAAGATAAAGATTGTAATTAGTGATTAGTGACACCCATCAACGGCAGCCTTGTTAATTAAGAGAACACCGGCAGTGCATTGTGTGGATTCGAAGGAATTCATTGATCATTGGTTACAGTCAAGACTTGAGCCCATGCATTAGTTCCAAACTGACAAAAATCGGACAAGACAGTCGAAATTAGAGACAATGTGTTCATGCAAGGAATAGACAAAGTGAATGGTTAGTCAATCTAGACTCTAGTAATCAAACTTGGTCTAAGAAGCAGGAATAACTTCCAAATATCTGGTCTACACAAGCAACTGCTGGAACACCATGCGGGTAAAGCTAACTTCTATTCTGTCCAGCGCTGACTGCAACCAACCTTCAACGACGGGAACAACTGGTGAGACCACAACTGGTTCCTCTATTGGGTCTGCAAAACTGGGAAAGAAAGGCTTGGCTGCAGGGTTAAGACCCGATCCCGGGCTAGCTGCAGAAGGGGATGTGGGGCTGGCCAGTGGAGATGTCTCTGACGGGAACTTCTTCCCTCCAGGTGAGGTGGGACTCTTAACAGAGGATGAAGATGATGAGCGAGACTTTTTCGAGGATTGTTTCTTGGTATCCTTGGGTTGGAACTCCTGTGCTGTTGTTTTCGGGGAGCGCAGGGGGGCTGGGCTTGGGGTGTCGAAGGAAAGGCTGAGTGGTAATGGGTGACCAGAGCTATCGTTGAATTCAAAAAGGTCACTGTTGCTGCTGATTTGAGAGTCGTTTAGGAACCATGAGGCATCGGAAGGAGAAAGAGGTGGTGCGGAAGCCAACACCTCATCTTTGGGGGCTGGACTTGGTTGGGATGCAGGGCTGAAAGCTGAAGTGTCTCCATCAGGCATACCTTGGGAACTAGACTCTTGAAGGGAAGTGGTTTTGTCAAAGACTCCACTGTCGACCATGTCCCCACAAGACAACGGATTCTCGGGGGAAAATGGATCAGACAAGGCCTGGTTGGCGTTTTCGGTGTCCATCAGAAGGTCAAAGGAATCATCAGGTCCAGCAGCCATCGGGAAAGAGTCCAGCATTGTGGTGTTGGCGGTTGATGGCATGGTGAACGGGGCCGCTGTGGCTTTCAGCTCACTGTTCAGGACCAAGGGGCTTATGGGATTGATAGTTGGGGCGAATACATCTTGTGACAAAGGAGATGGGATCAGGCCTTCCTCTGGCAAGATCTCCTGTCGCCATGCATTCTGGTCTCCAAAAGAAGAATCCGTGTTCACTGAGCTTCCCAGATCCATCATGACTTCAGGGGTGATTTGGGAAGTGGCAGCAGATGATGGTACGAACGGTTCCGCCATGACACTCCACTCTTCAGGAATCTTCTTACGGCTCTTGCTTTTCTTTCCCCGACCCTTCCCAAGATGCTCCTCCCAGCTGCCTTCGCTTCGATCCCGCCTCGGGCCGATCCTGTGGTAGAAATCTTCTCCCGGGGACGCATTTTCTCCCTGGACTTGAGCCTCAGCCGGACCCCTGCTTTCCATGTGTTCATAGGACCCTTCATCTTTTTGTCTTCTTTTCTTCTTTTTCTTCTGTTTTCGGTCTGACCCGTCCCCTTCCCGCTCGTCACCCCCAGCATATGCAGTGCTCTCCCGGCCAGGCCAGCCATCAGGTTGGTCCTCAGGGCTGGTTCCAAGATGCCCAGCGTGCCGACTGATTACTGTTGAGACGCTGGGAGTGAAAGGGAGGTCTGTCGCTAGGCAGCCAGCTTGGTCAGGCCAGCAGTCACCCATGGCACCTTGTTGTGGGTGGAGAGGGGACAGTGTTCAGTTGGGACATATTTGGATTTCTAAGCTAAGCACACTCTCTACATTTATTGCTTTTGGATGTATCTGTTAGAAAGAAATACCAATTAGAATTATAAAATAAATAAAAAATAAAAGTTCTGCTGACAGGAAAACTAAAAAAAAAAAGTGTTAAAACATTGGTGCACATTCACAAATAATGAAACTTCCAAGGTTTAAAGCAAAATAATAATAATAAATTATTTGGCATATGGATCTTAAATCATTATTTTGCCTTCAAGAGGAAAAACAACGGCCCACTTATGGCAAAATTTTTATAGTAAAGACGCAGCACCTAAAAATTTCCATTGCTTTTGATATGCGCACTAGTTTCTTTTTTCTGTGCATGTTCATCATTGCATCATGTATTCAGCACACACACATTCATGCTAACAACATAAACAATGTTGCGATTGTGTTGAGTTTTCAGATAAGTTTGTGAATTGTATGTTCTGTTGTACTTTGTATTGTAAGGTTATGATCAATCACAAATTAAAAACTTGATATGACAGAAACTTCACTATTACTTGAGTGTTGTTTATCATCAACACTCCTCCAGACCAGTCGTCTGGTAAACTTGTTAGAGTGTTAATTAACAAGAGTGTGGACAAAGATATATTTTAAAACATTGTTGGGAAGATTCATTTATTAAAAAAAGTATCTGTACATATACAGTCTGTTCTTGGTCTGAAGGGAAGTGGTCCTGTGAGGCTGAGTCACTGCAGCCTCTATGCACACATACAGTGGTTCATGCACACAGACACACAAGAACTGTATGCTTCAATGGTTAATAGTCCAGTAGCAAAGAAGTCAATTATTGTCAAACATGCTCAGGTCTGACTAATGACTCAATAAAAAAGGAGAACTCAGGTTGTAATCTTCATGGCTGAAGGAACAGCAGGAAAGAAAAGTTCCAAGGTGTTCCACTTTGTCCTAGTTTGTTTCTAGTTTTTACTTCTCTACGCACTCCGCCCAATAAAGGAGAGTTTAAGTAGAGCAGCTGTCAGGCTCCATACAGTACACTGGCTCTCTGGAGGACCATTCTTCATATTAACGCAGCTGTGACAGTATTCGGCTCTATATTGCCTGTGCTGTAATTGGGAGGTGTAGAAAAAGACACCAGCCAAAAGGACCAGAATGGTTAATTATGCTGGGAGAACATGACAGAACAGCCATCTCACACAGGTTCAGGTGCTTTTCTATAAAACCAATAATAGGTTCCACACACTATAAGCTAATGGCATAAACAGTTTATAAACTGAACCAAAATTTAAAATATGTCAGTATTGTGTGTATTGCCATGGTTCTGCTGATCAGTGTTGGTCAGTTTGGTACTGGTGACACCTAAAAAGACTTGGTTATCTCCTACAGTGTCTAATGTCATACAAGTGCTAAACAAATAGTTTGCAAGACTTGAAATAAATTGTAGTTGAAGAAAACTTTTAAAATTTTGGCATGTGTCCTTTAACAATCAGTAGTAGAAGAAGAATCTTTCTGGATAATTCCCAGCTTTATAAACTTCAAACAGACAAATCAAGAAAGTTGAGCCAGTTCCTTTTAAGGACTCACTACTTTGCGTCAAAAGTTCTGCTCCTGTTTGATGCACTGAAAATTAGATGTTTATAAATCATGAGGTGAAAATGAGGATCAGGGTTTTATACGTGAGGTGGGATTGAAAAAGTACACAAAAGCAGCAAAACCAAAGGCCCTTGAATATGTACTGTTGTGTCTGTCTCTAGCTCAACTTGGACACAAAAGCTAATCAAAAATACCCAACCCATAAACTGGTGCCATAGTAACCAGTTACTCATAAGAGAAGATGTGAGATCTTAAATGAAATTTAGCAACATTTAGACTCATTTACCATTCATTCTTCTTGAAATGTCACAAGAACAAGACACCCTTTGTTTGAGAAATGGTTGCCATCTTGTGTTTTTCCTTTCGATTCTCATTTTTGAGTGGACTGTCAACAAATCAACAGATTGCAGTGTTCAACTCCACCTCTTACTAACTGTAACACACTGGTACCACAGCTGGGGAAATATTAACCTGTTTATTTGAAACACTTCTACATAATGTGAACAGATACATGTTTTGCAGTAATCTGCACAAGGTTGAATTCACTTGTGGTAACTTAATTCTAACGCTGCAAAACCGGGGGCCTGCTGCAATGTTGAGTCAACAGTTTTACACTCACACATACAGTACACTGAGACAAACTAGAGACAATGAAGGGTTGATAAGCAGTTACTATGTCCTCACTGTCTGGTATAAAGTAGCTGAAAAGTCGAGAGAAGCAATGATTTCTGTCTGCTGCAGGATGACTCAGACTGTTGGAGTTTAACTGCACTAGTAATTGGCTCATTTGTAACATTTTCCCACCTTTAGATTAATAAGGCTTATATGCGACTTTACTTATAAAATCTGAATTCAAGTTGAAACGTGTCTGTCATGGACCTACTGACAGTATGAGTGCAAAATTACCATTTCCTTTAACACCAACTGAATGTCTTGTTTCCACTCTGTATGGTATGGGTCAAGTTGAGATGACACACTTTTAGATTTTGTGTCCATTGGCGCAATTGAGTAAAAAAATGTACCATACCAGACAGAGCCACTAAACCATAACCTTCTGATGAGGTACTAAGAAAGCAGTGTAGATACAGAAAGGTGGAGCTAATGAAAGCAGTCTTATTTTTACATTCAATATTAACATCTGCCCAATGTTTAAAACAAATTAAGTTAAAACAACTGTCATTTTTGTTGGAATTAATACCCCAGAGACTAGTGTAGCCAATATCTGGCACACTGTTCCAGACAAATAAACAACTGATCAAGTAATAAAAGTGCTTGTGCTCGTGCAAGCAGTTGTGTCCTAACCCACCTCTTTTCACTGCACCATATCCCAAAAAGGCTGCTGTACCCGGAACGATCACACACACGTACACTTGTCAAACAATGTACTTTAAGCATAAAAAGTGCTTGGGCACAGAGTTGCCAGTGTAAGTTCACCCTTGAAGTCTGCATTTTATAGCTTTAGCTTGACGAATGACTTAAAACGCTTTTTCACATTTTTTCCACACATTGCATTCGACAAGAACAGAACTTGTGAAGTGTGAGTCTATAAATTATTAGAATCTCTAATATACTTTTCTGTTTGGAGGATAGAAATAAACAACTAACAACCTTCCTCTGCTCTGAAGGGTATACTTCCAGCCACCAACATAGCTACTAGTTTTAATTGTTCCACATTTGAAAAGATGGCTTAGAATGCTATTTATTTCACATACAGAAACATAGCTCATGTAGTGCAAACACAAGCCTTTTAAAGGGTAACCTGTACCAAACCATGTCCTACCATCGTGACACCTTCCACCAAATCAGCTTTATCCTGCTGTTACTGTTTGGTACTGAAGTGTAAGGGGTTTCTTGCTGTTCACTGTTGGGGCTCGGCTGTTGCACGTACGAGTTTAGCATGACTTTGTGACCCGACACACGCCGCAGCATGGTGACGGAACACTCCAGTGCTCTCGAGGATCGCATGTGCACTGGTCTGAAGAGGAGCCCACGGTCAGAGGGGAGAGAGTGGACAGTGAGGGACTCCGACAGCTTCTCACTGTAGGATAAATATACACATGACAGCACCCCCTATACACATGTCAGCATCAGATGTGCAGTGACCTTGAGCTGAGGAAGCTATAGAGAGGCAACTACAAAACGCTCTGTGGGACGAGAAGAGGGCAGGTCAGTGCATAGGGATGGATGTAAATATCCAAAGTACATCCTAAGTAGAATTTTGCAAATGCTATTAAGAGTGAAGAGGAGAGGAAGGCTTGGAATCTTATGTCAAGTTCATGGATCTTGAGGTTTTGGAATAAGGTCAATGGTAGAAAAGTGTGAAATGTGAATATTGTAAAAATTAGCTGTTGCTATAATCCAAAATGCTAATGGACAGTAAAGTACAACATAAGTTTATAGCAAATAAATAGAAAACAGCCACAAACAGTAACCGCTGTGGTGAAGGTGGTTTTTAGAGTTAGCAGTTTTATTAGTGACAAGTGGCGATTTGTATGGAGGCCACAAAACTTGTTTCGTTCTTCTGGGAAATGTTACGGAACGTCAAAAAGCTTATGATTGTTGAACCCCACAAGACAAAGGACCCATCAACTATGTTTTTCATAATCACCCACACAGAAAAATACAATCAAAGAGAAGGAAATTGGAAATTTGGGCAGTCAAAATGAGAAGACTGTAGAAAATGTACCACAAAATCTATAGAATCTGTAAGTCCCACTATTAATTGTTCATGAGTGGTAGGGGTGCTTGTGTCTGTGGAAGGGTTGAAGACAGATTAGCAACCATTGCTACCATCAGACATGTTCGTACACAAAGGCAGTTTCCATTCTCTTGGTTGGGCTTTACCGTTGGCAAGCAGATTCAAATTTTGTTGTGGGTTCATTGTCTTATTGGCAATTCACCAAAGATAACATTTTAGCTGCCAAATGTGCTAAATGTGCACTGCTTTTATGGGATGGCAAAGTCAAAGTCAAAAAAGATCTATGCTAACTCAGCAACAAAAGTATTTTCAAATTATTTTATATGAGCGCATGCATTAAAGACCCTACATTTTACACCTTAGAGGAGGCTTTTAATGATGAAGTGCATTTTACTAAGTGTTGGTTTTGTGGGTTTAGCGATCTTTATGCTAATCTCATCAGGCAGATCTCAGTTTAAACAGTCTTTGATGAGGAAGTACAGGTCCTAAACCCATTCTGTGTACAACTCTGGGACCTCTTGGTGGTGTTATGCTGCGTTTTCTAAATGTCCAGCATATCAGTCCTGAGCATCCAGTGATTTGTAGCTCCTTGTCTGCTGTAGCCTAAACTAAAAATAATCTAAAGGCCGAAAAGGCAACGCATTAATAGACACAATAATTCTTAGAACCAGTCCTTCTGGCATGATATTCCAGCTAGCTACTGCTCCATCCATCCTTCTTCACTGCCAATGGAAAAAGCACATCCACATAATTGTAAAAAACATAATACATAAGCGTGAGAGTGACCGGTGTGTAATGTGAATGTGTTACCTGGTGGGAGGTCCAGGGGGCTGCGAGGGGCCTGCGGCTCTGGCAGCATGGGACTGTAGTCTTTGGGTGCATCTGAAGCTGACAGTATTGTGGCCTGCTGAGGTTCGGCTATGCTGGGGGGCTTCTCCACTGAGAAAGGTGCACCACCGACTTCAACTGGCTGGGAGAAATCTAGAGAACAATGTAACACAAAAAAATCAGGAAGATGTTGTTTAGATGGAAACACAGGCTAATAGATCACTCAAGTTTGTTTTGAAGGCAATTTTCTGGACAGTTTTAAAAATGTTCCGATAAAGTATGTTGCTTGTCTTGCATCATGGCAGACATTGGGTAGCAAAGCAAATCAAGGAGTTATAAGCCTTCAAGCATGTTAGCCATTTAGCCTCAATCTTGAGACACATGTAAGGGCAATTGTTAATGCCTACTCATTCCTTGATAAACAAAAGAGTAAAATGGAAGAAGCAGAGATGAGTCACTGCTGAATCAGTGTGGTTTATGGGGCAGAGCAGAATGAGTCAGACAAAAGTCCACACAAAGCACAGAGTCTGATGTTTACACTGTGCAGTAAGACAAACAGGGTCAGTCAATGTACATTCAGTCTAATGTCAGAATGTGGCCTATAGTTAGGTTTCCATAGCACATACTGTCACCTACATTGATGCCACTATAAAAGACAGATGTAAACCACAAAAAAAAAAAGAAAAAAAAAAAAGACAATCTCTATATAACCTTTCAGACTATTCCCAAATGCAACTGGAACCTTCAGTTTCTGCCTTCACTCAATATTTATTTTACTTCTCAATAGTTCACAAAAACAGTAAAATGTGCACTCACACTAAAGCACACGATCTGTGCTGTGGTTAAGCCTGTACCACTCACTTAACTCACACAGTTCCAAAGTTGGGCCTGAATAAAGCCTAGGAGCCCTGTTGTGTGTGAGCATGATTGGAAGCACTCACATTGGTCAAAAGTCATGTGCTTTAGATGTCAGTTGTGCTCGGGCGCAATGTAAATGGGGCATTTCAAACTTTTGCTTGAAATAGTTTTCATATTGTATGGAAACACAGTTAGTAACGCATTTAAGGCTCAGCTTCATTACCAATGCTAAAAAGTGGTTTGAAGTTTATCTATATAGGCTACTCAAAAAAAGAGCTTGAACTACAGTAAAATTATGGTCCTCTGGTGGATGATGAATGTGTGTCATACACATTCATCATCCACAAATTAATTCAAAAGGCCAGTCAAAACTGATCAGTGACCAGTCCAAAATGTTAAACTCAACTTACATTTAAATATCGCTCATCATCATGTATTACAACACTAGTAAATGTGTATTAAACAACTCTCTATATGATGTAATGATGTGATTATTTATTATGCGATGATGATCACAGTTGGGTTCACACCGCTTCTGCTGATAATAAAGATATTTTTATTTGCAGAGAAACCAATGCTGATGCAAAATAACAAAGCTTCAGTCTAAGTGTTTGATGCAGAGTTAAAGCAGAAGTGAAAGCTGAAAATGCAGAGGTTGGCACATTGAAAATCATAAGTCAGCCTCACACACTTAAATACATGTGTGAATGTGACAGTAGGGCCCAGTGAGCAATGTTAATATAATGTGTACGTATGGCCGTGGAGCAGTCTGTGGTAGCAATCTGAGGCTGTACCTGAAAAAGCTCCCATCAAACCAGTATCCATCATGTGGGCGGAGCTTTTGTGGGAGCCCAGAGGGTCTGAGAAACCTGCCATGGAGGCTGAGAGGGGCGAGAACGATGGGGGAGGAAAAAGAAGAGAAGGAGGACGTGATGGTGGGGCATTTATAATTTAAAACATGGATGGTCAACAAGAAGGAGAAGGGACAGAAATAGAGACAGTCCATTAAAGAAGACACTTCAATAGTGCATTTGTTTGAGTATTGACTTTGTTATTATTTATTAATGTGAACAGACAGTTAAACCAAAGCTGTCTGTTGTATTTACTGCACAGTTGTTGCACAGAACTGTGTACTGTTGTGCAAGATTGAACGCAAGAGATAAAATATGTGCACCGAACACCATCTAGAATCATTAAAAGAAACTAAGACAACAATTTGTTGCAAATGTATTCATTTACAAGAAATGAACATATGCAAAATACAGTATGGTTTGCAAAATAAGAGCTCAAACTGCAAAAATATAATGGAATTTGAGGCTGTTATGGACGAAAGCACAGAACAAATGTAGTGTAAAGATGTTGAGACATGGCTATCGTTGCTGCTAAAGAAAGTTCCACTTGAGGCAGCAGATTTGATAGTTCAGTACTGAGTAGGGCTGCACGATGCTGAAAAAAAATATGCGATATGGAATAACCATTTTGAATATTGCGATAACAATATCGTCTGCGATATTCAAAGCAGGAGCTAAATCAATAACTAACTGATGAATCGAGGAATTATTCATTTGGACACTCCACAGTTTGATTTAAGGCTTTGTTTGGACGATGATTTTAAGTCTATTAAATGGAAACAATACTAGTCATTCTTTCAGAGCTAAAATATCGTGATATCGATAAGTTTGCTGGTAGCGCCTTAAAACAATCCACGTTCACACAGATATACTATAGTATATATAAAGAGAGGCTGTGAACCCTGCCACTGTCTTCAGCCATTACACACAAGAAGCAGTCATGGTGGAAGTCTGCACCAAGTTTTAAACCCAGTGTTCTCTGGAGCAGTGCTGATTAACTCTGAAGCCTCAATATAAATTTATACATCTAATACTAATTATAGATGATCAGAACATGAGTTTCTGAAGCACAAAAACACACTATTTTGTTATTGTTGTTCTACTTGCTGTGTCCTTACATTGGGTAAAATTGACAGCTTTGTGACCTTGGCTTATTTAGTCCAGAAACCTTCATTTGACTGGAGCATACCCAATCCTAAAGGGACATGGTGCCCTAATGTGGTTGAAAACCCTGCAACGTATCTCATCACTGTCACATTTTCCAGCCATGGCGAGAACAATGCTCTTCTTCTGCCAAGCTGACTGCATTAACGCATGGCATTGTGAGTTGCCTTCCAAGAGAATGTGTGCTAGACTTATCACACGCCTGAAGACATGAGAGCAAGAGGACAGGGCAGTTCGCCAAGCAGAACAAAGAAAAAACAAAAAGATGTCAGGAATCATTACAGGAAAGTGAAGCTTCTATTTCTAATGAATGTCCGTTTATAATAGAATGGAATTTACACAACAGTGGAGGCCTAATATGTTTAAGAAATTGACACAGCTGGCAACATTTTTGAGAAACTTGATTTGCTTAGAAACAAACTTTAACTTAGAAAAGTGCCTTGCTTAGTGGTAAAGTGATGCTGGTGCTAAACATGCCACTTGTTCCTTGAATTTGAGAGTGTTTACCTGATAAAAAGTCTGCGGCGAAGGCCTGCTGCTGATCGAGTGAGCGTGGACGCACCTCCCCCTGTGGCTCTGGGCGTAACAGTGGAGCCTGACCCCCTGCTGTCAGCTTACAACCTGCACAGATCAATCAATACAAGACTTTACAAAAGAGTTACAGTTTGCAATAATACAATAATTATTCAAACTGACACCAAACTCTAAACACGAATTCAAGGACGCACATTCACTCCCACTCTCACCTTCCAAAAAGTCAGGTCACCATTCAGTGTTGTGCAGCTGAGTGGCTCTGTCTGTGTCTGTCTCCAGCCTCAGCCTTAGCCTCAGCTGGCTCTGAGCTGCTAACACAGTGAACCCCAGTGCCTCACCACACACCACACACACAGGAGAATGGCACACAGTCTGCAGTCTGGTTCGGTGTGACGTCTGACTGTCTGTCTGGGTGCTTCAGGTCCCGGGTCCCCTCGCCTCCCAGATTAGCCTCAGCCTCCCTCTCTCCCCCTCTGCTCCAACTTCCATCCCAGGATTCTACTGAGGTCATGACTACTGTATAATCAACAATAATTCAAAAAGAACATCTTGTAGGATAATATAGTTACATTTTGGCAATCACAGCTGATGAACATTTACTGTTTAATATATACTACAGATTCACATGATGTTTTTTTTTTGTTTTTTTCAGCTTAAATATCCTTCATACAAATTTGCTTTTAAAACTTCGGACTGTTATTAACTAAGCGGTATTTTTTAAGTTTGTTCAGTACTACAGCCACATTTATGTTTAACACAGCTGGCTCTCACTTTTTAACTATGGCTACACTACAGCTGCCAAAAAATGTATTCTTACCAAGTTTATTTGGCTATTTTGTCCCTGTGTTGTTGAAAATGTTATTGTAGTTTGTACTTTTCCATTCAATCGTGCTAAGTTTACCGACTCTTATTTAATAGTTGTATTTTTACTATTACAAATAAATAAATAAAAATATATTAATGAATTCGGAATACATTCATTTCTCATATGTATGAATAACTACATTTCTCTGCATGTATGTAAACGTGATATACCGAATATTATCAGAACTAGGATAAGGCTCATAAACAGGATACTCATGTTGTGCAGCCCTATATCACATATATCCCTTTTGCCAACAGTATGAACATTATATTTAAATGATGTAGTCCTAGCATTGCAATGTCATATACCAATGGATAAAAATAAGGGGAGAAAAAAATGAGGTAAAATAGGTCATGTCAAAAGCAAAGGAGAGGAAACAAATGAGGTAAAGGAATGAGCAGTGCATAAAGGCAGAAGGAGAGAAGGAGGGGGGGCACCAGTGGTGTCCCAGCAGCATCCACAGGGTGACAGTGAGGCGAACAGACAGGACGCCACCCACAGTCACAAATGCTTCCATGTATCACACACACACAGGGGCCGTGGCAGGGGGCCCATTGTCGCTCTCACAAGGACGAGAACAAAACACTCCGTGGGCAGGGTCACCCATTGATTCACCAACACTCACAGCACGTCCTCCTACACAGTGGAGTCTCAAAAATCGAATTTTGACTTTCCAAGATTGAAGAGGAAATTAATCAATCCTGATAAGGGCTGGGGTGAAAACTCCAAATTCGCCTGGTTTGAGATGTGAGATGATCTATTATGGACAGATGAGCACATGTGGCCGGAGGTCCGTGTTAGCAGCAGAGGGTTATGTTAATGACCTTAAAGTGGGTAGCTGTCTCTGGAAAACAACTCTTGGCGAAATTTTGCAGCTGCATTTGTTTAAAAACAAAACCAAAAATAACACCACACAAAAAAGTCGAAGAGCATACACGGACATCACACATACTATTATTGTGTTTTTATTAAGCTACATACCGAATATTGATGTATCAACAAATATTTTGTGCCAATAATACAGATGGATAACACTGAAGGTGTTGGAGGAGCAATTACAAGTTTTAGTGGTGTTTCTTTTGCATTTTTACACTCCAGATATTTTTTTCTCTTTGTTGGTTCAGTTTGCCGGCACTTTTGAAAATAGTCTAACTTATTACTAAAGCTAACTTCGCTAATCGCAAAAACAATAATAACTTTTTCGTCTTTTTGCGGAGGGTGTCAAATCTTAAATTTCTTCTTAAATTTACGTGAATTAAAGCAAGATATTCCAGTAAAACAGAAATGGGTTATTCCATTTATAACTCTCAATGGCAGCAAATCCAAAAATAATCTGTATAGGTCTACTCCATGTTAATTAATGCATAACAGTCTGATTGTTCACTTGGTTTTATAATACTAGTTCACTATTAATTGTGTGGGTCACTAGTAAACTAATACAGTAGGCATTGGTACCATCCATAATGCATTTCTTCTTGGTTCAGCTCACTTCACAGGTGATTATTTTATGGTAAAATGACTCAGTGCTGTTGAAGCAGTGGTGTTGAAGTGCACAGCTGGAGACAAGTACTGCCAACTGTGATGCACCACATGTTTGTTTTGGTGGTTTAATTTGGAAGCTGTTGTATGAATTTTGTATGCTGTTGTATGCTGGCAGGTGAGTCAGCAGCCAGCAGGACGCTTATTACAGCAGCATAGCTCTCTATGGCTCTTTGTCCTTATCCGACCATCTCCTTTTAAACCAGGAGTCACCAACTTATAAAGTAAGCACTGTTCTACGATGAGAAAAGTGAAGTTTGGATGAAATTGTGAGCCTCCTCTGATTTCAAAAATACTGTTAAGCTTATTCTTTCATTAGGAAGATAATAAATATATAATCTATATCATTCCCACACTGGATGTCAAGGGTTCAATGACATGAAAGAATAAAGATTTGTATCAAAAGACCTCTGCCGTTCTTTTATGTCCCTTTCCACCACCCTAACCTCATTGGTGAAAAGCCTGTAAATCAAAGACTAGGTCTAAATTAACCAACTTTTTCAGTTTAATGATTCTATTACTCAGCTGTATATCCCACAGTGTAAAGGAGCTTGAAGGCATCTGTTATATGTTTACTTTGCTAAGATCTTACTTACTAAGATCAATAAACAGCATTAAGAGTTAGCAATCATGTTGTGATATCAGCCTTACTGTTGCATGTCCAATCGATCTTACTATGTAGTGAATATCAGAATATCACATCATTTGACGCAGCAGAGTCCCACATCTGCTGTATCAGGTGGAATAGCATCTGTGTTTAGCAGCGTTAGCTATGTCTCAACAGCTGTACTTTTGAAATGCTGCCAACTCCTTCATATCACCTGAAAGAGGTCTCACTTTCTTATGTAATAAAGAACTGGGGGCGGCAGTTGCTCAGGAGAGCCCCAGGGCAGCTGTGGCTAGAGAGGTAGCTTACCACCACCAGTGCGTGCCTGTGGAGTGAATAAATAATAGACTCAAGACCACTCAATCAATCAATCCAATGGAGTTACCCATTGTTATTATTTTTACTACAAGCTCCTGTCCTTATTAGATATAAAGACAGCAGGACATTAGCATCACGTGTTAGCCAAATAATCCATGATGACTACATTATCTATATGGTTTGTTGCCGCTCAGCCAACTTCACTGCCTCATTTAAGGATGCATCCTAAATTTTCCTACTCACTAATTCTGTCTAAATGTGTGTGTGTCTGCAGTTAGGCCATGGTCCAGGCCAGCAGCTGTTTATTTTCAAACAAGCTGGTAAAAAAGCTCAACATTTTTTGTCTCAGCTCAACATTGGGGTAAATTCAGTTTCTCACTGTAGAGTATCATCAAACTGATCAAACTTTGTTACATCATGCCAATATAACATCAAATGACTGCAAAGCTTTTAAACCACTCTCCTCATGTTTGTCCTTATGTAATTTTGTTGGAAGTAGAAAAGGCAATGCCGACCTTGGCCTCTAATAGACACTGCCACTGCTGCCACAAAGAGTTCAGCTCTACTCCTGTATTTACTGTGGACACATTTGACCACATTATGTAAGAGCAGCTGAGGGACTGCTGACCTCAGAACAGGGGGTCAACCCTGGGCACACAGACTGCATACTCTGACACATGGATCTGACACATGGGGGTATCCGAGGACATGCATGCAACAGCAACTCTAGATTCACTTCTGACAAACGCATGTGCAAAGCCACATTAAAGCTCACATAAAAGGCTAAAAATCTGCAAATGCCAGATTAAATATCCAAGCGTTGCTAGTACAGGGACAGGAATAGCTGTCAAAAGAAGAGCGGGCTGTTGTAGAGATCAGACAGAAGGGACCCAGTGCCAGGGCGAGTGCAGGACAATGGGACTGTCACTATCAGACACACAGGACACAACCCACTACAGGTCTGCAGATAGAGTGGAAAATGAACCAGAAAAGAAGCAAGGTGCCACTATAAAGTAATTAAACACAATGATTATTCCAATATGCATACGCTTTATCATATAGCCCCACGGTTGCAACAAACAAACAGAACCACTTGCACAGCTCTCTAGTTTTTCAGTTTGGAGTTAGTTAAAGAGCTAGGAAATAACTTTTCTATTGTTTATTGCCGAGTATATAGATATACCTCTGGCTTATTGCAACAATACAGACTGGGATTCATTTGCAGGAGCCAGTCCAGGAGTTAATAAACTTCACATTTTGGAAATTGCCCAAATGATTTTCAATTCAGTTTTGGTAAAATCGGTAAAATATAAAAAAACTTTAAATGCATATAATACCAATTGCACTGAACTTTTACGATTCTTTTTTATTAACTCGGAGCCGTTACATGTCCAGTATTACAGTCCAGTCATACTGCACATTCACACACATGGCTGGATCTGTCAGGAGGCCTTACAGCTACTCTCTGTCCCCCAAATGACCCCGCCTCAACTTCCACTGTTTCCTCGATGTTAGACACAACCCTACCCTCAAGGGTCAGGGCCACCAAAAGACCACAAGCAAGAAAACAGGGACACACTGGTAATTAAGAGTCAGCGGAGGGTCGTCGCTAATGTGAGGATAAGCTCATTACACACAGCTGTTTGGAGAAGCCTGGAAGTTAAGTTAAACTCCTCCTTGAACTGCATCTTGGATCTTGGATCACTCTGGCCCAGTTTGGACCCAGAAGGAACCAGAGTAGAACTTGTGTGATACCAATTGTGATACACATAACTACAAGTCTGCATTTTTACAAAGCAGTGTCAGGTCAGGAAGTGACATTTGGAAGGGTTGACTCTGAAAAGGCTTTGTGTCCAGATCTGAGCAACATAAACAATTCTAACATTAAATATAAATCTTACTGTTTTGTGTTTCTCTTTTACCATACCAAACCACTGCAGAGGGATTATAGGTAATAAGTAGTAAAAATTAGTCATAGATAAACCTTTGTGTGTGCATTTAGCATGGGTAACTAGTAGGCTACTTGCTCATTATTGTGCCTTGTTTCTTTTTTAATGGCACCTGGCAACTTCAACAATAACCACTAGGAAATATGTTGGATTTATTGAACAAAACAGTGAATTCTCCATAAAATACATAATATATTCAAACGTATAAATAAATAGATTAAAAAATAAAAACAGCAATAAAAAAATTAGGATGTGTGTATTAAGAATGTAGTGCACTTCCACAACAACTAACAAGTAATAAATATTTTTTTCTCATTTTTTCTCGATTATATAGGTTTTGTGATGGTTGGGAGACGAAATTGAAAATTAATTGCACAGCACTAATAAGCACTGGTTTTAATGTATAATGTAATGTATGGAAACACCACTATTTTTATATATATCAACAGCTAAGAACATCTTGTGCCCCGTTGGAGTTGATTAAACAGTGCCAATGGTAAACGAAAGAAACAGCCTCCAAACTTCACTTGAGCCGTTGGGAGCTTATCGACACACGGGCTTAAATTAAACCTGGACAAATTTCAATCTTGCTCTATCCCAAATTCGGCATGGCACCCTCCTCCAGTTGACTCAACCAAAACAGAATAATCTGGGATGAGCCGGCGGGACGGGCTGGACTCACACAGCTGTCCTCCGACTGACCCCAGCGCTCTTCTGCCTCAGCTCCTCCAGCGGACAGACAGTGTGCATGGCTGGGGTTAGGGTCGTTGGACCAGAGGCAACTCCGGCAGTTCACTTAGAGGGCACGCATGTCTGGATGCTCTGTTGATTGCCGCACTGCATTCATCATGGGCGAGTATTTTTGGCCCTTCCCTTGTCCATCATCGACCTTCTAAAGTGTTTAATCAAATAATATTTCCATTTTAACACGAAGGAGTAAGGCTGTGCTATTAATCATATTTTCAATTTCAGCTCCCAACGATGACAAAAACTATGTAAGTGAGAAAAAAACAATTATTTATTACCTGTTTTTATTTATTATATGCTACTTTATTCCATTTGATTGTGGAAGTGCACTACATTGTTGAGCTTAGTGTTTATCTTTATAATTTCTGTTATATTTTTTAAGCTATTTATTTATACGTTTGAATATATAATCTAATTTATAGAGAATTCACTGTTTTGTTCAATAAATCCAACATATTTCCAAAGTCAATCAATAAGTGTAAAATAACTGTGATTTCAATAATGACCAAAATAATTGTAAAAATTTTAATAATTTTTTTCCATAATCGAGCTTTATCTGCCTTTATTTAACAGTGACAATACACAATGCAACAGATATGAGATAAAGCTTACACAATTCCAAACAACAGTTGCAGAAAGGTTGCTAGCTTTAAAATGCCTTTACCTGCAGATAGTTAACATTTTATTATTATTATTATTTATTTATTTTTAAATAATTACCCAGCTATTGATTGTTAAGGTCAACTGTTGCCTATCAAAAAACACTTTAAATGTGTACCCCTATAAATAGAAGGACAGCAGTAAAGTCAAAAGGTCACGGGGCTAATGCCTTGACAGTATCAGAGCACTGTCTGAGATGTGCATCGACAGGCGCTGGAGAAAAGGTGCATTAAACGTGACACTGGTGCTTTAGTGTGAGTGTTCGGTGACGGAGGCGGGGGGCTGACAGGACCTGCAGGTATGTTTAACCAACACACAGCTGCACCAGACCACCCCTGGTGCTTCCAATGTCTTTGAATCTGAAGCTCTTGTGTCACTGTATCTTCCACACCTCCCCCTTTTAGCCTCAAAACAGCACTGCAGCAACAGAAGAGGCTAAGCACTGCGGCTATTTTAGTCCTTCTGGAACTTTCTTATGACCTCTTTCACTGTGTAACTGTATGTAAGAGGATAAAGGTATAGTGCTACAACAAAGAGTATGGAAGAAAAGATGGTCTTTGGGGTCATTTTCAGCTTTCAGTCAGGTCAGTGCGCTGCCACACTTAAGCTAACACACCTGAGTTTGTTTCAACCGAGTGTGAACACATCTTAAGATGCATTTCGACTCTCAAAAACAATAACAAAGCCTTGCAAATAGGCGACATGTACTGTACCTCTTTGCTAACCCTTCAACTTTGGGTTCCAACAGTGATGCAATTAGTAAAAGGTGGAGCTAAACACCGCAGTCTTTTGATGGTGGCATTGCAATGTTTTGACAAAATAGGTATGCCTAGTTCAGAAGTTATATTTACATGAGAAAGACTACTAAATGTTGTACTTTTTTCAAAAACAAATCTAGCCTTCATTAGTAACAGGTGTTTCCAGTCAGTGTCTTATGGCTCTTCAATAATTAAAAACACTGTCTTTGCTGTTGGCATGGACGATAAAAGATTTCAAGGGATTATGATTTTAAGATGTCTCTCACAGCATCGTAACCACTGATGCCGTAAGTTAATATTCTTGTAATATGAGCTGATCAAACAACAGAAGAAAGTGCCAAAAAAAACACAACCAAAAAACTCTAAAGCCCTTCCTTAAGCGACTGTGTTCATGTATATGAACGAATGCTGTTTGTATTTCACTCTAAGAAATAATTCCCGCAATTATCAATGTCCCATTTACCTGGGAATGTTGGGAATGTTGCACCATGCCTCATTCCTCATTCCTCTTTCAGTTTAGGACAGAATTGTGTTGGCGAAACTGGTCCATTGTCATGTGCTGTGTATTCTTGGTACAGGCCAAAGGTTCTGGGGTCCATCTTTATTTGACCAGAGCCTTAGACCCAAGTATTTCACTGCACACACCTACCAATAAACACCATGTGAATACTGTGGTATTTAAAAACCGCGGAATACCGTATAACCGGTTATGCTTTCATGTCATCCTCCACTCTTTCACAGATCACTATTCTTTCTCCTAAACCAAATGTGACGGGTTGCATGTAGCTTTCACGGCAGGGATTGTGCACGGACGACCTGTCATATCCACAGAGCCATGTTTCTTAGGCTCAGCATTTCACATGTGCAGCTCAAAGCCCATAGAAAATCCATCGACACACATCACCACTTTCACTCACACGGTAAACACATCAAGGCACGCACACCTTCACCGGTGGGAAACAGATGAAAAGCCGCAAGCCTCTGAAGAAGACATCAACTGAGGGAGGAATCGGCTCTGGGATTAACAGCGCCATCATGAATATTTAACATGAGGATTTATCCAGCAGTTCTACCACATCACTTCTCACAGTAAAAACTGGAGGACGGTGAGAATGATGGTGATGATAGTGATGAGCCACAGCTTAAAAGTTTGGGAGAATTAGGAGGTTTGGTTAAGACTGCTTGAGTACTGATTACAATAAAGTACAGTTCATTACGTCACTTGCAATGACAAAAACGGAATGAAGCGTATATGATACATGTTTACTGTCTGCCTACCAATATGGGCTTCAGATTCTTGCTAGATAGTTCAAGAGTGGCCACAAGTGTGAGTAAAAACATACAATAAATGCTACTATTTGTTACTATTGGTTATTTCTGCTTTAACTGGTTGCTTGTCATTGTCATCATTGTCACCCTATGTCATGAAAACGAGGTGTGCATCTCCTGTGCACAGCAAGTGTGTTGTCACTTCAGCGACTCATTTTATAGTTTTAACAGACAAATAACATTAGTGTGGAATCAGTACAGTCATGTTACTATAAATATGAAAATACTACAAACATTGAGTCGATAGCCAATAAAACTGCTGTCTTTAGTTAAATAACTTAGTTCAAGTTATTTGTCCCATGTGCAGTGGATATTTTTAATACAGCATGAATGGCCTTGAAACATGCCACGCTCAGAAATGGACAGTGTTTTGTACAGAGTGTGTTTTATTTAGTACAGGTTTTAGCATATTTATGTCTTTATGACTGACACTTTATCTGTCTTTGATTTGTCTTACGTATTGAAGAGCGACACAGAAGGCTTCTTTTTTGTAGCCTGTCCCTGTTATGTCATAGCTAGAAACTACACTTGCTGTTCTCTTGATATGCTGCTAGTTTGGCATCAGAAGTAATCAGTCAGTATGATAATATATAGACATATACTAGCCACAAGAGCGCTGCCATCTTACCCATCGCTCTAGGGGACATATAGGGTAAGTCACGTTCCCTTTTCATGTCCCTTCAACATGTGCTTTCTCTGTGGCTATTTAGAAATTTTGGAAGCACTGCTGAAAGTGAATGGCTTGTCCCTGGTGTCCAGAGTGAGGCCATAGTCCAGACTGGTAGCTGTTTAGTTTAAAATATAGAAAAAAGAAAGCCAAAAAAATATTACTGATGGAATGTACAGAGATATTTTTTAACTTTTGACCAGTCAGTACCATATGTCTTATTTGCCAAGAAACTGTTGCAGTTTTCAAAGAACATAATATCAACCACCACTTTTCCACTAAACATTATATTAACCAGTCTGTGCAAGAAAGGACAATTTACAGGTTTTCTCATAATCTCATAATTTGTATTAGTTTATAGTTTACTAGTCCCAGTTGTCTGTCAGATTTTAAAACCCAGTGTGACCCTTGAGGCAAAATGTTTGCCCACCCCTGCTCTAGTATCAGCATTTAGAGTATTATCTGTA
Organism: Rhyacichthys aspro; assembly: GCA_036850595.1. Taxonomy (NCBI): domain Eukaryota; kingdom Metazoa; phylum Chordata; class Actinopteri; order Gobiiformes; family Rhyacichthyidae; genus Rhyacichthys; species Rhyacichthys aspro. The sequence continues at coordinate 4,270,056 of CM072167.1, forward strand.
AACCCTGGCTCCAAGAGTCACTTTAATTGCCAACATAACTTGTAGAACCTTGTAGGACTCTATTAAGAACTATATTTGAGAAATGGTACATCAAATGATGCAAAGTGACCCTGTACCTTATTGATGGATGAATCTTTGAAGCAGCTACTCCCATCTTGAGTGATAATGATTATGTAATTTACTGCACCTATATAAAAACTGACCATGAATTATGTATGGAGAAAACCGCAGCTCTGACAGACGCTCATGCTCTATCTGTATATCTCCAGTGTGTGGGTGGAGGTACAGCATGTACTGTCCTCATGTTTTAAATGCATTATGACATTATTGCTCTTGTCTGCTCTTTTAAAGCTGTACCAAAGTGACAGCTTTTTGAATCGGGGGGTATCCGTGTGCGTAGGTGTCTGTAAAGAAAAAGTACAGGACAGTCCCATCTCTAAATAGCACATCTGCCTCTAAACACAACTCGCCCCATTCATCTCCCTGTGTTTCCCTCTAAATAGGCCAGGCTGGCCCATATAGAGTCGCACACACAGAGAGCTGACAGGACCGTTTGTGCAGGTCAGCCTTGTCTCTGGAGGTTACACTGTAGAGAGTGTGGGTGATGTGAGAGCATATCACGGAGATGGAACGTCAACACGAGAGGTGAAGGAGACTTAATGGGGGCTAGCGATCCATATTCAAGTGACGTATTTCCAGGAAGCCTCAAGTGATGTATTTACTGCACAGCAAACCACACTTTTTGCATTTAACACACATTTATTCCTATAAAGAGACATTTGTGCTGGTTATTTCACAATAATTACGAGTTTGTGTTTAAGCTACATGACGGCAAAAAAAAAAAGTATGTAGATATGGATGAACATACATTTATACAACTGGGACATCATCCTTTTTACTAATTCCATTTGCCAGTTTTGCAGAACGATGCAGCAGGCATGTTTAGTGGGAGAAGAACTGAAAAAAAACTGATTTTTTGGGGGGGGGGGGGGGTTTGAAGTCAGAAGGGATTAGCATGTAGGACATTAGCAGAAAAGTGCAAGCGAGTCAAACCAGTCAAGTGTGATGATATATCTGTTGGCTCTGTCATTTAGCTCAAGGAAACAAGCAATAAAGAGAACAATAACAGAAGAGACATAACCAAATAAAAAATACTGACTTGTTTTTACATGATTGAGAGACATCTCAAGACAAGACATAGGTGTGACATAAAGTAGGAGCTTTCCCCTTGATGAAACACATGAGTGGCAGTGAGCGAAGTGGAATTAAGTGATATAATTGGTAACCTATGTTTACGTCTGGTACTGTTATCATCTGATAAAACAGGTGGGACAGAAATGGGTGAGATGGATCTTGTGGCTCATTAAGAGTACCTCAAGCATAGTGCAGCGCCAAACATTACTAACTACAGATGTAAGAGCACCTTCCACCTGTTGCAGAAGATGTGAGATACTGTGTAGACCTTGAAATTCCCTCATGGAGACTAGGGAACACTATTGAAAAAACAAAACAAAACCTTTTGCATCATCAAGTCTATAGTCTATAGTTATAGTATCAGTCTATAGTTAGCATATTAGCGCTAATGAAGACCTTTCATTCCATCTTCTGTAATGACACTAGGCCAGTAACATACAGTGACTGATTACCAGGATTACCAAACAAAGTCTCACCTGAGCAAATGAAATGTGTGAAAATGTATTTCATAGTGTTTCTATTTCTGTGTGCAGCATTAACGGCTCATAGTCAGCAAACCATCAGTTCTCTTTTTTAGGTTTTAAGCCATAAGAATAAGGCTCTCTTCTCTTTCCAAAAATGAAAGAGTAATATATTTTATGAAAAAGAGACACATCCTCACAAGCAATAGACACCATCTGAGTGCAGTGCACACTAATCTCTAAGCTGTAAAACCAACTGTCTGGTGCTAACTGCCAGGAATGACTCAAATAATATAAGGATATCAGACTGGGGCAATAATAGAGAGTGTATTAGAGAAAGCTGCAGGGATAGACAGAAAGAGAGCAAAAAAATCGGCGAAGAAAAGTGGTTGGATTAGAGATTTGGTGCAGGATTGAACCGAGGAACAAAGACAACAGAATCAATGAGTGTGGGTTACATTGGTTTATTAGCACAAGGTGCAGCCGGACAGCAGAGGCACGTCTAGAAAAAGACAGCATTTGGAACAAACAGCAGGCAGGTTTAAAGCTTTTAGATATGTGTTCTTGAGAAGGGAATTTACAAAAGTGTAGGGTCCACTCAGAAAGTGAAGGTACATAATTAATGATACAGAAGCACGAATTGAAAACGATTGTTTACATACAGTAGGGTTATATAATATTAACATAAATCACGTTTTCAACCAAGTCTCACACTTATAATGTAGTTATTATCATTTTTATTGTGAAGAGAACATAGTAGAGCATTGTGTAATTAAGAAAAAAAGTAACCTAATACACTGAAGAGCTTAAATGACAGAGACAGCACTGTCTATTGCAATGTAGTAATAACATGTTAATAGTCAGGTAAAGAGATGATAAGAGGTAAACACATAGGTAATAACACAGTAACTAGAGTTATGGTGACTTATAATTTAGCATTTTGATAATACCAAGTTAGTAAGTTGTTGTTGCATGCCCCATCAGTGAAAAAAACTGTTTAGAAAAATAACATTGTGGCAAATGGGATGCAATATGTGCATTTAAAAAAAATGGGACATAACACTTATATCCCCAAAATTTCATCAGGAAAGGTCACTATGATTTAGTTTGGGGGAAGAGAGTGGGGTTGGGTAATGTAACCCCCACTCCTATAGTATTATTTAGTACAGAATTCATGGCTTAAAATGTGAATTTGAACAATATATAATTGTCACTAGAATTTCATGAATGCATGCGCCCTTAGTGGTTGTAGCTTTAAAGCTAGAAACCTGCATGAAAATTACTTTTTAATTTGCCTAAAATAATATTTTACTGCCTGACCATTATCATCTTATTACACTGCTATGAGGCTGTAAGAGAAAGAAAAGAAACCTTGTCCATCCACTACCCCAATCTCACTGCCTATCTAGGACAATTAAGAGGGAAAATAGGGAAAAACCCTGGAAAACCAGAATATACTTACTTTTACTTTTGAAAATGAAAATTTGCTGAAACTTGGCTGAAAATGTTCATTATGTTCCAGACACGCCAATGGATGTACTTTTGGGAATAACTGTCATATATTGTTGGGCTTTACTGTACACTGTGATGGCTGTAGCAACAAGAAAACGCTATGGGAAACATAAGTACTATGTGCATGCTTTAAATGTTAGGTACATTTAGAACAGAAGTGAGCAAATGATAGCAACAACTATATGAAATATAAAAATAAACATTTCAGTTGTTGAATTATATCTATTGCAGCAATAGTCTACAGTGACAAGGAACAGGACAGGTGCCATTCCATACTCTTTCCTCAGTACTTTGGTGATTGTCCTCTCAAAGGCTTTGATTGTATCATTTGAAGTGAAAAGAAAAAGAACAAATCTAAGAAAAAGGCAGCCATTAAAATGATTGTGGATTTATGGAAACACTAGCTCAATAGGAAGAATAAACTAATCATTTTTGTCTTGTGACATGTATAGGGATATGGCTTAAAATATTGCAGACTTAATTTGAAAGGGTTGAAGAAGGTAAATCAGGTCTGGCTGCTGGAGACTTAACGTATGTCAAAACATAAAAAAATTGAAATTGTGGAAGTTGGCGATTCATTGGTGCATTGGAAAATAGGGATGGACAATAACAGTTGGTCACCTTCAAGCTGGTCATCAGTGCAAAACTGCTGTTAAAAAATACAAAGCTGCAGAATGGAGAGCACTCCTACCTCACAGCCTGTTCAACCCCCCAACTGTCTGCAGTCTTTCTATTGCTCTCAACTAGTGCAAATTTCAAGTGGTGTAGAATAAACTCAACATTAAAACAATTCATGCCTACATTAGCATTTTATGCATTGTTACAAGAAAACTCTAAACTGCTCATAGAAATGAACGTGACTCCAAAGATCAAACAGTAAAATGTAACCTCTGTTGTTGTTTTGGTTAAAATGTTGTGCATCCCTAAAGAACTGGACTAATGTGATGTTCAGCCTTTTTTCTCGCTGAACTAAAAGACACAATCTGTGCATAAAGAATCTGGAGGAACAGCATGTTCTGAGCTGCGAGTGTGTTCTACAGCGTAGTGCAAAGGGAGTCATGGATACATCATGTGTGTTTGTGGGAGAGAGGAGGAGCCGCACAAGTGGAAGCACAGCTGATGGACTGTCGCCATGGCGATTGAGGCGGGCTCTAGTCCTCTGAAGCATTGGGATCGGGAGAGGAGGGTCGGGGAAAGGGGGAAAAAAGAACGATGGGAGCAGCAGCCGAAAAATAAGATGTAAGGTCAACAAAAGCAGAGGAGGAAGAGGGGTGGAAAATGTACAAGAGAAAAATAAGTTGAAATTATAAATAAATGGAGGAGGAAAGAGGATAAGGGGGGAGAAGGAAAAACAAGTTAGTTAAGCTGTAAGAAAATGAAGAGCAACTTATTTAATAATAGTTAAATACTTGACCAACCTGAGGAATGAGTCATTTGTCTTTAGAGTAATGATGTATGTGGTACATATTTGCTTATTGGATTGAACTGGTATAGTAATTTCAAAACCACTGATAATAAAAGCAAAAACCCTATTTGCGCTATAAATAAATAATTTGACTGGCGTATGGTTGTTGTAAAAGTGCATCAGGTCCAGATAAAGAGCTTTAGTGATCTGGATTTACCAGAAATCCACCGACTGAAAACCTTTTGGCAATTATCCATTTTAATGGCGGCTCGTTAATGAATTACTTCAGCATTCTGTCATTTCAGTGGTAAACTTCATTCTCAGTTATCTCCATCGGACAATTGTAATGTTATTTTTACAGTGTGAATTGTCTTGTATCATGATGTACCCTAATTCCCATTTCGAGTCATGACCTCGGAATTTAAGGGCTAAAAGCTTTTGGCCAACCAGTTGACTAATTTTATTGATCATAGCCTAAAACTAAAATCTCACTGGTCGAATAGTCGCACTTGTTACTTTTTGAGTTATTACTAAAGATTAAAGAGTGTTTTAAAAGACAAACACTGTGTGATGACATCAATATATATAATACTTCAGGAGATTTTTCATTCCTGATTAAGTCCTGTTGAATATTATGTCATTATTTGTTTTGCTGCTTTGATGTTCTAATTTTCAAGGTGAAAAACAGTAGTCTATGGTCACAGGCCCATCCCGTCCTGAATCTGGAGGTGTCCAATAGTGTTTGTACATTAGTTTGTGTTTATTACAAATGACTTTAATGTCTCAACTAAAGCAAAAGTCATGTTGTTGAAGGAGGTGTCACTTTTTAAGAGCCTGTTTCTTTGTCCCATCCACCACCCAATCTTCCTCCTGTTTCTGCCCAATAGAATGAATTAATGATCAGAGCGTGTTATAGTCTTCAGATTGGTCAAATATTCAAAACATATTTAATTCATACTGGTTTAAGCGTGCCATGCAGAAGCGCCATGCATTCAGGTTACATGCAGCATCTCCACACACACACACACACACACACACACATCTGCTCGGTCAGCCCTCAGCTTCTGCCCTGAATGCTGTGACCCACTTTCTACTTATACTGTGCGAGTGTCCTCTTCCTGAGCGCTGGGAACAACATGATGAATGGATGCAACACACTTGGAGAAGGCCAGATGCTTAGGCGCTAAAGTAGGAACCACTGATAGCAAACAAAAGAGTGGGCTAATAAAGTGTGACGTCAGCATAGAGACTTCCGAAGATCCTCTCCTTACAATGTTAGGCTCTGTGTTCATGTAATGGAGCCGGAGGTTACCCAGTTTAGAAGGAAGGTGAAGGTGAAGGTTTGGAAGGTGTCGAGAGTGACTAATGTGAATGGCTGCTAGTATCATACATCATAATAGTGTGATTTTGTTTACCACTAAAAGGAAGATTATGTTTGTGAGTTTACATAATGTTGCACCATACAAAAGAACGGATGAAACGTGTAGGTGGAACATGGTGGTGCGGTCATCTGATGAAGGCAAAGGCCTATAGAAAGTTATATCATTGGTAATGAATAAAACTTTTGTTAAAAAAAAGCTTGCAAGTACTCTTTGCCATTTGTCTGTTGCCAGTTGTCATTAACACCTGTCATAAAACTGATGAAATACTGCTCTGCGACTTAGGTTCTGCTCAAACTGAAATGTAAACATGGGCCAGTTTAAGAGAAAGCACCAAAGGCATGAAGCTTGTGCAGTGTCAAAGGGATACACCCTGCCATAGACCCATTGCCATTCTGTGGGCAACATGGGCCTTAAATGCAGGCTACGTATAAAGTTCCTAAAGCATTAGGGAAACAATGTACAACCTGTCTTTAATATTAAGACTTTCATACTCGAAAAGAAGCTTTAAAGTTTGTTTTTTAAGCTAGTGGTAGCTAGCAGCAAATTCCACCACCAGTAATCCCAATGTAAAATAAGGTTTAATGTGCAAAGGTCCAGAAAAACTAAAAAAAAAACTAAAAAAAAAAGTTTGTATGTTTTTGAATAGAAATGTATTTATCTCCAGAGCTAATTTCTGTTTGTTTAGTCCTTTTACTGTCATTGCGCGAAGATAAATCAAATGTAAGACCCACTCTAAACTTAAGCTGAGCATCTGTAAACAGCACACGAGCAGTCACACATCTCCAGTCCCCGTCTCCGAAAACACACGCAAACAGTTACCATGGTGACAGAAGCTCATGCCATGCAAAGAGCCAGACAGACAGACAGACAGACAGCCGACATGCCAACACAAATGGCCGATTCACATGCTGAGCACTCCTCCCACTGTCAACAACATCAGCCACACAAAATACAGTCTGACAGCCTGAGCCTTCCCACAATGCACCGGGGTAAGCTGACACCACAGAATGAAGGGGCATGGCTTTTTGTATGTTTCTTTCAAATGTGTATAGCAGGTATCTTTAGATGAGAATGAAAGAATGTGCACCAGTAGTGAAGTTGTGAATAATTCCCGAATCCAAAAAGTCTGACATAGTTATGGTGAGATACATACAAATAGTACTACAGTAGGCAATAAACTGTTTAAAAATGAACTTGGATGTGTCAATCTATTTATTATAACTAAAATTAACAAAAAAAAAGAAGAAGAAATTACTGTAATATTACATTTCCACAATTGTTGTAATAACTACAGAATTTCTTAATTATTATTACAGGTTTAGACTGTATTTTATTTAAATAAATAAATAAATAAATAAATAAATAAAAAGATTTGGTTTGATTAGCTTCAGAATTAACTAAAATGTTTTCTTTGGTGTTTGGCTGTTAATAATAAAATAAAGTAATAAATATAATAATTTTGCGTAAAATTTTAAGCACAACAAAATGTACTGCAATGACCAATGTAAAGTCTAGCAACCACTGTAAATTGGAATAAACTTTTCACAGATGAACACTACAAGTCAAGTCTAAGTGAAGTGCTTTTATTGCCTCTATTTATCATTGTCATTCATTTCTACTGTACAGTAAAAATCTGTTTTATTTTTGCAATTAATATCACCATTTATCAGTATCATTATTATTATTTTCACTTTAGTTGTTTGACTTGAGGAATACAGTATGTCTCAACACATGTCATTGTGTTGTAAGTGGGAGAGTCAGCACAGATTCCTTTTGCATGCAGTTCATGCACAGCAGCTAGGCACTTTGAAATGAGTGAATGATGACTAGAAAAATGAAAGAGAACAACTAAAGAAAAATACAATGGAGAAGAATGAATAAAGATAAATATTAGACCAAAAATATACCACATATAAAAAGACAAAAATGAAAGAGGATGAGGGAGGATGGCCTTCATTAACCCCAATGTCATCATCGCTGATAAGAGATCTATTACACTTTTATTACAGCAACCATAACACTTATGAGCACATAAGGTGAAGGTTGACCAGAGACAGTATCACAAATTGACTGTCACCAAGAACTTAAAACAACTGATTATGCAGATGATGACTCTTCCTGAATGCTACTCTACTGGCAGTTGACGTCAAGGCCTATAAGCTCAGACGACTGTCAAAGTCCTTGTCAAATCATTTTATAATATACAATGACTTTGCTGACTGAGAATCTTCACAAAGATATAGCTATTTAATATATGCTATATATGCTATACTCTGGTATGGATAAATAATTTGTAAAACACAACAATTCTACAGCAAGTATCATGTCAAATATTTCTTTGGTTTCAACAACTCTACAGAAGAATTAGCTTAGAGGGCACCCACAACTTTTTTATTTTACTAATTTCCATTTAAGTCGTAATACAAAGATCAACAATGGCCTTGAGTGTTCAATGCCAGAAACAACCTCCCAACCAAAAGCAAAAGTCAACACAAGAAACAGAATGAAAAAGAAATCAAACAGAAAAAGAAGAATAAATGACTGTAACTGGTAGATGGTGGTGAAAAGGTGAGTTTACTGTAGCAGAAAGGAATGATGGGATATGTCTTACCGGGCTTTTGCACCCCCTGAACTTCCTGTTCTCCGTTCTCCAACGCAGAACCCGCTTCTACACACAACAACAATCAAATGTTACTTTCAGTCTTTCTAATGGCTAGAGAGGGAAATTTGAATGCAGTGTATGTATGGAACTGATGTACAGCATTGGTATTTTTTTCTATTGAAACATGAATTCCAAATTAAACTTTTATTGGTCACTGAAAAAATGCTACAGTTGATGCGTGCATGCTCTTGAACTTGAACACTTTATGTCAGTCGCTTTATTCCATATAGTCACTATTTCATACAATACATTCAGATTAGGAAGGTGCAAAAAAGGAGTGGACAATCTGATAATTTGGAAAGATCAATGAATCACACATCCAATCAGGAGACAGCCCGTAAACCATTTGAAACCAGATTTAAACCTCTGTGTTTTGCTTTGTTTGTGAATTATACTTACACATATTGCTTTTATCCATTACTTGAATTTATGCCCAACCTATGAAAACGCTATGTGCTCAGTGTAAAAGTTGAATGAGTTATACAGTTTGTTTCATTCCATTGTTGTATTTTTGTATTTATGAGTGGTTGGGTACCTGTTCAACCTGTTTTGTTTAAATTGTGAATCTTAAGTTTAACACAACTGTTGATCTAAATACATGTTTTGCAGGTAGTTTGCAGGAGCCAACAGACATGACAATGCCACAATAACAAACAACAGCTTCTGCATTGTGAATGTGACGACTACCATCTGTGGGGAGAGATACATTTTTGATAAACAGAGGGTTAATAGCTCGAAAGCATTTTCAAACAGTTACATAATATGGCGGCCCAGTCAGTTTTACAAACAACCAACAATATATTTTCTAGTATTCCATCTCCATTTTATCTAATCAGGGGCGAAGGTTGGCAAATGGACAGTCACATGATGCCCGTGGTTTTAAAAACTAGCAGCAGTTGATGTAAATTGGATTGTCCAAAAGCTACATTAATGTTTTCTGGCTCAGTGGCCAGTCAAGTCCTATTCTCATTACTGCTTCCTTTAACCTCAAAATGCAATGTTAACTGCAAAAAACTAAAGGAAGGTAAACTGAAATGACACTTACTTCTCCTCAAAGTATATCTTAGTACAGCCCATGCTATAAATGGCATTGAAAGAGATACCAAAAACATGCAAGAAAGTACACTTCAACTGTAAACAAAGTTAGGCCAAACATGAATAACAGTGATCCAAACCAAGGGCCCACTCAGAATGCGCTTCAAACACAAATGGGACATAAGCAGAGACAGAGTGTATTACGTGTGCATCACAGCTCCACAACAGCATCAGCCAGGGACACAGTGTGCTTCCTGAGTGTAATGCGGCTGCTGACAGAGGACAATAACAGCAGACTGCTCGGCCCCACAGTTTGGCACTCGGCGTGTCAGCATGTCTGCCTTTGTCCCTGTGTGCAGCGTGCCACAGCCCATCACTGGCAACAGCACCCACAGGCCCGTCCTGCAGCCTGCTGTCAGCAGTCGATGCCCACACAGGGTCTGGCTGTCTCAGAACAGTGTCTGGACAAGAAACACAGCCAGGAGCCCTTTAACTGTCACTGTTAACAACAAGCAACTTACGGGATCTGGCCAGTGATCAGTTATCTAAGGCCACTCTGAAGGGTTTGTTACGAAAGAACAATACAAGCTTATTTGGAAAAGAATTTGAAGGTAGAATTGGTAAAGATAAGATTCATGATTCATTTGTCATTTAAAAATGTGGGTCAGAAGAAAAGTTAAAGTGTTATTCCTTTACAGATTAACCTCCCAACCATGACTCAGCCATCAGAATCAAAACTAAATATTTCATTTTATTTCCATTGGATAGAAATCTGCTATCTTCTGGGTCTTTTATTTTGAAAAAATCATGCAAAAACCATGTGTGTGAATGTTATACACTTCTTTTCACATCCAACAAACATATAAGACACACATCAACATCAAATCTCAAATGAATGCAAACTTTGTTTTCCTCTCTTTGAAGTTTCACACTTCAATAATGGAGGAGAAATAAATAACACAGTGCCTCCTGTGAAAAAGGTGTGTGTGTTTGCTGACTCAGTGGCAGGTCAAGAATCCACTAATACAGGTTTGACAGAACTTGTAAAAAATATATACTGATATGTGAAGCTTGTTTGTGTCAGTGCCGACACCAGGGGAAATACTTTCACTGTCATTGACAACAGAGAGGACAAACACTGACATTTGTTCCTATTGTGTTCATATACATCCATCTGTCCAATTATAAAGATTATTTTCTTAAGATGAATAAATCAATTTAGATAATGGTCTTTTTTTCATGTCAAGTGAAAAAAGTTCCTCTTAGTTGAGCTCACAAGGCGATGCATTTTTAGTCGAGCTCCTACTGTATGAATAGTCTGGAACTGGAAGTGGACTAAGCATGGTCTAAGATTGGCTACACAAAGCAAGCAAATGAGAAAAAAAAGCTGGACAAAGCTTAGAGTTTTGTTTTGTTTGTTTTGATAATGAAAAGAACAAATGATCTGTTTAATATTGCTTAGCCCATATTTTTAAATTGTATTCCTTTTGCTGGAATGTAAAAGCAGACAATAACTCTCTACCTTGCAAAAAAATTACGTTGTCTACCCGACCCTTGTGTCTCACCTGTTTTGGTGTCGTCCAGCAGAGGGATGTAGTCCGCCTTGCCCACCGTCTCCCCGACCTTATCGTCGAAGGTCTCCGACTCCAGCTGGGCCACGAAGTCCCGCTCCACCAGGCTCTCGGGACCCGGCTGGGGCACGCCGTCTGTCAATGCGTCACTCAGACTCAGGTCTAACTCCGCCATAGCTGCAGAGCGGAGGAACAACCATTAGTGCACAGTTTTTCAATAGACAATAGCAGGGACAATCTATATACTTTAAATAGCTTTTGACAAAATTGACAAAAACTCCATGACTCCAAATTAAATCTTTTGACAAGTGCATTTTCATCCTCTACATTGATAATTGCATTAATTTCAGATAAAATAAGCCTCTGCACAGACTCCCATAACAGTGTCATGTTTTGTTTTATGTACAACAAGGAATGCATCAAAATAAACAACAACAACAACAATAATAATATTAATAATAAAATGACAGCACTGTGAGCTCAAGAGAAATTTTGGGGACAAGGGTAATCTGCTTTACTATGACAAGAGCATATCTAACTGAAAACCTAATGAGCGTCCAGATAGTTTCCTTATTAAAAGCCACGAACAAAGCAACAAAATCGACTAGCAAAACCATATATAGCAATATATACAAGATGAGTATTTCTGGTTCAGGCCACAAGGAGGTGCTTGATCAAATGAAAGCCATAGACCAGATGGATTAACATAAGCACAGTCTGTACCTTAACATAACATAAGCATATAGTGTCCGGCTCATCTGGGAGGTCAGCTGACCAGTGAGCACAGAGGAAATGTGCAGAGTCATGGTGTGTCATCTTCAAACTGTATTGTTGGATTATCTTTTCTCTGCTCTGACCTGCCTAATGTGTATGAGATTCACAACCACTTTTATATTAATCCTTACATGTTCATTAATCTGTTAATAGAGGCATATTGTTTTATAAAAAAAGACCTGCAATAATAATAATAATAAGAAGAAGAAAACATTAAATATTTACAACATCTGACAGACGGCCTTATAAACATGGCTCCACAGCCCCCTCTGCTGGAGAAAATACTCACTACAAAAAGAGCCGGTACAGGTGCGTCACATACAGATGTCAAATCTACCATCAATATTTAATTTTCACCATTTTTCATATACAAAGGTACACAGTGGATTTCCTTCAGGATTGATAAAGTATTTATCTATCAATAAATCATTTTATTGCATCAATACTTGATGAACTGAATCATTTATATAAAACTGATGACAAATTTATAGAAGATATAGTCATTTATTCACCATTATTTCATGTAAAAATGAGAGAGCACTTAACAATGACATACACCCAAGTCAGCTTCTCAGTGGTTGTTTTCATTAGTACGACCAGCCAACCTAATCCTTAGAACCAATCACAATTCAGGGACAGCACCAACATAAGCACACTACACTGCCTCTGGACCAATGCAATTTGAGAAACTGTACTGCATAAAGCCCACTCCATTTTAGATAAACAGTTATGATTGGTCTGTTCAGATTTATCTCAGTGGAAGCTGGGTTCAATGGCACAGAAAGTGAATGAGTCAGACAATGTTAGAGTTTTATAGTTAAGCATGACTTTGCTGAAAACTTCAAGCTGCCCTCATTTAGACCACGCCCCCTTATACAACATGAAAATCTCATAAATGTCAACTCACAATTCCGGATTTCTTTATTATCCATGAAGAAAATTCAAATTATTCATATGTTGCATTATGTCTAACCAATCAAATGCTGACTTCAAGTGTTACCAGCCGGCTTTGATGTCCCTCTAATCTCCAATAATGTCATTCTAATAAATACACAAATGTGATTTACATCAGCAGGACATGAAATACAAATCAGAAAACGCTAGCGCACACAACTGGCATATGTTGAACAAAAGGATGCCCCGGGGCCTGTCTAAATAAACTCCACGCGGCTAGACTTACTGCACGTACGAGCAGCTGTGGGCCCAGAAGCTCAGCGCAGGGTGTGTCTGAGGAACACTGCGGCCCAACCTCTCCACCACAAAGTCCGCCTGGTCACCAACTCTGCCCCAGTTTCCAAATTTAACCCCCATCAGCAGCGTGTGGTGAGCAAACAGAACGTCACCCTCTCGTAGTAGTCTGATTCATGTCACACAATAGATTGGGTTTAAAACAGGCACTTTTTTATCTAGATCAATTTCCGGGACATTTCCTGGACGATATAAGTAATGATCTATTTGTTAAATCAATGACTAGAAAGGACCAAATAGAAACTACATTTGAACAAATTGATTAGGGCTGGACGATTAATCGCATTTGAGATATAATCGCGATTTTAAAAAGCGCAATTTCCAAATCGCAGAGGCACGCGATTTTTGGTCACATAATATTAGCGAGAGTTGCACTTCTATTATTCCCTTTCTGATAAGACTCGTCCTTTCTCACTCCAGCCCTTTAGGTGGCGGTGATACGCTTAATGTGGGTTTGCCGCCACACAGAAGGGAGTTGCAGATAGCGGACAGACCCATGCTTGTTGGCTAGAAGTAAGCTTGCAGTTTTCCACATAACAAACTTATACGCCTCTAAAACAAAGCAGAGGGTTGCTCATTTTGCACTAAAGTCTGTGTGGTTCTTTGTTACTAGAATATTATTTTGTTAATACTGGTGTGAAGTATTTAATAATTTATTCAATGTATTATAGGTATTTAATTTTATTTCATTTTTATTAGTAGTTTTATGTCCTGAGGGAGAGTTTTATTTTCAAGTTCACTCAATGTTACCAATAAGTACTTCAGTTCAGTTTTTACTGATTGAAGATCAGTGAAATAATTTAAGCCTATCACTTTTTAGATTTAGATTTAGGTTTAGAGTTTATTATATGAATACTTCATTAACAGAAACATTCACAAATTTTACCATAGCATTAAAACTGTTTAATACACAGACTTGTTACAGTAGCTGCACTCTGCACTTTTATGTTCAATGGAAGATTGATGTTCAACTCAACAAGCGCTTCTCTTGAATAAAAATATTCTGATTGATAAAAACAGTTCTGTTTCTATTTTTAAATAGACCTTCTCTACGAACTTGTACATTTATAGGTCATTTTTGTTGCTTTTGGTCAATGCAGAGAAAAATCGAAATAAAATCACAATTGCAATATTGGTTAAAAAAAATCACAATTTTGATTTTTGGCAAAATCGCACAGCCCTAAAATTGATACTACAGGAAACTGTGACTTGGCCTTCATCACTCTTTAAATGTAATTGAAAAAGTGTATTTGTTATCTTAAAAAGTCAGAAAACATCAAAGAGAAAACGTCCACCCATCAGTCCAGACTCATTAGCTCAATTCTCTCCTGTGCATAAAAACTGGACTTAATTGTGCACACATTCTCACAGAGGCACACCAATGACAAATACACTTTAATAATTAGTCATAAGCCAAAGAAAGCTCCAGTTCAAACAGGACTGACAGGGTTCTCACACTTTATGAGAAATCATTAACATCATTACCACAAAAACAAAATGTTAATTTACGATGAACATATAATTTATGACAGACCTACATTGATTCCTCTCTCACAGGTTTGAAATGAATAATCCTGATTGTACTATATTTTCACTTCTATGCTTTAAACTCCACAAAGTACAGCAGCCTCAGAGGGTCAAAACGCAAACTTCATTCCGGAATAAAGCCAAATGAGTAAAGAAAATGTCCAACACAGTTTAGCCTGAAGTTAATTAGCAACAATAGCAAAACAGCATCAAAGTGCACCACCCTTCCAGTGAAAATAAAGCAGTTTAGGTTGGATGTCTTTTATTTTTAATCCTTTCTGTCTCCATTAAGTAGGTTTAATGTAATTTACCCAAGACTTTTTTAAAAGTACTCTGTTAAATCAAAGTAAATGGCTAATTTGTGTCCTTGGAATGACGCTATGATGCAATGCTGTTTGTGTTTTTGTGTTGTTGTTGTTTTTTCATTTAACTGTCATTTTAAAACCAGAGGTACCAACTTTTTTCTCTGCTGATTATTCGTGTCCACACAAGGCCTACAAATAACTGAATGTGAACAACCCGTGCTAAAACAAACCACTGATCTAGCTTCCAGCACTTTCTAAATGTAACCAAGTCTGTTACTGCTTGTTCTTACTCCTGTTTCTATTTCTACAGCAGGCCCCACATGACCACAACCTTTTCATTAGGCTGCACCGTGATGGATTTATATACTCCATTCTGCTTTTTGTCTGCAGAGAGCTGCCATAGTTTTTGGGCCGCAGCTTTCACGTCCTGCTCACTCGGAAATAATCTGGTTTCAACAAAGGAAGGAAATCCACTACTTCTATTGTAATGTCGGCTAACAAGTGTGTGTGTGCAGTGTGGATCTGTGTGTCTAAGCCAGTACGGTACGTGCCTGCGTGGGATGGTGTGGTTGATGGGTGTGTGTCCTCTTGCTGCCAAAAACACAGAGGTGAAGGTTAAGCTTCTTTTAAGTCTGCTTCCCACACTACTACAGAGTAATAATGCACCATGACACGATCACACTGAAGATATACAACCTTCAATGGCCACAAATAAATTAGCCTTGTGGTTTATGTCTATGCTTTGAATAATTTAAATATTGCATACAATTTTTTTCACATTTCCTTTTAAAGCTAGCCTTTATAATGAGCCTACAGATGTTGCAATCTCGAGCAAAATCCTGAATCAACTCAAAGTACATCACAAACTTGATCATCCAAAATCAAAAGACACACATGGCACACATGACTCTCACAATGCAAAATCATGCAGTATTTAAGAGTTATGCATGGCTTGATTGTTATATAATCCAGAAATGAGCATGTAGTTTGACAAAGTCGAGGCAAAAGGGCTGTGGATGAGAAAAAAACAAAAAAAACAAAACAAAACAAAAGTGTTCTTTGTACAAGTGAATCATAGACATGACTGTTCTGACAGGACACAGCAGGCCTCCTTAACCAAAAGTACTAACGTGAACTGGAAAAACAACACTAACATCAAATCTTGGAGCAGGGTTTTGTTAGAGTTGTGACCATGAAAATCCTTTACATTTATTCAGCTGGGATTAAGTGAATTGACTGGAGTTTTTTGGACTTTAAGTTGTAGTTCCTCTGCTGTTTTACATTGCTACTAGAACAAAACTACCATCAATAACTACCTTCTCCTGGTGCCGGGCAGTAGTTCAGAGAGGGAAGCGGTAGCTGACTACTTCATCTAATTGTATAACGTGATGTAAATGGGTATATCAAATGGCACTATCTAAGTCTGTTGCTGATTAACTCATTCACATCTTTGACATTGTTTATTGAGTCTTGTATGAGGCTTGTTATGTTAACTTGTAACTGTTTTACATATTTACACAGCAGTCACAATTGTTATACTTGAAATGACACTATATTAACCTAGTCCCATGTCACAACAATATACAGAAAATAGTATGATAACACCATAGAGTGAACAAAAGCAACTAAACCTAAAATCCAAACGTACTGAGTCTGTTGAGTCTAAACCAAAACAAAAGTAAACAGAGTAAATCTACAGGAGAGAGCTAAACACCGCTCTTCCGTAAGCTCGACATTAGCACAGCTTCTATAGTGATCCTCTGTGTGAGGCATGACATAACGCACCAAAATTAATCCACAAAATCACTGCAGCATGTTCTTGTTCCTTTAATATACCACAGCACAATGCAATGTCTCAATAATCCTCCGGGAGAAGGTCGAGGACAAGTATTTATCAAGCACTAACACCAAAGCCTCTGCAGTATCTTATTCCTTGACTTCTAATTACGCCAGCGACTTCTCTGGTTAAATATTTAGAACAACCATAGTTACAGATAAGATATTTACTCTTTGTTAAATTTGTATTATCATGATGAGAATGAAACAATTGGATGTAATGTAATATATAAACACTGTCACAATCTTTCTTTCTAGTTGCAATAAGTTGAATATGACCTCAATTCAACTGCAATTAACTGCACATTTTACCTTGATTGCGAGGTCATATGTTACTGACAGACTGTCTGGCTTTTATATTCCTAAAAATAGTAAGTGCTTATTGCATTTGCAAGATTATAATGGTTAGAAGCTCCAAATGTAGGTTTGTTGCAAAAGGAAGAACTGAAAGTTAACTGTGCATGGCTAATTTACACACATCAACTTCTTGTTTTTGTCTCTACACCCAGAAACAGTTACATGTAACTGGTTTAGGTAATCAGATTACAAAAATATTTGGTGTATTACAGCACAAGGCTCTTCTTTAGTTCAGCAGTGAGCCTTCAGGGTTCCATTCACCAACAGGGAGCCCAAACTCCAGCCACAAGGGGTCAGAGGTCAGTGTAACTTTGTGCCGGTCCCAAGCCCAGATAAATGGAAAGCATTGCGCCAAGAAGGACATCCATGCACAAAATAATGCAGGTCTGTCTTTTTCTTTTTAAGCTAATATGAACAATAATAATAACTTTGGTTAATTTCATGGCTGTGTCTCTGGGATGCAATGATACAAATAGGCCTCATCATTTTTACATGTCAAAGTTTTTGAAACATGAAACCCTATGCTGTATAGTTTCTTTGTCACGGCCTGCCAAAAATAAAATAGATATATTTTTTATAAATTTATATAAATTTTTCCACCATCTATGTACCATTTTAATATTACCAACCAAGAAAGACCAAAGCGGGCATTAGAAAGACAACTATATGAATTAGACTACTAAAAATGGTGGCCATGGAGCCATTACCTTCCTAAACCTTCCTTATGATGACTTGTAGCTTGAACTCGTATCTGTAGACATGTTAGCAAGTTTAGTGGTATCATAGTAAGCAAATCAATCTGCATTCTAAAACATACTATTTTTATTTAACTTAAAATCCAACAGTAAAAAACTAAAATCCTTCAAGAATCAACATCAACAGTCGTTTACTTTCACCTCTCTGCTGGGAACTAGGTTTAAACTAATGAGTGAAACATGAGACCACTGCATGAACACAGCAGCAAAACAACCCTTTCAAGATTAGAGCAGCAAAATGAGTTCTCACATACAAAAGGACTTTGAATATATTCCTAATTTCATTTTCTAACAAGAAATTATCCCCATCTATACCACTGCATCATGGCTTTTGCTGTTTAGGCACAAAGCTTCTGGTGTAACACAGTGAAGCCTGAACAACTTTAAACCTCAAATTACCCTGGTGCCTTCGGAGACTATCACTCCTCTGCTGTTGGGAGATTTATACCAACCCAGACAGCACAAGTGAAAACAGGATAATTCAGTGTCAATCCGAGCCTCCTCCCTGCTCCACTAACTCAACTGGGCAGAGAGCGGCTGGTCACAGGCCAAAGACTGAGGCTGTTAAACATCTCAAGTACGAGGACCTATGATTATAAGAGGTCACACGGACACAGCCCAGACAGACGCTGACCTCACTGCTGTCTGCTGGTGGAGTGTCGTCAGATAGGGCCTCACAATGGGGAAGATCCATTGGCCAGAAAACGCAATTTTTATTTATTTTATTATTTTATGTAAGAAAAGGCCAATACACTCCAGAATACTGAGTAAAATTCCACACTTAACTTTGTGCTTCCATGAGAGGCCATACGACATTATGACAGGTGATTTAAGTGCATTTAAACCAGAGGAAAACTAGATTTGTTTACAATCATTCCCCTCAAATTGGCTGCACAGTATACCATTAAAATGCAATGACATTGTATTCATAACATTTATCATACTGTAGTTATTGTATATTACATGTTTTCTTGATATTGTACAGTCTTATTCAGATCTTACATACATACTGTTTTGGCCATGAGTCTTTTCTCGATATAACCCTTCTTCAATAGGCATTTTAGAAAAGGTCAATATAACTTCAATAGAAAGTTTCATGTTCATGTTTTGTCTCTGGACAACCCAATGACAACGACAATAGCACCCTGCTCAACCAATCAGGTGAGCCACAGCCACAGGAAAGAGTTGTGGTCCTTCTGCAGCGCTGCTCAATAATTTACCATTGTCTTGGCTTTTTAAACTTAAAAGAACTGTGCTAATAGTTAGCACACAGGATTAGCCAGTGAGTGTGCAAGGCTGTCCTGGCAGCTCTGAGAGTTGAGTGCACCATTAGGACTCCACAGTCCAAACTAAAACATCTTGGCAACAGTGGGACAACCCATAGTTACTGCAAGAAATATGTTGGATATAATCAGTATATATCAGCCATAATTTTGATACAGGCTTGACTTATATTTGATTAATTACAGACACACAATATTTTGAATGATATGACTTGCGATATATTTGAATTTCCACTTTCGGCTCAAAATTGGTTGGATGACTTTAAAGAGGTTAGGAATTAGCCCCTGATATATTTCAGTTTGTCAAACCAGCAGTATGACAAAAGTATTTGATAGTGGTTAAAATTACTGTTTTGCCTAAAAAAAAAAACTAAAAAAAAACTCCCTGGGATATTTTAAGTACCTTTGAAGCTTGTTTTAAAGGGTTGTGATTTAATGTTTACACATATTTAATATTGCAAAGGTGAATAGGACTAGTCACTCATATTGACTGAATCAAATATAAAATTACATTTCAGTGAAATAGGTACAAATTGTGTGTATAGTTTTGTTTTTCTCAGCCTGTACTTCCCAGTTTGTTCCACACTCACACTTCTGGTTTTGTTGCAGCTGATGAACAGAGACAGCTGACTCGGAACTTTTACCCACACTCATTTACTCCTACACACACTGCTCATACACAACCTGATGGATTTAATTACAAACCGTGTTTTTTTCCCTCTAACGGCAGATGGAAGGCCTGCTGTAGTGTAACTTCATTAGAGTCTTTTCTCTCGGCTTCGGTGCTGGGACACAAGTTTTCTAAAGCAAACATGAAGGGAACAGCCTTGACGTCTGCTCGGTGTCAGGTTACAGGAGAACTCATTTGGAATTCATGCACAGTTAGAGGGCTGATTATTAGAGTGGAAGTGATTCTACGCTATGATGACTATACTCATAACTATGTTGCATGTGGCAAAACAGAGCAATACTGATTTTTTTAAATAAATGCACACATAATCTATACTGACCTTTCTGTGACACATTCATTCACACATGATATATTGAGTTTGTAGAGTGCCTGGAGGTAAATGAACATTAAATGGCAGGTTGCATACCAGACTTAATGCAAGGGCTGAGTTGTACTGCCAGCATTCTGTCACAGATCTAAAAAGAGATGGATATACGTGGAAAAGAAATCGAACAGGAAGCCTCACAGATTTGCAATTCACAGTACTGAGAATATAGCATACAAGCAATAACATCAAGTCATGAGTCACGAATAAACAATGAGCACCACTCTCTCACAGCACCAAGACACAAATAGGAATCAAAAAGAAACATGTGTTCCCTCTAAACTAAAGGCCCCCAGTGTCTCAGTAACAGAGTTAAGCCAACTTTTAAGGCTGTGTTTACGACAAACCTAATGCAGCAGTGACAGAACGACTGTCAGTAGCAGGTTTTGTCAGCTTCAGATAAACTCTATGAAACACAAGAAAAAAACTTCATTCTAAAAATGAAAAAATCACTACTAGGGATAAAAGCTAAGCAAATGAATATCAACATGAGTGCTTGCATTTGATTATCTGTGGTAAAAGGACAATGGCCTTAGCTTTGTTTGTAATAAAAGAACAAATACAAAGTGCAGCTGCTGACTGTGACAAGCTCCGTATTCCCATGTTGTCACCGAAAAGCAGTTGCAAATATTTGCATGTAAAATACATAACAGTGTGAGCTCCCACTGTAAACATGGGACATGAGTTAGTGGTTAGCCTCAAGTATCTAAGACAGACATCTCAATAAGACATGGATTGCTTCCATGAGTTTAGTTTGCGGAAAACAGGTCAAAGGTCAGAGTTTTTGTACCACAGACCACAGAACCACCTATTTTATTGTAGTTTTTTCAACAGTTGAATTACTTTGTTGTGGTTCACATAGAGCTGGGAAGAAAACAATAGTTAAGTAGTCTTTATAAAACTCTGATTATTTGCTTAACTACTAAAGTTTGCCTGGAGATACATGTACTGGTGGCTAATGTGCGTGGGACGACATGTGTTTGTTTACATCCGTGCTACATGTAAATAAGACATATACTATTTGTAGTTCAGTAGTTATGTTCAGTAGTGGCTAAGAATTAGTATATTATGGCATTTGGGGACTCTACACAGCCTGTTTTTGAATACAAATGATAAATCAATAAATGAATTGTAGTTTATACGATTTTAGTAAGACTGGACTCATACTAGACCCACATGTATTTAGAGCTTGTCCTATACTTCAAGCAGTTCTCCTGTTACCACTTGGGAAAAATAATTGGCCGCCCCTGCTCTAAGGTCATTCGTAATAAGCTAAATGAAGCTTCCCGGTATCCTCCTAATGTCCCAGCTTGGCCCGCTACGTTTCCAAAAAGTCACATTAACTCCAAACGCCTTTAATGTGTAACTTAACACTGGAAAAGTCAGGAGCTGTTTCTCGGCTGCGGTTTCATTTCACGGTATAGCTCTAGGTCACACCCTGCTTTATGAACCAGCCCAGCGACCTGACCCCCACACTTCAAACGATCAATATGCGTGTGCGAGATGGGGTTAGTGAGACTAAAAGTAACCGAGATGCTTCTAGGAAAAGTGTAATGACTTAGACAAACAGCGGCTGACCCCTCCTCTTTTAGTTTACATGAAAGCAGAAAGGGACCGAGAGTCAAGGGATGTTGTTACGCGATACCTGTTCACAGCCTGTAAATCAGCGCTCCAATGGCCCATGGGGACCCCTCCCTCCTGTCACACTTAACACACAGGACTCACTAGTTTCTCATGGAACCGTTAACTGCTGCTGTCACATGTTGTTGTGTCATGCATGTTGGAGAGATTATCTAAGTCTGCTGCACAAATGTTATTTTTTGGCCTATATGTGACCTAGATATTACTTTTTCATGACTGTTTGAGCCATACACTTTATACTGATGGTGTTGGGATGTATGTTATAAGGTCTGCATAGATTAAATTATCTTATATACCTCTAAGCTGCTTCAATCTGCATGAATGGAAGAGTGGTATTGCTTACTGTCTGTCTACAGTTAAAAAAAAAAGTGATTTGCAATGCAACCTTAAATTGGTATAAAGAATGTCACTGAGCAGTCAAGATTCAACTAAAATGCGGTGATTTATGCATCTGCTGTGGGAGTTTTCTGCTACACGTTGAGATATTTAAACAATTTGGCCGGCAGTGTTTGAGATTTCCCGCCATGTACAAAAATGAAGGGATAATAGTTTTGAACAACCCCAAAGTGGAACAACAATAGCATTACATTTAGCTGAGTTGTACAGAAATTGTCAGGTAATTAAAAGCTATGTGAGCTCATGCAACCAGTGTTAAATCCCTATAGAGAATAATATGTGTGCATTTATTTGATAAACATCTGAGCATGCAGGCTGTGTCTACTTGCCAGTCAAATTAAACACCAGCATAGGACACATAAACTTAACAATATGCTGTTTTATGTTTACATATACTGTGAAGACCCACCCTAAGGGCTTCCCCTTTAAGGAGGGTCTTTCTGTCACATACATTGACACTCGATCATGCAGTCTTTACTAATTCCCTACATGATCCAACATTTATCTTCAACAAATGTTTAAATAAATCAGTTGGAAAATTGACCTTTTTTGTTTGCTTACCTGAGATAGTGGATACACATTATGTAAATTTTCTTTAACAGATAATTGAACGCCTTAATAATCAATAATCGGTTAACCATTAACCACCTGCATGACGTCACCTGGTTACATTTTATTAGCCTTAATGTACAAAAACTGTTTATTAGGTGTCAAATATGAATCTTTAACAACAAAAAGTAGCTTTATTTCAAACTGGAGTCAAAATAAAGTCGTTTTTACTTATTACGCTGTTGCTTAAAAGCCCTTAACTCTGCCCTTGTTCACTAAGATACAACAGCCTTGTTTTTACAGGTTATGCGCTAAGGCTAACCAGGCACTACAAAGCCAGTTCTACTACACTTTTATCAGTATTTTGTTGCTTGCCTTTAGGTGTTTCTTTTAGTTTAATTCACTTTATCAGCTACACCGCAACACATATTATAAACTATGAAACCGTCGATGTTGCTGAAGCGTAAAATAGAACTAGAGATGCAGCGGTGATGAAGGGCACACTCTGGCTTTATTCAGCAAATTGGACTTTCTCCTTCTTACGCGTCTTCTCATGGTTTCAGGGGCAGATGTGCCACGTTTCTGAACAATTTATCAGCATTTCGTTGCTCCTTTTATTTGTTTTCGTCAATCATCTCTAGTACCCTTGGTTTTAAGAGGAAGTGTGAGCAGTGCGTCGGGAGTCCCCCGTCCAGCTGCCCTTGCACTAAGCTGACAGAGATGCTTTCAGCCACATTCCTGACAGGCCTTTCGGTCCACGTCACACACGCCCTCACAAACACAGAAGTTTTGTCAATATACACACTCTCATATACGCATGAACACACGCAACACAATGAACAGAATCCCAGGAATTCCTCAAATACAAATACAAACGTGCAATGGTTTGTGGCGGAGATAATAGTTTTTGTTTCGTATGCAGCAGCAGATTAGTCCTGGTATGGAATTTAAAGAGAGTAGTGGGAGTTGTTGAATTGTAATTGGGGATCATTGAAGTGGGAAGACGGTTGCAATTACATTTTTGCCGTGTCATTTCTTAAGGCTCTTCCACAAATGCAGTGACAGCGTGAACTTTTCAGGACTTTCCCGCAGGGCTGCAAGGGAGAGCGCTGAGTCAGACTTGACATAGTTGGTCTGGAGCCAAATGACAAGCCCAATGGCCCAGAGGGAAGTTCAATGTGAAGCAAAATGTAGCAGGCAAAAGGTATTATTAACAAAGATTAAACAACTAAAGTGCCACACTTCTTTGTTCAAACGATTACTTGCTGTGTGCCAATGGCTTTCCAATAAAAAACTATTAAACTGTATACCAAATAATCATTAGGAAATTTATATTACAAAACTCTTAAAAGCTATCCATTACGGGATTTGAATGTTTGTCGTTAGGGCCACCAATGGGAAAGTAATTGTTTATGTGCCATCTACCACCTCAACAACTTCAAAAAGGTCAAAAATCACCAAGGTTGGCAAAATAAAGACAAAGTAAGACCCATTTTTGTGCTGTAAACATTTTTAAACATATTGCATCGTTTAGAATGCCGAAAAATAAATTCAAAATCATCACAGTCAGGGTTGATAATTCTGTTCTTTTGTGCTGCCATAAACAGCTTTTTACATCGCGGTTGCATCATCAACAAACATTTGCCATATACCACCACATTAAAAACACACTGGCCTGTGCTATGGCCTTACTGTAGACACCAGGGATCAACAGTTAGCTTTCAACAACATTTCTGATGGCCAGATGAGCTGAAAAAGTGAGTCAGAAACCAACTTTTCAGCTGTACATCATTAGAGAAATGTGAAACCTCCTCCTGCTGAAGTGGACGAGTTGGCTGAGCAACAGGAGCAGAGTGAGTAGTGGCTAACATTGCTAACCACAGACACTTTAGCGGGGCATGCATTTATCTTCATTTTAGAGTAGAACCCCAAATCACACTGTACAAGTAAATCGCACACAAGGAAAGCACAACTAAAAGATTTTCGTCGGACCACAAACCAAAAATCACACAGTGTATGTCCAGCTTAAAGACAGTTAAACCTGATGCAGCAAAGTATCACAAGTTGACTTTTTTGACAATAACACAATGACAATTCAACATATAGATTTAATATACAAATCAGGTTTTTTTTTATTCATTTTCGTGGTTTGTACTGTCCTATTTTCTTCCTTCAACCAGTCAAGAAAACAACTAACAAAAGTTTGTTAGCTTGTCCAAACACAGACTAGATACTAAATTGAAGTTAAGTCTAAGTTAAGTTAAGTCTTTTTGTCTAAAATGCTACTGAAGGCATTATGTAAAATACAATTCAAAAGTTCTTAGTATTAAAATGCAAATTGTGAAAATCTTATGTAATCATGTTATGACTGGAAACCCAGACTTACACGATGTAACTATGATGTATGAGTCCTATTGAAAGTGCTGTACAAACAGTCGATTACCTTAATAGTTTAGAGACTTTCACTGTTTAGATTACTGTCATGCAACACAATGAGAATACACCTTCAATTATCAAATGCTTCCTGATATGAAAGCACCGCGGCATATCAGTATACACAACCTGACACACCCGAATCCACTCACAATAGCACCCAGTCATACATAAGCCAGTCTTTGAGCCACCTCTTCCATCTCCTCTGTTGACAGCAAGGAGCCACACAGGATAAACTGGATCGGATCAGCCCCTTATCTGACACACAGCTAGAGGTATGTCCACTGTCAGGCTCTGCTGCTGAAGTAGACGGCACACACACACACATATGAGATGACAGGGAGTGGCTGCAGTGTTGTAATTGGTGTCAGGAGACATGCAGGTGGAGTTCTTATGACTTCCTGAGAGTGTGTGGGGAAAGCTGTTGTGGACTGAGATAGTAGTGGCTAAGCTAGCAGTGGGGGTGGGCGATACACAGCAATTATCCAATAGGCATGCCTACTAGTAACCATGTGATGATTTACATTTTTTACGGTTTCAAGGGTATACAGTGCTTTTATGATGTCATGGTAATCACAGATGTAAAACTACTAACAGACAAGAGCAGAAATTACATTTACAAAACAGCTTCTCTAACACAACTTTTTGTGTTGTCAAAATATTGAATTCAAATGCATATTGAGTGTTATAATAACTCTGACTATGACACGCCCCTATGTTCTTGTGCATCTCTGAGTGAGGAATTATTTCATCAGAAAAGGTAAGCACATAAATGTCAAAAAAAAAAAAACTACATTTGATTGTCAATCGTATTTTCATATAACAATTTATACTGTTTCTTGATTCCATGTTATAATTTTGAGGCTGTATTGCCCAATGTGGCATACTAATACTCTCTTTTCATGTTTTTTCTGCTTATAGTGCCACTCCTCACTTAATGCATTATCGATTTCCCATTTCCTATTTACGCTCGAGCCATCCCCGGCTTGTATCACCGTGAGGCCTCTTTTACTTCATCCTGTTGCAGGATAAAGACAGGACCACTTCATAGCACTGTGCCTTTTGGGATGAGGCAAGACACAAGAAATACAGGAATATCCAACCACAAACAGTCAGTATAATAAGTATTATAAGAAGCTTTGATGTTAAGTTGTAATACACCTTATAATGCTATTTTGTTTAATTACACACAAATAATGAGGTAGAGACAGGTCTAAATGGTTCAGACTTGTTCTTACCCCTCCACACTGCAACCTAATCTCAGGAGAACATTTAGTCATAATAGAGCACGCCCATGGCTCCAATACTGGATTTAACAGACATACAGTATATAACATAAAACACACCATCTTGTTACAAAATAAGACCATCATTTTCACATCAATCTTTCAGCAGAGAAAGCTGATTAGACTTAGACAAAAATAGTTTGATGACTCATTCAAAGAGCGAGCTTACAAAGTCCTGGGGTTGTAACTGTGCAGGGGCCCACACTGCTTAAATATGACGTTAAATTATGCATGTGTAAACATTATGTGTTATAAAACATCGACTGTGTGCGCAGACCATATATTTCGCAACAGGTCGTCCAGGAGCATTTTCCTGCCAACAGAGCTCCCATCCATGTGCTTCTGCCATATGGACTCCGCGTTATATAACACAGCGCCATATCCCACACGTAGTGCATAATGAATATAACACAGAGGCCGCGTCAGTCGTTAAGCGTTTTCCCGTGTAACAGGGAAAAGCACTGTCAGTGTCGCTGAAAAGTACACACTGCGCTGCTTTCCTAATCGTCTCTGATGTTAAACCACAGCGGCCTCAAAGCAACCTGCAGACTGCACCGGACCAGAGCTGAGGAGAGCCGGCAAACTCCCAAAATCAATGACTCAATGGAACGTTCCCTGGATAAGTACAAGAGAAATGTTCCATGATAATAATTATATAGCATTAAGGCTTGGTGGTAAATCCAATATGATTGACTTTTAACAATGAAAAAAAATTGCGTTATTGCGAAATCAAATTTAACAGAAACCGTTACAAGTCGAAATGAGCAAAACAGTTATGGTGTGTGGTGAATACGCAGATGCCGAGGACGACTAATAGGATAATCCCCAGAGAAAGGTCATTGTATTATTGTATTTGCAAAGTGACAGGAAACTGACATGAACTCACTGTTTACTTATTGATTTATTCAAATTAGACGCAAGCTTTGATTTAACAGAGGACACTTTCTACGAATGCTTTTTTTGTCTTTTAGATATATTTTTTCTGGTTATAAAAACTCATCTCACATTATCCACATTATCACACACAAACCCCCCCCCACAAATAATAAAAAAGCCCGGGGGGGGGCCTGCCCCCCCTCACTGCACACTGAAACAGCAACTGCTTCAGCGGATTCAAAAAGAAACACTGTCCCCCCAAAAACAAATTTAAAGCAACTGTAAATGCTTTGCTTCTTTCAGCGGACACATCAATAATCACCAGAGAAAGGTCATCAAATTACCTCAGTGATTCCTTGGCTTTGCAAAGTGGCAAGAAATTGATATGAACTCATTGTGTACTTATTGATTTACTCAAATTAGACACGTGCATTATGTCTATTTAACATCTGTGTCACATTTAACAGATGACACAGATGTTTTCGGTCTTTAACAACTTATAATGCAATGTAACTAGGGCTGCAGCTATCGATTATTTTAGTAACCGAGTATTCTAGCGATTATTTTTTCGATGAATCTAATAAGAGATACTAGATTTTTTTAAAGTAAATAACATACCTCAAATAAACAAATTGCACATTTTAAATGCATTGTAAATGGCAAACACATCCTCAAAATTCAATGTTTAAAAGATAAAAACGTGTGCAGGACCCATACAACTGTTTATCCAGAAGAAGGAGGACCAGAAAACAAGTTTAGTTTGCAATCACTTCCACTTCACGGATTTTCCTCATTAAATTTGGCACAAAAAAGCTTTGTGTTTGCAGATTTTACTGCATTTAATGCTTATTCGTGTATATAAACGTATAAATATTCGAAATAAGAAACTTAAGTGCGTATATTTTTGTATTACTTTGAAAATCCGGATGCTGTGCTTGTTTGTTTTTTGTTCTGGTGCGATCTGATCTGTGCATTTTGATGCGGACTAGCTCCGCCGTCGAAGAAAAACAGAACTGCTACGTATCTCGTTCATGCAGTGGAAATGCTCTCATTGAAAACAACGGATGCGTATTTGTTGTGGAGTGCGTGGCGGAGCTGAGTGGAGCCACAACGCATGCAGTGGAATCTGGGGTTCCGCGCAGTTCCCCGCTGCGGGCCAGTCTGTAAATTAAGCGAAGCCTCGAGGCCAAAAAAATAAAAAATCAAAGCTTTTTACTAATTGAATTACTCGAATTACTCGATGAATCGTTTCAGCCCTAAATGTAACTGATGCAATACAAGAGTGATTTATTGACTGTCACTTGACAGCCATTAACTGCCTACTCAGGCAATCCATCTCAGGCCAAAAGTACCTGGGATAGAATGGGATGAGGGGTAGAAGATAAATGAATCAATGATAATGCACACTGCTGCTTTGCTATTGTCTGAAAAAGGTCCAGCAATATACTGATTACTGTTAACTGATATAC
This sequence comes from Rhyacichthys aspro, assembly GCA_036850595.1. Classification (NCBI taxonomy): domain Eukaryota; kingdom Metazoa; phylum Chordata; class Actinopteri; order Gobiiformes; family Rhyacichthyidae; genus Rhyacichthys; species Rhyacichthys aspro. The sequence continues at coordinate 4,299,068 of CM072167.1, forward strand.
CCTTATTCAGCATCTTGTGCATTAGCCTTTTGTGATATATTATGAATGGAAAAAAAAAACATGTAGGAAATGTGGCATACAATTGAATGTACAAATGAACACTGTTTTGTTTGAGCAAATAACAACCTTGTTTAAGGCTGAAAGATAATTAAGAAAGTCGTTTTAGCTTCTTCTAGCTTGACGGTTTTTGCAGTGACCATTGCATTTTGCCTTTAACCAAAGCAGTAATGGAGAACAGTAGCTCATTTACCTCAAACAAGTATTTCCAATAAAATCTGCCACTTACAACAAACATAACCGGGCATATTTTGAGGTTCTGTACTTCTTAGTAAAACCTTTGGTAGTGTCACTTAAAGAGTTCTCTCTTCTGATTGGATAAAAAGAGGACGGGATACCATATGATGACTTCTCTGATTAAAAGAAGACGTACTGGAGCAGCTATGTTACCAATTTAGCATTGTTTAACACTGATGGATGTCTGAATATAGAGCCGTATAATTTTATCAAAAATATGAGCGATAAATAAAATTGCTATTTTTTATTTAATAATTTCATTTTTCAGATAATTTACTTTTAAGTTGATTTTTTTGTCTTTCTACTGGCCTAAAAAGCAATTCAAATGTTTTTGTTTTTTTTACCAACACAAAACAACAACAAAAACAGCAGACAGCAGTGAGTATTACCCTCAGTGTGAAAATAAACCAGTTTATATTTATTTTATTTAGTTTTGATTTAGATACTTTTTAGTTTTAGCCCTTTCTGTCTCCATAAACACATCTAATATAATATAATATAAAAAATATATATATAAAAAAGAGTGCGCCACACACTGCACAGACACTCCACAGCATGTCAGGGTAATATGATGCTTTCTCTGGTGATTATTAGCATTTTTATCATCTGCAGAGTCACCACAGACATGAGCTGCTCTGGAGCTCTGCAGCAGCATTTGCCACAACACAGTGAGCAGCACAGGGTTAGATGAAGCTTTTTAAGTTCGATTCAGCGATATGGCTATTTTTGACATTGTCCAAATATAAAAACTCGAATTAACTGAATTAATTTGATTTATCGCACAGTCCTAATATGAACATATTTCTACTTAAAGGCAAGATCTGAAGTGACATTTTTTTGTTTTTCTCCATTTTTATTTTGCATATCACCCTATTTCCTGTGTATGACTTACTTTATGCTGCAAATACATATATTTTACTGTGTCATGGAGAATAAGGAAATGTATAATAATAATAATAGTTTTAGAAAATCATATGCACAGGTTTTTACAGTCACTACCATCAACCAAACACAATAGACCGATGCAGTTTATACTAAAAATAAACCTGATCATGTAAGATGTCCATGCAAAGGTTGTAAATTCAAATGAAACAAACAGAGGTGCAGACAATACTGAAAGTGAAATGTAGTATCAGTCAGCAAGGCTGGGTGTATAGACTGACACTTCTGAACAAAGTGAAAGGTGAAGAAAACCAAACTGCACCTCTGCCTTACATCGTCTTGGCAAGTACTACTGCACCAGGAAGTAGTAATTATTAAGAAATACATAAGACACTGTAAAGATCTGACATTTAAAGGCATCCTGAGTGATTCATTCAACTGAGACGTACCAGTTAACAAAACATGATCAGATTTGACCTAAAACATTTGTAAGGCATTTCAAATGAAAGCAACAAGTTAAAAGTTTTGTTAAAAGTTTTGTTAATCCAGTAAATGTTTTATTTATAATGGAACTTCAACATTTACGAAGACATATATAATAACCTTGTAGCATAGAAAGAAAAGGTTTGTTGTAGTCCATAGGCATTTAATGAAAAAAAAATGCAGCTTTGAAGATGAAGAAGAAGACAAAGAATACAAAGAATACAAAGAAGAAGATATGTTGATTATTGTGATGACTATGTGAGCTGCAACATATAAATCCCACCTTTGACTAAGTTCAATTTAATTAAACTATACAGAGAAACACAAGGGTCTGCAATAACAAACCTAGGGCTAAATCATAAAGCATAGACTAAATTCTATTGTCTGTATAATATATTCTATATTATATATAGTCTATATTATCTATCATTCTATTCCAGGAGTTTTTAAATGTTATTTGGTCATACCTGTCTATTTTTTGGTTTGTTTTGGGAGTATTTTTTGAGGTTTTGATTAGACATTTATTTTGAAACTTAACACTTCCATCACATAGACATGATCTGGCCTGAATAACACATGTAACGATTAGCCAATTAAGGGTCACACTTTTTTAAATCTCTCACGCTTCATGCCTCTCTTGATGACGTAAGACCCAAGAACTTATGAACCAATGCCAGTTACATATGTCTTTACAGAAATTCTTGTATTCATGTGTATTGACAGCATGTTAAATTAGCTGCATGTTAAGAGGAGCTCCAGTGCTTTTAATATGCATGTGCGCGTTGTGTAAAAGTCCGTATGTATTCGCCTCCAAAGTCGTCCTGTCTTTGATGTTTGGCTCTTTTCACACAGCTTCACATTAGATAAAGCTAATGTGCAGCCCACAGTGGCCCCGTTTAAAGCCTAGTGAAAGAGCTAGTGTTAGCAGATGCATGTGTGTGACAGAGTGGTCTTCTTGTGCTAACACGGTTACTTAGGACTCTCAGGGACATGTGTGTTTAATTGACCGGCGGTTGTGGCCTATTAACGACATACAGGTAGTGATGTATGTGCGTAGCCCCCTCCTCTTCCTCTTGCCTCTTTGGAAAGGACTACGGCGGTCAGTCAATGAGCCCCCTGTCCGTGGCCCCGCCTACAGGCAGCCCGAAACACAATGACACTCACTCAGACACACTGCGGCCTATTGTTGCACACAGGGCTTAACACATCTCAGTGGAATGCAAAACAGTGCACATACACACACGGCTGTAGTCAGACACTCAGAGGTTGATTTAATCCCAAATCAAACACAGGTAGTGAACGAACAACAGTCAAGGCTGAGAACCAGGCTCCAAATGGCTCAACTCATAAACTTCTATTTATGTAGTTCTTCACCTTTCTATTATTTTGGTGTGTCTTTAAACTCCAGCAGAGTTAAATGTACATTAGGTGATTTTTTTACTCTAGTAGTAGACAGTTTAATCAGTTTATTGTAACAGGAATCATCTGTGAAGACGTAATCTAGGCTTTATAATTAAGGATTTTAACAGATGAGAAAGATCAGCTCACAGCAGGATTTTGGCCAATCACAGCTTGCTTCCAGTAAAAAGAAGCGCTCCCATTGGTTGACACTGATGTCAACCACAAAGGACCAAGGTAACAAACCTAGGAAATGGGTTATTCTGTTGGAAAATACGCCTTATTTTACAGCCAAACGGCTCAAACAAGATAAAAATAGAGAAAACAGCAGCAAATTAAACATGAATAAATGTTTGCAATGCTTCGACGCAATGTTTAATGAGGAGATAATTACAGGATTGCTACAGTCCACAACAGTAAACTGCAAAGCTAAAAGTAAAAGTAAGCTCTAAACTTCAATTTAATGCAATGCATTAGTATTTTGTGGTGAAAAACTGGACCGGCTGTACCTTTTTTTTTAAATAAAAGAAGCAGGAAAGGTTTCTATGCTGCTGTTGGGGGAGAGTGGGGAGGCTGAGACAGGGATGGCATAAACAAAATCAGGTACTGGAGCTTTAAAGTTTAGCTCATATTAAGGTGAGCAAGCATTAGACAAAACATGAACGGGCTTGCATAAAAGGAATAACAGGCGTTTCTGAAGGCTAACTGGTGTCTATCCCATGGTGTCTTTCCCGTGTTAGCCCATGGTCCAGGCCGGTGGTCGAGATATATATATATATATATATATATATATATATATATATATACGCAATGTTTGATAAAAGTATTAAACCCTATTTTTTATCATGTGGTCTGAATTATTGTACTTTTCAAATATTACATTTTTCATCATTTTTCAGATTTTGTTCAGCCTTCCATCATAGGAGACATGGTGAAAGGTTGAACAAAGTCTTCACAGCTCAGATTTCAGCTACTGACTTTTTTTTGGTGACCAAAGACATGATGTCATCCCTAGCACAGACATCCACCAGGGACCTTTAAAAAAACAGTCATAGTGTGACTCAGCAAAACATAATACCAAACAACAGAGATCAAGAAGAAAGGTCCAACCAGCTTCATTTCTGACAAAAAAAAAAGCAAATTGACCTCATGTCATGTGATCATCTCTTATACTAAAAATATATTACTAAATACTAGGTGGGTCTTAGGAGGTGTCAATAGTTCATCCTTTAAATAATTCTTATCTTTACCACATGAGTCATGGCATGATCAGGTTACAGATCACTAATAAATGAGCCACAGCGCTACAACCTTACAGCAGCCGAACACACCCGCAGCAGTTATTTACAACTGGAGGTGAAAAGTGTGTGCAATGTGTGTTTATGTACACATAAAATATTCAATCTTGTTACAGTAAACATGACAACAGTCTATCATGACACCTGATAAAACTGGCAGTCCCCAACCTCCAGGACCACAGGGCAACACCAGTCTGAGGATGAGTCCCAAAGTCTGAACGAAGTAGTTGTAGTTTACAAAAGCCTTCTTCACGTTTGACTTACTGCCAAGAGGAGGCAATATGACTTTAAATGCCTGAACTGACAAGTTAAGTCTGCTACTCAAGTCGGATTGCACAGTATTAGAGACATGTAACCTGCAATAACTATGTTGAATATAGCGATAACAATATGACCTGCGATATCTTGATACCCCTTTTGACACAGTAACAGCTGACATTTTAATTTATGAAAAAAATACAAGGCTCGGGACAAACTCCCACTGGTCAAAACTTCAAAATCAGACTAAACGCAGACTAAACCAGGACCTAATTTAGGACTGAAGCAGGACTAAACCGGAATTTAAGGCTGTGACTGGATAATTTAATATGGGCAAAGAGAAGCTCTGGTGGAAGACCATAATATTATTGCAAACAGAGCAGTTCTTCACAAGAGGGGTATTTAGTTTGTTGATATTGTATTAAGAATAAATGTGTGATATATTCTTCACTGTACTTTGTGCATGTTTGTTGTTTTTTTTCTTCTTAAATTTAATACTAGAAAAAAAGACAGAAGGATATGCACAATTTCAAGAAAATGCAATATGTAATAATGATGTTGAATATGACAATTTGACATGATGGGGGTGCTCCGTGGTAGAGTGGTTAAGAAAATGCCCATGCAGTCTTTCGTCTTTGTATTCCATGTTAATATTGCTATAAAAATACTTTAATATATATATCTATATATTGTACAACCCTACTAGAGCAAATGTGATGTTCTGGAGCTATCTGAGCTCCTTGGACCTCAGACCACCCTCTACCTCTCACACTCCTGACTGTGCTGTGTAGCAGTGCTCCAGCTGCTGCAGTTGTGAGGGGATTACAGCAGCCGGCCGGTGCACTCTGCAAAATCCCATTCTTTCTCTCCTCTCTCTATCCCTCCATCGTTTCATTCATTCAATCCACCGCTGTCACGCAATCTCAGATTTCATCCCTCTGCCACACACTGTGCTCTCATTCACTTTGCCTAATGCAAACCAAAAAACAAGTGGGCTTGGCTGTTGAGTGAAATAATGTTAATTCTAACTTCTCATGTAAGGTTTAATCACAATTTCTGTAGTACACGTTTTACAATTGTAGTAACTTCTATATTCTGGACATGATATACCATAACATTATTGCAGTTCAAGCAGTCTTTGTGCTATGTATATAGGACATATGAATATACTAAGAATGATAACTTTATGTTACACTGAGTAATATGATTTTCTGACTCCCAGCAATGTCACAATTTCATATGGAACGCCACTGCTAAAAGTTAAAGAGGTCATCGGCCAACCCTCTTTTGACAATAAGAGCAAAAAAAATGATAAATCATAATTCATCTGAACTATGGTCCTAAAAACAAGTGTAATAATTACTGAGGATTTTAAGGAAAGTTAAATAGAGAAGACTATCCTATGTATTTATGCTATTTAATTAGAGTGTGATGCAAACATGTATTGGTAATAGGACTTCTGTTACACTAATTCAAATGCAGTAGGCAAGGTAATGCATATTCAGTTTGTTTCCCGTGTTAACAGTAATTTAGACTTAAAACATGCTAAGTGGTGCTTACCATTAAACACAAGTGGCTAACCAATAACATAGCTAGAGCTGATGAAAAAGCCTCATCATTTATCCATCGGGTCTTTGTTTTCAAACAAACTGGCTTCTCTGTGAGAGACAAAGATGGACAAATCCTTGAAGCAAAGGATTATGATTAATTATTTTTTACATGAGGCATCAGGGTTGGCTTCCAAACTATTGACTGAATAACTAGTATCTTCTATCCTCAGGGAAATCAGCTAGGATGGTGGACTATTAATGGATTTATTCGAAAGATATTGATCACTCCAGTTGCTTCCCAGACCAATTAGATCTGTGTAATAGCTTCCACATTTGCTAAACTTCATATTGATTTTTAGAGATAAACTCTTGACATCAATAATTCAGCAACAAAGAGAAGCTAGGCTGGGCTTTCGGCTCACCAAACATGTTCCTACCTGGATGCTACACACAACATTAGAGATATTTCCAATAAACAGGGTGCTTCAATTCCACAGAAATCAAGCTAAGGGCATTCCTTACTTATTTATAATATCTGTGACTGCAGTTCTATTCATAGAACATGTGCGATTCATGCAGCATTGTTTCCTATTACTTATAAAGACTATAGCTACATTTATACTCTAATTTGCCTGTCCATAGGCTCAAATATACATTAATATATGTACAATATATATAAAATCACACTGCTTAAACTTAAATAATATATAGTAAATATAATAAGTAATAATAAGTAAGTATAATCATCTACACTATGTCAAAATAATTGACCAATCAGAGCCTTATATCACAATACAATACAGAAATCATACATCAAACATGGTGATAACTACATTGCAATAACAATAGGACTTGCAATGTCTGCTGGCATAGTAAAACTTCATATAAAATAAAAGGCTGTGGACTAACTTCCATCTCCACTCAACAAATGGCTTTCTCAAACTTTTTATTTGTTTGAACCCAAATTGAGCAATACTATTTTTTATTTTTTTTTGCAATTTATGCTTATATTGTGGCGAGAATACTTTTTGTGATATATTTAGCAGCTTCTGTGTTGGACTGTGACCCTGCAAACATAAATGTGTTTGGAATCAGGTCACATTCTACAAACATAACACAAAAGAATCTCCAAACCAGCAGAAAGTAAATAGAGCCCATACCACAAACCACAGCTTCACAGCCAACTACACTGAAGTACTCTTCCAATACCGTTAACGGCTGATAACACTGGAGCATTTACCACTGTGTCAAGTATTGATGAGCAGTCACTGCAGTCAGGCTGTATAGACATACGCTCACTAATTCCATGACATTCTCACTAACAGCATCAGCCTCAGGCCATGTCTATAATAGGGCTTAATGTATACTTTCCAATACACATGTAGCATCTAGCCCAATGTCTATTTTAACACAGCAACCATGTTTATAGTCTAGTGATAAAAATGATTGGCTTAGTCTAGGAGTAAAAAGAATTTTATTGTAAAAAAAAAAAAAAAAATCTTCACATTTCATCAGACAGTACAGTATAGTTCATATGACTTTGCTCTTCAAACCTGATTCTACAGTTGTCTGTATGCAGCATGTACGAACAGGCTCCAAGCTGATGTATATATGTATATTAAATGATTTTTTTTTAAGAGCTGGGAGCAAATGGAGGAGGAGAACAGGTCATGTTGAGTGGCAAAGTGGAGGGAAGCTTTTAGAAGGCAAACTTAACAGCCCTCAACAGTGTGACCTCATAGGAGAAAGTGCACAATGGATTTCCTCATTCCTAGACAGTGGACAGCTGACCTTGAGGGGCGGCCCAAAATGGATTCAACGGAGGTCAACATCCCTGTAGAAACCTCCTAACAAAACATGACATGAATATCTGTGGACTCATAAAATGTGACGTCTGCATTTGGGTTAAGCAGAGTCTATAGAAGCTCATCTATAGTGAGTTTTTTGTTACCAAATTTGTGAAGCTTACAGACCACAACCATTACCAGTAGGTACAATGATTATAAAAGAGTGAGACTTTTGTCTGGGATGAGCTCTATACTGGTAAAATACAACTGTGCAATGCTTTATATTTACTAACAATACCTTTTTTCGACATCTATTACTAATTTTGCAACAACATTGTCGGTCTTTTGCATCATGTGAGCCACTATTTTCAAACATTTTCACTGATAACGTCTATCCAAGCCTATGCAGGTCAAAGAATTAGCTGGTGCTAGATTGTAATGCTGAAGAACCACAGAGGTTCATTCAGCATTACTGGAAGACATATTTTGTCAGATAGTTTTCATTGTTACACTTAAACACAGCTTTACAAAGGCATGTCTTTGAAGATAGTGGGTATGCTAAAAGCAGGCAGAGCTGTCAATCACACCATTGTGAGGCAATGTGTGTTAACTGACCTACTGTATCAATGCACTGATCTACAGATGGACCCAACAAAATGTGTTCATACAAAACCAGTGAGACTAGGGAGTCTAAATGGTCACTTATCACAGCAATATGCACAGCTTCGCCGGAGTATACTTATCAGCTCAATTAGGCTGTTTAATTGGACCTCTGTGACTCCATATTATTGAGTCACTTGGGAACAGCTACCTTACACATAAACACAAGTCAGAGGGAAAAAAAATCTCAACTTGTAAAACTGTGCTTTCCTAGGAGCAAATGAATGCATCAGAAGCTAGGGTAGTGTTAAGCTTTTTCCCTTTTTTTTCCTGTCTATGCGAGTGGCAACCGATAAACAAGTACAGCCGCTGGCAGAGTGGAATGAACCATGTACGATCTTGTGTTTATCAATTATATGAATGTCATATATTTTCTCATTTGTTAATTTGTTATTGTGACGACTCTGTTTCAGCACACAGCGGTAACTCAGCTGCTTGGTATGTTAGCTCTACTTCTTCTCCCAGTTGGACAAAAAGGTTTGCCTGGATTTTAAAAGGCTGATTATAGTAATAAAAGTAATTACTTGAATTTCTTTAGAGTTACGAAAATGTATTGAATGGCAGAGGTGCTTCTTAAAGACAACCCGCACTTCTGCATTGGCCATCCAAGCTAGCTAGTGGTGATTTAGTCCAACCCTCCTTAGTGCCCTTGACAAAACATACTGTAAAGCATTGTAGACAGCAGCTGACCTTCTACTTTGTGAATGGTCTGCAGACAAAGACATTCAGTTCAGTCAATCAGCATTCCACCACTGAAAGGATGTCTGGATGCACACTCCTGACATCCTGCATGCTTCCTCAAACGCTTCCTCCCTTCCTTCCTTCCTTCCTCCCTCCACTGCCCCTGACTCACCTCTTCCTTCCTCTATTGCTGCCTCCTTTCCTCATACATCTTTAAGCTCTTCTTGATGAACGTCACCACCTTGCCATTAAGTCGCCTACAGCGCAGGATAGGACACAAACAGCTCCTGAAAGTGAACATCTAAAACACACTCAGAGTTATCCTCAAACATTCTTTGTCCTTAAAAGGCCAGGTTAAAACGATAAAAGTCAATTAATACACATATTCCAATGAGGATGGCTTTATGGGCCTTCTCTAAGATTTACACCTGGTGGATATTGGTGCCAAGGCAAAATGCAATGCAGACTATTGCAGACTAATGCTTTTTTTCAGTCAGGACAAGGAGTGGACAGGAAAAGCACATTTGAATCAGAGGCCTGAAGGCATCTGGCTGTAACTGAGGTAATAAGAAGAAGGTATGGCCATTAATACTAATATGGCACTAACAGTGAGCAGTGAGAGGAAAAAAATACACATTGGTACTTCTGAGTATATTGATCCAACAAAGTCTAGTTTATTTGAAATTAGTCATTATTTATGTGAAATCCTTTTAGTTCAAGCAAATAAAAGGAATTACTGATTTACGACAGTTCTTAATTTTTCATCAATGTAAAATTATTAGTCTTTAGATATTTTTACACCAATAAATCATGAGTCCCAGTGTAATTCTGTTGTAAGGTGTACTACAAGGCACTAATATACCTACAGCTGAGTTTGGTAATAAATAAAAGTAAATAAATAAAACACAATCATGTTATTTTAGGGGTGGCATACAACAGTAGGTATTTAAAAGTAAATACTGAAAAAGTGTTAAAATTTGAATGTATAAAGTGGAGTATCACTAGCCTGACCAGTTCCTAAGAGAAGTGATCTGAAGGGGTCCGGACTTCATGCAGTGCTTTGTTTCTCTGTAAAATACCACAACCCTGTCCCACAATACATCAAGGTAAGGAAAAGTCCAAAAACCCAGCAGTGGCATTAATTATACATATCACAATGACATCTGAACAACAATCAAGTTCACCAAAAGCCCCTGATTGCTTTAGTTGTTTGAATACATTTACACAACTTTTTTGGCCAAGGGGAAATTCTAATTTTGCAGCCCAGTACAGTATAGTAATATCCAGTGCAAAAAAGGGATGCAACAATATGGCTATACCTCAGTTTTTACAGATTTCATTTGTTTGGACAAGGTTTTTGATTGTTTTTATAGCTACTGTATATGGATAGTGTTTCCAAAAGAAAAGATGATTCTAAGCCCTTGAAATGGTGGGGGATGGTGAATCTAAAAACTCACATGTATGCAGAAAATCAATCATAGCTAATGCAAAACCAAAAGAAAAATGTTATTCTCACATGCACATCAAAGCATGTGGGCTGTCCTGAAGGGTATGGTATAGCATAGAATTGCATAGTGTGGTATGGCGTAGCACAGTGAAATCTAAAGTAGCAGGAATACACTGTGTGTGAACATACTGTGCCATTCTTTGCCACATCAGACCTACTTTCTTTAGGTCAACATAGTTTATCTACAAACTATTCTGTACATTTCCTCATATAGCTCCACTAGAATAGGAATGACATAACTGTATAAATGTTATCAATGGGGTCCTCTCGGAACAAAACATTGCATTCGCTGTTACGTCAGACTAAATATCAAGTGCAGGAAAAAGCAAAACAAAAATTTCGAGAGCCACTCCACAACTGGGCCATTTCATTCTGGCACAAAGCTGGCACTAAACTGGAGAAGGTTCAGTGGTGGAAGCTGTATGCTGGAGCCGGATTTCTTCACATCTCTTCAAAAAGCAGAGAGGAAAACAGATGTTGCCGTATTTGCGCCCTTTTTCATCAGTGGAAATATGTGTTTGGGAATGGCCCCGCTCCCGCTGCGCCGTTCCTATAAAACAGCTTTTTAAACTTCACTCCCTCTTTCACAGGCCTGTTCTGGGGGACTAATACCTGATCACAAGCGACGGGACGTTTTGGCGAAGTGATTGGATCGAGTCCATAATGAATTCTCTGTCCCGCCTCTGTGGTCCCGCTCGGTAATCTGTGCATGTGGAGGATTGGACAGTAATCTGGATAGAAGGAGGAGAGGGAGGCAATCCAAACTCTCATTATCAGAACGTTTCCAGGCTCAGGGCTAAAAGTACAGTGTGCAGGGGTCGTGTACACACAGCTAAACTCCCTGTGGCGTTGGGACCAGACTAAACTATTCAAACTCCCAACAAAACTTAACAGATGACATTTTCAAGGATAGAAATCTAAATGAACAAATGATCTCAATGAACAACGAGCACTACAGGGAGGTTGTATCAGTATAAAAGCCATTTCCTGGTATCTAATAAAGGCAGCAATTTTCAGTAGCACAGACGGAAGTGAAAGGGAAACTCAGGAAGTGAAAGCTTATGCTGACATATGACGATGACATGTTGCCAGTGGTCGATGCTGAGAGCTACAAAGATGATGCTATGGATATCACAGCCATTGTATACTATATTGATCTGGTTCAGGCAAATTTTCCATTGATAACAGTATGACAGTCATCCACAGTTCAGACACTTGAATTCAGCCATTTCTTAGTAACTTCCTTCTGAGCTGCTCAAACTAAGCATATCAATAAATGTGTCCAGTGAATACAAAATTGTGGCCAACTCAGAGTGAATTTTGTACAGGTGTAAAAAGTATCAACATTGGCAATTTCAGATGAATTACATTAAAGTGTCACTACAATGCAAAGAATTAATGCACAAAACCTATTTTAAGTCAACAATCTATTCCACTACATTTTTCCAGATTTCATAAACTAATCAGAGTCAGAGTCAATGTATCATAAGGTTCAGTGGACAGTGTATAGAGAAATCTTGTCATTTGAATCCCACCTACAACCAGTGTTATTTAACTGGCGTAGCCCTTGTTTCATTTCTGGATTTGACTGATTTAGTCCTGGTCTCAACATGGTTTCAGTCCTAGTTTATTCATATTTAGGTATATACATCATCATGCATCTCATTTATCAGGTATGACGTTTCACTGTGGAAAAATAGTCATGTCATGTTGTGTGTAAGCCAACGTAAACAGAACAAACCAAACATAAGAGAATTTGCCGATACAGTTTTTAATCCAGATTCTCCACAGTCCACGTTTCCCATTGTCTCCTCATACACTAGAAATGTCTAGTTTACGTGCCTAACTTTTTCTGCCACTGTGACAGTGCAACTTCACTGTGTGCACCACGCTGCCTCAAGGGCTGACGGGAGCTTTGCGATAAATAGCCTCTTCCCATTCATACAGACAAGAGTATCAAAAGAGAAAGTTAAAACGCCTTTTACAACAAAGCGTCACCATGAAGGTCTGGGTACGGTGAAACTGGCGCGTATTCAAAACACGACTAGGTAAAGTTTACGAGCGGCACCTGAAGGCAGCATTATCCTACAGCAGTACACCGTCGCCGTGATGCGTGCTGGGAGCTCGCTCATCCAAAAATCACCGTCATTTCACTGCTGCACACACACTTAGCCGTCCGCCCACTCACTCCACACTCGCAACAAACACCCCACGCTTCGTGCCACTAAGGAGAAAAGGCCACAGCTTCACATTTAAACTCCACTCACCGTTTGTTGTCTGCTTTTTGACAGTTTGTCAGGAGTCTCCCAGCGTCGCTGTCACCGCTACGATCCGCCCACCCGAGAGTGCTCTCCTCTGGTAACCCTCCCTCCCCCGCGGAAAGCTCTGAGCCAATCACAAGGCGGAAAAACTGATTGGCTGTCGTTCTAGCCAATGGGAATGAAAGCAAGTGCAGAGTGTCAGGAGTGGTGTCCAATCACAGCGTCTGGGTCTCATACAGGCTTTTCATCGTCACCGTGTGCCCTTTTGACAGACACCTTGGACACACAATGGAGACGTTTGACTCCTTTTACGGGACGGTGCCGGTCCAATCGCCGGAGGGAACGGGCTCAGAGCACGGCCACGGCCCAGGAAGACGCCCTTGTTCCGCCCAGACAACTGGAATGTCACTGGGATGTCAGGAATTAGGCGGAACAGACAGAGAGTAGTTGCTGAAAAGATTACTTATTACAGCTTTATAGGTTGTAACCAGTTAGCAAACATCAAGCTAACAAGCGTGTTCCCTGCCATAATGGGGCAATAATGAAAAGACGGTGAAGAGGCTGCAAAATGTCAAGAGCAGTAGAACTTCAAAATGCTACGTCATGGAGTCTACGGTGGGTCTGTGGGGACATCTTGTGGTACACTTTTGTAATTACAGGCGTCTCGTAAGGGATAGTGTGCCTGTAAAAAGGATTTGAATTAATGTGATTCATGTTGATTTAAAGTTGAGCTTTACTTTTTTGGCCAGTCTTGGCAATATTGTTCGTATTTATTATTGCTAGTTCCTGTTGAAGTTTATAGTTATTTAGATTGATCTAGATTAAACTAATATCATTATTTTTGTTGATTGTTTATTTTAATGTGTATGGTGTATGATTAGGCTTACAATAGTGGAACATCAACAAATGAAAAATAATTTCGCCAGAAATCAATACAACACCAGTAAATAAGTGAAAAAATGTGAACTGATTATATTGATTAGCGTTAACTTTTTTATTATTAATATTTCACTTAAAATTAATGAAACTTTTGTACCATGTCTCAAAGTATATTTATTACCTAGTACTTTTCTTAGACAGTTGTTCCTGGAGCGCATTTGTAAATTACAGCTTTGTTTTTAGCCGATTACAGGTCAGACTGTGAACACTGGAGAAGGACCACTCAGGAATAGCCTCATGCTTAAAAATATAAGTGGACCAATCGTTATTGAGCTACAGACCTAAGGAACGCTTTTTTTCTTTTTCCCCCGGCTTTTTTTTTTTTTTTTGTTCCCCACCCCCCCCCCCCCCCAAAACCCCCCCCTTTTTTTCTTTTGGGGGGGGGTTTTTTTTCCCCCCCTTTTTTGTTGTTTGGTTCCCCCCCCCCCCCCCCCCCCCCGGGGGGGGGGGGCCCCCCCCCCCCCCCCCCCGCGTCTTTTTTTTTTTTTTTTTTTTTTGTCTCCCCCCCCCCCCCGGGGTGGTGGTTTTTTTTTATTTTTTTTTTTTTTTTTTTTTTTTTTTTTTTTTTTTTTTTTTTTCTCCCCCCCCCCCCCCCCCCGGGGGGGGGGGGGGGGCCCCCCCCCCCCCCCGTTTTGGGTGTGGGGTTTTTTTTTTCCTATATCAAGATTCAGCTTGCTCTCATCAGGGCTCATTCTATGAAACTAGTGCCATTTCCGACTGTAACATTTGATATAATACAAATAATGCAACAATTTTCCAAATATCAAATCTACTCATAAAGTGTTGTTATTGACATGATTTATTTTAAGCATTTTGTAAACTTTTTCATGTATCATTACTCGCTTCTCCCCTGCATCATGCAAAATATAAAGATTATATTTTGATATAAACCTTATTTGAATAATTAGGCTGTATTTCCTATTCTACAGAAAGCTATGATCTGAAAATAATTTTCTAATTATTGTATTTTGTGTGTGCATAGGTTACTATCTCATCACACAATTGTATTTGCACTAAAAAAAAATTATGATATTTTTTCCTATCAAAGAAAAATGTAATGAAGGAGAAATATTGAAAAATTTGAGGTTGCATATGCAAAAGTCAAATTTAACCATAATTATGTAATAAATCAATTACACACTGTTATTTGCTTTCAAAGAGGTTTATTGAAAGAAACATTTTTGAAATTTTATAAAGTTCAACCATTGATAATGCTATCACACAATCAGAACCTGGAGCATCACCTTTTCCTTCTCTAACATTTATCTGATATGAATATGAATCATAAACCTTCACTGGACAACCCGTATCACAGTAAATATTCCACATTGCTCTGCCTTGTTGGGATGGGCACAGATTCACAATTTGCTATTGTTAAACATCTGAGAGCAGCTGCCCACACGGCATCTTCTGCAAATACATAAGATATACCATTAGAAAATATAATAACATAATAACATAGCCAGTCATCTTTTCTTTTCTTTTTTTTTTTTTTTTTTTTTTTTGAACTATACAAAGAATGTTATCTTTGTATTTCTATGGGGAAGCACCAATGGATTCAGACTGAAAAGCCGATGTTATGCCAAGTCAAACAGATTTTGAATGTAAATTAATGGGGATCAATAAATGATTGTTTTATTATCTTTATGTTCCTGTGTTTCCTATATATGTTGTTTGTCAAACTGAAAGATATTTAATTCCAAGAAAAGCCATCATTTTTGAAAAGACAGCAACATACAACCTTAAAATAGTTGTTGCGTGTTTAGCATTTATTTCCAATATGGTGCCAATAGGTCAGGTGCACATTGACCTTTATGCATGTTATCTTTTGTTTTACTTGTTCCACGTGATTGCCTCTAACCTGTGTGTGGTGTCAATTCATTGACAAAGGGACAAAACATCCTTACCTTCAAACCTACATCCAGATACCTTTGTTGAAACCTTTTCTTATCTATGTTTCAAGGTAGCAAAAAAAAGTGTTCTATTTTACTACATGTTTCAATGTGCCTACTGTATAATTTAAATATTACTATAAATCTGTCTTTTTCAGTCACTGAGGTCATGTGAGGGTGACACAGTGTCATCAGTATGAGATTTGTGTTGTCCATAAATTAGCATATTTCTGCAACCTTTAAAGGCAATGGCTTTTTTGGCGTCAGAAATTATGTTTTATTTGACAAACATCATAAAGTGAGAATGACAGCATGACAGGGACTTTGGTACTCTATAAACTGCCTCTGAATGCAGTTCCATAGACAACCAATCAGATAAATGAAGTATTGCATTGTAAACACACGGTCACCATTGGTCTGAGATGTTTTCTACCATCGAAGCAAGCGACTCAAGACCCATTTGACTTCGTAAAATGAATGGGTGCGACTAGCCAGGCTAAATTCCTTGTGCACTATAACAGAACATGTGTTCCAAAACTGCACTTAATATCTGTATCCCATCCCAAATTTTACCAGCACAACTTGGAATATACTCCTGATGCACTTGATTTAACTCACTGCTTAAGGTAAAGACCCCAGAAGGTAAATCAAGTGCTTCTTTTGTAACAGTTGCCACACATGCATCACTCTGTTACAACCAACATTAGAATATTATATCAGCTAGGACCACTATATTTGCAGCTATTCCTTTCTTCCTTGAGCTGGAAGTAGAATGTATATATATATATTTATATATATATATATATATAATATGTTTTATATAAATAGGACACTCCCGTAACCCGGAAGAATTCAGTGTTTCACTCTACACACAGTTTGCAAGCATACAGCAAAAATGCGCTGCGTCGCACGTTGAACCGTCTCATCACTTGGACGATTCTCTGTGCAGCATGCAAGTAAAAATGTGCACAATATTAAAAGCCTTCACTCTCATTGCTGTCTTTCACAGATCCTCTTTTGTCATCTTTTTTTTTTTTCAACAAGGTGATCATTTAATAAGAAAGTAGAGCAGACTTTATTTAGTATATTTACTCTATAGTATTCTGCATTTCAAAGCATGCCAAAGAAATGTTCAGTTTCTGCATAGTGCTGGCTATACGATGCCAAAGACTTTGATTCCTTTACAAGTAGTAGTAGAAGTCGGTATATGTACAGGCAAGGAGTGACAGCAGATCCAGTGTTGTGTAAACGGTACCAAACCCCCCCTCCCCGAGTGCTCAAAATATCTACAAATTCAGGACCCAAGTCTGTCATAGAAAGGACAGAGCTAAGAAAAAAGAAACAGCCCTGCAGTATGGAAGAGCCATTAAGGGAGGTGCGTGAAGCTGAGATTTTGTTTTAATTCAAAGGGAGAATACGCAGCCACTCCTCACCCCCATGGATGCAAACCAACTCAGTCAAAGTGCATCCTACTCTTTGAATATGCAGTGTGTGTTATGTAAATGTACTCTAGCCTTGAGTGTCTCAGTAAATGTCACGTTACAGTCGAATAAGAGTTGACAAAATCCACATTCGAGATCTGAGGTCATAGTTCTTGAATGTATAATACAGCTCAGGCCACTAGGTGACTGTTGTCGGACACAGAGAAAACACTCGCTACAGGACACGGGACGACGACAAGGGCCCCTTTGGATGATCACTGGGTATTTCTTCTTATTACAACCTGACCAAAGAGGCAGGCTGATGAGTGTGGGTGTGTCAACATAGCAAATCAAATAAAGGGCCTGTGAAATGAGCAGTAGCAGGGGATTTGAGAGATTTGGTCGGGGTCAGCTTATTATCCGTTGGACATCCATTTACTTATCATGGAACAATGAAAAAAAGGGATTCTAGCAACTGGACTACAGTATATTCTGTCAAAATGCAATCAAATGAATTGCTGGGAAAGAGTTCGTTTTCCTGCAATCATTTTTTGACAGGTCATGCTGTTAGTGATTTGTGATGTATGGTCCAAAAATGTGAAGGATTTGTGTAAATTTAATACATTTGAAAACTTGTGGTGCTATACATCTCCTGGGCGTTGTTTTAAACTTCAATTTTATTTGTGTCAGAGACATACCATACACTTGTTGCTAGAATCCCCTTTGACAGTGAACACCTCATCCAGACCACTTTTATCATTGTCCCACAGTTTTGATGTAGCACAAGTTTAGTTATAAATTCACAAATAATTCAGTTCAGATTGGGCTGCAGTCAGACATTCTTCTTTTTATGTAAAAGTACATAAGGGTTGAATTACATTACCACTTGCTTTGGTTCCGTTCTAAAGTGCGTGATGGCAACATGACTGCCCTATTACTGACGACAACAGGCCAGGTGAACATGTATGTGCTCCATGTGGGTCGGAAGTGACTCTGAAATAATGATTGTAAATTCATAAATAAAAAGAGTGTAATGAAACAGAACCCGAGACAAAATCATATAAGATACAATCCACAGACAAAATATAATATCTCTACAACCAAATACATAAATAAAATAGCTTCGACCAGCAAGCAGTAAAATACAATCTTCACAAGTCTGCATTAAAGGGGAATTCAGTTAACAGTTTGAGAAGCTTAAGAGTTACTGCAAACACTGTCCACTGTGTTATTATTTTTGGAGTGCTGAGACGGAGAAGAATGAACTCTATGACATCGGCAACACATTCCTGAGTCTCTTCACACGTGCACTGTCAGACGATTAAAGTGCTGCAAATACACAAAAGCGGTTAAGCTGCTACAAGTCTTAACTCTTTTAAAGGACTATTGCACTTCTACAGGCCTCCCTCCTCCGTCCGAAAGGGTCTGCATTAACTTAAGCGTCAGGGAAGACTTTTTAAAGATGTCATAGGTTCCACTGTCCTTCATCTAGACAACTCAAACATTATTATTGGAATTTTTGGCCTATTTTTGTGTTTATTGTCATGTACAATAGGGGCCCCAACAGTGGCATTGCTTCTCTATATCCACTCAGTGCATCAGTGCACCTTTTGTCAAATCCCAGGGAAGAATAAAACCCTACTAATGAATGTGTATGCATGGTATTGCAAGTGTAACAATAAATCAAATGATTTAAAAGTGGCCATTGAGTTATAGTTATATTTTTCAAAAGATTCTGTATAAGAGGGAGATTCCGAACTTTCAGTAGGAATATAAAAGTGGGGTTACAATATGTTACCACAGCCCGATGTTCCTACATTTCTAAGATTTTTTTTTTGTCTGTGTGCACGTCTAGAAGCAGGATTATGCAAAAACTACTGCTTCAATTTGTGGGTTAGGAAGCATAGAACTGGGTTAAGGTAGGGTTAGGCAGTGGGAACATAGAGCCTTGGGAACATAGGGCTGTGGGGCCATAGACATGCTTCCAAAAAAAGGCTACTCTATCATACTGAACGCCCACATCGTCCCTTAAATTGTCCCTATTTCACGCTTAATAATTCCAAATGTACTAGAAATAAGATCTAGTTGTTGTAGCTGCCAACATGGCTGACTCACTCTTTACCCGGCCCTATTCCTAAGCCCTCAACCTGATTCCAGTGAGTAAAATGCTACATGCTATAGCTAAGTTAGTAGCTATAGTAGTAGCATTTTGGTTTTAAATTTAGAGGCAAGGAGTATGACAGTAGCAATGTTAGCTGTAGCGCGAGAGTAACGCTAACAGCTTGTGAAGCACTGCAGAAACATTAAAGCAATGGCAGAACATGTTGTTAATGGTGTGCTTAACTACACTATCACTGTATGAGTACTTCAAATTCATAAATACCAAGTAGCCTTCTGATATGAGCGTAATAATGGCAAACCATAAACAGGTTTAAGTGCCATGTGGATTTTAAAGGTCTTTGTTTTCAGTTAGCTATTTACGCTTCAGTAGCATTTAAGTACCATTTGCTGTTAGCTTTTCTTTTGTCATCTTTTTAGCAAACTTGCAGTGTAGTGATTGTAGTGCTCACATGACAGTATCATACAGGGTCAAACACTCAATGTCAGTACAGTACAACTTTTACTACAGTTACAGCAAGAATAATTACTTCTGTGCTTTATAAATCATGGTTTGAAGGTATTTCTTTAAAGCTATTTACTTTGTCACATCATTATTTGTTCCAAGGTGTGTGGTGACTGAGTGATAATCTTTAGATAGAAGACATGAGATGTTTTTAAAACTGTCCAAAAATGTCTGTTTAAATGGAAGTCAATGTGAACCCTGCTTCATTGGACCAAACCTTAACTTTTCAGGCTAGCCCCTTTTTTCTGTATTTGGGGAAGATGCTGAACTTGCGGAACACCTTGTTTGGAATCTCTTTCCCAAGACGAATCTCAGAAGATTTGAAATAAATAAAAAATTTCCTTACAAACCAAACATGAAGAAATCACTCAAAATAATATTAGTTTAAAAAACTGCAATCGCTACTCTATGAATTAACAAATCATTCCAAACTTTCAGTCTTTTTTCTTTGGATTTCTAAAAAATACTTATAACCACAAATTTAGGGAAATTTTTATATGGTAAAATAAATATGTTAGTAATTTGGGTTGGGGTGTTACTTGAGGTCAAAAGTGCATGTTTTAATCTATATATTTATAAATATATATTTTAAAGGGATTATCATCATATTTTAAGTTTAATGTACCTCCTTTATGAGCCAGTTGTGGATTTTGTCCTGAAATTGTGAATCTAGTGACCTTCCACACCTTGTGGCAGCCATGGTCTGCAGACTGAAAGCCAAGATAAGGACAAAAACACACAGAAAAAAGATTTGGACTTAGACGTACCATACACATAGAATAAGAACATAGCGCACTCATTTTCTTCCTCATGCCAGTGTTTGCATATTGTACTGTACATTGAATAATGGCGCATTCGGCTGGTCGTTGTAAACTGGCAAACTTGTGTATTACATATCACTTGACAGACGGGTACAGTATATACAAGGTAAAAGCATTCAGGATGCTTGCTCAGGTTTAAAAAGTAAGGACCAATGCAATCTGAGGTAGCAAATTTAACAAACATAAATCACTCTTTCAGGCATGTGCTTTGGAAAAGTCAAAGCAGGCCACTTTTACAACAACTGACCTCATCACTTCTTCTAAGAGCTTGGTTTTCCTAAAGGTTTAGCTCCAAATTAAAAAGCTTGAAGGTGCTATGTGGAACTTTCTGAACATTTTTGCAATTATTGTGTATTAAAATATGACTTGGGACTTGGGAATTACATATTTAACAGGCTACAGTTATATAGCCAGCTAATGTTGGCTTATAAATAGAGTACTTCAAAATTAAATAAAGGATTTTGTATGTGGTAGTTATAGTCGGTGTATTTGCCAGAGTCACACCAGCAACAACTATTACATAGAGCTTTTTAACAGTGCATTATGCCCTGGTCTAGCTAAATATTCTCTTCTTTCTATTCAGTTTCTCAATGTCTAATGTCCAAAGATTAACAGTTTGCCCCCAAGGTAATTTAAACTCAGTCTAAACTCAGCTCACTGGTTTGCTCGAAGATTGTTGGAGGAAGGACTACTGTCCAATATATACAGCAGTCAATGGTCAATATACAGTTTGGGGCACTACAGAGTGCTAAACAACAGTACATATTTCTAGGTGCATATGAGAATATCACTCTGCCTAACAGGTGGGAAATATTGTATAAATAAATGCACTCTAAAAAGCACTACATATCATTCTAAAAGAATATTCAGCTAATATGCTATTCACAACTACCACATGTACATCTATTATCACTTTAACAAGATAAATGTTCAGAATGGTCCACACAGAACCTTATGTCATATTCACTTTTGTTGCATTTTATTGTGGCAGAAGTTTGCCAGTTTACCTGTTTGTGACGCTGCCTAAGCATGCCATGTGTTCTTCAGTCACCAGCAAAGCTGTACAATGTCTATGATAGGGTCGCTGATATGTTCATTGAGAAAATTCATGGCTTTTAACCCTCCAGTTCCCACCCCTGAGGTGCAAAGCAGCCAATCCAGTGTGTGCTCTTGGGAAAGGGGCGGGCTTTGCATTAGCTCCACCTCTTTGGGGGGCAGGACTTCAGGGGGAAAGAACCAATGACAAAATGGGACAGCAGATTTCCTGTTAGACCAGCTAACACTACACTTCACCAACTAGTTTAATGAGTTCTTCGGAAGCGCCACGGACGTAAAGAATAATCTAGAATAATATCAATAGGATTTCAGTGCAAGACGTAAAATGGCTACTTGTTCAGTCGTTACTCAGTCCATCAGTGCCTGTTCTCATCCAACCGTGGATACAGCAGTAAAGGGATTCTTCTACGAGACAGCAGTTGTTTTTGTGAGCAGTTTCATACAGTAAGATGCAGAGCTTCTCCCTGCTCTCTGTGGATTTGGTTTAAAGTTGTACCATGGTGGAGCTGAAAAAGCTCCACATGTTTGGGAACAGAGGTGGATAAAGGAGACCTCCACCTCGCTCCTCTAGTGGCTTCTCCTGTTTGAAACTGTGTTGAGGTGAGTCTGAAGAGAACTGGTGCCCTAAAGGGTGTAGATACAGTAGGTGCCTCCTGGTGTCAACGAGTCATTGCTGGGAATGGAAGGACTGCAGCATTAAACATCTCCGTCACCCTTGCACTGTCCTCCCCATCCCGGGACCCTTAGCTGCCCCCCGGGTCCGAGCTGTGTCTCTGAGGTGTCCGTGAGTCCAGAGGCGTCTGTGGTTCCTGAAGGGACAGCCTCCGTTGGGTTTCGGGATCGAGAGAGGACACACAAACCGCTGGGTTGAACTCTAACCCTGCCCCCAGCTCCAGACCCAGACCTGAACTGGGACCAGATACTACCCCTCCTGCGCTGCCCAGGCTGAGCTCCAGACCCAGACTGTCCAATCCAGAGGGGCCTTGACTGCTGCTTATCACAGGGGTCTCCTGTTGCTTCAAGGAAAACTCTTCAAAGTCCTGCGACTCCAAGATCTGCACACAGAGAAGCAGAGAACAATGTAGGAGTAGGAACATTTAAATAATTACAATAAAACCAGTATTGCTATATATACAGTAATGTGATGTTTTTTTTAACGATATCCTTTCCAAACAAATTATAAGCCCCTTTTTGTGATATTAATAGGAAGTTTTCCCACTAATCTCATTTCATAAGCTGCGTGAGCATTTTGGCATCTTATATTAAGCAAACTACAATACATTTTAATGAACAATAGGGCATTAGCCACAAAAAAAAATCATTTTGGCAAATGGCCACCAACTGACAACACGCAGGTGATGTCAGTGAATGGTTAGAGACCATAAGCAAATAACGTTATTTTCAGTCCCTCTGTTAATACAAGCATTTTTGCTGCATCAGCTAAAGGCTAAGAAACTCATTGGCTACCTTGGACTATGTTATGTTGGACACAAAGTAAAATAATACCACTCAGAGGACCCAGAGTTAGGGTACATTAGTTTGCCATTACCCACCACTGGTCTGTGGAGAAAATCTGATTACTGTCACACACATCCACTGCAGTAGACATACTGTATTAATGGACAGTATTCTACCTGTGATAGTGAGGTCAAAGTGTCTGTCTCCAGAGGTGTAACAGGCTGAACCAGTCTCTCTCCTGGACCCGGTCCTGGTCCTGGACCAGGGTAGGGAGAGACCTGCCGAGGACACACAAGAATCAGTCAGATCCACTCAGACCTCTGCATTCTTTTTACCATCAACTATATGGCATCTTTAAATGTAATGAGTTTGAGGTAACACCATTAATTCTGACAGATGTATGAGCAGGTATCAATAGTTATTTATATGACATAGTGAGATAATTATCTTGTGCCAGAGCCAATCTGTTAAAAGAGCACTCAGTGGTTTCCATTGGACATCCATTTCAAGTTCATCCTCACTAGCTACTACTGGAAAACTTTTTAAATGAAACAGCTCTGGTATTCCAGACTTACTTTCTCAAAGAGAAACTTTTAAATTGCTTCCAACACAAGCCTATCAACTATCTGCCTGTTATATGTCCATGTTGTGTGCATTATTCTCTTGTGTGCGTTATTACCTGAGGTGGTGAGGAAACAGCACTGTATGCAGGAGGAACCAGGGCCATCTGTCTCTGCAGGAGCTGCATGATCGCTCCAATATCTGTTGACATGCGACTCTCTAACCTGTGTGGAGAAAGTATGAAACAATATTTGATGAAAGTCTTTACAAAATCAGGGTTCCCTCTCCTTTAGATGAGAAAAAGCAAAAAATAAGAAGCAAAGGTGTAGAATACTGCATCCTTATTTTTTCAGATTTTGTGATCTTTTCACGACTGGAAAAGTGTTAAAAAGAAGGCAACTGGACGTAGTTGGAAACAAAAGATGTTTCATCCATCATCCAAGGGACACTGTCAATTATAATTCTTTTAGAAGTGTCTTCTGTTTCCAAACCAGGTCCAGTTGCCTTCTTTTCAACACTTTAACGTTATGACTACCTGAATGACTGAACCTACACAGACGACTGGAAAAGTGGTTGACTATATTCCAGGTGTCCAATCTGTTAGATTTGTAACACAACCATCTGATGACAGTAGTGATGCTATTAGTTGATTGATTCATATATTGGGTCCCTCATTTATAAAAGTATAGTAACCATAAAGTAACATCAAGTATTAACTTCATTGTTTTACTTTGTTTTGCTTTGTTTTGCTTATGTTGCGTTTTCCATCCATCCTATCCAACAACTGCTGATGTAACAATAATTTACCCCAAGCAGTCAACTATTTATCTTATTAATAGGCCAGACTCTTGTCAGAAAATGGAAATAAATGTTTACTCTGTGCATCAGACTGCATACACACTAAAATAAATACTGTACACTTAGCATTTTTATAACATAAGCCATGCTGGGTCTTATATGTGAGCCTCAGTGCAGCTAATTAAGACGTACTTTGCTGATACACAATCCTTTTGCATTTAAATTTAACATTTCCCACAGAGACAAAGGTGCAAATGTTTTGGGAAAGTAAAAGTGCTTTAGCAAGTGATAATGGAATGGTATTTTTATTCTGTTAAGTGTAGCCAGACCTGTCCATTATCACTAACTCTCTGCCTCTACTGTCTGGATGCTGCTTAAAATTGTCAGGAAACTACTGGCTACATGTAAAGCTTTAGCATTAGCAGTTTGCAAAAAGTCGTGCACAATACCAAACGCAATCTCTTGGTCTCATCTGAGGAACTAATTGAAAAAAATGATGTGTACCTATGGATATATCAATACAATTTTTGGGGGAAATCTTTTATTTTGTCCTAATTGTGGAGCCACCAGTTTACCTGATGCAAATGAGCCTATTTATGGGGTTTACATGGATTTTATTGTGTTATTTAAACTTTTTTTCACATTCATGTAGGTATTTAGAAGCTGGTAACTGAAGTAACATAAGACACATCTTTTCTACTTTACTTTAAGGTTGAAAACAGTATCATGATACACATCCTAAATTGTGTTTCAGTTCAATTTAATGAGATCTAAATTTATGTCTATATCACCCAGTATTTGGAGATCTTCAAACACCCACGGGAGCCCCTGTCATGATTTATAGCTGTTAGAGGAATATCAGGACAGAGCAGGTGAACCCCGCTGAGCAGATGTCCAGTGTGTTCTACCTGTTGAGCTGTTTCTGCAGCAGGTCCAGCCGTGCGTCCAGCTGGCTGCGCTGCTGTCGGCTCAAGCTGTGCAGCGGCGTGTTCAGAGGAGGGGGAGAGGACAGACTACAGCTGGGCACCTCCTGGTACTGACCACCACTCCGACTCTCCCCCCAGAAACTGAAGATGTTGGAAACCCCTGAGAAAGCTCCTGGGAGACAAGAGCAGGACCAATTCAGAGCATACATGCAACTGCTGCAAAATAATGAGTTACAGGAGCAGGTGAATGCTGCTCGGCGTGTCGTACCTGACAGAGCGTTGCAGGTGTTTCCTGTCTTCGGATCCCCGTCAGCCTCGGTGTTCTCGTTGAAGTTTAAAGGTTTGGCCGGAGCGTGTGAATTCTCCAGCATCGGAGGAGGGGCAAGGCCTGTCACAACGGCTTCCTCCCCCTAGAAAAGACAACACACATTCAGGGAAATGATAGTATTTGATTCAAACTGGGATTAGACTGCAAAATGTTTCCAATTATGTAAAGGAATCTAACAGAAAAATATGTCCACTGCTTTAAATGTGGAGTTTGTAGTTTGAAGATGACTCTTTTCTGCAGCCTGTGAGCACCCGTAGCCTTGTTTCAAGTACGGTTCCGGTTAAGTTTCCGTTACCAAAAGGCATCTGAAGCATCTCTACCTTCAAAAGTACCTTATCACTCTTTGGAGTGTGTTGCAAACAGTGAAGCTAAACACACATTTTCTTTAACAGTGTATCATGTTCTTTATGTGTGTGATGATGTTCTTTTTTCAAGACATGTTAAAGGTGTTGTTTACTGTACAAAGCTAGTCTTGGCATTAAACTCAAGCCCTTAAATCTTAAATAGTGAGTTGCTAAAATGTAGGAAATTGGCAAAGCTCTATGAATTGAATGTTTCGAAAATATTCAATAAATGTGAAACAGTCTAATATTTACTGCAGCAATATATGGCCATAACTCCAGTCTCTCACATCATTCCACTCAAGGATTTACTCCCAATTATAAAAATGAATGTAAAGAGTGAACGTTTTTGTAAGTCGGCTTCAAATATGAGTTATATCTCAGTAGAAACACTTTTATTGCACTTCAGTGACACTATTCTGGATCCAGCACAGTGGAAACACAAGGCTTTGGAGACACCTTTACCAAAACAAACCGTACTGAACTGGCCTGTACCATTTCACACCAGTGGAAAT
This sequence comes from Rhyacichthys aspro, assembly GCA_036850595.1. Taxonomy (NCBI): domain Eukaryota; kingdom Metazoa; phylum Chordata; class Actinopteri; order Gobiiformes; family Rhyacichthyidae; genus Rhyacichthys; species Rhyacichthys aspro. The sequence goes on from CM072167.1 coordinate 4,325,806, forward strand.
AAGGCTTATAATTACCCTGCTGGGACACGCTATCGTCTGTTTTTTTTTTTAATCCAGTTTTACTAAAACATTTACACAGTGTACCTCTAATTCTTTCTCTATTCTATACGACAAATTAGTCTCAATTCAGTGGATTTCTGTTTTGTTTTCAGACTGCCCCTGGATGCAATTGGAGTCCAAACACATCCACTATGAGCTACTTAATGAGCCACTGCATAAAGCCCGCCCCATTTTAGAAATATGGTTACGACTAGAAAGGTTTCTTCCCAGTGGAATTAGCTGTGATTGGAAGGGAATTCAGACCCAATTCACTGAGACTTGTAGTATTTTGAATGAGTAAGGCTGACCAGTTTTACTTTAATTCAGATCCGACCATCAAAACATGCTAACCATTCATCTTAAGCTAAGCACTTAAGTCAAACAATTTTATTTAGTGATCTGCAGGAACCCTTAGCTAACAAGTTTACTCTACACAAATACTTTTAAAACTGCATTAGGTTTGACTGGCTATGCTTGTACACAGAAGTTATGAATTATGTGTTTCTATTTTACACACAGACAATGCATTTCCACATAGACAACAATGATAAACGAGAGGTCTGTGAAACTGCTGACAGTACACCTCCAACTGCAAAAAGCCCTCTTATTATTTCAATGGTAAAGATTCAGAACCTGACGAAGAATTCTATCATTAAAACATAATGCGCATGGGATGTAACAATAGCCGTGGGCGTTTTAAGCTGGAACACTGGTCCTCAGACTATTTTTGCCTGAAATCTGCTCTTATCTACGTAATTGCACCCATAGGCTTTTCTTCTGTCGAGGATGGCCTTTAAAAATAGCAAAGCAGTGGAGCAGTTCCAGACTATTCTTCATTCTGTGAGGGGATCGGCCTTGCTGTGCCAGCCCGGCGGTCGTACCTCATCTCCGCTGGAATGAGATGACACTGAGCTGCGATGAGCCTGCCACTGCCGCTTCGGTGCCGCCTCCTCCTGTTTTTGGTTGTTGGCCGTTTCCCTCTGTCTCCGTCGAACGGCCTTATGGGACTTTTTAATCTCCCCGGCGTCTGCGTCATCTGCACACATGTACGCGAGAGAGGCGTGAGTCCAAGGGAGGAGGACGGCCAAAAGTGTTCTGGCGCGGATATACTGTACAGTCGGGCTTTATTATGTGTCTTTAACATTCACACACTAGGTTTTGAGACTGAAAGAACTTTGCTGAAGGAAGAAGTACCTTTTTCCGTGCGTCTTCGGAATGATAACTTGCGCCTCCGTAATTTGTTGAAGCCGCCAGACTTGGACTCGTCACTGCTTGGAGAACCTGGGATCATGTTGGTCTGCAAGTGGGACAAAAAAGTTCAAGACTGCAGAGCCTTTATTGTTTGGAGACAACAATACGTGTTTCATTGAACGAAAGCACACTCATCAGCAAATTCTGCATGAATAAGATGATTTATGCCAACTGACTCCTCTGTGCTGTCAGTGAGTGGGCATAGAACATTGGCGTCACTTAATGCCTTGCCTTGTACAAAAAGCCAAACACTACATGGAGGAGCCAAAGTTACATATGAATGGTTTTAGGACCTGCACATTGCAAAAGCAGCAACATTTCAATTTAAAAGACAATGTCCTAAATTTTTATTGTTGCATTTAGTTTGACAGTTTATTCTCTAACAGTTTATTGTAACAGGAATCAAAAATTAGACCTTAAGACGTGATCTAGGCTTTAAAATTAAGGATTTTAATAGATGAGAATGATCAGCCAAGAGCAAGATATCCGCCAATCAGCTCGCTTTCGGTAAAAAGGAGCACTTCCATTGGTTGACACTGATGTCAAAGACAAAAGACAAAGTAAATAAACCAATGGTTTATTCCGTTCCAAAATACATCTAATTTTACCACATAACATCTCAAAAAAGATAAAAATAGAGAAATGGGCAGCAAATCAAACATATAATGATAAATGTTGGCAATGCTTCAATGCAATGGCAGAGATAAGTACAGGATTACTACAGTCTACAACAGTTTCAGGTAAGCTCTAAACTTTAAGCTTTAATGTAACGTATTAAAAGTTTGTGGTTTCAGACTGGAGCTTAAAATATGCTTTAAAATATGCTTAAAATATGCTTAAAATATGCGTTACCATTGTAGACATTATACTAATGAGTATAGCGTAAAGTAACACACATACGAATTCGTGCTGAAATGTAAAAATACATAAAACATCTTAGTTTAGTTTAGCTTCTTAGTATTCTGGCTCCATCTGCTAATGGTAAACAAAGCAGCAGCCAACATACTGGAACAGTGTAAAAAAAAAAAAGTGTTTTAACTTGTGCACTCATGAAGTTGAAAGTGAAATATGACTGCTACTGTTGCCGTGCTGGAACTTTAAGGTTGAATTAAGGGGAATTTTAAATCCTCTATTATTTTATGGCTATTTCAAAAGTAATGAAGTACTGCTGGTCATTATTTTTGTAGATTGTGAGCCCTGCAGGTTGAATCCATCTCTCTTTTTGTTATCTAAAGAGACACCTCGACCTAAGGATACTGTTCATATCCAAGTGGCACTCAGGAATGCTAATCTTTGACTCAATTATTCCATTTGTATGCCCATTGACTGTTATTAGCACGTGTAAAACAAACTTACATCTCGGAGGTTGAAAGTGATTTCCAGGTTGTTCCAGAAGTGGTCTGCAAACTCTGGATACATGTCCAGCACTTCCAGGACGTCCTCTCTCAGGATTTTATGGAGGTCGCAGTAGGTCAGAGCTCTCACGTCAGCGTTGGATTTGCCTGGTGTGGCGTAGAGGTTAATGGGCTCACCAAAGATGTCATTCTTACCTGAGAAAAATAGAAAATGATGTTAGAATGTATGTTCAGTGATCGTCTAAAAATGACAAATGAAAGTCTTGCCAAATAAGTATTGGTGTAGATCTTGAGACTAGTGTGGGCCTCATCATTCAATTAGACAGACTTTCACTCAGTCCTGTTTTAGACAAAGAGGACATTTAATTTTCCTTGTGTTGTTGTGATTGTGGGGGAAATATAAAAATGAAAAATATTATGTTATCCATAGGTTTCAACTAAGGAGGGACAATATAACATTTATCATGATCGAATAATTTTTCTTATGAGATACATAATTGAGATATTTGTTAATAAAGGCATTTTCCAGTGAAAAAGCACTGTTTTGGATAAAAACGTGGGAGTTATGGGCAAAAGAGGGATTAAGCAATTCAATTCAATTCTTTGTTGTCATTGCTAAAAATATCAATGAGAAAAATTAGAGCATCAATCCCCAAAAGCATAGAATAAAAATTATTTATTTATTATTATTTACACATAAAATCTACTTTTTGTTAGTCTTCAGCTATTTTTCCACTACATTTTCTTTTACAGATACCATGATTTATTGTAAAATAATGTCTGCAAATGATATGATCATCATGGTGGACAGTGTATTGGGTATTGCACCACATGTTACCACCATGTCCACACCGAAAATAATCTTCTAACACATTAAAGCCACACTGTGACTTTTTCATTCTATAAAACTAAATCGGTAAAAAATGTAACCGTCGTCATTTTGATCCATGCACTAATCAGTTTAGATGTAGCACTCATTTTTACCAGAAGATGGCACTAACCACTAAAAAGTTTACAGTTGTGTCAAACAAAGTGGTTAGGGGCCGCAATAGTAAATAAGAATCATTTCAGGAGCCGAAGACTGTGACAAATCCAACTAAAACTTGTTTAAATCCAACTGAAACCTGTTCAAATCCAGCTAAAACCAGGTTAAATCTAACGAAAACATGTTCAAATCCAACTAAAATGTGTTCAAATCCAGCTAAAACCTATTGTTCCCTATTACATATCTGTAGAATAGTTAACTGCCTTTTGTAAAGTCCCATAAATGTTACCAACCAAATATATTAAAGGACCATATAAAACATTGCAAAAGGCCGCATTTGGCCCCCAGGCCTTGAGTTTGACAAGTGTGATCTACATCATTTACGTTGAAAGGTTCTTTACTCATTTATATTTAACTATTATCATGCTTCCAGCCAAATGAGTGCAGCCGTGAAAAGTCTTTCACCTAAGATGGCCACCACCACGTCTCCTCTGAGGATCTCTATGGAGCCCCTGGATATGAAGTAGAGCGCTGTGAGGACGTCCCCCGCGTGCACCAGCGTGTCACCCGGCGGGGCGTGGGTGGTCTTAAACTTCATGGCCAGCGCTCGGAGGCAGCCCTTGGTGGAGCCTTTGAACGCCTTACAGTTCTGCAGCAGAGTGCGATTCAGGTGGAGACAGATATCGGCCTGGAGACACTCTGGGAAGCCTTTGAGCACCTGGGGACGAGGAGGGAGAGGGGACAGAGGAGAGGATGATGGGACAGAGAGAGAAAAGGGGTGAATTGATAGAGAAAGGTTACGTCAGTATTAACAGAGTGGTGTTAGCAGGGATTGAGCGATGCTTTTAAACATGAGGCTAATGTCAGGTAAATGTCACCGATTATTAAGGCTTTCAAAGCAATAATATAAAAGTGGAACAGTTAATGTCTTTATTGCATTTGTCCTGAACAGTAACAGGACATGAGCCTTTTACTGAAGAAATGACACCGTCTATATTTATCACTTCAGTTTCACTTTTATGACTTTCACCTTTAAGACAATGAGCTATAACTACATAACTTTATAACTGTGGGCTAAAGATGGACCTTGTCTTGAAAAAGCTAAGGTGGTCAATGGATAAAACCTAAATGGCATGTTACAAATGTGACTTGCAATGAAAATATTTTTAAATAGTCTCTTGGTAGGTGTGTCAGTCCAGGAAAATGGGAGAAAAAGTCCACATTATACAACAATTACTTTATTCATCCTCTACACTGTATTCCTACATTCATGTAATGCATGCAGCAAAGGCCTCGACCTCTTTTTTTTTTTTTTCCTGCCATAACATCCAAATATGTTCTGTATTACTGTATAAGGTAATATATAGCTCAAATGACTGTTAACATAAACAGTCATCTTTTATTCCCACTTCATGTGCAGAAACACACATCCAAAATGCAATAATACATTGTTTCTGTATTCATGGATTTGTGCAATACTTCCCATACATGTAATATCAACCCCCTTTATGTAAATCTGAGTACACTTTGCATTGAACTTTTTACTCCTTTATTTACTTATTTTGCTTTTGTTACACTATTTTTTGTAATTTTTTAGGTGATTTTCTACATTTTTCTATTCAATTGTAAGCATACACGTCTGTTTACTTTTAAACATCTTGTACTGTATCTTATTATATCTTATTGTATCAGAAAAGGAGTCACCAGCCTCATTTTCAAAACTTGAGACTTAACTCGAGTGCAAGCCTCAATGAATCAGACTTGTTTATTTTTAGACTCAGACTTGTGACTTGACTCGGACTTGTGAAATACTGACTCGGACTTGTGAAATACTGACTCAGACTTGGCTTCAGACTCTGGCACTTCAGGCTTCTTGTATGTTATTGTAGTATACCTTATCAGATCTTATTCTTTTGTATCTAATCTCTATATCTCATCTTTTTCTTCTCACATCGGACTTTTTCTTATCGGATGTTATCTGCACGGTTTTATGTCTTATATGACCTTTATAAAACTTTTGTGTGAGATTTGGGATCCACACTCTTGTTCGGCTTTGCTTCATTCTTGCATTTAAACTTTATAAACGTGGGCCTGGTGTACTTGTAAAATCCATAACAAATAAAACTAAAATCGATCAAAAAACTAATAAAGTTTAACATTTATTTAAGCAAAGGTATTTCAAATCAGACCAGAAGTGGGGTCCATTGTGTGTTATTAATATTAAGGATTGGTGAAACTTTAATGAGTCCACTGGAAACATGAACACCACTCTTTCAAGCAGCATCAGAGTTTCTTTCCTAAGTCTCGGGCTGAGTGCACACAACAGAACTCCACAGTCTCTAATACACCCACACGTTTCTCTCCCTGTCTGTCCGTTTGAAGTTGCACTGACTTCTCTTAACTCTCCACTGGCCGCTGTCCATTTTTCTCTGCCATTTGTCTCAAGCCACTTTCATCTCCCTTGTTCTTACATCCGTTTCCATCAGTGTTTTCCTGCAACAGTGATTCCCTCCATTTCAAAGTCCAGAGTACTGCAGGAGTCGGGGCTATGGCCAATGTCCCATATACTGGTTCCCGCTTTTATTTTATTTTTCAAGAGACTATAATAGAAGACCTTATTGCTCTGACCTTAAAAGGAAAGTTACACTCGAAAAAGAACAAGTGAAAAGTAAAGAAACAAAATGAACAAGGAGCAAATCAAACTAAAAGAAAGCAACACTCCATTTTTTTAGCTTTTGTTTCTTTGATCCATTTTTTTTGTCCAACGATATTGCTATCCACTCACAAAGGATCAGACAAATAGTACACAATAATACCCTGCAGCCATAAGCTGACACTAAATGTAAAAAGTCAGTAATGTTATTTATATTATAACATCAAATTTAACAAAACATCATTTTAGTCATGCTGCAATTTATGAGTACAAACCAATGTTTTGTTTTGTTTTTTTTTGCAATTGCAAGTAGTTTCCCAAACCTAAACCGACACAGAATATGTCGATGGCTTCTCATATGAAAAACCATAAGATACTGGGTTTTTTTAGAGGAACAATATCCTTGCATTGTTTTGTGTAGAGACCCACCACTGTGTTGATTGGGGGGAGCCAGGTAGCAGCCGTAATGTGCTGAAGTCAGACATTAGCTTCCAGCTGTACAAACGGCTCCTGTGGCTCTCTGTAATGGTTCATTTAGAGCTGTTTGAACCGCCCACTTCAAAAGTGTTTACTCTTAGGAGATACACTTATGGTCTACAGCTGTGGGGACTGTATACTAGTATGGATCTAGATAGGGCTAGGGTATGCTGTATTGTGATATCAAAACTATAAGAAAATGAAAGGATTGATGATTTATAGATGTAACATAAGGATCCTTTGTCCTGTGACTAAATCAAACATGGTGTTATGCAGGTTATTAGCCTGGTCTGTGTCATTAAATCAAACAAATGAGATAAAACAATGAACTAATAGTGAAAGATTATTCCGAAAGTGGAAATAAATCCTAAACTATCCACTTTTATATTGTGAAATATTAGTATTCCTACATTGCACATGCCATACACCGAAAGGATATGGGTTCGACTCCCAGCTCAGCTTCCTCAAAGTAATCCCCACTTATTATCTTAACAATAGTGATTCAGATTTTGACCATGGATCAGCCATTCTTGGCTTTAGGTATTTTCTGGGTATAACACACTGCCAGTTTTTTGTTTTTTTACCTCATCCCAAGCTCCAACACACTTCTCCAGAACCAGGTTGTGTCACAAGAAAGACACACAGGAAATGACAAATAATAATGAGTTACTTTTTTGGCTAAAAGGATATCAAAATGGACAAAAAACAACAACAAAAAACAACAAAAAACAAAAACAAAAAAACTAGTCATTAGTGCTATGTTTTGATCTATGAAATGTTTGAGCAGGGAAAATGAAAAAAAAAAAAGTTAGTTTACTAGTCTGCAAGTATGACCACATCTCTGTAGATTCCACACATGATAATTGTTGAGAATTTTTGTAAATCCTATGTTGCAAAGCAAAACTACAGGGAAAGTCTGTATTATAGCATTGCCTACATAACTGCTTAAATGAAAAAAAAAAAAAAAAACTTACAGCAAAATGTTGTAGTCTGAGGTCAAAGGTCAGTCTGAAGGATCTTGCTAAAACTCACCTCTCACTATCTTTCCTGTGACATCTAGAAGTCGTCCTCATCAGAGCAGCGTCATTACACTTTTATTATCTCGAATGAAGGAGACGGCAGTTGATTAAATCAGTTTTCGTCCCGAGGCAGACGTTGTAAAAGGCTCCACTCTATCGGAATGATCATTTCAGTAAACACTCGCTAATTCTGTCTGCTCACCGAGCCTTTGAGACGGACTCATGAAAACACCTTCCTGAAGAGGCTCATCACATTTGTCTGCTCTCCACTTGAATAACTCACTCATTACACTGAAATGAGTCTGGATTTAGATGATGGAGGATGGGATTGTGCACACATACAGGTTCAGTCTGGGTTTTCACCTAAGCTAATGAGCCACAGTCTCACTATGATGATACAAAACTGTCCTGGGGTTATGAGCAGAGGTGGGGAGTCAGTCAGTATATGGTTTGTCTTCCAAACAATATACAACTGAACCATGCTTTTCATTGTTTTAAACAAAACAGTGGATCATGGGGTAACTGCTGCTGCTGCTGCTTGTGACAAAACCTTAACAAAAACATTTGTCTCATTGTTTGCCTTAGTGTGAGGTGATCTCCAGGGTCCAGCCATTTATGCCACAGCGCTTCTTGGGTCTGTTCCTTGAGAAGGCACAGCACTGATAGGATTTCACTCAGGATTTCACTAAAGTACTGCTTCTGGATTGGTGTAAACAGTAAACAATGCAATTCACACCAAGATTCAGTCTTTCTTTTAAACTTTTTTTTTTAATTATTACTTTTTGGGGGTGATTTTTTTGCCTTTTTTGATGACAGACTAAAGATTAACATGAAACAGCAAGCTGGAATCTAATCTAATCTAGCAGTTGAGCCACTGAGGCATCCTTTCTTTGAAACTGTTGCTCGTCATTCTGCAAACGATGTGATCAGACAACAATATTTTGCAGCCTTCACACACTTTTCTGCCCCTACACCACGGACACATCAAACCTATACTTGAATCTGTGCAGTGACTCCAAAACAGCAAGTTAACAGCATTAATAATGGACAACATAAGATGAGGACCGTCTAGACTTGGGCTGGGATTTGACAACATCAACACTTCACATTTTGATGCACAAGTTTTCCCTCTGTCTCTGCAAACCTGAAAGCAAACTTATGTCACCTACAATGTATCCAAAATGGCTGTTTTTGTCATTCTTATTATTGAAGTGAATTTAAAAAAGACCTAAATAAACCATTAGTTGCCCAGGCAATTCAGGATGTCTCACCATCAAATAAAATCCAGATGAGTACATTTTCCAAAACATATTTTCTAGATGGCAGCATACAGTTTCACCTCAGCAAAAGTAGAAGATAATAGTAGTTTTTATAGACTTCCAATAAGTCATTATACCTCAGTCATTTTGTTGACTACTTTTGCTTCTATTTGATGAATTGTATTTTACGTAACAAGAATTACTTCAGCACAGATTTAGACTTTTCCATTTTTGCTTATGAGCACAAAAACCTGACTTTACTTTTAGCACTTAGCATTGTATAATAAGCAGTTAATGAAACCACCTCTGGGCACTAAGTTTCTTTCTAACCTTGGCTAAGTTTCCTAGCATCATTAATACAAATGTGCATTTTGTGAAGTCAGGTTTTGAGAGCTTTAACCAAGCCTTTTAGTGATATATTCTGCTAATGAGAACACACTAGGAACCCGCAAAACATAACTCCTGCAGCTACGCTCCACAGCTGCTGTATGCAAAGGGGCATAAAAGTGACTTACAGCCCCAAGCAGGATGTTAAGTGTTTGCATCAGCGGTTATGAAGCGGATGACATGTTTATAATGTGTGTGTTATAGAGTCACATATGAGTCAAGGCCTGCTGCCGCTGCACTGAAATATCAACATGTATAAGAAGATGTATAAGAAGAGAGGAGCACAGCTGGATGTTGACTTAGGAAGGTCAAGAGAAGGGTTAGGGTTAGTTAGCATATGTTGAGTGATTCAGTGTTTCTGTCATTGCTTAGTGTTCCTTCAGAAACTTATCTTCCACTTTATTCATGTGGTTCATAAACAGTCGGTAAAATACTGTTTAATTGCAACAGTAAATATCCGTAAAAGCCAAATTTGTGTCGCAAAAATGCACTAAACTGCTGTAAATCAAAACTTTAACATTTGTCGAAAATTACTGTATAATTAGTCTAAAATGTACTCACTTATTATTACATTGTAACCTCTTGTTCTTAAATCTTGTCTTAAAACAAATCTTTTCTCTGTTTTTCGTTTACATTTTATTTGGTTTTATTAATATTTTCCTTTTATGTTTTATTCATATTTTCTATTATTTCTTTCTTTCTTTATTTGTTTAAAGCTCTGTTGTTTTTTAAAAGCCTCTTAATATAAAATTTGATTGGCTACATTGTAGATCGGTTATGTGTTTGATTGGGTTGTGTTATTGTTGTGATATTGTTGTTCTGATTATTATTGTTCTTAGTGGTCATAGTAGTAGCCATTTTGAGGCGCTAGAGATCTATTAAGATTAGCACCTTCAGACAGTTGATGAGTTTTTATCCATATTCAATAAAAGAATTGAACTCTTAGTGAAGCCTCGGTCACATGGTGTGATTCTTTGTGATTGTGTTAACTTTTGTCATATTTATGTGCTTCACTTCTTTAACAAAAGAAGAGTGGACAAGCTTGTGTTGCACAGACTGAAGTATGACGTTAGCATATCTTTAGCTATTATTTAATATCGGTCGTAGCGCAGTGTAGATTGAAAAACTGAATGTGTAATTTTGTCACAACAGATTTAGTTATTTGTTGCAACAAAAAATAACATACAATGTGAAAGGGTCTATAGTCGTACAATACGGATACTATGGCCGGTTTTATTGTTATATAAAACTTGTGAATCACATTCTGTTAATTTAGTCTGTTTATTGTAACATTTTTAAAGCAACGCTGCAAAACTTTTATCCAGTAAAGGGCGCAGATACCCTCTAAAAACTAAATGCCACATTGATGGATGCTGTTTGTTTACAAGAGTAGTTTAGAGACTATCCAAGCAGCAAGTTTGGAAGTAAAAACATGTCTTCTGAAATGCAAAAGTCATTTTAGTGTGTTTTGTACAAATACAACTCTGCTAGTGTCCAGTGTTTTGGCTTATTTGCACAACCTCTATTTGAGTGAACTTAACTTTTAAGTTTTTTTTGTTGTTTTTTTTACTATTGTTTGCAGCACAATGTACTGTTGCAATTTACTGTTGCAATATGTATTTACTGTAATGTCTGTAACTGGTTCCCAACATTTTTTTTTTTGTTTGTTTTTTTAATCATTAAACTAACAATCTGTTGCATGTATCTTTGACAAATATTTGGATTATTTTTTGAATCCCATTATTTACGTAAGAACTTTTTTAATGGATATGTGGGCAGACAACACACAAAATCACAAAAACAAATGTTACAATCAATCAATCAATCAGTCAATCAATCATGTCACTCTTACGCATTCAAAATCCACACAGAAAGGCTGTTGCTAAACTACGTTTGAGCAGAGTTTACTAGCCTTCCTTTGAAAAAATTTAAAGTGCACACATAGACTCTGTATTATTGATAGACACTATATCAGGGCTAAAAATGAGGCATTTTTTCTGTTTATTCATACAATGATATTGTGTGTGTAAAATGGCAGTGGGAAAAATGCCTAACTTTAACAGAAATGTAGGGACAGCCATGTCTATCAGTAAAAATGTGTCTATGGGTGCACACGTTTCCACGCTCCAAACGCCCTGCTCTGGTCTGTCTACAGGTGTTTGTGTGTGTATGGTACTTACATTAGTCCTATTCTCCATGTTGTGGTTGGACCATGACCATGCATGATGAGACTTCCAATCATCCTATCAACGCACAACGCAGGCTCAACAATACTCCTCTAGCCTTTGTGTGTGTATCAATGCGTAGCACTCGCACTCGTTAACATTGAGGTCGGGACAGGGTGGGTGAGAACACACACGGGACGGGGCAAACATGGGCCACACTCACAGCGTTCATGTCGATGCCGTTGGTGTAGGACCAGGCGTGTTGGAAGTACTCCTCCAGCCTCTGCCGCAGTGGGTTGGGGATCTGGTGGAAACGGATGAACTCCCGCACCCGCAGCATTTGGGTGTGGTAGCGGGCCGTCCCGGAGTACAGCCGCTGGATGATGGCCGAGACGTTTCCAAAGATACTGGCGTACATCAGGGCTGGAAGACACAAAGACACATAGAGATATTCAGAACAGACGGTGCTGTAACTGTGGACTGCATTGGTATTATGTGCTTGTTTAGCATCAGAGAGGTGAGTCTAGGTGAGTGCATTGTAATAACGTTCTTCAAAACCATCTCAATCTGCTCTTTTAATTTATTTTTGTTACAAATGCTGCACATTCTCTTGACTGGCTAAACACAGCTTTCTTGACTTGTGTCCTTTAATACCTTTATATACTTTAAAACCACCCTCTGTAACATTTAGCCCATAAATATATTCTCAAAATCACTTTGATGGTTCTTAGACATGATATCAGTAGAATCACACCTATCTCATTAACACAGTACTTTAAGCTGAACAGAAACCTCCAAAAAACATTTCTGAAAACAAGCTCTTTTTGCCACACTTTCTGTCTAAACCGTCTCTACTTGTAAATAAAGATGGCGCTGATAAGTTACACAGAGTGGCATTAATACCTTAACTTTCCTGAGTATTTACTAGAACTTTTACAGTTGTGTAAGAGGGATGTACGATTGCACTTTAAATGGTATAAATCATTTATTTATGGTGATATATACACACTTTGTCACTGACATACTCCAAATAAAGAAAACTGAAATGGAAACTACACTGCACAGAGGATTTCCTTTTTCTAAAACGCTTATGGCACAGAATTTGGCTGAGAATGTCAAGGTTTATTAAGGAGATGCAAGAAATGTGATTGACTCATAGTGTTTGGGGGCGGGGCTTAGCATTAGTTCATTTCCCAGCAACATTTTCTTTCGGCTGCTCCTTTCAGTGTCACCAAAGCGAATCATCTAGAGGTTCACATATTAAGTCTGGCATAGGCTTCACACCAATCATTAATTCAGGCCACTTAAAAGTTACTCTATCTGCATGTTAATAATAGGTCAGGTCAGAACAGGGCTTCTAAAACCTAGCGTTCATCTAAATAAATACGCTTGAGCTTCAAGTTAGCACTGTGGCCCTTTGCAATGTTTAATATGGCCCTTCAATACATTTTGTAGGTGATATTTTTGGCACTAGGTTTTAATTGGATTTGAAAATGTTTTAGATGGAAATGATTTCTGCTGCAAGGATAAATAAAACCTGTTCAGATCTGACTAAAACCTGTCCAAATCCATCTAAAACCCATTCAAATTCAACTAAAACCTGTTGAAATCTGACTAAAACCTGTTCAAATCCAACGGAATTTCCATAAAGGTAGGAAATGACTGTTTATGTGATAGACTCAAATGAACATGAAATTTCACATTAAAAATTCAATAAAAGCTTCTAAATGTCACCATCTTCGGCCCCTGACAGGATTCTTATTAACTTTTGTGGCCCCTCATGACTTGATGTAGAGCAAGTAGCCATGGCCTTATAGCACCACATGGATAAAATACTAAGAAATAATAAATAAGTGACTTTCAGATCTCATTTGGTTCAACTTCAGAAGCACATCCTGAAAATGTCATAGAGCTGTTTCAACACACAGTACATTTATCTCGGTGTATTTGATGTTACATGTTTGCTGTTGCATCCCAAACCTTTACACACTGTGAAAATTGTCTCATCAACAGCAGCAGTTCATGTTTTCATCTCTCGAGGTCGCAGTGTTTTTGTGTCGTATCCTTCATAGTCCTCCCTGGTTTTGTCCTGTTGTCATGGTGGATCCTGCTGACCTTTGAGCCCCTGTCAGCTCCCATCAGTCCACACTAGCCTCTGTGTGAGTTATTGTCCATGTGTGTGACACTGGGAACGCTGCAATCTCTAGCTCAATCTGAACCCGTTTAAATTGTCACCGCCATTTACTGTTCTCCAAGGCTAGACACCAAGGTAAATGTGGTGGATTTTTGGGATTTAAAGGGTTAAATAATATCACTACATTAAACAAGACGTGACCGGATTCTTTGAACCTTCTTACTCTTCTTGTGTCTGATATTGGAGTAAATGACTGCAGAGGAAGGTGATAAGCAGAGGGGATATTACAACACGATGGATTTACTGAAGTACGACCGGGTGATATGATTAAATTCTGATCTATGCTGTGGAAAGTAGGCTTTAGTGTGTGAGAAAAGTTACTGACTTAAAAGGACTGGCTTAAACTGACACTACTAGACATACAATCTTCTCTGGAATGGGGAATAAAGTTAAAAAAACAAAAACAAAACAAAACAATAATGCTAATATCATGGGCTATTTTTTTTCAGCATTTGTTAAAACTTCAACAACAATCTTTTGATGTCGTATGATGTATGTTGCACGGTGAGGTCAAAGTGCAGCATAGGTTTTGATTAACCACAGGCAACTGGCAGCATTAAAGAAAGTAAACTTCAGTGGCTTTTGTGTGCTTCAGAAAAGAAAACATTCAGGGTAAAGCTTGAGTCTATGGCACAGATTTGTTTACTCACCCATCTACCCATCCAGCTAATGAAAGTATTATTTAATCTGTGTCTTTGATTCATTAGAGTATTATACTTCTGGCATAATACTCTGCACATACTCCTTATAGTTTCCTGCTCAGAGCGCAACATAAAAAGAGCTCAAAGCAAAAATGCCTTCCAAACCACTCACTCATCATTGTATTGTCATTACACTGTAGTTGTTCCTGTTATTCTACTTATGCTAATTATTATGGATTAATATGTAGGTATAACCAAGTCTTGCCAAACCTTTGTTTACATGTAAACAGAAACTGAAAAAAAATGTAATAAAGGCAATAAATCCCTCTTAATGTCATGCTTTTAAAAGAAAATAGGCCGTTTTTTGTTACAGTCTAATTTAAAGATGTGCCATGGTGCAGGAATAAAAAAGCTCATTTCAAAAATGTCAGCATTCTACCTGGTTTCTTTACTTACAGCCTATGAGCATGACGCAGATGGAGAAGATCTTCTCCGAGTTGGTGTTAGGAGACACATTTCCGAAGCCCACGCTGGTCAGACTGCTGAAGGTGAAGTACAGAGCCGTGACGTATTTGTCTTTGATGGAAGGACCTGAACCTGGAGAGAAAATTCAATATTCATATGTCAGTGGGATTGTTCCCGATGTCTGTGGATGTCTAGAATTACTATGGTTGATATGTACCTGGGATGGAACCGTTGTAGTGTTTCCCCAGTTGATCCCCCAGTGTGTGGAGCCAGCCTATTGAACCGTTCCTTTCAACGTTACCAATGGCATACCTGGAAAAACGACGTATTACATCCATTACATTTTTTAATTACAAATACAGGTGCTTGCATTTCAAAGTAAGATTTAACTTGAACTGGAACTTTAAAGACTTCTCAATTCTCATTCTTAGCACTCCAGAGTAAGGAAAAAGGAAATGAGAAAGCAGAAAAAGTAATTCAAAGGCAGGGTGCATTGAAGGCTTTTGATCCAACTTCAGTCAAAAACAGGCAATGTCAACTTGAGTGACATTCAAAAGAGTTTGTAAAAAGAGATCAAGTGAGTTTCGGAGTTGCAAAAAAGTTTAGGGCAAGCTGTTTGTTACATCTCTATGAGCCTTTTACCATAAAACATTAGTGGCAGGATCCACTATGATGATGATGGATTGACTCAAATCAGTTCATGTCCAAGTCTGAGTCACTAAAACAAACCAATATACAGTATGTTGTAGCAAAACTGACTCTATGATTTGGTTTTTAGTGCTATTTCATGACAAGATATTTAATGGGATGGTAATGAAGGAGATTATGTTACTGGGTGTCATGTCTAACACAACAGTTATAGATATATATTATATCCTTTGGAGGTTCTTCAGGTTGCAATGGCGCTGAGGCTGCTTTCAGTTTGGAATGAGCATTAATTCAAAAGTCTATGTGTCACAAAAAGTCAGAGTCAAGTCAACATGGCTTATGCTTGGCTTCAAGTTCTTAAAATGACACTCCATCAATAGTGTCCATCCTTAAGTATCCCATCTCTTCTGATGTTAAAAATCAACACAACCCTGTAGAGTGGCAGATTTCAGATCGGTGGACTATATGTGATTTCTACGATTGGCTAAATGTTTTCAAATTGCGTCAGTCCAGAGGCAGTTTATTTTGCGTATGTCAGGACTACCCCCCGAATTGGGCTTTTTAATTCTCATTTTTTGCAGTCTGGAATACGGAAAAATCTGAAAAAGTAATTCAAAGTGTCCAAAACCACTCTCTGGTCTAGTCATATGGTGTACTCTAAAGCAGTGGTGTCAAACTCAATGTGGTGAGGGGCCGCGATAGTTAAAAAGAATCAATTCATGGGCCGAAGGAGATAAAATTTATAATGTGTGATTTCATCTTCATTTGTGAACTTTTACTCCGATTTGAACAAGTTTTATTTGAACAGATTTTAACTGGATCTAAACAAGT
Organism: Rhyacichthys aspro; assembly: GCA_036850595.1. NCBI lineage: Eukaryota > Metazoa > Chordata > Actinopteri > Gobiiformes > Rhyacichthyidae > Rhyacichthys > Rhyacichthys aspro. The sequence goes on from CM072167.1 coordinate 4,342,175, forward strand.
TTTAGTTGGATTTCAATAGGATTTAGGTGAATTGGAACAGATTTTAGATGATTTCAAAATATTTCAGTTGGATTTGAAAAGGTTTTAGTCAGATTTGAACAGCTTTTAGTTGAATTTGAACAGGTTTTAGTTGGATTTGAACAGGATTTAGATAGATTTGAACAGATTTTAACTGGATCTAAAAAAGTTTTTGTTGGATTTGAACAAGATTTAGGTGAATTGGAACAGATTTTATTTTATTTGAAAAGATTTTAGTTGGATTTGAAAAGGTTTTAGTCAGATTTGAACAGCTTTTGGTTGGATTTTAACAGGTTTTAGTCTGATTTGAAAAGGGCTTAGTCTTTGTAGCAAAAATCAAAACCATCTAAAACCTGTTTAAATCCAAATAAAACCTTTTCAAACCTAGTGCCAAAATATAAACTACTAGATGTATTGAAGGGCCACATAAAACATTGCAAAGGGGCCGCATTTGGCCCCTGGACCTTGAGTTTGACATGTGTGCTCTAAAGTAATTATGCCATTTTGTAGCGGTGTTTGCTAACAGCTAGCCTAAGCTTGCATTGAAAAATATAGCACCTTCAATCTTGTGTCAGACCATATCATTTTTGATTTTTTAAATTTTGGCAATCGTGCAGAAGTATTACATTAAGTGAATTGTAAAAAGTGGAATCTATCATTGTCTGACTCATTGTAACCAACTCTTTAGTTTAATGAACAGTTGAGTTGTTTTTACCAGATGCAGGCGAGCCAGTGTGCGATGAGGGCGAAGGTGCACATGAGCAGGAAGAGCACCGCCGCACCGTACTCCGAGTAGCGGTCCAACTTCCTGGCTACACGGACCAATCGCAGGAGACGAGCGGTTTTCAGGAGACCAATCAAAGTCGTCGTCTGAGAGATTGGGACAGAAAGAAATACAGAAAAAAACACTGTTAAGCAAATTCCCCTGGCTCGTATCTCTCTATGTTCACAGCTGGCACATACACGGCCTTGTCCCGACATGACACACCGCTGTGGAGGCAGTAAATCCCACTCATTACAGCAGGCTGTCTACTAACACTGCTTTCGACTTGTGTTCAGCTGCCCCTCCGTGTCCACACAACAGATAAATAACAGGCCGATTACCGCGCTGGCAGCAGGCCCGGTCCTGCTCACTGTGACTGCCTGTCCACACTGTAAATAATAGCTGTCTGCTGAGGAAAATCTCCACTTTCTTGGCTGAGCGGACCCTTCTGGACAGCATAAATGAAATGAACCTTGGCAAAGCTTTCCCCCAGGCAGTATTTCTAAATGTTTCAAGTCTCGGTATCGATCATTCGGGCTCGGTGGGTGGTTTAATCTGGAATAAATAACTTTATTACTTACACAATTCCCATTACTTATAGACACATTTCACTCAGTCAATAAGATTACTCTGAGTGGAGATATTGTGTGCAGTGATTTTATCAACCTGGGACTCGCTGTTATTCATTCTCATTATGGGCAAGTTGCCTAAGAGAGCTATTGAAGCCTGCAGCTACTCACACTACTGCACCTAGGGCTTCATTTATAAAGATTACATATACACAAAATGTGGGCTGAAAGAGGCGTGCGTCATATTCCACACCAAAGTTATAAATGTGTTAAATTTATAAAATACGTCAAACTGTGTGTTGTGTTGTACAAAGCTTTGTGGCTACAGTTTTGGAGCTTATTTGGGTGCAATTTGGCTGTTTTTTGACAATACTTTTTTTTTTTTTTTCAAAGCCACAACATATTGTGCAAAAAAAGCTCAAAATCCAAAGTAAGATCACCCACCTCAGGCTAAATTAAGCCCTTTTTACACATGCAGTATTTCCCAATGTTCCAGAACAGTTTCATGTGTGAAAAGAGCCAGAACTGATTTCCCAGTAAATCTATACTGGCAATTTACCAGGTCAAGACCTAATAACATTGCAGAGAATTACTGCGAAGGCTGTGTCGTGAACGAATACAGTAACATTACCAGAAAGAGCATGTATTTATGTTATTACACGGACAACAATCTACATAAACTAATAGACCAGAAAGAGACAATAAAAAATAAATAAAAAAACTGAGCAATTAATTTGGACTCTCGATGCAGAGGGGTGTAAAATCTCCTGCTCTGACTGCACTCATTGAGAAGAGTAAGAACAATATACAGTTTTATGTCAGAGTCTCCAAAAGTCTCCAATAAGACCAGAAAAAGTCACTAGATCTGCTGCTAGCTGCAAAGTCTTTTGAAAAAGAGGGGTCTTAACACTTAACAGTCTTTTACATTACATCTGGCTTTGCTCTACCTTCTTCTTCATGTTGACTTTGTCAGTTTAGATGCTTCTGATTGCATTACTGTCCCCAACAGGTTGTTTTAGGAAATCGAATTTTCATGTTGTTGTTGTCACAGTGAAAACTACTGGTGATGCTGATTATGTGTTCAAGTTAGTTTACTAAAACCCATGTGTGAAAGGGGCTATAGATGCCTGTTCAAATTACCATATCATATACACTATATCAAATCTGTCTATAGCAGGGATGTCCAAACTATGGCCCAGGGGCCAAATGCGGCCCGCAGAGCAATTTTTTGATTTTTTAATTTTTCTGCATGTGACTCTACATAATCCAACTAAAAGAAAGCATTAATTGTGTAACAAGATATAATTCCACTTTTCTCTGTGGTTATAATATAGAGGGACACTAAGAAAAAAACCTGCAAGAACAAGTGTCCAGAAAATAGATACAACCGAAGGGGACGGTATTCATTTTTGATCATTATGTGGCCCTTAGTGAAAAACGTTTGAACGCCCCTGGTCTATAGGATGTATAGATGTAGTGTGAACATTTGACTGTGTTCTGTTGTATATAAATTCTCCCATCTGCTCCAGGTCATGTACCTCCTCTCCGTTCCGGTAAATGAGCAGGTCAAAGGGAATGGCGGCCACCATGTCGATGAGGAACCAGCCTTTGAAGTAGTGGACAGCGATCTTGATGGGATGGCTCACCACCTCGTCGTTGGAGTTCACGTAAGTCGTCCTGAGAGACAACAACACTTTAACACTTTAACCAAACGTCACCGCTGCTGTTTTATCTGTGTGACTGAGCGCTGACCTGAAGTTGATGAGGATGTCGATGATGAACATGATGTCCACGATCAGGTCGACCACGTTGAGCGGGGAGCAGGAGTAGCCGCAGCTCTGCATGGCTTGCTCTTCCTGCGAGAGAGGAAGCAGAAACGACAAGGGAATTAGAATCTTATTTGCTAAAAATAGTGCGAGGCCCGTTGTGAGAGCATATCTTCCAAAGGGATTAGCATTAGCGGTTTGAAAGTTCATTTGCATGTACGCGCATGAAAGTGACTCCGAATACAAGACACTGCTTTAACAGATACGGTATACTGCTATATTTAAAAACTGAGTACTTTTAAAGTGCTAGTATTACAGTAACAACAAATCCCTGTAAAAGCTAAAAAAAAAAAAAGTCAAAAGTTTTCCATAAACTGAAAAACAGTGTAAAACTATTTTTAATAAATGTATATACAGTTTGATGTAATAGGTCTTGTGCCATAAAAACAAGTTTCTGCAACAGAATAAGATGAAATTTACATTTGTGTTAAATCATAATAGGAATGTGTCCTGTATGGTGGCCCTAAGGAGAATCATCAAAATTGTTTTATTCACTAGAAAAATTACATGACTTTATTTTTTCATAGAAACTTTTGAATTGTGAGAGATGGGTTTCTTTCTTTCTTTTTTTTTTTTTTTTTTTTTTTAAATCCCCTGCTTTTTGCATATGATCTTGTAAGCATATGATTGGCCAAGCTTTTCTCTTCCTGAACAGAGTTAGAGAGTGCATAGTTCTCATCCTCTATAACACACAGTAGATGGCATCATAAAGCCTGTTTCTTTCCACAAATGATTGCTTTTACAATATATTATTAGGGATTTAAACCATTTTCCCCAAATAGAATAAAAAAAAAGAAATCAGGTACAGTCTTTTTAAGAGCTTAACAGGACTTTATTATTGGGGAATTTAATAGAGCTTAGTTTATAGCAGAGGCTAAATGGCCAATAACATGCTCGCATAAAAGGAGAGCCATTCCTATTGTTTGGTGAACAAAGCATCAATGTTAAACACTGATCTTACAGATAAAAGTGTAAAGTAAGCTCTCAACTTCAATGATGTTGCTGTGGTGATTTGGGTCAGAAAATCTCATAGAAACCATCTTGTTTGCAGTGCCACGTGAGTTAACTGGACCAAACCATGCCATACCGACCCAACTAGTTCGGCTGAGTGTAAACGTGTGTTTAGCTGTGCTCGAGTGAGGCCCACCTGCTCATTGAGGAGGAAGGCGGCGGAGTACGGCGTGAGGATGGCCGTGTAGATGACCAGCAGCAGGATGAGCCAGTCCCACACTGCCTTGAACGGACTGTAGTGCAACACCGTCCACTTGTGGATGCGAGGAGCCTGCAGCTTGTACTCGGGCAGCACATCTGCACCCAGAGACAGCACCTGAAGGAGACAGAGAGAACAGACAGTGAGGCCAGGTGGACATGATAGGGTTGTGACGGACAGACTGGTACGTTTAAGTGTTCAAGGCTTTGTTTAGTCTCAATGAGCCTCCACCTCTGCTTTCATACACTTTGCTTCAAGAGATGTTGTTGGAGGTCTTGATGTTTGACCTGTGTGAGATGTTATTTACTCTGTTCAACTTTAAATATTGGAGACGTTTGACTCTGTTTTCCACCATTCAATCCTTTACCAAAACTTTGTTCAAATACTCTTTCTGTTACCGTGCTATTTTCAGTCTAGCAGCCAGTGTCTCTTCTGGAAGACCCCATAGGTCCTGAAGTCAGTAAAAAAATTGTATGATGTTAATGGGAAGCAGCGAACTGTTTTGGAATCTCTTTGCGTCATGCTGTGTGTCTCCGAACTGAGAACAGACTCTATCAGGCATAATCCACCGCCATGCTGGCACTCAGGAGCACTATTCCTTATCTTTCATGACATTTCACGTGTCAGTGACGTTGGTGAAAATTATAGGTATATAAAAATACAAGTATTAGCTTGAAGATTACTATACCAAGCATAAGCCTTTAAGTTAAGTTACACTTTATCATCCCCTTTAGGGAAATTTGTTCTCTGAAATGATCCCATCCATTCCAGAGTCACTGTGGCAACCTGCCTCCTGATTTTGAGCCAGTATCATAATTACTGACTAGAGGATTAGCCTATCGTGCTCATGTTTACCAACTTGGTAAACTACAAGAGAAAATTGATGAGGTGTTTTCACACATGAGGTCTTTCTAGGGTGACCATATTTCCAGACCTCCAGAGAGAACTGGGACATTTTTTTCACAAACCCACTGGCACATGAAAAAAAAATGTGTATTTTGCTTTAAAATGGATGGATAAAATGGATATTTCAGTGTATTATATCTACAAAATTAGAGCTGCAATGGTGTATTTGAACATAAGCAACTAAACAAGCTCCAAAAAACAAAACAAAACAAAAAACCTAACCTACAGCTCAAATATAAAGGCTTTTATGGGTAAAGAAAACATGAAAGGCCAAATGAATTACAGTAAGTGACATAGGTCTTTGGAAAATTGTTGGAAAGTTTGTTGCAATCATTGGTGTTTGTTTAAGTGGAGGCAATAGGGACATGTTCTGTTCAAAATTGTGACATTTTAGCGTTTTTTACAGATATTTGTTGGGACATGAGACCGTGAAAGTGGGACAGTCCCCATTAAACTTCAGCAATCAATAAAAATCTATAAATATCTATATTACACTAGAAATATATAGATACAAATTCAAATGAAGCAGTGACAAATGCACATAAACCAAAAAGGGCACACACAGTATGTTCAGAGTATTTGGGGAAGGTGCATATAAAGAATTGCTAAACAGGCAAAAGAGCCACATTACGCCCCCAGACACATACCTAAAGCTGAAGTACATACAGGATGACTATGAAATATACATTGACTCGTATGGCATGTGTGCAGTGCCTCCAGTGAGTACTACAGCAACAGCGTTTTGCAATTACAGCGATAGAGCCAGTGTCCGGTGAAGATGACGAGAGCTCTTCTAAAGGCACTGACACTCTTTAGACCCTTTAGCCCCTTTAGGACTGACTCAGCCACTCACACACTCACACTATAGACACTAGACTGCACAGATATGTACAGAAAACCATACACCATCACAATAAGGCGTTGCCATTTAGATGCAATGAAAAGAAAGTGCATATGTTAAAATTTACGATCATCGTTACCACATAATGCATCATTTCCTAATATTGTTCAGCATAATTCCAATGTTTTATCATTTGGAGCCACAGTAAAGACACAAAAACATCGGGTGACTCTTATTGATTACAGTTCCCATAAACAGTATATTGAATAATGTTTTTTTGGACATAAAGCAGTGAAATGAACTGTTCAAACAGACAGTAATGACATTTGTGATAAAAATAATGGCTGTGTATTTAGAAATTTGTTGTAGATGTGGATTCGAAAGATTGGAAAGGAACTAATAAGATGTGGTGCTTATGAAGTGTACTGCAGCAGTGGAGATAAAACGCTTCATTCTCCAGATCCGATGGTGTTTATCAATAATGCACAATCTATGGTCCTATACTATACTGTAAGCAAACACACATATAAGGCTGCACATTCTTCTTCCTCCTCTAACACATACATAAGAGCAAGCACCCACACCAGGAATGAAATCTGGGGTATTATTGCACACTTCTAAGTAGCTTTACTGGCGTTAATGTATTCCAGAGTCAGGCTGGATGAGAGCAGGAATGAATCAGTATGAGAGAGGCATTAGCACAGGCTGTATCTGACTAATACAATCACACACAGGAAGGAACAGAGAGCATTACAATGCAAGGGGCAAATGAAGAAGAGGCACTCAGTGTGCAGTGTACTGTTTACAGCAAATGGTCAGTCAGTGTTCCTATAGAGAGACATTTAATTAGGTTGTTTAATTAGATTACTGTCTGTCCAGTTTGTTGTGTCTGCTCCAAACCTGGCTGTAACAGGTCAAGGCCACGCCAACCAGGGGGTACAAATATTACACTGCATGTTGGGATCTATTTCTTTTTTCTGTCATATAGAGAAATACAGACTAACAAACCAGATTGCAGATTCCTCTCTGTGCAACTGGACTGTCAGTAACGCAATATTTGTGCCAAGTGGAGACTATCCAAGATGACAAGTTTGGATGAACTAACATGTTTTTTGTCATTTTGGACAAATAAGACTCTGTTTTCTTTGTTATACGTGTCGTGTTGTAGAGTGCCTCACACATAATCCCTCATGATAAGGTCCCGTTCTGGGGCAGGAAAATTACATTGGAGGATCCTGTCCAGTGATGGATACTGGATCAGTTAGACAGGCATGATTATATCTCATATCTTAGAACCATCAAAATGATTTTGAAAATATATATTTTGGATTAAAAGTTACACAGCGCTAATATAAAGTAAAAAATGCTCGCTGCACAAAGAAATGAAATGTTCACAAAGTAAACTCTAGAACCAAGAACAGCTGTTGCTAACACATGCTACATCTGTTTTCAAAAAATATATAACTTTTAGCATCCTTTCTACTTGCACTGGAACAAGACACATTCCTTACAATTCTTTGATAGTACCATCTGAATGAAACAAAAAGCTATATTCTGGGCGTGTTTCACTTCCAATAAAAATATCTCTAAATGCACTTGTTTCTTAATGCTCAAGAAATGTGTGTTTAGCTCTATTAAGTAACTGCAATTTTAGTCTGAACAAGAGATCTTTATGCAGGCTGTAATAATTCATATTCTCTTTGCTAAGCTATGTTTTGTTCTGAGTACGCCTTCTTATCAGCAGTGCTTCCCATTTAAACAAACAGTCAACTCCCTTCTGTTTCCCTTTCATTAGCACTCTGTATACCTCTCCATCAATAAAACATGTGGACTGGGCTCTTCCTTCTGTTTATAATGCCACAGGAGTCGTTCATATAGAAACCAAAGTCTGGAGAGAAAACAGTTGTTTGATTCATTAACGATGAGAGAGAAATATTTCAGTGTTTATCTTGTCTCTTTGCAGCCGTTTCCGATTTGAGTCAACACAGTCCAGAATCAACCCTCTTCAAAGGCTTTACTTTGAAGATAGATGTCATGTTCTGACTTAAACTTGCTCCAGCATCGATTAATGTTCTGCCAAATGATAAATGAGCAAAAAAGACATTACTATTAATTGTTGTTTTGATTTAAAAAATAGAGTAAAGTATTTTTTTGGAATCTTTCCATTTGACTTTTGCACTATAACATTTTAAAATGATCTGTGTTTATAATTTGCCATTATGATCATTTATGCTTTTATCACAATATGCTGGATTTGCAATTCTTCATACCATTTGGTAAAGTGAAATGATGTTTGCATGCAGCCAAGGAGCAAAAAAGTTATTACACAGATGTACTTTTAGTGTCAGATTTACCTAAGATTTGGCATGGTCCACACCTAAAATGGAACAATATGATTTCTTTAGAGTGCGCAAAATCCAAGGCGGAGAAAATAATAATGAATTCAATTAGAGACGTTATCTTATTTATCACAGCTGTGGGAGCACACCTTAGAGACACCTGCAAACCGTTTGAGGAGGAAAGACTCCTGCTATTTGTGCAAAGATGAGGCGTAGAAAATGTGAAATGAACTTAAAAAAGAAAAGGAGTAAATGTATACAATGATAACTGGCTGATTTGAAGCTGGTGACAACACAGAGCCACATTTGACCTGCAACACTGCGTCTGACTCATATCACAGTGAACTGGAACTTTTACAGCAGGTGTCTCTCAACTTTTCATGTGTCTGTGCCACGTCCTAATGTCCTTCTAGTGAAGAATGAGCTGCCATCAAAATATTGCTTTTGCACTGTATTGCTTTTGTAAAAAAAAGAAACAGCACGGGTTCCAGCTTAAGCACAGCTGGTCTCTCAGACATTATCTAGTTTATTCATCATTGGTGCTGCTGCGTTTCCAGCTGCACTGACAGGGTTGAGGCTGTCTATATTTGTCACAGTAACAGAGCACACATATACCGTTGTGTGTCTGTGAATGTTTCTTGTGAAACACAGGACAAATACCCTAAAACCTGCCCTTATGCACTTGTAATTTATCACCCGCTATTGGACCTCTGTGTAGAGCTGGCACACTGCAGCATCATTAGCCAACATTTTGGTGGAGTTTGACATTCTTCTGAAGGGATACACCCTGACAGCATCTGTCACACAAGCCCAGGCCACACTGAGTGCCCCCAATTCCCCCACTTAAGCACTTAGTCCAAATGATTTTAAATATAATAAAAGAAGACATTTAGTGGTCACTTGAAATCTTGGCTGTACAGGCTGCTCATAAACACAGAGTGAAACAGTGCACAACTCGAAGGTCTGGCTGTCCTTTAGAAAGAGTTTAAATGCGACTGGACGGTTGAGACTGACAGGGATGTATTGCCCTGCACAAAGGAACACGACGTGACAAGATATAAATCAAACTTAGGCCAAAATGTCACAGCCATGACTCTTGTCAAATTGACTCAAGCGATTGCTGTGTCTCTCAGCCGGAACAAAATGTACAGTACGAAGAAACAATTCTATGTACACTGTAATACTGTGTACATTTACATAAAGAGGTAACATACAAACAATCTCAGTGAGTATGAGGAGTCAGATTTGGAATCACTTCGAATGATAAACGGGCATAGTTTTGCTAACACCTACTGCCTACACCTGTGAGCCGGTGGTGAGTACACTGCACTCTTCTAAAGTCTGATAACCGAGCCATCATTAATCTTCAATCAAATCTTGTAGCGGTGCAGAAGACTGACTCACAGCAGAGGAGGGACACAGCTGCAGGGCTCGGGGAACTTCAGAGGACAACTTTAAAGAAAGAAAGTCAAACGGGAATCCAACAAAGTTCTACTGCGGTGTAAAGAAAGATTGTCTTGCATCTCAGGAGGCAGGATTTGCATTAGAAGTGAGTGAAGGTGTCTCTGCAAAAACAAGCAAAAAAGAAAGGTACACCTACAGATCTACAGCAAATACTTGGTTTATTCCTGCGCTACGGTACAGTGAAGGGTTTTGGCCTCATTTCTTACTAGCTACATAAATAGGGGCATCAAGTAAACTCGTTAATGTGTTAAAAACAAATACTGAGTGAGAATAAACTTTGACAGTGTTTCTACTTTGGAATTAATCTAACATCATAAATAATGATGCTTTGTTCTCAGGACAAAGGTTGAAATAATTAAGGGGAATGCCACAGTAAAGCAATAAAAAAAAAATTTAAAAAAAATTTAGCTGAAAAAAAAAAGTAAACAGTACACTTATTTCTGTTATCATGCACATCAATTAATTGTAAAAATATTCAACCACTTAATTGACCACTTAAAAGACAGTAAAAATAAAATGACCAATGAATAATCAATTAATTAATCAATTATATTAACAGCTGCACTGATAAATCGATAAACCAGAAGAAAAGTCAACCAACGGTGATGATAAAAATAATAGATTAATACGTTTTCATAATTGTTAGTTGCAGCCCTATACTTTTTTCTGTTATCTAATAAATCAAGAATATTTAAGCCGTTGTATAATTGGAAAAATAATAAAACATTTAAAAAAACATAATGGACTGATTATTAAATCTACGGTTGCAGCCCTATACTCTTTCAGTTATTGTAAAAATAATAATTACCTGATAAATCAATTAACTGTTAAACAACTGATCAGTTAATTAATTATCAAAATGAGCCCCCACTTTTTTTCTGTTGTCTGGTAAATCAATTAATTGTATGAATATTTGGCCAATCAATTATTACTGAAATAATCAACCGATTAATCATAATCATAACTATAGTTCTTGGAGTCCTACATGAGTAGTTTTGTCATTAAATGAGACAAATGCACAGCAGGAGGCACATTCAGAGAAATCTGCTTCAGAAACATATGCTACAGTCTATTCTCAAAGCAACTGGCATGTTTCATAAACACAGGAGAAACACACCAGAGCCATAAGTGTGTTTTTCTGCTGTGTCCATATGTGTCTCTGCAGGAGTCTTTATAATGAGCATCATCTCTGGCCAGACGAGAGGATGGTAGGAGGTTAGCGCTGTGTTTTTCCTGATCTCGTCTTCTTTGATGTAACCCACTTGTCTGTGTTGTGCTCTTGAAAGCCACGAGCTGCTCTTATGTTAAAACCCACATACAGCACAGACGTGGAGAACAATTTGTGTAACTGTCACAGTAAGCAGCTTTTCACATGACCAGCCTTCTATGACGCCAACCAATTCAGCTTATTATACAACACTGCTTTGTCTTTTCTCTGCAACAAGAACGGTTTGAAATGAAAATTAATTAATCCAAAAATATCACCAACTCCAGACTCATTATTTCCCGGTTAACATCCATGGAGAATCCGAAGCTGAGCAGATGGATGAGTGCCTTCAGCTGCAGTTAACCTCACATCATCCCAGTTCTGGCTCGTGTTTTGTTACTCTGGCTCTCCTGTGAGACCGGCGCAGCGGCACAAGCGGGAGTTTTGTCAGGTTTGATAAAAGTTGCAATGTGACCGTGCAGAACTGAACCGCAGGGTGCTGCTGGGTTACACCGCTTTAACTCTCAAGTCTTCTGTGTACTTTACTCAACCGACAGCCGCAGGATGTTTTCCCACACCTCGTTTTAACCCACAGTTCCGTTGAGTCTGTTTCAACGTGAAAAAGTAATGGAACATACCAAAATAACAGACCTAGTGTTCAAATCCAGGTAGTGTGAATGGATCTAAAATGACTTTGTTGTCATTTTAGATCCACATTTGGAGGTGTCCTGGGTCACATACAGTACTGTAAAGTTATACGTGTTGATATAAAAAGTAAAGTTAACTATAAAGTATATTTGTTTCTATTAGTTCACAAAATGCAAAGTGAAAAAAATCATCAAAACAGCAACAGTTCCAGCAGTTCCTGGATCTGGGCAGGTTCTGTTCAAACATTTAGAGAATCCCAGACAAAACCAGGCCAAACTAGACTAAACTAGACTATCAGATGTTAGAAGGAACTATGTTAAACCAGACCATTTAACCCCAGATATGACTCCAGACTCCATGAAGTTTGGATCAGAGTTACACCATCACCTTGTTCCTTGTTCTGGGATCACTCTAAAAAAAAAAAAAAAAAAAAATCAAAAAAATATCTTCACACTTGTCTAAAACTTGTGCACAGTATCGTATGTATATCTGTTAAATGAGTCCTGGCTTGAACAGAGACTCCTCATACATCTGTAACATTGTAGTTTTCATTAAAAACTAACTAAAAGCAGCACAGCATTATATTTCAGCTTTCTTAAACAAGAGTGCATCTTTGAGGAAGTGGTTTTAGCCCATAATATGTCAACGTAAATAAAGGGTTATACATCAGAGAGAGTCATCGGAGATAAAAGGGATATTAACTAAAACTGCGTGTGCATCTGCAGGTTTAGAGCCGAGCTGACAGCCTGCTCATTTGAAAAACTGCCGCCAAGTCAAAGGTTCACAACTGTGAGATTGTCTTGGGAAACAGGACAGGAGCTGGAGGATGTGTCCACATGACGAATGGATCGGCTCAGTGGAGAATCGAGGAAATACGCAATGTATATATTCTACAGTGTGTCAAGTCATTCATCATAATTCATGCTGCTCATTCACAATTCCGAATCAAAAGTGTTTCATGAACCTGCAGCGAGGGGAGGGAGGGAAGCACCCAGGGACATCACATGCTCCTTTGGTCAATGTATGACCAGAAAAAGATGGATATCACGACTAGGACAAACTTTGCAAAGTGTCAGAATGAAGTTTGAGAATCTGCAGTTGCTCTAGCGACTTTTAGATGAGGTCTGTCCATGAAAATTTTTTAAACAGCTTTAACTTTCTCATTACAGTAAAGGAAGTACTAGTAAAAAGTCTGATTTAACCAGTCGAAAGCTGGGGCAGTTTTGCATATTAAGCATAAAAGTGAAAACTGATCTGATGGACACAGGTAAATACAAGGAGTGAATATGTGTTGAGCTGAATATGAGTTGAGAGAAGACAGATTTAAATATAATCTGAAAGGGGCTTATGTTTGTACCAATTCGCACTCACTAAAATAGAAAATCATTAAAGTGCAATATTTAAAACATGTAATTGCATATGATAAGTTTTATATATATAAAAAAGAAGTTGTACATAAGTTGTCCTAAAGTTTGATGCAGTGCAGATACAAGCTGCAGTGTGTGTGCAGGAGCTACACAGTGAACATCTGCTCACACGGTATTTTAAAAGTCTTTTCCGATATATTCACAGCCAGTGTCTGGAAGCCTTTGCAAACTTCAATATTTCAAGATGTGCAGATGATCAATATTTCATTCCTGGTCAAACAGCACTTCTCATTCATGCCCATAGCCAGCGTCAGAAAGAGCCGGTCCGAGCAGCACAATGCTCCCACATGGACATCAAAAATGTATGAGCTTCCATTTCTACTGTAAACAGAGCAGAGGTGGAGCTGTGACACACTGTTGTTATTCTGGAATCAAAACTCCTCTCTATCTCTTGAATATGCATTTAATTATGTCATATAAAAATGGATTATAGAGTATGCTATTGGTCTCAGTGATAGATTTAATGTATTTTCACCCTAGTTTTAGCTTTCTGCTAAAATATAACACACATTCACTGTGCAGTAATATGGCTGAAAGTTGTTGAAGTGCATTGAAAGGAAGAAAACATAATTTTGGGATTCACCATTTTTTCTACATTTGTCATTGGCTCATCATTACTGTTTAAACAATGATAATAAATGAGTGATGCAAAGGCATACCTGACTATCTGTATTGTTTTACAGGATTATTTCCACCTCTAATGCACGGTTTAACAGTTTTTCAATTTGCTAAATGCAGCTTGGAATAAGGAACAACCAGAGGAAAAGATGACTGTAAGTTGTCTGCTCTTATTTATCTGATTTCTGCAGAGGGATCACACTGTAGTGCACTACGGGACAAAAGTTTGTTTTAACCAGACCATCACATCCAACGTGAAAGAGCTCTAATACTGTATTGTATTTTTATTTATTTATATTCATTACATCAGGGTGTACGGTAGCATAGTGGTTAGTGTTCCTTCTTCACAGCCAGAAGATTGTGAGTTCAATCCCCGGGCCAGCCAACACTAGATCCTTCTGTGAGTCTGCATGTTCTCCCCATGTGGGGTTCTCTACCTTCTCCCCACTGTCCAAAGACATGCATGTATACTGGATGAATGGGTGAATGATGTCAGTGTCTGTGTCTTAATGTCAGCCCTGCGACTAACTTGACTAAGGCCCAAGCAGCTGGGATAGGCTCCTGCCAACGGGGACCAAGGGGAAGTAGATGAATGAATTATGTTTGAAGATTTGGCTTTGCTGTTGTCATTCTGATTTTTAAGATGTATGCAGCTGGAGTTCAATAGTGGACTTCAGCTGATAAGAGAGCTGAGTTTTATACCCCTCAGAAGGATGGGATTAGCCAGAAACTACTGTGAATAGACAAGGCTGATGAAAGTTAAAGTCTAGTGCCTGTGTCGTTAATAGTTAATTCCTGTGGAGAGCTTGTTCAGAGAGGACTTTTCCATTTTAACCAAGATGGCTTCTTTTACTCCTCTTTCAAACCACCTGTGGATTGACCCAAAAGTGAGTTAGCTAAGAGTCTGTAAAAAACATGTGTTAAATACAAGTGGCGTTATTGTATTAAAAACAATAGTCTCGAGACTGACACATTTGGGAGTCCAAGATAAAGATGCTCTGGCTTAAAAAAATCTACTTGCACATCTATGTTTGGCCAAATACTCTTATCTCAACCCATAAATCCCAGCAGCTATCAAAGAAAACAAGGCTGTCACAGAATTATTAGAACTATCCCGAAGTATGACAACAGGTGATCACTCACAGTTCCAAAAAACGGAGATGATACAGCAATAAATGGTGCAATCCAAGCATGACATATGGACTAAAGGCGTCCTGTCAGTGTTCGGAAGCCAGAGACGTGAATGACAACAGTAATGCCTCCAGATGCTCGGCCCACCCACACATTTAAAGGCCGGCGTTCTCTCAGTCCCTCCTCTGTCACCTCCGTCTCAAGCCTGTCAGCCACAATCCTCCCCTAACCTTTTCACAGCCCCAGTCGAACACGTCCATTTCAAATACAGAGCACTTTGAGCAGAGCACAGAGCGGGACAAAGGGTTTTGACATTGGCCAGCGGCTCTATCTTTGACCAAAAGACCGGAGCGGTATTATTAGATAGTGTCGGCTGATAAGTTCACACTCAGTGGACACATGGAGCAGTTTAGGGAGGACAGCTGAGGGGCAAGACTACATTTACAAACAGCAACTGGATACAGAAACACTAATAAAGGCAGAATCACAAGGATTAATAGAGCATTTTGGATTTGTGTGTCTTTTATTTGCTATTTTACGATTAACTGAATTCAAGGAAACTAGACATGCTATTAATATTTGCAAAGTTTTCTTTCATTTCCATGGACCTTGTATGATAATCCATTTATTAACAAAAATGTCACATGATAACACAAAAACACACAACAAATGGAGTAGGAAAATAAAAGAGAAAATAGCATCTTCTTGTACATGTGTGGGCCCTTTTTGTTTTCTATCCATCACAGTGCTGGACCTTGCTAAATCCAAGGAATTGTGGGTAATGGTAACAAGACTGTTTTGGCCAAAGTGAATAAACTACATGTTGGAAAAAAGTCAAATTAAAATCTAGTTATCCAGCTGAAATCAATGTAGCACCATTCTGGTTTTAGATATCCCGTTATTTTGATCAGGAATATTTTTATGACTGACTGTAAAAGATGCATCAGGTCACGTACTTTACCAGTCTCAGTAGACACTATTTTCATTTTTCATTAAATAGTAAAACGAATTAATAAATAGAATGAAAAGGGAGTAAACATGAGACGTTTGGGTGGTGGATGGGACATGAAACCAAAGGATTTTCCCAAAGGAGACCTGAGATGTTTCTAGATGTTGACTTTGCTATGATTACATTTAAAATATAACATGAAGCTGGCTTTCAATTAAGTTTTTTGAAGATAGGTTTTGGTGGCGGATGGGACACAAACCCCAGGATGTTTCTATTGAAGAATTAAACACAATATGCTTGATTAAGCTCTTCTTTTCCTTTCCGCTGTTCTCTTCAGGGGTCGCCACAGTCAATCATCTGCTTCCATCTAGGCCTATCCCCTGCATCCCCTTTTCTTAACCACTTGCATGTCCTTGGTTTCAACATTACCTTTCATTCTTTCTGCTTGATTAACAATAATTGTAAAATGTACAATGTTTACATGCCTACAGTATTGCAATACAATAGGAAAATATGCACCATCATCGTTTCATTGCAATATGGTCTCGTTTTTATAAATGTTGTGTCATGTGTGTCCAATGATACAAATGCACTTAGAACTTGAAACTAAAAACTGATAATGCTAGTACTTACAATTAGATTTTCTTCTTGGGCAAAGTCTACATTTTTGATTTGTAGTAAAGAAACACATGGCTCAAGACTCGACATCCCTGGCACATTCAAGACTATGACATTACTTTAATTCAAGAGGTTATGGTAATACTGATATTGTGCAGCCCCAGTGGACTTGTTCCACACGTGCAGTTGAAAGCCTGTGTCTGAGTGAGGATGTATCAGTCTGATGTGCCCCTGCCATTACCGCTGGCTCCCCGACTGACCTTTTTCTCTGCAGCTCTGACAGATCCCATTAAGACATAACAAAGGAGCATATTTCCTCAGCCTTCCTCCTCCTCCTTCCCCTCCTCCTCCTCTTCCTCAGAGCCTTCTCCTCTTATATTCATCAGCAGCATCAGCGCTCAGGGAGCTTCTCTCCTGTGTGTATCTGCTGCTCTTTGTCCTCATATCTCCTGCCCACATCTGTGTCCGTCTTTTCAATCTTTCTCAGACTTTTGGACTAGTTTTCCTCCCGTGTCTCGAATAACTTCTTCGTCTCGTGATAAGGAGCAGCCCAGTCTGTGAAAATGTAACAGCTAAAATGTTGGCTTGTGTCAGTCGTAATGTTTTTGTCTAATAGATGGGAGTTAGGTTGGGGTGGTGGATGGGACATGAAACCCCAGGACTTTCCACTTTGGAGCCAACTTAATGTCCCAAAGTTAGTTAGAAATGAATATAATTACAGTTATAAAATATACTTGTATGTAAAATGTAAATACAAATATATCAAAGTGGACATGCTAAAAGAAAATATAATCACATTTTCTCGGGAAAGGAAATATTACCATAATTTTAAACAAATAAACAAACAAAGTCTGAAAATTTTCCAAGAGGGAGGTTTCCAATTATGGAAAAATAAATAAATAAAACAATAATAATAGTAATAATAATAATAATAATAATAATAATGTATAAGTAATAATTTTAATTTAATTTCAATAATGATTTACTTGTAAATAACTTATTACTAGTAATAAGTGTATTTAATTTGATAAATCACAGTTTTTTCTATATTTTTCTGTTTTTTTTTAAAATTTGTTTATGTTTACATTTTGAGTTTAGTGGATGCAGGAAAACTGGTACTTTCTTTGGCCACAAGCTTTCTTAGCTGTAAGAGTGAAATAAAATGTAAATGCTGCAGCTCTGATGATTACATTGTGAAAGAAAAGTAGTTGGGCAAAATGTATTGATGCAGTTCTTCAAAACTACTTTTTAAAGGTCTTTGTCACGTCCAGGACTAGAAAAAGATGTTTTACTTGTATTGGTCTTGGATGTAGAGCTCTTAAATTTTTAAATCAAGACAAGGAACTTTGTAACTATTACACAACACCTTGCTGTTCTCCCTGTTCTTTCTCCTCGGGATCAGATCGGTTTTAATATTTCACATTGTTACATAGATCTGTGAGATGGGGTTGCTTTCTTTCCTTCTGTTGTAGAATATGTACGCTGCAGTAAAACACGGAGAGCAAGTGCTGTGGGGCTGTCGTATGCTTCACACAAATGCAGAGGGTAAGTGTTCATCTACGGCACAGGCGGATGTCAGAGTCTGCCACTTGACTCTCAGATTAGGTTTTAATCTCCCTCTGTCTGTGTCGGAGGAGGGCTTTTATCTGCACCGTCAGGCTTTAGATACAGTGGCCCTAAGTCCAACACCTGCAGCGCTTCAGGGATCAATCTGATACTGTGTGTCCAGGTCTGATGGAAACGCCACAGTATCAACATATTTAAATATAACATTTGAATTATGGCAGGTTTAGCTGGGGGTGGATGGGAAAAAAGGCACTCAGATTTTTGAAATTTAAATGAATGATAAGCTGATTTTGCAAGAGGTCAGGTTTGGGTGGTGGATGGGACGGAAACCCCAGGACTTTCTCCCAAGTTTAAATCCCAAAGTTGATATTTACTATAATTTTTTTTGTCTAAAGATTTTTTTTTCTGGAGAGGGTTTGGGGGTTGGATGGAACACACATCCCACAGCTTTCTTATTAAAAAAATGTTAGTTATATTTCCATAATGTAGGTTGGGGTTGTTAATGAGACATCAAAACGTAAAACTTTTCTACTACTCTTCTACTACGACTCAAGTTTATGTCCAAAGGTTTGTCACAATCTAAAAAAAAATAAATATAAATTTTCTGATGGTATGTTGGGGTGGCGGATAGACCATAAAACCCAGGATGTTCCCAATGGAGACTTTTTGACAACTCTATAATTCTCTAAATATCTCTAAATAATTCTCTACATATCTCTAAATATAACAGATCAAATGAGGTAGGTTTGGGGGGTGGATGGGGCAGGAAACCATGGTTTCTCAAACATTTTTGAACATTTAACATTTTTGAAGTGCATTTACTGAGGAGAGGGTGGAGTGGTGGATGTGACATAAAACAACACAATAAAACTGTGAATAAAACTATGAAAATAAAGCAAATTTAAATTTTCAAATGGTGCAGTATATGTTAATATGTGATTGGACAAAAAAAGAACTGGACTTTGACTGGGGACCCAAGTTAAATGCTACTTTTTATTTTTATTTACATTTTCAGGAGGTAGATGATGAGACGCAAACCTGAAAACTTTCACAAGAGATTTTTTTTTTTTTTAATGTATAGAGTATATTATTATTATATATTTATATGCAGTTCTTGTGTCTTTAAGAGAAGCTGCATATGACGAGGGGATGCCAACATGTATTAGTTTCAAAGTATAGAACCAGGCCACTTGAATAAAAGATGCTGGTGCGTTTGAAGCCAAGCAGGGAAACATACTGAAAGACGGTATGTTCTGTATGTGCACTGTGCTTTGGGGCTTTATCATCATGTATTTATTTTCATTCATAATAGATGAGTCTTCTCTGTTCACTCACTGTTTGTACCAGATTTACTCTGCGCAGATCTCCAGCCTGATCAATGCAGTGTTTGATAATTGTAACAGTCGAGACAGGCTCTTAACAGTGAACACGGGGTTTTCCACTATTTTATACACAGCTCAAAGGCTAAACATACACTGATGCATTTTTATGTAATAGTTTATTGCATTTGTGATGTTGTTTACAAAAGTCTGTCTTATCCAAACCCATACAGAATCATTAGGCATGTTTCACACTGAGAAGGACAAGGTGGGTTGGTCCAAGGTAAGCTCTGGAATGGGTACAAATGGTTCAGGAGATGAATGAAGACCTTCAGTTCATCTCTACGACAGAGCTAATGTTTTTCAATATAACTGTTTTCAAAATCAGTCACTCATTCACCCTCGGCTTCAGGTGGACTAAATCTCAGCACCACTATTGCCAGGGGTGCTTCCTACCACTGTAGAAAAGATATCACCATTACTTGCATCCTCTAAGTACAGGAGCTTCTTGTGCTTGATGCCGTTGTTTGAGTATTTTAAAGACTGCAATACAGCACAGTTTGAAGTTTAAGTAAATGGTGAATGATGCAGTGTAAAAACGTCCAGAGTTTCATTCCACACCTGTCACTAAAAATCAAATTACTGCTCTGAAATGTATGTATAAACTCATTATGAGAAGATTTGATATCATTATCATACCACAAACAAATTTGAATAGACAAAGACTTGTTTGTTAGTTAGCAACATGAGCTTTGTGCACATTAAACATATATTTGGCAAATCGCTTAAGGCTACATACTCATGCGTGCTATCAGTGAGTAGGTAAGGAAAATTAGTGAGTGACTCAGTATTTATACAAGTATTCAGGCTTCATTAGCTATAGGCTACAATCAAGTCACTGAATGCTTAGTGTTATGTTTTGATGGACTTGTACAGAACTCTGAATAACAGCACACGGAGCAGCCAGAGTTAGGCCCTGTGCTTCTTTATCAAAAGAGTTGATTGAAAAGTTTAGATTAGCATTCACTTTGCTGAAGCAGAAAAGTGAAATGGCATTATACAAACACTTATTAGATTCAAATGAATGTGAGAGTGAATGGTTGTCTGTCAGTGTACATCTCTATGTTTTAGCCCTGTGACTGCTGTCTAGGGTGTGCACAGGCCCAAAGCTGCTGGGATAGTCTCCGGCCTCCTTAGACCCCTAATGGGAATAAGCAGAAGAGGATGAATGAATGAATATTAGGCAAAGTAACATGACTAGGGAGAATTATGTTGCTTTCCTCACATTTTTGCTAATAGTAAACAACACAGCAGCTAACATACTTGTGCAGATATCTTTTGTATGATCAAAGGGTCTCTATAGCACAGAGAGAAGAGTAAGGGGTGGGTCATAAGATGGCACAAATGTAGGCTGCTGTTGTTTAGATCGCTGCAGAGGTTGTATAAGCAGCACAGTACAGTCAACTGGGCACAAAACATGAGAACAGCTGCACGTATGACACACACATGTAAACAGACGTTCTGAGTGTGCACAACTCAAACAGCGGTGGTCTCATCTCCCTCCTCTGGGAGTGACACATGTAGAAAGCCCACTGCTTCACCAAGCACAAGTCTCCTGTGTACACTACGGGATGCAGAAATATTTACACCCCTGAACGCACCGTTAAATGTGTAGTTAGTGACGGAGAAATGCAATACGGATAACAAGATCTGGCAAGTGCCGCAGTAAACACTAAACACTAAACATTATCGGCGCTCGGGGCTGTGCTAGATCCATTTACGAGGCAGTTTAATACCCATTACAAACATTCTCCCGAGTCTTTGGAGTGCACCTTTAAATAAACTGTGCTTAATCAAATATTTCTCACGTCATTCAAAGAGGCTGCAGGGTTTCTAACAGCACAAGCACACACACTTCCGAATCTCGACATTTGTATTCATGTGGGTTCTGGTGCTTTCAGAGGTTAAATCAGGAATTGTTTTGAGGCGTGAGGCAAGAACTGCAGCTAACAAACGAACACATCCAAATGGACTCAAACCAAAGATTAGACACGGCTTAACACGGCATAAAAGATTGTATCTGAGATCTTGGGTAACATCGAGATCATTTGGCTCATTAAAATTTGAAGTAGGCTGGAGGGAGTGGCTTGTTTTTATTTTACACTGTAGTTAAGGAGGCAAAGTTATGCATATTCATTTGTGGTTGGAAGGAGTGGAAGGTCTGTAAATGCTTGTGTTACAGATGCACTTAGTGTCACCTTTCCTATTTAAATCAAAGAGTGATCCGATCTAACGTGTCTTAATGCAGAGTGAGAATGTGCCAAATATGTCCTGAATGTGTGTTAAAGACGAGAGATGAGATCTGAGAATACATTTGGAGATGTCCTGTCGCATATCCATTATCAGGATGTTTTCAGATCTTTGTGAAGATGTGAGACAGACCCAGAACATTACGTTTTTCGGCAAAACATCACTCATAGAAGAAGCATGCGGCAGAATTTAAGCTCTTTCTTTGTTACAGTATTTATTAAAAGGAGCATGCACGTATCTAATCTTTGATGAGGTATTTACATCAAAGAGAGTCATCAGAAAGTTAAAATTTATATTGGCAAATGAAAAGATCTTGTTTAATTAATCCAAAGAAGAAGGAGTGTCGCAGAGTAAGAATAAAATTTGAGGTGAGAGCTGATGTGAAATCTGGAGAATGCATGGAAATACCAAGTGGAATAGAACAATGGATTGAAATGACAGGTGTAAAGTGAAATGATTGGTGAAAGTCATGCTTTAAATCAGCTTTCAGGCCTTGAGCTAGTGTCTGAGGCCCAGCACGCTCACGGCAGCTCCCCAGGCCTCTGTAGCACCGACCTCACTTCTAAAGTTTAAACGAACTTAAAAGTCTTGTGCCTAATGCCACCACTCCTTTTCACCTCAGATCCTGACAGGTTCTTTTCCACTCGCCCAGCGGTTTGAGAGTCAGAGGTGCTAATTTTCATTCTCGCCACCACACACTCAGCTGTGAATGATCCCTGTGAAAAGTAGAAGTCACACCTCAACAAGACCATAACACCTGACAACCACAAAGATGAGATGGCCTCCTGAGACCGAGACCACGGTTCAGTTCGGTTCATGTGCCGTTTCCAGATTGGGAAGCTGTTCCAACGAGTTTGAGATCCTGTGTTGCATGGTGAAGCCTTTATTTTCTATTAGAGCAATGGAATTACTTTGTTCCTTTCACAGTTTAAGGGGAAACAAGAAACACTGAGTCTTTCAGAAAACATTCACTGTGTGTACTTTTCACTATTTACCTGCCAATCCAACAATAATCCTTCTAAATCCCAATCCTTCAGACTATCTGTCTTCCACTTATCCAAGACTGGGTTGCAGAGACAGCACTCTAAGTAAAAAGGCTCAGACTTTTTTTTGTCTTTTTAAGGAAAATTTAGCAATAGCCTCAGTCTTGCAGCTCTAACTGTGGAGTGATACAAGTGGCCATTTTGCTTATTCCTTTTGGGCAAACGAAAGTCTACCTCTCTGATGTGGAGTAAGTCTTCACCCTTTTTCTAAGAGAGCTGAGCCATTCTGTGCTTGTATCAAAAATGGTATAATTTGACCAGAGTAGAAAAAGGGCATGGGATTGTGAGAGAGAAGATTGTGAAAAGGAGATGCAGCAAATATGATAAATTCAGGAAAAATCATAGTGTGACGGAATGATGGTATAGCAGCTAAACTCTAAATGCATTTAATTTCCAGATAAATGGGGCACAGGTGATTGTTTAGATCATTAGAATAGTTAAATACAAATAGGCTACATTTATTTTAAAGGAATGCAGTTCACTGAAGCAGGGTTTTAAACTTTCAGCTGGTTGCACTATTTCTTTGGGCACATCAACAAGGACTTTGAGTCGATTCAATTATTTGACAGCACAAACAACTAAATTAAAAATGATTTAAATGATGTTTGAACTTCTTTGAAACCCAAAATCTAAAATCTGTTAAATTCACCTAAAGCCTCTGGAAACTAAAACCTTTTTAAATCCATCTAAAACCTGGTAAAAACCAACTAAACAAATGTTTTGGAAATGTGTCTTGTCTAGTCTTGTGTCATCAGCTCATATTAGAATAACCATATGTTACAGTATAGGAGTTTCATATCTTGTGTTTTGAAACTTGAAACACAGTATGATCTCATGGTTAGAAGGAATGACAATCAACTGATTAAATCATTGTCATCATTGTCATCATTGATAATAAATATTATTGTTATATCAAAGCAGCACCACGTAACTTTTAACCATTTTTATATATACATGTAATTTTTTTTTAGATTTATATTTCTTTATTATTTATTTAATATTTCTTTATTTTTCTAAGAGATTGGTTTCTTTTTCTCATTTTAAAATGCTTGTTTATTCTTACTGGGGTGTTTTTAGATACGGGCGTACTGTATTTTATTTCTGTTATTTTTTATCTTTCACTTAGTTTTTTGTCTGTAAGAAAAATAATTTCTCCTCAGTAATAAATACGGGGATTCTAATTTAGATCTTAGCCAGTAGAGGGTCCAGATCCCTCTCTGTGCACTGTTCAAGTAGAGACTATCCAAGCCAGCAAGAAAACAATAAACTGGGATAAAAGGGCATACATGGGATGCTGTCCTAAAGAGGTTGGACAACAGGGGGCCCCTGAAGTTAGCAGTCAAAACATAACATGCTTTTCTACAATTAAAAAAGCATTGGTCTCTATATAAGAACCTTGAAAGTTAGCTCCTTCCTCAATACATCTATCTTTTCTTGTTCTTTAATTGCAAACAAGATAATTCAACTCCACTCTTAGCTCTCCTCAAACCCTTTTCCGACTGAGAACCATGGCTTCAGACTCATCTTTGTGTAATCACTGATGTTACACAAACCGCTGTTCCAGAGCGAGATCAGGGATGAATTTCACGCTTAACATTCCACAGATGCCTTGTGGTGGCAGAGTTGCATATTTGATCATCTCGGCAGCATAACAAAAACACACAATAACCCCCTCTCCCTCCGTCCCCCCGTGAGTCGACTCTCAACACAAACACAGAGGCGGTGCTTATAAATCCACCCAGAAGGTTTCCTAATCCCAACGGAGCTGAGCTGAGCCAGAAAAAAACACACACAGGAGATATCAGTGTGACTCTCTTCCCCAAAGCTTTGCCTGTCATTATCCAAACCTCTGCTGTGGTCGGGGCTAAGCTGCTCCTGATGCAAACACAAACAGGAAGTAAAGATATCAACCCCACAATTGGTTTCATTTATAGTACAAAAGAGAAACCAGTACGAGTACACAATGAAGACATGTACATATTTTCTAACCAGTGGTCACTTGAGGTACTGCAGTTAAAAAACAAAAAAAAAACAAAAAAAAAACTGTTGCCACATAATGTAAAACTGACAAAATGATCACATTATGTAGTGTTTATTGTCTATTTCAGTGGTTCTCAAACTGTGGTATGGCTCTCTGTGGTGGTACTTGAGAACCTATGATGACTACAAAATGACTTATATACTTAAAATGGCATAGATCCGTATCAGCATAAAAGTGGAAAGAAAAATATTTCCTGGGGTGGTGCTTTATGTGGAGAGTTTGAGAACCACTGGTCGATTTTATATCATAGAGTTTATTTTGTATCACATCAACGCATGGTCCCCCCTTTGAATCTAGGATGGAACATGACCCTTGTATACCCATAGTGCACTGTTCAATGGGCGATATCAGTAAAATTTGATTTGTCATCTTAACAGACCATTGTGATCTTTTAGGTGTTTTATTTTGAAATAGTACTTCCGACCAGAACCTCTCTCCCTCACTTCACTTCAAGAACTCACTCACAAAACAAACTCTGCTTCAATATTCTGGCTTCACTACCCGGGTCAGTCACTGTGTTATTCATAGAGTTTGATTGTTGTAAGTAAACCACATGAATATTGACCACACGCCCTTAACTCTTAACGCAGATCACTGGCCAGAGATTTTGAGTTATGCAAACTGCTTCATTTGTTTTTTATTTTTCGATAAAAAGTCACCACTTCCAGCACATTAGGTAGGCTGTTTACTTACTTATGTGACATATTTAACCTGCTCAACAAACTCAGTCATTCACTTTAAGGAAAAAAACAACCACGGATTTAAAAGTCAGCAGATAAAGTGGCTGCATTCAAAGTCAAACTGGTAAAGTGGGGCCAGCACTTCTCGAACTGTGAAGGAATGGACTCATTTGTGGTTGATTGTTGGTGTCCGTAAATGAATGTTCAAGACAATTTCAAATCTCACAACATTTGGACATTCGAGCCCAATCCTTCTAGTAATTCCATTCATATTGAAACTGTAACTTATAATTTGCCCCCAGGACTGTCAATAAAATGCCATGCACGTAAATGATCTGTGGTGAACAAAAGGTTGGAGACCCCTGGGCTATATAACACTCCATGTGCACCAATAAGCAACAGCCATTACTTATTCTCCATCCTGGTCTAATAATAGCTCCATGGCTCTGCCCAGTTAGTATAAACTTTGGGATTACAGTGATTATAGCAAAGACAGGCTGTTATAAAATGCTTTGTAAGTGGGTGTCTATTAGTTCTGTGGTCCTCCAGTCTGGTCTTTCTTGAAAGTCACAGTGTCATACTCCCCGACTAGAAAGGGATTTCACAAAGTAATGTTGTCATAAGGGATTCTACAATTTCATGTTGTCATAAGGGATTCTACAATTTCATGTTGTCATAATGGATTCTAGAATCTGATGTTATCATAAGGGATTCTGGATTGTGATTCTAAAATTCCTTATGACATTATCGCAATCTAGAATTCGTTATGATAACATCTGATTCTAGAATCCCTTATGAATACATCACATTAATTCCCATATGACATCATGCCATAAGGGATTTTAGAATGTAATGTTGTCAAAAGGGTTTCTAGAATGTAATGATTTCACATGGGATTTTAGAATGCGATGTTTTCAAAAGGGATTCTAGAATCTGATGTTATCATAAGGGATTCTGGATTGTGATTGCGTCAGAAGGAATTTTAGAATGACATGTTGTATGACATTATCACATTTTAAATCCCTTACAACATCATAACATTCTAGAATCCCTTTTGACACCATCACATTCTAGAATCTCTTTTTGACAACATTACATTTGACAATCACTTATGACAACATCATATTCTAAATCCCTTATAACATCATGACATTCTAGAATCCCTTACAACATCATTACATACTAAAATTCCTTATGACAACATTACATTCTAGAATTCCTTGTGACATTATCACATTCTTAAATCCCTTATGGTATCATTACATTTTAGAATCCTTCATGAAAACATGGCATTCTAAAATTCCTTATGATATTATCACAATCTAGAATCCATTATGATAATATCCCATTCTAGAATCCCATATGACATCGCGTCATATGGGATTCTACAATGTAATGTTGTCATAAGGGATTTTAGAATGTATCATTGATATCATTACATTTTAGAATACCTTATGACCACCTGGCATTCTAAAATTCATTATGATATTATCACAATCTAGAATCCCTTATGATAACATCAGATTCTAGAATCCCTTATGATAACATCTGATTCTAGAATCCCTTATGACAACATCACATTCTTAATTCCCATCCCGACTCATTTTACTCGACCTTATCATGGCTGGCTAACACCACAAATTGTAAATTCTGGACAGTTTTAATTTCATAATGGTTCTCCAAAATCTATGGTCTCTACTCAGTTTATTCTGCTGTGGTCTTGATTTTGTCTCAGTTACTTTGCTATATATCAGTTGTTCTGCACTGTTACGCCATTACCTTTTGTTTTTTAAAAGAACTCACTATTGACATAATAAACAACCAGCTGCCCTTGTAATGAAAACTGCAGTATTACATAATTAAATGTAGATCATTCTAGAAGTTATCGTCTCTCCTCACATCCTCCCACGTTTGCTATAGATTTGTGAGACACTTTCTTCTTTTTAATTGCTTAGAAGCGCACACATCTCACACCGATGCAGCTGGTTTTTGCC
The DNA here is from genome assembly GCA_036850595.1 of Rhyacichthys aspro. NCBI lineage: Eukaryota > Metazoa > Chordata > Actinopteri > Gobiiformes > Rhyacichthyidae > Rhyacichthys > Rhyacichthys aspro. The sequence goes on from CM072167.1 coordinate 4,369,662, forward strand.
AAACTCTTGCATAACGTTAACCACTGGCAGCAGGTAGATAGAAACTAAGGGTGTCAAGCAGGGCCAGTTTGAAAAAGGTGGAGGAGGAAGAGAGGATGAAGCCAAAATGTGAAATCAGTGCCAGGCTGAATTATAACATCATTTGAAGTGATGTTGAAAGTGGGCTCTGTGTTTCACTATTGATCCTGAACTACAGCAAATATCGGAGAATGGTCTTTCTAAAATGTAAATGAATCTGAATTATAATTTCAAATTTGTTGGATGTAAACAGGTTTTAGGTTGGAATGAGGTCTTACTTGGACTTCAGCAGGTTTTAGGTCAAAATAAACATGTTTTAGTTGGATTTGAATAGGTTTTAGATAGAACTGAAGATGTTTTAATTGCATTGTAGCAGGTTTTAGATTAATTAAGACATGGTTTAGTGGTTTTTTTAACATTCAGTTGGGCTTTAAAACAGGTTTTGAAAGGATTTGAACAGGTTTGAATTGGATTTTAGCAAATGCTTAATGGATGTAAACGGAATGATGTTTTTACTTGGTTTTTACCAGGTTTTAGATGGATTTAAAAAGGTTTCAGTTGGATTCCAGCAGGCTTTAGGTGTATTTAACAGATTTTAGATTTTGGGTTACAAACAGGTTTAAACATCATTTTAATAGTTGATTTTGGATGGCATTAAGCTGTTTTTAGTTGAATTATGGCAGGTTTTAGGTAAAACTTAACAGATTTTAGTTGAATATTTTATGGCTTTAGATAGAATTAAACATATTTTAGGAGTTTAGCAGGTTTCAGATTAATTTAGTCACGATTTAGTGGGTTTTTAACATTCCTTTGGGCTTTGAAGCAGGTTTTGGATGGATTTTAGCAGATTTTAGTTGGAATTTATCAGGTTTACATGGATCTATGTTTTTTTGTTTATTCCGCAGCACCTCGTGTGTGCAAAGATTGAATAAGAACTTGTTTGGTGTCATCATGATTCTTTCTGTTTTGGCCACATTTCATTAACGCATAATTCTAATTTTACGCTGAGTTGTTCTAGAATGCTAACCGTTTTATTAGCCACATTAAAGTAGGCCAGTGGCTTGACTTATTCCCCAGCGCTCTCCGTCCCACTGGTTCAGAAGACGTGATGGAACACGACAGCGTTTAGCCTCCAGACACTGCAGGCCAAAGAACAAACCAACAACAGCACCAAGAGACCCATATCAGGGGAGAATATATGTGTCAAATGTTTCGATTACACCGCTCTGTTTCTGCAAGGGACTGATTTACGACTTTTCTCACATTCAGTCATCACCACAAACACAGACACGAACAAGACAGATGGGCTGCCTCCACGCTTTATCTCCGAAGAAATAAAGTGCAACATTTAAAAGGTCAATGCAACAGTATTTAGTGTCGTTATCTGGTGAGATACGAGAAAATGTGGCCCTAACCCCAACCGCAACCCATTTTATCAGCTCCACAAAGACATCAATTCTGAAATGGCAGTGATTTTAATTGAGTCACATTTAAAAAGGGAGCTGTAAATGCCAACAGTAATACCAATAGGTTTAAGTAGTAACAAACACTGATTACCACCTTTACTGAGTGTCAAACATGCCATTTTCTTTTATAATGTTTACATAAAAAATTCCAATTTCCACACCCACTATTTGATTATTTGAACTTTGACTGTGAACAATGTCAGGTAATCCTCACAAGAATCTACTGTGTGGGTGTGGCAAAAATAGGGCAAGCTAATGTTGTGTATGCCAAACAACTGGTGCTGTAAGCGGAGTCACAGTCACAGTATATATACATGTTTTTTAGACTTTGGGACACATAGAGGCAGAGGTGTGGACTTGAGTCACAAATTTGACTTTTGACTTGACTTGAGAAATGCCTTGTAACTTGGACTTTAACACCAATTACTCAAGACTTCACTTGGACTTGAGCCTCTGACTTAAGAAGACTTGATACTTCTCCAACAAAGATGAAAAGAATGTTATTTGAAAATTGTGCACGAAACAACTTATTTGCTTAAAGTTAACTTTCTTGAGTTACTTACATGACGCTGCTAAAATGCACTTGGCTCAGCGCTACAAGGCTTTACAACCAAAGGCCAAAAATTCCCCACACACTTAGGCTTAGGCTTTCTATGCATGGCAATGATCACTTGGCCAATGTGTCATTTCTAGACTTTTGTCATTAATTGTGCTGAAAGGACAACACCTAAAGACTACTTCAATTATTTTACTGCTGTTTTTCTAAGTGGTGCTGTCCAGGAGAGCAAACGGGCTCACGCATGTGCAGTACCAGCTCAAAGGCCACGCTCTCACCTCTCGTCCTTCACTCGACATGCGTCGGGGGTGCTCTCTGGAGTCCCACCCGCGGCGGCAAGGGTTGGAGAGTCCGGGCGGGCGCGGCATCAGAGCAGCCGGGCAGCAGGACGGGCGGCAGCAGCAGTTATGGTGGACTTTGGTGAAGGTGGACTGGCGCAGGAAGACGTTGAGGAGCTTGAGCAGCGACGGCAGGACCATGGTCCTTGGCGGAAGCCCACCGTGGAGGGTCAGGGTCAGGGCGGCCCCCCGGGTGGTCGTGACTGGCTGCCGTGAGAAGCCACGCCGGGATTGGTTTGAGTGGAGATGAAGCAGAGAGGGGGTCACGGTGCACTGTGTTCTAGCCTCATGCCCCGGGACACTGTCACATGTCACATGTAATAGGGCCGCTCAGTCCTGTGTGTTCTGGATTTCCTTCATCTTTTTCCTCAGTTTCACAAATGGAAGACTACACTTTGCTTGAAACGCTGCTTCCAGTCTTTCTAAGCCTTTTTAATCTTAATGGTATCTTTTAATCTAAACGGTATCCACCGCTTACAGTGATTTACTGTAAATTTGGAGGGCACGTATTTCTAATATATACAATGCCAAAATAAGTAAATTACAACATATACCTTTAGCTTATAGCTTTAGCAACTTTTTACCGACACAATAAACAATAGAACATGATATACATTTTATATATATGTATATATATATACATACACATTTTTGTAACATTAAATACAAATTACCGTAGTAGGAAACACCAAAAATGTCATTGTGCCATCATAAAAGTTAGCTATTATGAAATGTATGCTTCTTTTTTGCAATGTTTATGTCCTGTCAGTTCATTTTTTTAAAAATCAATGAAATTTGCTTTCAGTGATACCTTCTATTTGGAAGGCATACTGTTCTATTAAGTTAAACGCCTAAAAAAAAAAAAAACAAAAAAAAAATTTTTTTCATGGAGTCATGATGTAATTCTTTGCATTTTAGAAACTTGAATAACTAACAATAACAGTCCTTAACTGTAATCTCACGTACAAATAGTTTACGTGAAATTTTCACAACTATTAATCAATACACCTTTAGCTAAACCACATATGCTATTTTAATTAAATTATAACATATAACAGTTTTAATTCTAGTATTATGTAAGCCAAATAAGTATATATTGTAAAATTCACAGTTGCTTTGCTTGTACCGTAAACCATCTAACTTAATGTATTTTATAATGTGCCCAGATGTAATTAAAAAACTAAATCAGACGAAATGATTATTTTCTCCCTCAGTGTTAGAGTCTACATCAGAATGAGATAAATAGAGCCTCCAGGTTGAAATAAAATAGCCTACGTTACATGCCACAATTTCTTCTGTCTTTAGGCTGCTCCTCCAGATTCACAAACGGAAGATGCCACTTGGCGTCGACATCTCGTTACACATCCAACTCCTCTGCAGCTTTGTCTGATCTCTTCCTCTTCTTTCAGAGCTGATCAACCCTCAGCTCATTCCTTTCTTAAACCTCAGTCAGCGTCACTTTTCCAAACTCCCAGTGCCACACACAACGTGCTGCCCGTCTGCCTGCTGCCTCCTCCGGATGACTGGATAAATCGGCAAGAAATGGAGTAGGAGACAGAATCGGCAACAGGAGAATGGAGAATGCTGGTAGTACTTCAACTACAACTCGGGAGTAGAGAGCGTTGGAGCGAAAGAGAGAGCGTGTGGAGAGAAAGGGAGCTGTTGTTGGAAGTGTTTAGGCGAAAGAGAGAAAAAAAAAAACAGGCTTTGCAGAAAAGAGAAGAGATGCTCTGTTGAGGATAATCAGACAGGAAGAGCGAGGGAGATACAGACACATGGGGGTGAGGGGTCGGAGGGTGGGCTTCTGCTGCATATATGCAAACACATGCATTGTGCTGACGCTGGCAAATGTCAGTGGCATATGTTCAGAAAGATTTATGTTATATTATCAAAAAAGTGTACCTGTTCACTTAAGTAGCCAAATCCTGCAGTTGGCAATCACACTATGTCAATATCATATAATAAATTAAAAAAAAACGACATTAAAATAAATAGTCTAATTGATTATTTTGCCTGTGTGCATTGTTATTATTAAGAATTTGGACTAAATAAATACTTTTTATTCTGGAAGACATAAAAAACGTACATCTTCAACCACAGTGGCTAATTATACTTGACAATATAGCCACTACAAATACTGGTAAAAATAATAGCCCAAATACTATGGTGTATTAGTCCAACAAGCAAAGCTTTGGCAGAAAAAGTCGCTGATGTAGGAGGTCTCTCAGTCGGAGCCAGGACTCATCCTCAATCACACCTCCACAGAGTTCTGAATAAATAAATGCAGATACATGAAAACAAGGAAACACGTCCAAATATGTCCTCACATCAAATCTCTCAAGACGCATTCAGGACACATTACGGAAACAGTTAGCGCACATTTACAACCTGCATTTAAGGTGGAACAGGCCTTTACTGACCGATAACAGACTAGTAATTATGTGCACTGAAAGAAAATATATTAATATAAATCAGCTGTGGACACGTTGGGCCCTTAAATCAACCCCAATCATTGATGCTCTGCCGTTAGCCCGAGGTGACACAATGGCTGAGAAGAAACCTGAAACAAGGAAAACTGTTTTTGAAGTAGCTAAGAAGAGGGGAAGAAGGAGGAGAATAAGAGTGGATTTTGGTGCAGCTTTTTATCGATGGCGTGCACTAAAGGCACAGAAACGGCTTAAGACTGACAAGTTGGTCGCCCAATGTTTGCTTAACAGGTAACTTAGGTTAGGTATCATTTTGTTGTGAGGCCAATTCCTTTGCCAGAGCCAGTTAGGCATCTCAATTGATGTTGGGTCACTGTACTTGTAAGGCAACAAGCAGTGCTAATGCTACGAGTTGTAATGGGAGTAGTATAAGTGAGTGCATGTTGTTTTGGAAGCGTGGCCTCAGAAGGAAAAACTCATGGACAGTTGCTGGTTATTCAATTGTTGCAAACATCTGCTCTTCAACTTTTAAGGCTGGACACATTCAATCTGAAGACTGCCTTGATGTTAGAGTCAGGTCTGAGGAGGACCACAGACAATGGAGACTACAGAATGTCAAGCTATATTTAGCAATGTTTATTGTGCCCTGTTGTAGAGGAAATTGATCCTATACCAACTTCAGATATCGTCAGTGTTTTTGTTTATGGTTCATTTTTTTCACAGCACCTTCCCAAGGTCAGAAACTCAAAAACTGCCTCATCTTTGCAGCTTTGAGGCTACTTCTGAGGTCTTTATTGGCACTGGTTCATAGATAAACAATACAGCATCACAAGAAAAAGTGAGACATAAGGGCAAAATGACTCTTACACTTGTTTATGCCTAAACTAATAGGAAACAGAGGCAAAAGACAACACAATACCTTCAATGATTTATTTCTTATCTTGCAACTCCTGACAAGGGCGAGTAGCACAATAACATGTAGATCTATGGCAGCTCTCATGCATCAACCTGAAATATGTGAATTTGGCAGCTTCCAAATCCATCACTTGAATTTTAAAGCTGTCAAATTCAGGTATAATTAGGTATGATTCCAGATTATAATGACGAAAATGTTAACGTAAGCTACATATTTAAAGAAGTAATAAGCAGTTAGTATTGCATTTGAAGGAGTAAAACAGAGTAGTAGCTAAATGACCTCAAAAAGCTCTTTGAACCCAAATTACAAGTGCTTTTGATTTGAGAAATTCTTTTCTCCTCTGATTAGATAAAAGAGGAGAGAATACCAAATGTGTGCATTTTTTTGTTGCAGTTGACACATCTCGTTTTTGTCCAGTGTGCAGTTTATTGGGGCATAGAAAAGGCAGAGCATATTAGTGCATTAGCCTCAGCTCAGTAGGTCTGCCGTCCCCAAAATACAAGCTCACATTTCCACTGTGGGAAGCTGTGGAGCAGTTCAGTTTGTGTTGATGTGTGTGGACGGAGATGTGCTGCTTTCAGGGGACTGCTCATCTACTGCTAATCACTGTGACAGTTACCCTCAATGCACTCTGGCCATATGTGTACATGCTTAGTGGGTCACACTCAGAGGGTCAGCCCACATGCAGCTGCTGATATTTTACGCAGATTTTGGGACGCAGATTCGATTAACGGACATTCATTTCAGTTGACGTCTTGGATTCATTTGAATGGAAAAGCTGTGGAGGATGTTGCACCTGGTTCCAGACAAAATTCATAACATAGACATGAAGTTTGAGCTTTTCGGTTTTTTTTCCAGAAAAAAAAATTGCACAGAAGCATACTTAGATACATTGCATGTGGACATTTTTCTTTTTTTTTTCTTATTTTCACATGCTTTGGCCATAGACAACATCATGTCCCAGCAGGGCTACCGTAGCTGCTCACATGCTCCAAAAAGGAGATGAAGTTTACACGTTTTCCATCAGAATCGAAGATGGCCCAAAAAAAAAATAAATGTTGGAATTAATAAAGGTGTATAAGGATATGTGTTGTCTTTGATTTAACGCAAAGAAAACTGTCAAATGTATATTAATTGAAGAAGAAAAAACTAGCAAGCGCTACACTAAGTATCTAAAGTGTTTGTCACCTGAAAAGTGAAGCCTGAAGTGGATCATTTTGCATATCCACCATCCACCTCAACCCTCTCTCCTCTGAGACTGTGTTTATCTGTAGTCTGCACAATCAGACACATTTGAGTTTGGCGACTGGGCTGAAGGAAGATGGATGCTCGCAGCCTTCAAACAAAGAGAGCTGCTTCATCCGAGCTCCAGCAGAAGCTCACCGCCGCCAACAGCCAACGTGATCACGCCAAAACAGGAACTGGGAACGAAAACGTTTGGTACGAATCTCTTCAAACTCTCACACTATGTCAAAATAAACGTAAAAGTGAAAACACCTCACCTTTAAACATGATATGGTAAGTGTACGTGAGTAAACGCAGCAGTGACAGGTGAGAACAACTGTGTTCTTTAGCTATAAGGCCACACAAACACTGCGCTGATGCTGGTAAAGGTCACGGAGCAGTTTCTGCAGCTTGGCACAGGAGCCTACGGACCAGCAGACTCATTATGCTCAGCTACCATCCTAAAAATAGACACTTGGGGATTTTTCTCCCAGTGTTCTGTCTTCCAGGCAGATGTGAAGCTGTGAATAAGCCCCTCCTCTTAAATCTTTGCCACTTAAAAGTCACGTGACATGTTCAAATACGAGTCTTTTCTTTCGTTTCCTGCTAAAGAAATGTGAAGTGTATATGAAGCCACACAAAAGCGCAGTCGCAGTATGTTCTTCTGGGTTGTTGAGAGTGTGAGACCAGACGAGAGCATTATGGGGGTGTGTGTAAGCAGCCATAATAAGGGCCCAGCTGCCTCGGTGATAAATTTAACTGATTGTGGATTTGATGAGCTGCTTCTGCTATTTGCGGCAAACGCACCTGTCCCAGCATCACGCCACGGAACGCCGACGACTGCCACAAAACGCACCTCGGTCCAACTGAGCCGCTAATGGGTGATTAGCAGGCCGGCTGAGTGGGCAACTGGGGGCTGTTGGGTTTGAACTTCTGTGTGTCAGGACTAGTTCCTCATTTAACTTTGACAAGGACGGTCTAAGCCATACACATTCACTCTGCAGCAAAAAAAACAAAAAAACAGTTTCCACTTGGTAGAAATCCTATTGGGGCAGGTTTTGTCCAATGCTTTGTTTCTCTCACTGTATGTGATGGGGTAACCAATTGTGACCAGAGGCAGTTTAGTATGCATCTGTTGGCACTAGCCCTAAAAATCCAAGTGAAATTCACAGAGACCAGACTATTTCTTTGTACATAAAAGAAAAAGAATTCCCAAAGCTGGTCAGGCTAGATGAAGACTGGCCTTGTAAATACATTATTAACAGTATTACACTAACGGGAAAGGTCAACATTCAAATTTCTCTTAGCCACACATACATTTTCACACACAGCTGCTTATAAAACCAGTTGGTTATGTACTTAGTCATTAACAACATCCACGGTAAACACTGCAACTTTCAATAAGGATTTATCTTCTAACTAAAGTTGTGCCATATTTAGAGCATGCTAGATAATTGTGGCCCTACCTTATCAACTTATTAATGAAACTTTCAGCTGCATTTTGCCATATTTGGTCACATGACGCTTACAACAACAATCCTATGCATTTTGCACTTTGCCACATTAACTCTGTGGTTCCCAAACTTTTTCTGTCAATGAAACTGTTATTTCTGTGAATGAAACAAGTTAGAGGAACTTCTTTGGCAACATATTCAGTTCTAAATTGTAATAATAAACTGTTATGATGAAAAAATCACTATCGTACGAACCTGAACTTAATCAGACGGAGATATAATAGCTTCTCTTCTTTAGTGTCTGGAACCGTTCACTCCATATCGTGCAGCTCTACGTACTGTTACTGTTTTTTCTCCGGTGCAATTATATTTATTATTTTATTTATATTGTTTTACTGGTGTGTTTGTGCCTGTGTGTGTGGTTTGGTGACAAAGCCATGCGACTCCCAGTTTGGAAACCACTGCATTCACTTTTGAGGCCCTGCACTAAGAACTTGTCTTCTCCAGCTTTACTTGAGCTAACACATGTGAATAATGTGATTCATATTTATGCTACTGCTGCATCTATATAAGACTGAGCCGGACTAAGGTCAGACAAAGCCGTGCACATGCTCTACACTTCCTTGCACAGAGCCAGCAGAGTGCAACAGACAAAGAAAACAAAGGCGACTAAAGCTTAGAGTAATACCCAATTTATTTTAGACTGATGATGCTCAGCTGCTTGTGTCTGGTTTTTGTCTTTCATGACATCAAAAGTTAAAAAGGAAAAAGCTCTGTTAAGTGAAGTATTTGTGCTTAATACTTCAAGCAAGTCACTTTCAGAGTCTTGAATTGTTAAATGGCCAATTGAGCTGTGATTAAGTGAAGTTATGAGGTAAGATAAGCTGTATCTTTTACACAGTTACATTTATTTTGCACATGCAGCCTTAAAAGTATTTTTTTTCCACACTGCACACAGAATAGTGAGTGTTCCATTACTGCCAATTCCTGTATGTGTAAACCGATCCAAAGCGGACAAACTGAGCCCTGTTTTGGAAGAAGTGCATTCGTTTTTCTTATTTGGATGAATGCTTAGGAAATTCCTAAACATTTTTTCACGCTACACTTTTAAATACACTACACAGTTGCCCTCGCATTTGACAAGTGCTCCAACTGTTCCCTCCGAGGCCGAGTGAGTCCTCACCGCCGGGTTACACCTGCACCGACCCCATGTTCACAGGTCTGCCTCTGAACATTCATCATTCCAAAACAGAGTCGTTCACCGGAAGCCATCTTTTTTTAGTGCAGCAGAGCCTGGATATTACTGCAGATGGGACACTTGTAACACCTGCTGCTGCCTGGTCATTTATTACTGAGGGAAAAGAAGTTTACCATCCCAAATGTCACTCTGGTGAAGTCTGACTGGATGCCAAAGTAGTGTGGGTTATTATTTGCCCGAGAATATCAAAAGATAAACAATAAGAATGTAGATTGAAGCGAAGGAGGCAAACTGTTCCTGAAATTCTCTGCATTTTACTTGATTAAAGGTTGTTCAACAATAGGATAAAGATATTTTACAACATCTTGCTAGATAGTATGGCATTTTAAAACTGAACAAATCTGAAAATATATTGGTCGTCGATGAAAACATTGTACAAAAAAGAAGACACAGAAGATGCACATCGACAGCAAGATAATAAGATATTTAAAATAACAAATTATTGCTTTGTTTCCAAATACTAATCACCAAGTTTAATAGCTGGTGGTGGTTTAAAGCGTAACAATGCTGTGTGTACATAATAGTGGGTGTAGCTGGTTTTTCAGTAAAATAAAAGCCAAATGTGATGCAAAACAATTTCCAATAACTGCAGAGATGCTATTTTGGCACAATAAAAATAAAGTTTGGTCTTTTCCTACATATATGTGTTGTGAGATATTGGTGATTGAAAATAGCAGTGAGTTTGACATATACTGTGTCCATGTTTTTCACTTTAGGCACAGTAATTACCAGTAAATCAGTTTGATGGTGAGAATGATAGTTTCACAGCTGGTTTCCAAGATGTACTACATCTGTTTTCATAATTGGGAATAAAAATAAAAATGATTCACGATGACGACTGCAGAGATGCAAAAATCATACAGAATTGGACATTTTCAGTTTCCCGGTTTTTGAAATTTTCTTTTTTTTGTGCTATTTTACTACTTTTTTGGTTAATTTCTTCTGCTGCTTATCTCGTTGAGGACCAATGTAGTCTGTAGGCTTATCTAGCTGCTTTGGGTCACCATTTAATCGCAGGGCTAACACATATGAGACATACACTGACAGACAACCATAAACTATGGGTCATTTTAATATAACAATTCACCTTTTCATCTATGTTTTTGGAGAGTTGGAGGAAGCTGGAAGCCATTGTGCTCACAAGATTTTTTATATTCCAAAATGTGAATTACATCCATTCACAGAAATGCAGCTATTTTCTATTTTTTTTTAATGTAATAGTTTGTTTTTATTGTGTTTTTATTTTTTCCTTCAGCGAATTCAGTTGTTGCTTGTCATATGAAATGTACTATATAAATAAACTTCATTTTATTATTATTATTATTATGTTCACTAGGCCACTGACAATAAATTCCACTACAGTTAATGTACCATTCTGGCTGTTAACATCAGTATGTGCTTTTACCATCATTCTTTAAGCATCCCATACTTTACCTTACAGCAAATATTGTACCTTCATGTCTTCATAAACTTAACATTGCACCAAAAAAGTTCAGTTCCCGAGACTCTTCACATCACACAGATCCATTCCCCTTTTCTGTCAATATCTCAGCAGCAGTCTACGTCGTGAGCTCCTTTATCTCCTGCAAGCAGCTTACACTTGTAGACTGCACCTTTTTTGGCACAGTTTCACCTTTTATTTGGCACTGCTCTGGATCTGGCTGAGGGGTCGCTTTAGAGGCTGGACGTGACACTGCCTTTTCTGTCAACGTTACTCATGACTATAAGGGCGGATGACGCTCAAGGTTATCCCTGCCACATCCACTACATCCAAACCTAAAACATAAAAAAGTACGAGACAAAAAGAGGAGCTATGCACCTGCAGATTTTACATACAGGGAACAGGTTGCCTGGATACAGTGAACAGATACTCCCTGCTAAATTTAAACCAGGATGAGAGCAGCGCTTTAGTAGAAGACACTGGAAGGAGAGCTCAGTTTAATTTAACAGTGTTGAAGAGGGTCAGACAGTCAAAATAAAAACGCAAAACAGAAAAATAACATCAAAAAACCATTATTGAAATCCTACCTATTTTACTTCATATAATCGGTGCACAGATGTTTGTATGATTTGGTTTGCAGGGTGGCGTAGCACTAACATGTAGCACAAGGCATATACTGTACATGCTGCAGAGTGGGGTAGGTTTGAGAATACAGAAACAGATAGTAGCAGTGTTGATAAGAGCCTGTGTTTTCGTGTGAAGTGCTGTCAGACGCTACAGCGAGCAGCGGTGGGCTCGTCTGTATCAGGAAGTCAGCAGCTCCCTCCTGCCGCACCGTCACAACACAGCACGCAGCTAACCTGACGGAGCTGCAGCACCGTCTCAAAAATGTGGCTAAATATCACACTGATAGATGTTTTTGTGTGTATTGCATTGTAAGACACAGCTCCTTATCCTCCATAAATACGTTAGATAAAGTTTTCCCTCTGAGCCCAGGTTGCAGTTAAATTAAAATTATTATGTTAGATTAAAAATGAGGCCGGTATTTTGCTGAACACACATGGGCTGTCAGCCATTTTTGAAAGCTAAAACACTATGTAGCCCAACTTGATTTTACTTTTATTTACTTTCAAATGTTAAATGGTCTCGCTCTGACCTATCTGTCAGATCTGATCCATCCTCATGTCCCTCCTGTGCTTACAGCTTACAGTCCCTAACACAAAACGTAAACTTGGGGACTGTGCTTTTCTGTCATTGCTCCAAAACTCTGGAGTGAACTATCTGTAGACATAAGATACGGCCATTCACTGCCTGTTTTTTAAAAATACAAAAAACCACACTTTTTCAGTAAGCTGTGGTGATTTATTAGCTTCATGTTGTTTTTAACTCATTTTTCTACTTTTGTTCTTTTAACTTCTTCTGTTTTATTTTATTTTATGTCCTTTGTGTTTTTCTTTGTACTGTTTTATGTTTTATCTCTTTTATATTTATTTTATTGCTTGTGTACAGCACTTTGGTCGACTGCACGGTTTGGTAACTCAGTGATGAAGCAGCATTAAAAGGCAAATCCTGCCAAAAAAACAAAAACAAAAAAAAAAACTATCTTGATGAGCTTTTAGAAGGAAGAAGAAAGTGGACTCAACTGTTCCTCTTTGACAGAAGTCTGTGATGAGACCACTTGGGCCATACATCTTATTAACTACTTCACTACTACCTCACGCACCATAATCTCATTAAAGTTCTATAGTGTGACAAAGTAGCCCAACAGGAAATCTCTTGCTGATGAACTTAAGACAGCTCTTTTCCTCTGACATATTGCTGCGATTCATTTTCTCTAAAGGCCCATTTGAATTCAGCAAGGCCCATTTGTTTGCACTTACGCAGCTTTCATCGACTTCCCTCGGAGCAAACGGTCGGGGCTAACTCGCAGAGGGCATAAACTCTCGAAACGACTTGTTCTTGCCATCGACAGGAGAAATGACAGGTGACGTAAATGAGCTTTTGGCACGACACCATCCTGGACGGAGAAAAATTATGATTCTTTTCTCTGTAGAGGTTGATCTGAGGAGCGCGGTTTGAGTTATCAGACTAATGGAGCGCCGCTTAAAGATTCCGGAGGCGGGAATAGCAAGGGCTTGAATGGAGGCTTGTTAAAATGAATAATGAAATGAGGACATTGTTCAATCGCTTGGAGAGATTCCCAAGATATAATGGGTTTATCTTTATATACTGGATATAAACAAGGTGCCAATCAAAAGGAAATTTATGAACAAGTACCGCAAGCTCATAGACAACTTAATGAATGCTGAAGCTTTGGGGCAACTCTACCACAGTCATATGGGGAGTGCTATGATAATAATTGTTGATGATGTGTCAGTGCAGTTCTCAGCCCAGACACAGTTTATACCATTTATTTGTTGGAGTCATAGCGGACAAAACAGACGTAAGCACTACAAGGACTGGCAGGACAGCTATATTTATGGGAAATATCAAATGAATGATAAGAACACTGTTGAGTCAAATCCAGATTTCTGTCAAGAATGTAACAAGAACAAAGTATCTCATCTCACTCTTCATATTGTATTGTTTTGTTTCACGTAAAAAAATTTTTATTGTCATCCTAAATTATGATCAAGGCCACCCTTTTAGAAAGTTTTGGCATGATTCTTGAGTTCAATACAAAAAATTGATTGGCAGCTTTCACAGCAGCTCACATAAGTAAATGGGACTTGAGTTTGACAAAACAGACCAGATATACTGTACTCAGCACCTATACTCTTATGACAAACTCAGGTCACCTTCAGCATTCATTACTGATACAGTGTCATTGAGAAGGTGATCTTGTACGAAGCCTCCTAGGGTTACCTCAGCACATTAAGTTGATGGATCTGGATGTGAACTGAGCTCCACCTGGATCTACTCATCCATCTCATAAACCTAAAGAGGGAGGGTTCAATGACTCCCACAATCAGATTCCAGTTCTAGTTCACGCTCGAGGTGGCTGGAATTATGGGTGGGGCTGTGGTGCACAGAGCCGGGGCATGTGGACATGATGTACGTTGCCCGGCCAAAAAAAAAGTCAGACTATTTATTCCTGTCCAGAGTTGCATGAATTTTTTATCAAGATTTTGAACTGATGATGGGAGAGTCTCAAGCACATCTCAAGCACATCCCATAGGTTCTCAATGAGGTTAAGGTCTGGACTTTGTTGTGGCCAATCCATGTGTGAAAATGATGTGTCATGCTCCTGAACCACGCTTTCACAATTTAGCCCAGTGAGACAGACTAACATCTTTTCAACGACCACAGGACGAGTCTTCCAAACTAAAATATAAAACACAGATAAGATGAAGGCTATTTACAGCTTGTACATCCATCTTCTTCCTCTTACCCAGGGGCCATATCGTGGGGGCAGCAGTCTAAGCAAAGACACCCAGACTTCCCTCTCCCCACACACTTTCTTTAAGGAATACCGTGGCGTACCCAAGCCAGCTGAGAGAAACAGTCTCTCCAGTGTGTCCTAAGTCTTCAACACAGCCTGGTCCCAGTGGGGCAGGCCTGAAACATCTCCCCAGGCAGGCATCCAGGAGGCATCAACAACAGATGCCCAGGCCATAGGTGGCTCCTCTTGGTGTGGTGGAGCAGCAGCTCTACTCTGAGCTCTGAAAGTGATTGAGCTACTCTCCCTAGCTCTAAGGGATCACCCAGAAACCCTGCAGAGAAAGCTCATTTCAGCCACTTGTATCTGAGATCTTGTCATTTTGCATAACCAGCTCATCATCACAGGTGAGAGTAACAACGTTATCAACAAATAAATGTATTTTTCTAAATGAATGTCGACACAGTATACAGCGGACCTCATGTTCTATGAATGAATGTGCTAGTTCCTTTGTGTGTTGCCATTAACTCACTAGTGAAACATAAAAGAAGGTGGTTCGCCATGATTTCTACAAATATTGCAACAGCACTTTGTTAAAAACATGAGCTGCTGTGGCACTTTTGTCGAGAGCGTCCATGAAATATTCAAACTTACATATTAGACATCTTTCCAAAAATGCTGAATACAGTAAGTTGGAAAAGAGAGGCTTTGGCAAAGCTGGAGCTGCTTTCCAGTTATCTAACAAACACACACATCTGGACAAAAGCAAAAAAAGTATTCAGAGAAAGCTGGACATGCTTATCACAGGCAAGAACCCTCACTACTCATATTTTTTGTCAAGACTGCTCACATAGTACAGTGATGAATTGCCTAAATTAGAGAGAAGAGAACAATGAGAGCATATGTGTGCGCTCGCTCATGAATATTCCAAAACAAAAAGAAGAAAAAGGCGGTTTTAGGGACTTTCTTAAGAGCACTGCTGCTGATCTTGACGCTCTAAGAAACGTAACCTCTGCTCTGTGTTTTGAGCAAGTGGGGGGATTGCTTTCTAGTGAGTGAAGTGTTTGTTCCTGGCTTTTGTGTCATGTCTCGTTTTGTGATGTAACCATGTAACTTTGCAACAAACACAAAGAAGATGAGCGTGTCTAAGATCAGCCGACTGCTATCTTTAGATCATACAAGAACTTTAGATTAGTTAGATTAGTCTTAAGGCTATTGTTTAAGGTCTTC